>OY977954.1:0-2400000 GCA_963854355.1 Epinotia brunnichana | reverse complement strand
GATTCCAAAATGGACATCATTTTTGGAATCTACAACCTCGAATACCCAAAAAGTGCCACCCATGACGATTTTTCGGAAAAAAGCCATGTCCACCATTTTGGATTCCAAAATGGACATCATTTTTGGAATCTACACCCTCGAATACCCGATAAGTGACACTCATGACGATTTTTCGGAAAAAAGCTATGTCCGCCATTTTGGATTCCAAAATGGACATCATTTTTGGAATCTATACCCTCGAATACCCGGAAAGTGACACCCATGACGATTTTTCGGAAAAAAACCATGTCCGCCATTTTGGATTTCAAAATGGACATCATTTTTGGAATCTACACCCTTGAATACCCGGAAAGTGACACCCATGACGATTTTTCGGAAAAAAGCCATGTCCGCCATTTTGGATTCCAAAATGGACATCATTTTTGGAATCGACACCCTTGAATACCTGGAAAGTGACACCCATGATGACTTTTAGGAAAAAAGCCATGTCTGCCATTTTAGATTCCAAAATGGACATCATTTTTGGAATCTACACCCTTGACTACCCAGAAAGTGACACCATGAAGACTTTGAGGAAAAAAGCCATGTCCACCATTTTGGATTCCAAAATGGACATCAGTTTTGGAATCTGCACCCTCGACATCCCCGACACATGACGATTGGTGTGACCCATGAGTTTGATTCAGACCTTAAGCCTCTTACAGATGGGCGCGGCCTGCGGTGGCGGTCAATAGTAATTCAAATTATTAATAGAGTAGTATGCAAGTATTGCATACTATTACTTATCTCTAAACCGTGAAACAACTAGGTATCTTGGAACTCGGAGCTCAGTCCAAAAAAGGACTCAGCCGCGAAAAGAGACTCGAGTCTTGATGTCACGCTCGTTTAGTTTGCTAGACTCACTCAGCAAGAAGTCTTGCAAAATGTGGAGTCTTGAAATATTGAGCCGAGTTTCGTTTTTGGACTCCGAGTCTTATTATGAAGACTCAGAGAACTCGAGTCTTTTACAACACTAGGTCCAGAACCATTTGTGGGACTCTCGCAGAGAACCTGTCGGCAAAACCAAACACCAACACGAGTGGAGGAATGAGGCTGGCTTAAAGCACTCTAAGCTCGTCATAGAAGGAGTGGACTCGGGCTGGACCAGAAAACTCTGAAAATCCAGTAGGAAGCAACTCAGAATTATATCTGGGGTTTTCACAGGTCACTTCGGGGTCAAGGATCTCTTGGCCAAGATGGGACTAGCGGATAGTTTAGTTAGACTGTAGAATGTGTGGCAAGGACGATGAAACTATGGAACACTTGTTGTGTGAATGTCATGCCCTTGCCAGACAAAGAATGAATTACTTTGGTAACGGCTATCCGCAACCAAAGGAATTCAAGGTGCTCCCGGTGAGCTGCATCATCCGGTTTGTGGAAATGATGGAGCAAGCCTGGGAACAGGCATACAGGAGAGGGCAAATGCACAAAAGATCCCACTGGGTCGAAGTGCATCCGAAAGGGGCCTCATCTAGAAAGATAAGATAAGATAAGGCTGTTCAGATCGATAATGCAGAGGTTCCAGTACATGAAATACCTCGGTCTCAAACTGGACAGCCGCTGGGGATTCGAGGAGCACTTCAGTCGCTTAGTTCCCCGTATCCAAAAGGCAGCGGGTGGCTCCTGCCCAATCTTGGGGGACCATGTGAGGGGGTTCGCCGCCTGTATGCCGAAGTCGTACGATCTATGGCCCGCTATGGGGCGCCAGTGTGTTCAGCGTTTGAGATCAAAATTGCATGGAGTACAGCGCATGATGGACATTCGGATCGTGCGGGGATATCGAACAATTTCGTTCCAGGCGGCGACAGTATTCGTTATGGATACGTTGATAATTTAATGTAACTGGTGTATTTAGTTTGAAATGAGTAGAATGAGATGCATCATTTAACGTAGAGATGACATGATTATTGCATGCATTTGACATACTAAAGTAACTATCTTGTAGTCCGTAACCCTACTCCCAATACTCATGTCTCATGACAACACGATAAAATGCATGGCAGCAGGTCGAGAAAGTTGTTCTGTGCAAGAATCAGAAGATTATCGCACCTAAAATGGGCCGAAAGTTTGAAAAATCCTTCACTTCCGGTCAAAATTGTAAGGGTAAGTAGGTATATCTACGAGCTACGTCATGTGACAACATTAGTACGAGACATGTGGCATCATTGAGCCCTTTAATCGTATTAGAGAGAGTAAAACTTAGTCTGTCAGTCCTTTTTTATTTGTAGGTAAGTAGAACAGCTTCTATTAAACTTATACGCCATCTTTATTATCACAATATAATATCAAACATCCAGGGCCAATTTTACAAACAATCATTCTCATAACTCAGCTACCGATAAAATATCTCTCTCTCCTCTCTGTGTCGGTCCCTCATCTCTGAGGATCGTGGTCAGCATTAAGGTTGCATCTGTAGCGGATGATCTGCCGCCACCGGTTTCTATCCTTCGCGTCCCTTACGACCGTTCTTTCTTTCTTTCTATTTGGAGGACGACGAGTTTTTAACCGACTAACGGTCCATTTTGTTGGTAAACGACCGCGCGATCGTTTTCCTTCAGTGTTCCCAACCACAATCAATTTCTCCAAACTTTCGTCGCCTCTGCGCATTGTGTGTCCGAAATATGAAAGAATGCGTTGTTTTTATTTTGAGCAGATTCAGGATTAATGCATTGGTGCGCTTCGCAGTCCAAGGTACTCTTAGCATCCGTCTCCAGCACCACATCTCAAGAGCATCAATCCGTCGTATTTCTCGGGCGAGGATTGTCCATGTTTCTATACCATACAGGAAGATAGGGAATAGGTACCAGTGCTCGTTTCAATCTGATCTTCGTTTTGATACCAATTCCTCTTTTCTTCCATATGTTGTTTAAACGTATCATGCATCCTTTGCCATCCCGATTCGCCTTTTTATCTCAGGGACAGAGCTACATGTAGTGGTCGACGATATTAATGCCAGGAATGTTGCAGGTTCATTAGTTTTCCGGCTCGATCCACTATCATCACTTTGGTTTTCGCCTTGTTCACTGCAAGGCCGATAATGCCACTTCCTACCTCGAGTCTTTGGAATAGCTCCCTTATATCTTCCTTGGATGTTGCCAGAAGAACGGTGTCATCAGCATATCAATCAATCAATCAATTATTTATTACGAGAACATAGTTACATAAGATGACATAATTAATACAGTGTTGCTTATGTTCTACCAGAAAAGGCATGCAAATTAACAATTTAACAATATTAAAATAATTTAACGCTTTTTGCAGAATATTAAGATGATTATAATAAGCTAAATTAGTAGCATTCAGAAACATAATATTAAATACAATATAAATATATATTTTTATTACAATATTTAAAGTCAAAGCGATGAGAATAATTAAGTCTAAATAGAAGGTACCAGTATAAAATTAAAAAAAAAAAATTTAGTCCTAGATATCGGAGATTTGACAATCTCTTTCCACCTATAGGAAAACCCTTCTCCCAATTACCGATGGTCTTCCGAATAATATATGTACTCTCCATATAATATATGTTAAAAAGCGCGGGGGACAAAATGCATCCTTGCCTCACACCTCTTTTGTTTGAAACATATTAGAGCAATCCTGATGATATAACGGTTGCCAGAGTTCCCATTTCAAATCGCAAATTCCACGGTTCGTTCCATCGCACGCAGTCAAAGGCTTTTGTGTAGGTAGTCGATACAACCTACAAGATCACGGGGCTGTTGAATTCCCTGCTCTTCTCGATGATTTGTCGGACGTTAAGTATTTGCTCCCGTGTCCCTTTGCCTTTAACGAAACCTGATTGCTATTCGGGTATTTGTCGGCTAAGAAAGTAGTTAAGACGTCGATTAATCACATGAAGAAGGATTTTACTTGCATGAGATATTAGCGCTATAGTCCTGTATTTGCACAGTCTTTAGAAGAACCTTTCTTATGTAAACACCGATTCTGTCCAGCCATTTGGCCTCAATTCATCTTCCTGTATTCCAGATGGTATTACATGTCGGTGATATAGTGCATGTTGTTAGGGGAAAATACTTCACTTTCGGATACCAGCATCATATTTAAGTATGTTGTTAGGCATGTTCCCTGGATTCCAAAACTGCCGGGAAACAATTTCGAAGGAGTCGGTCTCCCCTATAAAAGTGTATATTACTTACACCCAAACTATGCAACGTACATACACATGTGGGGTACCAAATGAACGCTGAATAAATTGTCAATAGTTCATTTATACATTATATTTCAATGCATACGCTAGTTTAAGTACAGTCCCCCGCGGCTATGAAGTCAATCCTGACACATTGCGCAACTATTTATGAAGTTTCTGAATAATGACAATGTCAACCATAGGAAAAAATTACATATTCAACCCTAGAGGCATGTCTCAGGATTGACTTCATAGCCGCGAGGGACTATAGCAACGCACGCACGCACGCTAGTAGTTTAAGTAGTACCTACTATTAGCAAAAGTATAAAAACATCAATGAAAAATCTAAGGACTTTCAGACTTTGCGGCAAAACTAGTAAAGTTACACGAAAGTAATGAATAACACAAATAATATATATCTAGTATTTCAGCTTAACATTTTAGTTTTCTATTTTAATACAAGAGCAACATTGGTAAAAGTATGCTCAAAAAACCAATAACGCAAAGCGAGTTTTCCCTACAAGATAAATTTTTCGTTGGCAAGACTTTTCGTTGGCATCTGTCATTCCCATACATTTTTGTGCATATCTACTGGCGTTGGCGATTGTCGATTATAACCAAAGAGAATATTGAATATATATAATTAATTATAGTAACCTTGTCTACGGCCCCAGCAGTGATAGTGACGTGGTAGGATGTAGTTCATGTGGTAGAAAGGTTCATTTCCATTGGCGCCATTCCCTCGTAGTCTTACTTTTCTTATGATTCGCAGAGTGCTTTTCCTTCGTTAAGCAAAATGGCCCACTCCAGCACATTGTAGATACGGGTGTGTGGGTTCTCGTTTTTCACTGCAACACAATATCGGTAAATAAGTTCAATTTAGTTGGGTCTCAAGATTTTACTTATTTTATTTTTAGTGCGTTAGTGTATTTCTTTTGTTTTTCAAGGAACATGGCCTCGAGATAGGTACCTATTTCGCCATGAAAATTGTAGTCTGACAATAAAATTTCACCATACGTTTCTGGATCGCCAAGTGTATGTATGTCATGCAAGGGGCCGCATAAAAGCTATAAGATGGATGTTATAGAGAACAGAGTGTTTCCTGACGCGCTCTGGTAAATAAGAGTGATCAATTGATATAGAGTGATTGAACGATAGATATTAAAAACCGGCCAAGTGCGAGTTGGACTCGCGCACGTAGGGTTCCGTACCATTATCTATAAAAACGGCAAAAAAATCACGTTTGTTGTATGGGAGCCCCCCTTAAAAAAATATTTTATTTTGTTTTTTAGTATTTGTTGTTATAGCACGTCATCATGCGCAAGCGAGCCGCCTCGCTACTGAGCAGGGTGAGGGCCAGCACCAACAGCATCCTAGCAATGTTTGCTGGCAGGTGGGATGACTGGACCTACAATAGTTATTTGTTATACAAGGGTGCAAAGTTGTATTTTACCCGCGAGTGTGGAATTGAAACACGAGCAAGCGAAAGGATTCTATAGTTGAACCACGAGCAAAGAGAGTGGTTCTAAAATAGAATCCTGAGCGTAGCGAGTGTTTCAACACACGAGAAGTAAAATACATTTGCACCCGTATGTAACACAAAACTTTTCACCTCACTGTAGCGAGGAAAGTGCAACATGCAAAACAACTTTATTTAAATAAATAATAGATTTGCACCCTTGTATAACAAAATATAACAAATAACTTTTTTTTTTGAATTTTGGTCAAGTGCGTGTTGGATTTTAGTTTTCCCATACATTTTGAGACCCAGCGCCTGATGAAGGCAACAAGAAATTCTCAAAAAGTTTTTTGTATGGAGCCCCCTTAAATATTAATTTTATTCTCTTTTTTTATTATTTGTTGTTATAGCTGCAACAGAAATACATCATCTGTGAAAATTTCAACTGTTTAACTATCACGGTTCATGAGATACGCTCCAAGGTCAAATTACTTTGCCCACTAGTGGATAAAATGCGATTTTGCTCACTGGTTTTAAAGGATAAAAGACGGCTTTCCGAGGCAGTGAGGGGAAAAGTGATTTTTAGAGTCCCCTCTTCTCTTCTCTGCTCTTTCGTTGCCGATGAAGCCCTTGTGCCCTGGTATCCAAACTAGTCGCACCTTATTGTGCTAGAACAAATAGTTTTTCTTAAACAACTGCTTAAATAATATCAATTTCAACAAATTTGGTCTTTTCAGCCTCTTAAGTGCCCTTCCGTCCGGCTACGTAACTGAGTTTTGTAACCAGCTACGAAATGGGAATATTTTTTATCGCTTGGAACCCAGTTATGAAGGAAGAATTGTTTGTCTTTATTTGTAACTCATTTGTAACTGGCTACATAGTAGGAATTATTTTTCCTAGTTGGAAATCCAGATACGTATAGAGAATTCTTTGTCTCAACTTGTAACTGATTTGTAACTGGCTACAAAGTAGGAATGATTTTTCCCTGTTGAAAATCCCGATACGTCCACCCCAGGCCAAAAGTATGGAAACAAGCTTACATGGCCATACAAATCCGAGATTTTCAAACACAAAAAGCTAAATTAAGTAAAAAATATTATCGAACATTTTTACTATTTCTGTTACAGTGGTAACAGAAATACAGCCTCTGTAAAAATGTTAATTGTTTTCAAAAAGCTACGTTAGACATTCCCAAAATAAATTAATGAATGCCTGAATGGTTACATTACAACTTACTAATATTGCAAAAATTGTAACAATAAACAATAGGAATAGTTATATTTATTGCTTTTTAGGGCTCCGAAGATTATTCCCTTAAAGTTAGCGGAAATAAAAAAAAACACGGTGTATATAATATCCGTTTGAAATTATTTAACTCGAGTTTATTTTTTGTATAACGCAGACGGAGTCGCAGACAAAAGCTAGTTATTAAATAAATGACTAAAGAGTAGCTCTCAGGTTTTTATCACTTCCTGATATTAAAACTTCTTGAAGATAAATATACTCTGACTGGAAAGTACAATCGTCACTGTCATCTGTCATCACTGCTACTTATAATTGTTATTATGTTTGAATACGTTTACCGTTTCAGTGGATGGTTGCAAATTTTTACTGACGCTTCGAAAATAACCCCTTTAGATAGTGTCGGTTCGGCCGTATGGATCCCTAAGTATAAAATAATCTTAAATTTTAAAAGTCCGCCACGATCTTCTATATTTACTGGAGAAGCTCTGGCTCTCTATGAAGCGGTTTCTTATGTTAGTTCTCATAACCTCAACAAGTCCATTATACTCACTGACTCCCTGAGCTGTTTACAGGATTTGATAGGACTACCATTTCACTCTAGAAATAACTTTTATTTAACTTTAAAAATTAAGGATAAACTCCGGGAATGCCAGAATTCTAATATACAGGTTATTTTGGCGTGGATTCCTAGCCATTGTGGTATCACGGGCAACGAAGTGGTTGATCAGTGCGCAAAAAATGCCATTCAGCAGGGAATTGAATCATCCACCAATTGTCACTCCCGAGATCTAAGATCTGAAGTTAAACTTTTACTACACCATAAATGGAATGACTTGTGGCAATTCTCACGGCAAACAAAGGGCAAGCATTATGGAAGCCTGCAGCCTAACATCCCTATTAAACCTTGGTTCTTTAAGAACAAGGAATTCAGTAAGTTGAACACATCCACAATTATAAGGTTGCGCCTTGGTCATATTTGTTCGCCAGTTTTTTTGGCCAAACTGAGAATACGGGACGGCTCAGTCTGCGAATGTGGACTTGCCGAGGGTACTGTGGAACACATATTGTTGGATTGTCCTAAAATTTCTTTCCCATTGTATAATTTACTCCCATGTTGTATAAGTCGCCCAATTAATATTAACTTCCTCTTAACCTTAGTTTTCTCGCCATATTGTGGAATATTAAATAAGTTCTTGTCGAAAAATAACATAAAGTTGTGATCATTCTCAAAATAACCCTATATGTATGTGTTTTTATTAATATAAGTAGTTTGTAGATTTATAACCCATATCATAAAACTAAAGGGAAAAAAAAAAAAAAAAAAAAAAAGTTGTCATCCAGTAGATTGTGTTTGTTGTAGTCTGTGTTGTGTTGTAGATTGGTGATTCGACCGGTTGGATATAATACCGAACACTACCTATAGTCCACCGTCAAGATTAAAATACTGACCGTGTCTTATCCAAACTCGACATTGGCGGAATCATCAAGGCTTTGATGGAGCCATATAAACTAAAAATTGTATTGATTGAATACGTTTACGAGTTGTGATTGTAATACATTGAATCGAATTTTGTTCATAAAATGGATTCTCAAACATCTAATAGTGATTTTGAACATATAACATTTGTGAAAACGCGACGTGGAGGTAAAATGTTACTACTTTATGGACGCCAATACCATTATAGAAAAACATATTCGGACTATACATTTGCAGTGGTTGCAGGGGAAATGTAACGTTGGATAAAAACAACAAAATTGTGATACAAAAATTGCACCAAGAGGAATGTACAACTAATATGGCTAAAAATGAAATATTGCGACAAGTATATACCTAGTTTAAAAGAAAAAGTAAAACACAATTTGGGTCCGATTCAAAAACAATATGACGAAATGGTTTGCACTCTAAAAGACAAAAACATACACGAACAGCAAGAAATACCCAAATTTTCCAGCGTAAAGTCAGCAATGTACGGCGGCAGAAATAAACATCTGGAGATTTTGAAATCACGCTGTGATACTCCTGAAGAAGTTATGATACCAAATAAATTTGAGAACGTTGGAAATAGGATTATTGTTTTTTGTTCCCGAGAAACTCGAGAAAATATACACAAATATAGCAATTTTTTCTCCGATGGTACTTTCAAATCATGCAGTCAGCCTTTTGTACAAATTTATAGCATACATGGCTATAATGATGAAACAAAAACAATAATTCCATTATTTTATGGGTTCACTCATAGCAGGGATGTTAAAACGTATGAGATTTTATTTAATTAAAGTCGCAACTACCACAGTGGAATCCCAGAAAATTTACTGTTGATTTTGAAGCTTCGGTAATAACAGCGTTCAGAAACACGTTTCCAGACGTTATTATACGTGGTTGTTATTATCACTTTAACAAATGTCTTTGGCGGAAAGCCCAAAAAATGAAGATCAAGGCTAGAGTGCAGAGAAGACACGTCGCAAGATGTGCTGCTTTAGCCTTACTACCTGCTGAGTATAGACATAGCGGATTCAGTTATATTTTAAGTAGGATGCCAACTGGGGAGACTATTACAAATTTCAACTCATATTTTTATCATCAATGGTTTAAAAATAAATGTTTCCGAAACACGTGGAACTGCAATGGTGAAAGCGTAAAAACCACAAATAATTTAGAGGGTTGGCATTCCAAAATTAATAAGTATATAGGACGCAAGAATCCAACTTTCCCAGAAGTAATACAAGCGTTGGAAAACGAAAGCAAATGCTACGACATTTCATATAGCAATAAAAATAAGAACTACAAGAAATCAAAAAAAAACCAGGAATATGAAGACATCAACAAAGAGATTGATCGAGCTCTACATGATCTACACAGTGAAGCCATTAATTTAGGACACTGTATTGAACTAATATGCCCTTATGTTGTTTAAACAAACTTAGCCTAGTTGTTGCTGCGTAGACAGATATTTTTATTTTAAGCACAGGAATGGTGATATTTGGTTTAATTTATTATATATATATAAATATATATAACTACTATTTTTTGTTCGTTATTACGCCCTCTCACCTGCCGGTTGCATTCTCCGCTGCGACGCTGCGGAATCCGAGGTCCACTATTGACCATGGTCCAAGATTTGACAAGTCTGAATTACCTATTTCAGTAGAGTGACTGCCATCTGACCTCCTCTCTATATGTAACATATAGCGCAGTCCTGCTACCACCGTTTTTTTATGACTTTTAACTAGTTTACAATAAAGTACTTAGTTACAAACTGAGATAGTTAATTCTCAATGCGTAACTGGGTTTCAAAGCGATAAAAAATATTCCCAGTTCGTAACTGGTTATAAACAGGGAAATAGTAGTTACAAACTAAGATAATAAATTCTCAATACGTAACTGGGTTTCAAAGCGATAAAAAATATTCCCATTTCGTAGCTGGTTACAAAACTCAGTTACGTAGCCGGACGGAAGGCTTAAGTGCTTGCTTCAACTAGTCTAGAATCCACTTTCGGCGCCGTAAGCGCTTTAACTGTCACTGAGTATATAGGCCAGCTAACGGCTACTTCTGCTTTTTTAATATGCTGTTAGAACCACTACCAGTACTGTATATCCGTTTGCAGCTTCGAAAAACCTGTGCTTACTTTGCAGTACCTACTCGAAAAACCACGAAAATTTTGCACTTTTTTTGATAATGTCATTATAAGTCCTAAACTATGCGGTTTTTTAATAAAAAACTTAACGTTTTTTAGAGTATTCTAAAATGGCTACATTTTGTGCCCAGAACCAGCTCTGTAAGTCAAATACTTACCGAAAAAATGCGAAATTTTCGTGGTTTTTCGAGTGCTGCAAAGTAAGCACAGGTCTTTCAAAGCTGCAAACTTGGATATACGGTACTGGTATAGTGGTCCTAACAATATATTCAAAAAGCAGAACTAGCCGTTAGCTTGCGATTTTAGCAATTTTTCTGGTCAAATATGACTGGCCTAATATACATAGATAGTCTGCCCTTTGGTTTGCCTGTCTATATTCTCCTGTAGGTACACAGGCAATTATGGCGTATGTCACCGCCTGGAAGACGGTTGCGAAACTACCCATGCTTACACTACTACTATAGTCACATGCATAAATGCCTGCTCTCGTACCGGATCCCATTTTTGATATCCCATATTTATTAAATGAAGTACCTACCTACACAATATAATTATGTAGAATTACACAACACCATGTAATACAGAAGACTGAAGAGTATAACCTGCCTCTCTGCTTAGCATTCGTGGACTACGAGAAAGTCTTCGATTCGGTCGAAACCTGGGCTGTATTGCAGTCTCTCCAGCGGTGCCAAGTTGACTACCGCTATATCGAAGTTCTGAAGTGTTTGTACGAGAACGCCACTATGTCAGTCCGACTCCAGGACCAGAGTTCGAAACCTATTCCGCTGCAGCGAGGAGTCAGGCAAGGAGATGTTATTTCTCCAAAACTGTTCACCGCTGCACTGGAGGATGTTTTCAAGACTCTGGACTGGGGAAGGCTAGGCATCAACATCAACGGCGAATACATCACTCACCTTCGGTTTGCTGACGATATAGTAAGCTGCTGAAAATTTGTGAAACGTACGCAACAAATCATTTTTTTTATTTTTTTTTATTTATATTTATTTAACAAAGAAGTTTTACAAATTATGAATATCCATCAGACTCCAAACTAGGCTGAGCCTGTCTCTTGGTAGTCTGCGAGTGCGATTTACAGAATTGTAGGATGTCGTACATAAGTTTTTACTTACATAATACATATATCTATATTCTTAATTTATACAAAGTTTTAGCTTAGAATTGGCTTATATGGTCTAATGTAACTTGTAGTTCTAAAGTTAATTTCGCTTAAAATTTAATCCAATATTATTTATTCAGCAGATCGACTGTTAGCTTGTATATATGTGAGTGTGTGTGCGAGTGTTTGTGTGTAAGTGTGCGGGAGTTGTGTATAGATGGATGGATGTATAAGAGTTTGTGTCTGTGTGCTTGATTAACAACATGAGAAAGTATTTGGCACCCACTAGCCAATTTGACGGAACCAGAGTAGGTATCAGCTCATACAAGGCATTTTCACAAGGAATTCAGTTTCATCGTATGACAAGGATAAAAGCCAGTTTTTCACAGCCCCTTTAACTTTAAGAGCAGGCAACATTTTAATGTTCAGATGAAAGCAGATTTTATTATAGACGCAAGGGTGAGAGTAAGCAGGGGATCTTCTGGCCAGAGCTGAGCCAAAGGGTGGGAGAGGCGCTTTGAAGGTTCTTCTGCTAAGCATTTCCATGTAATGTGTGGAGCCATACAGACCAGCGTGAGTCCGACCGACCGCTCTTAAAATATACAACTGACGCACTCTCAGCAAGTTGCATTCACTGTAAAGTGTATCAGTTGGATATCGGAAAGGTTTTTTTAACATTACCTTTATAACCGCTCTTTGTGCACGTTCTAACTCCAGCATGTGGCTCTTAGCCGCGCCGCCCCAAACGGCCACTCCGTACTGCAGGATGGACTGACACAATGCATGGTATACCAGACGAAGCACGTCAGGGGCAGCGCAATCACGTAGTCTCCTCATTACATAGATTAGCTTTCTAGCTCTCGTTGCGAGATTAGAAATGTGCTGCTTGAAGGTGAGATGCTGGTCGAAAATAATCCCTAGATATTTCACGATTTTTTGACTCTTAATATCCTGACAGGTGCATGTATTGGTGGGACAGGAGAGCATTGCTGAGGCGTTATAGGAACAGGTATGGAACTTAATGGTTTTGTCCACTGAAGGGGACGCGGCTATAGTTTTCGAGAAAGCTATAAAGTTTGTCTTGTCTAGATTTAACGTGAGAAGATTATTGTTCAACCAGACAGCCACATCATCTAGCGCTCTCTCTGCATGGCAGTATGTTTCTTCCCACGACTTCCCGTTTACGATCAACACAGTATCATCGGCGTAACAGACAAGTTTTACTTTAGGAATGGCAATTTCCAAGATGTCGTTAATATACAGGATGAACAAGGTTGGTCCAAGTATGCTCCCCTGTGGGACGCCAAAGGTTACTGGAAGCTGATCACTCAAATGTTCACCTATTTTCCCACTTGGCGGCGATCAGATAAGTAGCTTGTAAACCAATCAAGAGCCAGCCCTCTAATACCCATGTATTCTAGTTTTTTCAAAAGTATGGACACCGAGACCGTGTCAAAAGCCTTGGCCAAGTCTAAGAATATACCTATGCACTTGTTGCCACGGTCGAGGTGATCAGAAATCTGATTGGTAAGGAGGATAGCAGCGTCCTCTGACGACTTACCTGCCCTAAAACCGAATTGCTGTTCAGAGATGAGGTGGTGTCTCTCTATATATTTAGACAACCTGCTGTTTATAATTTTTTCCAAAACTTTTGAGAAAACACACAGTAAAGAAATTGGTCTGAAGTTGTTAGGAGTGTCCTTGGGACCACTTTTGAATATAGGCGACACTGAGGCAATCTTCCAGCAATCCGGAAAGCGGCCACTTTCGATGATCAGATTGCAAACGTAAGTAAGAGGTTCTACTATAACTTCCCTGACTTCTTTTATTAAGAATGGTTTTACTCTGTCCGGACCCGGTGCACTGTTTGGTTTAAGCTGTGATATAATTCTATCGACTTCATGGACGTCAGTGGGGTGTATAAAAAACGAGTTAGCACTAGCAGTCGTCCGTATGGGTTTATATTTAGCCACAAGAGTACTTTCTGTCTCCTGAATTTTCTCCAGGATATTATCCGCTAGTCTCTTACCATTTGTTGAAAAATATTTGTTACAATTGTTGAGCGAACCTTGTAAAGTTTTACCATTTGCATTTAACAATTCCTCAGCGTCGTTTTTGCGAGAGGGGTTTTGACATATATCTCTAATCGATTTCCAGTGCTTAGTAGGATTTCTATTGCAGTCAGTTAATTGTTTGTTTTGGTATTCATTTTTAAGGGAATACAACAAATTATTGCAGCAGTTCCTGTACCTAGTATACGTAAGTCGAAGTATGTGATTATGTTGTTCCGATCTCACCTGCGCGTGGAGCCTATCTCTATGCCTCATGCAGCGCATCAGTCCTGGCGTCACCCATGGCTGGATGTTAAATTTTGTGCGGCTCACTTTTATGGAACGCGTGTTGTTATCAAATTGCCTTAGTGAACAAGTGGGTGAGATTCGCCGCTGCCTTGTTTATGTTTTTTTCACTAGTAACTAATGCCCAATCGGATGAACGTAGTTCATCTGCCACTTTTTGATAATTCGTTTTTAACACATAGCGGTTCCGTTTTGCTGAGTTGCGGGTTAAAAGTCCTGCCATAACTATGTCGTGGTCAGTGACAGAGCATGGACCAACTGCACCTACCGATGCATAGTTATGTTTGATAAAAATATGGTCAAGACACGCTTCGTTTCTTGTGGGTATCGTAATTGCTGGAAGTAACCCATGAGACGAAAGAAGGCATAAGTAATCGGATGAACTATGAGTAGAGCTACCTAGTATATTTATATTTATGTCCCCAGCTACAATGAGGCTCAGGTTAGGTTTCACTTGGCTTAGGCTACAATCAAGAGAGTCCAGAAACCTATCAGTGTTTGTGAACGAAGGGGATCGATATATCCATAGAGCATTATTTCATCGGAAATGCACACAGAGAGACAATTAGCGTCGTCTAACGAAGGTTCTGCTGCAGTAGCTACAAGGTCTTCCTTAACATAAATCACAACGCCACCGCTTTTATTTATTAAGTACTTTCGTTGTGTTGAACGAATAATACCCTGGTAATTGGTCTATGACCGAACCATCACACAACCAACAC
Organism: Epinotia brunnichana; assembly: GCA_963854355.1. Classification (NCBI taxonomy): domain Eukaryota; kingdom Metazoa; phylum Arthropoda; class Insecta; order Lepidoptera; family Tortricidae; genus Epinotia; species Epinotia brunnichana. The sequence continues at coordinate 2,385,275 of OY977954.1, read as the reverse complement.
TCCGTTAAAATTATAGCGTCAAACTCGAGGTTAGTGTCTTTTAAGGCTACCCTAAAGGAATCGATGTTACGCTGTAAACTTCGTATATTGAATGTAAGTAGCTTTAATTTGTAGTTTGGGCTAAGAATATTTTTACATTGGCTCAGGTTGTGAAGCATATGACAGTCGATGGCGATTGATTGATCTAAGTTGTCTGCCAGATCAGGTGATGCCATCTACAAACCAAAAAAATATTTTTTTTTCCATTCAGTAGAGTAGGGTAAGTGCACCAGTGAATGAACGAATCCAGTGAATGAACGAAAACCTGATTATTTGCTTAAATTAAGAGTTCTGTATATTTCTAGCATACCGGGTATTTTTTTTTCGATTAGAAGCATTCACTGTAAGGGTTTTGTAACATTTATATCAACTCAGTCGCAACAGTTACTAAATGAGCGAAGCTTAAAGTTGACGGGCTATGGGCGTGGATTTTTTGTATGAGCCGGTAATAAGGGGACAATAAGCATTCGGGAAGCTACGGCACATCTTTTTGTCCAATATTCCGCAGTGTCTCAAGACGAGAGTCTTTGACCAGTGTGTGTTGCCAGTGATGACATATGGCACTGAAACGTGGTCGCTTACAATGGGCCTCATAAGAAGGCTCAAAGTCACCCAAAGGGCAATGGAGATGGCTATGTTGGGAGTTTCTCTGCGTGATCGCATCAGAAATGACTAATGAGGCTATCCGCAGCAGAACCAAGGTAACCGATATAGCCCTGCGAATCGCTAAACTTAAGTCGCAGTGGGCGGGGCACATTGCACGTAGAACTGATGGCCGTTGGGGCGGAAAGGTTCTCGAGTGGCGACCACGTACCGGAAGGCGCGGCGTTGGTAGGCCCCCCACAAGGTGGACTGATGACCTGGTAAAGGTCGCGGGAGTCCGCTGGATGCGGGTGGCGCAGGACCGGTCACTTTGGAACTCTTTGGGGGAGGCCTATGTCCAGCAGAGGACGTCTTTCGGCTGATATGATGATGATGATGTCATAAACAACATATTATATGATAGCAAGTCATGCAGATTTGATAAGATGTAATTTGCAATCTGTTCAAACTAGTGACGATAATGGGCTTGTGACCTTAAATTTGTTTACGATGCCATTCGAACCAGTTTTTGTAGATGAACAAATGTTTGTATGGAAGCAACTACATTTAAAGGACATTAAAACCCAAAAAATCGAGTTAAAGACGGACCTCGCTGACATCAGCCGAAACGCTTCATACTGATTGGCTTTAAAGTGTGACGTCACACCGTGAAATTTGTACTAACCGTTGCATGGAAAATGAAGTAAATTGCTGTTTCGGTCGCGAAATACTGCGTTTAGGTCCATAGTTGTCATACAAATTTGTTTCTATAAAAGCGTAAGGATTCTATTGGTACCTTTAAATTTACTCTTGGACAGTAAATAAAAAAACTTTTTTTTCTGAACTTTCAAGGTTCATATCTTTTTATGATTTGAATTATATTTTGTAATTTATACTTTATTACAATCACATGATGGTTTACTATCCATTTAGCAACACGACGTTATCAATTTTAACACCACGCAACAAGCCTATTGACAATATTTGTACATCTAAATCAAGTTAAATATTAAAAAGATAAAAAAAAAGTATAAATACAGGTAAGTCCTTCATGACAATGATCTTCACACTTTTAGGTAAGTAGGCATTCATTTCCTCATGAGAATTAAAATGTTGTGTCAAGTTTTACATTGTAACTAGAAGCCGAACGTTGAATAGAAAGTAAGTAGGTAGGTATTAGTAGTAATAGCCTTTATTTAACAATCTTACAAAACATGAAATATATGAACTTAGTGATCTGGTGTACAGTAAATTTATCTAACTTATTAAACCTAATCTAATCTACTTATCTAGTTATTATTTGACACCGGTGGAGAGATCGTCTTGCGTTTTCGCAAAGGCCTCCCCTAAAGCTTGCCATGATATCCGATTGTGGGTCACCCTGGTCCATGTAGGACCAGCCAACTTCCGAATATCGTCCTCCCATCTGAGACGCTGCCTGCCTCTTCTTCTTTTATTTTGTCTCGGACACCATTCCGTTACATCCTTGGTCCATTTATGCGTTTGAGACCTCATCATGTGACCTGCCCATCTCCATTTTAATTTCCTTATACAATATTAGACCAGTCCGTAGAGGTTCAAAGCACCCCGGGGTACGTTGCAAGTGGTGGTGTAGAAGATTTTTTTTTTAATATTGTTGACATCGATACAACCGATCAAATATCAAAAATGGTTACACGAGATATCTTGGGACAACTTTTGGCAGCCACAAATCCTCGGAATTTTGAGACTTTTTTTGGTTTCTCACTCGTAGCTTCTATACGGTGCATCCTAGCAAAAACTTACTCACCAGGAAATTAAAGAACATGAAATTATGCGTCTAATGAGTACCAATAGTACCAATACATACTAATTCGGTTCAGCGACATAATAGAAAACCATGGTCGAAAATTAGGCTTTCCTCAACTTTGTTAGTTATTTCAAGATAGTGGTTTTTAGGCTTCTGCTTTTCAATTTTGAATTTAACTATAGGTTTTAGCTCCTCAATTGTAGGAATTTACAGAATCGACAGTCATTTCAGCATTAGTATCATCATAACTGGTAATCGAAGAGCTGGCAGTTTTCTCGTGCAACGCATCAGCATTGCAGTTCAACGAAGAAATACTGCCAGCATACTCGGTACAATGCCTAGAGGGCCTTTTTAGGGTTCCGTAGCCAAAATGGCAAAAACGGAACCATTATAGTTTCGTCATGACTGCCCGTCAATCCGTCTGCCCGTATGTCACAGGCATTTTACTTGAAAACTATAAGGTGTATTTGAATAAAATTTAGGGGATAGGTGTATTTTATTAGCCGCTACATAATTCTAAAATGAAATGACAAAAAAATATTCTTTTAGAGGTGCACTCCATACATATAACTGCAAGTCAAAAAAAATTATAGGGACAGTTTCGTGATGTCAGCTCATATCCAAGTGCAAGCGTACCTAAGTATGAGCTGACTAATCAGAAAATGCAGACACGAGGCAGCGGGGCCCGCAGGACGCCAGTCCCATTATAACCGCGTTCAAGTAAGGTGTTTGCATATATTAATAGAGTCCCATTATAACCGCGTTCAAGCAAGGTGTTTGCATATATCAATAAATGTGTAATCTTTAGAAGTGCATTTTATTTAATCATTAGGTCACCATCTTAAATTGGTGACCCGCCGACGTGAATGAACAAATTAAAGTGAACAATTAAAAAACATTAAATTCAAGTGAATATTGACGCGAGTGAACATTAGACGCTTATTTTCGTGAAAAAAAAAATGCCAGACGACGATCCAAACGCCAGCAAAAGCGGGACTCAAGCACCACCTAAGATACAATTAGACCAAATTATTGTACCCGAAAACCAATCCGCGGAGGTCATGGCCATCCCAGTATCAAGTAGAATACCGGAATTTTGGATTGACCAACCCCGCGTATGGTTCATCCGAACGGAGGCCGTATTAACACCGCAAAGAATAGGGGATGATGCCAAATTCGATATGGTCGTTTCGAAGTTACCTAAAGAGGTCATACTCCGTCTTACAGACTTTCTCACCAATCCGCCGGCCACGAACAAATACCAGACGCTGAAAAATAAATTACTGACTACGTTGGAAGACTCGAAGAACCGACAGGTAGAGAGAGTGCTGGGGGAAATGGACCTAGGTGATCAAAAACCTTCGCAATTGCTAATGAAGATGCGCAACACTGCCAAGGACAGCTTTCCAGACACTACACTACGTATTATGTGGCAGAACCACTTGCCACCGACGGTACGCGCCGTGTTGGTTGCGTCCAGGGAGACAGACTTAGACACATTGGCCAACATAGCCGACGACGTCGCGGAAGCCACCAGGAGCCCTCATGTTGTGGAAGTAGCAGCACCACAGTACACGTCGCATAGGCCTTCACCAAGCAACTCAGTGGCAAGCGACACAGCTCTTATAATCGCGGAAATTGCAAAGTTGAGTGTGCGCATGGCAGACCTTGAGAGGTCAAGGCCACGAGCTCGAAGCTACGGTCAGTAGGGCCGAGGAGGACGATCAGCATCCAGGCCCAGAAGCAGTTCACGTCAAAACAGCAAAGCCGCAAGGAACCCGAATTGGCTTTGTTTTTATCATTACCGATTTGGAACTGCAGCCGCTAAATGTGTTCAACCCTGCGCGTGGGAAAGAAAACAGGGAAACTAGCGGGGATAGCACAGAGTACGACGGAAATCTGTGTTATCAACCCCGGCCGTCGTTTACGTATTACGGACTCTAATAGTGGACTTCGTTTTTTAGTGGATACAGGAGCAGACATTTCTCTATTACCGGCAAATAAAAAGCTACGTGTGGGTGAGTGCGCCAATCTTAAACTTTTTGCAGCAAACGGCTCAGAAATAAAAACTTATGGTGAAAAGTTAATGGTTCTAGATTTTAAGCTACGAAGGCCATTCCGATGGGAATTTGTCGTAGCCGATGTTAAACAACCAATACTAGGAGCCGATTTTTTAAGCTATCATAGGCTGTTAGTAAATTTAAGCGAGCAAAAATTACATGACCTTGTGACAGACCTGAACGTAGTCGCACCAGTCGTGAGTAGCAATCAGCCAACCATCAACACGGTCGATAGTAACCACCCATATTATAGTTTATTGTCGCAATTTCCTAGCATTACAAAACCTCCTACTTATAAAGAAACGCCTTTGCATAACGTTGTGCACCACATCGAAACGACGGGTCCACCAACATTTGCAAAGGCAAGACCATTACCACCAGACAGATACAAGAAGGTAAAGGAGGAATTTCGCCGCATGCATGAATTAGGCATATGTAGACCTAGCAAAAGTCAATGGGCCAGCCCTTTAACAGTGGTGGCCAAGAAAAACGGCGAAATTCGCCCTTGTGGTGATTACCGTGCACTAAATGCACAGACTAAACCAGATAGATACCCGATACCAAGGTTACAAGACTTCACGATCATACTGAACGGTAAGAATTTCTTTTCCAAACTAGACATAAATAGAGCATACCATTGTATCCCCGTAGCAAAAGAAGATATCCAGAAGACAGCCCTGGTCACGCCTTTCGGCTTATGGAAATTTCCGGTTATGCCGTTTGGACTCCGTTGTGCAGCTCAAACGTTCCAGCGGTTTATGAACAGCTCAGTTCTGGAAGGTCTGGATTTTCTATTTAACTACTTAGACGATGTCCTTATTGCAAGCGACACTGAGGCGCAACATAAGGAACATCTTAAGCAGGTATTTCAGCGATTCGATAAGTTTGGAATTACGATCAATCTAGCCAAATGTAGTTTTGGACAGCCAAACCTAGAATTCCTAGGTTACGAGGTAAGTACGGCAGGTATTAGACCTTTAGAGGAAAAGGTTCGGGCCATAACAGACTATCCTAAACCGCAGACCATCGAGCAGTTGCGCAGATTCCTAGGCATGCTCAATTTTTATCGCACGCATATTCCTTCAGCGGCAGAAATACAATCACGGCTAGACCAATATTTAGTAAATACAAAAAAACGCGATAAGCCCCTATCGCGTGGACTAGCGAAACCGAGGAGGCGTTTGTACAGTGTAAAGAAGGCCTAAAAAAAGCCGTTACACTAGCACACCCCCGGTCGGATGCAGTTTTAGCTTTAATGACAGACGCTTCGACCAGTTCAATAGGTTCTGCACTACATCAATTAGTCAATGGCATATGGGAGCCGTTAGGGTTCTTTTCGAAAAAAATAAGTAAAACCCAGAAAGTATACTCCGCATATGACCTTGAACTTTTAGCTATTTACCTATCCATAAAACATTTTCGCAAATCATTCGAAGGCAGACCGCTGATAGTTTATACGGATCATAAGCCCTTATGCCACGCATTTGAGAACATAGGTAGAAGTAGCAACGAAACGCCACGGCGTACAAGACAGTTATTGTTCATAGGCGAGTTCACAACCGACATACGACACATAAAAGGGAAAGAAAATGTTGTTGCAGATACGCTATCGCGTATCGAAACAATATTTTGTCCCACAGCGCTCGACTACGGGGAACTCGCCGATGAACAAGCAAAAGATTGTTACTTAAAAAAATGGACGCAAGCTAACCTGATTCAGAACGACGGAAATAGTAATGTAAACATAAAGTTAATCGCGATACCTACATGCAGCAAAACCGTCTATTGTGAAATGTCAACTAAGGAGGCAAGACCATATTTGCCACAAAAGTTTAGACATATAGCGTTTGAGAGCGTGCATAGCTTAAGTCATCCGGGCACGCGCACTACTCGTAAAATGGTTTGTAAGAAGTTTTTCTGGCCTAGCATGAACAAGGATATAAATAGTTGGGCAAGATCATGCATTCCGTGTCAAAAATCGAAGGTCAGTAGGCACACGATTTCTAGATTAGAAGCATTCGAGGACGTCGATCGTCTGATGCACATACACGTGGATCTGGTCGGTCCATTACCGACATCACCGCGTGGAAACCGGTACCTAGTTACAATAATAGACAGACGTACAAGCTGGCCTGAAGCTTTTCCTATAGAGGAAATGACCGCTGAAGTAGTGGCCAAAACTATATTTGATGGCTGGATCGCACGTTATGGTTGTCCGACAAAACTCACGACTGACCAAGGACGTCAATTCGAAAGTAATTTATTCCGCGAACTAATGAAACTGTTAGGTATAAATAGGATTAGGACTACAGCTTTCCATCCGCAAGCGAACTCAAAAGTTGAGAGATTTCACCGAAGTTTAAAAGCCGCCCTTATGGCCAGAATTAATAGTACGAGTAGCTCATGGGAGGATGAATTGTCGACAGTGATGCTTGGCCTGCGCGCCGCTGGCCGTAGTGATAACGGTATAAGCGCCGCGGAGATGATATTCGGACGTACCTTACGCTTACCCGGAGATTTCTTTAGTACTCAGACTACGGAGCCTAATGATCCTTGTAACCTAGTTAGCAAAATTCGCGAAAGTATAAGTAATTATAAACCGAAATCCGAAGGTTGTCGCAATAACCGCACCTTGTTTGTATACAAAGATTTACGGTCGTGCGAATATGTGTTTGTAAGGGACGATACAGTTCGAAAATCGTTACAACCACCATATACTGGTCCATTTAAAGTAGTAAAGCGTAACGATAAGATATTTGTAATTCAGTTTCCAAACAGGCAAGCTAGCATATCAATAGACAGATTGAAACCAGCTTACACGTGGAACACTGATGATGAAGCAAGTACGCGTCCGAGTTCTGTAGTAGGTAACGCTGCCGCGCCCGCGCCCACTACGCCGCGAAGCGGAAGCGAGGCTAGCGCACAACCACCCATTCCGCGCGCTACTACGAGTGGTAGAATAATTAAAACACCAGTTAGATTTAGAGATGTGTATTATTAAGGATAACTAAAACTAAGGTTTTATTTTATTTAGGTATATTCTACATCCATTCCATTTTTGTAGTATTCCAACCTGATTATAATTTTGATTCCTTCGTAAACATTCTTTCTCCATCTATCATGGTGGGAAATAATGCAATGCTGCTATATTATAGCATCGCTCGGTAATAGCGGTTCAAAGTATAGGTTGATTAGCATTAAGCACTGATGACACCGCTACTAAGGCACCAAAGGAATGTGCTTACCTACAATGAATACGGTGTACTTTAGACTTAGGTAGTATGTAGATTTTGTGAATTAATGATAAATTGTTATATAAAAGCATTCGACATTTTGAAATGTATTTAGATACTTATTCAAATCACTTGTACACACGTCAAGTGTTGTATTTTCTTTTCTGTACTACTGATAAAAGTGTAAATTGTCCAAAAATGGGTTACGGACAAAGTAAAGAAGAAGGGTCACGCAACAACATTGCCATTGCGGAAGTCCATAGTGTTACTGGACAAGTGGACACCAAGTTAAATTATTTCGGAGTAATGCTCATAGTGATCTCCATAGTGCTGGTGCTGTTTCTCCTTTACTTCATACAAGCTAAGTGCAGGCAGGCTTTAAGGAATTGGTTACAAAAGGCGGTAGCGAGAGTGCAGCCAACGGCAACTCTGAGGGAACACCCGCAACCCAAACAACAACCTGTAATTTATTAGTGAAGTATAGTGTTGTACCGCTAAAATAAAACAAACATTAGTTTTAACAAATTATTTGAAAGTTTTATAAAATGTGTTATAATTAATTATGATTCTATGTTTCATTCTGTGTGCGAGGCCAAGTATCCTGTAGGTACGCGTCGCGCTATGTCAGCGAAACGCGCACCTGCATGAAACTCGAGCATGATGATAAGACGTAACTGACGCAAGTAAGTAATAGCGTAAGGCCGCGGGCACACAGGCCACGATCCCAGAAGAGAGATCGATGTTTTTTTAGATTAAGTTTTTTTTATCTGATTCTTTTATTTTTGTAAAAGGGGGAAGTAATATAGGGACAGTTTCGTGATGTCAGCTCATATCCAAGTGCAAGCGTACCTAAGTATGAGCTGACTAATCAGAAAATGCAGACACGAGGCAGCGGGGCCCGCAGGACGCCAGTCCCATTATAACCGCGTTCAAGTAAGGTGTTTGCATATATTAATAGAATCCCATTATAACCGCGTTCAAGCAAGGTGTTTGCATATATCAATAAATGTGTAATCTTTAGAAGTGCATTTTATTTAATCATTAGGTCACCATCTTAAAAAATAATCAATCGATAGGTCTTTTAAAATAAATATAAGGTTTCTCAGCAAGTTTTTCGATTAAGTGAAAATAGTCCGAGATAATCGATGACGTTGAGCATGCTTCGCTCCATACTATGTTGACAGGTCTCAAGTTTGCGCGTATTTTCTTTTGTTAAGTTCCAAGTTTGACACCCATACGTCATAACTGGTAAAATACAGGAATGAAATATTTTTGTCTTGGCTTTGAGTGGTACCTGAGGGTTTTTGACAACTTCTTTAAGCGACCAATATCTTTTCCATGCTAGTTGTACTCTGTTGTCTATTTCTTTTGTGGTAAGGTCTTTTGGTGAAATTGTCTGTCCGAGATATGTATATTCATCGACATATTATACCCATAATATACCTACAGTTAATTTATATAATAGACCTATAGTTAATTTGTGAATCGAAAATGCACACTTAGGCCGCGTTTACAGGCACGCAAGTGTGCCCGCTTGTCAGAGGGCATAAAATCTGAAATCAACATTCCTACGTCCGAAATACATAAAGAAATGATTAAAAGCGTTTGTTCTACTGTCAGGGCTGTTATACAGGAACGCGCTCTACACTTCACTCAGTTAAGTACTTCGAATTGCGGCGTCAAGATATATTTGTGGGTGAACGGTGAGGTAAGGTTAAAACAAGTTACAGAATAGCGGGGCTGATTATAATATTAGGTCCTTACCTATGAAATTGGCGGTGTGTATGGAGAATTTTATGAAAACTGTGATTTTCATACATTGAATTTTGCGGATTATTCAGCAATGTCAAATTCAAAGCAAACTAAATTTTGGTAGGAATATAGAAAACTTTTAAGCTACTTTCTTTACACATATCTTCATTCCTTAAAAATTGTTCGCATCATAAAACTATACGTAATTGAAACACTTTAACCGGCAGCACATGAAAAGGGCGGTTTTCAAGCTTTAATTTGAAACACTAAATAAAAAATTCAAACCTATTTTTTTGTATTTAAAACCTTTGTTACATAGTCTTATAATGAAATTAAAAAATAATTTGGAAGTTGCAATAGAAATGAATAAATTACGTACAAAATAATATCTGTGAAAAAACCGCCAATTTCATAGGTAAGGAGTAAGGACCTAATATAATAAATATGATAAATTAATTTTCCAACAAAAGGTAGATTAGAATTGGGACACACATTTTTAGGAATTTTGTACATAAGAAAATATGATTTTTGGATTGTTGCTTTAGAAATTGCAGGTTGACCTGCAATTTTTATATTCGAAATGATGCTACCAATCCTTATCCGCATGTATGGAAATCTATGGTCCATAGCGTTCGTCAAGCCGCCCTAAATTACGCGTGTGCGCAAACGCAGCCTTACTCGGGGCGATTAAGATATGTATCATTCATTCAACTTAATGTTGGTCATATTCAATTTGGCAATGTTTCTCGCGCGCTATAAACGTATTGCATTGTAGGTACTGCATAATTAATTCACCAAATTTACATTTCAACACTATTATATTAACTGTTTTTTAATGCATCTTTCGTACAACAAAATTATTTGCCTATAAAAGTAGATATGTACATTTATAGCTTTTATTTACCTACTCAGTGTACAATTAAATTCATGGCAGTTGTCATACATCCTTATTATGCTCCTTTGCTTTAATGACAATATCTTAGATTACTTAGTATTAACTTTCGGTTGCAATTTCACAAAGTAACAGCAGTTCGAGGATTGACCCGAGGTCGATATCCTTAAAAACCTGAATTTAAGTAGCGCATGCAGTTTTTATGAGTGAACTGTTCCTGCGGCAATAAATGTAAGTACACAAGTCTGTTTATATACATAGGTATTGTATTCCATATATTTTACACTTAGGTACACCTTACCTTAGCCAAATATATCGCAATACCTACCTACATTTTTATTAGATACAGTCAGTATCATATAGTTAGTAGCAGAGCAGCTAAAGTTGCCCAATATTTCGGAACACGTCTTTATTACTGTAAGAGTAAGGGTGGTGTTACGATATATTTGGCTACTTTGGCTGCTACTAAATAAACGATGCTGACTGTAACTACTTACTGTAGGCCAAAGATTATTGAGAAGTCCAATAATCTTTGCTGTAGGCGTAAGAATGTGTTACGATATATTTGGGTATAGGTAATGTGAATTATTAGTACGTAAACATTTTTCGCCGTGTTACATTTATCAACGATATGATAGAGAGAACACATTTAATGATAAAATAAACCATCATAGTCTAGGGCAAGACTCTTGAACTGACCACCGAACTTAAAATTTAAATATTTAATAAAATAATTTGTTTCGTCTAGAGTATAAACTTATCTTTGACATCGGCTTTACAAGTAAGTACCTAACCTATTTAAGCCTGACGTCAGTGTAGGTACTTAATTATGTAATATGATTTATGATGATGTCACAGAATTCAGAAATGATGAACTTATTTTCGCCTGTGCAGGTAGTACTTAGGTACATTTCTTTTTTTACAGGTGCAGCGTGCACTTGCGGTTGTCAGGATGTTTTTATCTCCCGAGGTAAGTAGCTTAGAGGTACCTACCTAACTAAAAATACTTAAAGCGTAATTGTACGGTCAGCTGCAGAGAAAAGGTACACCCCCCCCCCCCCCCTTGCATAGTGATGCATACAAACTTTGTACGCAAGGGGGGTTTTTTCTCTGCAGGTGATTGTACCACCGGATCGAGTTAAGTGATTGATACCATGGCATATGCACCTAAGGGTTATCAATCACTTTCCTTATGGAATGGCTAATGTATATATGTACAATTAACGGTTATAGTGATTAGTTATGTTATGTGTAGGTATTTATTAATTTATTAAAACATTGTACGTAATTTAATTAAAAATAAAAGCGGCCAAGTGCGAGTCGGACTCGCACATGAAGGGTTCCGTGAAATAAATTGCGGTTTACGATTTATGACGTATTAAAAAAAAACTACTTATTAGATCTCGTTCAAACCAATTTTCGGTGGAAGTTTACATGGTAATGTACATCATATATTTTTTTTAGTTTTATCATTCTCTTATTTTAGAAGTTACAGGGGGGGGGGGGACACACATTTTACCACTTTGGAAGTGTCTCTCGCGCAAACTATTCAGTTTAGAAAAAAATGATGTTAGAAACCTCAATATCATTTTTGAAGACCTATCCATAGATACCCCACACGTATGGGTTTGATGAAAAAAAATTTTTTGAGTTTCAGTTCTGAGTATGGGGACCCCTAAAACTTAATGTTTTTTTCTGATTTTTGTGTGAAAATCTTAATGCGGTTCACAGAATACATCTACTTACCAAGTTTCAACTTTTTGCCATTTGGCTACGGAACCCTAAAAAGGAAACTGTAGGAGGTCTAGTTACTTATATTATTAATGTATAGCTTTAACTACCTTCTAACCTTGTATAGCCCGACAAGGGTCTATTTGACCCTAGCCACTTACACCTAGCCTCCAAAATCTATAATGTCTCAACGACGTTCGAGTATATAAGTCCAAATTTTCCCCGTATGGGGAATTTATAAGGCCGATTATAAGGCCGCAGTCTAGACGCCAGCGGGGAGCGGGGCGACGAGCGGACATACCTACATTCATAGATTGAACTCGATCAAATGTATGAACAGCCACTCGTCGCCACGCTGCCCACTGGCGTCCAGTCCGCGGCCGCACACGTTAACCCTGCATCACACTAGCGCGGCCTGCGGTGGCCATATTAAATTTGACAGCTAATGACAAGTTTTCTATTGTCCGTCGCGGCCAGGCCGCGCCAGTGTGTGAGAGGCGTTATGAAAGCGACGCGCGGCGCATTTTCTGGCTGTCAAATATTCGTCCTCGAAACCGCCTGAAAAGTCCAAGCTTCGGCCATATAGGTATGGTCATAGTATAAAGAGGGCATCTTCATACAAACGCACCGCGCGAGGCTTGCATGTGTGCGCCACAGTATCTATCGCACACTCAAACAAAATCTCGACCTGCTTCGCACGCGAAACGGGTATAGTGACCATACCTATGGTCTAAGATGAGATGACAGCTGCTCGCGCCACGCCATATTTAACGTCACCTACCAGCCTGTAAAGTGGTCGATGCAAATACAACAAAACCCCACAGAAATGCCAGTGCCCGCTCGACGCAACCCCCTCCGCGCTAGCTGACGCGCCCCTCTACGGCGGAGCTATACTGTTCATGGTGCTCCTAGAGAAGTACATCAAAGGGCGGTGCGCGATCAACGACCCCTGCCGGCGGGTGCGCTCGGTCGAGATCGCGACCGACTACGACTTTGTGGTCGTCGGTGGAGGCTCCGCCGGGTCCGTCGTCGCTGGTCGCCTCAGCGAGAATACTACGTTCAGTGTGAGTATTTGCTTTATTGCACTCAGAGCTACGAGGTATGTTATCAAAAAATTGGTGATGAATGATGACTTCGTGTCATAATATGGGATATGACGAACCAACCGACCAACGATTTTCAACCAAGCCAAATAAATTTAGCACACCCTTACGCAGACATAATAGAAGGTACATTACTTCCCTAGGGCGCAGTGGCGGAAAACGTATATTTAGGCAAGCCTAATACTTATTTGTATAGGTACTCTAAACTCTTTCATAACTTTTAGGTTCCGGGTTGCCCATCGAAAATTTTCACACGCCGCCGCCACTGCTAGAGGGCGGTACAGTCACCGGCATCAATATAATAATAATGATGAATCAAATGCCGCAAAAATATCCGACACGCTCTTACATTACGGCTCTAGGAATAGAGTTGTCATCAGATATTTTTGCGGCCTTTGTTCCATCATATATTGATGCCGGTGTCTGTACAAAGAATGTCTCAGAATGCAGAGTATTGACTCCCGAGCCGAAGGCAGGGGAGACAAATATGCTATCTGAGGCTTTCTTTATTACCGCCAGTGGTGAGTAGGTACAAAAGTTTACCTCTCTCCTGGCCAGGAAGTGGGATTTTCCACACGCATACCGTGCGGTAATTGCTACTTTATGGTCAGGTGTGACGTAAACAAATGAAATAGCACAAAACTCGAAATAGAAGAGAGGCGTGCGTGAGCTAGGTTAGAGATATTAGTGGTACCTACTTACAAGGTAGATACAAGGTTAGAGTTATTAGTGGTTTTAGGGTTCCGTACTCAAAGGGTAAAACGGGACCCTATTACTAAGACTCCGCTGGCCGTCCGTCTGTCTGTCTGTCGATCATCCTGTCACCAGGCTGTTCTCATGAGCAGTGATAGTTAGACAGTTGAAATTTTTACAAATGATGTATTTCTTGAAATGAAATGAAATGAAAGTTTGAAATGAAATGAAAGTTTATTCACGAACATATGGTAAGTTCAGTAGATGTTATAAGTGTAGTTACATTGTTGACCCTTAATACATTCTGCCTCAAGGCATGTGAAAATAATTATTATGACATGACATAGTCAGTCATTCATGTCAAAATTAAAATTAAGTTTAAATTGCGTGCATATATTATTAATGTCATAATACTAATATACTAAAATATAAATTAAATTAAATAACTGTGTCAATTGCCTAAGAACATGCTTAACATAAATACAAAAATTTTAATTTGGAATGTCATTCATTATTATTAGATTATAATTTAAAGTACAATTGTAAATGTCAAAAATGATGTAAGAATTAAAATTTATAACTAAAATATTCGTCAATTGTGTAAAAACATGCGTTATTTAAAATACTTTTGAATTTAAACTTGAATTCGGCATTAGGCAGTGTCTTAATAGTTGAAGGTATTTTTCTTTTTCCGGTATAAGAACATATACTAAAAAAAACAGAATAAAATAAATGTTTGAGGGCTTCGTACACCGCTTCCCTGCTCGCGCAGTCGTGCACCGCTATTCTGTTACTTGTTTTAAGGTTTTAAGTGTTTTAACCACAGACCTCTGATTAACGCTTAGTTAACTACCTACGAATCGCGGCGTCAACGTTGACGGGTGGGGTGAGGTTAAAACAAGTTGCAGAATAGCGGGGATAATGAACCAATTGTGAGCCCCTTCTAGCCCCGATGCATAGTGGATACCCTGAGAACTGTACGGTTTCGCTCTATGAAAACACAACAATATATCGATATCAGCCATATTTTTACACCAAAAAATAGATTGGGTAATTTAACTAAATATTCATTAATAAAGACTGTATCGAAAAGTACCTATAAGGACAAGTGAAATATGTAATGACTTTTTAAATATTTATTATTTTACATACGTATGTTCTTAGCTTATGTTTGAAATACATTTTAAAACGTTTTACTGTTAAGTAATGTACCTATTATGTTTGCTTTCGGGCGACTTTTCGCACTTGACTTCGACATTCTCATCAGATTCCGGACAACGATTACGGTGACCGTTTCGATGCTTTTAGCCAGTCTTTTTTAGATCTGTCTAAGGAATCCGCTGCCGAGAAGCGTTGCCGAAGTGTACTCTTCATTATTGCCCAATATTCGTCGATGGGACGTACCTCTGGGTAATTTAGCGGATTCATATTCTTATCAACATATTGCACGCCGTGGGCTTCCATCCACTCTCTGGTGCGAGCAGCATAGTGGAACCTAGCCAAATCGGGCCAAAAAAAAGTAGAGCCCCTGTGACGTCGAATCAGCGGCAAAACCATTTTTTGCAAACACTCCTTGATGTAAAGATCGGTAGTTATCGTGGAAGTTGTGATGAACGCCGTCGATTTCATGCCACATTCGCATATGGCCTGCCACACCATTGCTTTAGACCCAAATTTTTCGGCATAAATTGACGTTTGGTTCTCATTCAGGTGTTCTTCTTTGCGAACAGTATAGTACTGGGGACCAGGTAGAACAGAATAATCCAGTTTGACGTAGGTTTCGTCGTCTTGAATTATGCAATGATCATTTTTGGTTAAAACCGTGTCGTTTAACTTTCGAAGACGAAGTTTAACATTTGCAGCCTGTTTTGGAGTTCGTTTAGGCTTCCTTTGCTTTCGATAAGTTACCAAGTCGTTACGCTTCTTGGCGCTTTGAACCATTCCTACAGAGATTCTGCACTTTTTAGCCACATCTCTCATCGAAGCACTGAGCGAGACTGGATTGTTCGCAATATTTTAGAGTCGATATTGCAATTATGTGAGCCAGTTCTTCGACCACTTTTCAGCTTGTCATTAAAAGAGTAGTCTTCGCCGTACTTTTTAATGACATTGTAAACCGCTGAACGACTCACCTTCTCGAGTTCTGCGATCTTTCTCATGGACATACCCTTTTCTCGTATGTATTTGTCCACAATTCGTTTTCGTTGATCGGGTGTTAGGCCTCTCATTTTTGAAATTAAAAGTAATCCGAAAAAAATAATTAAGTAATTGAGTTCAATACCATAGCATCTATGAAATAAAGCGACGTTCATATTTTTAAAACAAATAAAACAAGAATGGCGGCCAGCTAAAGTTGTCCTTATACTTTTCGATACAGTCTTTAATCCACTTAATTTTAATACCGATACGGTAAAAAATAATGAAAAGTAATCTTCATAAATTCCGTAAAAATCAGGCGAAAATGGTATAAACTTTCTTTACTTTATAATTGACTACGTCTATATACGTTCTTTTGGGATAAGTACGCGGATAATCCACTTATTTTTGTTAATGAATAAACCTTTCTATAGGCCAGATGAAATTCAATATTATCTCAAGTTCGTAAAATATTTAATTAAAATGCCGTTATTTCCTGATGCATATATTTTTGGATTCAGGTAGTACCTAAGTCTCAAAATTTGTGTACTCAAACATGTTTTCATTATAAAAATACTGATAGCATTTTTGCTTGCGGGTTATTTGTTTCCTAACTTCCGGTCCATAGAATTATTCATCTCAATAGTAAAAGTTGTTTAAAATAACATATAAAAGCCGTATACAAATAATTAGCCTGATATTTAATTATTTCCAAAAAAAACCGTAATTTTCTCAGGGTATTCCTAGAGATTCATCATTAATCATTAGGTAATGACTTTAAAACTTAGCCATTTGCATATCCGACTAGTAAAAAAGTATCTAACAGCTAAATTAAGGTCGACGGAGATTCGCTTCGCGGAATGTATTCCGCGTGTGGCGTCGTTACTGAAGGCGTGTATTACCTACCTTGACGCAATAATAATGTTTCTAAATCTACATGCCCCACTTGGCCTGAGATTGTGATCTAGCTGCAAGGTCGGAGGTTCGATGTATATCCCCTGTTCCGCATAGTTGAGATGAGACGTTTGGCTTGCAAGTTTTCATGTCACACTACTTACTTAGGGTAAAGTTGGGTCATTGGGTCCGAGTTTGTGATTTAAGGCCCCACTAGCTTTTCCCCTGCTCTGACACGCACACGTTAGAATAGGATCACACCCAAGGGGGGTCTTCGGTTTAAGTAGTTCCATGCCAATTTCCACCCCCCCCTTACCCCCTTTAGGGGATGATCTCGGGGATAAAAACTATCCTATGTCCTTTCCAAGAACTCAAACTATCACTATACCAAATTTCATGTAAATCGGGTCAGCGGTTTAGGCGTGAAGAGGTACCAGGTAGAGAGACAGAAAGTCAAACAGACAGACATACTTTCGCATTTATAATATTACTAGCGACCCGCCCCTGCTTCACACGGGTTTATGTGTATGGTTTGTATTATACATATAAACCTTCCTCTTGAATCACTCTATCTATTAAAAAAACCGCGTCTAAATCCGTTGCGTAGTTTTAAAGATCTACGCATGACAGACATACAGACAGACAGCGGGAAGCGACTTTGTTTTATACTATGTATTGAAGTATGGATATAGGCACCCGTAAGTACTTATTTTCTAATGAATTTCCATAATTAAAACCCAAAATCTTATGTAATTAACCACTGGACTTTATAATAAATAAAGTAATAATAAAATAAAAAATAATAATATGGATCCCAGACATCCAATAAATGGATGTTGCCAACCAGTTTTGTGGTCCAGCGCCGCACCACGAACTTCGAATCTCGAACTTCGTATATCTCCGTTTCGGTCGCTCGAGTAGGTACCATAAACAATAAGTGCGATAGAGACGGAGATATACGAAGTTCGAGATTCGAAGTTCGTGGTAGCGCCGCTGGACCACAAAACTGGTTGGCAACATCCATTTATTGGATGTCTGGGATCCATATTATTATTTTTTAATTTTATTAATACTTTATTTCAGGCATTGCTCATATCACAACACAAACATACAACATTATGTATAACACAATCATAACTTAAATAACAATTTCAAACAATCACAGTGTGTAAATTTAAACATTAATTAATAAAATAAAATAGAAATAAAATGTCAAATAATAATAATGAATGATATTGATAAATAAACATTAAATTAGATTATAAATGAAGATTGAAATTTAATTATTAATTGAAATATATTATTTCTGGACTCCATGTGGATGGAGTTCCAGTGCCTCCATAGTGGGCTGTTAATATTTTCAGGGGGGCTAGCACACTAGGCTTTATGTCGGGTTTTACGTGACGTTTCAGTACATTTTCGCCGACATAAAACCTAGTGTGCTAGCTAGGCTGCAATGGCTATAAGGAGGCGAATGCGGCGCATCAGGGAGGCCACGCGCTTGCGTATTATTGCACAGAAACCGTCCGTGCGCTCCTCGCAGAACATACCTGACGCGCTACAATATCGTGGGAGTCCCAACAGCATCCTGAACCCATTATTATATTGGACGCGCAGGGAGTCGTAGGTTTTTCGGGTATACTTGGTCCATAGGCTGCAGGTATAAAATGTTTGACAGAAGGTCTTAAAGAGTGTCGTCTTAACTGATTTATAATATACTCGTAATATTGTATATCAGAAGTCAGATTGCGGTGCGCTATTTTTGCAAACGAAACTCCACTTTCTTTTGTTAAAATGGATTTCTACGAAAACTATGTTAGGTACTTGGATGGAATAAAAAAAAAAGCCTTAATCTAATCTACGATTTTACGTTTATCATTTTCGTAACGACAATTACCCATATAAAATGTATGGATAATTGCCGTTACGAATATGATAAAAGTTAAATCGTAGATTAGATTGAGGCTCTTAATTTATGGGCATTGTTTTTGATTTCCACCCACTTCTCATATCTTGCAGGTTATGATATATTTTTTCCGAGTGTAAAATTGTTACGTCATAAGTTATAATGTATACAATGATTTTTAAACAACCAATTTTTAAGAAAATTTGAAATGTCGAGCCTTAACTCCCATTACATACATCTAGACATAATCGCATTCACATTTAATATTAGTCAGTAGGATCGGTAATTTTGGCCCTACAACAATGAAGGCCCCTCGAGTCCTATTGCAAAACATAACTGACATATTTAACGAAATCGAGTTATTGCTAATGATTATGTCCATCTGTGAAACCGCTACAATTGTGTAATAGATATTGTTTAATTAGGAACCCGTTTGCCCAAAATTACCCGTCTATCTTTAAAATGGAATTAATCAGCTCTACGGATCTTATAGTAAGGTAAATGTCCGATTGCTCGACGCTGTACTAGTACCTATATGTACATGGCTTAAATTCGAAGGAACAAAAATCCTCTTAGTTCGAATTTAACCCATATTACTTCATCATAAAGTGCCCATGCCATGCCATATACTATTAGACACTAGTACAGCGTCGAGCACTCAGACGTTTACCTTACAATAATAATTACATTCTCTTACACTTTGTGACTTTAGTACCTATTTGACGATCCACTGCCGGTGATAATATTTCTGACATGATTATGAGTATTGCTCTTAAATTTAAAATGTACCTGTTCTTGACTATTCAAATAATTTTATTGACATAGGTATGTATCTATTTTGCTTTCTGACGATCATAATAATGACTTCATGTAAATTAACATACTAATCTTACTATGAAATAAATGAATCTAATCTAATCTAATCTTATATATTTATGTATTTAATTTAAATGCAATACATTTGGTAATAAAACAGTTTTCGTAAATGCAATAATTATTTTTACTATAAGTTAATTATTTTTGCACAAAATTAACATAGCTGCCAATAATTTTACAAAAATAGCATTTTATTATTTATTTATTATTATTATCCACACTTACAACTATTTTTACAGGCATCGAACCTAAGACAACAGTGTAACTATTTTATAATACCTATAACATTTTTTTTTTACGTAGTACTCTTATCTTTTAAGTGAATATGTTATTTTACATATTTTTGAAGAGATAACCGATTATTAATGGGATCCAAGATGCAAAGTGTAACTATATGGCCATACGCCTGCAGAGTAAATTGAAGGTATTGTTTAAAGAAATAATATTTTAGGAGAAATTACGTTTTTTCGCTTCCTGTAAAATCAACACCAATGTTAGTTTTGTGGTTTTTGTAATCATCCCTTCAAACATTCACTAATATAGGTACTTCTAATTGTGACATCCATTCCTCAATAGGTTCTTCTCTTGGAGGCCGGTGGCGAGGCGCCAATAGCGTCTCGAGTGCCTGCCTTCTACCCGTCGTTCTGGGACGATGAGCGGTATGACTGGAGGTACCGAACGGTCCCCGAGGGATACTGTCTCGATCAGGATGGGAAAGGGTGCACGTGGCCAAGGGGAAAGGTTCTCGGTGAGTATAAACATAGGTTCTCTTCTTGGAGGCCGGTGATGAGGCCCCAATGGCGTCTCGAGTGCCCGCCTTCTACCCGTCGTTCTGGGACGATGAGTGGTATGACTGGAGGTACCGAACGGTCCCCGACGGATACTGTCTCGACCAGGATGGGAAAGGGTGCACGTGGCCAAGGGGAAAGGTTCTCGGTGAGTATAAACATAGGTTTTCTTCTTTGTGGCCGGTGACGAGACCCCAATGGCGTTTCGAGTGCCCGCTTTCTACCCGTCGTTCTGGGACGATGAGTGGTATGAATGGAGGTACCGAACGGTCCCCGAGGGATGAAAAAATCGAAATGATGGCGCGACTAAAAAAGACAAAGGACATCCGGCCGATTTTCGACCGAAGCTGAAATTAACAATTTTACAGACATCGAACTAGACCCATGGAAAGCTCAATAAGGCTTGTGTTATGGGTACTGGCGACGATATATTTCATAGATCATCATCATCATCATCATCATGTCAGCCGAAAGACATCCACTGCTGGACATAGGCCTCCCCCAAAGGGTGCCAAAGTGACCGGTGCTGCGCCACCCGCATCCAGCGGAGTCCCGCAACCTTTACCAGGTCATCAGTCCAACTTGTCCTTTAATAGGTATACTATATATTATATTATATAGATTACTAAATGCTTAAATAAACAAGCATAAAAAGTTTAAAAAACTATATCCCAACTACGGAAAAGTAACTATGAATAATATTTTTATGTATTTGAACTCGAAATTTTCTCCTCTTTCATTTGATAGACCCACACACTATGATAGCAAAAGATGTTTTTCAAATTCAGTGACCACCATGTTTTTATTTTTCCGACAAAAGTAGCTTATGTAACCCGGACCAACCATTATCAAACAACATAACCATTTATCAAAATCGGTTCAGTATTTTAAACGCCACAGTGGAACATACACAAATACAAACATAGACTGCTAAAAACATATCCCTTCCTTTCGGCTCTGCCGTCGTCGGGCAAATAGGTACATTTATTTATTTATTTATTGATGAAAACGTTTAAGTACATGATATTACAATTTGACAAACCAATGCGTCGCAAAACTTAGACTAACAATTAAAATTATATTTTACAGGAATAAATAACAAACAAATTATATTGGAACAGTAGTGCACCTAGCATCCATCGCCTCACAGAATCTCAAGCACTCACTACATACTGCCGCCCATACATAGAAAGCATCCAAGACTCAGAAACAAATATTCATGTCAATCACACAAATACCTTCACCTTCCGCTCCGGCACGGGCTCATTGTTTCATTTGGTTTCCAGGTGGCTCCAGCGTGTTAAACGGCATGATGTACCACCGGGGCCACGCCGCCGACTACGAGGACTGGCTCCATGCGGGGGCCACGGGCTGGTCGTGGGAGGACAATCTGCCCTACTTCGACAGGAGCGAGGGCAACAGGCAGATTGGAACGCTCGTCAATGCGAGCTATCACTCGGATAAGGGGCCGATGCCTATTCAGCAGGTGAGGAATTTACACCCGTGTTTGTCTGACGCACGATTAGGAAACCCCTCCTGTCTTGAAAGACGGAAGTCACAGAAATGGAGAGAGCCTTTCTCACTTAATGTAAGACTTAAGTACTCGTGCTCTCGACAAAAATCTATCTAATAAAGCGCTTAGGTTGATCAAGCTCGCACGACGTTGTGCGAAATTACGCCAGAGCGTAAACGCGACATTACTCACCAACAGTAACAATTACAATGCAAGTAGATGGTTTTCCAAGTTGAGCAGTTGTAGATGGCTTGGCTTTGCCTTACCTCATCTTTAATACAGTGAAGAGCACTGAAACGGCCCTCTACTGCACAGGGTGAAATTAAAATTGTGAATCAAAATAGCAAAATGTGAATCCATCCAGGATGATTCTGAGCAACTTTTACTTATGGGACAAACTTTGTATTATGCAAAAAAAGTCTAAAATGAGAAATGTAACACAAATCTGGTCCCATAGTAAAAGTTGCTGAGAATCATGGACAGATTCACATTTTGCTATTTTGATTCACGAATTTCATCCATTTATGTCCCAGATTAAGCCTAAAGTAAGTAGTATGGTTAACTGTCCCCAAACGGGTGATCTTTGTTGTCTGTTTACACTCGTGAAATTGTAGTTTGCTGTTGGCTTCGTGATGGTGACTGATGGATGACTCGTCACACTATAATGCGTGAATCATGTTCACAGTTCAAATACCAGCCCCCGTTCGCGTACGAGCTGCTGTCGGCCATCACCGAGGCGGGCCTACCGGTCATCGCCGACATGAACGATCCCGACACCCCGGAAGGATTCTGTATCGCACAAACGTTCAATGAGTAAGTTATCTTCATTCTTTCTCACTTAATTCTTCAGAGATGAATGGCGGCGTTTTGTAAAGCTTGCAGCCAACAAATCGACGAGGAAGAGTTATATTACACTAACTCTGTAATATTTACCAGCCTCCATCTTATCTTATCTAGGTGAGGGCACTCGGATGCACTTCGACCCAGCAGGATCTTTTGTGCATTGGCCCTCTCCTTTATGCCTGCTCCCAGGCTTGCTCCATCATTTCCACAAAACGGATGATGCAGTTCACCGGGAGCACCTTGAATTCCTTTGGTTGCGGATAGCCGTTACCGAAGGAATTAATTCTCTGTCTGTCTGGCATAGTCTGGCAATTGGGCCAGTCAATTGTCAATTTTTGGTCCGCGCTCTGAAATATTACAAATCGTTAGGTAGGCTTTTATCCTATTTTATTAGGGTTCCGTAATCAAAGAGTAAAACGGGACCCTATTACTAAGACTTCGCTGTCCGTCCGTCCGTCCGTCCGTCTGTCTTATTATTATTTAATTTATTTAATAAACAGAGTATATAAACATGGGTAAATTAACTGGGTCTCGCAAAACTGTCGGAACAGTTTGTCTGTGTGATTATAAACATCATAGTACAGAGTTAATAATTAATTAATTAGGTACTAATTTATAAATGTCTGTCTGTCACCTCAAGAACCGTGATAGCTAGAGAGTTGAAATTTTCACAGATTATGTATTTCTGTTGCCGCTATAACAACAAATACTAAAAAGAAAATAAAATATTTTTTTAAGGGGGGCTCCCATACAAAACACGTGATTTTTTTTGCCGTTTTTATAGATAATGGTACGGAACCCTTCGTGCGCGAGTCCAACTCGCACTTGGCCGGTTTTTCTTCTACATGTACTTAGTTCTTGATATGTATGCAGCCATGGACAGCGTTGGACGACGGCGCGCGCCTACCTGAAGCCACGCACGCAGCGCCCCAACCTCAGCGTGTCGCTGCACGCGCGCGTCACCAGGGTCCTGCTCGATGGGAAGCAAGCCATTGGTGTGGAGTATGTAGACAAGGACGGAACCACCAGGACTGTGCGGGCGAAGAAAGAGGTAAACACTATAGCACTGCAGTCTCTCTCTACCTACCCAAAACCTCAGTGCGTCGTTGACTAAGCGCGTTATCAGGGTTTTACGGGATGGTCAAAGTAGAATCCGTCAAGCGAATCTTTGGCCCTCCTTGGCAGCAACATGGTTGGACAATCGTTGGGGGTGTAGTGGGTAGTCTAGTCTGGGCCTTCTGACCCTGACCCTGACCGGGCGGACGGTGCGTCAAAGCATTCCCACAATAGGCCAGTCCGTAGAGTATTTCTTTGTTGCAAGTGGTGGTGTAGAAGTATTTTTTTTAAATATTGTTTACATCGATACAACCGAGCAAATATCAAAAAGATTACACGAGATATCTCGTGGGACAACTTTTGGCAGCCACAAATCCTCGATTTTTTTTGGTTTCTCACTCGTAGCTTCTATGCGGTGCATCCTAGCAAAAAGTTACTCACTAGGAAATTAAAGAACATTAAATTATGCGTCTAATGAGTACCAAAACATATTAATTTGGCTTAGCGACATAGTAGAAAACCATGGTTGAAAACGAGGCTTTCCTCAAGTTTGTATGTTATTTCAAGATAGTGGTTTTTAAGCTTCTGCGTTTCAATTTTGAATTTAACTAGTGGTTTTAGCTCCTCAATTGTAGGAATTTACAGAACATTCCGCCAGCATACTCGGTACAATGCCTAGAGGGCCTTTTTAGGGTTCCGTAGCCAAAATGGCAAAAACGGAACCCTTATAGTTTCGTCATGACTGCCCGTCAATCCGTCTGTCCGTATGTCACAGGCATTTTACTCGGAAACTATAAGGAGTATTTGAATAAAAATTAGAGGATGGGTGTATTTTATTAGCCGCTACATAATTCTAAAATGAAATGACAAAAAAAAAATCATTTAGAGGTGCACTGTATACATATAACTGCAAGTCAAAAAAAAATAAAAAACATCGTATGTCCACGTGTGGCACATCAATCGATAGGCCTTTTAAAATAAATATAAGGTTTCTCAGCAAGTTTTTCGATTAATTGAAAATAGTCTGGTGCCAGGGACCCGGCTCTCAACATTGCGCATCCTCGGAGCTCCGGCTCTGTAAAAATTAGAGTCTGGCAAACGCATGTCGAACTCACTAGATTTAATTACGTGTCAACTGTTGGTCAAAATATATATATATATATATTTATTTATTTTTTTCAAAAATAATAAGTTACATTTTTATTACTTATAAGTTCGCCAAACATATTGTTTATTGGCGAGGATTGCACTCACTTTCTTTACAATATTTTTTTTGTTTTGTGTACCTACATATCTTATTTATTACATTTAATTGTGTTGTGTTACCGCGTAATTTAATCCTGTGGGTTCAACTTGCGTTTGCCACCTAGTTTAAATGCGTGGATGATCATTCGCTATTTTGCGTGGGTAGCATAATATTCAATTCAATACGTAACTATACCTTTCTAACAAACAATAGTAACAGAAATTAAACTACGAGTCAACAACATGTTTGCGAATACTTGTGACAGCGTTAGCAGGTTTATCTTAGGTTAGGTCATTATATTTTCTTATATTTTTAAACTCTAAATATTTATTTTTTGATATCCATACTAAGATTAAAAAAGATTTTTTCAAGACCGAGGCGAAAGGAATATTTTCCTGTTTTAAAAGAAAGATACACTAAGAAAATAAAATACATGTTTGTGGTGATTTAACGACAATCTTAAGACGACCTAGTCCCATACATACATACAATCACGCCTTTATCCCTAAAAGGGGTAGGCAGAGCACATGAAACTTCCAGTGCCACTTTTAGCATAAATGTGGGTATAAAAGATCGACAAAATGTGATATCGAAGTGATAGGTTGCTAGCCCATCGCCCACAACACACTTCAACCCTGTTCCCTTAGTCGACTCTTACGACACCCACGGGAAGAAAGGGGGTGGTGCTATTCTAACCCGACACCACACGGGACTAGAGGCCGACCAAGTCCCAAATTAAGATAAACGGTTCAGCCTCGTATCAAGGAAGTTTCGTGTAGTTTTAGCCCTATAAAAAAAATTAGGTTCTCTACAGAAAGTCTTCCGACTCGTCTGTTATTTCAAGGACGTGAGAAGATTTTATTGCGCCTGAAGATTGTAACACGTCCGAACCGAACCATCAATTTGATATTAACTCCTAGTATGCGGATGGGCCTTAATATGCCGCTTCGACCACAGCAATTGATCTATTGTGGCAGCTAGTGAGCCCTTTCTTTAGAGTTCACCGTTAAGGCCCGTTGCCTCCAGGAAATTCCAGATTGTTTGGGCGGTGATATGTTGTACCTCCTCTGGGTGCACGATGTGCCGCCCTAGGTAGGTAATTCTTTTGTGCATGAGTGGTCCGCAGGAGCAGAGAATGTGCATTGCCGTCTCCTCCATCTCCTGGCAGAACCTGCAAGTTGTGTCCTGTTTCATACCCATTTGGAACAGGTGTTTGTTCAATTTGCAATGTCTTGTCAGGATTCTCGCCACTGCGCAAGTTTTGTGCCTTTTGAGTTGTAATAGCTCTTTAGAACATACGTAATACGAATTGACTTCTATCCTTCAGGTGATCCTAAGCGCCGGAGCCCTGAACTCCCCCCACATCCTCCTCCACTCCGGCATCGGGCCCCGTGAGACCCTGGAGAAGTTCGACATCCCAGTAATAGCCGATCTACCTGTGGGCAAGAACCTAAGGAACCACTACGGGATGACCCTGTACTTCGTGATTACACAGATGAACAACACGAGAAGCTTGGATTGGAGCGCTCTGACGCAGTATTTGCTGGAGGCCGAAGGACCTATGACCGCCACTGGTATCACGCAGGTAATTTATAATTCTTTTTCGCAAATCATAAAGCCTCGTTTGCGGGTTGTAGAGAGAAAAAAATCTGCAAACACCACTGTGCATGTGAAGACTCCTCTACACAATGGGGTATTTATAGCCGCAGGACAGTAGGTACATACGTACCTAATTATGCGATGGAATTAAACGAAAGTAGGTCTTTCTTTCGTCCTTTATGTCATGATGGACCAATGTGAAGAGCAACTTTCGGTTTGCGTGCGTTACAAGTTATAGAATCGTACCTACGTTTCGCGAGTGTTTAATGACTACGTATAGGCACGTCCAAACGTCCAAGCGCGGCGAACTGTATACGGGGCATAAGCTATAAGAGAGAACGTGAACGGAATGTTTCCCGTCTCGCTCTATCTTATAAGTAGCAAATGCCGCTGCATGTTATTAAAATAAAAGTCATCTTGTACTTTTATGTCCAATACCTTTTTTCACTCGTTTCGTTACTCAGTTGTCAGGGCTCCTGTATTCCTCGCTGGCCGACCGCGTCCGCAGGCAGCCGGACCTGCAGTTCTTCTTCAACGGCTTCTACGCGGAGAAGTCCGAGGAAGGAGTCATCGGGGAGCTGATCCCTGACTCGCCGCGGGGACGTAACATCACGTGAGTGGCTTATTTATACCACAATAATTTAAACAATGGTGACTGCTTGTGGACTGTGGTGGCTGAATGGTACTTTACGTCGGTTCAGTTAGCCCAGGCGGTCCGCAAACTTTTAGCAACCAAAGGCCACATTGCTAACGAATTCGACGCGGGCCGCAGTTCTTAATAATATTTGACTAAGTAAGTATACATCAGATAATAAGTCAGGGCTAACTCAGTTACTCAGAATGCGGCCTTCGAGCCCCTGACTTGCGGCCCTTGTTCGCGCCATCGGCGCGACGATATAGGTAACTCGTTCAATCATTCATCGATTCACTCGTTGACGTGCCGACGCAAGCGACGCGCCGCGAGAGTAGCCATTTGACCGCCGTCGCGCACTGACGTGTATCTCAATCCCAGCGTTCCGTGCTCACCTGAACCTACGAAAGTGTCGTGATTATACCGGCCGGTACCCTTATTGTAGTGACTGTGACGTTACGTGGCTCATCAGCTCAAAACTAGGCGCGCGAGTGAATTATAACCCTCAGTGTGCGTGAAGACTTTCATCAGCTCAAGGTCGGCTCGAAACCAGAAGAAGACTCCTACTCAGCCCATCCATCATATCAGCACGGCAAGCCGCTTAAGTCGTCGCGGCCCAGTACACAGAACAACCTTACCTACATATTCAAGTAAGCCAGTTCCCATTTCTCACTCCCATTCTCCATCTCATTCAGCTCACGTCGCGTGTTATTGCCCCCAGCGATAACATTCTTTGTTCCTTCGAACCGGTATTCTTTGGTCCTTCGAAAAACCCCACCCACACCAGCCCTTTGGATAAGCAGTCTTTCTTTTGCTCGAAAAAGCACACCCAGTTAGGTAAAAAAAATCCACCCACATTTCAAAAAAAAAAAAATTAATTCTTTCGCCCAAATTATTCAACTCATAACGTAATATATAACATTACATGTAAACTCAGCCCATTTCAAACAAAGGTACATTACCAAAAAGTACCACATCTCATTTATTTGCCTACGAAATTCTGCACATTCGAGAACATTCCGTCCGTTCTGTAGGTAGCTACCCTGAGTTACCGATCACTTACAGCGGTCTTCAGCCCTTTATAAGCTATTTTCTAAAAGCAAACATTCTCGAAACGTAATCAGACAGTGTGTAGAATAACCTATAGATATAACTTACGAAACCGCTCATTTCAAAAAGACACGTTTGATTGCATCATTATTCTAAAGCAAAATTTTTAAAGCGCCGTCATAATTACGAATACCTCATAGGTACTAAATTCATTCTCCAGCTCATACATGTAACAGATACATATAACTAGGCATAAATAAACGTTTAATTTTTGTAAACAATTGAACAGCTCGCAGATCTAAAATAATACATTAAAAAGCAACCTTACTGCTCAGAGGATAAGGCTCAAAATTCAATAACCGTATAATATCTGCCCGATGACAAGTACCTATTAGAGACAAGCCACAACTTGGTAACACTCCACATTGGTTAGTGGTTAATATAGTTTCTTATTTCCCTCACTCAAATTAGTACCTACTCATTAGGTAACTTACATCGTGAAACACAGGGTGTCCAGGGAGAAATTTTTTTTTTTTGTGCAACAATTTTTTTTGGTTTTTTATCTTTTGTTGACAAATTCACATTGGTGTAACAGTCAATTGTTAGTCAGCTCATCACAAGTCATCATACAGGGTGTCATATTTTTTAAATTATTATTATTTTTTTTTTTTTTATTTTTTTTGTCTCTCAACTCATTTAAGTACACATAAACAACACCATGCCGTCCAAATCGCAAGCAGCCATCTTCCGAGAGGCAACAAAGGCAATTACTCTGCTCAAGGAGATTGCGGAGGCAGCACTAGCAAAGGATACGAAAAAATATACATTGTCGGATTTCACGGCTCGGTACACAAAAGTAGACCTCTATAAATCCAAGCTAGAGGACGTCTATTATGAAATACTAGACGACGAGGAACTCACTGACGAGACCGAAGCCGTCTACACAAAACATTATGACACCGCGGTAACGGACTACAATTACATCCTAGTCGCGTTCGACAAATTGAGCGTGACTGCGGCCCTCCCAGAGACTTCTCACCCCTCCACGTCTGCCACGCCTACAACTGTGCTACCCAAAATCACGCTCCCAAAGTTCAGCTCAAAGGTTGAAGACTGGCCGTCCTTCATTACCATCTTCAGGAGCTTAACGGACGACATGACCATCATTTCGGATGCCGTAAAGCTCCACTACCTGCTCTCGTGCCTGACAGGCGAGGCACGCAGTATGGTATCCCACCTCCAGCTCACCAACGACAATTTCGCCGTAGCGATGAATATCCTAACTCGGCGCTATGAAAATCGTCGGGTCTTGATCGACCGGTTTGTAGATATCATCATTGAACTGCCCAACATTCACGTGCGCTCCGATATACGCACGCTCTTTTTAACTCCGCTCATTTCCGCGCAATGCGCCCTCAATAACCTCGATCTGCCCATGCAAGAAAGTGACTATGTTTTTGTGTCTATAGTAGTGCGAAAACTTAAAGGTGAACTTCGGACACTTTTTGAACGAAAGTACGGATCACGCCAGTCTCTGCCCACCCTCAAGAACCTGATCACCTTCTTGGAAGAGCACGCGCGTTGTGTAGAGACCGAATGGTCCAGCTCACCCAAGCCCAGCACCTCCCAACTCACTCAGCATTCGCCACAACCAGCTCAGTACCGCAGGCAGTCTCCCGTAAACTTTCCTCGAGGCCCGCCCCGACAGACTGCGTATCATGAATCACGTCCCATGACCCCGGTTAGGAGCCGGTCAGACTATTCAGCTCAGCACAGGCCGACTTACTCAGCTCAACCGTCACCTCAAGACGCAAACACCACCAACACCATGCCCTGCCCATACTGCGGAGAAAGAGGGCACAAGCTCATCGCCTGCCCACGGTACAACGACCAACCAATACAAGGCCGTTGGGACTTTGTTCAGGCCCGCAACCGCTGCCGACGCTGCCTAGGCCCCCATTATGAGAATGAGTGCAAGTCCACGAAGGCTTGCAAAGAGTGTGGGAATGACAGACACCACACATCTCTTCACCGCCCCGGTGCTTCTTCTCCAACTCATTCGTCCGCTCATCTCCTACCTCCACATCTGAGAGAACAGCCCAGGACGCGTCCAGCTAATGAGTACCAACCGTTCTCGGCACACGCCTCACAGGCGAAACCCACGTCTCAGGACCACCCTCGCTCGCCCAGTACGTCCCGAGCAGGTGGTCAATCGTGACTACCTACAATAACTGAACACTGTGAAGAGGAAGACAATCAGCACACACACTCACACCCAGAACACACACACTCACACGCAGACCACACACACTCAGCCCATACCCAGACATCTCAAGCTCGCTCACCGCGATCAGCTCCACCAACAGCGAATCATTCCTCTTGTGATTACCCACGACAGGATGAGCACGCAATCAATCAGCCCATATTATTGCCTACCGTCACGCTAAAAATAGCAGACGTAAATGGCCAGTTTCACACAGCACGAGCCCTGCTAGATTGCGGTAGTATGCTCACACTTATCACTCAGCGCATGGCTCGTAATTTAAAGTTACCACAAAACTCAACATCACTCAAAATCACAGGAGTGGGCAACCACCACACACAGGAATCAAAGGCATCAATCACAATAATCTGTCGACCTACACATCATGACACACCCACGATTACGGCTACTGCGCATATTTTAAAACACGTTACCGGTTATCTACCGTTACAAAAGGTCCCACACATAGCACAAGTGAGAGGCCAGCCAAATATTCCCTTAGCAGATCAAGGATATAACACACCCGCTCCAATCGATCTCTTGTTAGGTTCTGATGTTCTCGGCCAAGTTCTGGACGGGACTAAGGTCTCCTTAGGCCGAGGGAAGCCCATAGCCTTCGGCACGATTTTCGACTTCGCATTGATAGGACCCATTGAGGACTTATATGCAACACCTGCAAACCAGGCCAACTCAGCTCATATTACCAGCTCTCAGCCAGAATCTGACGTACCCACACATGACATTTACAAGAACCTTGAGAGGTTCTGGGAGACAGAAGAACCACAACCTCATGTACAGACCAGCCCATTACAAGAGCAGTGCGAGGAAATTTTCCGTACTACAACCACCCGAGATCCATCAGGCCGCTATATGGTAACACTGCCGTTTCTACCAAATGCGCCGGCCTTAGGCAACACTCATGCCATTGCACTACGCAGGTTTCTTACACTGGAAAGGAAACTACAAGCAAATCCGCCCCTACGCTCTAAATATGTTGAATTTATGAGCGACTATCTCAACCTAGGACACATGTCACCATGCCACCCAAGTACCTTCGCGAACAAGCCTCATTTCTACATTCCTCATCACGGCATCTTCAAATCGGGATCCGACAAGTTACGCACTGTCTTTGATGGGTCCAGTAAAAGCTCAAATGGCGTCAGTCTTAATGATTGCCTGCACACAGGTCCAGCTCTCCAGCAAGATATAGTTGACATTATCATGTCTTTCAGGATACACCCCATAGTTTTCAGTACTGACATCAGAATGATGTTCAGAAACATACTCATCCACCCAGACCAACGACAGTATCAGCTCATTCTCTGGCGGTCTTCACCGGACCAGCCCCTGCTCACTTACGCACTAAATACCGTCTCCTATGGATTACGCTCAAGCCCGTACCACGCCCTCCGTACTCTGCTCCAATTGGCGGATGACGAAGGTCATCACTACCCGCACGCTGCTCAGGTCCTACGCAATTCAGTTTTCGTCGATGATATACTCTGTGGTCATGACTCTGTGGAGTCTGCTCAAGCGCTCCAAACAGAGTTGATTAACTTACTGGCCCTAGGTAGTTTTCAGCTCAGTAAATGGACCTCCAACTCTTCTCAGCTCCTTAATCGGTTCCCAGATGACCAATGTGACATGCCTAAAGACTTCGACATCAGCCCAGAATCGAATTCCATTAAAGTATTAGGTATACAATGGATTCCTCAATCGGATGAGTTCACTTATCGCATCTCTCTCCCCTCACTGACCCAAGTCACAAAACGCTCAATACTCAGCACAGTAGCTTCGCTGTACGACCCCAATGGTTGGGTTACACCCGTCATACTCCGCGCAAAGCTACTTTTACAGAAGTTATGGCTTCTGAAACTGGGATGGGACGAGCCCACCCCCGATGAAGTTCACACAGAATGGCAGCACATCTCACAAGACCTTCCTCAACTCTCAAATCTCCGCTTACCTCGGCACATCTGCAAATACAAGCCCACGTCCACTTACTCACTTCACGGGTTCGCGGACGCCTCAGAAGCCGGTTATGGTGCTGTCACTTATCTGCACGAGCTCGATGCCAATGGACTTGTCAATGTGCATCTGGTCATTGCCAAGTCGAAGGTCGCTCCTATCAAGAATCGCCTCTCAATTCCCAAAATGGAACTCTCAGCTGCAGCTCTTTTATCACAGCTCATGACACGACTGTCAGCTAAATTGTCAGCTCACATTGCTATAGAACAACATACCTGTTGGTCAGATAGCACAATAGTGTTAGCATGGCTCAACACGCCCCCTCACCGACTCCAGACATTTGAAGCCAACCGAGTGGCTAAAATAACGTCTAGCCCGATCAGCCCTAGGTGGAGGCATGTCCCTACGAACCTCAACCCTGCAGACTGTGCAAGCAGGGGTATGTCAGCCCAATCTCTATCAACCCATGACCTCTGGTGGTCTCCCAGCTGGCTCAAAGAGCCTCCTCATACCTGGCCCCAGATGCCAGCCGCTCTGGGTCATCACGCTTTACCAGGCCTTAAGCCAAAAAGTGTGCCAGCTCATATAGCAGTTCCTGATCTGGATCATGATCTGCTTACCCGCTTCAGCTCTTTTGACAAGCTCGTCGGAGTGACGGCTTGTATCAAGCGCTTCATTTATAATTGTAAGCACGGCCCAGATGTACGTCGCTCTGGACCGTTGACAGCCTGTGAACGGAGAGAAGCTCTGTTATTCTGGGTCCGCTCTGTTCAGCGGAATGAGTTTGCAGAAGACATTCATCGTCTCCACACTAATAAACTCTGCAGCAATCGACTCCAGCGTCTCTCCCCATTCTTGAAAGATGGGCTCTTGAGAGTCGGTGGTCGTCTCTCTCATGCGTCACTTAGGTACAACGCTCAACACCCACTCATTCTTCCCAGCTCAAGCCCGCTCGTTGACCTCATCATTGACCATTACCACAGAGTGCACTGCCATCCTGGCGCTGACACTCTACACGCAATGCTCCGCCAGCAATACTGGATACTATCCGCTCGCCGTGCGATCCGACACCGTGTGTTCAAATGTATTAGATGTTTCCGAACTCGCGCTCAACCAGCAGCCCCGTTTATGGCTGACCTTCCAGCAGATAGGGTTAACCCACAACCTGTATTTAGCCAAGTCACGACTGACTTTGCCGGCCCATTTCTCGTTAAGTCTAGCACGTTACGGAACGCTAAACTGTTAAAGGCGTACTTTTGTATATTTGTGTGCCTTTCAACGAAGGCAGTTCATTTGGAGGCAGTCTCCGCTCTTACCACGGAAGCCTTTCTTGCAGCGTTGCAAAGATTTGTCTCGCGTCGCGGTACACCAGTTCTAATTAGATCGGATTGCGGCACGAATTATGTAGGCGCTAGAAATCATCTCAAAGAAGTTCAAAACTTCCTCGCTGAAAATAATGATGCAATCACACACCAGCTCGCCAACCAGCAGGTAACCTGGTTGCTGAACCCCCCCAAGGGGCCTTGGTTCGGTGCCTTACATGAAATTAACGTCAAATCTACGAAACAGTTGTTCTATCGTGTAGTTGGTGAACAGCACCTTACTTTTGAGGAATTCTCCACACTCCTGACACGAATCGAGGCTGTACTCAACTCTAGACCTCTCTGCCCACTTTCATCCGACCCTACGGACATTGAACCCTTAACCGCTGGACATTTTATCATAGGCCGTCCACTCACTACTCTGCCCGAGCCGTCCTTTGATGACAGGCCGTTATCTGCTCTTAAACGCTTTCAGCTCATACAAGCTCTCTCTCAACGCTTTTGGACTCTGTGGACTAGATCTTACCTCCATACTCTCCAAACCCGCTCAAAATGGCTTTCCCCTTCATCGCCTCCTCAAGTTGGCGAACTCGTGCTCATCAAGGAAGATAACTTGCCACCGCTGCAATGGAGACTGGGTCGAATTACCCGCACAATACCTGGCAAGGATGGAGTGATCCGAGTTGTGGATCTGGACACCGCCAGTGGACATCTGCGCAGACCTGTGCTAAAGATAGCCAGGTTTCCATTGGATTCAGCTCAGGAAGAGGCTCTACTACGGGCCCCCCAGGATGTTCGCGCCATCGGCGCGACGATATAGGTAACTCGTTCAATCATTCATCGATTCACTCGTTGACGTGCCGACGCAAGCGACGCGCCGCGAGAGTAGCCATTTGACCGCCGTCGCGCACTGACGTGTATCTCAATCCCAGCGTTCCGTGCTCACCTGAACCTACGAAAGTGTCGTGATTATACCGGCCGGTACCCTTATTGTAGTGACTGTGACGTTACGTGGCTCATCAGCTCAAAACTAGGCGCGCGAGTGAATTATAACCCTCAGTGTGCGTGAAGACTTTCATCAGCTCAAGGTCGGCTCGAAACCAGAAGAAGACTCCTACTCAGCCCATCCATCATATCAGCACGGCAAGCCGCTTAAGTCGTCGCGGCCCAGTACACAGAACAACCTTACCTACATATTCAAGTAAGCCAGTTCCCATTTCTCACTCCCATTCTCCATCTCATTCAGCTCACGTCGCGTGTTATTGCCCCCAGCGATAACAGCCCTTATATCGTCGAATTCAGAATTTTGAAATGATCTGTATCATAATCATATTATCGCCGAAAGAAGTCCACTGCTGGACATAGGCTTCCTTCAAAGAGTGCCAAAATTACCGGTCCTGCGCCACCCGCATCCAGCGGACTCCCGAGACCTTTACCAGGACATCAGTCCACCTTGTGAGGGACTTAATGAGAATTCGTAATATTATATGTGCCTCCTTTAGTGAACAACCAGGAAACCGCTAAGGGGATGGTACTAAGGTGCACTAAGGTGATATCCCTTAGCGTTTTCCATTCTTCTTATTCTTTTGAAGGACCACTAACTTCCACTGTTCTTTTGCCAGTGCCAACGTAGCCCTACTACTGCCTCGCGCCATCGGGCTGTTGACCCTCAACTCCTCAGACCCCCTGGAGCCGCCTCTGTTCTACCCCGGCTACTTCGAGGAGCCCGAAGACCTGGTCATGCTCAGAGATGGTGCCGAATATCTTCAGAAAATTGTCAATAGCACTGTAAGTTCTTAGTGTGGTGTAGCGATAGAATAGTAGGTACTAGGTAGGTAGGTAAAATATTTCCTCATATTCCTTCTCCACAGGTTCGATGGATTTCCATTTTTGTGATGATATGACCAGATCTTATAATGATCTCAGACTCATTCGTCACTTTTCATCTAAGTTCCTAAAAACGCATTTAAGTATGTATTTTTTGTGCACTTTCGTCAGTAGTGACGAATCTGTACTCCCCCTTTCTTTCGTGAGTGTCGCAAGAGGCTATTATGGGCGGATTCACTAAATATAATGTCACATGTTCTGTCTTTAAGCCTACAATTGCTCGAAGTGGCATTGAAATTGAATTTCTTAAGTTACCTTCAGCTTTATTAGGTTCTTACTAAAGTTTACTTACAGTATCAAATAACTTACCTACTAAACAAACAGTAGGTATGTATTATTGAAATGCGCTTAAATTACTTGCACTTAGCACAATAGGTTTTAGTCACGTTTTACGTCCAGTCCATTTTCGCCGTAAAACGTGGCGATAAAACCTAGTGTGCTAGGGCGTCAGGCCATTTAATTACATAGTAGATAAGATACACGCATATTCTATTATTTAAAACGGCTTCGCTAACTTTTTATATTTATGGGCCCATGTTGGGTGCCACTTAAGGAATTTTTTATACAACTGCGCTGCTAACTCCCTTAGTCATAAATATTAGGGCGCGGAATTTTGCGTGCGGCTACTGCCATATGTAAGGGAGGGAGCACTGTTTTCATCGATACATGGATATATCAGTAATTCACTCTATAATTGAGGTTGATTTATCTAAATTAAATAACACTGGCAAGCACGTTATGTAGTCTCAGAGGGATGAGTAATTTGTTGTCGTTATAAAATATAAAGGTTTTCGTAATTATACTCATTTCAATAAAGCAAATGAAACGGATTAAACCCTCCAATATTTTCCGGTATCATTGGAAAGTTTAAAGTATTATTTTATAAAGAAACAAACAAAAATCTCTCGATTTATCGATACCATCGATAAACATTGGTGTTCTCTCCCTAAGACTTATCAAAAGCCGCACGCAAAATTCCGGGCCCTGGTCATAAACCTTAAAAAAAAACCTGTATTAGCTTAATTTCCTTTCTCACAAACAAATAGCAAAGTGACAGATTATGACATTTATGACAAACTGCATTTTAGGCAAAATAGGTTCGATTAACGTTTTTGTTTATGAATAAGGCCATTTCGAATGTTTCCACAGACCATGAAGAAGAAATTCGGTGTAGAGCTCGACCGCCGCTACACATCCAAGTGCACCTCGAAGGAGTGGTCGCCCAAGTGGGTGGAGTGCATGGCGCGACTACACACAGACCCGCAGAATCACCAGCTGGGCACCGCCGCCATTGGGACCGTGGTCGATGCGCAGCTACGAGTCAAACAAGTCACTGGTAAGCCAGCCTATACACCCCACTGCTGGACACAGGCCTTCTCTC
Source organism: Epinotia brunnichana (assembly GCA_963854355.1). Lineage (NCBI taxonomy): Eukaryota > Metazoa > Arthropoda > Insecta > Lepidoptera > Tortricidae > Epinotia > Epinotia brunnichana. The sequence goes on along the minus strand of OY977954.1, from coordinate 2,348,042 downwards.
ATAACATCCGCCCACCAGTGGTCGACAAGCAGCTATGAGCCAAACAAGTCACTAGTAAGTCAGCCTATACGCCCCACTGCTGGGCACAGGCCTTCTCTCATAACATCAGCCCACCAGTGGTCGACAAGCAGCTATGAGCCAAACAAAGTCACTAGTAAGTCAGCCTATACGCCCCACTGCTGGGCACAGGCCTTCTCTCATAACATCAGCCCACCAGTGGTCGACAAGCAGCTATGAGCCAAACAAGTCACTAGTAAGTCAGCCTATACGCCCCACTGCTGGGCTCAGGCCTTCTCTCATAACATCCGCCCACCACTGGTCGACAAGCAGCTATGAGCCAAACAAGTCACTGGTAAGCCACAGCCTACACACCCCATTGCTGGGCACAGGCCCAGAAAAAAAATCAGGGAACCGAACTGGAACACCTTCTTTTCGCAACTAACGTTTGGCAAACTGATTCATTTCGCAACTTTTCATTTCCCAAACTCTGAAACTGTAAATATTAAAGGATTTATTTCAGGGCCATCGTGTAGAACCCTATAGGTTAGGTTAGGTTAGTATATAAAAATCCTGAAATGTTTAACAGTTTTAGAAATATTAAGAGGTTGGGAAATTAAAAGATGCGAAATGAATGATGTTGCCAAACGTTAGGTAGGGAAACATTAGTGAACCCACAGAAGTATTTGTTTAATAAATGTCTCATAATTATGTTACGTTCCAATTGTCAGGTCTCCGCGTAATCGACGCTTCGGTGATGCCGACCCAGGTGACGGGCAACCCGCAGGGCGCGGTCATGATGGTGGCGGAGCGCGGCGCCGCGCTGTTGCTGAACAACTGGCAGCAGCAGCGGTGGAAGGCGAAGCCGATTGTGAAGCCGACCTTCCCGATCTTTCTGAACAAGGAACTGTTCAAGCATAACCCGTTCGCTGGGTTGCTGACCAATAGTGATGATTCAATTTAAAGATTAATGCGCGCTTCTATAGATGAAATTATTTATTACCTCACGTCTGTTTTCAGTTTTTTTCTGCGATCGAGTACGACTGTAGATAGGTAAAGTCAGCAGCAGAAGTAGCTAAGCGGGCCGGGTGTTCAATATGACCTGCACACGACTTTATTCTTAAGAAATTAAGAGCGTGTGTAGGTCATTTTGAGCACCCGGCCCGCGTAGGTAGTTCTGCTCCTGACTGTACCTACTACCTACACGACTGGACTATACATATAAAACAAATTATGTTGTATATTGTAGCAAAACACGACTATATTAAAAGATATTACGTGATTAACGCCTTATGATTTTCCTGTAAGTTGCTGAACCGGTCATTTTCTCACTTTTAACCGACTTCAAAAGAAGAGATTTTCAATTCGGTTAAGGTTTACGATTATAAGTAGGTAATACCCAGGTATGTATATGTTTTTGGTACGCTTTGCAGCTTAAATGATTGGATTTTATAATGGGAGGTGTCATTAGAAAGAAAGAAATATATATACAGGTGTGACAAAGAAATTACACATGCACCAAAATCGATGTCACTCAGCATATTATGCCAGCAGCAATATAATTATGCTAAAGGCGCTGATTTTCAGGGCACCCAGACTAGTTTTCAGGGCACCCAGACTGGTTTTCAGGGCATCCAGACTGGTTTTCAGGGCATCCAGACTGGTTTTCAGGGCATCCAGACTGGTTTTCAGGGCACCCAGACTGGTTTTCAGGGCATCCAGACTGGTTTTCAAGGCACCCAGACTGGTTTTCAGGGCATAAAGACTGGTTTTCAGGGCATCCAGACTGGTTTTTAGGGCATCCAGACTGGTTTTCAGGGCACCCAGACTGGTTTTCAGGGCACCCAGACTGGTTTTCAGGGCATCCAGACTGGTTTTCAGGGCATCCAGACTGGTTTTTAGGGCATCCAGACTGGTTTTCAGGGCACCCAGACTGGTTTTCAGGGCATCCAGACTGGTTTTCAGGGCATCCAGACTAGTTTTCAGGGCATCCATACTGATTTTCAGGGCATCCCGACTGGTTTTCAGGGCATCCAGACTGGTTTTCAGGCACCCAGGCTGGTTCATTAGATTCCTCGTAGTCGTGGGAGTGTCATATGCTAAAAGGTATAATATTTTTAATTAGCAGTTTTGGTTTTAATAATTGTTTTAATTTCACTTGTACCCCATATCGGTTTCAAAATACTGAGATTAATGAGTCTGTGTATCGTCGCCAACACACTTAACTGACCATCCGTGCACTTTATGTGCATTGTAGTATGTGTGCATATGTGTAACAGTCCGACAATTATTTATATTGCACACAGTTTTAAAACAGCACGCTGAAACCCCTTACAACACTGATCATGCCAGTAAAAGGCGTAAAGATTTTGTTTGTCCTAATTATACTCAAACACGACACGCTTTCTCTTCTAGATTTTTTCTTTTCCTAGGTCCACTTCTTTACAAAAGACTTAATGCACGGCTAGATTTATATCCCCTAAACTACATGAAATGTAAATCAACGCTACGAGAAGCCCTACATAATATGTCCTATGACGATACTGAGAAGTTATTTATCGTTTTAAAATAATTTTGTTCTATCTTCTATCTTTTTATACCTTTTTTATATATAGGTTATTAACTTACTAATTATTTTGTACTACCTAGTAAATAAGAATAATATTTTGCATGTGAATAACATATTCAATTGTTAGTTCTTTTTTGCCTGAAACACAGGGTATCCTAGTTCAGGCACGTGTTATTTGCCTCTAATATTAAGATCCTAGTCTATAGTAAACACTGATGTACATTATGTTTTTTATCAATAAATTATTATTATTATATTATTATTCCCTTTATTTAAATGTCATCTTAAGTTAGGTTTTTACAATAATCATATAAAAAGTAAAATATAAAACAATACATACAAAACATAAAATCATTATAAAAACCTAACCTAGGGTGCCGCCGGCAGCGAGGCGGGGCCTAAGCTACCGGTGGTCAGGGCGACAGAGACAGGAATCTCCTGACTATCCGCGCAGTATCCAGGAGTACCGCCTTCTGTATCTGACCCTTGATCCAGCCATCTAGCGAGAGTCTCTTAAGGTGGCGGTCGAGACTCTTCGCTATTAACCCATTCGCCGAAACGACTATCGGGACGATGATCGTCGAATCAACATCCCACATGGCGGTTACCTCGTGAGCCAGGTCTAGGTACTTACTGGCTTTGTCCTTCTCGGCCTTCACGAGGTTCTCGTCATGGGGGATGGTGATGTCGACGAGCACTGCCTGGCGTTTCGATCGATCTGTCAGCACGATATCAGGCCTATTGGCAAGAATAGTCCTGTCCGTGATGACAGATCGATCCCAATAGAGCGTGGCACGACCATTTTCGAGAACTGGCGCAGGTGTGTACTTATAGTAAGGCACTTCGGAGACCACAAGACCATATAGCAGAGCAAGTTGCTGGTGAATAATTCTGGCTACAAGGTTATGTCTGTGCAAGTACTCGCCGTTAGCAAGATGACCACAACCGGAGATTATATGCCTGAGTGACTCCCCGGGACGGCGGCATGCCCGACAAATGTCGACCGTACCGTCCTTCAGGATATACCTCCGGTAATTGTTCGTCATGATAACCTCGTCCGCAATTGCACATACAAAACCTTCGGTTTCCCCGAAGAGATCCCCGAAACGTAGCCAGTTCACCGACGCGAGCAGATCCACATCGGGCCCTGTGAGGGCCTTGCAGAACCGCCCGTGAAGCTCCTTGCTCCTCCATACCGCCCTGCGGTCTTCGGCGCTCATCACTTTAAGTCTGCGCCAGTTCTCGTTTGCCAAGGAGAGCGGGGTGAAGTTTCCGTCCACTGCCACTACGTCGCGATGCATCCCACACTCGTTGTTTAGGAAATAATCCCTGAGACTGCACACCTCGCGGTTGTGAAGGTCTTTGGCATTTAAAAAGCCGCGACCTCCACACTTCCGCGAGATGTACAGTCTCATAACAGACGAGCGTGGGTGTAGCATGCGATGCGCAGTAAGCAGTACACGAACTCTTCGGTCCAGGGCATCCAGCTCAGTCTGAGTCCATCTTAGTACGCCAAAGGAGTAAGTGAGCAAGGGCATCACCCAGGCGTTGAAGGCGCGCACCTTGTTGCCGCCCGACAAAAGACTATTAAGTACTTTTGTCAAACGACAAAAGAAGCGTTCCTTCACCGCCCGCTTTACGCTCTCACCCTCAATACCCAATGACTGTGACATACCAAGATACTTATAGGTTTCTGCTTCGGAGATAGATTTGAGGGACATTGTCTCAGAAAGTTGTAAATTTGTTGAATTTACAACTCTACCCCGCTGTACATGCATAACCGCACACTTATCGACACCAAATTCCATTTTGATGGCGCTACTGAAGACTTCTGTTGTTTTCAGTAGTTCCAACAGGTCATGTCTATTCGGTGCAAATAGCTTGAGGTCATCCATATAGAGCAGATGAGAAATTACCTCACCCCCTCTCCGAAGCCGGCAACCTAGCCCTGAATCCTTCAGCAAGGTGCTGAGTGGATTCAGCGCTAGGCAGAACCACAGAGGACTCAGGCTATCACCCTGGAAGATCCCACGTTCAATCCTTATATAGTCCTGCGAGCCAGAGGGGCCATCTCCTCCCCCCGGTTGACGAAGAACCGTGGTCCACTGCCCCATGCAAGCGCCTAAGAAGGATCTCAGAACTGCATCAACTTTATACAGCTCTAAGATCCTCCTCAGCCATGAATGAGGCACCGAATCATAGGCCTTCTTGTAGTCAATCCAGGCGGCCGAGAGGGTACCTCTGTTCCGCCGGACTCGTTGGCAAATGGTCATGTCCATGAGGAGGAGCTCTTTAGTACCACGAGACCCAACCCTACATCCATTTTGAGCAGGGGCCAAAACGTTGTTCGCAACGATGTGTGCGTTAATTTTATATTATATAATTAATATTATTATTATTATTATTGTAATAAGGTTCAGTTAACTGTGTCCAGTATAAAATTAGGTTGCCACGTCAATTAATTAAGCTATTTAATGAAGCTAATGATTCACGAGGGCCAATATCGATATCAGCAAGTGCGGATAAATAGGTTTTTTTTTTTTTTTTTTTTTTTTTTTTTTTTTTTTTTTTTTTTTTTTTTTTTTTTTTTTTATTTATTAAAAACAAAAAAGTTACATATATACGTTGGTACATTGCTCCACAAAACTAAATTTTTCAGTTTGACTGTGGAGTCAAAAATTACAGTCTCATTTCTCTTCAGCTTTAACATATGTTGAAGTGTCTTAAATATTGAGATCTATCTCATGAATGCCCCAGTAGAAACGTGAAAGGAGATTTCTACATGGCATCCATGAGGTATTTTTTTAACCGATACTTAAATCTAGCTTTTTTAGGTTCATGAACAATGTCCGCGGGCAGGGTGTTCAGTATATATGGTATGCGTTTCTTTAGTGTCCTATCACCATAGTAATTGAACACTCTAGGTACTTCATATTTGCCATATTTATTTCTGGATGTTCGAGTTTGAATTTGGACCTTATTGTTACCTATGGGTTTCGGTGCATTTTTCAACAGTCTGTAAAATTGCCAAGAGAAAGTTGCAGCTAACTATAGGAACTCAACTCACTGCGAGCATCCTTGCCACGTCAAACCCTTTCAACGTCGATGACGCCTTAAGTGGGCGGACTTAGTGCCAAGAACGTGACAGTCGGTCAACAGCTAATCTATCTTACAATACAACTGCTTGCTCTTGCCAGAGGGAAAGAGCTGTATTTTGACTAGTGATGTGCAATGCAAATTGCGGAAAGTTTCCAAAAACTTGGAAAGTTCTCGGAAATTTCTAGAAATTTTCAGAAGAAATTAAGTAAATTTACGTACTGAGAAGAATAAAAATTTAACTATTATACACTATGTATAAGAGTTACAGTTTTATACTTCTCAGTTCGTAAATTTCCATATTGGAAATGGAATGTTTCAATTCCCATACAAAAATGAGGAAAACTTCCGAAATTTTCCTATGTAAAATTGCAGAAACATTTCGCAACATAGGAAACTTTCCGTCGGCACATCAGTAATTTTGACTCTATTATTATTTTTTATTTTTTTATATATTATCGCTCACAGTCACTTTTTGCACGGAGTCTCATTTCTCGAATACCTACTATGATCGAACCAATGTAATGAAGCCTCGGGTACACCAAACTCATTTCAATTCCATTGCTAGACCAGTTGTTTAACCTTTTCGACGCCAACGACGCATATATCCGCACCGCAGGTTCAACACTAACGACTGATATAGGCGCCAAGGAAACCAGCGCGATAGCAACCTTCTTGCATTGACATATGCTACGTTTACACTATGCCACTTCCACTGCCGTTAACGGTGCCCTGCTTCCTGCCGAATATTTCTGTGGCAGGGCAGTGAGCGTTTACACTGCCACTCCATACTTCTTTTGTGTTGGGCCTCGGGCAGTGGAGGACGACAGACGTCAGCTAGATTTAGATTATTGTGGAATGGAGGACGCCTTACTCATACTTTCTGCGCTTTGCCTCCTGAGTTTGTCTAACTATTGGTGTAACTAGTGGTCGTACCAGGAGATGGTGGATGCTAAAAATGTTTCGCAACAGAACACTGATAACAACATGATCAGTTGATCACATTTGTACACTAACTAGCACGGCTACACAAACGTAGATAACGCGGCGACGGTTGACGACGGAGTGAGCGTGACGACAGTATTTAAACACTCACTCGCGCTGCCGCTGCCAGTCCTTTGACTTCCGCCACAAAAACCGCCAAAAAAGGGAGCGTAGAGCAGTGGCAGCGGCATGCGAAGTGGGTAGCGCGAGTGGGTGTTTACATACTCGCGCTGCCCACGTCGCAGCCCACTTCCCTGCTCACTTCGGCATAGTGTGAACGTAGCAAACTCCGCACTAAAATGTCTTGTTGGCGTGTGGTTGACAACCTTTTAGTTAGGGAGCTGGCGAGCATTTCGGTATATGATTTGCACACGTTTCACGTCGAGGTGGATTGCAGTTTAAATCATTACGAATTGATTTGGTCCAATCAATTAAGGTCCTATGTCGCTGCGTTTTCGCGTTACAGCGGATTGAAGTTGCTTAAAAAAATCGGAGTATTAAATCATTTGCACATGTATGCCTCTGGAGTTCATGGTCACAATCATCTTGGAAACGAAGAAAATCGAAGATGCAGACATTCAGGACTCTGCATTATCATGGGACGGAGTTGTAAAAATGTTAAAAAAAAAGCTCTACTAATAAGTCATTTGCACGCGGTTCTCATTGTGTTGTGCCCATTCGGTTCACTATGACTCCGTGGATTCAAAAAAAAATGTAGCAGACACTTTGCTCACTGATTTTCAGCTGTATAAGTAACTGTTTGAAATTCACGTAATTAAGGGAGTTAGGAGGTTAGTCATTTTTAGATTTAAATGCACAAAAACACGTGACTTTAACGTAGATGAACTTTGGAACCACAATATTAAATTTACCCCTAGTCTGGGACGCCACCTGCGTGGACACATTGGCTCCGTCCCACTTACCCACCACTTCGCAGAGGGCGGGCGCAGCGGCAGCAGCGGCAGAGGCTGCCAAACGCCGCAAATACACGGGCCTTGCAAGCAACCATGTGTTTGCGGCTTTCGGAGTAGAGACCCTTGGGCCGTGGGGTCCAGACGCCTAAGATCTATACCGGGTTTTAAAAAAACGTCTCTTCGAGCGCACTGCTGACCATGGGGCTGGCTTGTTTCTCGGTCAAATAATTGGCATCGCCATTCAGCGAGGAAACGTAGCCAGCCTTATGGGCACCCTACCGCAGAGCGCCGACCTGGGGGACTACTTTATAGGAAATTTGTAAATATGTACAGTGGCGGAATGAAAAGGTTGATCAGTTTTCAAATCAAATCATTTACGCGTTGCAAGCACATGTTACCTTTTTAAACTGTGTATCAGACGAGAGTGATGTATTGAAAATTATGTTCAACTGTTTGACAACAAAGTTCAAATTTACTTAGACGAATTTTTCTTGCCTAGTAATAGTTGAACTAAAACCTTTTTTATTAGTTTGATCTTGCCATTACGTTGTGTCAAGTTTGATAAAACTAATGATTACATCCTCTTAGCTTAAAATTATTAAAACTATAAATCGTCGGGTGACAAGCAAAACTCACTAAGTAACAAATACCTACTTAACGCATTCACTGCCACCTCCTTTTCCTGGGCATTCGCCAGGTGCCACACTTTTTAAAATGTACTTTATGTAATGCACTTTACGTAATTACGAACGCGTCTGTGCGTCGATGGCACACGGTGAAAGTCACTGGAACGCACATACGCGTCGGTGGCAGTGAATGCGTTAAATCAACGGTCGTATCTCGATATCGACTCGTACCGAGATACGAGGTTTTGAAGAGCAGTGACAGTTTTGGTAGTGACTTTTGCTTGTCACCCGACGAAATGTCAGTAACAGATCCTGTCAATGTCATCATTGCTATTTCTTGTATACGTTTATTTTCTTTTTTTAACTCGTTTTCCAAAATTCAAAGTGGTGTAGTGAAATGACATTCATTATGACGGAATGTGTCTGACATTCGGTCGATAAAGCAGATACTGATAACCAGGGGGCGTATTTTTCATGCCGATGACATTAATTTGCATATAGGGTGATCCCAAATAGTTTTATTGTAATTATTAATCATTAGTCAATCATTTTAATCATGTACTTACAAATTACTTTAAAAGTAATCTATTCACACGTGGAATAATTAATAGGTACCTACCTATCTACTTGATATGTGAAACGTAAATTAAACTATTTGTTTTGTTTTTATACATACAATTGCAATCGAACTCTATGCAGCGTGACGTCATTTTTGCGTCAACGGCATGATAAGTACGGGTCCTGGTGGTAACAATACCATTTGATAAAATGTATGTATAAAAACAAAACAAATAGTTTAATTTACGTTTCACGTATCAAGTAGGTACCTATTAATTATTCCACGCGTGAATAGATTACTTTTGAAGTAATTTGTACATGATTAAAATGATTGACGACTAATGATTAATAATCACAATTAAACTATTTGGGATCATCCTATATCAAACGTCAAATTGATGTCATCGGCTTGAAAAGTACGCCCCCTGCTGATAACTTATACTGAGCAAGCAAAATCTTATCATTCCCTGCTGACTGTACATATTTTAGCTGTAAGTCTTTGTGTATATTTGAATTGTTAAACTTAAATATATTAAAATAATAGTCTTCGTACTCGAACTTGTCAATGACATACTACGGTAGTGCGTTTCAGAACGTTTTAAAAAAAAACAAGAATGAAGGCGGGATGCGGTCTTGTCTGTAGCATTTAGATCAATTCAATCAATTCAATAGCGCGAGCGTCGGGTTAAAAAAAAATCAAATGGTATGCCTTTGGAATATCAGAGGCCGTGCAGAGGCCTGAACGTTTGCCTCATCGATTTTCTTGGTTTTCATATGGAATTCAAACATCATAGTCCAGGCAATGAACTGACAGCTTGTATGGAAAATATGTCAAAGGGTCTAGCAAGATAAGCTAACAAGATTTGCCCCCGCAAGGGATTTGGTTGTAATTTGAGGTGCAGTAGTGGCAGGACCTAAGAATACTGTATGCGTAATATCAGCCTTCGATCTTCTTTTGTTTCAGACTTATTCACGAAAATGTCAAAAAAATCAAGGTAATTTAAACTGTTATTTTAGCTAAACCAAGCAAGCGAGAGTAACTAAATAAATTTAGAATTAGGGAGCATAAAATGGGGTTCATATTGCATATTTTTACAGACGGTCATATCCTTGAACTTGGATGAAAAAAAAAATAGTTTTTTTTCGCTTAATTTTTTTGCCACTTCTCGCGGTGACACGACTACCTATCAAAAAAAATATTTAATAAGCCACAATTATCAACTACGTAATCATTTAAAAACATATTGAAAAATCATGGTGCGTCATGTCAAAAAAAATACCATTTACGAACGTATGTTTACTATATCATATCATATCAATAGAGTAGTAGTGGCAAATCAGTCTGTAGTAGGTATAATATCCTCTTTCGTTCATTATGAAATAATTAATCCCATAAAAAACATTTTATGTAATAAATAGGTAAAGTCTCGAAACTCTTCCACTTTAAAAAGTGGTGAGATATTTCGTAGAGCCATGTCAGGCATACTTATTAATTTTTATTTGCTTGCTAAATAAAATTTTGCAACTTGGGAATCACACAACGTTACTTACTGCATTTAGAAATGTTTGCATATCTGTGTAAGTTGGCAATCACACTTTTCTCACAAAATTTTATTTAGCAAGCAAATAAAGATTTAAAATACGAATACCTGACTTGGCTCTACGAAATATCTCACCACTTTTTACTGTGAAAGAGTTCCGAGACTTGGCCTATTTTTTACATGGTTTTTTTTTATGGGATCTCATTTCTTTTTGTAGGTTATCAACTTTGTATGGAAATGTTATTTTACCAACCGCAAATAACGTTTGTATAGTTTTGAGGGAAGCAACTGCAAAAGTAACTTTGTAATCGCATGTATTTGTATAGGATTACAACTTACTTATGCAGTGTGTATATATCTCTGAATCGTGACGGAATCTGCAATTTTTTTAGGTTTTTTATGAATGGATAGGCTAAAAACTAATTACGTTAAAAATTTGGAGCTTGTAGGTCTGCTAGAAGTACCTTAGAATTACGATGATCATTATAAGTGAGGCAGTGAGTATTGTCAGTGACAAAACTAAGGATTTTTGACGGGCAATAGTTACTAAACTAAAAGTTCAAATTGAATGTTATTGAGAATAAATGTAAGCCATATTATGCCCTATACGAGTATGTTACTGAAAATTCAGGGTTCTGGCTTTACCCAGCTGTTGATAATGGCCTGAATGGCTTCGAGAAAAGGATAGTACGGCCGTGCCTCTTTGTTTTGCTCGACGATTGACATTGGATAGTATTGATATGATACGTATAGTACCTAAACATAAGTACGTAAATGTTTTTTTTGACATGACGCACCATGATTTTTCAAAATGTTTTTAATGATTACGTAGTTGATAATTGTGGCTTATTAAATATTTTTTTTGATAGTTGTGTCTCCGCGAGAAGTGGCAAAAAAATTAAGCGAAAAAAAAACATTTTTTTTTTTATCCAAGTTCAAGGATATGAACGTCTGTAAAAATATGCATTATGAACCCCATTTTATGCTCCCTAATTCTGAATTTATTTGGTTACACTTGCTTGCTTGGTTTAGCTAAAATAACAGTTTAAAAATGACCTTGATTTTTTGACATTTTCGTGAATAAGTCTGAAACAAAAGAAGATCGAAGGCTGATATTACGCATACAATGTTCTTAGGTCCTGCCACTACTGCAACTCAAATTACAACCAAATCCCTTGCGGGGGCTAATCTAATTTGAAAAAATCATTGCTCTAGGTTCAAAAACCAGAGAGGAAACAGTCGAGAGCGTTTGTATGGGAAAATCGCAGATAGCCATTCATCTTAATGAGCGATCTCTTCCAAAAAACCTAACAATTACCCATCGGTAAAGTTTGTTGACGCCCTTAGTAAATGATCCTTGAATATAACAACATAATATTCTATTATAATTTTTAAAATAAAACAAATTTGTAGGGAAGAGAGAATTTATTATGTTTAAACCAAATAAATAAATACATGATTACATAATATCTAGATAAACGCTGGTTAGATTACGCTCTCTGAAATTAATTCATAATTTAAAACAAAAGTCGTCTTAACTTAAAATATACTTCATTTTCCAACCAATTTTTATTCTAGGAATGATTATATTATATTATATTATAATACTTCAACTAATCACAATCTACAGAAGCGATCACTTCAAATAACAATTGGAAATGTTTAAAATCGGCCAAACTTATTATGAGTGGTCCAAAACGGAATCATAATTTCAGACAAATGCATTATGTAACAAAATGCAATGAATATTATAAGTACTATACTTTAGCACCGCAATATCGTTCGAGATTTTAAAATCCATATCAATATAAACTTTAACTTACAATCTAACGGTTACCTGTCTTATACAAATTTTTAGTTTGGCAATATATAAAAAATCTTAATAATATACTTGTTAGATATCAGAATAGAAGATGTGCTGTCAATTGGTCAGATTTTCTGTCATTTTCATCAGGAAAAGAGACGCACCCCTACTAGTGATCTGCTGATTTGTATGGGGTAAATATTCCCCATGTTATAGTTATCTTGCTTGGGAATAGTGACACCCCACACACACCAACAGTCACAAACTATGTCTTGTATTTTGATATCTGTTGTAGTATAAAGCAGGTTGGATTCACAAGTTAACATTAACCTTTTCGCCGCCAGGACAAAATACCAAAAGAGCTATTGTCACGCCAACATCACTGTTACAAGGGAGCAAACACAAACCTTGTTTGAAAGAGTAAAGGTTGCTTTGACAGCGGACGAAAAGCTACGGTAGCCTAGTGGTTCAGGCATGCGGCTGTCAAGCGGTTCGAATCCCGGCTCGTGAGTTAATATTTTACCGTTAGCTTTTCGGTGAAGGAAAACATCGTGAGGACACCGGTCTAAACCCAATAAGGTCTAGTTTTCCCTGTGGGTTGGAAGGTCAGATGGCAGTCGCTTTCGTAAAACTAGTGCCTATGCCAAATCTTGGGATTAGGTGTCAAAGCGGACCCCGGGCTCCTTTAGGGGCACAACCGGGAATAACGCTAGGAGAATTATGAGGTTTAAAACATATTCCAGATAAATATTACTTGATAATGTATGATAGGAAACTTCTAATATTATCATACCATAATATTTTCATGAAATAGGTCCTACGGTGTTTTGTCGCCTAATAAAATTGCGTTGAATTTGCGTATAAAATTTTCGTGCCAAGATATTACAGGCATTGGCTAAAAATATGTGTTTGTTGCTTATTAGCGAAGTTTATAATACAGTGATGACCTCAGAGCATAGAATACTAGAGAGGACAAGCCGCCGGCGGCCGTGTCGCAGCTGTATGCTCAATGGGCATACACTGCCATACTGTGCACGCGTGCTGATCGCAGAGAATATTACGTTTTTTCCCAAAATGCCTGATATGATGCGCGTTTATTGTCAAATAAGCGTGTAGGTATACAAGAGTGTGTGTTTTAGATGTGTGCGTGCTTTGTCTTGTCAATTACTTGGGCGTTGTGTGGGTTAATGTACTTGCGACAGGCTCACTCAATACAAATCGGCCGCCATGTCCGATCTCCTTATATTCATACATCTGTGGTGATGACAGTACTTAGGAGGTACTCATGACAGTTTAAACAATTGATGCGTCAACAGATATAACAGTAATGGCGCTTTATAAATACAGGTAACGAAGGCAATGACAGACAAAAATACATGTCTTCATTCGTCTTATATTATTGTCATCACCTACCATCATTATTGCACTGTATTACATAAGTATATCATCACGATTCAACACTTTTATATACCTACAGTTGAATAAAATTCATGTGTACCACACAAGTATGTATCACAGTATTTCTGTATAGAAATCAACTCTACTCTCTGTATAGCAAGAGTCTAGCAAATGTTCAAACTACACTGAATGTCTCAGACCGCGGGTATTTTAGGCTATTACTTTCGTTTCTACCGCCCGTGGTGTACAATATTTTACGTCTCCCCCTGGCGAGATAGTGGGATATACCGTCTAAGGGTGCGGTAATTGGCAATTAGTGCCGCGCCTCACTGGGATGCCACGGCGAAGTCGCTGCTACCGTATCCAAACAAATCATATGGAAATGTATGGAGGTTAACTCACTTGGCAACGCTTGGCCACCACCCTGTTTGTGGGATACGTCGCCATGGCCCGGTGAGGCAGGGCTCTTATAGCCAGGTGCAACGTAAATAGTGTCTACAGCAGGGCCCGGAATTTTGCGTGCGGCATCTGACAAGTCTTAGGGAGAGAACACCAATGTTTATCGATCGATAAATCGAGAGTTTTTTTATTTGTCTTTTATAAAGTTATAAAATAATACCTTAAACTTTCCGTACTTTTTTCAACGGTTAATTATAAAAAAAAGTTCAAAATATCGGAAAGTTTCATCCGTTTTATTATTGAAATGAGTATAATTACGAAAACCTTTATATTTTATAATGACAACAAATTACTCATCCCTCTAAACTACATAATGTTGCAAGTGTTATTTAACTTAGATAAATTAACCTCAATCATCTGTCATTTTGGCACTCTTTGGGGGAGGCCTATGTCCAGTAGTAGACGTCTTTCGGCTGATATGATGGTGATGATATGAATGTCTGATATATCGATAAAAATCAGTGCATATCTTATATGGGTCAGTCAAAATTCCGGGCCCTAGTTAGTCATACAGTTTCAATGTGAGCATCATTATTTGCAGTCTATTAGGCACTTGACTCAATGGTTTGTTGAATAAAGACACTAACGGCTGATGATTTGTTGTGTTTCTACATCAACTCTTCTCATACTGATGGAACTTTTGACAACCAAATAAAATAAATGTTATTGCTTGCAAATCCAACCCTCGGCTTGTCCATATATTACATCATCGTTTTAAGACCCTCCTTTTATAATCATCCTGTTAATTCCTTGAATGGACCCTCCCCGCCTAATAAAATGTCTACCGTCAACCAATGGTCAGACCTCAGATCATAGAATACTAGAGAGAGGACAAGCCGCCGGCGGCCGTGTCGCAGCTGTATGCTCAATGGGCATACACTGCCATACTGTGCACGCGTGCTGATCGCAGAGAATATTACGTTTTTTCCCAAAATGCCTGATATGATGCCCGTTTATTGTCAAATAAGCGTGTAGACATTTATTATTATTATTTCTGGTAGTGGCTTTCGGGCTGTCAAAGCCCTTATATCACTGCGACCATCGCTGATCTATTGTGATCGCCACTTACTACAATTCTTGGTCAAGTCCTGCAAACTCGAAGAATTGCAGGATTTTGTTGAACTCAAGAAATTTGATCTCCTCCGGGCACATGATGTGTTTGCTTAGGAAGGAGTTACGACTGCGCATGAGGCAAGGGCAATCGGTTAGGATGTGTGTAGGCATCTCCTCTGCTTCAAAGCAGAATCTGCACTGCCTTGTGTCACACAGTCCTATCGTTTGCATGTGCTTATTTAGGCGGCAGTGCCCAGTAAGCACCCTGACCAGCATGCGTAGACGGTTCCTACTTAGCGCCAAGGCGTCAGAAGACGCCTTTTTGCTAAAGGCTCTAATAAGTGCCTTGGAATGTTTCAGTCCTGGGTTAGCTCTCCAGGCTTGAATGGTCTTGTAGAAACAATAGGCTTTTAGAGTGAGCTTGGTTAGACTTTTAGGGATACCACAGAACGGCTCTGGTCCGCAGTGTGTTCCCTTCGCCCCCGCTCGTGCAAGCGTGTAGGCATAAAAGTGTGTGTGTTTTAGATGTGTGCGTGCTTTGTCTTGTCAATTACTTGGGCGTTGTGTGGGTTAATGAAGTTGCGACAGGCGTACTCTATACAAATCGGCCGGCATGTCCGATCTCCTTATATTCATACATCTGTGGGTCAGACCCTCCCTATTTAGAAGTGACGTAATGCATGGACAGCCCCTCCACGTTGCTGCCTACTGTTCGTCCTTGTCCTTGGCGCCATGCTTGAGTATGCGCGTGAACTCGACATAGTCGAAGAGCCCTCCGCGCACGGGAGCCTCGCGCAGCATCTCGTCCACATCGTCGTCGGTGAAGCGGTCCCCCATGGTGGTGAGCAGCTCGCGGAGACGCTCCTCGTTGATGATGCCGTTGTTCTCCTCGTCGAAGCAGCTGGGGGGTTATTTGTTATTTATTTTGTTAATTTTGGGGCGTCAACAGCGATTAAACTCAAAACTTAACATACTAAACATGACATACGAAATCGCGAAACGACTGGCTGATGTAACTGGTGACCGAAGACCTGGCGGCTTTCTTGCGCAACGCATCAGCATTGGAATTCAACGAGGAAATGCCGCCAGCATCCTCGGTACAATGCCTCGAGGGCCTTTTTAGGGTTCCGTACTCAAAGAGTAAAACGGAACCCTATTACTAAGACTTCGCTGTCCGTCCGTCCGTCCGTCCGTCCGTCTGTCACCAGGCTGTATCTCAAGAACCGTGATAGCTATTAGAGAGTTGAAATTTTCACAGATAATGTAATTCTGTTGCCGCTATAACAACAAATACAAAATAAAATATTTTTTTAAGTGGGGCTCCCATACAACAACCGTGTTTTTTTGCCGTTTTTATAGATAATGGTACGGAACCCTTCATGCGCGAGTCCAACTCGCACTTAGCCGGTTTTTTAGATTTAACGTAGTTTAAATTTAATTTAGTTAATGTTAATTATCATCTTGTATTTACTTTAGAAAATAAATATAATGGTAATACAAACAGTAGCCAATAACAGATGTCCACAAAAATACGAGAAACAAGCTAACTTAAGTGTCAAGTCAAATTTTGCGTCGAATGATAGAGAACTATCATTCGACGCAAAATTTGACCCTCTCTAATATTGAAAAGAATACATTTTCTGTCCGATGTACCGTTTTTGTGCTACATGAAAAAAGAGCAAAAATGTATGCACACCTCCCGGGATTAGGCAAACTCAGATTACACGTATTTAGGACCAAATGAAGGTATTAAAACGATTCCAGCTTTATGGGAATTAATTCTTCGAAAAATTCTAACTTGATTGGCCAATTAATAAAATAAGTTTTTTTTTTCAAAAAAAGTGTACATGAGCTTTTTTTTCAAAATTCGTTTTTTTTGGGTTTTTCTTACTCAGAATTATAAACTTTTTTTTTTGAAAAACGCTATTCCGCTGAAGAACGAACGTGCAGGTCGTAGCGATAGTGAGATGTACAGTCAGCATCAAAAGTAACTATGCAATCGAAGACGTCAAAAGTTCTTATTCCCTTTTAATATAGACTTTTGACGTCCGTTTGTGTAGCTACTTTTGATGCTGACTGTAGCATTCTTGCGTATTTTTCCATGCCTGATTCAATCAATTAATAACTACTTACCCAAAAGCGTTCTTAATGACGTCCTCCGGGTCAGTCCCCTGCAGCCGTTCACCGAACAGGGTTAAGAACATGGTGAAGTTGATGGGCCCTGGAGCCTCGTTCATCATGCCCTCCAAGTATTCTTCAGTTGGGTTCTTACCTGCACAAAATCAAGTTATGAAATGTCTGGCTATATGCTAAGTAAAGATGAAGAGGTTAGTATAGAAAACAATAGAGATAGTAGAAGTCTACTATGACTACTCTCTCCTCACTGTATTTTTTTTCTTTTATAAATTCTAGTCACAGAAACTAGTTTCAAACCTACACTATGATGGAGCCCATTGAGTATACAAAGATTCATGTTATTCCAGGATACCGTTTTAAAATGAGAACCAAAATATGTTTCTATGGACAGTCAACCATGCCAGGGACTCTTAAACCTCTTTTTACTACAATAATAGCAAAACTAACATTCAAGCTAATGCTTATGCAAGTCAACACATCCGTGGAACCATACAAACACACATTTTGTGTGCAGAAATTGGATGTATAATAATTATTTCAGGAAAGTTGTTAGACAAACATTGTTTATTTCTCTTCACAGGAACAGCAGCTCTATCAATAGCTCTTGTTTGATAAATATGCTAATGCAATGAGTCACTGTGAGTGAAGATAAACTTATAGAACAAGTATTTTCATTTCTTATTACATTCGATTTAAAGGAGTTACTTACAAAATATTCTTGAATGTTTGGCTATAAAATGGTAAAAGAAAACAAAAAGATTTACGCAATTATCACTGAGTAAGAAGAAATCAATTATAATGACTACAATTCTACACCTATATCTCTCTTTTTAGTAAAGGAAAAATGTTGTGAACAATTCAGCCCCCTTAAGAGCTTGTTCACGTGTTCACTAGCACCACTGCTAAACATACACCATAGTCTAAGGAAGTTTACATCAGAAAGGAACCACCCAATTGGTGTGATTCTGCTAGTAGTGTGCACAAAGACAATAATAACTAATAATTCTTACCGAGAGAAGCCAGCATGTCATGCAGATCATCTTTGTCAACAAAACCATCCCGATTCTGGTCAATCATGTTGAAGGCCTCCTTGAACTCTGCGATCTGTGCCTGATCAAACATGGCAAACACATTGGAGGTGGCTCGCTGCGCCCGCTTCTTGTTCGTGCCACGGCGGCCGGCTGTCTTGCGGGACGACATTTTGATAATCTGGTAATGAAAACGAAGTTGTACTAACTATTTAAACTGCCACCTACTGATACCGGAGAACACTACCCACCTTTTAATTTAACTGATGGGTTGATTGAATTCGTAATTGATCAGCAACAGATCCTTTTAAACCTTTTTCTGATAATGCTGATAGTTTTCCATAGCACTGATCATTCAAGCTGCTTATTCAAGCAATTGGTAAATAAGTTATGTTGCTGTATTCCTATTCCTACAATCACATACTAATCGTGTTGATCCAAATTAATCGTCCAAACATTGTTAATAACCACATATATTTTAACATTTTTAACTTATAAGTAATGATGATGGAACGTTAATTTGAACTTAGGGCTTCGTTGTACGGTGACTTACCTGTGAGGTACAGAGACGTGCGATACGACGCGAGAAGATTAACACAATGAGAAAACTTGAAACTCCACAAACACCGTGCCGAGCGGAGTTTATAAATAAATTCTAATGAAGCCCACACCGTGTCACTCACCTATCGTCACCTCAAGTAACGAGAAAGTGACTCATGTAAAGAATATTGCACAGACTTCGCGTTCACACCAAAATGTAGGCCACTCAAATGACAAATACGGCTAAAACCAAGATGACCATACATGGAGGTGTGTTTCAATATAGCCCATCTGTTTCTAATATGATCCTAAAAATGTATGCAAATAATTTAAATACTCACACGATATGTTTTTGCACTTCAATGAGGATAAACTGCCGTTTTTAACGGAAATTAAAGCAGGAAAACAAAATTTGGGTGAATGAAGCAATATGACTAATCACTTAGTGTTGCGTGAGTAAAAAAAAAACTGTCACAATTCTCGAAATGACAAATGAGGTTATAGAAAAATGGATTGTAAGGCTTTCCATTCATTTTCATTCATCACTGAATGTTACAGGATACGTTCAGAAATGATGCCATTTCGGGAACATTTTGTACGGAAAAATCCGCTTTTACGTAACCAAAAACAAGAACTGTCAAAAAAGGCTTAGAGAATAAAAATTACGATGACCACTTGTCCAAAATGAAAACAAAGTCCTCGTAGTGTCCTATATAGCTCTAAATTGTAATTACTATTTTTTTTATATACTTGGTACTATTTCGGTATGCAATAAATGTTATTCTGTTAGTCTTGTCATTTCTTTACAGATGCTTAGCCGAAATAAAACAAGATTGATGAAAAACATTGTGAGAACATTAAACACCTCGTCAGCTGCTTACACCAACCATTATGACACCCTTGGAATCACGCCAAGGTCTACACAGCATGATATCAAGTCAGCGTATTATAAATTGTCAAAATTATATCACCCAGACATCTCCAATGTAAGTTGAATGAAGTGAATGCCATTGTTTTTATCTTATCGTCGAATCTAATAATTCACGTATATCTAAGCAGGCAGGCAAACCCGCGGAATAAAATTAAACCTACGTCCATCCAGAAAGTCTGATCTATATACAATTGAATTTTTATTTTATTGGATAAGTGTTTCCAGAGATCACCCCTTACATACAAAATTACTATGCTACAATCTGACAGACTTTTTCTCTTTAAAATATTAGGTTAATTCAAAGAATTAAAGAAAAGGGGCGGGTAACTAATAACTTTGGCTTATTAGACATTTCACTGAAACCTAATGATTTGCTTTGTATAATTTCAGGATGAAGCTTCAGCTAAGAAATTTAGAGCCATATCAGAGGCATATGAGGTACTAGGAAATATGAAATTGAAGAAGATGTATGATAAAGGTATGTCGTTGATTTACCACTGATTTGCATGAAGCGCTTTGCTTCCAGTTTTCTCGCGAGGACAGCTAAAGAGAAGAACTCACTTCCGGCAAACCTTTTCCCAGCTACTTTTGACTTAGATGTTTTCAAGACGAGAGTGACTAGGCACTATCTAGGTGAGATCCTGGAGTCCTCCGCATGAGAGTGCAGATGCCGGCCGCCGTGGAGTTTTTAGTGGATAGAAATACCACATAACCCAATAAAAACCAATTTACTATACAATGGATCAAGGGGCACAGTGGCTCAAGAGGAAACGATGCAGCGGATGAACTGGCCAGGAAAGGCTCAGAAACAATGGCATACGGTTCGGAGCCAATCTTGCCCCTGTCACAAAGCTACATATACAATCAACTGGACCAACACACTAAAGACCTACACCAAAGATACTGGGAGGAGATAGACACATGCAGACAGACCAAAGAAATTCTGTCGAAACGCGACTACAAACTCACAACCACACTACTAAGGACACATAGAAACCAACTGCGCAAGATAGTGGGTATAATAACAGGACATAACACCTTGAACAGAGACCTCTATAACTTAGGTATCACAGACAGCCCCATGTGCAGAGCGTGCATGTAGGCAGAAGAAACGACTAAACATATACTACTGGACTGCAAGGAGGTAGAAGTATACAGAATGAAGCACCTAGGTTCTCCAAACACACTACGGGACGCAGTCAGCAACACCAAGGCACTCACCAACTTTTTAGACAAGCTGGGGTGGTTAGAGTAGCGCCACACCGCCGTTTCACGCAAAATAGGCACAATGGATGTCGACTTGCGGAAAACGCCCAGTATAACTAACTAACTACCACATAACCCAGTCATCCCCCGATGATTGGGTACCTGCTACGCAGGTTTCCTCCACGAAAAAAAAAAAAAAAAAAGTTATGCATGTTACACCCTCTACCTCATCATCAGGTGAGATAGTGGTCTTAAGCAAAAGGTTAAGTAGTATCCCATGTTGCTCTTGATTGGTTTGATGTATTGATATCAATATACATAATTTAAATTTTAAAGTCGCGTTTGAGGTCCGGGAGTCCGCTGGATGTGGGTGGTGCAGGACCGGTCACTTTGGTATACATGTGAAATCACATATATACCAAATAAAGACATGAGGCGCTGGCCCCAAGGGACGGCGGCTCCACATCCCCTTAGAATTAAATAAATGTAAAATATGAAACACAACCAACACTAACATCCTTAACTTAACACATGTGACATAACACCTACAGCTTACACAGATCTTTTAGACATAAGTTAGCTGACACAATCCTGCAGGAACTAATGGATGTAAACCCTAAATTTTCAGTAATAAACGTTTTCTCATTCTCATTCACTTTGGAACTCTTTGGGGGAGGCCTACGTCTAGCAGTGGACGTCTTTCGGCTGATATGATGATGCAGATGATGAAATTTGAAATAGATTGAACAATTATTATATTAACCTTTTCGCCGCCAATCAAGACATCCAAAAGACACGGTCACACCAACATCATTGTTACAAGTAATAGAGTTGCATTTGTTTTGTTTTGGTATTTTTTGAAACAAACGAAATTCAACTCTATTTCTTACGTTAGTTGATTCAAATTTCAATGTCAGTTTGTGTTGTTGGTGGGCCTTAGGAGGATATAGGATTTAACTGGGGCGAGAAATCGATCTAGCTAGGTCTCACGTCTGGGAAAATTCGTTGATCCGTATTTTGACCCGAGCTGAGCTCGGTTGCCCAGGGCCTGGTATATTAATAGTGAACATTGTATCTCCAGGGCTGTTGACCCGCGAGGCGCCCCGCAGCGGCGCGCCGGAGTACCGGCCGGAGCCCGAGCCCACCGACCCCACGCTCAAGTTCTACAAGTCCCGCGCCTCGCGCCACGTCACGCCCACTATGGACGGGAAAATACCCATTTATGACTTCGATGCTTGGTAAGAAGATAGCCCGAATAAATTATTAGTCTATCTAGTATACTATTATCAAATTAGACCTACATACTGCACATTACAGCGGACGCAGCTGCATGGCTCAACACCCTGTTAACATTTAAGGTGGTTCGATTGCCATTAAAGCGTTATTTGACATTCGCAGGCTAACGGCGTGATATTTTAAGAAACTTATGTATCAGACTTTTATCAATTGGCTTCCCATTTGCGCCAAATTCCCCCTTTCCTAGAATAAACTTGTATAAACTAGATTAATTTGAGAAAACTAGTTTTCCCAAAATATCACGTCCCAAACCAATTTCTCAAATTAATCTAGTTTATACAAGTTTATTCTAGGAAAGGGGGAATTTGGCGCAAATGGGAAGCCAATTTATGAATGTTTGTTACATAAGTTTCTTAAAATATCACGCCGTTGGCCTGCGAATGTCAAATAACGTTTTGTATGGCAATCGAACCACCTTAAGGCGACGTGAGCTCCAAAAACAGATTTAAAAAAAATCGTAGCTCTTGTTTGGATTATAATATGGCTGCCCTAAATTTAATTAGCAATCTTGAGGCCTTTCTCGAGGGAAATCAGCTATTCGAATCCTGAGTTTTTGACTTTCGCTTGATAGAAAAAAATCACGAACATTGGTCTAAAATACACTTAAAAAAGTCGTAACAAATTATGTACAACAGCTAAACATATTAAGAGTGCTCTTCAAAAAAGCGCTCGCTCAGAATTCGGTATTTTGACACGCGTAGTGCGTTTGTGTGTGTAAATACTACTACCACCCACACACACGTACCTAACCCCCACATGCACAGCGAGATCGCACCAGCCGCGGGTGCCGTCCCTTTCTAGCTATATGTAAGTGCGATCGGGATAGAACTAACCGCGGAGCTTGCCGATGCAAATATCTGTATAGCGCACCGTTGGAATTCACTCCGTGACCGATATTGATACTTGCACTAAAAAGTGGTAAGTATTACTTCGCTAACATGATGTTCTAGAACATCATGTTAGCGAAGTTAGATAACTTGAATAAAGTAAGTATTTGATTTTTGAGCACAAGTTTTCTATTTGTATTAAAATACTATGATATGAAAAAGTATATTTAGTTTCGTATTTTTAGTATAAAATAAACTAACGAGTTTTAAAGTTGTCAGTAATAAGAATAATAATTTGTTTTACGGATATTAATAGTTTGCATGTTATCTGAGTCTTATTTATATATAGTAATGTAGTGAAATTATACCAGTAGACCCACTACTAGGAAATTACTGGGTACTTACGTATTCATTTCTTGAAGAAATTTTTTTTTGTTATGGACAGTAAAAAAAAACTGCCCTTCATAGAAATTGCTATGTCCGTTTCTTACCAAAGGAACTGAAAATTATAAATTATACAAACACAGCTTTTTATCTAGAATACAATTAATTAATGCGTGATTTTATTCAAAAGCCTAAAACCTCAGATGATAAAAAGGAATAGATATGAAACGGGGGCTTGGCGCGTGTCGGTGCGACATGGCCAAATGGGCATGTCACTGCCCACCGCATGTTAGTCGCAATTTGCCGTGAATCTGAAATGTTTTTCCACGTTTACTCAAAATGCCGAATTGTAGCGTGGTTACATGCAAAAATAGGAATGAAACTAAAACCTACATGAATGGTGGAGTCACGCACCACATGTGAGTATTAGTATTTTCACTTAAGTCAGTAAAAACTAATATTTTAATAAATAAACGCAACGCCGCATCATTTCTCGGGATCGAACTAACATATCGAACGAAAAAGCATATTTTTGTTCTATGCGTTGTACATTGAACGTTCAATACAGTAAACCACGGCGCAATGTATTAAACCACTATGGATATGGACGATGCTTGATTTTTTTAGTGGTACGGCCGCTGCTTGGCGTCGCAAACTAGAGCAGTGCCAAAGTGCAGTTACAATTTACGTGTAATCGATAAAATAGAAGTACGATATCATACTAGTTATTTTATTTCGACTACTTTCGCTGTTTTATTTTATTTAATTACTTGTTTTGGTTGGGTGCCTATCTTAAAGGTAACTAATAACATACTAATAAGATTAAAAGTTACAAAATGTTTACGGTACCTACTAATAAGATTTTCACTAAGTTGCAGTATGAACGGTAAATAGACATATTAAAATTGTATGTACAAGTATATAATTTAGTTGCAAATGGCTTCAGAACAACTTTAAATGTGATATTATTACCAATAATTTATTTTAAATGAGTATTTTTTACTTTCATTTGAAATGTGATAATTGAAGAAGAAATCTCGGTTTCTTATTACAGTTTTCCAAAGAATCCGAGTAGGTACTAAAAAAATGGATAGATGCTACTGGCAGAGGTCCTAACTGGTTTCCTGTACAGAGAAGAGTTAATGTGTTCGTAACATTTTCAAGAAAAATGTTTCCAACCACTTAATAAGAGCCGTACACTTTTCGAATATTTGACACCTCGCTTGCTTGAAACCTAGGTGTAAAATGTATGGTAACACATCTTCGCACATCTTTGGTGGATACTCGCCCTTAGCCGTAAATCTCGTAATATGAGTAATGGACATATTATTTCGCGCCAAAATGCGAGTCGGATCGGTCTGGTACCTACAGGTCAAAAATATCGATGTGACCAGAGTTTTAAATGTATGTGAACACGAACTTATAAAAAGCCGTTTATGTTACTCTGTAGGTATTCGTCAATATTTTTTACTTTTGCGATTTATGGTAAGTTAACAACCCGTGTTATTTAAACTTGTAGCTAGAAGTTTAAATACCACCACATAAACTTACCATGTCGTTGAAGTTGTTACCCATCAATATCTTAACATAATATTAATTTTAATATCAATGTCGATAAAACATAATTTTATCGTTTGTCGCCCCCCTAGTGTAGTGCGTTTAAGCCAATCACAGCCCTTGTTTGCATGTTGCCGTAGACTCACTGGCAACGCCCGAGTCTTTGTTTTTACACGGTTCAATGTGTGTGCCTGTGGGCGCTGCGGTGGGAGAAAACTGGGGACATCGGTTTTGGTTGAAATTAAGCAGTACGGCACTTCTCCCTTTTTTTATGTTCTGAGCATAAAACCTATGTCACTTTTTAGGATTCCGTACTCAAAGAGTAAAACGGGACCCTATTACTAAGACTCCGCTGTCCGTCTGTCTGTCCGTCTGTCACCAGGCTGTATCTTATGAACCGTGATAGATAGAGATTTGAAATGTGATGTATTTCTGTTGTCGCTATTTATAACAAAAAATACTAAAAAACAGAATACATAATTTTATTTACGTCATACCTGGCCATAAAGTAGGAATTACCGCACGCTATGCGTGCGGAAAACCCCACTTCCTGGCCAGATAGAGACGTAAAATTTTGTACTCACCACGGGCGGTAATAAAGAAAGCCTCAGAGCGCATATTTATCGCCCTTGCCTTCGGCTCGGGCGTCAAATACCTGCGATCTGAGACATTCTTTGTTTAACCGCCCTAGGTAAGTAATGTACTATTTTATTTTAGTTTTTATCGGTTTCTTTTTCTTTTACAATCTTACACAAATCGACCTTGCCCCAAACTAAGCAAAGCTTGTACTATGGGTACTAGACAACGATAAACATACTTACATAGATAAATAAATACTTAAATACATAGAAAACATCCATGACTCAGGAACAAATATTTGTGCTCATCACACAAATAAATGCCCTTACCGGGATTCAAACCCGGGACCTCCAGCTTCGTAGGCAGAGTCACCACTAAGTTACTAACTAGGCTACAGGGGGTTCCTATACAACAATTTTTTTGCCGTTTAAAGATGTAGATAATGGTACGGTATCCTTCGTGCGCGAGTCCGACTCGCACTTGGCCGGTTTTTTAAACTTTTATTTCGAAATAAAGAGTGATACTCGGAAATGTCGAAGGGAAGGTCAATCGTCGAATCCGACTCGGCTGGGCAGCATTCGGGAAGCTACGGCACATCTTTTCGTCCAATATTCCGCAGTGTCTCAAGACGAGAGTCTTTGACCAGTGTGTGTTGCCAGTGATGACATATGGCACGGAAACGTGGTCGCTTACTAAAGGCCTCATAAGAAGGCTCAAAGTCACTCAAAGGGCAATGGCTCTCCATTGCCCTTTGAGTGACTTTGAGCCTATGCTATGCTATGCTGGGAGTTTCTCTGCGCGATCGCATCAGAAATGAGGCTATCCGCAGCAGAACCAAGGTAACTGATAAAGCCCTCCGAATTGCTTAACTTAAGTGGCAGTGGGCGGGGCACATTGCACGTAGAACCGATGGCCGTTGGGGCGGAAAGGTTCTCGAGTGGCAACCACGTACCGGAAGGCACAGCGTGGGTAGGCCCCCCGCAAGGTTGACTGATGACCTGGTAAAGGTCGCGGGAGTCCGCTGGATGAGGGTGGGTGGGTGGTGTGCCGGGAAAGATCCTGCCGATCGCGATGGGCCACCTTGGGAGTCGCCTAAAGGACTTGTTCGATGATTGTCTGGAGACGGGGCGGTTCCCGGGGTGTTGGAAGGAGGGCAAGTTATGCCTCTTGCGGAAGGAAGGTCGGCCGGCGGACTCTCCCTCCGGGTGGAGGCCCATTGTTTTGCTGGACGAAACCGGAAAGATGTTAGAGCGGATCGTCGCTTCCCGGATCGTCCGACATTTAGACACTACGGGTCCTAATGTATCCGACCGCCAGTTCGGCTTTCGGATTGGGCGGTCTTGCATAGACGCATTAGGTGCCCTCCGAGGGTTTTGTGTAGAAGCGGCGGAGAGACGGGAGGGGGTGGTGGCGGTGTCATTAGACATCGCCAACGCGTTTGGATCCCTCCCGTATTCGGTAATTGGGGAGGCGCTCCAATATCATGATGTGCCTCCCTACTTGAGGCGTATAATAGAGCACTACCTCTCGCAGCGGGTAGTGCTCTTCGAGGAAAGAGGAGGGCAAAGGAGGTCGAGGCCCATGGCCTGTGGCGTGCCCCAGGGGTCTGTGCTAGGCCCCTTACTATGGAACCTGGGGTACGATTGGGCCATTAGAGGTGTCCTCCTCCCCCGGATGGCCGTCATCTGCTACGCGGATGACACGATGGTGGCGGTCCAGGATGCGGATATGTGGGAGGCTCTGCGACGGGCAGAGGTTGCCGCGGAGCATATGGTGACCCGCATCCGGTTGCTGGGCCTGAGGGTGTCCCTCCCGAAAACAGAGGGAATAATCTTCGGGGGGAGGGGATGGCGGCCGCCTGCGGGCGCCACAATTAGAGTGAGCGGGGAGACGGTCCAGGTTAAGCCTCATATAAAATACCTGGGGCTCATTCTGGACCGCAAGTGGAATTTCGGGGAGCATTTCCGCCAGCTTGCTCCCCGAATAGTGGCAACGGCGTCAGCTTTGGGTCGGCTGCTGCCCAATGTAGGGGGACCCTCCGTTGCGTGCCGTCGCCTGTATGCCGGGGTCGCCCGGAGCATGGCCCTTTACGGGGCCCCGATTTGGGTTGACCGGCTAAATGCGGCAAATAAGGCCCTGCTTAGGAGGCCACAAAGGGTGGTGGCCAACCGTATCTGCAGGGCCTACGTAACGGTGGCGTGTGCAGCAGCGTGCGCCTTAGCAGGCACTCCTCCGTGGGAGCTGGACGCGGAGATGCTAGCTGAGGCACACAGCGACCGGCTAAGGTGGAGGGCTTCGGGAGAATCTCCCGCTCCTGAAGAGGTGAGGGCCGCTCGCAGGCAAACGGAGCGGCGATTGAGGGACAGGTGGAAGAGAGACCTAGAGGAGTCGCGATATGGACTTCGCACCATAGAAGCGCTCCTCGGGTCGTTTGACGCCTGGCTAGAGAGGGCCCATGGTAAGGTGGGGTTCCGAATGACACAGGTGATGACCGGACATGGCTGTTTCGGTCATTACCTGCACAGAATTGGAAGAGAGGGAAGCCCTGCCTGCCATGAGTGCGGCGCAGAGGATGACTCGGCCCAGCACACTCTGGAGTGGTGCAGCAGGTGGGCCGAAGAGCGCCGCACTATGGTAACAGCCCTCAATGTGGATGATCTCTCGCTGCACAGTGTCGTGGCGGCCATGCTGGGCAGCGAGAGATCGTGGGAAGCGGTGGCCTCCTTTTGCGAAACAGTCATCTCGCAGAAGGAGGCCGCGGAGAGGGGGCGCGAAGACAGTGCGGACGCGCTCCCGCTCCGGCGCAGACGGCAGGGTAGAAGACGCGCGCGGTTTGCGGCCGCTGGTCGCGTCCTCCCCCAGTAGAGCCAGTGGGTAGGGGACCCACACTGCACGGCTCTACATTGTGGAGTGGGAGGGTCAAGCGTCCTGGCCCTCCCCTTTCTTTTGCGCGGGTGTCCTGGTTAGCCAGGGCCGCCGGGGGGCGTCGTGGTGAAATGTTCGCGATCCCATGGCGCCCCCTTAACGGGAATGCGGGTGACGCCGGTGTGTTTTTAGTGGGTATGTTCCTCCAGTCACCATCAGTCGGATGGCGGCGGGAGGAGAGAGTCCCACATAACCCCCAAATAACCTTCCCCTGGGCCGGGGGTATGCGTAAAGCATTTTCACACCGTCAAAAAAAAAAAAAAAAAAAAAAAAAAAGGACCGGCCATTGTGGCACTCTTTGGGGGAGGCGTATGTCCAGCAGTGAACGTCTTTCGGCTGATATGATGATGATGATGATGATGATGACTCGGAAATGTAATAAAACCACGTAAAAATCTTCCTTTCCAGTGTAAACCCCCGGTGTGTGTTATTATTATATATAAACGAAAATAATTACTAAATGCAAGGTAGGATCGTGCTGTACTTAACAAACGCCATATAAGCTTGTTTTTTAAAAAGTTTTTTATTCATCTTGTTATTTTCAATAACCCTGCATATTATGTCGCTGGTTCGTGGGTACTTGTACAGACAAATCACACAAACCCAAACAAGATAGGTCTATCTATTTTAGTTAAGGAGTTCCCATGACCACCTTCCATCATCAGATCCTGGAAATCATCCATCACCAAAGTGTTTACCAAGACAAAACAGATAAGCTCAAACTAGATGGATTTATCTAGTTTAGTTTAGGAGTTCCATGACCACCTTATAGCTCCATCATCAGACTCTGGAAATCATCCAGCACCAAAGTCTTGCCGTGCCATGACCAAATAAATGAGCCCAAATTCGATGGCTTTATCTTGTTGAGTTTAGGAGTTGCTATGGCCACCTTCCGACTCCATCATCAGACCAGCTCTATGATATTATGTCACCGAAGATACGCAATTGTACCTAATTTGAAGATTTCACCCAAACTCCCATACATACTAACAAGGTGGACTGATAGTAACAAGTAAATAAATTAAATCTATCAAGTATCACGATCACTCGTACAATAATAATTGACTATAGAACGCGTAGTTTAGACAAAAGGATCCAACCCACAAGACATCACCATTGAAATGTATGACTTTTGTTTTAGGTAGAAGGTTCAATTTTAAATGTTACGTATCCGGTGGGTTTGAGCCTTTTCGCTACACTACGTCATATATGGCAGCTATGCAATTCATAACTTGTCTCGATTAGCCTCACGAATGTATCCCCAGTATAGTTTGACCCCGAGGTTGGTAACAACTATGCCTAGTCGGAGATCAAAATAATATTATTTTATCTGAAGAGTGGCCGGTTAGCTTCGTGAATAGCCACAAATAAACACACTACACGTCTGTCTCGGAGGGCTATTCAGCCGGTACTGAGATATATTCCCGCGCGACGGTAAATTTATACTAGTTTTGAATAATTATTTATAAATATAAATTTTGACAAAAGTTATATTTTTTGGACTGGATCTTGTTGGTACAAGCATGAACTTTAATGTTGTGTAAGATTCAATACAAAAATTATTCAACAATAATGAGAAAATCCTTGAGTTTTCAGTACGATTTTGTTGACAAATATGGTGTAATTGAGAACAGTTTACATATATATACGTGCAGAATAAGGAAAATTCGAGGCGGCTAGGCGCAATGGCAACATATTACGCTAGTGAAAATAGAAAAAAACAAGTAGGTTCTCATATAACATCATGGAGTATTAGGGGCTCAAACTTATGACTCTGCGCTCTCTTCAGAAAACTACTGTCGGTAATCGGGTATTTTCGGTTAAAGTATTCAGTTCTTCGTAAATTGGAGGCGGCTAGGACCAATATGAGGAGTTTACCTATGCAAATAAGTAATCAGGATCTAGAAAAAGCTCTCCGTTTCTTAGAATTACAACGTCAAAAATCCGTCATTCTCGCTTATTCCTGACCAAAAAACGAGCGCCCTCTTAAAATTAGTTTTAAAAATCGGCAATGTCATGTTTGAAGGAAATCAGCTATTACTTTTTTATTTATTAAAACGTACAAAAAAATTAAATTAAAAAACATAAAATCCGCGCTTCCAAACACGCACTTCCATCTCGCTCACGCTTATGCTCAGTGAGAGGGAGAGAAGACCACGAAACTACGTCGCCTTAATACTGACTACATTAATTTCCTGTCCATTTGTCACTCTTGTATCTATCTAATATAGTTAATATTAAACTTTTTATTTTGAATGTATGCCATACGATTAAATAAATAAATAATTATCAAATTGTGCTTAGCAAAGGATTTTGTGAGGTCAAAATGAAAGGCTAACATAAGTCTGTAAAATGTTTTCACCCTTTTTCGCGAATGACAGCTTGCTCGGACTAGTTAAAAATGTTATGATAAATATTACACTACAGAACTCCGTGTCCGTGTCTACAGAACACAGGCAGATTGTGGTCAATAAATCTCATCTGCCTGAAAAACGGTTTGATTCTAATAGGGAACATTACGCAAAACTCTTCGTAGGTGACCACACACAGCAGCGTTGACATTGTATCTCATTCCCACTTGCTGTATTGTCTATGAAAGCATCCTTGTCACTCATTTGACAATCAATAGTGTTTTACTATTAGTGGTAGTGCTGCCTTCTATTATATTCCTATAGTGGTTTACTATTAGTGGTAGTGCTGCCTCTGGCGGCAGAACATTGCAGTAATGTTCCCTATTGATAAAGTAATATCGTTATTGTATCTGCTGCTGTCAAAGCAACCTTTCCTTTATTCATCTCAACAACAAGCTCGTTTATGCAAATATTTTGACGTGATAACGTCTTATAAATCGATGAACACCGACAGCATGCACAAAAAAGCATGACTCATTGTCCCGTTCCGCCTGAGCCGAGCGTTCGGCTTGTGACGCATCTATCTCTCGCAGCACAATGTTTTCTTATGACGTTATCACGTAAAATTATCGTCCGTAAACCGACTTTATAGACAACCAATTTTTTTATTTCAGGTCTAAAAACCACTACGGCGATGTATTCCGAAAATCCCAATACGATAAAGAACAGTTAAGGAAGAAACGAGAAAAGCAATCAGACGCCGTGCATTCCAACCGCCAAGAAGCTACCATTTATGTGCTGTTTATTATAACGGGGTTGTTTATTGCGCTCGTGCTCCGAGGGAAAACTGAGTACGATGTAGACAGGACACGGAGGGAAACACTCGCACAACAAACTAGTGAAGACAAAACTGTGTCTTCTTAGTTAAATATTTGTGGGCAGCAGGGTTCGAAACACTATAATTATCGTTATAATAACAGATGGATAATTATCGATTGGTAATAACAAAAAATTGCGCTCGTGAAAGTGAACTGAGGGCCTACCGCGAACGGCATTCGAAGTTTTCCCTCTCTGTCGCACTTAAGTACGAACTCGTAAGTACGACAGAGAGGGGAAACTTCGAATGCCTTTCGCGGTAGGCCCTCTGTATTCGAAGTATTCGAACGTGTATTTACGCACTTGCGTCTATCCGAACGCACGAAGTGTCAACGTGACGTGCCGCGCCGTGGGGAATCCCCTTACAAAAAAAGTTCCGTTCAGATTATGCAAAGTTGAGTAGTATACTGGTGATAATTATCAAGAAGCGTAATTACCTTGATAATTTCGAACCCTGGTGGGCAGATACGACGTACAGTAACGTGGAATCGATTCATTGTAGGAGTTAAAAAGTCCCAATTTTACCACAGATGGGGGTGGCTTTTTGACTCGAGCAATAGCCTCTATTTTTACCTTGACGTTTCACTGGTTTCCATAATACCATTGACAAATCCTCACTTTGCCTTATTTCCACAATATCAAATTTAACAAAACCTGCTTTAGAAGCTATTTTGGTACATTATGTCTGGTTTTTCGAAAATATGGCAACTAGGGAATATAGTATTTTGAGAATGAGAGTGGAGATGCAGACTTTGGTTGTCCGAAAGGATAGGACAGAGAAAACTGGATCATCTTCTACTTATACAGTTTTTTTACTGTTTTAGAATCAATACATAGTATACAACAAAGTCGTTTCCCGCTGTCTGTCTGTCTGTCCCTATGTATGCTTAGATCTTTAAAACTACGCAACGGATTTTTATGCGGTTTTTTTAAATAGATAGAGTGATTCAACAGGAAGGTTTATATGTATAATACAAACCATACATGCATGTATTATACATATAAACCCGTGCGAAGCCGGGGCGGGTCGCTAGTAGATTATATTACTTAAATTGATTTCAGAGATGAGGTGCGTAATTTATTTCATATTACTGTAGTTTTGCTGATCATATTTATCTAGTTCAAATTTTAGTACTAATTATGTCATTGTTTTACATGTTTTGTTGTAATAATGTTAATACATGCTTTGTATATATTGTACATATACCTCAATAGCTATACTTAGTATAGCTATTGAGTAGCTATAGTTATACTTGTGATACGTCACGTAATAGACGCGTGTAAAGCTTGGCCCGCTGCCTAAATCATGAGGAGATAGTTGTAAAAAAATATCGACTAGAAAATAAAATATTTATTTACAGTTGACGATTACTTTTATTGATACCATTCTATTTAAAACAAGGAGCTATAAATGTCAACTAAATAACCTTTTTCAATATAATATTTAATTATTTTAACATACAATTAGTTGTATGGTTTCGACAGACAAAATTAAAGCTTTAGGCATCTAAACTTAACATCTAATTTAACTTTTTCTATCAGTGCTATACCAATTATGCATAAGACTATGTAAAACTACATTATCTCATAGTCTAAGTTTAATAGATTTTCTGACATATTCTATGTAAGCACCAACATGTAGTGTACTTCAAAAAAAGCAGTCTAAAATACAGTCCATGGTAAGCCTGCATTTAAATCATTAGGCAATACCAAATTAACCTCGGATCCCATATTTATCGCCCTTGCCTTCAACTCGGGATTTCAATACCTGTGATCTGAGGCATTTTTTGTGTTACCCTGAGAAATGTACTATTATTACAGACTTAGCATGCACTCATAAAAGTTACATTAAAATTTTATACTCAAAATAACTGCCTATAGAGCTAAGGACGACATTTGAAAGTGAATCCGAATAGTTTCAGAAATGGTTTCCGTACATGCCAGGCATGGGCATGTTCAGGGGCCCCATAGGGTATGGCACGCTGGGAGCACTCTGTCCGGGCCCAAAGTTCGGGTAAGGTAAATATGGCTTTGCGAATCCGTTCCCACAGGAATTTCTGCTGCCCGTTCTGATCAGTTCAGCCATTTTCTCCGCCTTAAACTTCCTGAGGTGCATTTCTTTGCGCACAGATTCGAAGGCCTCTAAAAACTGCTCACCATCAATCCCATTCTTTCCGGAGAGGTAGTCTAATGCGATTTCTTCTGACTTCTCCTCGGATTCAGCTGCGCTTGTTTGAAGCAGAGCTTGTGTGGTGTCCAGTGAGATGCCGGCTGATTTTGATTCTGAAATATTTTCATCATTTAGTAATCATACAAGACTATTCTGGGTTAGATTGCTATGCTTACATTATTCAATTTTACCTTAATATGGCATTTTCATCCGACATACAAAAGTGTACTAAATTACAAAAGAAAGAAGAGACTTTAACAATAATCTGACAGGAATTTGAAACTATAAAATTTCATCCAAAATTAAGTAAATTACAAATTTAATTAAGAAATTATTTTTGATAAATAAAAATAATAAGCTAGATAGAGATATCATTTTATTTTTCCTGTATTATTTATGTTACTCTTAATTATATGTAATTATTTCAGAATTTTCGCTTAGTAAACTTTGGAGATAATTCGGGGGGGGATGGTATTTTTTTCTACATTTTCATTAATAAATCAAAATTTAACCAAGTCACTGTAGAAAAAAAAACTGTTTTAAAAAGTGCAACTCAAGCCCTTTCATATGATACCCCATTCTATTTACTAGACTTAGATTTTTTAACCCCCCTCATTATTCGTCATTTAAACAAAAAATAAAAATGTTTATTTTTTTTTCATTTTACATACACGTGTCTTAACTCTTAACCCTTAAAATTTCAAATTGATAGCTTAAGTAGTTCCTGTGATATTTAAAGTTGTAACGGACAGACGGACAGAGTCGCACCATAAGAGTTACTTTTTTACCTTTTTGGTACGGAACCCTAAAAACAACCCATCTTGATTTCATTTGTTATCAGTTTTTTTTTATATTGACTTGCCTTGTCAAGTTAATATAAAAACAACTGCTAATATTAGTTATTAACATCATTACAGGTTTCTTTATTTATTTATCATGCAGGCAGTTGAAACAACCAATGCCTGATGCCTCTGTATCCAATGAACTTTTAGAATAATAATATAATTGTCGAGCTAAAATTTAACTTAGGTTTACTTCATTTAAGATGGCTCCGAAGGCCAGTGCTGGCTAGTTAGGTCAACTAATTTTGTGGCACTTTATTTATTTTATATCAAGTTTATTGTTTGTTTATTTGTACTGCAAGAAAATGTATTTTCTTTCTTTCTATCTATCTAACAAACTACCCGAAAACTTACTATATTCTTCGAGCAGCTCCTGAATACGGCTGCAGAGCGCCTCCCCCTCCTCGGACCGCTCCTGCACCGCCGCCTTCAACTCCTGGAGCTGCGGCTCCATCTTCAGGTTGAACTCTGCCAGCGACCGGTTGCTGGCTATTATCATCTCTTTCTCCGTCTCCCAGTCTTTTACCTGTATTGATTTATGAAAGGAGTAATATAGGACGACCGCTTTAGCCTAGTTGGTAGTGACCCTGCCCACGAAGCAAGAGATCCTGGGTTTGAATCCCGGTAAGGGCATTTATTTGTGTGATGAGCACGAATATTTGTTCCTGAGTCATGGATGTTTTCTATGTATTTAAATATTTATTTCTCTATATAAGTATGTGTATCATCGTCTAGTACCCAAAGTACAAGCTTTGCTTAGTTTGGGACTAGGTCAATATGTGTAAAATTGACCGCAAAAAAAAAATCTGAGTCAATAGTATACTAGGGCATGCGCGTATCGAAGGAAACGAGAAGGCCGATGAGCTTGCAGGAGCGAGGGCGAAGGGGACACACTGCGGACCAGAGCCGTTCTGTGGTATCCCCAAAAGTCTGACCAAGCTCACTCTAAGAACCTATTGTTTCTACAAGACCATTCAAGCCTGGAGAGCTATCCCAGGACTGAAACATTCCAAGGCGCTTATTAGAGCCTTTAGCAAAAAGGCGTCTTCTGACGCCTTGGCGCTAATAATAAATAATAATAATAAAATTCTTTATTTCGGACAGTACAAATCCATAGATTGTTAGTAAAGGCTTATTAACTAGGTTAGTAAAGTTCTAATTGGAATTCGGAACTAAGTAGGAACCGCCTACGCAGGGTGCAGTGTACTGCTGCCTAAATAAGCACATGCAAACGATAGGACTGTGTTACACAAGGCAGTGCAGACTCTGCCTTGAAGCACACTCCTTGAGACACACATCCTAACCGATTGCCCTTGCCTTATCCTAGTCGTAACTTCTTTATGGGCAAACACATCATGTGCCCGGAGGAGATCAAATTTCTTCAGGTCAACAGAATCCTGCAATTCTTTTAGTTTGCACGACTTGACCAAGAATTGAAGTAAGTGGCGATAATAATAGATCAGCGATGGTCGCAGTGATATAAGGGCTCTACAGCCAGGGTTCGAAAGTATAATTATTGATAATTATCGTGATAATAACATATTGATAATTATCGATTGATAATAACAAAAAATTGCACTCGTGAAAGTGAACGGTATTCGAAGTATTCGAACGTGTATTTACGCACTTGCGTCTATCCGAACGCACGAAGTGTCAACGTGACGTGCCGCGCCGTGGGGATTCCCCTTACAAGAAGAAATCTGTTCGGAATATGCAAAGTTGAGTGAACTCGAGTGTCATTGGTTTGTTAAGTTAAATATTGTTTATTATATTATTTGAGGACCGCTTTAGCCTAGTTGGTAGTGACCCTGCCTACGAAGCAAGAGGTCCTGGGTTCGAATCCCGGTAAGGGCATTTATTTGTGTGATGAGCACGAATATTTGTTCCTGAGTCATGGATGTTTTTCTATCTATTTAAGTATTTATTTCTCTATATAAGTATATATATCGTCGTCTAGTACTCATAGTACAAGCTTTGCTTAGTTTGGGACTAGGTTGATGTGTGTCAGATTGTCCGCAAATATTTATTTATTTATTATGTTGAATTTGAACAATGCTACGTGAGAAAGATCCAATATGGTAATTTATTTGCACTTATACTGGTGATAATTATCCGATAATTATCTTGATAATTTCGAACCCCGCTCACAGCCCAGAAGCCACTACCAGAATAATAATAAACTATCATATTTCAAGAAAGATTTATTGCAAACTGTGTTACATAGGTAGGTAGTAATGCCAAAATAGTTCCAACAGTTACCTGTTTCAGGCATGCAATAAACAACAACCTTCCTAAACTATAATATTTAAGACTAATTTTTCACTTAAGAGTCCGCAGTAAGCTCGATTCTTCATACAAACGTAGTAAGGCTCTCATTTTAAAACGACTTGCTCTGAAACTTTGTACTTAGAATAAGTCAAGTACCATCCAGGTCTGTAATACCATCGTAAAAAAAATGCAAATTTAGATTTTTCATACAAAACCTTTTTTTGCTGTATATCGTTTGTTTTATAAACTGGAGCCATATAAACTAATTACAGACCTAGATATACCTCATGTCATTGTATATGCAAAACTTCGTTACAATCCAAAACGTAGTTTTAAAATGAGAACGAAACTCCGTTTGTATGGGAAGGTGAAATTCGGCCGAGTTTACTGCGGACTTTTAATCAGTTTCCCAAATGCCACATCAATAACAGTATAAAAAAATCAACAATATTTCAAAAACTGATAACTGAAACTGATTTTTTTTTTAATGATATATACACGGTGGAATTTAATCGGTGAACAGGAACCCATTTTTCTAATTCAGTAATCGATGGCGGTCACGTTTATGTAGTACTTAAGTGGAACCAAGTTTTTTTTTATCATAACTAATTTTTAAGTTGAAATTAAATTTTAATTAAAATTTATTGTCACCCTACTAATGGTTTAGTCTGAAAAGTTTAATGACGTTTCATTTATTGACGTCTGATCTGTCTATTAGTTTCCCGCCAAAGCCAGCAAGCACTTGACGTATGTACACTTACGAGTAACATCCCTTCAATAAAAGTAGGGTGTCCATTTATTCAGTCAGTGTACATTTTACGGATGTTAATTAAGTGTGATTAATTAGATTATGAGTTATATTGCACGAGATCTCACGTATTGGTTTCTGTGTAGATTGATAATTAAGATTTTTGGATTCCTGATCATGATTAAATTCCACCGTGTATATACTGGGAATCTTAAGGCGAGGCCGGTTCACAATCTGACGAAAAGATTTATTTTTGAGCTTCCAGTTTGATGAAATAATGAAAAATTCTACTACAGAAAACTGACTGTAGACTGAAAAAGAAACAAAGAAGTTTTATAACCGAACATAACATAAAAAAATGGCTTGGTATCTCTGTAAAAAATCTTGAATATCACCACCAAAAGAATAAGCTTAAATGTTAGAGATCTCCTAATTTTCAACGACAATCTATGTTTTTTTTTTATAAAAAGTATAGCTTTTTTATTATTCTAGTTTAATAACCCGACAGATTTTTAATAAATTATCCAGTATTCCAAAAATCTATTAATATGTACTAAAAGGTGATATAAAACTCTTCCGAACACGCACTTCCATCTTCACTTACGCTCAGTGAGAGGGAGAGAAGACCATGGACCTGCCTCGCCTTAACCACCAGAACTTAGTTTGTATTTTAAAAAGTACTTTTGGACTGAACAATTGAGTCTAATCAGTATACAGTTAAGTGACTTGTGATATTATGTCTCACTAACAGAATGAGGACACCAGGGACTAATTTACTTGGAACCAGGGATTGTATAAATGTTTTTTTTTTTTCATAAATTATAACAGTAATTGTTATATCACGTACTGCTTCATATTTGACTCATTTCAGTGGCATTACTATTTGATTTAGCACAATGGAAAACCGCAAAACATCAGGAAGTGAGGAAGATATTTAATTTATTATGAATACTGGTATAAATTAATCCTAATGTGTGGTGGTTACAATTGGACATTAAAAGAGGTAGATTGTTATACTGTATGAAGTTGTAAAAAACAGACTGAGACAGAGAGGTTGTATTCTCTTTCTGAAATGATAACCCACAAGAGTTAACTTGAGACCTCGTTCGTATGTCTTAAGTTATCTCTTGCGGGATATAAACACATCACATACTAGCAATATTTTTGCTGCTGATGCAGAAATACCATATTTCTGGGGTTCCCTTAAAATTACCATTAAATAATTGCAAAACTCAAATATTTAATCAATTTAATTAATTGACTGACCTTTAAGGATTGTTAACTGCATTATCTTCGCCGTTTTAACTCTTCTAGATAAACTTTAACCCAAGAATTTATTATAATATTTTTGTTGCAAGTGTAACTGTTTTTAGATCAGAAGATTGTGTTGAGTTGACCTCAATTATCTATAGCGATAAAGAACAAGCTTCTCTGTACCTAGTAATACAACAAATACTGACTCATAGCATAGAAGTGGAAGTAACTGTCAAAATAATTTATAAGTATCAATGTATATTCTAGTAAATCGTTGTTCTTACCTGTTTCACATCTTTAAGCACTGAATCAAACTTGGAGTCGTCGTTTAATATTTCTTTCAATTCATCTGAATTGAGATGGGACAGCAAACCCATAGCAGAATTGTAATCTGGTTGAATCATTTTTGCTTGCTTCTTGATGAATAATCAACAAGTGAATCTTCCTTTAATGTACACTGTTATTTAAATTACGTAAAACTTGTGTTAGAGATATAGTTATACACATAACTAATCATATAAATAGGGAGCCCGACAACAATTTCACAACTAGAAAGATGAAAACGTCCTTCGTTTCGTTCCTCCCTTTGTCATTTGTTTGACAATCTATTCAATTGCAACTTGCAAGTGTCACTACTGTCAAGCGACTCTTGTCATCATTTTTTGCCTGTATGTTGGACAAACTCAATAAAAGCTACCTATTCATTTTCAAGTCTACAAGTATTCGTAAATTCCCTTATGTGCCCAACTAATAACCATTTGATATTCAACAATATCTCTTGATTTCTACATTCGAATGTTGTTATTGTATTGCGCCTGACTAAAAGAACATTACTTCCTCGTACACTAAGCTTTCTGATCTCGTCTGGACGTCTACACAAGCCTTAAATATTTTCGGCTCAAAAAAAGTGGCAACACTTGATTATACTGTCAAACTGACGTGATAAATACGCGAAGCGAAACCAGCGATCATCATTAATTATTACAACAAAATGTATCGGAAAATATTATATAAAACGTTAAAATACGAGTCACTCCAATGATACTCACTAATTTA
The DNA here is from genome assembly GCA_963854355.1 of Epinotia brunnichana. Taxonomy (NCBI): domain Eukaryota; kingdom Metazoa; phylum Arthropoda; class Insecta; order Lepidoptera; family Tortricidae; genus Epinotia; species Epinotia brunnichana. The sequence continues at coordinate 2,308,069 of OY977954.1, read as the reverse complement.
TAGTACACTTATTTTACTTGGAACAAAAGCTTCCAACGTTCTAGTCAGAAATGTTCCTGTTGGCTTCAATTTTAGGGTCCGATTCCTTAGACAATTTTTACGTCGAGTTTTTGGCTGAGACTATATTGTATCTAAGGAACTTTGCTTTGTACATAAGTTTGTGGGTGTTGGGGTACCTGCTGGTGTGTTGCGTGGTGTACCGGCGGTACGCGCGGCGTTTGCCGACGCGGTCGCGCGGGGCGCTGCGCGCGAAGCGAGTGCTTCTTGTGGTGGCACATCCAGATGACGAGTGCATGTTCTTTGGGCCGACGATATTTAGGTTGTGTGAGCAGGGTGCTGATGTGTACTTGCTCTGTCTGTCTAATGGTAAAAAGCACTGATATTCTTGGTATTTTTTTATCCTTTGCATATAGTTGATGAAAAAAATTTTTTCTATGTCTCATGACTCATCTGTCTTCATCTAATATTCATGCGGTCCCTCACAGTCCATCCACCCCCTCTTATCCCTTTTATGTGCACAACATTCATGACAAATTATTTCTTTTTTGTTGAAATAATTTCTGTATTGCCAAAACATGATCCCTAACCATTTTTTAAATGTATATTCAGCAAGCCAGAATAATAATAATAAGCCAGAACATCTAAATAAAGAGTGAGCCATACACTTTTATTTGTGAAATATTATTACGTGTTATTGACCATGAGGAGGGTTCGAATCCCTGTCAGGGCATTTATTTGTGTATTTATCACGAATGTTTGTTCCTGAGTTATGGATGTTATACATGTATATAAGTATCTATATGTATGTATCTATTATATATATCATCGCCTAGTACCCACAACACAAGCCTTACTGAGCTTGATTAAGGCCTAGGTTGATTTGTGTAAGATTGTCCCGTAATATTTATTATTATTATTATTTATTTATAAAAAAAAATTTCAGGCAACCATGAGGGTAAAGGGAACATACGGCGAAAAGAACTATGGTTTGCATGCTCTGAGCTTGGAGTCCCAGACCAGAACATCTGTCTCGTCACCGACACACGCCTCCCTGACAACCCGAAGGCCCATTGGCCAGTGGCTGTCATCGCCAAGCTGATACAACACCAGCTTGAAGCTTTAGACATAGACACCTTAGTATCATTTGACAGGGGTGGGGTTTCGTCACACCCTAATCATGCGGCAGTATTTTATGCAATTGCTTACATGTTTGTTGAGAAACTTATGCCTTCAAGTGAGTATTGTCTATTCTTATTCTGTTTTAACTTTTGTCACAGCACTGACTACTGTACAGTCGCCATCACATACATAGGTACACTATAGGTGTTCAAAAATATCGGCACATGCACCCTAACGCATTGAAAATAGAGGTGTGTTCCGATGTTTGTGACGTGCTTGTTTGCTCCGATGTATGTGATGGCGACTGTACTGGGGCAGCTTTATATTAACTTGCACTGTTCGTATGTATGTATGTAAGTTGTCTGTCAAAATTTGCAATCCATTTTTCAGTCACTTCCTGTTATCCAATTGAGCTGAAATTTTGCAAGCATATGTATATCGCATGATAATGCAATATTATGATGACTTGGAGCTCCGCAATAAAACGACACAACCCCATCGAGTTTGGGCTCGTTAGAATCGTCTCAATGAGTAGTTGATGATGGTATGCAGAAAAGTACAGTTGGCATTAAAGCTTGTACCTAAAATGAAATTTTTGATAGATACTTATTTTCATTTCAACTTGCTCACCGTGGCTACCTATGGGCACAAATGAGAATAAATTTTGTTGGAGATTTTTATGATTTCATTGTGTCATCTTCATAATCATAAAAATAATTAGATTTTTCTCATTTTCAGGGTGTACAGTATACACATTAGACACTGTAAATATATTAAGAAAATACTGGGGCTTCTTAGATCTTCCATTAAGCTTTGTTTTGTCTTCCAAAAGGTAAGTCACTAACAGACACACTTAGATTATAGCACACTCGAGTACCATAAACCATAAGTGCGACAGAGACGGAGATATACGAAGTTCGAGTTTCGGAGTTCGTGGTTATAGCTTAAAAATTATTCGCCACAATCGGGAGTGAAGTGGGGGCGGGGCAGGGAAGCCTACGATAGCTCAATTGGTTCAGAGCATTGCACGGAATGCAAAGGTCGCAGGTTCAAATATCTTGGCGAATAATTTTTCTTTTTTTTTACTTTGATTGGAAATAGGCATGACGCCTCATGTTAAAATTGATAACGTAGTGTTGCTAAATGGATATTAAACCATCAAATTATTGTAGTAAAGTATACATTATAATATATAATTAATATCATAAAAAGATACGTATCTTGAAAGTTTAGAAAAAATATGCATTTTTTTATTATTGTCCAGGAGTAAATTTATAGCAGAAACAAAATTGTATTACAACTATGGACCTAAACGCAGTGTTTCGCGACCGAAACAGCAATTTACTTGATTTTCCATATTACCTAGTACTAAATAGCAGTTGTGACGCCATACCAGTGTGACAATTAGTATGAAGCGTGTCGCCTGCCGCCGGCGAGGTCAATATTTGTCTCAAATTTTTGCGTATTAATGTTCTTTAATTGTAGTTCCTCTCCAAAAACTAGTTCGAATAGCATAGTAAATAAATCTTAAGTCACAAGCTTATTGGTTCACAGCATTGCACGGAATGCAAAGGTCGCAGGTTCAAATAAAGTGGCGAATCATTTCTTTTTTTTTACTAAAATTGGAAATTAGAAGTTCATAAGCAGGAAGCGTCTGCTTAGTAAAAATGACTATCTAGCTTTTGTGGTTCAACATTACATCAACTTCCAGATATTTCCTCCGCTGGACGGAGTCGCGTCGCGTCGCGCGCGCCATGAAGCGCCACGCCTCGCAGATGTTGTGGTTCAGACACCTCTACGTGTTGTTCTCGCGCTACATGGTCATCAACACGTTGCGGCGGATCAGTCTCGCCGATATAGAACTAGAACTAGAGGTTGATGATTGATTTTTTTTTCTTGTGTGAATAACATAAATGACTGAATAAGGCTCGCCACATACAGACTGAATTCCGCTTTACAGTCGCTGTTGCCATAGACCGACGAACGAATTCCGCGACGGAATTCATCCGCGTATCAGTATTCTGTAACTTGTTTTAAGCTCACCTCAACGCTCACCCACAATTATACCTTGACACCGCGATGCGTAGTAACTAAGCGTAGGAAGAGGTCTAGTTTCGTAACGGGTGAACGGCGGGGTGAGCCGCATTAACGCGTAGCCCTGTACGGAATTTACCCTGAGTGTGGCGAGCCTAAATACGGATTCATATTTGTTAGCACGGTTACCACAAGAGGGCGCGCGAGTGTAATAGGGAACATTACGCAAAGCTCTGCATAGGGGGCGACACTAACACAACCCGTAAACAAACCGCCATGACGTACAATGTCATATTTATTTACCTAACAAACAATAACAAATAATTGATGAAAACGCGTTAAACTACAATCGTTTTATTATCATTCGTGTGTAAAATACCTGTACTGTGATATTAAAATGGCATCCTATAACTATTTAAAGGTGGATGAGGGTTTTTTTTTGCTTTACCACGTATTGCCGCTTCCCATAGTTTTCGTATCATCGTTTCCTTAGGAAATTAATGATGCCCTTCGTTCTTGCATCCAATTACGCAGCACTGATGCATTTTATTTATTGAAATATTGTCTTCCCTATTTGATCCAGAGCTTTGAAGGACTTGTCAAAGTTGTCAAAAAAACTGTTTACTAATTGTGAAAGTGCTGCACTCTGGCGGCAGAACATTGCAGTAATGTTCCCTATTAGAACACTAGGAAAGAGACGATATTAAAAAATTACTTCTAGGTACGCAGTTGACCACTATCTCACCTGGATGGTAAGTGATGATGAGGTTGAGGGTGTTACATGCATACCGAGATAGTATATATCGGCTTCATCAATTACGGTTAGGTACACATAATTCTGATGTGACAACTCATGTTGTCTCAGGCGTCAGAGCGCGTCAGTAGTATAGGGAACATTACTGCAATGTTCTGCCGCCAGAGGCAGCACTACCACTAATAGTAAACCAGTATAGAAATATAGGGATTCACACACACATGCACAATTGATTGTCAAATTAGTGACAAGGATGCTTGCATAGACAATATCGCAAGTGGGAACGAGATACAATGTCAACGCTGCTAGTGTCGCCACCTACGAAGAGTTTTGCGTAATGTTCCCTATTGAAAAATGACAATCAAAAGTCATTCTTCTTTATTGACATTAAGATACGTGTTTGACAGTCTGTATGTGGTCGATATAACGCCTCTGCATGGAAAAGGGTTAATCTGTTACTGCAGACCACTATCAACCCTCACGCATCTGCTTAAGGTTTATTTCGGGTTTATCCCCAAAAGATGGATCAATATTTCGTGCAATACCCATCAGCTTATCCACGACTTTCTGTCACACGTAGTGACTGTGATAGACAATATAAATCGACCAAACTAAGAATGCACCTCGCGTCGAATAAGTTACATTAAGCGAGGTGCATTCTTAGCTTGGTCGGGATATACACGCACATAAATAAATAAATAAATCAATATTTGTGGACAAATCGACCTAGTCACAAACTAAGCTATGCTTGTACTATGGGTACTAGACGACGATATACATGCTTATATAGATAAATAGGTTACCTATCTGAATCACTAAAAACTGTTTTGTTTGTCCGAATTTTCATTTGTCCTAAAAGCCGTTTTTCTCTGAAGCCATGACATTTTCAGGATGATTATAAAACAAACCTAAACTAACCTAATGGGTTCTACGCGATAAGTTTTCGAGATAATAGGGAACATTACGCAAAGCTCTGCGTAGGGGGCGAACACTAACACAACCCGTAAACAAACCGCCATGACGACGCCGCCACGACGACGTACAGTGTCATATTTATTTACCTAACAAACAATAACAAATAATTGATGAAAACGCGTTAAACTACAATAGTTTTATTATCATTCGTATTTAAAATACCTGTACTGTGATATTAAAACGGCATCCTATAGCCATTTAAAGGTGGATGAGGGCTTTTTTTTGCTTTACGACGTATTGCCGCTTCCTATAGTTTTCGTATCATCGTTTCCTTAGGAAATGAATGATGCCCTTCATTCTTGCATCCAATTACGCAGCACTGATGCATTTTATTTATTGAAATATTGTCTTCACTATTTGATTCAGAGCTTTGAAGGACTTTCCAAAGTTGTCATAAAAACTGTTTACTAATTGTGTTAGTACTGCACTCTGGCGGCAGAACATTGCAGTAATGTTCCCTATTGGCTTTTTGCCGAAATGAAAATTCGGACAAACGATAGGTACAATGGAAAATGAAATTTAGTGATTGCGATAGGTTTCCCTAGTGGTTATATAAAAAAACCCAGCTGTTAACAGTGTCAATAAATTGATGGTAACATGTGGGAATCACCCGTAGATGTGCTGGAAAAGGGTTAATCATTCTATGAGAGTAAATAGCCTTTTTGCTGTCAAAGTTTTTCTATTTGCTGGCTAGGCGCTTCCAGCTGAGACCATATCACTTCTAAAAATCGCTTCCTCGTAACTCTAGTCTATTAAAACACAAATATATTCAATAAATGGCTTCCTATTTTATATGAAGGGTTTATTTTATCAGAAACAAAACAAATACTCAAAAGATACTACAGCCTAACTGAAGCTGTTATTTTAAGGATTTTGGTCAATTGATGAATCTACCGCCTGTTGTTATTAAGTTATTGTATTATATAAATATATGTATGTGTTGGTCTCTGGGAAAAGGGACCTGCGGCGCTAACACGAACTTCGAATCTCGAAGTTCGTATGTCTCTGTCGTTCGAGTACCATAAACCATAAGTGCGATAGAGACAGAGATATACGAACTTCGAGATTCGAAGTTCGTGGTTATATCTCTGAGTGAGGTCGCTTACGCTACCAGTTACCACAGATTAACGCATTCACTGCCACCCTCTTTTTCTTGCCATTCGCCAGGTGCCGCACTTTGCTGGGTGCCTCAAACGCATATGTGAGTTCAACGGATTATTACCCAGTGCCTCCGCCGCAGATATGAGTTCATACTAACTTGACAGTGGTGTGTTCGCATTGGTACTAGATAATTATTTTAACTCTAGGAAACATTAACTAAAGTTTGTATTGATAACAAAACCTCTTTGTTCAAGTGCGTACCTATAGTCTTTTCATCAGCATTATATTTTACTTACTTATAATTTCTACTACCATTTATAATATCTTCTGATCCAACCAGTAACATTTTAGACGTAAGAGGAACATTTCAAAATCTACAACTCACATATGCGTCGAAGGCACTGGGTGAAAGTCACTTAATACTATGAACGCGTCTGTGCGTCGAAGGCACTGCGTGAAAGTCACGGTGACGCATATATGCGGCGGTGGCAGTGAATGCGTTAAGGTGGTTCGATTGCCATACAAAACGTTATTTGACATTCGCAGGCTAACGGCGTGATATTTTAAGAAACTTATGTAACAAACTTTCATCAATTGGCTTCCCATTTGCGCCAAATTCCCCCTTTCCTAGAATAAACTTGTTTAAACTAGATTAATTTGAGAAAAATGGTTTTCCCAAAATATCACGTCCCAAACCAATTTCTCAAATTAATCTAGTTTGTCCAAGTTTATTCTAGGAAAGGGGGAATTTGGCGCTAATGGGAAGCCAATTTATGAAAGTTTGTTACATAAGTTTCTTAAAATATCACGCCGTTAGCCTGCGAATGTCAAATAACATTTTGTATGGCAATCGAACCACCTTAATTGAATAATACAGAAGGCCCCTTGTAGAGGCGGCTTTACCTATGGCGCAGGGTGTGCGTTGCACACGGGCGCAGCGGTCCTAAGGGGCGCCGAGTGCCACTCGCTCGCCGCTAGGGTTGCTATTTTTTTTGACAAATATACATGGTGGTTTAGAGGTCTCATAAATAAAGTACACATAGAAAAAACAAAGTATTTGTTTATTTGTAGTAGAAAATTTAAAAAATACAGAATTTTATGAATTTGGTATGTATGATAAAAGTATTGTATTTTAGCGTACTTTATTCGCTTTGTATATTATAATTATAATGTACGCGGAGCCAAAATATAGTACGACTTCGCCGCGCGCGCTAGCCTACTAGAGGGCGCTTGGGTAATTATTGCACACGGGCGCTACATGGGCTAGAGGCGGGTGTGTAATGATTCGTATAAAAACATTTTCTATAATTTCATTTTCCATATAAACGAATATCATAACTTGATAAGTGATCAAGTTACCTACATAAAAATAAATTGCATAATAACACTTACCATAATTTCATAAAACATAATGATCAGTAGCATAAAAAACAAATATCATATTTTTTTATGAAATTATGATATTTGATTGCAAGCAATTCGGTAGCAAAAATTGTTATGTTATATCATCATCATCATCCTAGCGTTATTCCCGGTTGTGGCCTAAAGGAGCCCGGGGTCCGCTTTGGCACCGAATCCCAAGATTTGGCATAGGCACTAGTTTTACGAAAGCGACTGCCATCTGACCTTCCAACCCAGAGGGAAAACTAGACCTTATTGGGATTAGACCGGTTTCCTCACGATGTTTTCCTTCACCGGAGAGCTAACGGTAAGTATTCCGTACATAAGTTCCGGAAAACTCATTGGTACGAGCTGGGATTCGAACCCACGAATGCTACCGTATAGTTGTTATGTATATAAATTGAGCATTATGCTTACTAAAATTATGGTAATCGTTTATTATATGTTTCGGACGTATGATACGTGAAATTATACAAAAAGTTTTTATGACGACTGAACCGCTCCCACTAGGCACACCACTGGTCCCTCGTAACTCTGGTGGGATATCAGAGGCTCTAGTATAAGTTTTATCGATACAATACGTTTTCGAACGGGTTTGCGTTTAGTTTCAATTTGTATGGCAACGCGAACAGCGCCTCTGTTGGTAACTATTAGGAACTACGCCTTGTCATACAAATTGAAACTAAAACGCAAACGCGTTCGAATACGTATATGTACCGATAAAACTTATACTAGAGCTACAGGCGGTGTGCGATATTCGATGTGGTAATCACACTGACTACTTATATCTACATAAGGATGCTACCAAAGACAAATGGAATTTCACGAAAGAGTGGGATATGCCTGGCGTTACTAACGAATAACGGTGATCGTGGCGTAATACTAGCGTAAGTACAAAACGCGCTACAGAGGCTCTAGTGTAACTTTTATCGATACAATACGTATGGTAATGCAAACAGCGCCTCTGGTGGTAACTATTAGGAACTTTACGACCGCTTTAGCCTAGTTGGTAGTGACCCTGCCTACGAAGCAAGAGGTCCTGGGTTCGAATCCCGGTCAGGGCATTTATTTGTGTGATGATGAGCACGAATATTTGTTTCTGAGTCATGGATGTTTTCTATGTATTTAAGTATTTATTTATCTATATAAGTATCTATATCGTCGTCTAGTACCCATAGTACAAGCTTTGCTTAGTTTGGGACTAGGGTGATTTGTGTAAGATTGTCCGCAAATATTTATTTATTTATTTTAACTACGCTTTGCGATACAAATTGAAACTAAACGCAAACGCGTCCGAAAACGTATTGTATCGATAAAACTTATACTAGAGCTACAGGTCCCTTTTGTATGTCAACAACGCATAATTGAAAAGTATGTTATCATGTATTATATAAAAAGCGGTTCGCGGTAGGCCCTCTCAGTAGACGGCAAACTTCGTGTGCGCAAATGACCTTGCCTGCGCAAAGGCGAATTGTACGTGCGAGCTGCCCCCCCCCCCCCCCCCCCCCCCCACTTCGTCCCGCATGTTCAAGTTGCTTGCCGGGAACTTATACGGTCGTTTTGTTTAATTTACGACCCATTTCGCAAATATTCTTGGGATTCAGCTTATAAATAAGCGATATTTGCAATAAGCAAGCAATTTATTGATTTTTGATATTAATTTTATTTAATAATTTATTGCATAACGCCTACCTACCTACTTACGTACTGCATTTTAATAAAAGACCAAACTTAAAATTAGTTTTATTGTATTATGTGAATCCTCTCTATGGTCTTTATATATACTGGTACAATCAGCATTAATAGTAACTACGTAATCGAAGACGTCAAAAGCTCTTATTGATTTGACGTGTCGTCTCCGTTTGCGTATCTACTTTTGATGCTGACTCTACCTAAAGTTGTTTTATCTCACCAAAGTGCACAGTATTTGTGTGCGTAAGCTAAAGAGCGTTTAGTGTCAGATAGACAATGTGCATGTATGTAGATTATATAGAAATAGGCGGCTAATTACAGGTCCTCACTGGTAATCTAATAGAAGTTAACATCACAATAGAAGTAAAGACAGTTGTCCATTGAACTAGACTAATCAATTACATAAAATATTAAAGTAGTAAAAGAGTAAAAAGTATTAGACATTAAGGTCGAGCATTCTATTGTGATGTTAACTTCTGTTAGATTGCTATCTGTGAGAACCTATATTTGGCCTCCTATCTATTTATATATCTGTTGTTAACCTGCTTTGTGAGCAATTGTTGGTTTTCCAATAAATAAATAAATAAACATTTACCTTCCGCGTCCGCTGCGCCATGTTTTCGTGGTTTTTAAACGTCAAAAATATTTTGCCAATCAAAACAATACCCTATTTGTTTGCCGAAACTGACGGAAAACATGTTAGATTAGATGTTTGCAAACACCGAAAACACGGCGCAGCGGACCCGGCTTAAGCCAATACAAAATATAAAGGTTTAGCTTAGCCTAGCGGACCTTAATGTTAAAGTGACGCTTTTTCTTAAATACTACGACCGTGGCAAACAGCCACACGGCCTGTCTGATGGTAAGAAGAATCACAAGCGCGTTGCCTACCTTTTATTCATTGGAGGATTCGTTGTATTGATAGCTATAGACAAATGCAAGTGAGGGATAAGGGAGGGCGACATAATGTGTCTGTTTGACGGTTACGGTGCTAACTTCATCAATAAATTTTCATCAGTAGTAGGACGCTAAGAGGGACTTTGGTATCAGTTACATCACAACGTGCATTTGATATAACTATGGTCTTATTTGTTATAGGAGGTCCTAGCTACAAACCAAACAATCCATAACTGGTTAAATCATTTTAATTTTTGTTGGCCTCAAAATATCCATTTTACAACAAATGTTATAATTAATTACTTACATAATACAATACTTACACTTCAATGCGAGAACTCGTCAAAACTTTTAATAATTAGCTAAACATTTAAAAATTGACAATTTTTAGCGTTCTATTTACGTATTGCGGTAGTTTCGAGTACCTACACGTAGACAACTAGAAACATCGAAAAACCAACCCACTCGATTATTTTTACCGTTTTGGCTACAAATGGGCCCTATGTTACAGTGAATGTCCACGAGGGAAAGTTGTGTTTTCATGTATTTGACGGGGTTCTGTCACTTGACCTACTAACGTTTGCAATAATGTTACATTAGACCTAATGTTTCACTAGGCCTAATGCATTTTTCTTGGAAACAGTGAACTTTTCGGGTTTCCTTCGAATATGTATCATCAAATAGAAGTCACTGGTTATGTTAGGTTTGTTTTGCAATAATCCTATAAAGTTAACTTACTTTTTTTAATGCATTAGGTCAAATGAAGCATTTAGGGCTAAAGTACCTAGTTAGGTCTAACAAGGGAGAACCGTATTTGACACGTAGCTGCCAGGTCTCAAAATATATGAAAACACATTTTCGCACAGCTGGTGGAACCTTATACTGACGATTAACGTTCACGGTAAGTCGTAGGTATCCTGTTGTATGCGGTCAGCGCTTTAACACCCACGCAATCAGCGGGTTATTTAAGAATAAGAGTTTATTTATGTAGCACACAAAGAAAAGAACCAGCTGTACTTTCTTGTTGTAAGTATTTTCAGCTGTTATCACCAAAGGAAACCAACACTTTAGTGGTAACACCTGGGAATTGCGTAGAGAAATTGGCATGTTACTGGTAACTACTAAATGTGCTAACAATTCTGATGGTGGTAGATGGGAACCCCATCCAGCGATAGATGCGTCCCATCGCCGTTAACGCTAGTCAGGCTCCTATTTCACCAAGTTGACAACTGTCACTTGACAAAGACAATTCGTCGTCCATTACTGGGTTGGCAAGCAACCATAGTACCAATCGATCATCTTTACATGTAACCCAGCTATGTACCTACGTCAAATTGTGATCTTCAGATGGTGAAATAGGGGAGTCACTGAGGCCATTTTGAGTGGCACGGCACGGCATAGGAAGTAACCACTATACGTTAAGCGTAAATTAAATGGATTAAACATGCATTACTTCATTTATATTATTCCTAGCACATCAAAGGACATATCGTTAGTTCGTTAATAAATAGGCGTTTGTAAAATAAAAAGATATTTTCAAGTGTACTTATTTTATTTGGTAACTGCAACAACTAAGTTAACAATTTAATGAAGCAAAGAGCAAAGAAATGGTATCATATTATAATAGGGCCTGAGTTTTTGGCATAACTATACGAGGTGGAAGATGGAACGTCCCATGGATGGTTTATCTTGAAATATTGAAAAAAGCAAATTGTGCACCGTCAAATGGGGTAACATTGAACACACCGGGTTACTTGAAATACCGGGTTGCTACCAGGGACTAGTGTTTGTATATAGGAATAATCTCAACTTCTAGCATGCATATTGAGCTATACCGTCAAGTCCCATGTTACCCCATTTGATAAAACATATAAATTTTAAGTAAATTCAATCTTAATGTTTTATCTATGAATTCATATTTCTTTATTTTAACCCTTTTGATACCAAGAACAACTATGCCATGTCAATAACGACTATAAGTGTTAAGGCGTAAGCTGTCAAAGCTGCCAAATAAGGTTCATATTCGTACTCCTCTGGCCAAAAAAAGTAGCCGCATCATTTCAGGACGTGATAAATGGCGTCCAAATGTTGCCTTTAAGCGAAAAATTGCTATTTTCAATATTTATTATACAAGTTCCCGTCTATGTGACGTTTTTCCTCGTAGAAGGGTAGTCGCCCAATTTGGTCCTAAACAGTGGCTACCCTAAATATTGTCATGGTCATGTCAATTTTGTCTTAACATCTTATCGTCATGTTACGAGGAAACAGTGCTCGAAATGGACAGATTAAGTACATAGAAATTGCTAAAATAACACACAAGCTCTACGCGACGCTAAAAGCGGGTTGCGACTAATGTTTAATAAAATAATAAAAAAACTACTCTCAAATATATATCACGCTGTATTTGATGTAAAACTGAATACAACAAAGTAAAAAAAAACTTAAGTAAATGAATCGTTGATACAAATATTAAAGCATGAAGAAAAACCTGTGTAATAGACTACAATGGGCATTGCAAAAGGATATATTGGTAACATAAAAGTTGAGATTGAGACCCGGCCCGGCCCGGTAAATACAGAGGTCCCGGGTTTGATTCCCTGACTGGGAACATATTGGAATTTTCTTTGCACATTGATCTTTGTATCATCGATTGAAAAAAGTGGTGTTACCACATTCAAAAATATGAAACATAGTTAATGTTACATATTTTTTATTAAATTAAGTGCAATATAATTAAGCAAATTTTCTTGAGGTTTTCACATGCCTGCATTAAAGGATAAAGGACATTCTTTTGTCCTTTTCTCACGCCTCTAGCAAGAAAGAGACAGCTTATGCCCCCAAAATCAGTCACCTCACGACAAATCTGCATTTTGCATGTAATATATAAGCACGACCACAAAAATAAATATAACTGAAGAGGATCATATCTATAAATACAAAGCTCATTAGGATATGAAACACCAAATTAAAAAAAAACAACAGACATCTTAATAATTCTTAAATACATTATTCTTGGCAAATTATTTTTCTATGCATGCATGCATAATGGAACAGAAGAGAGCTATTACAAACGGAAATATTGCAGCAAAATGAAACTAATTTTATTTAAAAACCATTAATAGAATCTGGAATGTCACACAAATATTAAAATACTGATTTGTAAACATAACTTACAAATACACGAGCCATCACATCGGCGTTGCCATGTACAAATGTCTACCCGAATTAAAATTAACAACAATAACCAGTTGACTTAACATCCCGACCGATACCCATAAATAAGTTAGTGTGCCAAAACCTTGCAACACCCGCACATTATTATATATCCCACTATTTCAGAGTCATACAGATTTATTGCCTTACTCATAAATGTCAATCAACCCTATTTAGTTAAAATGGCGTCAAAATACCTTACTTGACCGTGTTTTTAAGAAAACAACAACTCATTTTGACTAGCCTAACTAGCATGATCGAATTTATGTCGTACATAAAATTATGTTAACAAACTTGATCATGCTAGCTAAGCAGAGGCTTTATTATATTTAAGAACGAGGCTTTTAGATATATCTTTCCTGTTCCTGATAGTTAAGTGTTTATACTCTTTTTGGTACATGCCAACTATCCGCCTAGCCGACCGTGTCAGAAGAAAGGTAAAAGAATCTACGTGTGGCACTATTTTATTGCAATGATTTATATTAAGTGCCTCACGTAATGCCAAGAGTGCTATAGAAGGAACAGAGGAAATTTATCCATCTCTTTTTATACGTAGACTATTAGTATTGTAAACATTTAATTTACTAATAATCCTGTGTTTTAATGATTGGTTTTACATTGCTACTGATACAGATACCAAAAATGTATCCTTAACTTTTTGGAACAGAAAAAACAACGTTTCTCAATCATAGTTATGACCAACGAGTGTCCTCAATTATTGCACAGATAATAATTTCTTGTAACATTATTACGGAGACTAAGTGACTGAATGACTTACACGGTGTACATGATCAATATTATACAACTGTCGAATAATTATTTAAACTTTATACATACATATATGTTTTATCATGAGCTTCGTGCAATGTTCACGTTAAGTCGTTGACTTATCTCTCTTACACGTACTGCAAGCTATTACAGGACGGCCCGCGAGCTATATCGCGACATAGACTATCCGTCCCTTTCTAAGCGTTCTAATTAGAAAGAGACGGATAGTTTATGTCGCCGTGCTGGTGAGAGAAAAAGAGAAATTTAAAACGACTAATGTGATCATCACTTTAAAAAAAATCCTATTTTCCATTTTGTATAAAGATTCATTACGAAAACACTAGTAATTTTCCTATAAAAACAAAAGACGAATTTTGAAATAAACTAGAGTATATTTTAGTTATTTCGTAAATTATGTACATCTATTTGGCTATAGCTTCGAGGTTCCGAAATTCATTTTCATCTAGCTGGTATTCTTGATACTTTCAACAGTGTCACCACAAGGAATGTCACTTAGCAATAAACTAGCGTCATTTTAATTTGATCTGAAAATAAACGAACAAAAACTTAAAATACAGAACAAAAAAATATATATTACTCAATTTTGTAATTTTGGCGGTCGCGTTAATTGGGAATGGATGAAAATTTTAGAAGTGCCTGATTATTTTTTGGTGATAGGAATAACTTTCCTTAGCACCAGAAAAAAGTTGGAGGCTTTTCAGAAGCTTTTTGAAAAATATAAACAGTTTCCTCACTTAAATTTTGGGTTTAGGACGGCGAATGAGACAATTTCCTTGATCAGTCTCATATTACAAAAAATATTTTAAATATCTGACCCTACATTTTTGACCCTGGCAATGACAAATATAGCTTCTGCAGCTGTCAATATCATTGCCAGTGTCAGTTTACCACGGATATTTAATATATTTTCTTGTAATATGAGACGGATCAAGGAAAGTGTGTTATTCGCCGTCCTAAACCCAAAACGTAAGTGAGGAAACTGTTTATATTTTTCAAAAAGAATTGACTTAGCTGAAAAGTCTGCAACATTTTTCTGGTGCTAAGGAAGGTTATTCCTATCAGAAAAAATAATCAGACACTTCTAAAATTTTTATCCATTCCCAACTATACAAGCGACGTATATCGCACATAATTTTTACTAAACGGGACTTAATGTACATTACATTTTTAAATTGTTTTAACACAAACATAACAAATGCCTATTCGAACATGTCACCTCTACATGCAAGAGGGGCTTTACTTAAGTTTTTTACCTACACAATTAAGCTCAAGCCAGTTGTCCCGCGACCATGGATGTTGCGACACAACTGAAACTTCGGGAAAGGGTAATAAGCCCGGGCAACTTAATAAGCCCCAATGTTTCATTACACCTAATGTTTCACTAGACCTAATGCATTTTCCTTCGAAACAGCGTCCTTTTCGGGTTTTCTTTGAATATCTTCAAATAGATGGCATTAGGTTAGGTTAGGTTTGTTTTGCAACTAACCAAAAGTCCACGGGTCTGAAGCGCCTCGAAATTGTCCCGGGGCGCTCTTCCTGGCCAGGCCTGTAAAGCGGGCTAGTCGCGAGGGTCAAAGTTGCATGCGTAAGCGAACCTTGGACCCTCCTTGTAAGCGAAATGGCTGGACAATCGTTGGGGGTTTAGTGGGTAGTCTGGGCCTTCTGCCCGGTTAGTGGGTAGTCTGGGCCTTCTGCCCGGTTAGTGGGTAGTCTGGGCCTTCTGCCCGGTTAGTGGGTAGTCTGGGCCTTCTGCCCGGTTAGTGGGTAGTCTGGGCCTTCTGCCCGGTTAGTGGGTAGTCTGGGCCTTCTGCCCGGTTAGTGGGTAGTCTGGGCCTTCTGCCCGGTTAGTGGGTAGTCTGGGCCTTCTGCCCGGTTAGTGGGTAGTCTGGGCCTTCTGCCCGGTTAGTGGGTAGTCTGGGCCTTCTGCCCGGTTAGTGGGTAGTCTGGGCCTTCTGCCCGGTTAGTGGGTAGTCTGGGCCTTCTGCCCGGTTAGTGGGTAGTCTGGGCCTTCTGCCCGGTTAGTGGGTAGTCTGGGCCTTCTGCCCGGTTAGTGGGTAGTCTGGGCCTTCTGCCCGGTTAGTGGGTAGTCTGGGCCTTCTGCCCGGTTAGTGGGTAGTCTGGGCCTTCTGCCCGGTTAGTGGGTAGTCTGGGCCTTCTGCCCGGTTAGTGGGTAGTCTGGGCCTTCTGCCCGGTTAGTGGGTAGTCTGGGCCTTCTGCCCGGTTAGTGGGTAGTCTGGGCCTTCTGCCCGGTTAGTGGGTAGTCTGGGCCTTCTGCCCGGTTAGTGGGTAGTCTGGGCCTTCTGCCCGGTTAGTGGGTAGTCTGGGCCTTCTGCCCGGGAGTCCCACACACCCGTCCGGTCCCCCTCCGACTCGGCGGACGGTGCATCAACGCATTCCCCCAACGTAAAAAAAAAAAGGTTTGTTTTGCAATAATCCTATAAAGTTTACTATTTAAGAAAAATGCATTAGGTCTAACAAGGGAGTACCGTCGAAAAACCTAAATGTAAATAAATAACTTAAGTAATTATAAGCTATTAAGTCGCGATTAGTAAAAATAAAATATGTACATTTGTACAGGACCTTCCCCGACCCAGGCATGCGGATTAGTAAATGATAATAAATTCAAATGTATTAGTTTGAAGCTCATGATAAACACTTGGAAATGGTGTACCCACAATTAACCTAAAAACGTTTGATCAAAAATCTCATATTCGTCCGTACATTTTTGGATTAGGTATTTAAGATTATTTCAAAAATGTCGCTGTAAGACTTAGTTTAAGTTTTGTTTTTATACTACGTGACAAACAAGCATAATGGTCTGTCTGATGTGAAGCAGATACCGTAGCCCGTGGACGCTTGTGATCCCAGAACACAAGCGCGTCGCCGACCCTTTAGTGATATGAGGGTTAGTTGTGTTCATACCTCACGAACGCTCCTTCACTCAACACAACACATCCTCGGGATCTCTTAAAACGTCCAAAAGTTTAGTGGATTTTTTTGACCAAATGTTTTTAGGAAGGTAACCCTTACAAATCACCAATGCTCGTTGCGCACGAAGTAATTAATTGTCCAAAACATCGTCTAGAATTTAATTATTAACTATTAGGTAACGACAACACTACCTGTAACCACTGACTACATCGACTTATTAGTTATTATTTAAATATCTATAACCACATTTCAATGACGTTATATTTCTAATGGTAATCGAACTAATTGAATGCCGTTGCGTATACTGAGATTGCACCAAAAACGATCTAAGTTCGTTCCCAAATTACCACATTGTAAAAATACCATACTTAAAATACCAGATTGGATACCGAGAATAATGACAATAATACAATACAAATATTCTTTATTGCTACCAACAATAATAGCAACAAAATTAAATAAAACATAAACAATGGTAGACAACAGGCGATTTTATCGCTAAAAAGCGATCTCTTCCAGACAAATGACTTTCGTAAGTATCTTTGTAATGTACAACTAGAGAACTTTTTCATTAAACATTTGTCTGCTTATTTGAGAAGTTTTCCTTTAAAAATCCTAATTATTTAAGTCTAAACTGACAACACAGAGATGCAGACCAATAACGACTGGCCATGCATTCTAATTATAAATTTCAAATTAAAGGAAAAACTTACTGCTCCGAGCCGGATTCGAACCGGCGAACACAGGCATACATGAGCTATCGCTGTAACCAACTGAGCTATCGGAACAATCTGTATTGGTCACTAAATCTTTCAATCAGTACGCTCTTACAACGCCTTGCACTTTAATTATATTAAGATTCTAGTAAAGTGAGAATGTGTTGTGTTTTAAAATACATTTTAGAATGTGGTATTTCAGCAACGACCGCTAACGAATACTTAAAGTAAACAACATTTATAGTGAGTAGATTTTTGATATATTTTATTGAAGTCACAATCTCAGTTAACCGACACGCTGAGCGTTTAGGAATGGCGACGTCGAAACATGAATATGTCGCTTACTTTCTTACAACTGATGAAAGAAAGAGACATGTATAGCACGCGACAAAGCTGGAGCGTGGACGCCGTATTTATAATTAGAGAAGCTTTTATCGTTTAAAGTGGAACTTTGCAAATCTTCAAAAGCTTTGTTTAAACAATGGTATTGTGTGGTATGCTCGTATAAATTTATCTAAAATGTTACCACTATATTAAATGTTTATTGAGTTATGAATATGAACTCTATCGCCCTAGCCACAAGATTAAAAATAAATTACGAAAGAACTGTTCACATTTGACACGCGCCGAGCAAGTAATTTATCTCGTAATTCATTTAGATTTAGAATCTATTACAGAATTGATAAATCATGTGAGTAGTTGGTAACCTTGCAGTTTAGGAGCGCTCATGTAAGCGCATTCCCTCCGGCTTGCCTAGAATTTATTTTTAGGCAAGCCTATAGTTAATTTATTGAATCAGGACTTTGCGGAAGTCCATGATATATTACGAGAACAATATTCCTTTGCTATTCCGCTAAAAACGTGCTGGTCGATCAGCGGAGATCAAATGCAACTATTTGCGTATAAATATGCAAATAATTACAGCAAACCACCACCAATAATGAAAAAACCTCGACACGTGTTTCGCCTCTCTACGAGGCATCATCAGGAGATGCTGGCAGGAGATGTTGCTTGCGCCACGTCCAACGCCCATTCCCACGGCTCATTGGCTCAGTGGACGTGGCGCAAGTAACATCTCCTGATGATGCCTCGTAGAGAGGCGAAACACGTGTCGAGGTTTTTTCATTATTGGTGGTGGTTTGCTGTAATTATTTGCATATTTATACGCAAATAGTTGCATTTGATCTTCGCTGATCGACCAGCACGTTTTTTAGCGGAATAGCAAAGGAATATTTGTTCTCGTAATATTGCCGCACCAACGCCGGTGAGCGCGCTCCTCTGCGCAGGCTCGTTCACAATTACAATGTACATTTTAATTACATAGATATATTTGGCTTTAGTATTAGTTCATACAAAAAACAAATAACAGATGTACTCAAAAACAATACAAACTAACTGAAACACTTTGATGTTGTTTAAGCACTTAGTTTAACCATATTAACTTACATACTCAATTATCGCTCTTAATGTCACCTGGCATGTGTTTTTATTTTATGTGTTTTTATTTTATTATTTTTCTTTCTCTTTTTATATTTTGTTAGTATTTAACCCCCCGGATTCACAACACTTCAGGGGCTGCATCCCTGACTTACTCCACATGATGATGTAATATAAAATAAGTAATAAGTGGTGAACGGTGTTGGCCACACATATTGTATTTATTTTTAAGGCTTATAATTTAAGACTCACTTGTAGTGGCTGTTTGTTTACCTAAAAAAAAAAAAAAAAAAAAAAAAAAAAAAAAAAATTGTTCTCGTAATATAAGCCTACATACCCTAAACTCTTTCTTTTTTTTTTTGTTCCGGTTGTCCATCGAAAATTTTTACACGCCGCCACCGTAACTTTGTCTTGGCAAAAATAGCACGCGCCACACAATACCATTGTTTGAATACAAACCCTTTGTGTTAGAGTGGTAACAGTTACTTCAAATGATAAAAACCATACTCGCATGCCTTCCGTCCGCACTCCTTGTCGCGTAATGCCAAGTGAAAAAATATGTATCGATGTAATCCTCTCGTAAATATCCGCCGACATAAGAGCGAGCACCCATACTTATTTTTACATTTGACTGTATTAAGGCCGAAACGCACTGAAAGCGGTAGCGGTGCGGCGCGGCGCGGTGCGGAGGCGGTACCGGTTGTAATGTTCCGCGGCATCATGCCTGCGCCGCGTCTTCGCCTTACGCCGTCTCTGTGTGGTTCACGCCTTAGGCCTATTGTACACTTGTAAGTTCTTACGTAAGTTCAGTACAAATACTGGTCACGTAAGTCGTCTGTAAGCAATATTTGTACTGAAGTTGCGTAAGTAAGTTACATGTGTCGCAGGCCGCCTTAGATGTTTAGTCCAGTATATGTTGGTTGTGTGTTAGTTGGTTAGTAGTACCGCATGTGTGTGTGTGTGTGTGTTGGCTTGCTTACTCGTTGTCGGCGCGCATGCCGCGCACCTCGCCCTCGCGCCGGAGCCGCTCGAGCTCGTCCTTGGTGCGCTCCTCGATGGCGCGTATGTCCGCCATCGTCATGCCGTGCCACTCGTCCATCGAGCAGAACACTTGTCTGCGAACACGCAGACAAACCAAACTTTGTTTAACATCACATCACATGGACGGCTGTGTGTAGGGAGTGCCTAAAGTGAGATGAAGGATGATGCCCTCTAGTATTCGCAGGTGATTATTTTTATTGTATTTTTTAGTTCCTTTAATTTTATATTTCGTTTGACAGTGTATTAGATTTAAGTAAATCTGTAATGCTGTTTAAATATATTTAAATAAAATAAAATAAATCACATTTTAGACATTCAATTAAATGAAATAAATTTATTTTATCTGTCCAAATAAAATTCTCAAGACGAGAGTCTTTAACCAGTGCGTGTTGCCAATGATGACATACATATGGCACTGAAACGTGGTCGCTTACAATGGGCTTCATAAGAAGGGTCAAAGTCACCCAAAGGGCAATGGAGATTATGAGTTTCTCTGCGTGATCGCATCAGAAATGAGCCTATCCGCAGCAGAACCAAGGTAACCGATATAGCCCTCCGAATCGCTAAACTTAAGTGGCACTATGCGGAGCACATTGCACGTAGAACCGATGGCCGTTGAGGAGGAAAGGTTCTCGAGTGGCGACCACGTACCGGAAGGCGCGGCGCGGCGTGGGTAGGCCCCCCACAAGGTGGACTCATGACCTGGTAAAGGTCGCGGAAGTCCGCTGGATACGGGTGGCGCAGATCCGGTCATTTTGGCACTCTTTGGGGGAGGCCTATATCCAGCAGTGGACGTATTTCGGCTGATATGATGATGATGGCGGCGGTCAGTTTGGATGGCTGACCACCTGTTCGAGTAGTTACTATAAATGAGCGCTTCCGTGCTTTGGAAGGCACGCTAAGCAGTTGATCCTGGCTGCTGTCTATGACAGTAGTCGTTAAGCCGAGTTAGAGGCCTTCGAGCGACTTAAGGACCTCTAACAGTCGAGTTGCCCACTCGCTTGACAAAGGGGGGACAACTGTCACTTGCGTCCGCAGGAGCTATGTACCTACCACAACCCTGCACGTGTCCCCTGGGTCCCCTAAAGAGTGCCAAACTCAAAGGCCAAATAATGTATGCCATACGATTAAATAAATCACATTTTACATATACCAGGGACCGAAACCGGTTGCCTTTATGAGGGTTTTCCATATACTCCAGGCAAAATACCATTTCGAAAAACATTAATTTATAAAAACGTTTTTTGTTTATTTCATTTTAAAACGTTATTCTAAGGCCTCCCCCCCCCCCCCCACACTACCGGCGTCGTGTAAAAACACGCAAAATGACAGAAAACTGTTTTCATACATAGAGAAAAAGTTCTTTAATTTCTGGCTTTTTTGTACATTACCGAAAGTTGACCCCAAGGAAACTATTGATACTGGATAAAAATAGAATCGATTGACATAAAAAAATACATGTACCTAAGTAAAAAAACTTTATTCATTTTCATACAAATTGTATGGGGAAAGTTTTTCTCGATTTATTATTTGACGATCCACTGCCGGTGATAATATTTCTGACATGATTATGAGTATTGCTCTTAAATTTAAAATGTACCTGTTCTTGACTATACAAATAATTTTATTGACATATGTATCTATTTGCTTTTTGACGATCATAATAATGACTTCATGTAAATTAACATACTAATTTAATTTACAATGTAATCTTACTATGAAATAAATGAATCTATCTATCTATCTATGACTTTTCTAGCCGGAAATTTCTTTTTAGTCCCATACAAGCTTCTGATCCTGGACAGGAATGGTATCGATTGGCATCAAAAAAAAAGTTTTAAATGACCATTTTCTGGCACCCTATATGTTTTTTACACGCCAATCTTCATTAATTTGAAATCGAAGGAAGGTCTCCTAAGACCGGATCACCTTCTTTTCGCAACTAACGTTTGGCAAACTGATTCATTTCGCAACTTTTCATTTCCCAAGCTCTGAAACTGTAAATATTTCAGGATTCATTTCAGGGCCATCGTGTAGAACCCTATAGGTTTTAGGTTAGGTTAGTATATCATCATCATCATATCAGCCGAAAGACGTCCACTGCTGGACATAGGCCTCCCCCAAAGAGTGCCACAATGGCCGGTCCTGCGCCACCCGCATCCAGCGGACTCCCGCGACCTTTACCAGGTCATCGGTCCACCTTGTGGGGGGCCTACCCACGCCGCACCTTCCGGTACATGGTCGCCACTCGAGAACCTTTCCGCCCCAACGGCCATCAGTTCTACGTGCAAGATTAGTGTATAAAAATTCTGAAATATTTAAAAGTTTCAGAAACATTAAGAGGTTGGGAAATGAAAAGATGCGAAATTAATCAGGTTGCCAAACGTTAGGTTGGGAAACATTAGTGAACCCCTAAGACCATTTTCACCTAGCAACACGGGATCTGGTAGCTGCCCTCACTGACCCAAAATCTATTTCCACCCTGTATATCCATTACGTAGAAAAAGTCAGCTATTATAAATCTTTTCCAATTTTTTTCCATACAAGTTGTCAGTTCATTGCCTGGACTATAATATAACATCAAACAAAAGGTATAAACAATGCGGCAGATTTGCAAAATCCCTAGCCAGTAACATAGTGACGAAATAGGAACATAACTAACAGCTTATAAGCTAGGTAATTTTTTTGCCAAAAAAATATTTTGGAAAACAATGCACTTTATGCACGTGACACCTGTGTGATCAGACCCTAGAAAGAAAATCATGATAATAGTTTTAAATATAATATTGAAAATGAACAAACTTACCTATGGAAAATGGTGAACAACCGCCGTTCTGATTTATGGATGACATTTTCTACTTTGCTCTGAAAAGAGAAAAATGCATTTTCAGTACAAATTAGCCATTTATCGTGCTTTTCATAAAAATTGCCTACTAAATATAGTAAACATTTGATAAAATAGAAAACTAAAATTATTTTCAACAATAATTTGTGTAAGATATGTCCGCAAATATTATTATTATATTATATTATAATTCATACAAACAACAGATACGTTTTCAGACTATGCCTTGAATAGATTTAACTTATTATATCAAGTAATAAATACACGATTGATTAAATCTTGAAAACTTCTACTTTATACCGATTACATTAGGTCCAAATTCAACTATACTTTAATGAAACTATTTATAAAACTAATTGTTTGTTATTATGCGAAACAATAGCATGAAATCTGTCAATTTATTACAACTCTTGTCACTTATCCATCGTATAAATAAATGAATATGTGAGATAGTTTTTCAATATATTTACACTTGGTTAAATGATGGCTTCATAAATAATAATAATAATAATCGTTTTTTGTCGAAGATATTTTTCCTCCTAAGTCGCGGCCGACCAAAGTCAGTAGCGAGCCAATTTCGGCCTTGCAATCGGCTGATAAAACATCATAAATAAGCCTATCTGCAAGCCTGAACTTGACATCGACCGTCACCAGTCTGTAACAAGTCATGACCAGCTGATCTTGGTCGACTTGAACTTGGTTGGGTCGGTGTCAGCCAAGCCGATTAAAGTCTAATAAGCAAAGCCTACCTGCAAGCCGAACCACTTGAACTCAGCCGTCACCAGCTTGTAACAAGTCATGACAGGCTTGACGTCCGCCTTCCAGTTGGGGCCGACCAGCGGGCCGCGGCCGGTCTTGGTCGACTTGAACTTGGTCGGGTCGGAGTCAGCCTGGCAGTTGGTTAGTCTAATAAACGAAGCCTACCTGCAAGCCGAACCACTTGAACTCAGCCGTCACCAGCTTGTAACAAGTCATGACAGGCTTGACGTCCGCCTTCCAGTTGGGGCCGACCAGCGGGCCGCGGCCGGTCTTGGTCGACTTGAACTTGGTCGGGTCGGAGTCAGCCTGGCAGTTGGTTAGTCTAATAAACGAAGCCTACCTGCAAGCCGAACCACTTGAACTCAGCCGTCACCAGCTTGTAACAAGTCATGACAGGCTTGACGTCCGCCTTCCAGTTGGGGCCGACCAGCGGGCCGCGGCCGGTCTTGGTCGACTTGAACTTGGTCGGGTCGGAGTCAGCCTGGCAGTTGGTTAGTCTAATAAACGAAGCCTACCTGCAAGCCGAACCACTTGAACTCAGCCGTCACCAGCTTGTAACAAGTCATGACAAGCTTGACGTCCGCCTTCCAGTTGGGGCCGACCAGCGGGCCGCGGCCGGTCTTGGTCGACTTGAACTTGGTCGGGTCGGAGTCAGCCTGGCAGTTGGTTAGTCTAATAAACGAAGCCTACCTGCAAGCCGAACCACTTGAACTCAGCCGTCACCAGCTTGTAACAAGTCATGACAGGCTTGACGTCCGCCTTCCAGTTGGGGCCGACCAGCGGGCCGCGGCCGGTCTTGGTCGACTTGAACTTGGTCGGGTCGGAGTCAGCCTGGCAGTTGGTTAGTCTAATAAACGAAGCCTACCTGCAAGCCGAACCACTTGAACTCAGCCGTCACCAGCTTGTAACAAGTCATGACAGGCTTGACGTCCGCCTTCCAGTTGGGGCCGACCAGCGGGCCGCGGCCGGTCTTGGTCGACTTGAACTTGGTCGGGTCGGAGTCAGCCTGGCAGTTGGTTAGTCTAATAAACGAAGCCTACCTGCAAGCCGAACCACTTGAACTCAGCCGTCACCAGCTTGTAACAAGTCATGACAGGCTTGACGTCCGCCTTCCAGTTGGGGCCGACCAGCGGGCCGCGGCCGGTCTTGGTCGACTTGAACTTGGTCGGGTCGGAGTCAGCCTGGCAGTTGGTTAGTCTAATAAACGAAGCCTACCTGCAAGCCGAACCACTTGAACTCAGCCGTCACCAGCTTGTAACAAGTCATGACAGGCTTGACGTCCGCCTTCCAGTTGGGGCCGACCAGCGGGCCGCGGCCGGTCTTGGTCGACTTGAACTTGGTCGGGTCGGAGTCAGCCTGGCAGTTGGTTAGTCTAATAAACGAAGCCTACCTGCAAGCCGAACCACTTGAACTCAGCCGTCACCAGCTTGTAACAAGTCATGACAGGCTTGACGTCCGCCTTCCAGTTGGGGCCGACCAGCGGGCCGCGGCCGGTCTTGGTCGACTTGAACTTGGTCGGGTCGGAGTCAGCCTGGCAGTTGGTTAGTCTAATAAACGAAGCCTACCTGCAAGCCGAACCACTTGAACTCAGCCGTCACCAGCTTGTAACAAGTCATGACAGGCTTGACGTCCGCCTTCCAGTTGGGGCCGACCAGCGGGCCGCGGCCGGTCTTGGTCGACTTGAACTTGGTCGGGTCGGAGTCAGCCTGGCAGTTGGTTAGTCTAATAAACGAAGCCTACCTGCAAGCCGAACCACTTGAACTCAGCCGTCACCAGCTTGTAACAAGTCATGACAGGCTTGACGTCCGCCTTCCAGTTGGGGCCGACCAGCGGGCCGCGGCCGGTCTTGGTCGACTTGAACTTGGTCGGGTCGGTCTCGGGCTTGTAGTCGGCCGACGAGAGCGGGTCGTTGGCGATGTCGATGTGGACGACCTCGCGGGTTTTTAGCTTCTCTGGGGGTAGCTCGTGTACCTGGAATTAGATAATAGATTTCATTATTAGGAATTAAAAACCGGCCAAGTGCGAATCGGACTCGCGCACGAAGGGTTCCGTACCATTATCTATAATAATATTTATTATATTCTGTTATTATTTGTTGTTATAGCGGCAACAGAAATACATCATCTGTGAACATTTCTACTGGAACTATCACGGTACAGTAGTACCCAACTGATATGGCGCGCGGATTAAGCAATAATCACTCAAACAGGAGTTGAACGATAAGATATTTAAAAACAAACTGAAGAAATTACTTCTTGACAAGGCCTATTATACAATTGATGAATTTTTGAATGACCAATCACTAGATAAAGTATCGTACTAACCACATTTCACAATTTGAAGGTATGTGATAATATCGCTATTATCCATTATCATTATTATATTTTAATCTCATCTCAATCTTTTATAACATGACATAAACAATTAATTAAATTTTAAATTTTAATATTAGTATGATATACTTCTATTTTTCAATACTGTGTTCTTTTATAAATAAAACGATCGACTGGCTGTGCGACCTGGATGTTGATTTATAATTAAATAATAAAGCCTACAATATAGAATACGCCATACGATTAAATAAATAAAACTAAATTATGTTGTTAGCATGTTAGTACGTAAGAACATTGCAATGCCCTAACAGGGTATCATGTACCTACTGTATAACCTATCTTAAGATCTACTGTATGGACAATGAACATGATCGCAATAAATGAATATGAATATGAATATGAATAATAGCCTTCCGGTCAACGAATTAAGCGCTTTGACGCGCGCCATATCAGTTGGGTACTACTGTACCTATCAGTGAGATACAGCCTGGTGACAGACAGACAGACAAACAGACGGACAGCGGAGTCTTAGTAATAGGGTCCCGTTTTACTCTTTGAGTACGGAACCCTAAAAACAAACGACCCGTTGCTTACGAGTTCGTCATTTTTTGTTACAGTTCTGAGAAAATAGTTCTTATTATGTTCTAATATTTATTGCGTTTCACACAAGAAATATGACTGAAAAATAATACAATTACTTAATCTTTAAAATTGCCCAGGCACTAAAATTTATGATCTTTTTAAATTTACTTAAACACATTTTGTCCCCTGCGTTACTTTTAGCATTCTTCCTAATAAATGTACTAAAACTGTGGCCACTATAAAAATTAAAAACGGAAGCTGTACGTCGACTTCAAAGTTATGTTTACAGTATTGCACCTTATTCCATTGTAATAAGGCGAAAAATGTAAACATATCTTAGGCGTCGACTGTACATTCGTCAGCCATGATGGGACAATTGTTACTTTTCCTAATTTGATAGTTTTGTCTCCCGCGTTACCAAATAAAATAGTTTTTATTCGAACACTAAGGAATTATTACATTAATAATTATAACGTACATAATTTATGTTGATTTCTAGTGGTGATTTCGAGATGGTGATATTTTGGTACCATCAATTTGTTAGGTTGCCTAAAGTCCACGACAATGCCCACGAAAGTAGCAATTACAACTAACATTGTTATTTATAAATTAAATTACTTACGTAATATGCAGTTGTAAACCTTTATACACGTAAGGTTTACGACCCTATTAATTTTCCGACGAACAATACGAGTAACACACATTAACTTTTAATAGTCACAGGTTCCTTCCCGGGATTTATGTTATGTTGTGATAATGGAAAGAGAACATTTGCTTTTATAGTTAAAAGCTATTATTAAGCTAAGGTTAGGATAAGTCTTGGTTACTAATTAAAGATATTCTGAATAAGTATATCAATACAAAACTTAAGAGCGAAAAGCCAGCTAGTATTTCAGCTGGCTTTTCGTCCATACAAAAAACTTAAATATCGAGAAAACATAGTGCAACACAAGAAAATTAACATCTCTAGTTTCTATGCAGCCATCACCTATGTTTAACAAATAAAACACTTTGCCTTTGAGTAAAATTAATAATTTCGTAGCGTTCTATAAATGTCTCTAAATAATGAATATAACCAGTTCATAATCTTCATCATTCTATAAATTAGAAATTAATTATGTGATTTATAAAATTTTAGGGACGGTAATTGAGGATAATCTTTATCTTTCTATAAATTACACATCATCATCCTCCTAGCGTTATTCCCAGTTGTGCCCCTAAAGGAGCCCGGGGTCCGCTTTGACACCTAATCCCAAGATTTGGCATAGGCACTAGTTTTACGAAAGCGACTGCCATCTGACCTTCCAACCCAGAGGGAAAACTAGACCTTATTGGGATTAGACCGGTTTCCTCACGATGTTTTCCTTCACCGAAAAGCTAACGGTAAATATTCCGTACATAAGTTCTGAAAAACTCATTGCTACGAGCCGGGATTCGAACCCACGACCGCCGCTTGACAGCCGTATGCCTGAACCACTAGGCTACCGTAGCTTATTTCTATAAATTACACATGATTTATATTATTATTGATTATATTTGAATTACATTTTTGATAAGAATGTAGAGGACTACCGCAGCTAAAATCCAAGTATTTATTAGATCGCGGATCCCTATCGTATATGTTATTTGCAAGGGACATTTTTAACGCGTGTATCATCACATTAGCTTTCTTTAAAACTATTCCAAATTTCAAATTGATAGCATTAGTAGTTCCTGAGATATTTCACTTTGTGACAGACAAACAGACGGACAGTTGGTCCGGAACCGTAAAAACAACATTAAAATATCACAATGTCGTTCGTTCGCCATGTCATCTTCGATTGATTGAAAGCAGGCAGTTGTGTTGCAAAACGCGACCACTGAGGAAACCAGTTGAAAGTGAACACAATAACCTTGTGGCGGCTAAACTAGAACAAGTTAGTAAGTGTTATAGGCTATAGCTAAGTAGGTTAAACAGACATCTGTACTATTGAATACGGTCAGGAAATGAAATGGAAATTAGCGTCACATACATATTATTTATATTACGCTTCTATATTCTTCCGAAAACGGATTTTAGAGGTAAAAACAAAGGTTGAACTCAAGTGTGTTAAATACAGGCGACATGTTTCGAAACTTTTGTTACGGCCGCGAAAACACTCACCCTCAAGAACTTTCGATGGGTGGGAAACGTGGCGCCCACAGTAGTGACAAATAATACGACTTTGTAAGCTTGAGTGTAGGGGACTCCATAAGTAGTAATCCGGTTAAAAAAGTACATCCATCAATTTATGGAATAAACTTTCTGTTTTAATATACTATAATATGTAATAGAAAGTAATTCTTGTAAATTAGTGTAAATAAGCTCTGTAATGTGGCTTCCTGAATACGACAGCGACACCTATATGGCTAAGACGACCTAATCGTCGTTAGCAACCATTAAAACTGATATTCAATTTAAGTTCAACTTTAGCGTAGACTAGAAAACAGTCGGTGGGCAAAAGAGGTAACCGTGTGGCCCGGACCCGCGGGGAAACGTACCAGAGGCAGGCCGCGCACGCGCTGGGCGGACGACTTGAGGGCTGTCGCCGGGGCGAAATGGATCTTTATAGCCGCCGACAGAGAGCTATGGAAAAGCTTAAAGGAGGCCTTCACCTTGTAAAGGGGTTCTCATCACCACTACACATACAACAATTTTCTTCTATCGCAAACATATAGCACAAAACTCCGATACATTCCTAGCTTTATTTTAGTAATAATAACTTATATTTTGTTTAGTTAATTCACATATCCAGTTAATATCTCTTTATTGCATGTGATCGAGAAATAAAATGGCTTTTTTATTTTTTATTTTTTTTAAAGTATCGAGAATAGATCCCTTTTAAAGCGACATAATTATAGTTAAGGACACGCACTCATTTGCTATGGCGTGTAGTGGCGTAGACAGTAGGTATAGGTAGTTAAACACTAATCAGTGCGATGCAATTACGTGCAAGCCATCATTAAGTGGCCGTTATAGCTGTCATTACAAGTGTTCCTTAGCCAGTGTTTCAAAACGATCAAAGGACAGAGAATGATTGAGTGTTCAATAGCAGATAAAACTGAACTTATTTAGATATTACTTAACGCAACCTTCCGTACGATTTTAAGGCATATATAGATAGGTTTGCAACCTGGATTAATACATCGATATTTTTCATACCGCAAATCATCCTCCGCCCGCCGGGAGTCCGCTGGATGCGAGTGGCGCCGGACCGGTCATTGTGGCACACTTTGGGGGAGGCCTATGGCCAGCAGTGGACGTCTTTCGGCTGATATGATGATGATGATCAAATCATCCCCCAAAATGATTTGGGGATGGAAGTAGACACGGACATTCAAGCGGACGAAGTCGCGTGCAAATGCGGGCGGAGTCGCATGAACAGCTAGTAGAATATAGGGTAAATCGCCAATTACTGGCTACTAAACAAAAGGCTGCATTTGCTGATCCTAATTTTTGAATTCTTTATTTGTATGTTCGTATGTTCAATTGCTAGGTCACTAAACCTACGTCGAATAATGAGATGTCAATCGATTATTTGTGCTGAATTGCTGATGCCATTACTAAATTACTTTTGACCCGCTTACCATTTATGCATTTAGTTATTTGATTTAGGGTGGGGTAACCAAATCGTCTGTAATCGTTAGCGGTGTTCGTTGAAATCTGTTTGTATAGAAAGTTTGACACGTTTCTATGGTATGGTATGACAGCTGCGGACGCCATATTTAACGTTGATCGGTAATCGAGTTGGTGCAACTCGCCCTTAATTGGAGGAATACTATCAATAGCTTTGCATTGCATATTTTAAAGTGGCCAGTAATATGCCTATTTAAGTAACTTTCTTTTTGGATGTAACCAGTGAGTCTGTTTTTAAGGTTCCGTACCCAAAGGGTAAAACGGGACCTTAATACTAAGACTCCGTTGTCCGTCCGTCTGACTGTCTGTCCATCTGACACCAGGCTGTATCTCATATAGGTACCCTGATAGTTAGACAGTAGAATTTTTCACAGATGATGTATTTCTGTTGCCGCTATAACAACAAATACTAAAAAACAGAATAAAATAAATATTTAAGGGGCTACCCGAGGTTTGCATCGATTTTTGACTAGTTTTGAATCGATACAAATACTTTTGCACTACAGATAGACTTATAAGGCAAACGGCTATCGATTCTTCAATCTTTAATCTCTACTTTGGTGTACCATATTTTGAAAGAAATGGATAGTTATTTTTTTATGATTTTTTAAACATTGTCTAAAAAAACACCCTTTTTGTTATAAAATTGCTGTGAAAGATCTAGTTTATACAAAATCTACAAATTTGGGTTCGTCTCTGATGTACATAAACGTGTGTACCGTTTTCGTTTCAACTTTGATGCCAAATATCTCGAAGACGGTGATGTTTGAAGTAAATATGGGATACTATATTGCTTAAAGCTGTTGTTGTTAATATGATAAGCTACAAAAAACATTAGAAAACTAAGGGATTCAGATTGAAGGTCATTGGCGTATGGGATCCCCTTAAGGGGGCTCCCATACAACGAACGTGTTTTTTTTGCCGTTTTTATAGATAATGGTACGGAACCCTTCGTGCGCGAGTTCGACTCGCAATTGGCGGGTTTTTTTAATTGAATTCCGTAGTAGATAATTGTCGTTAGCATAGCTCGGTGTTACATGACGTCACGTTACCCATTATGTATTACGATGTATCAGCAAGGTCGGCTGATAGCCGGTAATTTCTTCATGTTTTCCGATAAAGTAATACTTAATCAGTCTTAAGTAAATATTCGCAAATTGGAAATACTTCAAGTTAGTAGGAAGTAGATGTTTCATCATCATCATTGTCAGCCCGTAATCGCCCACTGCTGAGCATAGGCGCTTCAAGTACGCCACTCGTCCCTATCCTGAGCTAATCTTATCCAGAAGTGACCCGCGATCTTCCTAATATCGTCCACCCATCGAGCTGGTGGACGGCTGACGCTCCTTTTACCTAGAAGTGGCCACCAATCTGACACCTTTTTTTGTCCACCTACCATCATTCCGCCTGGCAAGGTGTCCTGCCCAGCTCCACTTGAGTTTGGTAATGGTATCTCCAACGTCGCGCACCTTAGTGCGACGTCGGATCTCAACATTCCTCACTCGATCTTGTAGTTTAATGCCGAGCATGGCGCGCTCCATGGCTCTCTGTGCTACTCGTATTTTGTGCACAGCCTCATTTGTTAGCGTCCATGTCTCGGCATCGTACGTCATGGTGGGCAGGACACGTTGGTTAAAGAGGCGAGTCTTCAGCCATTGTGGAACTTTGGTGGACTTGAGGATGTCGTCCAGTTTATTAAATGCCGCCCAACCCAGCTGTATTCTCCTAGAGATCTCTTTACTCGTATGTTGATGCTCTTTGTCAAAGGATAGAATATGTCCAAGATATATATATATCGGTCGACTGACCCCAGTTTATTATAAATTGTTATTATTACTTGTTAAGTAGATGTTTCGCTAAAGTTAAATGGCGGACGTCAATTCTAGAATGCTTCGAATTTAACCGACTACCTGACGAGCTTAAAAAACTACCACTCAATAAATTTAAAAACAAACTGTTCTCTTTTCTTGTTGAAAAGTGTTACTACACTCTGAATGAGTTTTTAGATACGACAATAAATTGACATTTTCATAATTGTTGCAATAGTTCACATTAATGGATTAACGACTTTGCAATAAATACTATTAATGCATGTAAATTTTTGAAATAATAATGTTGATTAATCTTAATTTTAGTGTAATTTCAATTTGCATGGCTTTTTAAAGTCTAAATGTGTATGGCTCCACAACTTATCATGTAACACCACTTGTATACCACATTTAATGGCAAATAAATATATTTCATTTCATTTCGACGACGCTCTGGTTATCAGCAGAGTCCGGAATCATGGTGGCATTTTTGAGCTGTCATAATGACTTCTCATTCATCGACTTTGTATTCACGTAATAAAATCTTAACATAATTACGAATATTTTTTCATGTCTTATTAAGATTGCCTGGTGCCAAGTGAACCGCGGGCTCCTTTAGGATGCAACTGTGAATAACTTTAGGAAGACGATGAACGATTCCTCAATGATTCGTAATGGAAGGTATATACAATTTATTGCCTGCAATTACCTACATAGCCCAATCTTCTTAAATCATATGCTCCGACATACATATATGTAAGATAATTGTCTGAAAATGCACTAATATATATTGGGTTAAAACCTATACGTAAGCTTAATTTTGTTTGAGAATCATCATGACACTCTTAACTCATATTGATGTCATGACTCACGACACGAAATTAGCTTGATTATAATATAGTACGAAAATTAGTCGTGCAAATTTCCTTAAATACAAATCCATTTCATGCTATTGTTGTAATCGTTACTCACTCACAATTTGACATTAAGCGTTAGTGGGTTAATCACGTGACTCACGTAATTAACCCACTACGGCTTAATGTCAAATTAATGTTTCGTTAAAAAATTGAAAATTTGGAACATATTTAGGGTCAGAGATGGGTGTAGATGTGTTTTTATATAAATGACACCTCGC
This sequence comes from Epinotia brunnichana, assembly GCA_963854355.1. Lineage (NCBI taxonomy): Eukaryota > Metazoa > Arthropoda > Insecta > Lepidoptera > Tortricidae > Epinotia > Epinotia brunnichana. The sequence goes on along the minus strand of OY977954.1, from coordinate 2,274,852 downwards.
ATGATTGCTATTTAGGTCATTGTCAAGTCAATATATAAAAACACAGCTTCGCATTGGCCTTTGTGGTGGATGCCCTTAGGGTGACGCACTTTTTGCACGCGTGTATGAACAAGACTCAGTAATACATATCATCATAGGCCTTTCAGTCTATTACAGACGATAAAAACAGTGTTAAGGGGAGAGACAACGTCTCTTATGGCTATATAAGCCGATACGGGAGCGGCAGGGATAGAGTTAATGATAAATTAAAAAATAGGCGATATTATTATCAGATTTTTTTTAAATGACGTCTTTACAAATACTATCGTAAATTAGAAAATATACATTCGTTAACCGTTAACCGCCTTCTTCAGATAATGACATTGTAATTGAATAAACTTACTAAATGGACTGTCGGAAAGTTTGAAGTTGTGTTGATAGGTCAACAACCCCGTCTTAATCACTACCGAGATGACAAGATGATTATGAACATTTGGAACATTTTTGAGTAACAAATGATTTATAATACCTAAACGAGGCAAAAAGTAACTTGATGTGTTAATTACTTACATAAAGATTAAAATAACACAGCTGTATTTTTTTAAATACGGAATGGTGCAATTTACTTTTAATTACACGGTTCAACTTACGTATTAAATGTCACTACGGGCGACATGTCACTCCTGGATCTGTCAGAGATTCTGAGTCAACTTTTGAACCGACGCAATTTTGTCCGGTAACGCAAGAGACAAAACTCATGTTTGTTAGACTGTTATAAACCAGCATGGCATAGCAGTTTAGCAGTCCTGCCCACAATGACGTATGGTGCTGAGACATGGACGCTCACAAAGGAGACTGTGCATAAAGTACGGGTAGCACAGAGAGCCATGGAGCGCGCCATGCTCGGCATTAAGCTACAAGACCGAGTGAGGAATATTGAGATCCGACGTCGCACTAAGGTGCGTGACGTCAGCGAAGTCATAACCAAACTCAAATGGAGTTGGGCAGGACATATTGCCAGGCAGCGTGACGGTAGGTGGACCAAAACGTTAACGGATTGGTGGCCAATTGCAGGAAAAAGAAGCGTTGGTCGTCCACCAGCTCGATGGGTTGATGACATAAAAAAGACCGCGGGTCATTTCTGGATGAGACTAGCACGGGACCGGGATAAGTGGCGTACGCGAAGAGAGGCTTATGCTCAGCAGTGGGCGATTACAGGCTGAAAATGATGATGATGATAGCAGTTTTGGGATATATCCTCCCAAACTATAGTTTTTAATTGTTTTGGGGGGACATTTTTACAAAGAAGGAATTTAAAAGTTCGTAAAAAGTAACGCAGGAGACGGTTAAAACTGTCCTAAAGTTGAGTGTGACGTCAAAATATGGTTTGCATACACTATGACTAAACTTACGTTATGTTGGTCGCCGCCGTCCGGTATATGTAGAGACTCTATGCAGATGACAAAGTTGTCCTTCATGTAGCCAGGATTCTGGAAAATAAAATAAATAAATATTTTGGGGACAATCTTACACAAATCGACTTAGTCCCAAACTAAGCAAAGCTTGTACTATGGGTACTAGATGACGATAGACATACTTATACAGATACCACGGCTTCGTAGGCAGGGTCACTACCAACTAGGCTACAGAGGTCGTAGGTATAAACACCAGATTACAACGTTTCTTACCATTACCAACATCTTAGAAATATGTAAATTTGTCCGCAAATACTCAGAATTCTATACCAAACGAGAAGACACACCTGTACCATATGCATTAAGAAATAAAACCAGATTAATAGCACCACCCTCCCGATTAAAACTCCACTCATCCGGCCCTTTAATAATGTCCATAAAATTATATAATAAACTACCAGAAAAAATTAAAAAAGAAAGCAAAGAAAATAAATTTATAAGCCAAGTAAAACAAATTCTTCTAAATAAAGCGTATTATTCTATTAGTGAATACTTAGAAGACAAATTACTTTAACAAAGTTCTTACATCACTACTAGTAACCTAACACAAACAAACATTAACTACAATTCGGCTCAAAGAGATTTGTTATAGCTAATTGTATATTACTTTAAGCTTTGTTAGTTTTTAAGTTAGTATTTAATTTCAATACTATTACTTTTACGATGCCCTTGCAGGGCTCATGTTTGATACGTCCATATTGTAACACCTACCTACCTACCACCTTTATGTAACAACATGAATGCTAATAAAATTACTTGATTACTTGAACATCAATCATTAAACCTGCAACAACTGCAACATATGCTAAGTAAGACATGTTGCAGCTAGACTACCACTGATCTATTTTCTCCTTATATCAATTAGATTAGGTGCCAATGCGGACACCGGGCTTCATTAGGGTACCTCATCATCAGCCGAAAGAAGTTCACTGCTGGACATATACCTCTCCCAAAGAGTCTCACAATGACCAGCCCTGCGCCACCCGCATCCAGCGGACTCACGCGACCTTTACCAGGTCATCAGTCCACCTTGTCGGGGGCCTACCCACGCCGCGCCTTCCGGTACATGGTCGCCACTCGAAAACCTTTCCGCCCCAACGGCCATCAGTTCTACGAGCAATGTGCCCAACCAGCAGTAGACTCAGATTGTTTAAATTAAAAAAAAAATAGAATAAACCAACTAATAAGTACGTAAATGTCCAAAGGGCAGGTTAACATCACTCTACTCGGTGATTGTCGTCACGTGTCAAAAATCAGGGCTACGCTGTCCTAAAAATATTTTAGACATATCGATGGCGTAAACAAAATTTACGAGTAGGTACTAATAAATTGAAAAACCACGACACGTCATCGTCTTTTAAATAAGATAGAATTTCGGCATTTTCGATTGCGTCAAAGGTTTTTTGCTACACCTATAACCTCCGTCACACTGTAGTAACGAGAATATCATTACAGAATATTTGAAGAAAAATTAGACCATCCGCGAATAACCCGAAATTTGGTATAGAGATAGTTTGAGTCCTGGGGAAGGACATAGGATAGTTTTTATGGTGAAATGGGGGGTGAATGTTTGTATGGAGCTACGATATAAACGAGTCCCACGCGGGCAGAAGGTAGTTTTCCCATAAAATGTTACTGATCCTCCTAGCGTTTTTTCCGGTGGTAGATATGGCCCTCCGAATCGCTAAACTTAAGTGGCAATGGGCGGGGCACATTGCACGTAGAACTGATGGCCGTTGGGGCGGAAAGGTTCTCGAGTGCCGACCACGTACCAGAAGGCGCGGCGTTGGTAGCCCCCCCACAAGGTGGACTGATGACCTGGTAAAGGTTGCGTGAGTCCGCTGGATGCGGGTGGCGCAGGACCGGTCACTTTGGAACTCTTTGGGCGAGGCCTATGTCCAGCAGTGGACGTCTTTCGGCTGATATGATGATGATGATGATGACATACTTATTTCCATCCCTTTCTTACTCACCGTAAGCACAGTCCGGCAGTAAGGGTAAGCGTTCCACGCCTCTTCGTGAACCTCCAGGGCCCCTTTGGGCGCCAGTAACCTGATGAAGGCCGGCACCTTCGACGCCAAGTGGTAGATCTTGTATGTGTACTGGCCTGATGAGTACTTGCCGCCTGCCGAACGAAAATGTATTTAGTGGACTTTAATGTAGAATTGGGAATTGTTTGGTCTGTTTTGGCTGCTTATGACAGACAGCTGCGCAACTTAAGGCGACGTGAGCTCAGAAAACGGATTTTTAAAAAGTCGTAGCTCTTCTTTGGATTTTAATACGGCTGCCCTAAATTTAATTAGCAATCTTGAGGCCTTTCTCGAGGGACAGCAGCTATTCGAATCCTGAGCTTTTGACTTTCGGTCGATAGAAAAAAACCACGAACATAGGTCTAAAATACACTTAAAAAATTCGTAACATATTATGCACAACATCTAAGCATATTAAAATTGGTTCTAATGATCGGAAATATCATGTTTGAGGGAACTAAGTTATTACTTTTTTATTTACGCACAAAAAATCAAATTAAAAAACATGTTATCCGCGCTTCGAAAACGAGTAAGGCTTATGCCACCTATTTTCCATTTTACCCTTTTACCAATACCCCTAGATCTCAAAATAACTTAGTGTCAAAATACCTAAATCACAGAATACCTAACTTTTTTTCTCATAACACCATATTCTTAATATGGCCGCGAATTTCAAAATAGCTTAGTCTCATAATGCCTAAACTTCAAAACAATTTAGTTATTTTAATATTTTGTCATAGAAATGACAGAAGTCATTCGGTATTTGAAGGAATTTGTGCATTTCAATCTTTAGGTATTTAGAGAATATGACGTTTTGGGTCAAAGTCATAAAGAATTTCGTTCATTTTAAGAATGAGACAATTTGAGATTTAGGTATTATGAGCCCATGGTAATTAGAAAATTAGCGGTAATCGTGAATAAGGTATTATGAAATTTAGGTGGAATGTCGCCTTAAGGCGCTGTCAACACTAAAAACGCGCACACTGTCTAATTGTATTGGAGTAAACGAGAGGGAGTGTTATTTGAGCGGCCAGGTTTTAGACGAAAATAATGAATAAAAATTGAAATAAAAAAAAAGTGTGGATTATTTGTGAAATGTCAGCGGTTTAGGTATGAATATGTGGACTTCATGTTTTTAATTGCAGACCCATACGTCAAAAAAATAAGGACCGTTTAAGATGTTTTTAAGACCAATCTTTGCAATTATTTTCTATCGAGCCGATTTCATCCAATTATGTTTCGAGTCCCTCTACGGTCTTGGAAATATGATGAATATCAACTTTATTTTTTGATGCGCTAGAACAAATAGTTTTTCTTAAACAACTGCTTAAAAATATCAATTTCATCAAATTTGGTATTGTCAGCCTCTTAAGCACTCACGTATTTGACGAGGAGATCAAGGTCATTGTTTATGGTTTTGAAGGACGTGTACATTAGTCGGTGGTACGGTCAGCCTCACGAGGGCTTAACAGCTTTGTACCGTGTCACATTAAACGTCATGTTAAACTGCCATATGAAGCTGTCAAACGAGTTATGACAAGGTACTTAGGTGTTCAGCAACTTATGTGGCTGACTGTTTGGCGTCCATTCCGTTATCTATACCAGTCATGTGCAGATCATTTTGAGCACAAATATCGTTGATAAATATTTAAAAAAAAACTGGGTGATAATTAGTGTATTCTACTTACTTCATTCATCATCATCATCATCATATCAGCCGAAAGACGTCCACTGCTGGACATAAGCCTCCCCCAAAGAGTGCCACAATGGCCGGTCCTGCGCCACCCGCATCCAGCGGACTCCCGCTTCATTAACACAAACAAACTCAACGTCTATATGAGTATGGTTGACATTATTTCATGTGGTCGACTTTATAGAAAACTGTCATTTGAATTTGAACCTTGTACCTAGGATAATAGAGTTCCTTTTTGATTGTATTTTTGGTGCAATTTGGCCAACTCAAATAATCTCAAGTACCTATATGAGTACGCGTACTACAATAATGGGACGCTACGCCCCCCAACTGAGCGTAAATTTGATAAAGAAATTCCCCTCTTCTACTCAGCTAATACGGATTTGGTTTGTATTTAACTATTTACCTAATTCATTACGCTTAACTAATTACTGGTAATCCTAATCACGTGGCAGCGTATGTTTTCATTGAAATAATTGCAATCTTTAATTTATTAGGGAATTCAACATTAAATAATATTTATCTACTTTCCAATATTTATATTGATTCCACTAACACGTATTTTTACAGTTAAACAAGGTGTAACCAAAATAGCGTCGATCCGTTTAAGGGCATAACAGGTATCGTGTTCTGATAAGAAAAAACTGAGAGAAAATTGCGGTGTTGTGTAGTTACGCGGTATTAACCAATGCCAGTAACGCGGATTTGCCCTGAGGACCGTATCGAAAATTATGGAAACAAGTATTATGGTGTAATGTGCGTAAAAACAATTTATTACAAAAAAAAACTAAAATAATGCGATTCTTAAATCTTCAAACAATATAATAATAGTGTCCATTTTTTTATTTATTGCCTCCCTTTGCTAGTTTTCTGACTTTGCTTTTAATATTCTTCATTAACTTCTGGACAGCAACTGTACTGAAGGATTTTTGGGTACGAATCCAGTCTTTTTTGAATCGCTCGATGTTATCAGTTGGTTTGGCTTGTTTTCTTAACCTTGCCTTCATCAGAGCCCAAAATCTCTCGATTGGTCTAATTTCAGGGCAATTCGGGGGATTATGCATTTTCGCAACAAATTCAACATTATTCTCTCTATACCAGTCCAGTACATGGCGAGCATAGTGACACGCAGCTAAATCAGGCCAGAACAATGCACGGCCACTGTGCTTGCGAATGAGTGGCAGCACTCGCTTTTGAAGGCATTCCTTCTTGTAAATATAGGAATTTAAATTGCCCTGTAAGAAGAACGGAGACGTTTTCATGCCGCATTGACAAATAGCTTGCCAAACCATCACTTTTTGGCCATATTTTATCGCAAAAAATTGCTTTGTCTTCTTTAGGGACCTTTGCTTCTCTCTCTACTGTATAAAACTGCGGCCTAGGCAATGTTTTGTAGTCAAGTTTGACATAAGTTTCATCGTCCATTTTCCAATTTTGGTCGTATAACTTCCGAGCCCTAGTTTTGACGGAAGACTCTTGGGTTTTGCTGCGTTTCGGTTGTTTTTGCTTTTTATATGTTACCAACAAGTTCCGCTTCTTGGCACGCTGGACCATGCCTATAGTAGTATGGCATTTTTTCGCACAATCCCGAATGGAAATGTCTTTTTTCCGGGAAAACTGTTCGCATATCTTCTTGTCCAAATTAGGACGCAAAGGGCCGCGTTTTCTGCCACGACCAGGCAAATCTTTTAATGTATGATTCATGCCGAATCGTTTGATGGTATTATAAACCGCTTTCAGGCTAACTGCTTCCTCTGCAGCTATCTTTCTCATAGACATACCCGATCCATTGCAGTATTTGGTCACCATTGATAGTCGTTTTTTATCTGATAAACCCTTGATCTTGGATATTAGAAGAATTGTGTTATTAGGGTTCCGTAGCCAAATAGCAAAAAACGGAACCCTTATAGATTCGTCATGTCCGTCTGTCTGTCCGTCCGTATGTCACAGCCACTTTTTTCCGAAACTATAAGAGCTATACTGTTGAAACTTGGTATGTAGATGTATTCTGTGAACCGCATTAAGATTTTCACACAAAAATCGGAAAAAAACATTAAGTTTTAGGGGTCCCCATACTCAGAACTGAAACTCAAATTTTTTTTTTCATCAAACCCATACGTGTGGGGTCTCTATGGTCTGATCTATGGATAGGTCTTCAAAAATGATATTGAGGTTTCTAATATCATTTTTTTCTTAACTGAATAGTTTGCGCGAGAGACACTTCCAAAGTGGTAAAATGTGTGTCCCCCCCCTGTAACTTCTAAAATAAGAGAATGGCTGATATACATTACCATGTAAACTTCCATCGAAAATTGGTTTGAACGAGATCTAGTAAGTAGTTTTTTTTTTAATACGTCATAAATCGTAAACCGCAATTTATTTCACGGAACCATTCATGTGCGAGTCCGACTCGCACTTGGCCGCTTTTTTTTTTATATTAAATTTAATTTGACATATGAAAGAAAATTCTAAATATTGCAACCTCTTTTTTTTTACCCCTACAAACTTGTTTCCATAATTTTCGATACGGTCCTTATGGCTGTTGTGTAGATATACGCAGTATTTACCAGTGCTAGTTCCGCGGTATTGCACTATCCCCGACGCTATGTCACTCCCACGATTATAAATCCACCATACATATTACGCTCAAAAAACTTAACCCTCCTGGTTTAGTCGGGTAAAAATTGCATTTTCTGTATACTGTACACGTCAGTCAATTGAAAGTGAGACCACCGTATCGTCAACATGGTAATGACGTAAGTTGCATAACGTCAACCAAGCAAGTTCTAACACCTTCACTAACAAGTTCAATGTTCATGTAAAACTCGTATTCGTAACGATCAAGGTTTCCGCTCGTAAGCCTTACGCGAAAACTTGTTGTAAATACAGGGTGGAAAGTTAAAACGGGGCAGTAAGGGCAGCTACTAGATCCCTTGCCACCACGCAAAAATGGCATTGGGATTTCATTCCTAACTTTTTAAGTGATGACAATCTACATTCACAGATTTTAGAAAAAAAGTACAGTCAGCGAGAAAATCATCAATTTTGACGAAATTTTTTTTTGATGCCATTCGATCCCATTCCTATTAAGGATCAAAACACTCTTTGGGACCGACTAAGGTTTGACTACTAGAACGCCCAGAAATCAAAGATTTTTTTTTCCATACAGTTAGTATGGGAATCCCAAAGCTAATTTTGCTCATGTTGTTTTTTATGCCTATTAGTACTTAAATACCCAACAAAACAACGTCAAAATAATTAAAATACTATTAATTGTAACTAAAATAATGCTATGTTTTTCGAGCGTATGTATGTATGTAAGTATGTATGTACCTATGTGGGTATGTCTTATTCTTTGACACGCCCTGCAGCCTAAACCGTTTGACGGATTTCGACATGTGAGGTGTCGTTGGATGCCTTTTAATCGTGGGAGTGACATAGGCTATATAATATTTGCAAAAAAGCAGTTGGGTTTTTCGAAAAATATTTTGATTTCACTTGTTAGGGTTCCGTACCTCAAAAGGAAAAAACGGAACCGATATAGGAGGATAACTTTGTTGTCTGTCTGTCAAGACCTTATATCGGGAACGCGTGGAGGTATCGAGTTGAAATTAAAACCATTAAAACCCACTCATTCCCGTGAAGCTGCGAAAAAATCTAACTTCTAAATTATCGTAAAAAAAAAAGATACGGCCGTTTATACAAAAAAAAAACCTATATCTCAATACCCTCAAGGGAATCAAAATTTATAATAGGTAGTGTACTTTCCGTTTACCCAGAATTATGAAATATGGCAAGTGATTTCGTCTACTACAAGTACAGGTAAAAATCGGAAACCTATACATTTGTAATTAAATCATAAGAAATAAAGTTTTTATTTAAAGTACATACGTAATCAAACATCGATTAAAGTACTCGTACCTACAAATTTGTACGGAACCCTCGGTGAACGAGACCGACTCGCACTTGCCCGGTTTTTTTTATCACGACTGTGGCAAACTGCCATACGACCTACCTGATGGCAAACACCGTATCCCCCAGAGTCACTATCACAAGCCCTTAGCCAACCCTTTAAGTCTTATGTGGTTCGTACTAGATATATACAATTCATCTTCGACATAAACCATTGTCCTTAGTTGTTGAGACAGTTTCAATTTTTTTTTCTCAAATATTCTTCCCTACAAATGTATTGTATAATGTGTAAATCTTCGGGGCGGCTTAAGAACCTCTAACAGTCGAGTTGCCCACTCACTTGACAAAGGGGGGACAACTGTCACTTGCGTCCGCAGGAGCTACCCACCACAACCCTGCACGTGTCCCGGGTGGTACTAAAAAGTGACAAACTCAAAGGCCAAATAATGTATGCGATACGATTAAATAAATCTACAAATGTTTCTAGGTCTAGGTCATTACATATTACGCTGTGTCCATGCAAGACGATTAATTACTAAAACCAAAAAGTTCCGTTTACAATGTTAGACCAATAATTAGCATCGAAACGAACAGAACAAGTTTGTTCGCGTTACAGTCAGTTCGAAAATGGCACAGACAATGTAATCAAAAATTTGTGATCAAGACTTTATTGTTAAGGGTATAGTTGCTCTGATATTTTTGAACCTTTGGGAACGTACATCTACACTAATATTTTAAAGAGGAAAAGTATGTGAGATTAAACTGTACATTCTGCCTCGGTCTTTAAAGTATACACGTGGGACGTGTAGAGTGTACAACTGCTACTTTTAACTGTGTTTTAACGGACCTATTAACTATAAAAATAGCGCTGACACCTGTCAACTTATAAATATACTTACGTCATGTTTCGTTCAGTTAGATTTAATTTTACAATAGGAAGCAAGACTAAGACCATTAACTGATGGATGATGTCCAATCAAAATGACGGGATTACTAATAGTTACTTTACTTATACCGTATAGATGGAGTGCAAAAAGGGTGTTGGATTTGGATGACAAAAGTTTGTTAGATTGATTTAGTTAGCGGATGCATCATAATTATTAGGTACGGTCAGCCAATTTGATTCCTAGGCCACCGTAGAACCCTGTCATTTTAACTGCTACATAGCGACGCAATAATCCTAGTAACCCGTATTGACATAGCATTTACAACGGCAAGGTTCTATGATGGCCTAGAAATCAGATTGGTTGACTGTAGGTACTATATTTTTTCTAAAATATTAGCTTGATGATTCTCGAGGGTTGGCACTTTCAGAGTCTTTCATAAGAATATTTTCAAATGTGCTAAATCTTCGTTATTCGCGTTTATTCACTTATTGGTATGATAGTTGCGCATTGTCACTAGATCCATTCCACCCGTATGACGTATAACTTTTTCCGACTTAAATCAAGGTTCAGTGGCTAGCCAAGTCCACACAGCCTTGCAAAACTTAGAAAAACATATATCAAAGATGAATACAGCTCGATTCACAACCTGTCTAGACCGCACGTCACTGGTATATCTTGACACCCAGATATCTAATAACTATACATGATCGGAGGTCGAAATAACACTGGTTCAGCTCAGTCGGTTTATGAACTAGCTCAGTATAAATGGAGGCGAGATGAAGGCCTTCGCCTAACAAGTTTGTCGGGTCGCAAGGTCGCAAGTCGAAAGTCGATACTTGGAGCCAAAAATAGTGTTTTTTCCTAACAAGAAGAACACTTAGTTAAGAAACTGAAGATCATGTAGAAACATTAGGTTTGGTAATCTGGGGATATACATACATCACATAATTACATATACATATTATTATCACACATTGCACGTAGAACCAATGGCCGTTGGGGTGGAAAGGTTCTCGAGTGGCGACCAAGTACACACAAGGCAAGGAGGACTGATGAACTGGTAAAGGTCGCGGGAGTCCGCTGGATGCGGGTGGCGCCGGACCGGTCACTTTGGCACTCTTTGGGGGAGCCTATGTCCAGCAGTGGACGTCTTTCGGCTTGATATGTGTATACAATTCGTTGTACCTATGCTTTAATTTTATTTTTTGACTTTTATGATTATTTATTATTTTTACAATTATGATTAAAATATTGACATGTAATATGAAATATTATGAATAAATATGATTATGATTATGATTATGATATGATGATGATGATGATGATTATTATCTTGGTAATTTACATTATATAATTACACATGTTATTAAGGTAAGGTAACGTTTGGTGAATGATACGCGAGTAGGTAAGTAAGTAGTCAATTTTAACCCCCGACGCATAAAGAGGGGTGTATTAAGTTTGACGTGTCTGTGTGTCTGTCTGTGGCATCGTATCTCCTAAACGAGTGAACCGATTTTGATGCGGTTCTTTTGTCCGAAAGCTGACGTGATCGAGATGCTATACGTTTCAAGAAAATCGGTTCAGCCGTTTATGAGATATTGAACTTTGACATGGAAATGTCGGGGTTTTCAACTATTCTAAGTTTTTAATTATGTCTGTAAGTACATTTTGCGTAGGTATGCGCTTTTTTACAATTCGCGTGTGTTACAAAATGCGTTGTGTGTACCTACAATGGCTACAATGCACTCTTGCACATTGTGCATTTTGTCTATTGGCGCGTTTTGCATATAGTTGTTTTTGACTTTATTTATGTGATTAGGTCATCAATTCATGTATCTAAGATACCAAATTTCAGCTTCCTACTCGTATGTCAAGAAAACTGGCTGTGACAGACGGACACACTGCGAGTGCATATACTTGCATAGGTGTTCCGTTGAACCAACTTTGGTACGAAACACTAAAAAAAAACCGGCCAAGTGCGAGTCGGACTCGCGCACGAAGGGTTCCGTACCATTATCTATAAAAACGGCAAAAAAATCACGTTTGTTGTATGGGAGCCCCCCTTAAAAAAATATTTTATTTTGTTTTTAGTATTTGTTGTTATAGCGGCAACAGAAATACATAATCTGTGAAAATTTCAACTCTCTAGCTATCACGGTTCTTGAGATACAGCCTGGTGACAGACAGACGGACGGACGGACGGACAGCGAAGTCTTAGTAATAGGGTCCCGTTTTACTATTTGAGTACGGAACCCTGAAAAAGGTCGTTCAATACACAGTTACACAACCGAGAGCGATGTTGACCCATCTCAACGCTCTCGACCTATTTAATGAGTTTCTTGTTCTCACGGGTTCACCCATCTGAACCCAGTGGCACTGTAGGTAATTGGAGTTTTTGTATTGGGCATTTTTAGGGTTCCGTACTCAAAGAGTAAAACGGGACCCTATTACTAAGACTCCGCTGTCCGTCTGTCTGTCTGTCTGTCTGTCACCAGGCTGTATCTCACTGATACCGTGATAGTTCCAGCTGAAATTTTCACAGATGTATTTCTGTTGCCGCTATAACAACAAATACACTATACACTATACACATAATAAAATAGTTTTTTATAGATAATGGTAAGGAACCCTTCGTGCGCGAGTCCGACTCGCACTTGGCCGGTTTTTTTTTTCTAGTTTCCCATGCGATTTTGCACGGTAACGCAGGAACAGCTCTTTTAATTAGTACGCCTAATTGCCTAACTAAACTACTTGAATAACTAGTACTACAACTTAGAATAGTTGAAAACCCCGACATTTCCATGTCAAAGTTCAATATCTCATAAGCGGCTGAACCGATTTTGTTGAAACGTACCTAAAAACCATCTCGATCACGTCAGCTTTCGGATAAAAAAAACCACATTCAAATCGGTCCATTCGTTTAGACACACTACACACTTGTAACTAAAATCGAAATACTAATACCGTTTACAATAAGTAGGTTAAAAATAAAGCACTTGACATCCGTGCCGCCAACAGGTCGTAACTTCGTAGAACGAACTCTGTAGGGACATGCAGCCTTTTGGTTGGGGTGGTAGTTTAGTGTTGTGGTGTACCGCGTTAATAATTATTATCTTTTTTTTTATTTTAGTGAGCGCATCGCCAACAAACTGTATTTTAATTTTGTTTCCAAAAAAAATAAAAAGCGGCCAAGTGCGAGTCGGACTCGCACATGAAGGGTTCCGTTAAATAAATTGCTTTTTACGATTTATGACGTATTAAAAAAAAACTACTTACTAGATCTCGATCAAACCAATTTTCGTTGAAAGTTTGCATGGTAATGTACATCATATATTTTTTTTAGATTTATCATTCTCTTATTTTAGAAGTTACAGGGAGGGGGGACACATTTTACCACTTTGGCAGTGTCTCTCGCGCAAACTATTCAGTTAAGAAAAAAATGATGTTAGAAACCTCAATATCATTTTTGAAGACCTATCCATAGATACCCCACACGTATGGGTTTGATTTATTGTTTTTTTTTATATTTTCGTGTGAAAATCTTAATGCGGTTTACAGAATACATCTACTTACCAAGTTTCAACAGTATAGCTCTTATAGTTTCGGAAAAAAGTGGCTGTGACATACGGACGGACAGACAGACATACAGACAGACATGACGAATCTATAAGGGTTCCGTTTTTTGCCGTTTGGCTACGGAACCCTAAAAAAGACAGACACACGGACACACAGACACGTCAAACTTATAACACCCCCCCTCTTTTTCCGTCGCGGGTTAAAAATATGGTAAGATTGGGATTATTTAATGTGGCCAAGTTTTTGCTTTTTAACCCCCCACGCAAAAACAGGGGTGTTATAAGTTTGACGTGTCTGTCTGTGGAATCGTAGCTCCTAAACGAATGGACCGAATTTAATGCGTTTTTTTTATCCGAAAGCTGACGTGATCGAGATGGTTCTCTTTGAAATGAAAAAATCGGGGGTTTTTCAACTTTTCTAATTTGGTCATGTATTGAAAGTACTACTTTGATTCAATTCGGCTAGCTCTAATTATCTCAATCATACCGTTTTATACGTAAGAGCAACGAGCAGAACCAAACTACCTTCGACAGTTTACGTTTTATTTTTGTGACAGTGAAAATGAACTAGAAAGCGCGCCAAAAAATGCAGCAGCGGATAAAAACCCGCCACTAAATTGTCACCTCAGTAAAAAGTTATTCAATCAGTTACTGGCCACCAATGTTGTAACGTTGCAGTAGCGTAACTATATTTACGTCATACCTGGCCATAAAGTAGGAATTACCGCACGCTATGCGTGCGGAAAACCCCACTTCCTGGCCAGATAGAGACGTAAAATGTTGTACTCACCACGGGCGGTAATAAAGAAAGCCTCAGAGCGCATATTTATCGCCCTTGCCTTCGGCTCGGGCGTCAAATACCTGCGATCTGAGACATTCTTTGTTTAACCGCCCTAGGTAAGTAATGTACTATTAACGCTGTTTTAAATATAAACAGATAACTTCTGCCTCTTTTTGGGGGACGTTACGCCTATGTCCAGCAGTGGACGTCTTTCGGCTGATATGATGATGATGATGATGAGACCATTTCTGAGGATATTTTACTGAAATTTCAGCAATATTAGAAATTTATTTCCTCTGTACGTATTCTTGAAATGGGGGGATATACGGTGATAGTTATAATGTTGTTGCAACCTTGCTACTGACTTTACAACTTCGACTTAAAAGATGAGCAAATATTAAAACAAACGTCGGACCTTTTCGTATAATTTGCCAAACTATACTAATATTATAGAGAGGTACATGTTATAAAGTTTTGTATAACTGGAAATTGCCGGAACTTTCATCCGATTTCAAAAATTATTTCGCCAGTATATCTACAGAATGATAGAGAGAGACTGAAAGCATTCGAAATGTGGGCATGGAGAAGGATGGAAGGTATTAGTTGGACAGAAAGAAGAACAAACGAAGAGGTTTTAAATTTGATAGGAGAAAGGAGATGTCTGCTAAAAACGATTGAAAACAGAAGGAGAAATATGTTGGGGCACCTGATACGATATGACAATTACATAAAAACTATAATTGAAGGAAATATAGAAGGAAGGAGAGGCCGGGGAAGACCAAGGGGTGTGTTTATGGGCCAAGCTAAAGAGAAAGTTAATGCAAGGTCGTATCAAGAGCTCAAAACAGTTGCAGAGAAAAGAACAGAATGGCGATTACTTCACCGAAAAGAGCCCGGGCAGCTAAAGTCAGTTCATTAATTCGACGGACTAAAATGACAGGTAGAAATGTCACCGCACCGAATAATGATACCCTTATTACAAACAGTGCGGTGCTATGATTACGGTTTCTGGTTTAATTCTCAAAATGGGATAGAAATGCCAACTATTTAGTTTATGTTTTGTATTCGATACTTATTTATAAATATAATACGGTATTTAGGCCAGCCGCACACGGGCAGAATTCTGTGAAATATGCATTCCCACACGTGAAATTGGAAGATAAAATGTGGACACTCGGTCATGTTGTTGGAAGGGATGGCTGAAAAGTGCATTGTGGAAGTGGGCAGCAATTCTCAAACAAACTCAACATCTTCACAAGAACATACCGATACGGAATAAATAAAATGATACGTATCCCCATTAAACTTTACGAGGACTTGTCTAAACATATTTAGGTATAGATACCCCTTACAATTTTTCGGCAGGTAATTATCGGTTGTATAAGCACATCACTCTTTAAAAGATGTAAAAAACTGACAACACATGAAACGTCATTTTAGTCCGTTGAATTAATGAGCATTGTATAATTTTCTACAAATACATCGTTGTCACGAAGATTGTCCAGCTGTTAAAAGCAGAGAATGCATATTTCAGCCGTTAGCCGATTTTATTTATTTTTATTACCCTAAATGGAACAATCCTTTGATAAGGCGGCGATAAAACCGTAACAATTGCACATCGCGATTAAGATTCCGCAAAAACTGTTTTAAGCAGAAACCGCGACTTGTCGCGTTGGAACTATTCGACGATTGTTCGAACATCTAACTAAATATTGCGACAACTGTGTAAACTTATTTGTTTTTGACGTCATCCGGGAAACAGTAGCATAAGAGACAAGATAAAGTGTAGCTTACGATATGGGGATAAGGCATAAGTTCCCTTGAATGTAAGGTATAGTATTACTAGTGTTAAGTTGTGCAGTATACTAAATACTTGCTTGTGTCTAGAGGTGTGTTAGGATAATGCATAGATAACCTCCTATAGATAGAGCCTATAGGGCGACGTGCGGTCACCACGCGTACATGATCTAGCCAGCTTAACCCCCCGCTACCCCGCGCCATAGTGTCAGTATCGGCCAGGTACGCGATCTACACGTGCGTCAAACAACCAACAAATTAAAATAGATTTTGCGCTATAAAAATGAGTTCGTGCTGTGTTAAGTGGTGTGGAAAGAACACCCGAACGTCTAATTACACAAACGACGGAATAACATTTCACAGGAAAGTTAAATTTATCATATAAATGTAATTTTCATTCGGTCACGCGGAGTTCATTTTACACTGGTCCATAAGAAGTAGTGAAGTATGCATGTCCCTTTTCATTCAATGGAAATGACAATATACTGTTCCTTTCTGACGAAATCACGTGACACTCTAGTGATGGGCTAGTGATGCTTTCGAATTTTACCGATTCAGATTAATTCAAGGAAACAATACGTTAATTCATCCGTGATTTCGTGTACTATTTTAACACGAAAATTCACTAAAGATTATATTTATATCCTTGTCATTGCATTATCAAAATTCTTTTGTTAAAAAATATATACGATGTAAGGTTTAAACTGCATCAAGAAGGCGGCGTTGCAGACTGCAACCGTTTTACAAGCTCTCTCGCTCTAGACATTTTATAGCTTTCAGAGCTAGTGAACGGAATATTATTGTAGTACGTACTGGAAGTATTTTGTTGGTTTAAGAGTAGATGTTAGTAGTATGTAGTTTTATTTTACTTATTGGGTAATTTAGAGTATTGTCGAATAATATTTAGTGTCGAAGTTAGCTATTGCTATGTAGTATAAATATAATGTAGAATGAACAAGAAATTAATAATGAATAGGTAGCTACATAGTTACAATATTATAGAATCGTATGAAATAATACTTTGATCTGATGTTTTCTTTAAAATTATATAAAGCCACACCAATACTGGCGCGGCCTGCGGTGGCGGACCATAGTAAATTTTACAGCTCATTAAAAGGTACAATCACAGTATAATGAACTACAACCAGTAGGCAAGCTTCATTCATCTAAGAATTTACGCACCCGCTTAGCGTTGTGGGTTTTGTCTAGTGTAATCAATATTGAAACCCACTAATATAGTTCACAGTTATTTATTATAAACACACATGGTAAACGTGACTTAAACTTAGGCTTAACACTAAAATAGTACTCGCGATGTTTACGCGGAACGCCGAGAGCGGCGGAGCTATGGAAGAGTGACGTGACCGTGCTCTGAGGTTGTCTGGCTCGAACTGGCGGACCGGACCGCTCGGCCGGCGCGTGCGATGTTGTAGGGCAGTTCGTGGAAACTATTGTTGTATCGAAACGGTGTGAAGTTTTAGTGATGGGCTAAGCCGCGTGGAAAGCGAGTCCGCCTCAGTACTCCCCCCCCCCCCCCCCCCCCCCCCCCCCCAGATAAAAGAAGAAGAAAGAAGTGTTGTCAAAAATATGTTTGGAGAGATATTAATTAATTTATAATTACTTGATTCATTTTCAAGCATTTCATAAGTAAGTTGGTATGTTGTTATTTTAAAAACACTCCCTCACTCAGATCTTTAAATATAAATATATAAGTTTAGAAAAGCCGGCCATTATTTTTCGTTTTCAAAATCGTTATTCGATAATAATTTGATAATAATATAACAGTGACAGCAGTTCAAAATTTTAAACCATGTTAACAGGTACCTGCGTTACGCTATCTAAAATAGTTCAATACTATACCATACTAACAAATACTCGCGGCACCGCTAAAAACCGTAATCGGCCAACGCGTCCCATCACTACGCTTCTGACGCCATGCTGTATCAAAGCGCGCGCTTTTCGAAACAGCCAATCGCAGCGCCGTTACCGACCGCCCCGCAACCCGCACCTACCTCTAACTGTGGTGACCTTAGATTCGAACAAAATCGTTCATAGGCTCTATCTATAGGAGGTTATCTATGGGATAATGACACAATAGGGCGTAAATTGTATAATGGTATGATTCACTCGCGATAATATAAATTGGAGGCGTCTAACATAACTCGCCCGAACCTTGAGACTTATGGAACTAACTATGTATTGGATTTTGAATTATCAGAGAGGTAGGGCACAGCGGAATGTCATCTCGCTCGTATGTGGAGCAGCCCAACTGGGGAAGTACCTCCGCCTTACAGAAGACCCCAACCATAATGGCACCACTGCTTTGTAGTGTTGCTATAATATTGCATGCTATGAAACATGTGGTGTTGAGTTCCTGGTGGTGAGTAAGGTCGCCAGAGCTCCCTAGGATGCGCTGTGTTGGGAGTGAGAGACTTGCATGTCTCTATCTGCCAACACAGCGAATCCTCAAGTGAATAAAGGGTCGGCAAAGCGTTTGTGATTCTTCTGGAGTCATAAGTGTCCATAGGCTACGGTACCTGCTTAACATCAGGCAGGCCGGAAGCTTATTTGCCACCGTCGTTGTATAAAAAAAAAACTAAGCGATTTCTTAGATTTTAATTGACGTCTGACTCAACCAACTATTTCTAGCTGTTCTTCCTATATATACACCTACACACATACACTACAAGTACATACTTCCAAATTCCAAAAAATCAAGTTTACATTACAAAAATGTATGTAGGTACTATACTTAGTTTACCCAAAACTAACAGATATCCAAAATCTATTACTGTTTGCATTTTACCAAAACATCATTTTAATAACTTCTATCATATAATATTATCGAAAAATTTCGTACTTTTGTGCAGATCTTCAATAAAGTAACTACAAATGTGCAGTATATATACCTACTCATTACATTAAGCAAAACCGGGAGAGACGGACCAATATTTGGTTTACGATGATAATGCGCAATACGCAAAATGCTCACTGCACGCATAATGTACAAACAGTCAAAATGCACATACGCAAAATCCACATCATGATAAATGTACAGATCGAGAAATGTACAGTACGCAGATAGTACAAACAATAAAATGTACATATGATGATTGTACAATATGCAAAATGTACTCCACCCGAAAGTGGCAAAATGTGCAAAGTTAGAATGATCAATACGCAAATTGTTCATTACGGAAAAATAACAATACGCAAGATGTACTGATTATAAATTAAATTATAGTTTTTGGTGCTAATAAGTGTCCGTTGGAATCTAACATTCGTAATAATAATTCATAATTCAGTTTGGGATCTACGTTTCACACATATAAATACACATGTCAAACTTACAATATTTACACTCTTTTTCTGACTGAGCATTATTATTTATTATCTATTTTGCTTTGTGTACATTTAACGTTTTGTACGTTTGGCGATTGAGCATTTAGCTTTTGTAACATTTTGCGGATTATGCGTTTTGCATTGAACAATTCACGAAATGTAGATTGTTCTTTTTACACATTATGAGTTATGTGCTTTCAGCGTAAATACATTTTGCGTACTGTACATTTCTCGATCTGTACATTTATCATGATGTGGATTTTGCGTATGTGCATTTTGACTGTTTGTACATTATGCGTGCAGTGAGCATTTTGCGTATTGTGCATTATCAGCGTAAACCCAATATTTTCTTTGTTATTAAACATAAATATAATATGTGTCCTTTTTTATGGAAAGGTTGCTTCATGCACTAGGACGACATAGATGTGCATCGTTGTCAACGTATTATCATTAAACAAACAAGTACTGCATTGCATCGAGCGGACAGATTACCAAAATAAGTTGATTAAAAAAAAAACCCGTTTATTTACGAGAGAAAGAAGTGGTCCATCTTTCTTCCGCTTTGCAACAAATTTACAACACTAGTGCATGTCATGCCTAATTGAATAAGCCCTTCAGTAATTTTATCTCCCTAAAATAGGACCAATCGACTTTATTTTGTTGCTTGGGGGCTGTCCATATATTACGTCATTTAAAAGTAGGGTTAAATGACGTAATATATTGACAAGCCCTTGTTGCCATGGTTAATTCTCCTCGAGAGCTATTTAAAACAGTGATTTTACAGGGTTTAAATACACCTAACGTTTTTGTAACAATTGTAAATCTACCGTAGAATGGATACTTCAGTGTCCAAAGCGTGTTAGAAGTGCTTATTATAACCGTTTCTCTAACAATCTCTATTACAATTAGAAGGAAACAATTATGTTTTAGTTATTTTAATTTAATACAGTGTAGTAGTTTTAGCCTTGTATTTACAGTTTAAGTATTTAAAAAAGGAGTTATTTTTTCTTAAAAAAATATTACAAGGACCAGTGAAATTAAACGTTTTTTTTTTATAAAACAGACTCCTTTTTACGAATATTAGAGCTTAATACATTTTTCCCACGACTAAGCTAAGACCAGGCAAAATACGGTTTTGATAAACATTAATTTATAATAGCGTTTTTCTTGTTTATTTCATTTTAAAACGTTATTTTAAGATGCTTTATGCAAGAATCCAACAAACTTTCCATCCGGAAGTAATTATATAGATTTAATGGACAGCTGTCTGCAGGATCTGAAAGGTGATGAATGTGGTTTGAGAATGGAAGGGTTAATGGACAGCTGTCTGCAGGATCTGAAAGGTGATGAATGTGGTTTGAGAATGGAAGGGTTACGCGTCAAATGTCTCCTATATGATGACGACCTTGTACTACTTGCGTCGTCTGCTGAGGAGTTACAAATGATGGTAACGAAGATGAATGAATCTTTTGAATGGAAAGGGATGAAGATGAATGTAAGTAAGACGAAAGTGATGGTATTTGAAAAAGATGAAATTATGACAGACTGCGAAATAATGATTGGTGAAGAAAGACTGGAACAAGTAAAAGAGTTTGTGTATTTGGGGACACTATTTACTGGAGACGGAAAGCATGAGAGAGATATTGAAAGGAGAGTGAATGCAGGGAATCGAGTGGGCAGCCAGATAATATCGCAAAAAGCACGCGTGGCTGTGCATAGGGGAGTGTTGGTGCCCACAATTATGTAAAAAAAAAAAAAAAAAAAAAATTTGAACTGTTTATTTCAATTGATAGACAGCAAAAAAAAATATTATTCAGGTACAACTTAACCCAATCTTAAATTTTAAAGATTATTAGCTAAGTTTAGTTAGTTATATATCATATCATTGACATTTTAATTTAAATTATTGTTAGTAAGTTTTTGTTAGTTATTGTTAGTTAAGTTAAGAATTAACATTATTTTTTACACTCAGTATGGCTTTCTTAATTACATATTTGGCTTTATGTGGTTTATCCCTTATACAATCCATTACATTTTCCAATATATATGTAGGGAAGCTGTTTAAGATAACAGGCACATAACTGGACCAGACCCTTTGTCCATAAAAGTTTTTGCTGTTTGGTACCGTAAAGGTTTTATTACTTGTTAGTGTCCGGTGGTTCTGTGGTCTGCTATACCTATTCAGTCCTCCTAGGCATTGCCTATATTCTAGAATTACTGCCATTTTAACTTTATCATATACATTAAGGATTCTACAATATTTAAATAGTTTATCATAGTTGTTTTTGTGCTTATATTTTACTTTAAGTGGTACAATTGTCTTTATCAGCCTTAATTGTAACTTGTATATACGCTGTAGGTATGTTTTATATGTTCTTCCATAGCTAGATATGGCATAATTTATCACTGAATCAGCCATGGCCAAGTATATTAGACGAAGTGTGCTATATGGCATTTTATTTTTAAGTATGTTTAGCTGACTGAGTATTGCTCTTAATTTTTTACATACATGGTCAATGTGTGGGCTCCAGTTTAATTTGTTATCTACTAATAAACCAAGATATGTATGCTGTTTTACTAGGTCTAGGGGCTCACAGTTGCAGCAGTATGGTAGCGAAAGTTGGGGTGTGGCAGAAAAGACATCAAAGTCGAGTGAATGCAGTAGAAATGAGAGCGTTGAGAAGTATGTGTGGAGTGAAATTGAGTGATAGAGTCAGAAACAGTGTGATAAGAGATAAGTGTGGAATGGATGGAGATATAGTCACGAACATTGAAAAGGGTATGTTAAGGTGGTTTGGGCATGTAGAGAGGATGGATGAAAGAAGATTAACGAAGAGAGTGTATATAAAAAGAGTGGAAGGGCAAGTTGGAAGGGGAAGACCTAGGCGAACTTTCTCCGATCAAATTGGAGAAATTTTACAGAAAGGCCAGGTCAAAAGTATTAAACCGACGAGCATGTATGAGAAATGTTATGAAAGTGAATGAAGCGAAAGTGGTTTGTCAGGATCGTAGCAAATGGAGATCCGTGATCACTGCCTACCCCTCTGGGAAAGAGGCGTGATTATATGTATGTATGTAATATAAAATAAAGCATGAATTATTTTTTTATTATCATTTATCTTGAATATTATAGAGCAAATGTAAATGAACCAAAATAAAGATAAAACCATTTATTCATATTTTTTCTGACTTTTCAGAAGCTTCATAAGTTATCATTTTTTTGATGTCCGAAAATTTGTTGGATTTTGTCGCTAGGTAACTATTTAATTGATAATATATCTGTCACCGTTAGATTGTGAACACCGTCAGTTTATAATCTTACCCGTTATATTGTAAACTGACGGAATATAGTGAACTGCCAGAACCGTTCACAATTTAACGCAATATTTTTCGTTAGTTTATAAACTTTCAATGTCGAATCGTCAAATTGTGAACTGAGATCAAATCGCCTTGCTACGGAACGTACACAAAGACTAGGTAGGTTAGGTTAGTTAGGTATCTTCAGTTGCCCGAAGGGCAAAGCGCCCAGAAATAGGAGCCCCGCACAGCGGGGCTCCGTCGACACTGCTGGGTGCCGAAATAAATGGAAGAAAATGTCTGAATAACAAAAAAAACAATCATGTTCTGACGTAAGTGGAAACTAATGCAAGTGGAATAATTCGCTGAACCAAACAGCGCACATGTTGCGTTCTAAATCAGGCAAATTTGATTCAGTTTACAATTTGACGATATGACATTGTTAGTTTATAAACTAACGAAAATGAATGCGTAAAATTATGAATTATTTTAGCAGTTCACAATATTCCGTCAGTTTACAATATAACGGGTTAGATTATAAACTGACGGTTTTCACAATCTAACGGTGACATATCCATTACATAGAAAAAATCGGCTATTATAATTTTTTTCCAAATTTGTCATTTTTTCCATACAAGTTCATTGCCTGGACTATTAGGTTTATATGTATGTATTGTGACGTTAAATAAATGTATTTTCTTTATTTATTTCAAATCTGTAAAAAAATATCCTATCTATTCGATCATCTCTCCCGATTTCGCCTTGAATAGATTACGAAAATTATTTTAAATTGTGTTGGATACCGTCAGTCCCACTCCCACTACGACACCCAGAGCAGACAGAACAATCATCATCTTCGGTTTTCTTTCCACTACGCCCTGCTAGAAAAAAATGTGGCTTAAAACAAAACTAAAATTGGAATAAGTTTCTGTCAAACATTTAATTTTTGGTACAAGCTTTTATTGCCAACTGTACTTTTATGTATACCATCATCAACTACATATTGAGACGATTCTAACGAGCCCAAACTCGACGTGGTTACGTCGGTTAAGTTCTGAATTCCCTGTCTCCATCAACAGATCGGCTCGATGGTACAATAATATTGAATTGCCATCCTAACTATACGTATACCCAAAATGATTCAAAATTCAGTTTCAAGATTTGTTCCACAGTAACAAACGAACAGGTAAAGTTAAATAAAAGCTTGTAAAAATATGTCTCTCTCGGAAAAGGGACTTTACTACAAAGTACGTCCCCCAGCCAGTACGTCACTTTTAATCAAAAACGTCTAAAAAAATTACGATTTTCCACGTACTTTTTAGGGTTCCGTACTCAAAGAGTAAAACGGGACCCTATTACTAAGACTTCGCTGTCCGTCCGTCCGTCTGTCTGTCTGTCACCAGGCTGTATCTCAAGAACCGTGATAGCTAGATAGTTGAAATTTTCACAGATTATGTATTTCTGTTGCCGCTATAACAAAAAAATACTAAAAACAAAATATTTTTTTTAAGGCAGCTTCCCATACAACAAACGTGATTTTTTGCCGTTTTTATAGATAACTTCGTGCGCGAGTCCAACTCGCACTTTGCCGGTTTTTTTGCATAGTCAACAACTATTTCTCTTGAGATAATTCTAACGAGATCTAACACGAGGGTTATCTCGTTAGAATTATCTCAAGAGAAATAGTTGTTGACTATGCAAAGAATTATTAGAAATTAGAAAAGCTGTTTACAGTGTGTTATTTACCAGTTCCTTATGACTCTCCGTCTCCATCGTCACACCAGCTTGACAGCATAACATGTTTGCATTGTCAATGATATTACAAAATATATCACAGCAAGTGGTCGCAAAAAGGTAATGTTGAAACGGACAAATTAGTAATTACTTATTTAACTACATACTCTCTCTTTGCGTTTCGCATGTAATTCGGCCAGAAAACATAATAACCCTTGTTTTACCGACAAACGTTTCATCGAATGAATGTTTCGCCGAATTTTAATTTAATCGAAAACATTTTTTTCCAGAAACAGTAAACTTTTCGTGGTAGTTTAAAAATAAACATAACCTAACCTAATGAGTTCTACACAATGACCTTTTAGCTATACCTAAAAAGTTAACGGTTTCTGAGTAACAAAAATTCGATGAAATGAAAATTCGAAACAATGCATTCGGTGAAACGTTTGTCGGTGAAATAAGGGGGTCCCAAAGTCCCAATATAACTACATAGATGCTAGTTATATACTGGTTTCATATGGCCCACTGCATCCTTAGCAATTAAAAATCATACGAAAAAGGTTCTTAATGTCCTACAACGACATTCATGTGCATATGCTATCAGTAGGTACATCTATTCTATATGACGTTTTAAAACTACATTGTATAGATTAGACTAAAAACATGTATCTATAATATATATATAAATATAATATCTATATTATAGAATTAATATTTTCTAAAACGTTGGAAAGATGGACCACTTTTTGTTGCTAAATTAGGTAAAAAAAGTTAGTCCATCTTTTTTTCACTTTGCAATTATTTTACTAGTGCAAGTTTACCTTTTTATCATGTGATATACGGTAATTTTTCATACATACATTCGCGACCGTGTTCCCAGAAGGGGTCGGCACTCGGCAGTAAAACGTATTATCCGGAAGGAGGGTTTTGCATTTTTTCAGTGATTTAACTTGGAAAATAAAACAAACCATTTGTTTCTAAATAAATAAATAAAAAAAAAATTGTTTTGGTGCGTTTCTTTGAAAAAATTGTTTAAAATAAAATGGCATTACAAACTTCTTGTTAATTCTGATAGAGACCGGGGCCTATTTCATAAAACTTTACAAGCGTACAATTTAAATAAAATAAATAAATAAATATTTGCGAACAATCTTACACAAATCAACCTAGTCCCAAACTAAGCAAAGCTTGTACTATGGGTACTAGACGACGATATACTGCATACTTATATAGAGAAATAAATACTTAAATACATAGAAAACATCCATGACTCAGGAACAAATATTCGTGGTCATCACACAAATAAATGCCCTTCCCGGGATTCGAACCCAGGACCTCTTGCTTCGTAGGCAGGGTCACTACCAACTAGGCTAAGGCCGGTGGCGGTCGTAGACAAAAACCTTTTCTATGGAAAATTGTACAATTTTGTCAAATTGTACGCTTGTAAAGTTTTATGAAATAGGCCCCTGGTATCTAATGTAACGGATATTTTTTTTGAAATATTGTTTTCATTTAGTGCCATTTAGCTCTGTTAAACTGCAACTTCCAAATAATTGTTGCTATAAGATTTTTTTAATTGTAAATACGACGACCGCTTTAGCCTAGTTGGTAGTGACCCTGCCTACGAAGCAAGAGGTCCTGGGTTCGAATCCCGGTAAGGGCATTTATTTGTGTGATGAGCACGAATATTTGTCCCTGAGTCATGGATCTTGTGTTTAAGTATTTATTTCTCTACATAAGTATGTATATCGTCGTCTAGTACCCATATTATAAGCTTTGCTTAGTTTGAGACTAGGTTGATTGGTGTAAGATTGTCCGAAAAATATTTATTTATTTATTTAATTATTGATTGAAATGTAAAAGTGCCTTTGTGGCCTATTTGCAGAATAAATGTTTGATTTTGATTTTTGAATTATAATATCGTCGGGTGACAAGCAAAAGTCACTACCAAAACTGCACTGCTCTTCAAAACCTCGTATCTCGATACGTAGTCCACATCGAGATACGACCTTTGATTTAAGTAGGTATTTGTTACTTAGTGAGTTTTGCTTGTCACCCGACGATATTGTCTAATTTATTATTTATAGATGAAAAACCTTTCAGTGACAGTCAGTAAAAATGCGTCATATTTAATATAAGTAGTTACTGTGCTGTGGTATCCCTAAAAGTCTAACCAAGCTCACTCTAAAAGCCTATTGTTTCTACAAGACCATTCAAGCCTGGAGAGCTAACCCAGGACTGAAACATTCCAAGGCACTTATTAGAGCCTTTAGCAAAAAGGCGTCTTCTGACGCCTTGGCGCTAAGTAGTAACCGTCTACGCATGCTGGTCAGGGTGCTTACTGGGCACTGCCGCCTAAATAAGCACATGCAAACGATAGGACTGTGTGACACAAGGCAGTGCAGATTCTGCTTTGAAGCAGAGGAGACGCCTACACACATCCTAACCGATTGCCCTTGCCTCATGCGCAGTCGTAACTCCTTCCTGGGCAAACACATCATGTGCCCGGAGGAGATCAAATTTCTTGAGTTCAACAAAATCCTGCAATTCTTCGAGTTTGCAGGACTTGACCAAGAATTGTAGTAAGTGGCGATCACAATAGATCAGCGATGGTCGCAGTGATATAAGGGCTTTGACAGCCCGAAAGCCACTACCAGAATAATAATAATACTGTGCTGACTGGTGAGCCAGCGTTCAAGGCTTTGTTTAGTTTGGCCTCTAGCTATTTAATGCTACTTTTTCACACATTTTTTACCTACTTTACAAAGGAATAAGATGCAATAGTGTGAACTTATCTATAGCGTCCACCTCAACGGAAGATCTCCGGCAACGCCTTGCGCGGTAACGCTGGCCAGTAAAAACTACGAACGCTGAATTGAATGTATTTCTCGAACGAGATGCATTTCATGGTGTATTGTCACCGTCTAACCTACAACAGCTGCGCAAACTTACTGACTCACGTCATATATGAAACAGTCGCAACAAGGTGCAAAAAGGCGCAAACAGCCCGACAATTCATATTAGTCGAACCTTTACAAATCGACGTGATCGGAGTTGACGATGGCTAACAATGACCATGTTCGACGTAAATTAAAAGAGTTGGACAGTTTCCAAAGCTACAGATAAAGATGAAAAGCAAAAAGCGTCCAAATATGAATAACCTATACCTATGTCAATTACGCCAATGATCTTAGACATAGACATAGACATAGAAAAACTTTATTCAACATCACATTTTATACAAAAGGAACAGTGTACAAATTAGACTTAGGAATAGACAAACACACTCAAACAATATCGTACGAGGCATTTACATTTTGTGATGCCAAAAAGGGGCTAGACTCAGCATACTGTTGCAGTGAGTACCTACTGAGTACCTACACTGCAACGCTGATTTTCAGTCAGACCCTTACATATAATAAGTTTTAATTGTAATTAATATTGTCGGAAGGGAATGAATATCTTATTGGAATGTGAGTAATGTTGTGTATATTTTAAATTATGTAATGACTGTGGTTTGGTTGTACTCGTATAAATATGTATGTTAAGTAAGCAAGTATATAAAAAATATGAAATAAAATAATAAACAATTTGAATCTTCGCACAAAAGACTTTCTTGCGGAACTTTTAGTGTATATTTTTTTACTTTAACTGCGTTAAAAATAAATAGAAATCAATTTAGAAGCGTAAAACTACCAACAGGAGCGTTCCTTTGGCATAACGAGTTGCAACTAACAAACTTGAACTTTGTCTCCTGCGTTACCGGACAAAATCGTGTGGGGTCCAAAATTTGATAAACGAAAGATACAGTTGCTATGAGATAGTTTAACTACGTAGTTGTCTTTGTTCAAATACGATCTTTATAAACTGAGCCTATCGACGGTTTTTGTTATACGTACGAAATATAATTTACTTTAAAAACAAAGTTTTAACCGACTTCAATTCAGTACTCCGCCAAGCCACATGAACATTTCCACATTTATTTTCCAATTTACCACATTAACTGATTTCCGAGAGCAAATACGTTGATTATTAGAGAAATAAACCAAATCGCTGTATGAGGGCCGATAATATTTGAGGACTTCCGTCAATTCCTCAAGGATCTCAGAATCACCTTTGGCACTTCTTTGTTTGCTATTTCAACTGAATGATATCAGAATCGGTGACGTACTTTTATAGTTTGAAGTATATCATTGACAAGTTCCACAAGCCATTTGTGGTCTTCATCATCACTTATCGATTTATAATAGAAAACACCGAAATTACTACACGCGTGCCTTGTATATTTGAGGAGTTCCCTCAATTCCTCATGGTTCCCATAATTCAACTTTTTGAAAACAAGAGTTTTGAAAACAATGGGACCAACCTGGAAGCATATACTTTCAATTAAAAAAAGAATGGTACGAATCGGTTCATGAATGACGGAGTTCTGAGAGACACATAAAAAAATACAACCGAATTGAGAACCTCTTCCTTTTTTTTGAAGATGGTTAAAAATAAAACGAATGTGTGCATATAAAAACTGACTAAGTGATTACATAAACACACAAATAAATGTGCAAGCTAGTCATACAAGTTTCTTTTGCAAGAAAAAGATAAACATCATCAATGGTTGATTACAGAAACACACAAATAAATGTGCAAGCTAATGATACAAATTTCTAAAATATCTTCAATGGTACCGTTTTGATCTGAAGAGCTGGAGTTTGATGCTTGATTATTACTAGATCCAGCTAGAATAAAAGGCATGCTTAAAAAAGAAACATACAGATTTGGTAATAAAATAAGAAACATGTCGCTACAGATCCTACTTATATCAATAATAGCAGATTTGCTACGATTAACCCTTCAGTTGGCCACTGTGGAATCCTGAAGTTATGACGTCCGTTGCCTTTTATCAAGTTCTAATTAGGTACATTTTGTATCCAATTGTTGTCCATCTCGAGCTTCAACTGCCAAGTGGAGGGTTAATCCATTATCTGGTTCTAATGCCTAGCCTATAGGTATCTTACTAGGCAATTAAAATAAAACAAGAAGAGAGCAAGAGAGAAGCTTCGCATAATTAAATATTAGGACATGCTATGCTACCCATGCCATGCGTATGTACATTTTACTATTATAATGACAACGAAGCAGGCATGCGATCCTTTGAACTCATTCTAGCATATACTCGGATCATAACGAATCTGTCAGAGCGTTCTCTATTTTGTTATGCGGCATAAGCAGACTTACAAGCATATGAAATAATCCTATTATCTACTAAAGCCTAGGTAAAAATCGATCAATCTTGCTATTATTTCAGCAATGGTCATTTGGCATTCAACATGTCAAATGACCATTGAAAATTGATTGATAAAAAAAAAAAAAATACGCGTTCGCGCTACGTGAATGTGGGCATTTTTTAAAATTCGTGTACCCAATTAGCGTGAGTTGTTAAATAAAAATTAACTCAGTGTCAGTTTTGTAACGAAAGTTAAGCATACAAATGATGTCAAACTGAACTTTTTTCGCATTTAAATATTGAAAAGAAAAAGTAATTTTTTATACAAACTAAATACTTAATTGTCGTTATAAAACTGACACTGAGTTAATTTTTGTTTAACAAATTATGCCCCGTGTGGTGTCGGGTTAGAATAGCACCACCCCCTGTCTTCCCGTGGGTGTCGTAAGAGTCGACTAAGGGAACAGGGTTGAAGTGTGTTGTGGGCGATGGGCTAGCAATCTATCACTGCAACATCACATTTTGTCGATCTTTTATACCCACATTTATGCTAAAAGTGGCACTGGAACACAAGTTTCATGTGCTCTGTTACCCCTTTTAGGGATAAAAGCGTGATGGTATGTATGTATGTATGTATGTATGTAAATTATGCTAATTGGGTGCACGAATTATTGAAAATGCCCATGTATCCACTCGCTGCAGTGCAAGTGTGAGATGGCTTGGTATATGTCTCAGTCACGTATTTAATTCAATTGTGTGACGACTACGAAAGCAATATAAATCCGTTTAGTACTTTAAGGCCAAAGGAAGTGCCATGGTTACCTGCCCCTACACTGGTTTCAAAGGATCGCGGATCTGCTTAAATCGCATCACATTCGATTCAAGCTTTTCATTAGACATATTTTATTTAGACTGATATTTAACATGCGCTAGGCTTTAACATTCAGCCCTATAATCACAAAACGCCCATAATACCTATTTTACAGTACCGGTCAAAAGTTTAAGTTCACTCTTTGTTTTAGGTACAAATGAGTACTTTTGGGCAATAATTTTTTGCAGTTCGGAAGCCGAAATTGGTTTCCAAATGATCCGTTATTGTTTACAGAGATGTGTTTGATTAGTCAGACACAATTTACGTAGATTTTTAAACAACTCATTCCCTAAAAACCAACATTGTATCTGAGCATTGTACGTTTTAAGTGGCAAGGCCATATGGCTCAGCCTTTGCCGTCATTCCTATAAGATTTTAGGGAATGCGTTGTTTAGAAATCTACGTAAATTGTGTCTGACTAATCAAACACATCTCTGTAAACAATAACGGATCATTTAGAAACAAATTTCGGCTTCCGAACTGCAAAAAATGATTGCCCAAAAGTACTCATTTGTACCTAAAACAAAGAGTGAGCTTAAACTTTTGACCGGTACTGTACTTAGTCAAAATACTTAGTGTAATAGTCAGTCTGTTAATGTACATTGTGTTTATAAAAATAAACATCATACTTACTATAATTAACAGAAACGTATTACGTTTTATGAGTATGGGTGTAATTGTTTACATTTGGCTACTTTCCTAAAAAAATATATTTTGCCCGTCAGTTAGATTATCAAAAAATATTGAACGCGTATTTTTTGTTTTGTATATCAAACAAAATATGAGGAAGATTATTAGCCCGTTAAAGGTCCGCGTGACGTCACATTATGCTAAAAAGTGTATCATAATGTGCGAGATAGACAATGCGTCTCTTTCTAATTAGAACGCTTAGAAAGAGACGAACAGTCTATATCGCCGCGACACAGCTCGCGGGCCGTCCTGTGATAGTCGTGCCGATATAACATCCGACAGATCAGCATCAAATGTGCTTACAACTTGAAACGCTTAGGCAATCTGATGATATTTTAATCATAGGCCGAGCTTTACAAGGCGTTAGTCTGTATCTCACATAAAAACTGAATGAGATAACACACGTCCAATAATAACCAACAAGGTGCTTGTTAGACATATACATGTATGATTGTCCGTCGGGCCGTAGAACGCCCTATAATTGAAGACTAGTAATGAAATAGTATAGTGTGTCTCAAGGGAGCAAAATTATATATTTACGGCGAGGGTATATTGAATCCTGAGTGAAGCAAAAGATTATACAATTAAATCTGGAGCATTACGAGGGCTTCAAGTGATAACTTGTTAAGGGCCAAAACGAAAATAATTTTGCTACCGAGTGACACAATACTGCTTTTCACATCTTCTATGCGACAATTTTTAAACCCTCATTTGACAACAATGACTTATTCTGAATACATAGCATGATCAGGGAAGAAAAGTACAACTTTCGTCCCTCATTCAAGGTCAACAATGACTCTATTCTGGGTTGAACTTTGTTTTACCGACAAATGTTCCATCAAATGTATGTTTCACAGAATTTTAATTTCATCGAAAACAATTTTTTTTCAGAATCAGTAAACTTTTCAGGATTGTTATAAAACAAACCTAACCTAACCTAATACGTTCTACAGAATGACCTTTTAGCTGTACCTAAAAAGTTAACGGTTTCTGAGTAACAAAAATTCGATGAAATGAAAATTCGGCGAAACAATGGATTCGGTGAAACGTTTTTCGGTGAAATAAGGGGACACCCTCTATTCTGAATAGCAGCTGTGAAAAAGTAAATTCTAATCAACTAGGCACTTACCAAGTAACGGGTAGTCTTTGAATGGTTCGTTCTTTATGACTTCTATGCCCTCGCCGCCGCCGGTTTCATTTTTGGAGACCTCCGCCACGCAGTATAGCTGGGCGACTTGATACTATAACAAAATATTACTTTGTTAGTTGACATGGTTTTCTATCTTTAACTTATTTCAACTGGGCTCATGAATGGTTCTTTGTTAACCGGTATACAATGGTATTATCGGCTTTTGTTTGCGGACGCGTGCCATTTTTAACCGACTTCAAAAAAGGAGGTTCTCAATTCATCTGTTTTTTTTTTATGTGTGTATGTTACGCGATAACTCCGTAATTTATGAACCTCTTTGAAAAATTCTTTCTTTGTTTGAAAGCATATACTTCCAGATTGGTCCCGTTGTCACCAAAATCCAGTTCTCTGCTCTTCAAATTTTATAGGCAAACTTGAAGCTATTTGGCTACTGATTTGAAGGCGGTTAAAACTTTGTTTTGAAAGTCAATTATTTGCAAGTAAAAGTTAAGTGCCATATAAAATGTTCATTGTATGATGAACTCTATCGTCTTATTCAATAGATTCAAAATGGACTAAAAGATTAAAAAACCCGCTCCCGGCGAGCCAGATATAAGGCGTTGTGTGGTATTTCATCTCGTAGCTAATTTGGAATCTATTGTATAAGAAGATAGAGTTCATTATTCAATGAACATTTTACGTGGCGATAACATCTTTTTTAGAAACTTTGGCACGTGTTCGTAAACAATGTCTATTCATAAGCTGAGAGCAAAGGGCATTCATGAGCTCAGTTGAAATAAGTTAAAGTATACCTATGTACCTATTGGCCAGAAAACGGCAGTGCTTGTTGTAAAAAGTTTGAATAATATGGACTACTAACGTGTAGTGTAGGTACAGGAAATCCTACTAATAATATTATAAATGCGAAAGTTTGGATGTTTAAGATGTTTGGATGTTTGTTACTCAATCACGCTTAAGGTGGTTCGATTGCCATACAAAACGTTATTTGACATTCGCAGGCTAACGGTGTGATATTTTAAGAAACTTATGTAACAAACTTTCATAAATTGGCTTCCCATTTGCGCCAAATTCCCCCTTTCCTAGAATAAACTTGTATAATCTTGATTAATTTGAGAAATTGGTTTTGGACGTGATATTTTGGGAAGACATTAATCTAGTTTATACAAGTTTATTCTAGGAAAGGGGGAATTTGGCGCAAATGGGAAGCCAATTGATGAAAGTTTGTTACATAAGTTTCTTAAAATATCACGCCGTTAGCCTGCGAATGTCAAATAACGCTTTGTATGGCAATCGAACCACCTTAAACGACTCAACATATTTGGATGAAATTTTGCACGATGATAGTATAGCCTGGATTAAAATATTGGTAGGATAGTTTGCATCCCGAAGTCGCGGGCGGGCCAAAGTAACGAGTAGTAGATTATAATTATATAAATGGCATAACTTGCATTTAAAAATTCGACTGACGTTGTGAGCCTACCATAAAAATAAATATAAATAAAATTATTATTGGGGGACAATCTTACACAAGCCGACCTAGTCCCAAACTAAGCAAAGCTTGTACTATGGGTAATAAATAAAAATAAAAAATAATAAATAAATATTACGGGACAATCTTACACAAATCAACCTAGGCCCACGGTAAGCTCAGTAAGGCTTGTGTTGTGGGTACTAGGCGATGATATATATAATAGATACATACATATAGATACTTATATACATATATAACATCCATAACTCAGGAACAAATATTCGTGATAAATACACAAATAAATGCCCTGACCGGGATTCGAACCCGGGACCTCCAGCTTCGTAGGCAGAGTCACTACCCACTGGGCTACGGAGGCCGTTAATACTTATTAAATTAATGAATACTTAAATACATAGAAAACATCCATGACTCAGGAACAAGTATTCGTGCTCATCAGTCATCACACAAATAAATGCCCTTACCGGGATTGGAATCCGGGACCTCCGGCTTCGTAGGCAGGGTCACTACCAACTAGGCTACAGAGGTCGCCGAAAACACGTAAAATTTATTATTTGATCTTCCATGGTCTATAGACTATAATTAATTTGTAAACTAGCCCAAAAACGCATCTTAATTTTGCCGACTGCTGCTCATGAATTATGCATTGTGTGATTTGCTTCTGTATCTCAATGTTACCTACTCCTTAACTTAATTCTTAATACATTATATTGAGTTAGATTTAGACTTGATTAAAATATAAATCCGTTATACTTTTTGTCAGTAAAAATGCACAAATTACCACATTTTTGATGTAGAATTAAGTTTAACGGATCTTTATACAATCGCGCCTAGAGTATTAACTGCTTAATTACGGTTTCATTGTATTAACCTTAGCGTAACTTTGAAAAATCAATAATAAACAATGATTCTGTCTACACGAGGTTACGCACAAGAAGGTCAAAAACCAGTCTTCTAATAGAATCAATTAGTCCGTTAATTTGCGCATCAAAGCTAGAACAGATAGCCCGTGTAATCTTTTGAATGTGTATTGTGTATTAAGAAGAGTTAAAATAGTTCTAAAGTGGTAAATACTTTTTCAGAGGCAATATATTTTGTCCAGTGGAATAATCCCTCAAACGTTGTCGGAAAATCGCACGCGGCATCGACGTCACATTTCAATGTCAGTGTGATTTGAGAAGATTGTTTAAGCTTCTGTATCTACAATGATACAGAAGCAAGGAGAGGTCCTACTTAGGCTTAGCAAATTATATAAAAAAAATACGTTTTGCGGAATTAATCCCCATAAGCTGTAAATCGTTTTACTAACTTAATTTGGTCCTAAATGCATGTAATCCGAGTTTGCACCATCCCAGGAGGTGTGCATAACTTTTGGGAGCCCAATAACCGCGAATCTTTTGCTCTTTTTTTCTGATTTTGCATGATGTGCACTAGAACAGTACGACGGACGGAAAATGTATTCTATTCAATATTATGGAAGGTCAATGTATACCAAATGTGGGCCAAAAATTTTTGTACTTTTGAAACTGATGAAAATAAAAACATGAATGTTAATTTCCTGATCATTTATTTATTGTGACTATCATCTAAATCTAATGCCATATATTTTATGAAAATAACATTTTTGAAATGACCCCCATCTCGTCGCTGGCACTCCTGCAAACAAATGCAGATGATTTTGGGAAACTCGCTGACACATGTCTTCGGTTTTTTAACTTAGAACTCGACTTTATAAATATCCTCGCTCGAAAAAATCGGCGGTAGTGAGATCTGGGGCCTATTTCATAAAACTTTACAAGCGTACAATTTGACAAAATTGTACAATTTTCCATAGAAAAAGTTGACAATTTTGTCAAATTGTACGCTTGTAAAGTTTTATGAAATAGGCCCCTGCTGGGCTTCCTCCTAAATAGGCGGCGAACTGTTACATACAAATTGTTGCTTTTATAAAACTCTTTTACACAAAAAGCTCGTTATTGATCAGTAAAACGCTTCATTGCAAATAAAACTGCATAAAGTAATGTCAAATTTCCCTTCACTCAAAAACTATATAATTTATTATTACCTATACAAGATATTCAGTGTTGCTATTTACAAAAATGTGAAATTTTATTTACTACATTTTTTATTCTATGGGTTTTTCAGCAGGTATATTTGTTTCAAAGATATGTCGGTCTTGAAAAGTCGCGAAATGGAAGTTTGCACCTAAACGACAAAATTTTCCCAGTTTCTAAACCTTTCATTTTGACTATACCACTGAACCGAATTTGAAGTTTTAGATATTCATTCGACGCAGAATTTGACCCTCTTTTATATTGAATAGAATACATTTTCTGTCCGAGGTACCGTTTTTGTGCTACATGAAAAGAGAGGAAAAATTTATGCAAACCTCCCGTGGATTGGGCAAACTCAGATTACACGTAGGTATTTAGGACCAAATTAAGTGAAGGTATTGAAACGATTTCCAGCTTTATGGGAATTAATTCTTCGAAAAAAATTTATTTGATTGGCCTAAGGCAGATGATGGCTGGTAAAGGTCGCGGGAGTCCGCTGGATGCGGGTGGCGCAGGACCGGCCATTGTGGCACTCTTTGGGGGAGGCCTATGTCCAGCAGTGGACGTCTTTCGGCTGATATGATGATGATGATGATGATGAAGGCAGATGATGTAAGGTACATACAGAACGCGGGTACTACCATATTACCCTTTTTTACACTTGAAGTTTTTTGAGTTGGCCGAATTGCATCAAAGTAGTAAATTCAAAAAGCAACTCTACCCCCTAAGGTACAAGGTTCCATTTACAATAACAGTTTCATAAAACGTCAGCCACATTAAATAATCTCAACTGTACATGCGAATCTGGTACAGTCGCCATGAAATATATGGGATCAAATCATATAAATAGAAACATTTATTTTGTAAATGGGCCACAACGGCAAAATCTGTCGATTAGATTACCTAATTTATTTCATGCATGACATAAATTACAGTACTAACTACAAAGTTGCCTTGGTCAAAATTATAAAAATTTACATCACGATCGTCGCAAAATAACAATATTCAAAATTATAAATACTACACATACTAGTTTCCACCCGCGACTTCGTCTGCGTAAACCCGGGATAAAAACTATCCTATATTTTAATCCAGGCTATAAACTATCTTCGTGCAAAATTTCATCCTAATCGGTTCAGCCGTTTAAGCGTGATTGAGTAACAAACATCCAGACATCCAAACTTTCGCATTTATAATAGTATAGGATTAACTAATCATCATCATAATTTAAGAGTGGCTCTTGTCGGTGGAGTAGACAATTCATTAGCCGACATCATAGTCCTTTCACTAATCATATTTTATTCAAAAGAAAATGAGTGAAAACCATGTCAAATATATAAGAATAAGAATAATTTATTGAAAAACCTTATTGCTAATGTTACATTGTGCCAAATTGTGCTTATATAATATATATTTATTTAATCGTATGGCATACATTATTTGGCCTTTGAGTTTGTCACTTTTTAGTACCTCCCAGGGGACACGTGCAGGGTTGTGGTAGGTAGCTCATGCGGCCCCCTCGAGGGTGCCCGCCTTGTCGGGGCGGGGGGGCTTAGTAACCGTGGACTGGTCACCCACGGCGAAGCTAAGAGGCACCCAGGGCCGGCCTGTTTGGGCTGCCGGCTGGCCCGAGGAGGGCGCTCCTAGCGGGCTTGCCTAAGCCCGCTTAGGATGCGTTAGGGAGGGACCGCAGAAGAAGAGGAGTGCCGGTATTACGGTTCGTCGTTCTCCCTATCTTCTGCGGCCGAGGTGGGATCGCAGGGGGAGAGGCGTGTTGGTATAACGGTGCGCCACTCTCCCTACCCCCTGCGAACTTTGCGGGGCTGTTCCGCTGAAACGGCATTGGTGGGACCGCAGAGGAAGAGGGATGCCGGTATTACGGTGCGCCGCTTTCCCTATCCTCTGCGGCCGAGACGTGGTCGGTGGCGGAACCACAGACCTGAACGATCCGCCACCGGGTGCTGGATTTCCCGCACCCATGATCTCCTCGTAGCGGACTCAGGGGGGTCCGCTACTGAACAGGTGGAGATCGAGGAGGCAGGGCGCGCCTAAACATCTATGGCGTGCCTCACGTGGAGAGCCCCCGGGCATCCGCGAAGGAGCCGCTTGTAGGCGGCTGCCGCCGGCGGGTTTGCGGATGTGTGCGCAAAGCGTTCCCGTAACCTCGCCACAAAAGGCGGCGATGCGGCAAGTGGGGGGGGGGGGTTTAGTGGGTACACCGTGGGCCTCATTAGCTCATACGGGAGTCCCACATAACCACTCGGGTCACCCCCTGCACCCGGGTGGTATGCGTAACGCATTTTCCCCCCTCAAACAAAAAAAAAGGTAGCTCCTGCGGACGCAACTGACAGTTATCCCCCCTTTGTTCCAAATATATATATATGTAGACACGTTCACTGTCAAGAAACTC
This sequence comes from Epinotia brunnichana, assembly GCA_963854355.1. Lineage (NCBI taxonomy): Eukaryota > Metazoa > Arthropoda > Insecta > Lepidoptera > Tortricidae > Epinotia > Epinotia brunnichana. The sequence goes on along the minus strand of OY977954.1, from coordinate 2,236,465 downwards.
TACACTCCTAGCCGATCCCTTGGTTTTCCCGCTAAGTAGCGAAAAGCGCCTACGGCGTAGCCGCCCGCCAGGCAGAGAATGTGTTTTTTTCAATTACCCCATGGTTACGCAAAACTATCCACTCTCGTCTCATTATTCTAAACGACACGACAGCTGCCCATGGCAGTTTCAGATTCATAGATTATGTTTTATTTTATAACTAGCTGTTGCCCGCGACTTCGTCCGCGTAGAACATGTTATCGTCTAAATGTTTGTTTAAAGAATGAACTTAAAAAAAAACATTGAAATTAGTTTTGTAGTCTTTTAGTAAATAGTCTAAATCCGAAGTTACAAATCTCTTACCTTCAAAATGTCTTGCTCTCTATACAAACTTAGAACCTCTTTGAACCCTCATAGTATAAGTCTGAAACTTTAGTTACAAATTTCTTACTTTAAAAAAGTCTTGCTTTCTACATAAACTTCGGACACCCTTTTAACCTTCTACATAAACTCCGGACTCGCGCACGAAGGGTTCCGTACCATTATCTATAAAAAAACTATTTTATTCTATGTTTTTAGTATTTGTTGTTATAGCGGCAACAGAAATACATCATCTGTGAAAATTTCAGCTGGAACTATCACGGTATCAGTGAGATACAGCCTGGTGACAGACAGACGGACGGACGGACGGACAGCGGAGTCTTAGTAATAGGGTCCCGTTTTACTCTTCGAGTACGAAACCCTAAAAACGCTGAAATAAGTTTTGTAGTCTTTTGACAAACAGGCTAGGATCGAAGTTACAAATCTCATACTTGAAAATTGTCTGACTCTCTATACCAACTTTGAACCCCCTATTAACGCTTTTCAAGGAAAAATTAAGAAGAGTTTTTTTTTTGTTGTAATAAGCATTTTTTCTACAAACTATCAAGTATCTAAGCTCAATAAAAGTTTTTCCCATACGAATCTTGCACCCTTTTTAACCCCTTAATGGGTGGAATTTTCCAAAACGCTGAAAGTGCTTTATTTGTAAGCTTTCTACAAAGTTTTAAGCGTCTATCTCAAAAAATAGTTTCCCTCATACAAACTTTGCGACCCTTAGTAACCCACTCAGGGGTGGAATTTATCAACACGCTGAAAGTATTGGTATTTTAATCAGTAATCTTTCTACAAACTTTAAGCTCTATCTCAAAAAAGAGTTTCCCTCATACAAACTTTGCAACCCTATTTAACCCCTTAGGGGTGGAATTTTCCAAAACACTGAAAGTACTTTATTTTTATTCTAGTTAGTAAGCGTTCCACAAAGGTTGAGGTCTCTAGCTAAAAAAACATGTTTTCTCCATACAAATGTTGCACCCCCTTTTAACCCCTGGGTTTAAGGGTGGAGTTTTCTAAAATTTAATTTTTTAAAACGTTGAAAGTACTTTAATAATATTCTAATAATGCTATTTACAAAGTTTTAAGTCCCTTGCTAAAAAAAAACGTTGCCTCCATACAAATGTTGCACTCCCTTTTAATCCCCTTAGGGGTGGAGTTTTCTAAAACACTGAAAGTTCTTTTTTGTATTTCAATAAGTTATCTTTCTACAAACGTTTAACCTTGTATCTCAAAAAAGAATTTCCCTCATACAAATTTTGCAATGATTTTTAACCCCCTTAGGGGTGGAATTTTCCAAAACGCTGGAAGTACTTTATTGTTATTCTAATAAGTAAGCTTTCTACAAAGGTTTAGGTCTCTAGCTAAAAAAACATGTTTCCTGCATACAAATGTTGCACCCCCTTTTAACCCTCTTAGGGGTGGAATTTTCTAAAACACTGCAGGTAGTTTTTTTTGTATTTCAATAAGTAATCTTTCTACAAATTTTTAAGCTTCTATCTCAAAAAAGCGTTTCCCTCATACAAACTTTGCAACCCTATTTAACCCCTTAGGGGTGGAATTTTCCAAAACACTGAAAGTACTTTATTTTTATTCTAATGAGTAAGCTTTATACAAAGGGTTAAGTCTCTAGCTAAAAAAACATGTTTCCTCTATACAAATGTTGCACCCCCTTTTAACCCCCTTAGGGGTGGAATTTTCTAAAACGCTGAAAGTAGTTTTTTGGTATTTTAATCAGTAATCTTTCTACAAACTTTAAGCTCTATCTCAAAAAAGAGTTTCCCTCATACAAACTTTGCAACCCTATTTAACCCCTTAGGGGTGGAATTTTCCAAAACACTGAAAGTACTTTATTTTTATTCTAATGAGTAAGCTTTGTACAAAGGGGGTTAAGTCTCTAGCTAAAAAAACATGTTTCCTCCATACAAATGTTGCACCCCCTTTTAACCCCCTTAGGGGTGGAATTTTCTAAAACGCTGAAAGTAGTTTTTTTGTATTTTAATCAGTAATCTTTCTACAAACTTTAAGCTTCTTTCTCAAAAAAGAGTTTCCCTCATACAAACTTTGCAACCCTTTTTAGCCCCCTTAGGGGTAGAATTTTCCAAAACGCTGAAAGTACTTTATTTGTATTCTAATAAGTAATCTTTCCACAAAGTTTAAATACTCTAGCTCAAAAAATAAAGTTTCCTCCATACAAACTTTGCAACCCTATTTAACCCCTTAGGGGTGGAATCTTCCAAAACGCTGAAAGTACTTTATTTTTATTCTAATAAGTAAGCTTTCTTCAAAGGTTTAAGTCTCTAGCTAAAAAAACATGTTTCCTCCATACAAATGTTGCACCCCCTTTTAACCCCCTTAGGGGTAGAATTTTCTAAAACGCTGAAAGCTGTTTTTTTGTATTTCAATAAGTAATCTTTCTACAAACTTTTAAGCTTCTATCTCAAAAAAGAGTTTCCCTCATACAAATTTTGCAACCCTTTTTAGCCCCCTTAGGGGTGGAATTTTCCAAAACGCTGAAAGTACTTTATTTGTATTCTATAAAGTAATCTTTCCACAAAAGTTTGAAGACTCCAGCTCAAAACATAAAGTTTACTCCATACAAACTTTGCACCCCTATTTAACCCCTTTAGGGGTGGAATTTTCCAAAACACTGAAAGTACTTTATTTTTATTCTAATGAGTAAGCTTTATACAAAGGGGGTTAAGTCTCTAGCTAAAAAAACATGTTTCCTCCATACAAATGTTGCACCCCCTTTTAACCCCCTTAGGGGTGGAATTTTCTAAAACGCTGAAAGTAGTTTTTTTGTATTTTAATCAGTAATCTTTCTACAAACTTTAAGCTTCTTTCTCAAAAAAGAGTTTCCCTCATACAAACTTTGCAACCCTTTTTAGCCCCCTTAGGGGTAGAATTTTCCAAAACGCTGAAAATACTTTATTTGTATTCTAATAAGTAATCTTTCCACAAAGTTTAAATACTCTAGCTCAAAAAATAAAGTTTCCTCCATACAAACTTTGCAACCCTATTTAACCCCTTAGGGGTGGAATCTTCCAAAACGCTGAAAGTACTTTATTTTTATTCTAATAAGTAAGCTTTCTTCAAAGGTTTAAGTCTCTAGCTAAAAAAACATGTTTCCTCCATACAAATGTTGCACCCCCTTTTAACCCCCTTAGGGGTAGAATTTTCTAAAACGCTGAAAGCTGTTTTTTTGTATTTCAATAAGTAATCTTTCTACAAACTTTTAAGCTTCTATCTCAAAAAAGAGTTTCCCTCATACACATTTTGCAACCCTTTTTAGCCCCCTTAGGGGTGGAATTTTCCAAAACGCTGAAAGTACTTTATTTGTATTCTATAAAGTAATCTTTCCACAAAAGTTTGAAGACTCCAGCTCAAAACATAAAGTTTACTCCATACAAACTTTGCACCCCTATTTAACCCCTTTAGGGGTGGAATTTCTAAAAATCCCTTCTTATCCGTCGCCTACGTTATAAAAGGTAGTATGGGTGTAAATTTCAAGTTTCTAGTACCAGTAGTTTCGGCTGTGCGTTGATGATCTGTCAGGAAGTCTTCTTTTATATATATAGATAGATGAACACAGTTTTAACAAAAAATAAATTTTGAAGTACACGAAAAATACAACTTTAGGCCGAACATATAAAGGCGGAATTGCTCTGCGTGATACCGACCGTATTCCAAAGTCTATCGCCATCGCCAGTCACACATATCGGCGGTAATAATTGGTATATGAAAATGATAACCTAAGCGCACCCGCACTCAAACTGAGCCAGTGATTATGATTCAGAATCATTTCTTATCAGAGTGGGTAACTTTTATTAAGCTGGTCGTTCACCTTTCAAAGTGGATGCTGTCACGAAAAAAACTGGCGGAACGAAAACTGTGCTTGTTGGTCATATCATGAGGAGAGAGGAAGACTTTTCCGTGAATCTGGCGCAAGGATTACCCGAGAACCACCGAGGAGTCGTGGGCAGAAGCTAATATCCATACTTCCATACTAATATTATAATATAAATGCGAAAGTATGTCTGCCTGTTTGTGTGTCTTTCTGTCTGTCTGTCTGTCACGCTTAAACCACTGAACCGATTTCAATGAAATTTGGTATGGAGATAGTTCGACTCCCGGGGAAGGACATAGATTAATTTTTATCTCGGAAATCATCCCCTAAAGAGGTTAAAATCCAAACTTAATATTATAAATGCGAAAGTGTGTCTGTCTGTCTGTCTGTTACCTCTTCATGCTTAAACCGCTGAACTGATTTCAATTATATGTGGTATGGAGATAGTTTGACTCCCGGGGAAGGACATAAGTAGGTTAGTTTTTATCTCGGAAATCATCCCCTAAAGAGGTTAAAATCCAAACTTAATATTATAAATGCGAGAGTACGTCTGTCTGTTTGTGTGTCTTTCTGTCTGTCACGCTTAAACCGCTGAACCGATTTCAATGAAATTTGGTATGGAGATAGTTTGACTCCCGGGGAAGGACATAGGATAGTTTTTATCTCGGAAATCATCCTCTAAAGAGGTTAAAATCCATACTTAATACTTAATATTATAAATGCGAAAGTGTGTCTGTCTGTTTGTCTATTACCTCTTCACGCTTAAACCGCTGAACCGATTTCAATGAAATTTGGTATGGAGATAGTTTGACTCCCGGGGAAGGACATAGGATAGTTTTTATCCCGGCAATCATCCCCAAAGAGAGTTCCACGCGGACGGAGTTGCGGGCAGAATCTAGACAACCCAGGCCGGGGCCTAACGGGGGCTACGGGTAGCATGGATGCGGCCTTATCACGCGATAAGTGACAAGATAGAGCATCCGTCCCTGGCTGACACCGTTCGATAGAACGAGACGACGCTCTTATCCTGTCACTTATCGCGTCATTCGTGTGCGAGACGCACCTATGACTGGCTCTGGGCTGGGTAGAATTGAAGGGAAATCCTGCACCTTCGGCGTTGGTCGTTACGGCTTAGCAGGAACTTGGTCGGGTCGGGGTTCTGAATTGAAAGGCTTGTTTACTTTTTCAAGTAATGTCACTTCGCTGCTACTGTAGGTACTGAATTTCATGGGGCCTGGCCGCCCAATTTATACTATCAAGTTACCTCGGCCGGACGCCCCTTCGCCCCGTATTTTTGGCGGGAAAGCGATTTGCGCGGGAAATTTTGGCGCGAAATGACATGTTCATTTATTACACTTCAATCTTACTCTAATACATTATTTACAGTGCTTATACCTATTTCTATGCTATTTATAATACATTATTACACGAGATCCCGCTCGTTCGGCGTCAAAATGCATCTGAAACGCGGGGATTTCGTGTCGGCCCGTATATACGTACCTCGTTCCCCACCTGAGGTATAAATACCGGGGTTCCCCCCTCGCTCGCCCATCAGTCGTTGCCTGACTGGCGCGCGAGTAGGATCTCTAGGTTTCCTTTAGTCTGTCAACATTTCTTAGTGGAAACTTAGTGTTGTCCACTCTTTATTTAGGAAACCAGCGGTATATTACCCTTTTTTTTACTATGTAGGAATGAAATGTGAGGCCTATTATTCTTTATTTCAGGTGCCAATTATATAAGGCAATAGTAGCGCAATGCCTATGTTATAAGAGGTTATAAGCTAGATTACAAGTTAGGTAGCGACTGACAATTTTATGTTTATAACGGGTTTTTATTCTATGCCGTCCTGCACATCTCTCCCGCCGACCATCGTTCGGGTGAACGTTGGATCTTCTTTTGCGTGCAGGTTCTCAGGCTCCGTCGGCAGGATCACCAGCTTCTTGGTCGGTCTTCTGAAGACTCCGCCCTTGGTGGTCACGTCCACTGCTCGCGTCACGCCGTCGGGGCCCGGGTATATAGCTGTAACCCGGCCTCGTGGCCATGTGTTGCGAGGCAGATTCCCGTCGGCCACTAGCACGATGTCGCCGACGTTGATAGGCCGCCCATGACCGTAGGGCTCCCGCCGGTACTGGAGTGAGGGCAGGTACTCCCGGAGCCAGCGGGCCCAGAAGTGCTCGGCCAGGCGTTGGCTCGTCCGCCAAGTCGCGCGGCCGATGAGTGCGGTGTCGTCGAATGTCCCGGGGTTGGGGGCCCGGGCTGAGCCACCGAGGAGGAAGTGGTTCGGCGTGATGGCTTCTGGCTCGTCAGGATCAACCGCCACGTGAGTGAGGGGGCGGCTGGTCACTGTATATTCGGCCTCGGCGAGCAGAGTAGTCAGGGTCTCCTCGCTGGGGCGGCGCTCGTTGAGCACGGCGTGTAGGGCTCTCTTGACGGCTCGTACCATCCTCTCCCATGCCCCGCCCATAAATGGGGCTCCCGCCGGTATGAAGCGCCAGCTGATACCGCGTTGCGCGGCGTCGGTTTCGAGGGCGTCGCCGTAGTAGGGGTAGGCGCGCGGAATCGCGAGGTCTCGCAATGCCCTTAGGTGCAGCGTCCACTCCGTCCATTGGCGCGCTAAGTCTGCATCCAGCTTGTCATCCCAGCCAGTTCCGCGCCGCCACACCTCTTGTAGGATTTTCTTTGCTATGATGGTTACCGGCGCCGCTAGCCCGAGAGGGTCGAAGATCGACATTGTTATTTTCAATATTTGCCTTTTGGTAGGCTCGATGTCGTCCAGGGCTCCGGGAGGTAGGCGGCTGAGGTCCAAGTTGAAGGCGAGTTCGTCGCTCGCGGGTTTCCATATTTGTCCCAGGATTCGTTCATTTTTCATTTCGCTCTTATTCAGTTCGACGGGCGCGGACGTGGCGTCCTCCGAAGTGAGGGCTCGGAGGACCCGCGTGGAGTTAGAGGTCCATTGGCGTAGTTCGTAATGAGCCTCTCTATGTATATCGCGTACATCACTTGACACTCGAATCGCGTCTTCTTCTGTTTTGAAGCTGTGTAGGTAGTCATCGACATAGTGATGTCTTATTATTGCTTTGACGGCCTCTGGATGCGTTTCTTCGTGTTTCTGGGCGTTGACGTTCTTCACATATATTGCTATTGACGGTGAACAAGTAGCGCCAAAAATGAGTGAAGTCATGCGATATTCTTGCGGCGCGTCGTCGCCCCGCCGGTCGCCCCGCCATAGATAGCGCAGGGCGTCTCTGTCTTCAGACTTGACTTTCACTTGCATGAACATTTCTTTAATATCCGCCCCCACGGCGACTGGGTGTTGCCGGAAGCGCATAAGGACGCCCGGCAGCGACTGTAGGAGGGCCGGGCCTGTCAGTAGGCGGTCATTGAGCGACACGCCCCTTGTAGGCGCGGCGGCGTCGTGGACGATTCGGACTTTCCCGGGCTTGCTAGGATTCAGCACCGGGAAATGGGGGAGGTACCACACTCTCGATGACTTGGTAGGCGGCGCAGGCTCGGCGTAGCCCTTCGAGACAAGGGCGTCCATTTCTTCACTATATTTGCTTTTAAGCTCTTTATTTTTGTCGAGTTTCTTTTCTATGTTATGAAGTCTTCTCAGTGTATTTTCGTAGTTGTCAGGCAAGCGGCTGTCGGGTTGTTTCCATAACAGCGGTGCTTCATAATGGCCGTCGGCTGTAGTCTTTATTAACTGGGCTAGCATGATACGCGCCCGCTCTTCCGGGCTTGACTGGGGTAACTTCGGCTCGATAAGTAGGTTTTCGAGCGCGAAATATTCACTGAGTTGTAAATTCAAATCTTCATTTTTCTCGGCTTCTTCAATAGTGGTCAAGCGATGCGTCGCATGTACTTGTTTGCCTGTGATGCGTGTGTGTGCACCGTGTAGCACCCAGCCTAGCGGCGTTAGGGATGCCGCTGGCTGATGCCGCTGGCCGCGGCGTGTTTCATTACTGACGAGTAAATGCCAGTTATCTTGTCCGATTAATACTCTAGGTCTCGCTGACTCGTACCGCAGGCTATCTTCTATGTCGCATAAGTGTGCGCACTCGCGGAGATCCTCCTTCTTAACGGACTGTGGTGATAGGCTCAGATCGTCTATGGTATGCGCACCGACCCTATAAGGTTGGTCGGTGCCGCGGATGCTGAGCGTAACACGGCGTGATCTCGATGCGTCGATTTTTTCTTTCGTTATAGCTTCTATTTGTAGCGGCACTGTCGGGCCGTCCAGGCCTAAGTCGTTCGCGAGCCCTTCTTGTACAAGTGTTATCGTGGAGCCGTCGTCGAGGAGGGCGTAGGTCTCGACGGCTCCCGCCGGTCCAGAGACTGTGACCGGGATAATTTTCAGATAGGCTCTCGCTTCTCGGGAGGCGCGCGTCGATGTGACGGCCTCGTTTCTTTCTTCAATTCTTTGATAATGTAGCAATTTGTGGTGGAAGTATTCGCAGCCGTCTCGCTCGCACTTCGTGCGCTTGCATGAGTGCATCCTGTTCTTGTAGCGCAGGCATCGGAAACATAGCCGTTGATCTTTGGCTAGTTTCCACCGGTCTTCAACGGCTTTTTCGATAAACTTAGTGCATTTATCTATTGGGTGACCGGTGTTGTTGCAGGCGGCGCACTTAGGTGAAGGCTTGTCTGTGGTCGCGAAGGCTCGGTGTGTCCTTTTTGCAGGATGAGGATTTGCACCGTCGACGTTCTCGGGCTGCGCGTAGAGCGCGCAGTAGTCCGCCTCGCGTTGCAGGAAGGCTGATATCTTTATTAGCTCAGGCTCGTCGTTTTTCTGCGTATTCGCGTAGTCGAACCATCTGTAGCGTAGGGCGGGCGTAAATTTCTCCATCATTGCCCGTGTCGTCTCCGGGCTGTGTAGATAGTGAGCGCGGTCAAGAGCCTTGAGTGTGGCTATGACGTTGGCTACACGGCTGGCGAAGACACAGATGTCGAGCGGCCCGTCGTTAAGGCGCGGTAGGGCGCGTAAACGCTCGAGCTCGGCGAGGGCAATGGCGTCTGGGCGGCCGAAGCGGGCTTCTAGGCTTCTCATTACTTCGTCTGCGCGAGCGTTGTAAATGAGGAGGCTCTCGACGGCTTCTTTGGCCCTCCCTTTGAGGCATCTTCTTAATCTTGCTATATTATCCACTTCACTATAATTTGCGGTGGTTCCGTTGTAGGCGGCTTTAAATGATAGCCATTCTTGATGCGAGCCGCTGAATGGCGGCAACTCGGCGTGATAGCGTGATGACTCTCTCGGGCCGGCACGCGCGGCGATGGCGATGGCAGAGGCGAGCTCACTCAGGTTCACACTTTGTTGATTCTTCATTACTATGGCGCTATCTTCTTGCGCATTCGCTTGTGAATACATTAACGGCGGCGGATATGCGTCTGTTTCGCGTCGGCGCGGCGGCGTTGGCGCGAAAACGGGAGCGTGGGTTCCCCCGGCGGGGGGAGGGGCGGGGACGGCGGGGCGCACGGCAGCGGCGCCCTGTCCCGCGCCCTCGGCGGGGCTCCTCTCCCGAGCCTGCTCGGCGTACTGTGGGGTTGCAGGCTCGGGTTCTTCGATGTAAGGTGCATTGGAGATGGCGAGGACATGTCTCTGGCTGGTCTCGAGCCATTCATCTATGCGGCGTTCTTGTTGGACTGTAGATATTGTGCCGGTGTCATCGTCGCTGTCTTCGGCTTCTATGGCGGCTATGCGCGCTTGCGCGAGCTCCAATTTGATTCGGAGGGCTTCTTCTCGCGCTTGTGCGAGACGGCGGACGCGATGACTCGACGTTGTTTTCACTGATTTTGACGGCGGCCGTGCGGCAGGATGCTGGCTTGACTGTGGGGTTTCCTGCCGCAGTGTTGCTGCAGGGTGTAGGCTCTCCTGCAGCAGCGGGACTATGGGTGGCAGCGTTGACTGTGGGGTTTCATGAGGCAGTGTTTGTGACTGCGCGGCATCATGATGCTGCCCTATGGGTGACCTCGGCTGTGGGTCTGGACGAGGCGCCGGCGTCGCAGGAGTGCTCGTTCGTGAGGTCTCCTGCGAGGGCCTCGAAACTTCTTGAGTCGTAGCAGTTCCCGACGTGGACGTGGTTGCTTGTTCCAGCATGGCTTCTCTTATGTTCGCTGCGATAAGTTGACCGAGTGTGCGATTTCCTGCTTTCGATCTTGTAAGGGGCATCCTCTATGTAGAATCCGGTTTTCGATGGACCAGCATGTGCGAGACGCACCTATGACTGGCTCTGGGCTGGGTAGAATTGAAGGGAAATCCTGCACCTTCGGCGTTGGTCGTTACGGCTTAGCAGGAACTTGGTCGGGTCGGGGTTCTGAATTGAAAGGCTTGTTTACTATTTCAAGTAATGTCACTTCGCTGCTACTGTAGGTACTGAATTTCATGGGGCCTGGCCGCCCAATTTATACTATCAAGTTACCTCGGCCGGACGCCCCTTCGCCCCGTATTTTTGGCGGGAAAGCGATTTGCGCGGGAAATTTTGGCGCGAAATGACATGTTCATTTATTACACTTCAATCTTACTCTAATACATTATTTACAGTGCTTATACCTATTTCTATGCTATTTATAATACATTATTACACGAGATCCCGCTCGTTCGGCGTCAAAATGCATCTGAAACGCGGGGATTTCGTGTCGGCCCGTATATACGTACCTCGTTCCCCACCTGAGGTATAAATACCGGGGTTCCCCCCTCGCTCGCCCATCAGTCGTTGCCTGACTGGCGCGCGAGTAGGATCTCTAGGTTTCCTTTAGTCTGTCAACATTTCTTAGTGGAAACTTAGTGTTGTCCACTCTTTATTTAGGAAACCAGCGGTATATTACCCTTTTTTTTACTATGTAGGAATGAAATGTGAGGCCTATTATTCTTTATTTCAGGTGCCAATTATATAAGGCAATAGTAGCGCAATGCCTATGTTATAAGAGGTTATAAGCTAGATTACAAGTTAGGTAGCGACTGACAATTTTATGTTTATAACGGGTTTTTATTCTATGCCGTCCTGCACAATTCGTGCTACGGGGCCAGAACAGAAACGTCTGGCGCACGCGACCATGGAGACCCGAACATGGGATAAGGGAAATCCCATGTGGGAAATAAGTCGTTCACCTATAGGCACCGCACTATTCTCGGTGCCAAATGGATGAACGTAATATTCATAACATAATTCGTAACTTATTGCAGCCATGGTACAAATAATGGTCTTACATAGGGCATAGATTCTCATGGACCCTGGTGGACAGACCCACAGCAATTTCAAGGATAAAAATAATTATAATTAAATCTTTATATAAATATTTTGACTACATTTACGAGCGCGACACGTTGCTGTCTGCTCGTCGGTCGCACGTGTTCGACATTCACTAGAACGCCAAGTCGACAAAAAGATGTGTCGTAATGGACGAACGTTGACGTTAAGGCCGAAACGCACTGACAGCGGTGGCGGAGCGACGCGAAGGCGGCACCGGTTATAATGTTCGAGCTAAAAGGATCCGCACAGAGCGGCGTCGAGCTGCGTTTGGATATCCAACAGGCTGCGCAAAGTATCTTTAAACGCTATTATTATTATTTATTTTTATTTAAAGACAACATTAGGTTCAAACATTATTAGTATTTACTTAATCGAATTTTACATACATACATACAATCACCCCTCTTTCCCAGAGGGGTAGGCAGAGATCACGGATCTCCATTTGCTTTACGATCCTGACAAACCACTTTCACTTCACTCACTTTCATAACATTTCTCATACATGCACGTCGGTTTAGGGTACTTTTGACCTGGCCTTTTTCTAAGATTTCTCCAATTTGATCGGAGAAAGTTCGCCTAGGTCTTCCCCTTCCAACTTGCCCTTCCACTCTTTTTATATACACTCTCATCGTTAATCTTCTTTCATCCATCCTCTCTACATGCCCAAACCACCTTAACATACCCTTCTCAATTTAAGTAACTATATCTCCATCCATTCCACACTTATCTCTTATCACACTGTTTCTGACTCTATCACTCAATTTCACTCCGCACATACTTCTCAACGCTCTCATTTCTACTGCATTCACTCGACTTTGATGTCTTTTCTGCCACACCCCAACTTTTGCTACCACATAAGTGTGGGCACCAACACTCCCCTATGCACAGCCACGCGTGCTTTTTGCGATATTTTCTGGCTGCCCATAAAGGCGTTCAGTGCCCCATTCACTCGGTTCCCTGCATTCACTCTCCTTTCAATATCTTTCTCATGCTTTCCGTCTCCAGTAAATAATGTCCCCAAATACACAAACTCTTTTACTTGTTCCAATCTTTCTTCACCAATCAAATTTTAGTTCCTTAATAATTAAAGCAAAAAAGAGATTTAGTCCTCTGACCCATTTGCCACAACAGAGGACACTAGCTTGCTACTCCCGCGCACCCTGCCAAATTTGATTGGCCTATTTGAGTTTTGGAGCGCAGCGTTGTGTTCCGGATACGAGCCGCTAATTTGACACATTTGCTGCGCGCTATATGGCTTGCTGGCAAACCCCGAGATTGGACTTTTGATTCAGATGAAATTAGGTATGATTTACTTCCAGAGAAGGAGGATCCAGATCCAGATTAAATGAGCGGCACAATTATGGATGTGCGATTAAGGAGTTATAAAGTGAACAAATGCTACTATTATAAATAATTAACTGTGTGCAGATTATTCTTTAAATTTAAGAGTTATCCTCTTGTCGGTGGAGTATTTTCCACTTCTCTCTGTCGTACGCCATCTCCTTGACTCGCTGATACGACACGACACCAGCTTTTTGCTTTATTTGGTCCATATAACTGCGCCGTGGTCTTCCCCTGCCTCTCCTTCCTTCTATCTTTCCTACCATTATGGTTTTAAAGAAGTTGTCGTGCCGTATCAAATGTCCAATCATTTTCCCCCTTCTAGCGCTGATGGTGTTGAGGATCGCTCTCTTCTCTTTTACCCCTCGTGTGTAGATTAAGTGAGAAAAATACCCGTGTTTAGTAATTATGACATTAACTAAGATTACATTACCAAGGTCCTGTGGAGAAGGATTTTTTCACTATACCACCTTTTTGCATTTGCTATTTATTCAAGTTTTTTGTAACGTTTGAATAGATAATTACGTACAGACATGTCGTAATAAATGTTGGGATGATCAGATGACCTTTTGACCATGGCCAAGCACAATCCGCGGTGATTTTTCCGGACAGAACACTGTATTTTACTGATAGTCAAATTAGCAACTATTTTATGATACTTCAAAAACTCTCTGCTGGTATAAAGTTTGTAGTTTTGTAGGGAAATAGAGACTAGTGACGTCACCATTTTCTATGCTCAAAACAGCGTCCTTTTCATGGTTTAAATGTATTTAAAAATTGTTAAAGTATCAAAAATTGGTTGTTGTTTGATACTTTCTCTTTCTTTTCGTTTTGTTGGTAATGTTTAAATAAATAATTTTATTCTTGTCGAATATTGTAGGTATTATATCGAACCCAGTATATAGTAAGACAAGAACACTGTACAGCCACCTGCGTCAATATCTGACCAGACAAAGGACTCAAAAATATCTGACACGCCATTATAGGTCTAGAAATATAGTATAGTCAGATAATTTTCGCGTCTTATATAATTGCAGGTGACTGGTTGACGTTAAATATATGTTTACTTACGCTTTGGCACCTTATTCCACTGTGATACGGCGAAAACTTTATACATATATTTGACGTCGACTATACCACTGCGAGGCAAGGTTAAAGAGGGACACTGCGATAGGTTAGAGCAGGGGTCGGCAACCTTTTAGCAACCAAGGGCCAAATAGGAGCTAAAAAAAATACGCGGGCCGCACTTCTTAATTAATTGTGACTTTATCAGACAACTCCAAAATTTTGAATTCAACGACCTCTACATACAGAACAGCCAGCGAGGCTCGCGGGCCGCACGCAAGGGTTGCCGACCGCTGCGTCAGAGAAACGAAAGTTAAGCATCTCTTTGTTTGAAACATATTGTTGCATGCCTTTCTTCCGCGAAAAAAAAAAAAAAAAAAATTGTGCGTGCATAGCATGCGCCGCAGTGGACTTATGGCTTCTTTAGTTTTGTCAATTTATTTTTAAATGTGTCATAATGTTACTTATTATATTACATGATAGGTAATAAATTACATATTTCAATGACTCACCTCTTCAACTGTTAATGGCAGTGTGACCCGGCTGCAAAAAAAAAACATTATTATAGAACAATTTTGCGGTTGAACGCTGAAACATGGAGGAATTTAATTCCAACTCATAGCTGAAATGCACATTGATATATGGGCATTTTTAAAAATTCGTGCACCCAATTAGCGTGAGTTGTTAAATAAAAATTAACTCAGTGTCAGTTTTGTAACGAAAGTTAAGCATACAAATGATGTCAAACTGAACTTTTTTCGCATTTAAATAAGGTATATATGCATATGATTTATATATTGAAAAGAAAAAGTAAATTTTTATACAAACTAAATACTTAATTGTCGTTACAAAACTGACACTTAGTTAATTTTTGTTTAACAAATTATGCTAATTGGGTGCACGAATTATTGAAGATGCCCATATTGACCAAGCATGTGCATCATTCTAGCATTCATTCACAAGCAAAGCAAATGGGTATTTCTCAAATAACGTGATTGACTAGTCACAACACAAACATGTGCAAAAGTTAACGCTATTAATACTTAATTGTTCTTTTTAGGGTTCCATACTCAAAGAGTAAAACGGGACCCTATTACTAAGACTTTGCTGTCCGTCCGTATGTCTGTCTGTCACCAGGTTGTATCTCAAGAACCGTGATAGCTAGAGAGTTGAAATTTTCACAGATTATGTATTTCTGTTGCCGCTATAACAACAAATACTAAAAACAAAATAAAATATTTTTTAAGGGGGGCTCCCATACTTGATTTTTTTGCCGTTTGTATAGATAATGGTACGGAACCCTTCGTGCGCGAGTCCAACTCGCACTTGGCCGGTTTTTTTTTATATTCAGAGCAAAAGATTTAAGTCAGCTAGTATATAAATAATTACAATATTTAACTACTGGGAAATTCTTAACTTTTGGACATGGTTGTGACAAGTGCAGTGCAGTGCAAGTGACGTTAACTATACGAGAATGACCCAAATATGGATCTTATCCCTGCCACATAGAGCACACATTATTTGCCAAAAATTTTGACTTCATGTTCTATATAAGGTGCTAACAAATTAAGTACCATTACATCAAAACATTTATCTTTAAATAGAAATTAAGAAAACTTTTTATATGATATTTTTGTTTTAATTTCCGGAACAAAATAAATAAAATATATTTATCTAACTAACAATATAATAATTCATGAAAACCATGCTGTTCTACATAAAAATTATAAAACATAATTAATAATGTTTAATGTTAGTAAAAATAGATTTTAATCTAGTTCCAACTGACTTCATATAGCTTACATGTTTGGTTTCCATTACAAAAAATGGTTTAGTCTAATAACTATGATATATCATAAAGTTACAAATTTTGTAAAATTAATGATTATGTAGCATAGTCTTTATGTAAAGGATAAAAAGTTATACAATATACTCTACTTTATCAGATGTTGATATACTTGTTTTAACAATTTATTATCTTTTTACCTGACTACCAAGAATACTATGTTTTTCCTGCGTATATACATATGTATGTATGCGGGGTTGTTATAAATCTTCCTTTTTTAAATTACACAAACATAAATTATGTTCCGGGGATATTCAAACTTTACATTTTGTTTAACATACATTGGGCTTAGGACTATATCAAAATTGTGTACAAGCAATCTCTCAAAAGAGAAATGCACTAACCCCTACCATACACTAGGCACAGCCTGCCCCGTAGGCAGCCAATTTGAGTGTGAATTTATATAATAAACAATGCGACATTAATAGAAAAGATCCAAGACTCGGAAACAAATATTTGTGATCATCACACAAATAAGTGCCCTTGCGGGGATTGGAACCTGGGACCTCCAGCTATACAGGGTGTCCGGTAAATAATGGACAACCTTCTAACCACGAATATGGCACCTTAGACTGGTCCAGAAAATCGACTTTGAGGTTTAGTAAAAGTCCCCTGGTTTTCGAGATATTCGCACTTTTCGAAGAGCATATTGTACCAAAACAAGGTGTTTAAAAGTGAACATTTTTAGCAACATCTTCATTTGTAAAGATGTAAATGGCATGTGTTATACCATTTTAGAATCAGTATTAGATAAACTATTTTTCAGGAAGTTGGCCACTCTGGTCCTCATACATTTTTTTTCACCACAAGCAATCAATTTTGTAGAACATTTTAAAGAAATATGTGATTTTATTAATTAAGACCTAATTAAACAAAAATCAGTCTGGGCACCATAAAACTCTAATATACGTTAATTAGCATCACTGTTAGAGAATATTTCCGAGAATTATTAATGTCCAGGTCATTAAAGTTTAAAGTGAAATAAGGTGCACACCTTGCACCACTTGCACCTTATTACACTTTAATGACCTGGACGTTAATAATTCTCTGTAACAGTGATGCTAATGAACATGTATTAGAATTTTATGGTGGCCAGACCGATTTATGTTTAATTAGATCTTAATTAATAAATAAAAAAATCTTTAAAATGTTCTACAAGTTTGATTGCTTGTGGTGAAAGAAAAATGTATGAGGACCAGAGTGGCCAACTTTCTGAAAAATAGTTTATCTAATACTGATTCTAAATGATATAACACATGCCATTTACATCTTCACAAACAAAGATGTTGCTATAAATGTTCACTTTTAAACACCTTGTTTTGGTACAATTCGCTCTTCGAAAAGTGCGAATATCTCGAAAACCAGGGGACTTTTACGAAACCTAAAAGTCGATTTTCTGGACCAGTCTAAGGTGCCCTATTCGTGGTTAGAAGGTTGTCGGACACCCTGTATACTTATTATCAAACGTCGGTCTATAGGGGGCAGTTTGAGCGCAAGGTAAGGTTTACAAAAAAATCTTAACTTAGAGTATTATAATGTATTATTTGTAACATAGTTAATTAAATTAGTTACCCGTTATCATTTATTCATCTTTAATGTGTAAAAACTCTTTGAAGTGATGACTGATAGCCCACTAAAGTGGCCACTTAAAAAACAAATAAATAGCTGACATGCGTCATTTGACTGTTGTTCATACTTATATTTGTTGGTAAAGTGCCGTCTAATCAATAGAAAGATTTGCTTTAATTGTTAATTTGCATATCTATGTATTGCAATGGGTACGATACTACGACAGCACTACGAACTTAAGTCACAGAAAGGTCACATTATTGGAATTTCACATTATAAATACTAGGTACCAAATACTCGAAAGTGAATTGATTGATTTGCGAATCTTACCTATCATTCTGACATGCCATGAAACGTTTGCTTATTATTTATTACCTCGCATTAACTAAATGGATTTCAAAAATTATGGTATTTTTGGATTCATCTCAACAACCCAACTAAATGTATCTTAAAATAATATAAAAATCAAATTAAATTAAATTTTAATGACTGTCTGCTTAAAAAAAACATACGTCTATTTACAAACCAATGGAATCTGGTGTCAAATGAATATCTAGTTTTTAATTTTTATCATCAAAATAAATACAAAGAAAGTGTGAATAAATTCTATCATACAAGTAATTATTAACTTCATACTTTGTTGTTAATATGTCAAACGTCTCTGTACTTATATAAAAAAAAAAATATTAGGGGATTTGTGTAAGATTGCACAAATCGAACTAGCCTCATACTAAGCTCAATAAGGCTTGTGTACTAGACGACAATATATTTATTGGATAAAACCTCCAAGACCCAGAAACAAAACATTCATGCACATCACACAAATATTTGCCCTTACCACAATTCGAACCCAGGACCTTCAGGTTCTTAGGTGGTAAGAATAGATAAACAGTGTAGAACATTAAATGTACAATTGGTAATAACATCTAATTTAATCCCACAAGACAGGCCTAACTTAGTGTGGAGGTCACAGGTAAAAATCTATATTTTACAATGTTTTTAAATAGTAAATAAACAATATTCCATTTTATTTTTGACAGACATATCCCATTTACTTTAAGAATTTGCCAGAATAACAACTCTGTAAGATATTTAAAAAAAACTATTGATTATACCGTAAATCAAAGTAATATGTTGGTATGTTGGAAGCAATCAACATTTTATCTCAGAATGTTTTGTGTGATGATGATCAACATGTTTGCATGAGTTGATTAGATTTAGAAAGCTTAAGATAACCGTGTTCATATTTTTAATTAAGCAAAAATATTCTTATCATTGATTAGAGTGAGACAAAGAGTCCAAATGATGTATAAAAATTAATCATCAGTGGATCGTAATTTTGAGTAGACCCTCTAATTTTAACATGTTACAATATGGGACATTAATATCATATATTAGGCCAGACAAAAAAAATATTCATGTAGCAGAAGATTCGTAATATCCTAAATCTGCTGAAATGGCCATCTGTCAGGTAGACCTTGACCTGAAGGTCTGTCACTGTCAGGCAATTTAATCCTCGTCCTGACTCGATAAATTGAAATTCGCGACAATTAAAGCAGTCAAGACTGACAGACCAAATATCTTGGCAATATCTACTGATAAGGAAGTATACCCTTAAAATCCGTGCCACGAACTGTGCAAAAATCGATTTATTATTCCTGACTAGACTTAACCTTGACAAAATGTACTTACTATTCTTTGATAAGCATCTTGTATATTTATTTTATTTCACTTAAATGCACATTAGACTAAACAGTCCACTCTCACGACAAAGTAACTTATCACAGAACCAGACTTGAGCGATGGTCCGATTATTGTAATTTTAATCTATGACCAATCTTCTACGAGCGAATTATGACAGGGCGCATGCTTCATGACGCAACGGATATTACGTCAACGTTTTCTGATGCGTTCAAGATAAGACACTGTAATGGAGTAAAGTAAGTTTATTTTGAAAATGTTATTATTGAAACGTACTTATTTTTACTTTACTCAAAAATGTAAACAAACAGGGCTATAACCACGAACTTCGAATCTCGAACTTCGTATATCTCTTTCTCTATCGCACTTATGGTTTATGGTACTCGAGCGACCGAAACGGAGATATACGAAGTTCGAGATTCGAAGTTCGTGGTAGCGCCGCAGGGCTCAAATATATTATTAAAAAAAAAATAAGAACTTTATCATGTATCTCATATCAGAGGGCCTACCGCGAACGTCATTCGAAGTTTTCCCTCTCTGTCGCACTTATTTACGAACTTGTAAGTATGACAGAGAGGGGAAACTTCGAATGCATTTCGCGGTAGGCCCTCTGATATCTCTCGAGCACTGAATGGATTTTTTAATCTGTGGTAAAATTAAATTTTGACGTGCCCCGTGTGACGTATGACGTATGTTCATTCAGTTCAGTTCAGTGAGCGTGAGCCGTGAGCAAACAAATTTTTCTCACCTCAGACCTCAGCCTTACGCACGCAATGAGCTGCAGTTAGTTTGCTAATCTAATCTAATTCCAAAGAAAATGCACTGATACATTCACATACGTTGGCCTTTTAATTAAATTACTACTTGTGCCTATACCCTTCGAGTTAGCTTAAAATCATATTGGAAAACCGAGTGATTACAAAGATGAGTTTAGTGGGAAAAAAGTGCGAATCAATATCCCTATTGGAATCGAATACAGACGACGTAATACCAAGTGATATTACGCCTGAGGATGTTTTGAGGCTGGATAGGATCACTGACACATATCTGTGCAGCCCCGAGGCGAATGTATACGATATAGATTTTACGAGATTCAAGATCCGTGACCTGGAAAGTGGGACAGTGTTGTTTGAGATCGCGAAGCCGCCGACGGATTTCGGGGTGGACAGTGAGGGCGCCGAGGACGCTCCCGAGGAGCCCTTGGACCCCAACGCCGGGAGATTCGTGCGTTATCAGTTTACTCCACAGTTTTTGAAGCTGAAGACTGTTGGTGCAACGTACGTTTTGTTTCTGGATGACTAGTTTACAGTGATGTTTCTCAGATTGTTTTCTGTTGACATATCGTAACATTGTGATAAAAATACTGTTTTTCTTTTCAAAATGTGACGCCGCTTGCAGTGTATGGCGTCATACCAGTCCTTAAAAAGTATAAACCGAAGCCATATAAAAAATAAATATTGCTGTAGGCTTAAGCTGACCAGAGCCATCTTCCATAATAATGTATTTTTTGTTTCTACCACTTAACCACAGTCTATAAACTAATATTCTAATACAGTCAGTCGACGAAGCTGTGTAGACGGGGCAGTGTGGGGTGTGACGGGGGCGTAGTATAGGGTGAGCCCCAGCTACATACATGTAACTTGGGACATGACATTGTCAAACCCGCAAACGTCAAAGGCGTTGGTCCACTGTTAGTCTTTACACTGTGACTTAACCATCTTTTTTCGCAATTGGATAAGATAAGATAAGAGTTCGATGTTGTGTATATAATTTAATATTTGTATGTTATAGTGTGGAGTTTACGGTAGGCTCTCGCCCCGTCAACCACTTCAGGATGATTGAGAAACACTTCTTCAGGGACACTCTGCTCAAGACCTTTGACTTTGAGTTCGGATTCTGCATCCCATTCTCAAGGAACACTTGCGAACACATATACGAGTTTCCTACACTGCCTCCTGATCTAGGTAAGATGAAGAACCTGGCAAATTGGCCAATCAACTTTTAAACTAACTCAGTTTTGATTCCCAGGTTACTTTTATTGTACAAAATTCAACATGCAAATATAGATTCTGCAAGTAGGCCTTAAGGGCACTTTTACATGTCATAGCTTACAAATACAACTATTCAACAATGGTATCATTGTGACATGAATACATAGCAATGATAAAAATATAGACAATTACCTACACTAATTTCTCAAGGGATGTACTGAGGCTCTAGTATAAGTTTTATCTATACAATACGTTTTCGAACACATCTTCATTTAGTTTAAATT
Source organism: Epinotia brunnichana (assembly GCA_963854355.1). Lineage (NCBI taxonomy): Eukaryota > Metazoa > Arthropoda > Insecta > Lepidoptera > Tortricidae > Epinotia > Epinotia brunnichana. The sequence continues at coordinate 2,215,220 of OY977954.1, read as the reverse complement.
TGTATTGCAACAAGAACAGCGCCTCTGTTGGTAACTATTAGGAACTACGCATTGCCATACAAATTGAAACTAAACGCAAACGCGTTCGAAAACGTATATTATTATTATTTTTTTTACCTTTCCTTTATACCTGCTCCCAGGCTTGCTCCATCATTCCCACAAAGCGGATGATGCAGTTCGCCGGGAGCACCTTGAATTCCTTTGGTTGCGGGTAACCGTTACCAAAGTAGTTCATTCTTTGTCTGGCAAGGGCATGACATTCACACAAAAATCCAAGTACTTAAATTAAAGCATGTTTTTGTGTAAAACTGCACAATAAATATTGGTGCCTGAAACTTCCTTTAGCATTAAAGAATATACATAGTCAGTATGTTGGTACAGTCACCATCAAATATCTCAGAGCGGCCGCTCACAAACATCTGAACATGTCTCTATTGTTGAGGCATCAGAGACGTGTTCAGATATTTGTGAGCACTTAAGCCGCTCCGATATATGTGATAACGACGATTGTACCGTCAAGTTGATTTGATGATGGAGTGAGAAGGTGGAAATGGTGTGAAAAAAACAAATACAAAATACATATGATTGCGGTATATAAAATTCCACATGTAAAATACCTCTTCCATTTGGTATTTGAAATACAGATGTTTTTGTATTTTAAATATGTATCTCAAAAATAAGTAATCAAATAATAATGCAGTTTACTTTTTTTAATAAGCCTTCATTTTAGACACATTTTTTCATTCTTAGTTACTCTGGTGGTCTTTGTGTCTGTTTGCCAATCGGCAAAGGCCTTCAACTGTTTATCTACTCCTGTTTAAAAATGGTCATTCTCACATTCCAGTTGAAGAGATGATCCGAGCCCCGTTCGAGACTTGCTCAGACAGTTTCTACTTCGTAGACAAACAACTGGTGATGCATAACAAGGCCGACTACGCCTACAATGGAGGGATCAACAACTAATACCTCTTTGAATCTTCGTGTTTACACCATTTGACTATTGGCACTACTTTTTTAAGGGTTGAGCTACTTTTTCTTGTCTTGTCTCAAGCTGAGAAAAAAATTACGTGAAAAATGGCTTTAAAAGTGCATACGAAATTGAGGTAACCACTAAACTAGAAGATATCCTATCACAAATCAATTTCGATCAAAAAATACACAACAGAATTCAACTCTTTCAACACCAATTTTTATTTATTTATAGCCTCTTTTCAGAAAGTTACAATAACATACTTAAAACTACAGTAACCGCAAAATATTACATTTCTGTGTGCCTACTGGCAAAGGCCTCCCCCAGTCTTCTCCATTCCTCCCTGTCTGTGACCACTCTGGTCCACGTCTTGCCGGCCATTTCTATAATTTCGTCCTCCCATCTTTTAAATTGTCTGCCTCTATTCCGTTTGCATCCTCTTGGGTACCATGTAGTTAAAATTTTGCTCCATTTCTCCGGTCCTCTTATTGTATGTCCAGCCCACTTCCATTTAAGATTTTTCACTTTATACGCTACATCCTCGAGTTTTGTCTTGTCTCTCAGTTCCGAATTCTTTATCTTGTCTATTCTTCTCTTCTTGAGTATGCTTCTTTCCATGGCTCTTTGACTTACTTTTAATTTCAGACACTGTGCCTTGGTCAGTGCCCAAGTTTCGCAGCCATATGTGAATATTGGCAAAATGCATGTGTTGAATAACTTCCTCTTTATACTGGTACTAAACTGGGTGCTCTTCATAATCTCTTTCATTGACCAGTATCTCTTCCATGCATTTCCGATTCTTCTGTCTATTTCTTTGGCGGTCGACTCATGTGGCGAGATTATTTGGCCTAAGTATAAATATTCTGGGACATATTCAATTATATTGTTATTTTTCAACACCAATAATTTACTTTAAAAACAAAGTTTTAACCAACTTCAAATCAGTAGCCAAATCGCTTCAAGTTTAAATACAAATGCAAATACAAATCTTTATTTTACATAAAAATGTGGTACAAAAGTCGTTATTAAATTATCAGGTTTCACACCACCAGAATGTTTGCCGATAAAATTTTAAGAGTTCCCTCGATTTCTCCAGGATCCCATCATCAGAACTGGATTTTGGTGACAACGGGACCAATCTGGAAGTATATGCTTTCAAACAAAGATTTTTTTTTTCAAATCAGTTCATAAATTACGGATTTATCGCGTAACAAACACAGAAAAAAAAATACAACCAAATTGAGAACCTCCTTTTTTGAAGTCGGTTACAAACATCATAAACGTATGTTGTGTTGTTTCCACAATGTTAAGAAAAACTATAGGCTATTTAACATGAAGCTTACTATAGCAACATACACTCTTAGAGTAATAACGCCTAGAATGATAGTTTCATACGGCTGACGCGTCAAGCGTGAGGCATAAGATGGATTTATGTAGTTGTGTTCAACTCGTATTCACACGCGCCAATACGCACACAAACGCACCAATTTTGTTCCACCGATCGGCGTACTACGCCATTTATGGCTGAGTTTTGGTGGCCTCACCGTTGCGCGTGAACTGCGTTTCTAGGCGTTATTATTCTAAGCATACACTTATGAATGTTGTTAAAGCAAGCTCCCAAAGTGTTGCGCCGCGGTGCCCTTAGACGCCGTAGAGAGTATTAAAAAAAAACATTTCAGATAACTTGTTCCATATTTTGTTAGTATAGCAGAGCAAGAGATTTTCAGTTCGCATGGCACTTGGGCACTTACTTATAGACTTGATATGTGCGCCGCGAACTATGCTGTTAAAGTAAGCTTCATGCAGGGCCGTAGCCAGAGTTGAATTTAAGATACGGCAGCCGTAATTACAGGTAGGGCACAAGTCAAAATTTAACTAGATCTAATCTGTGTGAGGCAGTTTCTTAAGGTAGGGCAAGGGTATTGTAAGATAGGGCATTGCCCCATAATGCGACCCCCTATACTAAAATATGTAATTAGATTCCATCAAAGTTACCACTGTGTTGCCATTAAAATAAAACATTCAATAAATAGAAAAAAAAATGATAAATAATGGACATATATCATTTATTGGTAATTTTAATTATTGTGTTTAAATACTCAGTTTAAACAAGTTTAAATAACCAGACTTCATAAAAAAATGACATTTCTTGGTAGATTTGATGGAATCTAATTACATATTTAGGTATAGCTACGGCCCTGGCTTCATGCTTTCAAATAAGGTGGTGAAAAGGTTGAAGAGTGGTAGAAACTAACAAGAAAAAGTTGATTAATCCAAATATTGGATTAAGTCCAAGACACATTATTTGCAATTTAATAATTTGATATTCCAGTATAGAATACACGGAATGTTTTTCCATACACTATGTGTAAAAAATGATCTCAAAATTTGTATTATTTATGTTTGAATGCTCTAAGCAACTATTGGTTTCTAAATTAAGAATTGAATAAAGATATCTCAATAATTTCACTACAAATGTGTTCAATGTAATGGTTTTAAATGGGTATACAAAGCTAAAATTTATAAAACTATTATTTGTTGTACTTATACATCAATAAATCATGACAAGTAGAGCATTAATAGAAATTAAACATGTATTTAAATACAATGAGGACAAACTGTGGGGTAATACCGGATATTTTTTTGGTGTTTAAACTTAAGGTGGTTCGATTGCCATACAAAACGTTATTTGACATTCGCAGGCTAACGGCGTGATATTTTAGAGTCTGTCTAATGAAAGTAGAGACTAGAAAGTAGCGGCAAATTTAAAAAATCGACGTATTGCAACACCGAGTATAGTGCGAAAGAACGATAATGATACTTGAACAAAAATTATAATTGTCTTACTACTTAGTGTAGCCACGTCTATACAGATTAGTTTCAAAATTGCCCAAATTGTTGGTAAGATAATATCCCAAATCCCAGTATAGTGTATATGACCTAAAAACTTGATCCCATTCAAGTTGTTGCAACCATCTAACAGTAAAATAAAAGACCTTTAGACAGATTACAAATTAAGTAATTAGATGCTTATAATCTATAATGTGTCTAAGAAAAGGTGTTTTTTTAGAAAGTGAGGCTAACTTCATGGGTCTCGCTTTATGTAATTCCATTTGCACATTTTTGTGAGGTTATAGCGGAAAAAGTACAGGTTATATGAAATAAAACTTTAACTTCGTTTTACAAGATAAGTTTATTATCAAGTTCAAGTATCAAAACTTATCATGGGATACTAACCTACGAAATCCGATATCGTACGTAAGTACGCTGCTTTCTTATCGAAAATCTCTTCCCGCTCGTCTCGTTTTTCTTTGTATTTACCAATCATGGTAAAAAGTAACTGACGCGTATTACTTTTAATACTTTTGTTCATAATTAACACCAAAAACGTTAAAGAAAAACGCAATATTTTTTCCAAATGACACTAGTGACACGACAGTAAAGTGACATTTGACGTAATTGACATTTGAATTGTAGTTGCCATTTAAAAAGTTTATAATAAATCGCAGTCTCAACTTTCATTAGACAGACTCTAAGAAACTTATGTAACAAACTTTCATCAATTGGCTTCCCATTTGCGCCAAATTCCCCCTTTCCTAGAATAAACTTGTATAAACTAGATTAATTTGAGAAAAATTGTTTTCCCAAAATATCACGTGACAAACCAATTTCTCAAATTAATCTAGTTTATACAAGTTTATTCTAGGAAAGGGGGAATTTGGCGCAAATGGGAAGCCAATTTATGAAAGTTTGTTACATAAGTTTCTTAAAATATCACGCCGTTAGCCTACGAATGTCAAATAACGTTTTGTATGGCAATCGAACCACCTTAATGCTTCTTTATTGCAACTGTCAATATAATAGAATCAGTGTGTAGTCTACGCACTGCGAATCTATAACGTACGAGTCAGCAATCGTATACGGTAATACCTCGCAGACGAAATTGCCCAAATAGAACTTGCTCAGAACTGTAAGCAGTGTTTTGAAGACATTTTATTTTGATTTGCATTTGCTCCTAGCATTTGTTATACATTTTGAATCGGTTATCACTCGCACCCAATGTTTGATGTTCACCGAATTTTTGTATTTTATTTATTAGAGTGAGATAGCTATTATACAAGTGACTCTATTCTAGCTATTTTAATGTTACTAGTGTCCTTATAAAAGGCGTGATATGTATTGAAAAGGCTTAGAATTTATGTACATAATACTAAAGTGAGTGGCTAGAGTAAAGTTGCAGTGGGATTATTCTATTTCTCTAGATCTAGAATTATTGAATAGTGGGTAATTCCCGGTTTTTCCTTAGTTGACGTTGTATTTACTGCTTTTGTTTCATTTAATATGAACTGTCGTCTACGATAAACTGTATTGTTTGGAGATCCGTAGTAGTGTTGCTTAATTATTAGACGCAATTACCCCTTGACTGAATAGCCCCACTACCTTTTATATGCGTATTAAAAGTATAAAGATAACAAGTTTAGAGAGAAAGAATAATGCCATGATTAGATGTTAAAATGTGTGCTTAACCAATCGTATCTAGTCATTATTATAAGTTTACTAAGGGAGTAGCTAGGGATTAAGTTCAGGGACAGGTAAGGGCGAAACACGACATTGGTCCTTTTAGAGTACAGAAGGTTTATTGCCTATGAAATTCGACGTTCGAAAAGTAAAAAAGAATCATACCTTTTCTCTTTGTCGCATTAACACAAGGTCTTTCGGCTCGCTAGGGTTGTCAACTTTCCGCTGACAACATCGTGTTCATTCGGTTGAATTGACTGACAAATCTGACAATCACAGCCGTGCATACTCGAAGCGTTCAGTTGAACCCTTTACCCTTACCTAACCTTTACCCCATACCTGGCTATGCTCTTGAGATAACCAGATTGAGTATACCGATACTGCAATGAGAAGGATAAACAATAAACTACAGGGATGGGAATTCGAAAAGGGTACTTATTGTATAAAAAGAGTGTATATGTTGTCACTTGTTTATCAAGTGTTAATGGAGAATTATTAAAATTGTAGTGATAAATTCTCTGAAAATTGTTTAATGCAACAAACATGGTGACTTGAATACTCGTTTTTTAGCAATTTGAATACTTCTTTTTCATAAACATAAAATAGTTAAAACGGTGTCACATTCTTTGGCTCTGTCAGTCGATATTTTTGTTTGTAAAGAGGGTATTTTCACAACACTCTGATCGATTTCCTTATGAACGAAATGTGTTGTAAAATTAAAAAATCGTAAAATATTGAAATGTAACCCCAAAAAGTTTCTCCTTTTATGCCGTCCAACGACTTGTTTTACAAGCAACCTCGCTGTAAAAGATTGTAACACGAAATACTACCATGTGTTCATTTAAATACCAAAATGTAAGCACCTTTAAAGGTATCTAAAGAAAAAAATGTTAAATTATTTGTGTTGTTCTCAGGTAACGTTGACGTTTATTCGTTTGACGATAAACGATAAAGACGACGAAGGTTTGACGTTTATTCCAATTCGGCCAAATCCGGCCGTATGGCGCTAATGCCATGTTTAATGATCCGATACAAATATGACGCTTTGCCATGTAGCGCCATGCGCACTTAGGTCTCTTTATCCCTTTGCATAACACATTTAAACAAATGAGAAAATTGAAAAATTATTCGCCACGAGTGGGATTTGAACCCGCGATCACCTGCGGTAGATGTCGGTACGAGCCCTCTCTAAGGGTGAAGGGATTGAAGGATTCGTTGCCACTAGCGGGACCCACGGTAGCTCAGTTGGATAAGAGCGATGGACGGATTCCAGAGGTCGCGGGTTCAAATCCCGCTCGTCGCGAATAATTTTTCAATGTTCTCTTTGATCGAAACTTAGAGTTTTGTTAGCAGATGTTTCTGCTTAGTATAAATTCACCTGGGGTTTATCGATTACAGATAGCTTGGCGGCAAAAGGTGGGAATAAGTATCCCCCGGAAAAACTCAGTTCTAGTTTTAAACCTGAAGATATTTGACGTAAGGTTTTTATTTAAATGACAATACCTTAATATTATGTATGAGAATCGAAAAAAAAGACGAATCGCTTAACCATAAGCTCAGTGTGGCTAAGACCGTCTACGGCCTCCGTAGTACCCTCTATCTGGTGGGAACTACATAAGTTACTTTATTACCTACATCCCTCGGCGGTTCCTTTTACAGGTACAGTCACAGACTTTAATTGTTGAGAGACTTAGAGCTCACTTTATACTGGACACTTCAAAGCTTACTATGAAAACCGAAATTAGTTGACACCTAAATGGCTCAACAGTTAAAGCCCGTGAATTAAAGCGTAGAATTCAGGTCTTACTTAACTACATACAATTTTTATGCAATCCGCCCTAGAGATTAAAAAACATTCTAAACTTTAGTTTTCAATTGTGTACCTATTGTCTTCCCCACATTGAGGTCACCATAACATACAGGTAGACTGGTAATTCGACCTATTCCTTGAAAGGGGTTATACTAGAGCTAATTTGCAACAATTTATGTCCAGTCAACCAGGGGTCAAAACACGATTTTTTTTAATTTTACGAGTTTTTAGTTTGAAAAAAAATCGCCTTGCAGCCTTAAAGTGCTGATTGTGACAAAAATGCTTTTTTACCATCCAAATGGAAGTACTTTTGTCACAATCACCAGCTTAAGGCTGCAAGGAGATTTTTTTTCATACAAACTAAAAACTCAAAAAATTAGAAAAAATCGTGTTTTGACCCCTGGTTGACTGGACATAAATTGTTGCAAATTAGCTCTAGTATAACCCCTTTCAAGGAATAGGTCGAATTACCAGTCACCCTGTATATATTACTTACCTATAAATGGGTTTTCCTTCAAATGAAACTCCATGCCATGCAGTTAGTAGTTTTTTGCAGTAAAGGTTCGATGGCATATGAAATGAAAATGCGTTAATTATTTTATTCCATGTAATATTAAATGTGTTTGTACAATGTCACGATCACCACACTAGTTTTGTCTAAAATAAAACAATTGAAAACATTTTTATTTGTGTAATTAATTTATCCGCCCCATCCCGTTTTTCGTTTAAGGTGGTTCGATTGCCATACAAAGCGTTATTTGACATTCACAGATTAACGGCGTGATATTTTAAGAAACTTATGTAACAAACTTTCATCAATTGGCTTCCCATTTGCGCCAAATTCCCCCTTTCCTAGAATAAACTTGTATAAACTAGATTAATTTGAGAAAAATAGTTTTTCCAAAATATCACGTCCCAAACCAATTTCTCAAATTAATCTAGTTTATACAAGTTTATTCAAGGAAAGGGGGAATTTGGCGCAAATGGGAAGCCAATTTATGAAAGTGTGTTACATAAGTTTCTTAAAATATCAAGCCGTTAGCCTACGAATGTCAAATAACGTTTTGTATGGCAATCGAACCACCTTAAGTTCATTACGGAATGAAGTAGAGTCGTTTACGATGCCGAATTACAAAATACTTTTCGGTGAAATAAACTGTAATACTTACCAGTATCAATAATAAAATTGTTATCGCAATGTCATTTGAAATTGTGTATTTATTTTAGTAAGCTCGTTTTTTCGCAATAGCTTCTGCTTTGTCGATGGTACGGTCATGATGGCCCGTTATGTAGAGGAGCCTTAACGTCTGGTTGTGTCCTGTATGATGGGCCATGCACGACCATGATGGCCCATTGTGTAGACGAGCCTTAACGTCTGGTTGTGTCCTGTATGATGGGCCATGCACGACCATGATGGCCCATTGTGTAGACGAGCCTTAACGTCTGGTTGTGTCCTGTATGATGGGCCATTCACGACCATGATGGCCCATTGTGTAGAGGAGCCTTAACGTCTGGTTGTGTCCTGTATGATGGGCCATGCACGACCATGATGGCCCATTGTTACGTTTGGTTGCCTCCTCCATGATGGGTCGTGATGGCATTGTGTAGAGCAGCAGCCGTATCGTAACGTAATTGCCACATTATGTGCACTCATGGGGAACAAACTTGTATATTTAAATTTACACGACGTACCATATCTCCAAATAAAACACATTAAAAAACTTAAAAGAGATCCTTTAGTATAATTTTATGCTTCAAAATATATCAAGAAATATATCGCAAAAGTCTGATCAGAGTGGTCAGTCTATCGACATAGATAGAACATAGATTCCGACCGGAAGGAAAAATTAGTCTTGTATAGGTACTTAGTGTAAATTTGTGGTTATTCAATTTCAATGTTCATACAGGTGTGAACCCTGATCCCTACCAAATAACCAAAAATGCAACGAAAATCTGCAGGGACTTCGTCAAAAATTCAGACACGGATATGGGAGGCCCGGTGAAACGCTAACCCGTAACTGCAGTAGAATTCACATATAACGACTTCGCTTATAACGACTAACCGATTTTAGCGACGATAATGTTTACTCAAGTTAGGTTTCATAGTTATTCTTCTTCTTACTGTGCCATGTCCTCATCGGACGTCGGCGACCATCTCTCGGAACTTATTTCTATCCTGTGCCATTCTGCTCAGGTTGGCAGCGTCATCAATATGAGTCCAGCTTTTAACATTATCCATCCAAGTTAGCTTCCTTCTTCCTCTACTTCTTTTGCCCCGTTTCATAGTTAGATACTGAGAAAAAATAACCGTTTAGTGCGACTCCGGTTTAAGCGACCAACTGCTTATAGCGACCATTTTTTATGATTATACGTCTCGGCGCCCCGCCCCGCGCGCTTCACCTCTCCTTATTGGCGCGCGTAAATCACAGTTAGTGTTTGTCACTTGTTGTGATGTGACAAGTTCTTAAAGCTCGACAAAATGGGTTATGTGAAGCGAAAGTGTTTTACAATTACAGAAAAAAGTGCAATATTACACCGATTAGAAGCCGGCGAATCAAATGTTCCCTCGCAAAGGAGTTTGGTGTATCTCATTCTACAATATCCACAATAAAGAAGAATAAACATAAGATCGAGCCGCTGTTTAATGCCAATTTTTTGAAATGCAGACGTGTCATGAGCAGGTGGATAAGGCATTGTTACAGTGGTTCAAGCTTCAGCGCGACCGGGAAATACCCGTTAATGGACCTCTGCTACAAGAGAAAGCACACTTTTTTGCTAGACAGTTAACCATGCAAAATGTCACATGTTCCATGATTTGGATAAACCGTTTTAAAGTAAGACACAACATCGACTGTGATAAGATTGCTGGTGAGTCTTTATCAGTTCAATAAGGTGATGTAATCGATTGGTTACAAAAGGTTTGGCCTAAAAAAATCCTGTCGTTTTGTACGTCATCTGGTTAGTACGACATAGTATATATCGCCGGTCCCTTGCCCCTACTCTTCACAGATTTGCTCGCATTTCTGTTTGTCCATACTTTAGTAGTATTTCTGTCTTCTACTTTCTTCGTTGCACCGACGTATTCTCTCATTATACGATACTTGTACTTGATTCCGCCACGTTTGAAACCATCCATTAAACAAATAGACATAGGTAAGGATCTGCACTGCAGCTTCTTAAATCTCTGTTCTACTGAGACTCCAGCTGTGAAACAATTGCCATCAAGCTTTTTCTCCATATGTGGACCAGTGAATTCGATTTCGTACTTCCATTTTGAGGCGCAAAACTCAGTAGTGTAAGCTTGTACAGCGACTAAAGTTTTCATTTGGGCTTCGTCGACTTTGATGTGTACCAGAAATTTGTGGGGTTTGAGTTCAACCAAGTGAACGGTTCTCAGACTGGTGAGGGTTTGTTCTTGGTTGACTTGGCCGATGCTCTCGTGGTGGTTGTCTTCGAAGTGAATCCTTATGTTCTTTTCTTTATCTGAAAGTGTAAAGCATTGTTGTTGTTGTTTAGTTAGGATATATTATAGGCTCCTAACCGCTGCAACAATCATCTGTGATAGATGCTGTGGCCAGTGATGTACCTATGATGATGTAGGTATGTATTATGGGTGGGATCAAAATCTCACTTTACATCGGTAAACGGTAATTGTGGCAGCGGCCGTCATATAGAAAACTGTAATATTTGTGATACAACCAGCAGGTCCATTACGTAAGGTATTGTACGCGCGTCAGGTAGATCTAAATGTCAATTTTAGTATGGGTTCAAAACGTTACGTAATTAAATTACCCCTCTGATCTTAACGCTTAACTCACGGTCTTTTCCCCCTCTCACTGAGTAAGTATTTATAAGCGTGAGCGAGATGGACGTGCGTGTTCGGAACCGCGCGGATATGATGTTTGTTAATTTAAATTTTTTGTGCGTTTAAATACTTTAAATAAATAAAAAAGTAATAGCGAATTTCCTTCAAACATGATATTGCCAATTTTTTGAACCAATTTTAATATGTTTAGCTTTTGTGCATAATTTGTTACGAATTTTTTAAGTGTATTTGAAACCTATGTTCGTGATTTTTTTCTATCGAGCGAAAGTCAAAAACTCAAGGTTCGAATAGCTATAGTCCCTCGAGAAAGGCCTCAAGATTTCTAATTAACTTTATGATGATTTATGATCTAAACAATTAAGCGCTACGAATTTTTAAAAATCTGTTTTCTGAGCCTACGTCGCCTAACAAACGTAGCTTACGATTAACGACGGGTTGTAACAACCGGCCCTTGAGCCGTATTTATGGGCGTGCCGGACGATCGGCGCGACATAGCCTTCTAGACCAATCAAATTAGCTAAACCCGGACATAATTCGATAACTGTAATTTTCTTTTTATATGATGTAAAGTATTGTTAGTTATAGTTAAAATAAAAAGAATTAAACATTTTAGGGTTCCGCGTCATTGTAAAAAAACCAAAAATCTAAATTTTTAACAAATTCTGATTTCATAAGTGCAGCATAATATGTAACTTTGTAAAAGTGCCTCTATTATGATATGACGCTTGCAATTTCTTTCTGCTGCGCCAATGTTTATGATGTTTCCAAACATCTAACATGTAGGACATGTAGGTAATCCGTCAGTTTCGGCAACACACATATTATAAAAAATAAGTTAAACTAGTGCGAGTTGGACTCGCGCACGAAGGGTTCCGTACCATTATCTATAAAAACGGCAAAAAATCACGTTTGTTGTATGGGAGCCCCCCTTAAAAAAATATTTTATTTTGTTTTTAGTATTTGTTGTTATAGCGGCAACAGAAATACATAATCTGTGAAAATTTCAACTCTCTAGCTACTTATCACGGTTCTTGAGATACAGCCTGGTGACAGATTGACGGACGGATGGACAGACGGACGGACGGACAGCGAAGTCTTAGTAATAGGGTCCCGTTTTACTCTTTAAAAACCAGCAGAAACGGCTTTATTTGTATATTTTTATATATCGTGTAGTAGTACAGTTAGGCTACTAGGTACTATTATTTATTATGTGGTGCAGTGTGCTTGGAGTCTGGTTGAGTAGAACGTTTGTAGGTAATCTACTACACCTGAGGCCCTAGCACACTAGGTCTTATCGCCACGTTTTACGTCGAAAATGTACTGAAACGTGACATAAAACCTAGTGTGCTAGGGCCTCTGTTTAAAGTCAAGTCAGGTCATATTATAGTATTAATCTCTAGCTGGTCTGATGATTGGACGTGGCCATAGAACTCCTAAATTGCACATTCTAAGCCCATCCTGTTTGGTTAGGACTGTTTCAAATCGTCTTGACGACTAATTGATGACTGTGCATGAATGCAGTAGTGAGTAAGTTGGTGGCATAATGTCTTGACTCTAAATTAGACAGAAACTTATGGGTTTCAGTATCCGTTGAGTTGATAGACAACAGAAGCTTCATTAATTCAAAATGGAAGGTATTTCCTGTTTTACCTCGCCAGGAACATTGCCCTGAGATTCCGTTAAGCGGGCACGGAATATCTCTGAACAGGCACTCCTTGACATGTTGCTTCATCTGCTCAGAGTCGAAGTGCAGCTTGCAACCAATACGTGCGTTTGGGCAGGGCTTGCGCTCCGTCTGAAACAATACAATACAAATGTTCTTTATTATTCACCAAATCTGAGCTGGGTAGGCTGGTGGCTCAAGGTGGACTGATGACCTGGTAAAGGTTGCGGGGGTCCGCTGGATGCGGGTGGCGCAGGACCGGCAGCCATTGGGGGAGGCATATGTCCAGCAGTGGACGTCTTTCGGCTGATATGATGATGATGATGATTTACCAAAAAACAAAAACAACATGTGGACAGGCATATGGAATGACTTAGCTTCCGTCCGCGTGGAGCTCGTTCATTTCTTAGTTCCATACAAACTTTTACCCTTGATTTTACCCCCTTAGGAGAGATGATTTCCGGGATAAAAAATATATCCTATGTCCTATTTATTTATTTTTTGACATGGACATGCTCGTGAGGTCTATAGCTCACAGATTACCCTCTGAGTGGCCCTTCAGGCCCCCAGAGGACACATCGGACCAAATCCGTAGCTGGCCGCAATGCAGGCCAAACGGGAAAAAAATATATCAGGTAGCTTACAGACCCACTATAGTAGGTATCAGGGATGTAACAGAGTTCTGCTTCTGCTTCCGCAAATGCGGAAGTTCCGCTTGAATTTACACTTCCGCATCGCATCCGTTTCTGCTATTTTTGATGCGAAAGTCATAGCGGATGTCAAAGCTTAGCGCGGCAGTGTGCATAATTTGTTACGAATTTTTTGAGTAGACCTATGCTCGTGATTTTTTTCTATCGAGCGAAAGTTAAAAACTGAGGATTCGAATAGATGTTGTCCCTCGAGAAAGGCATCAAGATTGCTAATTAAATTTAGGGCAGCCGTATATAATCCAAACAAGTGCTAACCCTTTCTAAAAATCCGTTTTCTGAGCTCACGTCGCCTTAAGCTCAGTGAGAGGGAGAGAAGACTATGAACCTACGGCGCCTTAAATTTAATGAATTGAGTTACCTACGAGTAAGTAAGTAGGTAGGTATATATTTTGCTACCTGATTGTCGTCATTCCTCTTTTCTTCGTTTTTATTAGCGCGATTTTGTTCCGCCGAAGATTCAGCCTGTCTTGTTTGTATCCCATCTTCTTGCTTTGTAGAACTTTAAAGAAAAATAAACACATAACTAGTTTGGTAGGTATCTATTTAAAGTAGTCTCTTGCCACCATCAATGTGCCTGCTCTTCTTGAGCCGCCTGGCATTGTCAGAGATGATGGCAAGATTGGCAAGAGACCTGATGTTGTGTCTCTGATTCCTTGGAGTTTGGGACGGATGCTAGTATGGGACGCTACCTGTGTAGACACGCTAGCACCGTCCCACCTCCAACGGACTTCTTCTAAAGCGGGTGCAGCGGCGAAAAACGCCGAACTTCTAAAATGTAATAAATATAGTGGCCTCGGCAGAGAGTACAACTTTGTACCCTTTGGCGTCGAGACCCTCGGTCCGTGGGGTCCCAGTGCACATAAGTTATTTGTGGAAATCGCGAAACGTCTGGTTGATGTAACTGGTGACCGAAGAGCTGCCGGCTTTCTTGCGCAACGCATCAGCATTGCAATTCAACGAGGAAATGCCGCCAGCATCCTCGGTACAATGCCTCGAGGGCCTTTTTTAGATTTAACGTAGTTTTAATTTAATTTAGCTTATGTTAATTATCATGTATTTACTATAGAAAATAAAGATGTATTTTTAAAGTAGTTCTAAACTACTCTGTCAAGTCAAAATACTTAAGGTGCATTCGGGTAACTCCGAAAATCGGGTACTTAAGGCGAGGCCGTTTCACGATCTTCTCTCCCTCTCACTGTGCATAAGCGTGAGCGAGATGGAAGTGCGTGTTCGAAAGTGTGTAACGTCACTTTTTAGTACATATTAATTGATTTTTGGAATACTGGATAATTTATTAAAAATCTATCCGGTTATTGTTTTAGAACAATAAAATAACTATCCTTTTTATTAAAAAAAACAGATTGTCGTTGAAAATTACGAGATCTCGAACATTAAAGTTTAAATTTATGGTGATATTTAAGATTTTTTTACATAATTACCAAGACATTTTTTGATATTATGTTCGGTTATTGTCTTTCTTTGTTTCTTTTTCAGTCTACAGTAATTTTTCTGTAGTAGAATTATTCATTATTTCTACACACTGGAAGCTCAAAAATCAATCTTTTCGTCAGATCGTGAACCGGCCTTGCCTTAATTCCGATAATTTCTACCAATCCAATAGTATTTTTTTAGGAGGGTAACTCCGAATAAAAAAGGAATATGTGCATTGTTTCAGAACCATATAAGACACACATAGATCATTCGGAATAACCTGATTTTCGGAATTACCCGAATGCACTTTATATTCTTTATTACTTTAAGTACATACGTACAGCGTAAGTACATAGGTACCTATAAGTACGAGGGCAGTGAGATAATGTATACCTCCTAAAGATGATTTTATGAA
Source organism: Epinotia brunnichana (assembly GCA_963854355.1). Taxonomy (NCBI): domain Eukaryota; kingdom Metazoa; phylum Arthropoda; class Insecta; order Lepidoptera; family Tortricidae; genus Epinotia; species Epinotia brunnichana. The sequence continues at coordinate 2,199,877 of OY977954.1, read as the reverse complement.
GGCCTACGTTGGAAGTACTAAATTACGTAGGTACTTAGTAGGCAACTTAGTACCTAGGTACTCGGAAAAATTAAATAGGAATAAGTTTTTGACAAATAAAAACATTTTTGGTGCAAGCTTTTATTGCCGACTGTACTTTTCTGTATACCATCATCAACTACTCATTGAGACGATTCTAACGAGCCCTAACTCAACGGGGTTACGTCGGTTAAGTTCTGAATTCCCATGGCCACCTTCTGTCTCCATCATCAGATCAGCCGATGGTACCATACTATTGCATTGTCACCAAACATACATAAGTATTCAAAATTTCAGCTCAATCAGATACCTACCGGCAAGTGACTGAAAAATGGATTTTGATCGACAACTTACTTACATACTTATATTTTATATTATACTCGTACATACGAACAGTGCTAGTTAAATAAAAGCTTGTAAAAATCAAGAGCACCCTCAATGCGTTGTTGTTAAATCGTGATCTTAAAGTAGCTATATCAAATAGTAGATTGTACAACAAGTGCATAAAACGCACCATTTTACTCGAGACGTTTATCCATCCGAGCGAGCTTGCGAGCGAGGATAGATATAAAGTCGAGTGTAAAATGGGTTTTATGGACGAGTTGTACACTCTACTTTTCACTTCGATTGCGAGGAAATGAAACAGCAACACGTAAATATAGTAAATGCTAATTTAATTGTTGTTGTTATGGCTTAAATACTATACTGATCTACTAAATTGAAAAATAAACAAATATAAAAAATAATAAATGAGACGAAATACAAATTATAAGTTTATTTCATGAAGTTTTATTGTGTACTTTGGCTGTTGGTATCTTTGCCTTGGTCTTAGAATACGAACGAAACGAAATAAAATAAAGAGGTTGTTGTATGAAGTTAAAGATGTTCGTGTGGCTGTTGCAGCGATTGCCTTGGTCTTCGACGAAGATTTTACTTTATGCTCTAGAGCATAAAAAGCGACTTTATGTCGCCTACGCACGACATAAAGACGAACTTTTAGAGCATGAGAAGTGAAAATTATTTTTTAGCACCATGTTGCATCACTCATGCGCAGGGTGCGGGGGAGCCACAACACCATCCTGAGGGTCATTAGTGAGAAGATGGACTGCCCCATTCTGAGACACTGGGTACGAACGCATGCGCACGTACCGGGTGTTCCAGAGTAAATTAACATAAAGTATGTACCTACACCTAATACATTACTAACATTATATTATAAGATTGTAAAAACTAATGTTATATGGACCATGTCCGAAATAAACACATTTAATTTTATTTTATAAGGAAACTACGAATACTTATTTTCAAGAAGTGGTCAGTGTTTTTTTTTACCTGTGTCCAATAGCAGATTCCGCCCATGGTATCTCAGGCGGGGCCGTGGGCGCAGTGTAGTAGTAACTACATAAACAAAAAACAAAACGTCAATAAAAAAACCATTAAGTATCCTCCCTTCTTTTGTTTGGATTGTGAACAATAGGGTAAACTTGTTGCACATCTGTTTGGAATTTTTAGATTGTATCTATTGTAGTGTAGGTAATTATTATAAAAAAACCAAACTACTTTTTCAAATAAGTATCTATGTACCTAGAGTACCTAGGTACTTACCTATTATAGCCTGTCACTCACACGATTAATATGAGGAATCCAACGTCACCTCATATAAGTACCTATATGTCAAAATCCTAAACTTAAGTGGCAGTGTGGGCGGGGGGCACATTGCACGTAGAACCGATGGCCGTTGGGGCGGAAAGGTTCTCGAGTGGCGACCACGTACCGGAAGGCGCGGCGTGGGTAGGCCTCCCGCAAGGAGGACTGATGACCTGGTAAAGGTCGCGGGAGTCCGCTGGATGCGGGTGGCGCAGGACCGGCCATTGTGGCACTCTTTGGGAAAGGCCTATGTCCAGCAGTGGACGTATCACCCGAAAGCGGCTGATATGATGATGATGATGATGTCAAAATCCATCAATCAAGCCGTTTGGAACTTTGAACTGTAGCACGTGAAATTGAATTTTCTAGTCAACTTATATATAACATACTTACGCTCCAAAAACATAACCCTCCTTGAGGCAGTCGGCTAAAAAACGTGACGACTCCCTAAATTCCTAAAATCATTCGTCGACATATTTAAGTGCCTACAAGTGCATGCAATGCGTTTCTTATCGTAAACAAATAACTTACCCAGGTCCGTAGCTCGGCATCGCGTTACCAAAACTACCTCCATAGTAGGGATTTGTCGGCGGACTGCTAAAATCGACCGTATTGGGAGGGCCGTAGGTAGGAAATTCGTTGGCCAAGTTGGGGTACAATTGCTGAGTTGCGGGTTGAACACTTGTGGATCTGTAAACGTTGGAATAATACATTATGGTAGAATTGGTAACACATCTATTGGTCCTAAAAATATCGAGAGAGCGCGAAATAATGCAGTATCTAACAAAGATTTCTCAATAATCTTTGCTATTAATAAATAAATAAATATAATTGTTTATAAATAAAAATATGGTAGAAATGAATCGCCACCATTTTGGTTTCTGTGTTACATACATGGTGATACTTACTTAACAATATAATTATGTCAGACGAGATATCTCAAATAACAATAACGTGTAAAGGTTCATTAAATAAACTAATTAAGTAAATAGGTAGGTACTGTTATCTATCAATACATAGTATAAAACAAAGTCGCTTCCCGCTGTCTGTCTGTCCCTATGTATGCTTAGATCTTTAAAACTACGCAACGGATTTTGATGCATGTTATTATGATTTGCATACATATAAACCCGTGCAAAGCCGGGGCGGGTCGCTTGTAGATTATAAAAAATATATAACTAAACTAGCTGCCCGCGCGGCTCTGCCTGGGCATCGGGAATGTCCATTCCATTCTATATCCTACTGTACGTCTTGCACAACTTGCTGCTAAGTCGTGTCGCGCGCGACTCAGCGACTCCTGTCTCACTCGTATTGTGCAAATTAGAAAGAGGCGGGTGGATTCTCTCGACTCGCGTCGCGCTTGTTGTGTCAGTTGTGCTAGCCCCGCTGGTGAGATGATTTGTAACCTGATATTAAGTACCTAGTTCCGGAGTTTACCCCCTACATACTAGTACAAACTTTATTTGTTTATAATATTAGTATAGAAGTGTAGGTAGGTAAGTAATCGGTGTTGATTTAAAATGATTATTTTTTCCTCAAAAATGGCGAAACAATCTGTGAAACCTCTGTTAGGTCCCTTCAAAGTTGTTACCAACACTAGTAACAGTAGCTAATTTTTCTAGGCAATCCCCTGTTGTTACTACTAAACTGTTAGTGCTAACCACCGGTAGGTACCTATCAGCTGAGAATAACCCCGTAATTATATTACCTACGTATTTAAAACAAAACTGGATTGAAGTTAAGTATGTCATGTCAGCATGAATTCTTCAAAATAAACAAATGAAACTCACCCTTTCCTTCTCTGCGCTTTTGACTGGCTATGACCCATAATGAGACTCACAACTTGATTCAATTGGTACTTAGGGTAGCTTCTAAACTTAATACGGTCTTTTATTACTTCACATCAAATAGGTACTCAGCTCAGCTCACGTCTTATTCACACAAACTGGCCAAACAAACTAATGCACTGCACTGCACATAACATAATGGCTGCGGCTGCATAAATATACTTTCGTCCCGCTCCCGATAACGAGGGCCTACCGCGAAAGGCATTTGAAGTTTTCCCTCTCTGTCATACTTGCGAGGTCGTACATAAGTGCGACAGAGAGAGAAAACTTCAAATGCCGTTCGGTAGGTAGGTTCAGAGAAAAAGGGCCAGTTGTCGAACGCAGCAAGTCATGTGGCCCTTAAGTACCTACGTAGGCTGGTACTCGAAAATATTCTTTGACACTTTACAATAAGGTTGTCTTTCCTCATATAATACTTACTGAACGTGATTGCAAACACGTGTGTGGACGCCGCAGAGCTAGCGAGCGGGGGTGCCCCGCCGAGATGTGCTACGTGTTGCCATTGCCAGTTCAATTAATAAATAAACCCGGTCAAGTGCGAGTCGGGCTCGCGCAACGAAGGTTCCGTACAAACTTTCATACGACCATACCTCGTTCGAAAATAAATAATGTACCTGCCAGTGGCGGAGCGCCCATACAAGCCGATTCCCACCGGCTTGCCTAAAATTTCTTGTTATGTATTACCAAACTCGTAAATCATCAAAAATCAGCCCTTTTTTGCTCCGGGTTGTCCAGTGAAAATTCTCACGCGCCGCCAATGGTACCTACCTACCGACATAGCGCTGTACCCATAACGTTAACTCCAACTATACCGCTATTAAGATTTTTCTAGGATCAATCAGATTGTTGATCCTAGAAAAATCTTAATAGCGTATAGTTGGAGTCAACGTTATCCAACTATACGCTACTAAGATTTTTCTAGGATCAATCAGGTTGTTGGTCATAGAAAAATCTTAATGGCATATAGTTGTAGTTAACGTTATGGGTACAGCGCTATCAGTGAGTAGGTAGGGTAGTCCAGGCAATGAACTGACAGCTTGTATGGAAAATATGTCAAATTTGGAAATAATTTATAATAGCAGTTTTTTTTTTATGTAATGGATATATTATCAATTAAATGGTTACTTAGTGACAAAATCCAACAAAATTTCAGACATCAAAAAAATGATAACTTAACTAGCTTCTGAAAAGTCAAAAAAAAATTAATAAATGTTTTTATCTTTATTTTGGTTCATTTACATTTGCTCTATAATATTCAAGATAAATAATTAAAAAAAAAACAATTCATTATTTTTTTAAATCTATATAAATACTTCCGGATGGAAAGTTTGTTGGATTCTTGAATAAAGCATCTTAGATCAATGTTTTAAAATGATATAAAGAAAAAAAACGCTATTATAAATTAATGTTTTTCAAAACCGTATTTTGCCTGGAGTAGGGTAGGTACATTTTTTTTTATAACGAGCGAGCGAAGCAAACGGTTCTCTGCTTCATTCGTTCGTATCTCCGGATGACCCGCTGCCCGGCTGTTTTCCTCTACTGCCTCTACAGAGCTATAACCACGAACTTCAAATCTCGAACTTCGCATATCTCCGTCTCTATCGCACTTATGGTTTATGGTACTCGAGCGACAGAGACGGCGATAGACGAAGTTCGAAGTTCGTGGTACCGCCGCTGGTCGCATTTCACAACCGATTCTCGTGAAATTTTGTGAGCAGAGGGCCTACCGCGAACGGCATTCGAAGTGTTCCCTCTCTGTCGCACTTATGTACGAACTCGTAAGTATGACAGAGAGGGGAAACTTCGAATGCCGTTCGCGGTAGGCCCTCAGGTTCAATAATGACTAATTTTATTATTCAGCTAATCGATGAATAATGCTCTTCCTGTTTTTTCTCACAGCGGCGCTACAACAAACTTCGAATCTCGAACTTCGTATATCTCCGTCTCTGTCGCTCGAGTGCCATAAAATAAAAATAATAATAATAATAAACTATGGACAAGCAGGACTCTCAGCTCTGGCTTGCCTTCATTGGCCGTCCAGAGAGGAGTCGTCAGAGCTATATGCTCCAGGGGTGGAAGTGTTAAAGGGCATAACGCCGCGAGTAACTTCGGAGAAAGCGCAGCACCACCTCTCGACACCCCTGAGCCGCTCACCCGGTGTTGCTCCTGGCCGTCTGTACGTCGACGCTTTCAGGGGCCCATCTAATGAGCGGCTAGTCACCGCCTGCCTCGATAACTTTGTGTATAACAATGTTATGGCAGGTGTCCGGACCTTTTTGCAATAGCCCAGTTTCATAATCCACCCAAATCTCATCACCATAGAACCTGTTCTCTATCCATATAACCCACAATAGTCCCAACGCCTGTTGGAACCGGTTCACGGGTATCTACCGATGTACCAGTGAATGGGTTCTAGCAGGTGTATTACATTACATTAAACTTCGTCTCCAAAGGGCCTCTACGTGTTGGATCTATATCCCCACGCACGCCTTCCAAAGGACCGGGCTTTGTCCCGTGAATTTAAACAGGAGATACATAATAATAATAAAAAAAAAAAATAAAAAATTGTTTAATTCAGACCGAGATCCATAATAGTGTTAGTAACAAAATGGGGCTTACAAGACTATATTAGTATTACACGATTAAGTTTAGTTTAAATAAAATTTTAATTAAATTTACATTTAGGCACCTCTTCGGTTCTTTCGGTACCTATGGCAGAAAGGTAGGACCAAGTAGCGAATATTTTATTCCCTACTTGGCCCTACCAATGACCACTTCAACCCAATATTTGGTGAGCGGGCAGTCGAGGCGCTCTGCCAACACCCTCAGCATACTGTTATATATATATATATATATATATATATGCCATAAACCATAAGTGCGATAGAGACGGATATATACGAAGTTCGAGATTCGAAGTTCGTGGTTATGGCTCTGGACCCACTTTAACAAGTTTCTGCTTTGCCCTATTATGGTTGACTGGTAGAGAATGCCTTGTGGCATTAAATCCGCCTTTGAACTTTTTTTATTTGTACAATAAAGTTTAAATAAATAAATAATTATCGATTTAGTTTTTCGAATTTCTATTTTTTTTTAATGGCAGGCTCTTGAGTTCTACAGCTTTGCTAATAACTGGCAACATAGTAAGTTTCTACTTAGTTTGTTTATAAGCGATAATTGACCTGGGGGCCGATTTTTGACTTTCGAGCGCTCGAAAATTAAATAAAAGTAAATACGATTGTACCGATAAAACTGCAGGCATTTACTTTCTACCGATATAATTAAATACGAGTGGTAAATGCCACTCGTTTTTAAATTTTCTATCGCTATTTCAAAAAGGCATTTCATAATTTTTTACTGTTTTCGAGTGAAAAAGTCGAGCGCTCGAAAGTCAAAAATCGGTCCCCTGACTTTGTAAAACATTTACTTTTATGAATAAATATCTGGTATCTTGTAATTATTTATCACACGAACCGATTGCCATAATTCTTTTTTATTTAAAACAATTACTAAGGCACCTACTTTCAGAATAGTCCGACAGAAATTTGAGGGATTTTGTACACATTAATGCAATTAAATTACTAACCTAGTTTACAAATGATGGCGAATAAAAAAAAGACCCTGAATAAAAGTAAAAGATTAGTAAGGTCACTGTTGCTAAGTCCGTCTGCACGATAACTTTTAGATTTGAATAAGCACGTAGTGTTCAGGTAAGTACTTAGTCAGGTACATAGCTTTAAGTTTTTGATAGGAACCAACTCCTCCAAAGGCCATCTTTTTTAAATGGCGGCCATTTTGAATTAAAGGTACATTTTTAATATCTTGATCTTGGTTTCTAAATAGGGAACATTACTGCAATGTTCTGCCGCCAGAGGCAGCCCCTAATAGTAAACCGGTATAGGAATATAGGGATTCACACACCCATGCACAATTGACTGTCAAATGAGTGACAAGGATGCTTGCATAGACAATACCGCAAGTGGGAACGAGATACAATGTCAACGCTGCTAGTGTCGCCACCTACGAAGAGTTTTGCGTAATGTTCCCTATTAGTTACACTTGGTGTTTAAATATATACCCTGAGAACTTTACGGTTTCGCTCTATGAAAACACAACAATATATGGATATCAGCCATATTTTTACATAAAAAAATAGGTTGGGTAATTTGACTCAATATTCATTAATAATCCACCTAAATTTAATACCGATACGGTAAAAAATAATGAAAAGTAATCTTCATAAATTCCGTAATAATCAGGCGAAAATGGTATTCTTTAATCTTTACTTTATAATTGACTACGTCTATATACGTTCTTTTGGGATACGCGCATAGGTAATCCACTTATTTTTGTTAATGAATAAACCTTTCTATAGGCCAGATGTAATTCAGTATTATCTCAAGGTCGTAAATATTTAATTAAAATGCCGTTATTTCCTGATGCATATATTTTTGGATTCAGGTAGTAAGTCTCCAAATTTGTGTACTCAAACATGTTTTCATTATAAAAATACTGATAGCATTTTTGCTTGCAGGTTAATTTTTTTTCCTAACTTCCGGTCCATAAAATTATTGATTTCAATAGTAAAAGTTGTTTAAAATAACATATAAAAGCCGTATACAAATAATTAGCCTGGTGCCTTGGAGCATGGGTCGGCCGCTAGTTTGGGATGCTACTTGCGTCGATACCCTGGCACCGTCCCATGTTCCAAGCACCAGTGCCACCGCTGGAGCTGCGGCATCCTCGGCCGAAAGCCTCAAGCGCCGCAAATATGCCATCCTAGGAAATAACTACATGTTTGCGGCGTTTGGCGTTGAAACCTTGGGGCCATGGGGGCCAAGTGCACGTCGGCTGTACAAGGATTTGGCGACACGCCTAATAGAGGCATCGGGCGACCAGAGGGCTGGCCACTATTTCGCACAGCGTATTAGTATCGCTATAAAGCGAGGAAATACGGCCAGCCTTCTGGGCACCTTGCCTATTGACGGCGACTTAGGCCAAATTTTTTACCTTTAGGTTAAGTTTTATATTGTTGTTTTTATTAATTGCCTGATATTGAATTATTTCCGTTATTTTCTCAGGGTAATTAATTACACATATTTGGGGTCAGGAAATTCAGTTAGTTACATATTTTTTAGGATCGAATTCCCAAAGGATACCAAACGGAAGCCGTTGTTGAGCCTCCGCTGTGGGTCCGTCTGTCTGCGTGTCAGGAATAACTAGACACACCTACATACCTACCTGGAGGTGTTTGAATTAAAATATAAATAAAAAACCTTCAGAGTTATGGGCATTTATGTGTCAAAGGACAGATATTTTTTTCACTTTTCTTCAAATTAAGAAAAAGGTTTTTGAGTTAAAAAAATAAAAATTTTGCATCTTGTAGGTAGTCCTCGTCAATGCGGACATTTTGACACTTCAAACATGTTTGATGTACACTTGAAACTTACCTTTAAATAACAGTGTAGGTATTACCTACCCTATTGCTGAATGAAAAGAAGCGGGTTGTGTCGGAGATACAACCGACAATTAAGTTTGAGTGGATACTTCTTTGTTGGCTGTACCCGTAAAATATATATCTGAATGAATTCACTAAAATCTGTATAAGTACAGATAAATCGGTATATATGGCAACATTGACTAACGTAGCTCATTTGACTCGCGATACATTGAAAATGGCGGTCATTTCAGCATTATTTTAATGTCCGCCACATAAACTAAATAACATTTTGTGATTAACAACTAATGGCAAATAAAGAAGGATTAATTAAAACAAGTAACAAACAATGATTTGAAATCAGATTAGCCTTCTCTAAAGTGGATAATGAAATTAAAGATAAAAAATGTAAACAAAGAACTGTCAACGTCAAAGTGACGTCTCAGGGGCAATCAACCAGGTTTTGGTTTTAAATCTATACATATAATAAAGCTGAAGAGGGTCGAAAGTCTGTACATGGAAGATATTCGAAAAAAAATTGGCTAGGGATGCTTAGAATCGATAACAGAACACGTTCCAACAGTTTTTAGAATTTTTGTCTGTTTATCTGTTTGTCTGTTTATCTGTTTATCTGTTTGTCTGTTTATGTGACCGCGCATCACGTGAAAACGGCTGAACCGATTAAGATGAAATTTGGCATAGAGATAGTTTGTGTCCTGGGGAAGGACTTAGGGTAGTTTTTATCCTGGAAATCAACCCCTAAGGGGATGAAATGGGGGGTGGAAATTTGTATACAGCTACTTAAACCGCTGCACCGATTTAGATGAAATTTGGTATATGATTAGTTTGAGTCCCGGAAAAGGTTAAAGAATAGGTTTCATCCCGAAAATCTTCCCTTTAGGGGGTAAAATGGGGGGGTGAAAAATTGGATGTAACCCATTTTGATGAAATTTGGTTAAGAAGTAGTTTAAGTTCTGGGGAAGGACATTGGATAGTTTTTATTCCGGAAATCTTGCCCTGAGGGGGTGAAATGGGGGGTGAAATTTTGGATGGACTCCGTTTAGATCAAATTTGGTATAAATATAGTTTGAGTCCCGGAGGATGACAATGGATAGTTTGAATCCCGAAAATCATCCCCCAAGGGGATGAAATAGGGATGAAAATGTGGATGAATCCCATTTAGTTCAAATTTGGTATAGAGATAGAAGGAGTCCCAGGGAAGGACAATGCATAGTTTTTATCCTAAATCATCTCCTGAGGGGGTGAAATGAGGGGTGAAAATTTGGATAGAACCGATTTAGATGAAATTTGGTATGGAGATAGTTCAGAGTCCTGGGGAAGGACTTAACATAATTTAAGTCCAGAAATCAAGGGGGTGAAATGGGGTATGAAAATTTGGATGGAACCCATTTACGGTATAGCGAGTTGGAGTCTTGGAGAAAGAACATAGGATAGTTTACTCCTGAAAATCATACCATAAGGGGGTGTAATTGGGGGTGAAAATTTGTTTGTGACCCATTTTGATGAAATTTGGTTGAAAGATAGTTTGAGTCCCGGAATATGACAACGGATAGTTTTAATCCCAAAAATCATTCTCTCAGGGATAAAATAGGGGGTGAAAATTTGGATAAAACCCATTTAGATGAAATTTGGTAAATAGATAGAAGGAGTCCTAGGGAAGGACAATGCATAGTTTTTATCCCGAAAAATCATTTCCTGAGGTGGAGAAATGAGGGTTGAAGATTTGGATAGAACCCATTTAGATGAAATTTGGTATAGAGAGAGGTAGAGTCCTAGGAAAGAACATAGATTTTTTTTTATTCCGGAACACATAAAAGGAGGAAATCATCCCCTAAGGGGGTGAGAAATGGTGGATGAACATTTGGATTGAACCCATTTACGGTATAGCGATAGATAAGGAAGGACATAGGATAGTTTTATTCCGAAAATCATCCCCTAAGGGGGTGTAATTGGAGGTGGAAATTTGTTTGTGACACATTTTGATAAAATTTGGTTGAACGATAGTTTGAGTCCTGGAAAAGGACATATAATAGTTTCTATTCCAGAAATCATCCCCTAAGGGGGTCAATTGGGGGTGAAAATTTGGATGGAACCCATTTACGGTATAGCGGTAGTTGGGAGTCCTGGGGAATAGGAACATTAACATTACATAAGTAAATTGACGTTTTCTAAAACAGGGTAAAAAAGACGTTTGATTATGGCTATTTTGAAAACTATTAGATGTAACATATAAAATGTTTAAATTACAACTCAGTTAATTTAATCCTACGGTTTAGTAGAAAAGGTCCTTACGGCCGTGTGATATGAAAATATGCAAAATAATACTGAAAAATGCCTACGTGCATTGATACCCTTTCCTTCATACAATCCATACTAATATTACAAATGCGAAAGTAACTCTGTCTGTCTGTTACCTTTTCATGCTTAAACCGCTGAACCGATTGAGATGAAATTTGGTATAGAGATACTTTGAATTCCGGGGCCTTCCCAAAGAGTCCTTACTAAAGATAGTTTTTATCTGGAAATTCATCACCTAAGGGGGTGAAAAGGGGGGAGAAAGTTACGATATAAACGAGTTCCGCGCGGACGAAGTCGCGGGCAAAAGCTAGTAATGAATATATCGTCACTTCTTTTAAAACAATCTTATATTTTACTTTGATCACTTTAATGTACTATGAAAGCAATAAAGATACTGATTACTGATTACTGATGTCGTAGGTTGGTATGAAGATAGTCCGGGTACGATATACAGCAAAAGCCTATTGCCTGCAGCCACTAGAACCACACCAAGCGATCGAAGCAAGACGTGCCATTGCCATTATTATAATTATGTCTTATTAGGAAGCGGAAAGGAAAACATTCGATCACGACAAACGTCAGAAAACGAATGCGATTCAGATTTCAGAAAATGGCCGCCTCAGCTCGGTGCAAAGATATTAAAGCGGTCAGACAAGTCGATTCAGTATAAATGGAATTTGAATATTTTTTTCGGTTTTACTAAAAAATTAAGAATAAGGAATAGGAATATCCAGGTATATTAATTAAATTACGAACCAAAGGTTTACAATTCCTAACCATTGCCAGTGGCGTAAATATAAACTGCACATATTTATGAATATAAAATAATTACGTTTTCATTTTGCTTATTTAAATATTTACGAATATTTTCTAGGCATTGTTTTACGTATACATTAGTCGCATTATTATTTATCTCGCGTATTTAACGAATTTTTAGTTTCCACTTCTTGGGATTGATTTTATTGCAGTGGCAACACATTTGTTTACATTTTTTATCTTTAATTTCATTATCCACTTTACAAAAAGTTATTCCGGAAGTCACGTGATACACAACTGTACCCCTATACAAGAACGTCAAGAACGCGAGCAAAGAAGTAGGTATCCACTTCAAAATAAACTTTACAATGTTTCAGTATTCCTTCTTTTGGTTGTATTGTGAACAGTCGGGTAAAAATGTTGCACATCTGTTTGGCATTTTTAGATTGTTTTATGTTTGTAAACGTTGTGTTTTTGGAGAAAGACACGTGCATGAATTGCGTTTTTTATCATAAACAAAAAACTTACCCGGGTTCGTAGTGGCTCGGCATCGTGTTACCAAAACCACCTTCATAGGGATATGTCGGTGGACTGCGAAAATAGACCGTATTGGGGAAGTTCGTTGGCTAAGTTGGGGTACCTACAATCCCTCAGTTGCGGGCTGACCACTCGAGGATCTCAAAACGTTGAAATAATAAATTATGGTGCAGTATGAATAAAAAAATATAATTATTTATAAATATGGTAGAAACGATTCTCCACCATTTTGGATTGTGTACAGCCAAGGGCACCAATATGTATATAGGTATGTCACCGTTAGATTGTGAAAAGAGAAAATTTATTTGAATTTGAATTTGAAAAAGCGTCAATTTATAATCTTACTCTGTTATTTGCCTCTAATATTAAGCTCCTAGTCTATAGTAAATACGGATGTACATTATGTTTTTATTTTCTTATCTAAATTAACTGCCAAAATAATTCATAATTTTACGCATTCATTTTCGGTAAACTAACAATGTCATATCGTCAAACTGTGAACTGAATCAAATTTGCCTGATTTGGAGCGCAACATGTGCGCTGTTTGGTTGAACGAATTATTCCACTTGCATCGCATCAGTTTCTACTTACATCAGAACATGATTGTTTTTTTTGTTATTCAGACATTTTATTCCATTTATTCCTGCATCCAGCAGTGTCGACGGAGCCCCGCTGCGCGGGGCTCCTATCTAAACCTATGTAACCTACCCACAGAACTATTCCGTGAACCTAACCTACCTAGTCTTTGTGTACGTTCCGTAGCAAGCCGATTTGATCTCAGTTCACAATTTGACGACTCGACATTGAAAGTTTATAAACTAACGAAAAATATTGCGTTAAATTGTGAACGGTTTTGACAGTTCACAATTTTTCGACAGTTTATAATATCGCGGGTAAGATTATAAGCTGACGGTGTTCACAATCTAACGGTGACACCTACACCACAAAGTCTCAAAAATATGTACACAGACCTTATTTCTGCAACAATAAGGTTGTAGTATACATATTTATGAAACTTTGAGTGAATACATATTGGTGCCCTTGACTGTAGGTATACATAGTGATAAGATAACGATATAGACGTGATATAGCAAATAACAAATAGGTGTCAAAGGTTCATTAAATAGGTACACTAATCAAGTAAATTATATCTATAGATTACATGCGGCAGCATTGTTCCCAATATCTATAGTACTTACAGTCATTATAGATTTTGACCCGGGAATAATTAGTTCTTGATTTTTTTTGTAGGTCCCTCTGGGGGGGTTCACTGGGAGTGTAAATTCAAAAAGTAGACCGAATCAGGCTCCTGCGTATATTCGAAAAATGGTATTTTTTCAAAAAACGGGTTTTCTTGAATAACTCGGCCATTTTTGATTTTACAGTAAAGCCGTGAGGACAAAAATTGTAGGAAATTTGATTTTCTACATATTTGGTTCTAACAATTTTTCTTCTAGGATCGATATTTTGGAAATTAAATTTGAAATATTGACAAATTCAAAATGCGTTTATAGTCGGCACGGCTATCCAGGAAGCGCAAAATTACGATGAAATCACGATAATCGGAGAGGACATCGACCTTCTGGTGTTATTGACAGAATTGGGCCGCAACTTGAAGAACGTTTTCTTCAAGAAACCGAGCAGAGGGCGGACACCAGAACATCTGTACTCACCGACCAGCTTCAAGTACGAAGAATCAGTTGCAACGCACATCCTGCTCCTACATGCGATCAGTGGCTGCGACACTACGTCGTCGCTTTTCAATCTCGGTGAAGCAAAGTTTGTGAACGCACTTCAGAAGGCTCCCATACCAGGGACTGCATAACCGAAAAATACCGGTATTCTATTTTAACGGTATGACGTCATATCGGTTGTCAAATAGCGGTTTCGCTAGCGGAACCTTTATATTTCGCTACCGAAATATAAAGGTACCTTTATTTTTTCCGGTACCGTAACCGCTTTTTAAAGGTACCGATATATCGACTTTGGCCTGGCGTTGTTGCCAAACCGCCGACAAAGGCACTGCCGCTTTGTCTTTAAATGTTTAGTAGCCAATGCTTCCTCTGTAGAGTGCCAGCTCGCTTACTTTTCTCGATAACCTTTAGAATACCGGTATAATAAAGGTTAAGGTATCGTTTAAAACTGATACCGCTAACCGTTATTTCAAAACGGTTACGGTACCGTTATGTTCGCGCGGCGCGCATAACCTTTACGACATAACGGTACCGTAATGGAATACCGGTTTTATACCGGTATAACCGTAACCGAAATCAGTCCCTGTCCCATACTAGGTACCAGTTTGAAGCTCTTCAAGAAGCAGGACGTCGACGAGGAGGTATTGGCTAAAGCTGGAGAACGTCTTCTGATTGCTGCGTACGGAGGTGACAAAGACGTCAAAACGCTGGACGAGCTTCGATTCAAGTGCTTCACGAAATCAGTAAGCAAAGCGAAGTTCAACCTCGCATCTCTTCCACCCACATCAGAAGCGGCAAAGCAGCACATATACAGGTCGTATGGGGCAGCAGGGTGTCGTAAGGCAGGACTGAAATGTTCCGTCTTATGCCACAACTGCGCTGGGCAGAGTTGCGATAACGTTACGCAATTGCAAGGTGTTGGTGACGAAGAAAGTGATGATGACAGCGACATCGATGATCCCGCACCATCAACACTGAACCTTGATGAACGTGAAACCGGACATTATCAATTGACCGAAAAAGAAACCGAGGATATCGATTTGGCAGGACCATCAGCTAAGAAACCGAAAAACAAATAGTTGCGGAACCATATTTTCACACCGACAGCAACGGACTCTCACATTATATTTGGTTATTAGTATCGATACGTGGATAAGGCCTGTAGGGGAAACCACGTCATAAAAAAAAAAGCGCCTGAACCTCTGTGGTGGTGCGTCTCCAGGGTTGGAACCAAAATTGTTCAGAATTTGATTCTCTTCATGTATGCCTTAAAACGTGGAACATAGGAGATAATGATAATGTCAAGTTGAAAATAAACGAAAAGATAAAAATATTTTGAATTTGTCGCTTTTTTTTTAATTTAATTTCCAAAATATCGATCCTAGAAGAAAAATTGTAAAGACCAAACTTGTAGAAAATCAAATTTCCTACAATTTTTGTCCTCACGGTTTTACTGTAAAATCAAAAATGTCCGAGTTATTCAAGAAAATCCGTTTTTTTGAAAAAATACCATTGTTCGAATATTATACGCAGGAGCCTGATTCGGTCTACTTTTTGAATTTACACTCCCAGTGACCCCCCCGAAAAAATCCAAGAACTAATTATTCCCGGGTAGGGTCGGCTTTTTGGATATAATGACTGAACTACTACGCTGCCTGCGTTACCTCTTTATATGGCGTTGAGTGAGACGAAATTAAACCACCGGTAAATAATCATCGTAGCATGCTTTATTGATTTATGTATTGAAGTATATAAAAATATTATAATTAGTAATAAAAAAAACAATAGTGGTAACTCATAAACATATTCCATGGTAATAAGAAATGATTTATTTATGTACATTACACGGGTCTAACGCGATATTTATTTTAGGTCACATGGTCATACAAGATATAGCTCGGGCGTCATTAACTACCTGTGATCTGAGACGTTCTCTGTTTTACCGCCCTTTGTAAGTAATGTAAGTACAGTCAGCATCAGAAGTAGCTAAGCAAAATAACACGCTCAAAATGACCTACACAGATCCTTATTCCATTGTCATTAGAGTCCATAATGTGTAGAATCATTTTGAGCACTAGGACCGCTGAGCAACTTCTGCTGCTGACTGTACCACACCTTTATTTCTGACGTTTGACGCAAGCGGCTGGTGTAACCCGTGTCGAAATGACGAAACCACCGGTGAATGTATCGCATTTGACCTGTGTAAAGTAATATTTTAAGGCTTCTCTATACAGTGGGCCATCACATCATAGCAGCAGGACAGACTTCGTGTATCTCTGTCTCTGTTGCTCGAACTAGCAAGTGCGACAGAAACGGAGATACACGAACGAAGTGAGTTTTCGTTTCGCGGTAGGCCCTCAGAACGCAGTTATGCGTTGGAATGCGATGGCAGTATTTATTTCTCCCCCTAACACATAACCCTCCCCCAAAACGTGAATCCAAAGTGTTACATAATCCATAATTATTCAATATTTTCTACTCGTATATTTCAGTTGCGACACATAGGCTAGGTATGTGGCGAGCCGTACATTTCATAGATTTGTAGGGTCGCAGTGATATACATAGAGATTTCGCACTGATATAATGTCAGTCATGAACATAGGTACTAAATATCATTACCCAGAACAAATATTATATTATCTCCACTTATAATAAATCTCTAGAATCAGCCATCAGCCAGTTTGAAACTAAGCTTCGGGTTGTCACGAATGTTCTCAGCATCCCGTGAACGGAAAAATATGAAACATTTTTTGTAGGTACATTATTATTCTAGATGCAACTTAGGATAGTTTTCATCCGACTGCAACAATTAATAAATTTTCCGAAATATACAACATATATCATCATTTACAACATAATAAGGCACTAATGGCCAGGAGTAGGATCCAACCCACGCGATGTATCTAATATTTCAATTTCAATGGTGATCTCTCGTGAGTTGGATACTTTTTGCAAAAATACGTCTTTTACATTAGTAACGTAATACCATTTTTTTTACCCGCGGCAGCGTAAGTATAAAGGGTTAAATAATGAGTAATATCTACACTAAACATAATCAAGTTTCGATCTCATATCAGAAACTGGCATACAAACTTCATAAAAAAAGAAGTTGTAACCTCAATCTTAATAATTCATCATCCACACAGTTGTCATCGGTCTCGGAGAATATTCCATAAACCGTATTTACTAGGTTGACAACCGTGATACGCCTCTATAAAAATGGGGAGGGGTTATAGAATCCTATCAACGGGCCCAATAATAACACTTATTGTCTTACTTAAATATAGCGTAGTCTCTTAGGTAGATCAGTATAAAGCGCCCGCTAGAAGGCCATAAAACTCATGACGAGCCACTGACGACACATACTCCTATTATACGACGTATGCCTATTATTAGGGTATTTTCATCTATTAAAATTAAATTATCAATCAATTTTTTATATAGTATTTACCATATCCGAATACAACACTATTTTGTTATAAAAACCTAAGATTTCTTTTTAATTTGAAAATTAGAATAGTAGTTTTATAATCTGTATGTCACGTGACCGAAAACGCCGACCGCCATTTTTATCTCGTGAGTGACGTCAGTCTAGCATAAACAAGTTTTCGTTAAAGAACATGCACATTTGACGTTTTTGTGTCTAAAGGACATGCACTATGTTTCTGCTCTGATGACGTCATAATGGCGGCTGCCTTTTTGGCGGGAATAAAAAAAAACCTTTGCATTAGTTTGCATAAAGAGATATTATTTTGAGGAAATGAAAATACTAGTTGACTATCGAATCTAAACGAACATTTTAAAATTCATAAAAATAAAATGTAGAATAGCATTCCCTTTCTGTAATGTGACCTGACCATAAATGTTTTTGACTTTGACGAAGGTCGCGCTATCGGAGGTTTATTACTATTAGCGATCGTCTAGCAGGCGTTAAGGATGAGTACCCACCGGGCACCACCACCTACCAGTGGCGGCGCGTGAATTTTTTTTTCGATGGGCATCCCGGAACAAAATAGTTATGAAAGAGTAACTAAAGGCCTGCCCGTGGGTGTCGTAAACGACATATGGGATCAGGTTGCCGTGTTGTGGAACAGTAGCCTACCACAAGTACTAGAACTGACGTATAACTTTATGTGTAATTTGCTCTGCCCACCCCTTTCGGGAACACGGTGCGAATGTATGGTATGTACAGTCAGCATCAAAAGTAGCTATGCAAACGAAGACGTCAAAAGTTTTTATTAAAAGGGAATAAGAGCTTTTGACGTCTTCGATTGCGTAGCTACTTTTGATGCTGACTGTACATATCTAGGCATGTATAAAAATTATTAAACGCTTAACAGTCGTCCATTCAACTCAATCTAGAAAACTTGTTGAATATAAATATACATTTCTACCACTGATGTAATATAAAAAGAGGTAGATACGTTGTCTATACGAAATTCCCTGTTTAAAAATGGCCAGGCACATCTGACAGCTGAGACACGTTTACGTTTCCATTGACGACGCGAAACTGAGGCAAGTTGGTGCACGTGACTTTTTTTTTTTTTTGAACCTGACTGTTGCTATGATAGGACGAACCCGATATAGCAGTCGAATTGCGTGGTTGGAGGGTGGCTTGGGGAACATCCAAGGGGAACCTCCGCTCCGGCACGACCACGCGGGAAGGGACAGCACGTGACTCAATTTTAGTGTAACATTTGTGGAGCGCACATAACCTATCTCCCTCTGTTTTATATTACATCATTGATTTCTACTAATAATAGCCTATAAAATACAAGATGGCATTTAATAAATCAACCAATATGCCTTAGGAGGATAGGACTTGGAATCAATACAATATAATTAAGTATATGCACCTAATCTTATTCGTATTTAGCGTTCTCAATAAAGATGGAAAGATAACATGACATGCTTATCACCTGTTTAAAAAAAGGACACAACGGAATAACATTAGGTGCGATAAAAATTCACAGGCATGGATGTGGAAGTAATACCTATCTCTTTCCTATATATATATATATATATATATATAACTACGAGTATATCTTTGCACACAAATTTAAAAATAACGAATAAATCATTCATAAAATATTCGTATTAACATTTGAAGTGCGTTTATGACGTTTATCATGCTTTAAAATACCTAGTTACAAGTTCGCCAATTTAGACATAAAAAAATATGTAAATTGTACATTTCAATTTTAGTCAACATATTTTTTGCATTTTTATTTGTATGCGTTTCTATCATGCATTACAATACTTACTTACTATTGATTTACATATTGGTACAAGTTCGCCGTTTGAGAAGTAAAACATGTTATCTTATGTAAGTAATTGTACATTTCAATTACAGTCAAACCAATAAATGGTACATAATATGGCGTGTTGTGATCGCGACTAAGAATAACACAAGTCCGAGGAGAAAAGCAATAAAATAGCTTTTATCGCGTGATAAACGGAAGGTAAAACGGGATAAAAGACACTTTCCGTCTAATAAACAGTAATTAATAGTGCCAGAGAGTGCCATATATTTCATCGCGGCTTAAGTCTTTAAAACCTCCCCGTAAAAACCGTACCAGTGCGCCAGTGTGTGAGAGGCTTTATTGTTAATCGTCTACATCCCATAATGATGGAAGTGAAGCACTGAAATTCAGCCTTGTTTTCTAAATAAGCGAGTAGCTTGATTCACTAACAAATATTTTGTATGGTGGGCGGTTACTAGAAATTATCAATTAGATCCAAATTTGACAATTTCACTATTAGCATTAATATTTTTTGTGCATATTAAGGCTGTCTGTACAAGTTTCTTTATCGAATATTTTCGACTGAGATCATTTTGAACCAATATTCAGAGTTTTTAGAGAGACATTTTCTAATTGTGCTGAATGACAGTACGATATAAAGTGTCTGACACTATCTTTCGTTCATCACGTAATAAATACATGTATATAGTGAATCTGTCTACCTCGCAGCGTTATTCCTGGGCCTACGTCCGCGCTGGTTCATATCCTTCTTTATATAAAACTTGTACGTCAAAGCGCTCTCATTGACAAAAGTCATAGCGTAAGTGAGTGGTAGAGTGGCGCACTGGCTTTCATTAAATATTTCATCGATAGGCGTGCCAATTGACTGACAACTGTCCACATATAAGAACTTCCTCAATGGCTGCCTCTTGTTGTAAACATGGAATTCATACGTCCACTTCCCAGCGCTAATCTTGGTCCCCAACAACTGTACGAACATTGAGATTTTGCGTTCCCTCTCGTGTACTTTGATATGTACTAGAAAGGTGAATGAGCCGTTCTTTATCAGGAAGAGTTTGTGGGTCTCCATGCATATGTTGAAGACGTACATTTCTTTGTCTATTTCGGCCGTGCGCTGTTCCCTGTGGCAGACATCGAAGTGGGTAGCCAAGTCAGCGACTTTGCCTGAAAATTTACATGAACATTTTACGTTACAACTTTTTTTTTTTTTTTTTTTTTTTTTTTTTTTTTTTTTATTCATATTAAAAGAAAAAAGATACAGTACAAAATTAATAGACGCGTACAGAAACCTGTTTAAGGTTTATGCGTGACGCGAATGTATCGCAACGCTCACAACAGTAATATCATGATCCTAATATAGGTAATTACAATATATTATTATTATGTAGGTATTGTATTTAAACTCCAGCAACTACACCTCGCTGTCTGTTCTCGTTAGATAGAATCTTTTTAATGCGATCTTGCACGACTTTTTGTCTGCAAGGACACTTGTGTGTATATCTTCTGGCATATTATTTAAAAAGTTAGGTAGCATGTACTCCCACGTCCTCTTACCATATACATTTATGTAGTTAGGCATAATATATCTAGTTTGGTAGTCTGATTTACGTAATTGTTTATGCCTACATCGGGTTTTTAACAATTTTATTTTATCATAGTTTTCTAGAACTATTGACATATCAAGCTTGTTAAAAATTGACATTATTTTGCAGTATTTAAATACACTGGACTCGTCCTTAAGTTTATTTTTCATGTATGTAGGTATAATAGTTTTGAGTATGCTCAATTGTAGCTTGTAGATGCAGCCTATGTTGGTTTTATATGTATCACTTTTTACGTTACGTTTCAGTACATTTTCGCCGTAAAACGTGACTATGAAAGCAATCGTGCTAGCTGGGCTGGAGATGGGCTAGGAACCTTTGTTTTCAGACACTATCAACCTAACATTGGGATTCGAGGTTTGGTAAGTTGCGCAAAAAATATATATTCTAAGAGTAACCTTCTCTTTTTTTTTCTGTTTTGCTCTCCAATGGATCACTACGAGAGTCGACCGTTTTGCTCGCCAATGGATCACTACGAGAAACGCCTGTTTTGCTCGCCAATGGATCACTACGAGAGTCGACTGTTTTGCTCGCCAATGGATCACTACAAGAGTCGACTGTTTTGCTCGCCAATTGATCACTACGAGAGTCGACTGTTTTACTCGCCAATGGATCACTACGAGAAACGACTGTTTTGCTCGCCAATGGATCACTACGAGAGTCGACTGTTTTGCTCGCCAATGGATCACTACGAGAGTCGACTGTTTTGCTCGCCAATGGATCACTACAAGAGTCGACTGTTTTGCTCGCCAATTGATCACTACGAGAGTCGACTGTTTTACTCGCCAATGGATTACTACGAGAAACGACTGTTTTGCTCGCCAATGGATCACTACAAGAGTCGACTGTTTTGCTCGCCAATGGATCACTACGAGAAACGACTGTTTTGCTCGCCAATGGATCACTACGAGAGTCGACTGCTTTGCTCGCCAATGGATCACTACGAGAGTCGACTGTTTTGCTCGCCAATGGATCACTACGAGAGTCGACTGTTTTGCTCGCCAATGGATCACTACGAGAGTCGACTGTTTTGCTCGCCAATGGATCACTACGAGTCGACTGTTTTGTTCGCCAATGGATCACTACGAGAGTCGGCGAGCCAACGAGCTAACGACTTATACCGTTGGCTCGCCGGCTCGCAAATGGATCACCCCCTTATTTAAGGTAAAATAAGCAAGAAGACCTCCCACACGATTGGCGAAGGGATAGATTATTGTGCTGATTTAGGGGAGGGATATGTCCAGCAACATTTTTCAGCATATGATACTGAAAAAGAAAAAAGGGCTTTGCCAAAAGATGAAACCGCAAATAATTTCAAATTCAAATTATTAATTTCAGACTCATGTCCATATCGTGTTAGTAACAATAAAAACTTATAAAACTATGTTAGTTACATTAAATTATACACTGAACCTCTTGAGCCCATGTGTAGGGTAGGGTGTTCCAGTGTCTCCATACTGCGCAAGCAGGACTGTCCCAAATCAGCTGAAGAACAGTGTCCGTGACACGGTTCTGTTACTGATAATGGCACTGAAACCATCGACCCGAATTTGATCACTTACATCGAGTGGAGCATTGTCCGAAGAAAGTGCCCATCGGACAGTTAATCTCTCCGAACGGACATTCTTTCAGATGGCGCTCCATGTCATAAGCCTTGAAGCTCAGCGTGCAGCCCGGGCTCTGGCAGGGACTCGTCAACTGAAAGATAAAATGATGCTTAAGTACGTCACTTTACAGAATAAGGGCTTGTGCACAAATCACGTGAGGTTTTTCGGCTACTTTTTGATACTAATAATATGTTACGGAGACGATATGGAGTCGGATCTAAATGATTGCAATCGGAATCGAAGGTAGAACAATTAAGTAGTTCCTAAGATATTTAATGTTGTGACAGACATAATCCAAGCAACCGCCGCTGTGACAGCTAAGGCAGAAAATGTCTTAACTCTGCCATGAACGCTTCTAGACTAATGTTCCTCATGTCAGTAATGGCAAAACGATAATCCTTGCAACCGCTGTGACAGCTAATGCAGAAAATGCCTTACCTCTGCCATGAACGCTTCTAGACTAATGTTCCTCATGTCAGTAATGGCCGACAGGCAGGTGCCACATGACCTGCCCGCCAAACGACAGTCCTTGCAGCTGCTGTGACCACCGAGGCACTGGTAAATGGCGAGTCCTAAACGCTGGCCGCAGGTCGGACAGCTGTAGCCGTCTGTATTGCCGCGATTCCTGCCGCGGGATGAGAAATGATTTAATATCAAAAATTGAATTCTTAAGGGTGTGTTATCTTTAAGGAAATTGTCCCCGTTTAAACGTGTTTTAATGATTGACAACGTTTTTTAGAATTAAAAACGAAATAAGGCGGAGTCTTGTAGTAATTGCAACTAGGTATATTTGTCAGCACGGCTATCACTAGACGGCGCGCGAGCTCTCTCGATTTTTCTCGCACTATCCGTCTCTCTCTTATTTTAAAACTCAGAAAGAGAGGTATAGTGCGAGAAAATTCGATAGAGCTCGCGGGCCGTCTTGTGCTAGCCGTGCTGGTAATTGTAACTAAATTTAATAACGCCCTCTATGATCACTATTTTTATTTGATAGTTTGTGCGTAGGGGGTAATCTTTGGTACTACTGACTCGATTAAAAAAAAAAGCGGCCAAGTGCGAGTCGGACTCGCACATGAAGGGTTCCGTGAAATAAATTGCGGTTTAAGATTTATGACGTATTAAAAAAAAACTACTTACTAGATCTCGTTCAAACCAATTTTCGGTGGAAGTTTACATGGTAATGTACATCATATATTTTTTTTAGTTTTTATCATTCTCTTATTTTAGAAGTTACAGGGGGGGGACACACATTTTACCACTTTGGAAGTGTCTCTCGCGCAAACTATTCAGTTTAGAAAAAAATGATATTAGAAACCTTAATATCATTTTTGAAGACCTATCCATAGAACCCCACACCTTACGGGTTTGATAAAAAAAATTTTTTTGAGTTTCAGTTCTGAGTTTTGTGTGAAAATCTTAAGGTGGTTCGATTTCCATACAAAGCGTTATTTGACATTCGCAGGCTAACGGCGTGATATTTTAAGAAACTAATGTATCAGACTTTTATCAATTGGCTTCCCATTTGCGCCAAATTCCCCCTTTCCTAGAATAAACTTGTATAAACTATATTAATTTGAGAAAACTAGTTTTCCCAAAATATCACGTGACAAACCAATTTCTCAAATTAATCTAGTTTATACAAGTTTATTCTAGGAAAGGGGGAATTTGGCGCAAATGGGAAGCCAATTTATGAATGCTTGTTACATAAGTTTCTTAAAATATCACGCCGTAAGCCTGCGAATGTCAAATATCGTTTTGTATGGCAAGCGAACCACCTTAATGCGGTTACATCTACTTACCAAGTTTCAACAGTATAGCTTTTATAGTTTCGGAAAAAAGTGGCTGTGACATACGGACGGACAGAAAGACAGACAGACGGACGGACATGACAAATCTATAAGGGTTCCGTTTTTTGCCATTTGGCTATGGAACCCTAAAAAACTTTCACCAGTATATGGAATGGACCTTCAGGATAGATTAGAATAGAGTAATTTATTGAAAAAAAAAACCTTATTGCTAATGTTACAATGTGCTTGCGTATTAAAACATAGTATACATAGGATGGGCATAGGCTAAATTTTATGCCGCTTCGCTTGCCTTCTTTGTAATACGCGGTTGGATGGAGCCCCGCGGGCAGCTAGTATTTAGGTAGGTATTCAATATTAATTGGTGGACTAACCTGGCAGCTGGTCTTGGGTTATTGTAATGTGCGGCCTGCGATGGTCCTAGAGCAGGGCTGTGTACAAAAAAACATTAGTATTATATTTATTATAAACAATCGGTACATATAACAACGCCTGTCTCCCGGAGAGGGTAGGCGCTGAGATCACGGATTTCCGCTTGCTACGATTTTTTTATTTAATATTATGGCATACATTATTTGGCCTTTGAGTCTGTCACTCTTTAGTATCACCCAGGGGACACGTGCAGGGTTGTGGTAGGTAGCTCCTGCGGACGCGAGTGACAGTTGTTCCCCCTTTTGTCAAGTGAGTGGGCAACTCGACTGTTAGAGGTTCTTAAGCCGCCCGAAGGCCTCTAACTTGGCTAACGAATACTGTCATAGACAGCAGCCGGGATCAACTGCTTAGCATGCCTTCCCAAGCACGGAAGCGCTCATTTATAGTAACCACTCAAACAGGCGGTCACCCATCCAAAGACTGACCACTGCCATCTTTGCTTAACCTGCGTTATAGTTTCCGATTCGCAGGCGCCGCTAGGCTATTAACTCTTTGCGCTGCTACGATGCTTTTCTGGCACACCTTTGGCTTCGTTTGCTTACATAAAAAAAATCTTCCAGAGGTCTGTAAACAAGTGCCCAGTTTAAGTGAATTCATCATCATCATTCATCATATCAGCCGAAAGACGTCCACTGCTGGACATATAGTGACCGGTCCTGCGCCTCTACCAGGTCATCAGTCGTTGGAGCGGAAAGGTTCTCGAGTGGCGACCACGTACCGGAAGGCGCGGCGTGGGTAGGCTGAGGCACAAGGTGGACTGAGTGAATTAATTATTATTAAAAGAACCAGAATTAATTAACCGCTTCCGTGCTTGTAACCTGGGTAGTGACGTTAAGCCGTTGATCTCGGTCACTGTCTGCGTTAGTAGTGGATAAGTTGAGTTAGCTTGACAATTACTACCAGACATCTTGCCCAAGTTGGCGAGTTGCCTTTTAGAAATTCAAGTTAAGTGAGAAGGTACTTCATCACACACTCATCTAATCGTTCCGCAAACGCCTACGTTAAGTCATGGGATAAGATATTCTTCACTTCATGCGTGATCGGTTGAGCCGACCCTTCATTAATAGTAGTTTATCTATCCAAATGTCATTAACCCTCCATGATGCGTTCAAGGGCATTAAACATGAGCGTGGGTTTATTTATACACTAACTTTATCTACCCACATGTTACCGCCATTGCACCGCCATGACCGACTAGATTTCAAATAATGACCAACTAGATTTCCATAATAACATCGATATCGATGTTATTATGATTTTTTATGCATAGTGGCATATAGATAATACGCTGATGTTACGTTACTGGTTGCAATAATGGTGGTCATTTTCATTACATATGGTTTCCGAACACATTCTAGAGGATTTATGATATGGGTGTAGATAAAAATTCTTTCGATTCCGTTACTCTTAGAGAACTAATACGAGAGGACAATTACATAAAAATTAAAAAAAAAACTTAAAAACTATAATTGTGTCGCTTAAATTAAAAATCTGATAAATCCATTCGACCCTATCAGCAAATATCTACCTTATCACCTTTTCTTGATAGCAAAATCGACAGATGGATTTACCTGGGTTTGAAATTAAGCGACTCAATTAACCCTTTTCCAGGCAGAGGCTTTATATCGACCACATACTGCTTGTCAAACATATGTCTTAAGGTGGTTCGCTTGCCATACAAAACGATATTTGACATTCGCAGGCTTACGGCGTGATATTTTAAGAAACTTATGTAACAAGCATTCATAAATTGGCTTCCCATTTGCGCCAAATTCCCCCTTTCCTAGAATAAACTTGTATAAACTAGATTAATTTGAGAAATTGGTTTGTCACGTGATATTTTGGGAAAACTAGTTTTCTCAAATTAATATAGTTTATACAAGTTTATTCTAGGAAAGGGGGAATTTGGCGCAAATGGGAAGCCAATTGATAAAAGTCTGATACATTAGTTTCTTAAAATATCACGCCGTTAGCCTGCGAATGTCAAATAACGCTTTGTATGGAAATCGAACCACCTTAATGTCAATGAATACGACTGACATCCGATTGTCATTTTCCAACTGCCGACCTGGAAAAGGGTTAAAGTGTATACATGTATATAGAAGAAACGAGAGCCAGGGGAAGACCGAGACTGCATTTATGGATCAGGCTAAAGAGAAAGTCATGTGATTTCGTTTCAAGAGCGGAAAATAGTGGCTGAGAGAAGAACAGTGAGTGGCGATTACTCCACCGACAAGAGCCCGGCTCTTAAGTATATGATGGCCGGCGGAGGCGGGAAACGCCATAGTCAACTGATAGCGAAGACGGTGTGTCGCGCGTCATCACGCTTGAGCGTAAAAAAATAAAAGTGTTTCCATGATCGCCTGATAGCTTGCGTTTTGTGCCATCGAACGTTCCGTCCATAAAACGGCCTCAACAGTAATAGTTAAGGACATATTCTAGCTTGATTAAATGGTTTTTAGCCAGCACTTTTGTCTATTCCGTTCCGACGCGACTGAATGCGATTGATGTGGAGATAAGTAGATTTGAAAGACTTACCTTGAAATTGATTGTGCCGATCGGGGAGAGACCAGTGGCGAAATTTTGACTTCAGCTTCACATGCGTTGAAACTTTGAGTGGCAGGGATTTCTGGTATATTCAATAGGGGCAGTGGAGCCCTCGAAATAGCAGAAATCTTTGGCACTGAGCTTATTTTGGATACCAGAGGCTTCAAGGTAGGGTTGCAAAGACCCATTGTGCTGGTTACGGGCGCAGAAGACTTTGAAGTAGTTGGGATATTTGTGTAAGGCGAATTGTTGTGTAAGGGTGCTGGAGACTTTAAAGTAGGGGGGATACTTGGCGTCGTTCCGATTTGGGACACAAGCGGTCTCGTAGTAGGAGGTATCTTTGGAACAGTGCTGATTTCAGACATCGGTCTCGTAGTAGGAGGGATGTTTGGCACCATGCTGATTTCAGACATCGGTCTCGTAGTAGGAGGGATGTTTGGCACCATGCTGATTTCAGACATCGGTATCGTAGTAGGAGGGATGTTTGGCACCATGCTGATTTCAGACATCGGTCTCGTAGTAGGAGGGATGTTTGGCACCATGCTGATTTCAGACATCGGTCTCGTAGTAGGAGGGATGTTTGGCACCATGCTGATTTCAGACATCGGTCTCGTAGTAGGAGGGATGTTTGGCACCATGCTGATTTCAGACATCGGTCTCGTAGTAGGAGGGATGTTTGGCACCATGCTGATTTCAGACATCGGTCTCGTAGTAGGAATCTTTGGAATCGTGTTGATTTCAGACATCGGTATCGTAGGGATGTTTGGCACCGTGCTGGTCTGAGGCGGTGGAGGTCTCGAAGGGGCTTTTGGCAACTCTGGTGGCTCTTGTATCGACCTGTTGTGTTGGACAGTTTGTTTAACCTTAAAATTGTGTTAATTGTGAAGGTCATAAATTTAGGGATCGGACGATCGAGTTCAAATGACATAAGGAACAGGACTAATGGAGTAGAAATCAGTGTAATTTTTTTATGCAGTCGATAAATTTGTCGAAGTCGTCGTAGAAAAAATGTCTGCATAATTATTTTATCGTTATCAATGGAGATACATTTCGTCTATAAAAAGTGGGTATGAACTTTTATTGCTACTAGAGTGGATACATTTTACCGCACCCAATGCGAATTATTTGTGATTATGAGATCAAATTTTTTTATGCAACATGATGCAACTGACTATTACTGACTACAATACAATTGATGTCCTTCTAACCTATTTCATTAGATATTCACTCTATCCTATCTAGAAAGATAAAAAATGCATTTGTTAGATTGGCATTTCGTCAAAAGAGTGTCACTCGGAATAATCAAGGGTATAAATATTCAGAGTTGATGTTGGGTCATATCGTGAGGTCAAAGAGATTGCGTGGGATCGGAGTAGATGGAGGGCCTACTTTGAGCTACACCGACAAGAGCCTAGCTCTTAAGTAAGAGAAGAAGAAGATAAATATTCAAGTTTAAGTATAACATAACTTGATGGCGTGCCCCACATGCCCACACTCCTGCTCAGAACATGACCTGAGGGATGCGACTGCCAAAGCTGTCCACTCCGCTGCCCATTGGGCATCTCTTATTTGAGGAACCTCGACACGAAGATGAAGAAGAAGTATAACAATATTTAATAATTTGCGAAATGGCCCACGATATTTTAGTCAACTCCTGGATCCAGGGTTACCTACCTTGAAATAAGTTCGACGAGGGAACGATTTCCGCGTCGCATTCGGTTTATGTAACGAAATAGCTTAGATGAACATCACATCAATCGTATTGAAGTCAGTAGCATTCAAAAATGCAATCTCAGAATCACAAATTTGCATTGGGTGCGATCAAATTTATCCACTCCAACATATTATATCCAATATGAGTTTATTCAATTCAATTCATTTATTAAAGCAGATAACGAGATCCATTTTTTGTTAGAACGACGAACGTAGGTACTGAAAAACATTTATTTTCTAAAGTAAATGTATACAAGATGATAATTAACTAAATTAAATTATAACTAAGTTGGTAAAAGTACAGAGGATGCTGGCGGCATTTCCTCGCTGAATTGCAATGCTGATGAGATACGCACTACAGTATCGAGGTAGCCCTATCAGTATCCTAAACGCAGTATCATATTGAATCCGCAAGGCATTGTATGTTCGCTGCGTAAAGCTCTAAAGATGG
The DNA here is from genome assembly GCA_963854355.1 of Epinotia brunnichana. NCBI lineage: Eukaryota > Metazoa > Arthropoda > Insecta > Lepidoptera > Tortricidae > Epinotia > Epinotia brunnichana. Next base: position 2,170,202 of record OY977954.1, on the reverse strand, counting down.
TCCACAGGCCGCAAGTATAAAAATATTGACAAAAGGATTTAAAGAGCGTGATCTTAACATCATTGCTGCACTTCGCAAACCTGCGCACCAGCATATTGCATCGAACCGTCAATGCCCTACGTCAATATCGTCAATGAGGTCGTGAGGTTGGGGCGAGGAGGCATACCCACTTTTTGTAGACGAAATTTATCACCATTGATACAAAAAATTATGTAGAAATTTTATCTACGACGACATCGACAAATTTATCGACTGCATAAAAAATGTAACACTGGTTTCTAGCTACTCCATTAGTCCTGTTCCTTATGTCATTTGCACTCGATCGTCCGATCCCTAGACTCATAATTTGATTAGGTTGTTTCGTCAATTGCTTAAATCAGATCTACTCTTTATCAGGATACATGCTGACCTTAAAACTTAAAATATACGATGGGCAGAAGCATCCCTAACCCATTCGTCACCACAGTAAAAAAATCGTGGTGGCACGCCACGCAAGTTTTTGCAAAATTTTATTTAGCTCACCCCGTTTGTTTTATTCTTTCTTGGGTCAAATTTACTAATTGAAATGTCACCCTCTTCCTGTCAACCGATTGATCTGAAATTTTGCATTCATATGTGCACGCATGACAATGCAATATTATGATGACATGGAGCTGATCTGATGCTGGAGCTGGAAGGTGGCCATAGGAACTCCGCAATAAAACGACACAACCCCATCGAGTTTGGGCTCGTTAGAATCATCTCAATGAGTAGTTGATGATGGTATGCAGAAAAGTACAGTCGGCAATAAAAGCTTGTACCAAAAATGAAATTTTTGACAGGAACTTGTAAGTATTTGGATTTCGTATGACGTCGGTTGCAACAGTGACGAACTTGGATTCAAGTCAGTGGCGGCGAATGGGTTATTATAAAAAAAAAAAAAAATTATTCGTTTTAACATGCAAGTATAAAATAACAGAGATATCCGGCGGACCCCAAACTAGGCTGAGACTGTATCTTGGGGCCCTGGAGTGCAAATATATGAAACAGATTTGGTAGAAAAAACATAGAAACAAATTAACAAGCAAAATTGACATCACAATACAAGCAACGGTGCGTGCGTGCGTGCGTGCGTGCGTGCGTGCGTGCGTGCGTGCGTGCGTGTGTGTGTGTGTGTGTGTGTGTGTGTGTGTGTGTGTGTGTGTGTGTGTGTGTGTGTGTGTGTTGTGTATAGTGTGTTGTACGTGTTAGCAGGCAAGGAGAAGGACATACGTGCCATGATATGATAGTGCCACTAGCCACTTTTTAATATCCATATTAATATTATAAATGCAAAACCCTGCTGCCGCTGCCACCGCCGGTCGTGGCCTCTTTAGGATTTCCACAGCGTTTGTAATGTGCACGAGATTTAAATATGGCTTACCCTGATACTGGTGTCTGAGTCGGCCTTGGAGGGGCTTTTGTCGATGCTTGGACTTCGGAGGCCGGTGGTGCAGACGGCTGTGGCGACCTGCTAATAGTTCTTACATTAGAACGCGAGGCGTAACTATAGCATGGGTGCCACTCGGGGAGGATATCGTGTGGGTGGGGGCGTGGCTGCATAGCTAGAGAGCTTTGCGTCGATTGTGAGATTGTGACACTCGGGTGTTACCTCCAGAAGGGCCCTGACCTCCCCACGCCATTGGTTAACACCTAATTTTAGCAAGGCAGAACTTGCTGTGGTAATAGTAGATTGAGTCTCAAGGGAGAAAAATGATGTATATTAAGACGATCCTGAAGAGCCAAAGATACAATAGAATGCCGAGCCTAGCGAGGGACTGTATAAAGTAGAATCTTAAGCATAACCAGGGATACGCCCAAGACGGAAATAATTTTGCTAGCGAGTGGCACATACTGCTTCACACCTTCAATGAGAAAAATTTAAAATTAAAGCGGCTTAAGCGGCCTTTCATCATCATCATATCAGCCGAAAGACGTCCACTGCTGGACATAGGCCTCCCCCAAAGAGTACCGGTCCTGAGCCACCCGCATCCAGCGGACTCCCGCGACCTTTACCAGGTCATCAGTCCACCTTTACCCTACCCACGCCGCACCTTCCGGTAAGTGGTCGCCACTCGAGAACCTTTCCGCCCCAACGGCCATAGTTTCTATGTGCAATGTGCCCCGCCCACTGCCACTTAAGTTTAGCGATTCGGAGGGCTATATCGACCTTTAGACCAGGCTAAATGCAGTGCACTAACTGGCGGAGGGGAGATACACCACCTCTCTCTAATCATTAAGTGTGAGTGCAGTTAAGTGCACTGCATTTAGCCAGGTGTAAAGGTTTAACAGGGAATATCAGTATAATATATACTCATTTGAGGATGAGGGGTTATTATTTTCTGAATAGCAGGTGGTAACGAGTATTTTACATAGGGCACGGTGATATGTGCGTGGATACGGTGAGCGTTATATAGTGTGACCCGTGTAAAATAATCCTTTAAATATTTGGCCTCTTCTGCTTCTACTTCCGCGGTTGCTGCTGTAAGTGATTTTCGTTTTGAGTAAATACCTTTGCACGTAGACATATCCGTCCACCTGCGCGTTAAGATTTGGGTACAAATTGGGTGATTGCTGGCTGCCATGTTGCAGCTGCTGCGAGTTGTAGTTGTATGGCGCCCGGGGCCGCTCCAAAACGTTCGGTGAAGCTTGTTTCACCTCAGTTTGGAGGTGTTCGGATGTATAAGTTGTATAACTATATGGCACTTGTCTCCCGGCACTGCAAAGGATAATAGTAATGTTTTAGATTTTAATGTTTCGTAGTGTATGTAGGCAAGCTTCCGACAAATCGAAGATAAAGTTGCCGGATCTGCAGTGCTGGCACAAGATAGCTCGTCGTATTATAAAATCCACAGATGTATGAATATAAGGAGATCGGACATGGCGGCCGATTTGTATAGAGTGAGAGCCTGTCGCAAGTACATTAACCCACACAACGCCCAAGTAATTGACAAGACAAAGCACGCACACATCTAAAACACACACTCTTGTATACTTACACGCTTATTTGACAATAAACGCGCATCATATCAGGCATTTTGGGAAAAAACGTAATATTCTCTGCGATCAGCACGCGTGCACAGTATGGCAGTGTATGCCCATTGAGCATACAGCTGCGACACGGCCGCCGGCGGCTTGTCCTCTCTCTAGTATTCTATGCTCTGAGATAAAATCCCATCTCTTTCTAAGAGTACGTTTACACTATCCAGTACGATATCGCTGTAGAACGCGGCAACAATAGCTTATGTATATGTTAGAGGCTAGTGACGGCGAGTCAGCAACAATATCGTACCGTGATAAGGTAAGCGTCCGAGTGCTCGACCATAGTAGGTACGAGTATAAAGAGGGCAAAGTATGTTATTTTCATCGCGTGCGAAGCAGGTCGAGATTTTGTTTGAGTGTGCGACAGATACTCGTACTGTGGCGCACACATACAAGCCGCGCGCGGTGCGTTTGTATGAAGATAACATACTTTGCCCTCTTTATACTATGGCTCGACGCTGTACTAGTATATGGCATGATCACTTTATGTCAAAGTTAGGGTTAAATTTTAACTAAGAGGATTTTTCTTCATTCGAATTTATGCCATGTCACTTTACATAGAGTACCCATGCCATATGCTAGTACAGCATCAAGCACTCGGACATTTACCTTATTTCAAAATCAATATCACCAGACTTCCTACCAAGTGTCAGCATATTTTTAAATTTTTAGGGTTCCGTAGTTTACAAAGAACCCTTATAGTTTCGCCATGTCCGACTGTCCGTCTGAGGCTTAGCTAAATGTTTTATATAACTACTAGCTTTTGCCCGCGACTTCGTCCGCGTAGAACTCGTTTATATCGTAGCTCGATACAAAACTTTCACCCTCCATTTCCCTTTTAGGGGTAGATTTCCGATATAAAAACTATCATATGTCCTTACCCGAGACTCAAACTATCTTTATCATTATTATCATTTATCATCATCATCATATCAGCCGAAAGACGTCCACTGCTGGACATAGTCCTCCCCCAAAGAGTTCCAAAGTGACCAATCCTGCGCCACCCGCATCCAGCGGACTCCCGTGACCTTTACCAGGTCATCAGTCCACCTTGTGCCTACCAACGCCGCGCCTACTAACTAACTCTATACAAAGTTTTATCTAAATGGGTTGTATAGCTTCATACAAATATTCAACCCCCATTTCACCCCCTTAAGAGATAATTTCCGGGATAAAAAGTATCCTATGTCCTTTTCCGGAACTCAAACTAACCAAATTTCATCTAAATGGGTCACTCACATCCAAATTTTCACCCCTTAGGACAGGATTTTCGGGATAAAACTATCCTATGTCCTTCCCCAGGACTCCCAACTATCGCTATACTAAATTTTCACCCCCATTTCACCCCCTTAGGGAATGATCTCCGGAATAAAACTATCAGATGTCCTTTCCCAGGACTCAAATTATCTCTTAACCAGATTTCAACTAAATGAGTTCCATCCAAATCTTCACCCTTCATCTCATCCTCTCAGGCGATGATTTTCGTTACAAAATACAAAACAACAAACTATGCGATTTCCTTTCCCGGAACTCCAACTATCTCTATACCGAATTTCATCTAAATGGGTTCTATTCTAATTTTCACCCCTCATTTCACCCCCTCAGGAGATGATTTTTCAGGAAAAAAACTATGAATTGTCCTTCCCTGGGACTCCCACTATCTTTATACCAAATTTCAGTAAAATGGATTTTATCCAAATATTCACCCTCTATTTCATCCCCTTAGGGGATGATTATCGGAATTAAGCGTTCGTAGCCCTGCGGCGCCTGCGAATCGGAAACGATAACGCAGGTAAAGCAAATATGGCAGCGGTCAGTCATTGGATGGGTGACCGCCTGTTTGAGTGGTTACTATAAATGAGCGCTCCCGTGCTTTGGAAGGCACGCTAAGCAGTTGATCCCGGATGCTGTCTATTACAGTAGTCGTTAAGCCGAGTTAGAGGCCTTCGGGCGGCTTAAAAACCTCTAACAGTCGAGTTGCCCACTCACTTGACAAAGGGGGGACAACTGTCACTTGCGTCCGCAGGAGCTACCTACCACAACCCTGCACGTGTCCCCTGGGTGGTACTAAAAAGTGACAAACTCAAAGGCCAAATAATTTATGCCATACGATTAAATAAAAAATCGGAATTAAAAATGTCGGTTGTCATTCTCCGGGACTCAAACTAACTCTATACCAAATTTCATCCAAATAGGGTACATCCAAATTTTCACCACCTATTTTATGCCCTTGGAGGATTTTTTTCGGAACAAAAGCTATTTGTTGTTCATCTACGCGAGTAAAACTATCTCTGTAGGCACCAAATTTCATCCTAATGGGTTCCATCCAAATTTAAACTACCATTTCACCCCCTGAGAAGATGATTTCCGGAATTAAAACTACGCTATGTCCTTGCCCAGGACTCAAACCATCTCTATACCAAATTCCATCGAAATTGTTTCTATCCAATTTTTCACCTCCCCATTTCACCCCCTTAAGGGATAAATTCAAAAACAAAAATTATCATATGTCATTTCCCGGCACTCAAACTATCTCTTAACTGTTAACTTAAGTTTTATAAGTTTTTATTGTTACTCACATGATATGGACTTACTCTGAAATAAATAATTTGAATTAAATTGAATTTACCAGATTTCATCTAAATAGGTCACATCACTTGCAAATTTTCATTCCTTTAGGAGGTGATTTTCGGGATAAAACTATCCTATGTGCTTCCCCAGGACCCCAACTCGCTATACCGTAAATGGGTTCCATTTAATTTTCATCCCCCACTTCACCCCCTAAGGAGATGATTTCTGGACTAAAAAATATTTTAGGTCCTTCCCCAGGACTAACTATCTCCATACCAAATTTCATCTAACTGGGTTCTATCCAAATTTTCACTCCTCATTTCATCCCCTCAGGAGATGATTTTTCAGGATAAAAACTATGCATTGTTCTTCCCTGGGACTCCTTCTATCTCTTTACCAAATTTTAACTAAATGGGATTTATCCTCATTTTCACCCCTATTTCATCCCCTTAGGGGATGATTTTCAGGATTCAAAGTATCCGTTGTCATTCTCCGGGACTCAAACTATCTCTTTACCAAATTTGATCTAAACGGAGTCCATCCAAAATTTCACCCCCCACTACACCCCCTTATGGGCAGATCTCCGGGATAAAAACTATTCAATGTCCTTTCCCAGAACATAAACTAACTCTAAACCAAATTTAATCAAAATGGGTTACATCCAAATTTTCACCCCCACGTTTTACCCCCTAAGGGGAAGATTTCCGGGATAAAACCTATCCTTTGACCTTCCCCGGGACTCGAACTATTTATATACCAAATTTCATCCAAATCGGTGCAGCGGTTTAAGTAGCTCCATACAAACTTCCACCCCCCATTTCATCCCTTTAGAGGTTTATTTCCGGGATAAAAACTACCCTATGTCCTTCCCCAGCACTCAAACTATCTCTATACTAAATTTCATCTAAATCTGTGAAGCCGTTTTCACGTGATGCGCGGTCACATAAACAGACAAACAGAAAAACAGATAAACAGATAAACAGACAAACAGACAAAAATTCTAAAAACTGTTGGAACGTGTTCTGTTATCGATTTTAAGTATCCCTAGCTAATTTTCTTTCGAATATATTCCATGTACAGACTTTCGACCCTCTTCAGCTTTATTATATGTATAGATAGATTACGAAGATGGCAAATAAGCATACGGTCTGTCTGTTAGTAAGCAGACGTCGTAGCCTATAGAAGCTTGCGATTCCAGAAGAATCACGCCTTGCCGACACTTTATTCGTTGTGTTGATATTAGCTCAAGACGAACGCCGGTACAGGGCACTCTCAACAAAACACATCCTCGGTAGCTCTGGCGACCTGACTCGCCACCAGGAACACAACACCACATACCTACAGAGAAAGTATTAGCAATTAGCGTATCTGGTGTTTCGCTCGTTATATTAATGTGATATTGTTAATTACCAAGGAGGTGCCGTTAGTTTTAATGATTCCAAACAAATTTAGATAACATTTCAAAGTTAGATATTGATTTAAAAAAACATACTATCATTAGCAACAAGTGGTTCATGGTTGAAAATCTCGGTCCGCAGAGCAGAGCATAGGAGCAGAGCTGTAACTAATCACGAATATTCGAACATCGGATCATCACATCATCATCGTCATATCAGCCGAAAGACGTCCACTGCTGGACATAGGCCTCCATTCTCCAGGCCAAAGAGTACCGGAAGGCGCAACACCTGGTAAAGGTCGCGGGAGTCCGCTGGATGCGGGTGGCGCAGGACCGGTCACTCTGGCACTCTTTGGGGGAGGCCTACGTCCAGCAGCGGACGTCTTTCGGCTGATATGATGATAATGATGAATATAACTTTCAAAGTCAGGCAAAAAAAGGAATAAAACATTGGTTATTCTGGCAATTAACATCCTTTTTAGGGTTCCGTACTCAAAGAGTAAAAACGGGACCCTATTATTAGGGTTCCGTACTCAAAGAGGTATAGGGATCATTTGGTTTGTTTTGACGAGTTCTTTACATTATACTTGGTGACGATGGTCTGATGACGGAGTCAGGAGGTGGATAGTGGAACTCCTCAATGGGTACTTGTATACCCCTTGAGTTAGGGTTCATTTGGTTTGTTTTGACGAGTTCTATACATTAAACTTGGTGACGATGGTCTGATGATGGAGTCAGGAGGTGGATAGTGGAACTCCTCAACGGCTAATTGTATACCCCTCGAGTTTGGATACGTTTAGTTTGTTTTAATAAGTCTGACTCGCACTGACTAGCACTTGTTATAGCGGCAACAGAAATACAAGAAACGTAAAAGTGGTCAGGCCTCCTCTTCTAGAGGAGTGGAGAGTTGGAGGATTGAACAATCACGGGGGCGACTGCCACCTATAGGGAAGAGGTCCTCGAGCTGGAGGGCGTGTCTGGTGTTCGGGCATGTCCCTGACAAAGTTATTCTGGGGGATGAGTATCCATCTCCTCCCCTCCCGCGACGGGTCTCATGATGGGGACAGCTGCTGGCGGAGTCGCGGAAGTGTGCGTGAGCGTTCCCGTGGCTTCGCCATAGAGCAGCGCGCAGAGTACCGTGGGGTTTTAGATGGTAGTCCGGGCGGTTCCCGGGAGTCCGTCATACCCACAGATGTATGAATATAAAGAGATCGGACATGCCGGCCGATTTATATAGAGTACGCCTGTCGCAAGTTCATTAACCCACACAACGCCCAAGTAATTGACAAGACAAAGCACGCACGCATCTAAAACACACACACTTGTATACCTACGCACTTATTGGACAATACACGCGCATCATATCAGGCATTTTGGGAAAAAAACGTAATATTCTCTGCGATCAGCACGCGTGCACAGTATGGCAGAGTATGTACATTGAGCTAACAGCTGCGACACGGCCGCCGGCAGCTTGTCCTCTCTCTAGTATTCCATGCTCTGAGGTCATACCCGTCCTGGTTCCCCAGCCAGGCGGGATGCGTAAATGCATCCCCACGAAAATAATAATAATAATAACTTACGGCGTTTGCGGTGGAGACTGGTACTGGTAAGATGTTTCCTGGCGTCTCTGTTGCGGTTGTCTTACATACTGGTTTCGCCGTTGGCTTTGCTCGGGTGAGTTGCCCCTGAAAATGTATATATATTTTGTAAATTTCTGTTTTTGTATATACAATACACATAAGGATCTTTACGACACCGTATCCCAGATAAGATAAGAAACATCGTGCGCTAATACGATTTCGAGGAAAACCATTTTGAAACGCAGACATTAGTATCTAGTTATCTATTGTTGTTTTTGAATTGTATACATACAGTTGTTTTTGTTTACGGTCCACGATAAGGCACGTTCACGGTAGGTATCGTCGAAAATATGTGCACAGACAAAGTGATCAAAAATATGTGAACGCGACTTTACTGTTAGGAGCATAGGTAAGCATATTTTATAAGGTTGCTCAGATATTTAATGAACTCTATATAATTTATAATTTGCGGACAATCTTACACAAATCAACCTAGTCCCAAACTAAGCAAAGCTTGTACTATGGGTACTAGACGACGATATAAATACTTATATAGAGAAATAAATACTTAAATACATAGAAAACATCCATGACTCAGGGAAAAATATTCGTGCTCATCACACAAGTAAATGCCCTTACCGGGATTCGAACCCAGGACCTCTTGCTTCGTAGGCAGGGTCACTACCAACTAGGCTAAACCGGTCGTCATAATATAAAAGGTCGTCTATAAGTATCTATATTATAAAAGCGTACCATTTTTCGCATAATGTTTTTAACTTTGTATAGTTTGTAACAACTACACTCAAGAGCAAAAGTTTTGAGTCACCCTAAATTAAATAACCGCAATAGGTTTTTTTTAATATTGTTTGCCCATTAATGCAAATCTGGCGTGGCGTGGCCTCACAAAATCCTAAAAACTGGCCATTTCAAGAAATAATGCTCAGTAAACGCAACCTCGAGCCGCAGGTAGGAAAGGGTCTATTTTGGGTCCCATTGTTTCTGGGTCCCACTTCCTTGTACAGTAGACGGCAAACTTCGTGCGCAAATGAGGGAAAGTGGGGGGGCAGCTTGCACGTACAATTCGCCTTTGCGCAGGCAAGGTCATTTGCGCACGAAGTTTGCCGTCTACTGTATTCACGCGTTACTTTGAGAAAGTTGTCGTACAGTTTAATTTTCCTTATTACTTTATGGGTTATTAGATCTCGTGTTTTGAAATAATAGATTTTAGGTTTACGGTGTTTGAGAGCCAAGGCCACGCTACGCTATTACCCCCGTTACCACTATACCTATACCTGCCCGCTTGCGTTGGGAGGTGCACCTATGTAGCGATCACTTGTATAACTGTTCTAGATTGCAATTATCTATGAACCAATGTTTGTTCTTACGTGTTAGATACCTACTGTTTACTTTTGAGTTATGACTACCAATAGGGGTGTAGACTCAAAATTTATTATTGCTACGAAAGAAAGAAGGAAAAAATGTATGCCTAATGATGAAAATCCCATTCGAATATCTCAAAAAATTACGAAGCTGCAACCGTTTCAATGTTGCCTATAAGAGAGAGAGAACGCTCCAGGATCGTGACGTCAGGACCGTCTAGCGTCATAGTAAATGACAATCGTTTCATATGAAGGTGCGTCTTGCGGACAAGGGACAGAACATACCCCTTCTTAAAACTTTGTACGCTCATAACTTTGTGATTATTTAACCTCTTGCGTTGCTTTTTTCTGCATTTGACTACATTTTTAATCCTTTTTCGAAAAATGTAACTTTATTGATAATTTTATTTAGTGTCTACACCCCTATTGTTTGACACTTCCGCAGCGTCCCTATTAGACCGGGAGGGAGATGCTGACACAGATTTTTAAAGTATTTGTACCAAGTATGGCGACCCTTCAGGGGTCTACTTACGTATTGAAGAAAAGGAAAATGATGGTCATAGCGCTGGTACCGGCGGCCCAAACGCGTGGGCGTTAATCGAACGTGTCGGATAAATTAAGAAAATCGAACGATTTGTTACACAAAAATTCTAATATTTTGCGATAGTCGATGAAAAAAGAAGTAGGCGGTAGCATAATGCCATACTTCTCCGGTGTGACTTAGATTAGAGCCCGCCATACCGACGAAAACACATCAATAAAAAAAAACCGGCCAAGTGCGAGTTGGACTCGTGCACGAAGGGTTCCGTACCATTATCTATAAAAACGGTAAAAAAATCACGTTTGTTGTATGGGAGCCCCACTTAAAAAATATATGTTTTTAGTATTTGTTGTTATAGCGGCAACAGAAATACATAATCTGTGAAAATTTCAACTCTCTAGCTATCACGGTTCTTGAGATACAGCCTGGTGACAGACAGACAGACGGACGGACGGACGGACGGCGAAGTCTTAGTAATAGGGTCCCATTTTACTCTTTGAGCATGGAACCCTAAAAAGACAATTTAACCATTTGTAGTTACCAGGCAAATTTTTGCAGAGCTAATAATCATCGTCAATAGCCTTTCACGAAAATCAACATGCCATACTTTTCCAATGGTTCCATTGTTAATTTAAGGTTGAAAGATATTTAGCGTTCAACTAATGGTTCCCAACTTTGTGTACCTGAGCCAATAGATGAACGGCGTTCATCTACTGGGCAAGGTATATAGTATTTTCAAATGCTTACATAAATTTTTATTGAAAAGGTACATAAAACTTTTATGCCTTAAATTAATTGTTACTTAACTCTTGATTTTTGAACCAAAAGTTGAATGTGAGTATCCATTCGCAACCCGGTTATTTTGGGGTTTGTTTTACTATGAAAAGCATGATTGTTCAACAAAGACCCCAGTGCACAGAAGATGAACAAATAAAATTAGTTAGTTCAACTTTTGGCTTCGGTTCCAATAAGTGAACGCTGTTGATTTTAGTTTGTTCGTTCCTTTGCTATCATGCGCAATATATGACCGAACAATATTTATTTGTTCATGTTTTAGGCACGAGTTAGTACAATTAACATCTTAAGTAATACTTAACAAAGATACGTAATAAATATGAAATCTGACTTATACATATATAAAACTCAACTAATTTATCTATTTCAATCTAATGATACATTAATGAAAAATTATTTTAATGATTAATATGTAAAAAAGAAACTCTTATAATTGTATCAATATTGTGATTGTTAACTAGTGTAAATTGTTAGAACAATGATTATATAATTACTAGACCAAAAGTCAGAGGCTGCGCGGTGTTACATTTTTCTTCGTTCAACTATTGGTGTCAAAACGTTCAACTATTGGGCACAGCACAGCATACATCTTCTGGGCAAAATGGCACACTTCAGCATATAAACATTTTTAATAAAGTACTGTATTGTAATAGGATGGTTTAAAATAGTCATATCCAATCTTTACAATATACCAAATCATATAAAAAAACCCGGCCAAGTGAGAGTTGGACTCGCGCACAAAGGGTTCCGTACCATTATCTATAAAAACCGGCCAAGTGCGAGTTGGACTCGCGCACGAAGGGTTCCGTACCATTATCTATAAAAACGGCAAAAAAATCACGTTTGTTGTATGGGAGCCCCCCTTAAAAAAATATATTTTGTTTTTAGTATTTGTTGTTATAGTGGCAACAGAAATACATAATCTATGAAAATTTCAACTCTCTAGCTATCATGCACGGTTCTTGAGATACAGCCTGGTGACAGACAGACGGATGGACGGACGGACAGCGAAGTCTTAGTAATAGGGTCCCGTTTTACTCGTTGAGTACGGAACCCTAAAAACGGCAAAAAAATCACGTTTGTTTTAAGGGAGCCCATCTTGAAAAAATATTTTATTTTGTTTTTAGTATTTGTCGTTACTTATAGCGGCAACAGAAATAAATAATCAGTGAAAATTTCAACTCACTAGCTATTACGGTTCTTGAGATACAGCCTGGTGACAGACAGACGGACGGACAGCGAAGTCTTAAATTAAAGTATGATTTTTATTCGCACAGAATAAATGTAAACAAAGGTGTGGCCGCTAACGAAAAACATTAGCAGCATATGGGATATTTAAAAATTTTTTTTTTTAAAGAAATCTTCTTTTAAAAATGAATCTTTATATTTTATTCATGATCAAATTGTTTAATTTGTTGATAACTAACTTAATTAAGATATTAACAGTTCATCATATGGATTTAAAAGGAGAAAATTGGTTTCCTTAGCAAAATTTATTTATTGCACTGGTATCACTGTTTTGACAAGCCCGGGTTATTAATCTGTGGGCCGCTTGTGTATTAATCTTGTTGTGACGTGACTCACTTCTAGATTGAATTACTCCCGTGCGCTTTCTAGTGATTCTGTTCTGTTAAATTTGTGTTATTGTTGAGTTTTTATTGTTTTACGGTGTTGTGACGTTGTTCATTGTTACGTTTTTCGTTGTGTTTTTGTTAATAATCGTCTGGAAGGATGGAGCCCGGTCCGAGTACTTCTCGGTCAAAGGAAGACAATACGTTGTCTCCAGTGAAAAAAAGACCACGTCGTGGGCCTTTATCGGAGATGGAAAAAAAAAAAAAAAAGAAGCTGATTTCACAGTATACTCAGTAGGTACTCAAAGAGTATAAAGAAAACGAAAATCTTACTCCTCCAAAGAAATCTGGTAAGATATATGAACATCCTAACTACTTACTATAAATTAATATTTTTTGCTGGCCCATACTTTAACATCCCCTGCAATGTCACTTTGACATTGACGTAACTTTGTATACATTTTTTCCGTGCGAATAAAAATCAGACTATAGTAATAGGGTCCCGTTTTACTCTTTGAGTACGGAAACCTAAAAATTAAATGTGTGCAAACTCAATTGTAAAGATGGGTTATAGTCGCTTAAATGTTCATCTATTGGTTCCACTACCCTACCTACTAATGTCGGTATTATGTATCAATACGACATACGTAAGCACAATTTTAACACTAGCAATAAGGTTTTCAATTAACAAATAATTAGTATTGTGCCCAAGACTTATTATTATCATTGCTACCTATCGGCCTGTCCGTGTTATTTTAATAGCATGCATTGTTTGACTTGACGGATTTGCAGTTATTTACTTAAACCTCACCTGCTTTCTTCCTTCGAGCTATCCGAACCCATATTGGATCACAATCACCAGTCAAATTCACGAATTAGCAATAATTATTTTTTACACTTTCAAAGAGGGTTGGTCTTTATCAGAAGGAAAATGATAAAATGAACTGCTCAGGAAGAGTGTCAGACGACAAATGATTCACTCGGGTTTCATTTTCAAGTCGTCTCGTGTTGTTAATAATATCACTATGTCCGATAACGTGCTAGTGCTGCACAAGTGGGGAAATAATCAGCTATCGATATCGATAGGCAGCACCGGCCCGAGGGTAGCCCCTGTTGGCTGTAATGGTCGCACCACACTTGGCGGTGTTTGCTTATATATTCGTGTTGCATCTTTTTCCTTCCTACGGAAAATTAAAGAGAGGCAAACGACGCAACGCAAACACGAACCCCCAAAGTGTGGTGTGACCCTTAGTATGTCAAGGGCTGCCAAAATGACACAGCAGCGAAAAAACAAGCAAAAAAAATGTTGGCATCGTTTTACATACTTATCAATTTGTCCCTAACAACCTAGCGACGCAGCTGTAAGAAGGAAACATTCGATCATAGGATTCATAGGTCTGTAGAAAGCTTCAAGGCGTCAAAGGGCACCTATTAACGACCGAGGGCCGTTTCTGTCGATAGAGGTACTCTTGATCGCTCCGGCGGAATTTATTTATTTTAACTTAATTATATTTCGATAACATTCAGAAAGATTGTTTTATTGTTCGGTATCAACACTTACAAATCGGTCCAAATGGAAACTTATGCGATCCTTCGGTTTCTGTTCGTCGGTGACAGGTATTTTTTTTAGTGTATCCGAAAAATATTGCGTTAAATTGTGAACGGTTTTGGCAGTTCACAATATTCCGTCAGTTTACAATATAACGGGTAAGATTATAAACTGACGGTGTTCACAATCTAACGGTGACATATACATACATTTTACTATTTCGTAGATATTAAACAAGGGAGGCAGGAAAAAGCGGGATGTTATCTCGCTTATGTTTGGAGCATTAGGAAAGTACATCCATCTTACAAAAGACTATAGACGTAGTGACTGAAGGTAAGTAGTGTTCCTAGTGGTGACGTGAGTAAGGTCACCAATCAAATTTGACTTGCATGATTTGACACGAACGAACATACATAATATATTGAAAGCGTAATAAAAGCTAGTAAAAATGAGCATAGATTGTATATAAAAAAAGAATCATACAAGTTGCCTCAATATTATATAAGTAAAATATCGATAGGAAATCTCAGACGTGTCGAACAACACTTCATAGTGTAGCCGGAAAGTACCAGCCATAGACAACCGGTTTTGTTTTCGTACGCAGAAATAACCACAGACAGTATAGACTGCTTGTAAATTGAGAGGAGTTGAGACACTCGTTCTATCTTTTTCATACGCTAGCACTAATACCCCCAAGAAAGGGACAACTTGTTGGATACATTTTTATATTTATAAGTGTGTTTTCAGCTTTTCTGTTACTGGCAGGATTTTTTTGTTAGAGACTATAATTATTAGGTGCATAAAGGTTCAGTGGCGCAGAAATCCGTTCGTGTAATCTCCTACTTTGTCGCTCGAATCAGCAAGTGCGACAGAGAGGGAGACACGAACGAACTTCATTCTAAACATAAACATGTGTACACAGAAGGCTGCCTATGCTACCCTAACGCTAAGATGATTATTCAGATAAGAATGAATTCCATAAAAAACATTCCATGTAAAAAATAGGCCAAGTCTCGAAACTCGTTCACAGTAAAAAGTGCTGAGATATTTCGTAGAGCCAAGTCAGGCATTCTTATTAATCTTTATTTGCTTGCTAAATAAAATTCTGCAACTTGGGAATCACACAACTTTACTGCATTTACTAATTTTTACATAGGCACCTAAAACTATGTTAGTGTGATTGCCAAGTCACAAAATTTTATTTAGCAAGCAAATAAAGATTAATAAGAATGCCTGACTTGGCTCTCCTAAATATCTCACGACTTTTTACTGTGAATGAGTTTCGAGACTTGGCCTATTTTTTACATGGAATGTTTTTTATGGGATCTCATTTCTTTTTGTAGGTTTTGTATGGGAATGTTATTTTACCAACCGCAAATAACGTTGGTATAGTTTGGCAGGAAGGAACTGCAAAAGTAACTTTGTAATCGCATGTATTTGTATAGGATTACAAACTTACTTATGTATACTCTGAAACGTAACTGAAATTGCAATATTTTTAGGTTTTTTATAAGTTATTAGGCTAAAAACTAATTACGTTTGAAATTTGGAGCTTGATGGTCTGCTAGAAGTACCTTAGAATATTATAAGATTTTGTTGCTATAAATTGCTGATCGATTTTGATAATTTCGCTCTTTGATGTGTGAACTTCCGATCTCATTTTGTTTTGAATAAGTGTAACCGATATAGATGTGTGAGGTATCGTTACAAATTAGAATCCTTCTCTTCTCTTACTTGAGAGCTAAGGCTCTTGTCGGTGTAGCTCAAAGTAGGCCCTCCATCTACTCCGATCCCACGCAATCTCTTTGACCTCTCGATACGACCCAACATCAACTCTCTTTTTGAGTTGCTCCATGTAGTCTATTCTAGCGGTCTTCCTCTTCCTCGCCTCCCCTCTATCTTTCCTTCAATTATGTTAAGTACGAAGTTGTCATGTCGTATGAGGTGCCCTACCATCTTCCCTCTTCTATTTTCTAGAATCCTTATTAAGCTATAAATCTACTGTGGCGGAGGTAAGGGATGGATATCGCGGGGAAAGTGGGGGGCGGGGTGGCAGCTGCGAGACTTGCCGAGTCAGCAACACGCTTACTAACTGTAACTAACTAACACATTACTTTTGTAATAATTGAGCCAACATTTTAGCAAACAAAATGATCTCTTACTTATCGACTCTATTATTTGGGTGTTAGGATTCAAAAGTGGTAGACCTTAGACCACTTCCTTGGCTTACTGTACTTATATTTGAGATTATTTGAGTTGGCCGAATTGCATCAAAATAGTCCATTCAAAAAGGCAACACAGCTTTATAAAAATACGGCCACTTTAAATAATCTCAACCGTAGTTTAATGATATGAGATATACCAAGATAATATGTAGGTAAGTAGCGTGTTAAAAGTGCAATGTAATTTTTTTAAAGATTTAAGTCCCTTTTTAAGTTTTTATATTCCTATTGTTTATAGTTACTTTGAATGTAACTTGTAACGAAATTCCAAAATGTAGGTAATTCGTAACGGTTCCCCGCGATACAGGCGAAGCCAAGTGCGGAGACCTCTGGAAATTACATCATATATTTTTTTAGTTTTATCATTCTCTTATTTTAGAAGTTACAGGGGGGGGGGACACAGACATTTTACCACTTTGGAAGTGTCTCTCGAGCAAACTATTCAGTTTAGAAAAAAATTATATAAGAAACCTTAATATCATTTTCGAAGACCTATCCATAGATACCCCACACCTTACGGGTTTGATAAAAAAAAATTTTTTGAGTTTTAGTTCTGTGTATAACCCCTAAAACTTATGTTTTTTTTTTAATTTTTGTGTGAATCGTAATGCCGTTCACAGAATACATCTACTTACCAAGTTTCAACAGTATAGCTCTTATAGTTTCGGAAAAAGGTGGCTGTGACATACGGACGGACAGACAGACTGACATGACGAATCTATAAGGGTTCCGTTCTTTGCCATTTGGCTACGGAACCCTAAAAAGGTCTGATGTGACGCACACACAGACACACGTGGCTAGAACAAACTTAAGCGCAAGTCGGGGTACTCGGTGGTACATCAGCCCACATGCCGCATATGAGTATGGTCAACTGATTGTAAATGGAGTGTACATCTAAAAAGGTGTTTAGAGAGATAGTGGAGATACTGCTTTAGTTGATATATTTACTGTGATTGCAAGGTGTGGCATAGCCTTAAAAGAGGTTTAGTTACATTTGGTTACAGTTAAAGTTTATTGTATATCTTTTCCTATTACTGATAAATTCATTTTTATACATTAAAAAAACATATTGCAAAAAAAAACTTATTTAATGCAAAACATAATTGCCAGCTTTTGTTCACTATTACTTAAAACTAAAAATCATTTATATACAGATTGACAATTTATAAATGCCTTGATAGATGACAATCACATATTTTTGTTGTGTTTATCCAAAGATGTCATGGAAGGTGGTCCCATTGTAGCCCACATTGCCTGTTGGCTCATTTTGGAAGGTTATATACATTCTGAAAAAAATAAATATTGTATAGGTACATATATTTATAAATACTCCTTCAAATTTTTTGCTTGACTATGGCAAAGCCAAAAGGAAGGGATATGATTTTAGTTAACCGTTTGTATTTAAGTGCGTTCCACTGTAGAGTTTGCGATACTGAACCGATTTTGATAATGGGGTGTCAGTCGAATTAAAATTATGCTCCTTCTTGTATGATAAAGAAATAGTTTCAGTTACTTTTTGGTTGGGTTACTGTTTTTTGAACTTTTTATGTTCGTTTTCTAATTATGTCCTGTAAAACAGATCTGCATTCCAGTATACAAAAGATTAAATACCAAACTATCACAATAAATGCGAAAGTATTTTCTACAAGCTTACCGATCTTTGGGCACCCCCAATTCCTTGTCCACTAGTTCATATAGGACATTGGCATGTTTTTTATTTTCTTCCACCCCAAGGTTTCCAATGGACATGAGATTTCCGATGGCACATGGCGCCGTTGAACCGGCGAAACTCATCATAACATCTGGAGTGACTGAGACAACGCAGTACTGTAATAAATAATAACAATATATTCCAGTTATATACGTTTTAAACTGTAATCGTAAAATAAATATGGTTAGGTACCTGTTCAGGTTTTCCGATAGTTTTAGCGAGTACCTTCACTGCCTTGGAAAGAAAATCTTGCGGAATCTTGCTTTGCGGCACGTTCGTTTGTATGCTGAAATGCGGCATGGTGAGAACTCGCGTCCCTTCACAACAAAATGAGAAACGTTAATGAATGATACAGTATTTGTTTAAACAATTTTGTATAATTTTCTGTATTAGCAAAGCTATTTACGAGAACGGAAACCGGTAGAAATTCTAGAAAACCTGGTAGAAAAACTTTACAACTTTAGTCAATGTCATTCAAATGTCATAACTGTCACTAGGTTTGTTTGATACACGGCATCGTATGAAAACATCGTATCGGGCGTTTTTTTCTACATTCGATATAGTCCTACCTAGTGACATTTAGTTAAGTTAGAAGAAGTCAAAATCGTTGTCTTTGGTATGTTGACAGAATTTTGTCAAACAGCACCTCGCTACCAAAAATATTTTCCACAGGAATATCTTGAGTCCTTGAGTGTTTGTGTTGTCGAGGACGTGCTTACTTTCATTTTAAACTATCAAACACATATTATTTGATTACTTATTAGAGAAACAGTTACAACGCAAACATGGACGACCGTACCGGGGAGGAAACTCCGATGTCTCAGAGACTCACAAATGAGGACTTCAGGAAGCTGCTGATGACTCCTAGGGCTACGCCCGCGGCCGGGGCGCATCCCGCTGGCTCCGTGCGCGAGGCCATGGCCAATGCTGGGTAAATATCTTACAAAATCCGGCAAGAAAATCACTGCATTGTAATTCCTGATCGATAAACTGGGAAACCAATTTTATGAGTTTTTCACTAACGTATGATGAGTACAATTACGTACGTACAATTAATACGTCCATTTAGCGTCGTCCCTGCTTTGGAGTCTTTAGTGAACTGTTCACTGTTGAAATATTTTTACAAGCTTTTATTTACCTCACACACATTACCATCTGTTTTATTCTTGGGTCAAATTTAGTAATTGAAATTTCACCCACTTCCCGGTTTGCGATTGAACTGAAATTTTGCATGCATATGTATTTCGCATGACAATGCAATATTATGCTGACATGGAGCTGATCTGAAGCTGGAAGGTGGCCATAGGAACTCCGCAATAAAACGACACAACCCCATCGAGTTTGGGCTCGTTAGAATCGTCTCAATGAGTAGTTAGTTGATGATGGTGTGCAGAAAAGTATAGTCGGCAATAAAAGCTTGTACCAAAAATGAAACTTTTGACAGAAACTTATTACTGTTGTTAGTGAGGTGAGGATATGTTTGAGGTAATAGTAATTAAGGCGCTGTATGCAGCTGCGCATCGAAAAAGTGCCTTTTCCAAACCGATTATTAGTATACTTGTACTATTGCTAGAGATCCAAATTTTTGATATGTATATCTTCAGTTCATTGGCTATGTTCGTACTTCGTAAAATCACGATTGCTTACAAAAACCTCGATAGATTTTGCCTTTCAAAACAGTGCTTTTTTACCACCAAACTCGAAATATCTCAAAAGTTATTTGGAATATTACAATGAAATTTGTTGTGATAGGTAGCTTTTTGGTAGATCTATCTACCGGCTTCTTAGAATTTCAATATGTTTGATAATTCAATACATTTGGTCATTTGTCTGAAAAACCGGGTGTCCGCGTCATGCATGCGCGGTGGCGAGTACAATTTAGTACGCCCGTGGCCACTGCCGACGACGGACCTGTGAATGTTTACCTGGCACGCAAATACGCCTTTTTGCAGCAATTATTTCGAGTTATCAAGGTAAATAAAAATATATAAAGGAATAGGAAACGCTAATACATGCTGGAGAACACATTCGAAATGATAGAATAACAAATATAAGGTATGCGATATTTACTACATTAAAGCGTTTCTACATCCGCACCTAAAACGTATTAATAGGTAGCTGGAGCATATTGACAAGATGTCAATAAAAATCTTCAGTTATCCTGAATACGTATTTAGAACTGTTAGGTAGTAAGTAGTCGGGTGTAAATCGGATTCGGACACGAGCACATGGTTGGGGGGGTAATGGTACCAATTATGGACTGTACGAATAATAGATTTATTTATTCATACAGAAATATATCAAAAGCATTTAGGGCTATTGCGCCGGATAGCGACTACCTAGACTAAAGTCCTAAACGAGTTGGTGAACTGAAGTATATTTACTTGCTGTTTAGTAGATACTATTAAAAACGAGTGCGGAAAAAGACCCTGCCACTCCACCAGCAGCAGGCCACGGCCCTTCCTCATCTTCGTCATAGACATACATGCATACATACGCTACGGCACATCTTTTCGTCCAATATTCCGCAGTGTCTCAAGACGAGAGTCTTTGACCAGTGTGTGTTGCCAGTGATGACATATGGAACGGAAACGTGGTCGCTTACTATAGGCCCCATAAGAAGGCTCAAAGTCACTCAAAGGGCGATGGAGATGGCTATGCTGGGAGTTTCTCTGCGCGATCGCATCAGAAATGAGGCTATCCGCAGCAGAATCACAGTAACCGATACAGCCCTCCGAATCGCTAAACTTAAGTATCAGTGGGCGGGGTACATTGCACGTAGAACCGATGGACGTTGGGGCGGAAAGGTTCTCGAGTGGCAACCACGTACCGGAAGGCGCGGCGTGGTTAGGCCCCCCACAAGGTGGACAAATGACCTGGTAAAGGTCGCGGGAGTCCGCTGGATGCGGGTGGCGCAGGACCGGCTATTGTGGCACTCTTTGGGGGAGGCCTATGTCCAGCAGTGGACGTCTTTCGGCTGATATGATGATACATACGCTCGAAAAATATAAACTTCCTTCTGAGGCAGTCGGGTACAAAGTACTACAGGGTGTTCCCCTATACAGCTGCAAAACTTTGCCAGCTGTTTGTGCACATGATACCCATCACAAAACACTAAAGTATGCCGTTTCACATCTCGAACTCACTCTGCCACCGCTGTTTCTCCAAATAACTACCAAGAAAGCCTCCCCCGCCACACCCCTTTAAAAATAAGCCCACTAAAGCAAATAAATGTGACGTTATCTAAGTGAACATACCTTTTGTCGGTATGGAGTTATTGATATGACTCACTCACTCACTCACTCATCAACGCACAGCCGAAACTACTAAGACTAGAGAGTTGAAATTTACACCAGAACTACCTTTTACAACGTAGGCAACGCTAAGAAGGATTTTTGGAAATTCCACCCCTAAAGGGGGTAAATAGGGGTGCAAAATTTGTATGGGGGAAACTTTATTTTTAGAGCTAGAGACTTAAATTTTTGCATAAAGATTACTTATTAGAATACAAATTAAGTACTTTCAATTCAATTACATTTATTTTGTTAAACATAGGTTACAACTTTTACAAATATTGTTGGTATACAAAATATAAGACTTCTGTGCATTACCCACAATGTAGGTTTACAAAATATTTCAGCCAGCTAATATATTTATAAAAATTAAAAAAAAATGTCAATACAGTGATTGGTGTTAAATACTTCAAATACATGTCAAAAACTCTCAAAAAATACTATAACTAAAGAATATTATAACTAAGGAATGTCTGGAATGTAATCATGTTATGTCGTAGGGTCGTTTAAGTAATCTTTAATGGTATAATAACACTTTTCAATCAAATATTGATCTATTGATTGAAATGATTGATCCAATAATGTCATGGAAAGATCACATAGATACATTATACAGTAAGTTAGCAAAAGGGATCTATGCTCTAAGACAGTTAAGACCACTTGTGTCAGAAAGTTGCTTAAAAGAGCTGTATTATGCGTACATATACTCTCAACTTTCATACGGGATAATGATTTGGGGCAACAGTACGGATTATGAGCGCATCCTAAAGATCCAGAAACGTGCAATTAGAGTACTTCCCTATGCAAAGGACAGATACACGTGTCGTGAACATTTAAGAAAACTTAGTATCTTAACATCAGTTTCAACTTATATATTGGAAGTTTTGATGTATGTTAAACGTTATCCAAATGAATTTCAAAGGAGAGGTGAAAATAGTTCGAGATCAATGAGAAATGCGAATAACTTAAAAAGAAGCGGGTTGTGTCTGAGATACAACCGTTAATTAAGTTTAAGTGGATACTTATTTGTTGGTTGTCCCCGTAAAATATATATCTGCATTCATTCACTAAAATCTGTATAAGCACAGATAAATCGGTATATATAGCAACATGTATATACGTCAGTCAACGTAGCTCGTTTGACTCGCGAGGCATTGAAAATGGCGGTCATTTCAGCATAGTTTTCATGCCCGTCACATAAACTAAATAACATTTTGTGATTAACAACTAATAGCAAATAAAGAAGGATTAAAACATGTAACAAACAATTATTTGAAATCAGATTAGGCTTCTCTACAAAAAGTTAATCCGGAAGTTACGTGATACATTTTGAACTGTACCCCTATACAAGAACGCGAGCAAAGAAGTATCCACTTCAAAACAACCTCGCCCAGACTTAGAATAGGCACAAAACTTCCGAAGTTAATAGGACAAATACTTTTTAACCGGCTACCTTCAAACCTTAAAACCATAACGAACGACAACTCTTTTCGCTTCCATGTAAAACAACTATTGCTTGAAAAAACACTGTATAGTTTACAAGAATTTCTTTCAAATGACTAAATAACAAGATCTTAAAAGCTTGACGTTAATATTTGTATTATGTTTTCTTTCTCTATTTTATGTAATAGCATTATGCTATGAGTATGAGTATTATTAAACTATTTACAAATAATAACAATTCTGTACACAACTGTACACATCTATTGTATTTTATTGTAACTGACAAGTTATAATTTTAACACATTTTTATCTGTATATTCATTGTACTATGATTTCAATTGTAAAATTATGATAATAAGCAAATCTGAATCTGAATCTGAAGTCAATTGTCTTTTAAATTTATTAATATCCAGTGTTTAATTCGGTCTGGAATTTTATTGAAAATGTTTGGTGCCATTCCCAAGATTCCGCCTCTGATTAGCGCTGTGTTGTTGCTACCCTGCAAAATTTTCAATTTTTGTTTGTATTGTTTACGTGTCGGAAATCTGCGGCCTTCTGAAACGTTACTGAACATGCTTGGATTGGTCTTGACAAAAATACCTACTTCTAGGATATACAGTTCTTCTAGTTTGTATGGAGAGCAAGACATTTTTAAAGTAAGGGATTTGTAACTTCGGTTTTAGACTGTTTACTTAAAGACTAGGTACTGTCAGCGTCATATAGTTAGTAGCAGCCAAAGTAGCCAAATATATCGTAACACATCCTTACACCTATAGTAACAAAGACGTGTTGCGATAGATTATATACAAAACTAATTTCAATGTTTTTTTTTATTTAACAAAAATTTAAATTTCTTAAACAAACATTTAGACGATAACATGTTATACGTGGACGAAGTCGCGGGCAACAGCTAGTTTATATATATATATTTATTTAAGCTTTATTTATTCCATATTGTTTGTGTTAGTTCATATTTACTAAATCTAAAAGATTTATGCCATTTTTTCTTTCTTATATGGACCCCATTCGGGTAAAAGCCATATATCGCCAGATATTAGGAGAAAAGAAGGGCACTGGAAGCAACAAACTGGTCAAGGCCGAAAGGCAAAAGAAGGAAAGGTAGACGACGAAGACGTTGGACCAATGACATAACTGAGGTCGCCGGACCTAGCTGGATGCAGTTGGCTAAAGACCGAAAAAAATGGCATGAGATCGAGGAGGCTTTTACCTAAATTTACATTTGCTTTAAAAAATTCAATATAAATCAAACAAAAAAAGACAATTAAAGCTTAATTTATATTTATATAATTACTTCCGGTTGGAAAATTTGTTGGATTCTTGTGTAAAGCATCTTAGAATAACGATTAAAAATGAAATATACAAAAAAACACTATTATAAATTAATGATTTTCGAAACCGTATTTTGCCTGGAGTATAGAGCCAAGTATAAGCCTAATCTTGTTGGCTTGTTGAGAGTATCAAGGTCCATCGCGGTGTGGCCGCTGGTCGAGGTAGCATGGTAGGCAGCACGCGCCGCGCGAGCGCAGTGATATAACACTTTTAGGTATTTAAGAGACAAATTGAATTTGTTTTTTTTTATATGATGTTTGGTCAAACTACATTTTTTAATAGACATAGTCATGTACTGAAGAACTTGCTGGTCTTAAAATAACCACCCTGTATAATAAAATGCTCTTCTGACTAACAGTGGTCTAATTATCCAGATTTTGATCAGTCAGTCATACTTATGTAACAAAGGTAATAATTATGGTAATAATACTCCTTGCATTTCATTAAATTGTCAAAAGGGCCTCTACGTGTTGGCTCCGTTGGTACTTTGTATATACCTAGCCCCACGCATGCCTCCCAAAGGTCCGGGACATCATTGTCCCGTGAGCGGGAAAGACATACATGGTAATAATATAATTTGTCAGGAGATAAATAGATGAACATAGCTATTTGTTTATTATTTTTGATGGTTTCTTAAGCGGGTGTTAACCGGCGCTATAACTTTACCTATAGAAGTAATCGATTTTATTTCGGTTTAAAAAACCTGTAATATATTAGTACAATCCATAATTGGTGACGTTCACCCTTAGGAAGTGAAGATGTACTATTATTTTATCAGTTCTACGTATTTGGAAAACGGAAGCACCCACATAGGAACTGGGAAAACGATAGGTGGATTGATGATGAAGAAATCTGTACTAACATATCTTTGGAAAATAAGTGTCCATAATTGATGTCATCATACTACGATGTACTTAAGAACTGTAACTACCTATTATTCCTTATTTTCTTAAAAAAAATAGATTTAAATAAATAAATAAACAATAAATATTTGGGGACAATCTTACACAAATCAACCAAGATTTAAAAAATAAAACAATTATTCAAGAAGACAAACATTTGATCGTATGATCCGCAAAAACGAGCCGAATACGGATGCCAACAGAATAAGGCCGTTAGCGGGGTGCGCGGGACGCGCGTCTCCCGCTCCGTCTGCCTCACCTCCGCAAATACCTAAATATCGTCTAATAAGAGCGCCTTAAACATGTAATGACTGCTTAACCTAACTGAATACATTTCTTGTAGTTCCATGCCACCACCAACAGAAAACAAAAGTGAGCTTCGTCGTAAGAAAAAATCGTACTATGCTGCGTTAAAGAAACAAGAGGACACCAAATTAGCAGAGCTGGCAGAGAAGTACAGAGACAGAGCGAGGGAGAGGCGTGACGGCACTAATGATATCTTGCCTTCCGACCCTACTAGCAATACCAGTAGTGCTTACAGGTAAATCTGGAAAAACCTTTGCTTTCAGCACCTGGTAGAGTAGAGAATGACAATTATTGTTTGATTTTAAAGTGATTGCGGATTTTAATGTGCATTTGTTTTCAGAGCCGTAGCACCAGACGTTAAATCAGGAATGGATGCAAAAGAGAGAAGGAGACAGCTTATTCAGGTTTGTAAATTTGTTTTACTGACTGATTTATACTATACAGTCACTGGCATTAAAATTTGCCATAAAAAAGCGGAAAAACGTCTAACACATCCTAACATCATCCTCCCAGTGTTTTATTCCCAGTTGTGTCCTAGAGGAATCCGGGTTCCGCTTTGGCACCAGGATTTGGCATAGGCACAAGTTTTACAAAAGCGATTGCCATCTGACCATCCAACCCAGAGGGAAAACTAGTGGAAACTGTGGTTTGGCAGTTTGTAATTATAATTAAATTTAAGTTTTTTAATCATTAGACCTTATTAAGTAGGGTCATTTCGCTGGTTGGCGACCACCTAATTTCATGTGCCGGTTAGCGACCACTTAGCTGACTTGGTGAACTGAAAGCATATTTTCTCGTTTTTCTTGTAAATTCCTATTTCATAACTACAAACAATAAGGCATACGGCTGACTGTTTCAATAGGCTCTGTAGAATTAATGTTATCTTCAATTGAAAAAACCATGTTCTTCAAGTGGTCGCTAACCGAAGGTGGTCGCGTAACCGGCGAAATGACCCTATGTCTACACTGGACGCATGCTCAGCTGAGCGCGTCTCGCCCTAGCGTGCGCGCTCAGTGTGGACGTCGCTTGGCGAGCAAGTACGATCGAGCGCATGCGGCCGAACATGCGAGCGTATTGACGGCTCAGGGTGCCGCTTGGCTGAGCATTCTTCCTTCACCGAAAAGCCACTGTTAAATATCAAATGATGTATGTGAACAGTAGTAAATATAAATTATTTTCAGGAATCCAAATATCTTGGTGGTGACATGGAGCACACTCACTTAGTGAAGGGCCTTGATTATGCTCTGCTGCAAAAGGTAACTGTCTCTATTAACTATTTCATCATAAGCAATACATATTCAAATATATTATAAACACAGGCAAAAACTTTTTAAATCACAAGATACAAAACTTTTTTCGAGACACTATGCTTCTATCTTCCATTATGCCAAATGATGGCTCTCATGAAATTTTAAGAAAGGTCAAGGGAGCTATTCTGTTAGAAGTAATTCACATTATTGCAGTCGCCATCACATACATCGGAGCAAACAAGCAACTCGCAAACATCTGAACACAACTCTATTTTCACCCTGTAGTGTACAGTTGTATGTGATGGCGACTGTACAACCACCATTTTTAAATTCTCACCTTTTTTAATTGCCCATAAATAAGTGCAAGACAAGGTTATTTTTTCCTCTTCCAATCCTTGCTTAAGAACTTTAAAACGCAATGGCGTTTTGTTGCTATCTCTGATACAGGTATCTCTATACCTACTAGGAGACCTCAACCTTACTCTAAACTGAACCCTATTTCTTAACCTTTCGTATGTGGTAGGTAAAAAAAACGTGAGTTCAAGCCTCTGTTGCACCATATAGAGCAAATAAAATTGTTCGCAAAAAAAAATGCAGAAAGGTGACAGTAAAATGTGATAGGATCCTGACTCAGGAACCTGAGAAGACAGACGAAAAGTTAAATGAAATAAACATTATTTTATTATTTTTTTAATTATGGTAAAAAATAACAAGATTTTTAAATAGTTTTCTTTACATTTATAGTGGACAAAGTTTAAAAAAAAACAGATGAATGATGCATGAGACTTAAAACTTGGTTGAAAAGGTATTAAGGTCTAAAATAAGGTGATTGTTCTCAGGTGCGGTCAGAAATCCAGACCCGTGAGTCGGAACAGGAATTAGAGATGGAGCGGCTTGTGACCGCTCCACCCGTCGAGGCAGTCAAGGAGAAGAAGGAGGCTGTCCCGGTGAGTGCTGACATTAGCTTTATGACAATTATAGGAAGAAAAGTACATATTTTCTAATAAATAATCTTACTAGTGATTACCTATATAACCTGTATTTAGATCCTGATTATATAATTATTATTATAATAGCTTTATTTCCACATTAGTGGTCCCCAATGGTAAAAGCCTCCTCCATCTTTTACCCAATTTCCTTGTCTGATGCTGTTTCAGTCCAGTTTTTTCCTGCCGTTTTATGATGTCGTCAACCCATCTTTTTCTTTGTCCACCCACATTTCTTTTTCCAGCTGGGCCCCACCATTTCGTTGTTTAGATGGTCCATCTTTTATCTTTATAGCAAACCATATAGCTAGCCCATCTCCACTTCTGTGTTAAACTATATTGAAGAGCATCTGATATTTTAGTTTTCTTACAGATATCTGTGTTTCTCGCTTTCTGTATTCTTCTCAGTTCTATTATACACTCAAGAGCAAAAGTTTCGGGTCACCCTAAATTAGTCTTATTTACATAACATACTAGTCTTCGTAATACCCAAATGTATTAGTAATTTCCGGGATCCTATCATAAAGATATCAACATCCAAAAATGACGATTTTTTGCGATATCTCGCTCCGTTAACGTTGTTTTTTTCATGGGTTTTTACGAGTCTGATTTAAACCTGGTAACGTGTTTCTTTTTTACTGTTAGTTCTGCAGTTTAGATGTAAAATTTAATAAAGATCATGAAAGGATTAAAAAACTGTACAACATTTGGACTATTTTAGGAAATATGACGGTATTTCATCGACCCGAAACTTTTGCTCTTGAGTGTAGGTACAGGTACTCCATGCTGGCAGGATAAAATGTTTTCCATTGCATGCTGGCAGGATAAAATGTTGTTTTTTATTTTTTCAGTCTATACCTAGTTTATTCTATAATGGGTCTATACCCATTGTAGAATTAACTAGGTATCTATTACTGGCTCATGTCATGTGATATAGAATAATAATAATATTTTTTTTTTATTTATTTAAGACAGCTGGGGTCTACAATGGTGTTAATATATACTTATCCTAAGTTAGTTATTATAAATTACATTATTTTAAATTAAAATACAATGGTGGTGGCAATTATCCGTGAGAATAAAACAACTTTTGAGCTAAATAATGTACATATTTAATTTTCACAAATAAAATTTCTAATTCCGATTCTTATTTTATTTCAGCAAGAAGAAGAGATACAATTCAAAACGCCGATGGGGAAAAATATTTACAACATGATTATGGATCAGAAGTAAGAAAAAACTGTTTAACTGTTTTGCTCACCTCTCATTTTAATTTTGATTCCACTACTATAGTTCAGTGTTTTTCAACCTTTTTCATGGCGCGACCCCCCTAGAGTAAAAAAATATTTCGCGCCCACCCCACTCTGCGCTGTTCTTAAATTATATTTTCTATTTAAATAACAAAACCTCTTCTCTAACAAAATTCAAGCAGCCGCGACCCCCTTCAAGAAGCTCTGCGAACCCCCTGGGGGTCGCGACCCACAGTTTGAAAAACACTGCATAGTTAATGATGATGATGATGTCCTCCCAGACGTATCCGTCGACGGCGACATCCTGACAAAATTATTATCAAAGATTGGGAAACTTTACGTGCATGGGCTCGAGTGTGACTTGCAAATCCAAATTTGGTTTTGCAAGTACGACCGCAAGAGACACAGTGAAGCTGTCCACTTGAATTATAGGTGTAGTGGTAGGAGGGCTTGCGCCGAGTCTTACGGAGCTGGCGTTTGGCGTCCTGATCGAAGAGACAGTAGTGTTCGAAGTCATTGATACCCGTATTGACAGCAGTACGCCAGTCCGATCTCCGAGTAGCAAGTTCCTCCCACGACTCTCATGATATGCCGGTGGCAGATAAGTGGCGTTTTAGGACATCCCTGTAGCGTAGGTACTGCCCACCAGCTCTGCGTTTACCCCGTTTATAAGTATATAGTGACTACCATACTACCTATCTGGTAATTTTTGAATCACGGTATTAATGAAACACCGGCCGAGTGCGAGTCGGACTCGCGCACGAAAAGTTCCGAATCATTATCTATAAAAAAAGCGGCCAAGTGCGAGTCGGACTCGCAAATGAAGGGTTCCGTGAGAAAAATTGCGGTTCACGATTTATGACGTATTAAAAAAAAACCTACTTACTAGATCTCGTTCAAACCAATTTTCGGTGGAAGTTTGCATGGTAATGTACATCATATATTTTTTTTAGTTTTATCATTCACTTATTTTAGAAGTTACAGGGGGGGACACACATTTTACCACTTTGGAAGTGTCTCTCGCGCAAACTATTCAGTTTATAAAAAAATGATATTAGAAATCTTAATATCATTTTTGAAGACCTATCCATTGATACACGTATGGGTTTAATGAAAAAAATTTTTTTGAGTTTTAGTTCTGATTATGGGGACCCCCAAAACTTAATGTTTTTTTTCTATTTTTGTGTAAAAATCTTAATGCGGTTCACAGAATACATATACTTACCAAGTTTCAACAGTATAGCTCTTATAGTTTCGGGAAAAAGTGGCTGTGACATACGGACGGACAGACAGACAGACAAATAAAACACGTTTTTTGTATGGGAGATTAAATATTTATTTTATTCTGTTTTTTAGTATTTGTTGTTATAGCGACAACAGAAATACATCATCTGTGAAAATTTCAACTGTCTAACTATCACGGTTCACGAGATACAGCCTGGTGACAGACGGACGGACATACAGACAGACAGACGGATGGACAGCGGAGTCTTAGTAGCCAGGAGAGGTGAGGGAGGGGCGCCCGCTCGGTCACTAATAACAGTAATAACTAATAAGTCCCGTATCAGTTCTCAACAATAATGGCAGCCTAGCTGTAGGGCTGTTACCTATTGACAGTGTGTAATAATTATTAATGTATGAACATATTCGCAGGAATAAGAAGGTGACCCGCAATGAGCTTTTCGCGCCCGGACGAATGGCGTACGTGGTGGAACTTGACGAGGAAGGAACCATAGGTAGGTATTCAAGATTATTTACAATGCACTTGCTCTGAAAGTGCGCCTTTATATGGTTCATAGTGTTGTGGATATCGCTCATTTCGAGGCTTATAGACTCGAGCCTTAAAGACTCCCGAGGCTTAAAGACTCGATGCTGTTTAAGAACCGTGTTGGTTTATTTTACGCATATGAATGCAAAATATTGACTTTTCGTCACTTGAGTCTTTAAGCCTCGGGAGTCTTTAGGGTTCGAGTCTTTAAGCCTCAAAATGAGCGTTATCCACAACACTAATGGTTCAACATAAACACGGGACGTCGTCTATGCCGGCACGGCGGCGCCGGGCGGAGCCACCCTGGGGGGAATGGATTTATAGCCCAAAATGAGCGTTATCCACAACACTAATGGTTCAACATAAACACGGGACGTCGTCTATGCCGGCACGGCGGCGCCGGGCGGAGCCACCCTGGGGGGAATGGATTTATAGCCCAAAATGAGCGTTATCCACAACACTAATGGTTCAACATAAACACGGGACGTCGTCTATGCCGGCACGGCGGCGCCGGGCGGAGCCACCCTGGGGGGAATGGATTTATAGCCCAAAATGAGCGTTATCCACAACACTAATGGTTCAACATAAACACGGGACGTCGTCTATGCCGGCACGGCGGCGCCGGGCGGAGCCACCCTGGGGGGAATGGATTTATAGCCCAAAATGAGCGTTATCCACAACACTAATGGTTCAACATAAACACGGGACGTCGTCTATGCCGGCACGGCGGCGCCGGGCGGAGCCACCCTGGGGGGAATGGATTTATAGCCCAAAATGAGCGTTATCCACAACACTAATGGTTCAACATAAACACGGGACGTCGTCTATGCCGGCACGGCGGCGCCGGGCGGAGCCACCCTGGGGGGAATGGATTTATAGCCCAAAATGAGCGTTATCCACAACACTAATGGTTCAACATAAACACGGGACGTCGTCTATGCCGGCACGGCGGCGCCGGGCGGAGCCACCCTGGGGGGAATGGATTTATAGCCCAAAATGAGCGTTATCCACAACACTAATGGTTCAACATAAACACGGGACGTCGTCTATGCCGGCACGGCGGCGCCGGGCGGAGCCACCCTGGGGGGAATGGATTTATAGCCCAAAATGAGCGTTATCCACAACACTAATGGTTCAACATAAACACGGGACGTCGTCTATGCCGGCACGGCGGCGCCGGGCGGAGCCACCCTGGGGGGAATGGATTTATAGCCCAAAATGAGCGTTATCCACAACACTAATGGTTCAACATAAACACGGGACGTCGTCTATGCCGGCACGGCGGCGCCGGGCGGAGCCACCCTGGGGGGAATGGATTTATAGCCCAAAATGAGCGTTATCCACAACACTAATGGTTCAACATAAACACGGGACGTCGTCTATGCCGGCACGGCGGCGCCGGGCGGAGCCACCCTGGGGGGAATGGATTTATAGCCCAAAATGAGCGTTATCCACAACACTAATGGTTCAACATAAACACGGGACGTCGTCTATGCCGGCACGGCGGCGCCGGGCGGAGCCACCCTGGGGGGAATGGATTTATAGCCCAAAATGAGCGTTATCCACAACACTAATGGTTCAACATAAACACGGGACGTCGTCTATGCCGGCACGGCGGCGCCGGGCGGAGCCACCCTGGGGGGAATGGATTTATAGCCCAAAATTCCCACACACTGTGCGAGTATGAGATTTCATGACTATTAAAATTTCTCTTTTTCTACTCGTCGATTAAAATCGGTGTATTAAGATTTCATAGACTTCATAGAGAATACTGCAAGAAGGTTCGAAGGTCCCAGTTTTCGGTTTCACGCTTATATTTCGGAGACTGCGTCTACTTTTACAAAATGAAAGCTGATTAAATTTGCCACAAGTTTTATTCCATCAAGTTTTTCGATATCTTGTATAATTTTCGAGATATCTGCTCTTGAAAGTCGGTAATTTTGCAAAACTAAAACAGTCTTCTTCGTCTTTGACGGCTATTCCTCATCAAACTCAAGCACGAAAGTAGCAGAGCATCAAAGGAGCAATCTATCAGCCAGTTAGTTGACCTCCATTTTACCAAAGACACCGATATAAGCGTCAAACAAACTTGACGAAATAAAACTTGTAGCAAATTTAGTGACATGGTATTCAAGATGAGGTTTGGTTAGGTTAGGTTTTATAAAAATCCTGAACTGAATAATGGCGGGCTCGTTCTGGGTCATGACCAAACATCGTACATTTTGTAGCATTTTTGGTTCAGCATGGTTTTGTTACATAACATAATCGTCTACAACTTCGAGCGTAGAGTGTCCGATTGAGATGGGAGTTGGTACATGGACGTTTGACATGATCTTCGTTTTATCCATGTTCATCCTTAGACCAACTCGCTCGGAGGCTTTACTGAGGTCATCGAGCATAGTACTCAAGTCCTCCATGGTCTCAGCCAAGACTACTATATCATCAGCAAACCGAAGGTGAGTGATGTACTCGCCGTTGATGTTGATGCCTAGCCTTCTCCAGTCCAGAGTCTTGAAAACGTCTTCCAGTGCAGCGCTGAACATTGAATCCCCCACTGAGCTGTCGCAGGCCGTGACCAAGATCGGCGCTGCTCTCAACATCACTATCCAGCCCGCACAAATACGCGACGTGTACCGCATCCCCGCAAAACCCGGGCTGAACAAAACTATCATTGCGGAATTTAATTCCGTGCAGATAAAAGAAAACCTGCTTAGGGCAACCCGCGAGTACAACAAAGGCAAGCCTGCTGATGACAAACTCAATGCTAAACTACTGGACGTGAACGGCGACCCTGATCCCATCTATGTCAGCGATTATCTCCCTCCAAACAAACGTAAATTGTACCTGAAGACCCGCTACTTGATACGCTGATAATTAAGGTTAATTTTAATGTTATTAACGCTAATTAAGCATTACGATTGAAATTGTTTATACCAATTCCGTGAACAACATACGCTGCACCGAAAATACTACAAAATTAACGATGTCATGCATGCCCCATGATGAATCATCCATAACAACTCTTTGATATTGATCCTTTTATTATAAGGAAGGAGACCATCCTACCTTTGACCGAGCCTGGCCGATCTTAAGGGGGTGCATTGGAAATTATCGCGTGCTTTGAAACGTCGTTTTCACTAGATTGAGAAACAATAAGGTCTGATTTTTAGATATATGATTGTTTATCCGACTTAATCGATACATGATTGCCTAAAATTTCCTCGATAGAAAAAAAATCCAAAGCCAAGTATTTATTTTTCTTTTTTTACTCAGCCTACTCAAACAATACATGATTTTACGGCACAATCAAGTTAATACTATAGTATTTTATCTCAACTAAAATCTCACTTAACGAAAACACTATGAGAAACTTCTCTAAGTTAGGTATTCATCGGAATTTGTCCAATAAAACCATTCCCGAAGAGTGTTGCATCTCTTTTTCTCGTAAGCGGAATGTGTCGGCTCGTACACGTGGTTGTCCTGGTTTTTGAAATAAGTATCACTAACTAGTAATTAAGTTTACCTAGATTACCGAGATAATAATTTTAACATGTACATATATATAGACCCGTGGCTGTCTGAAAAAAAACGTTTTTTTTTAGAGCGTGTCTCTGTCAAAGGGGCGTGGTTTTCGCGAATCGACTAGAATCAAGGCACCCCCTTAATGCTTTTAGTTTGTTTGTTTCAGACAGCGACATACCTACTACGCTGACTCGCAGTAAAGCGGACGTACCGGAACCGGACGAGCGCAGCTCCGCCGCCAGCGCCAACGACGTCGTGCTCGAGAAGCTCACGCAGATCTTCAGCTACCTCCGACACGGGCGACACAGGAGGCTGAAGAAGACTAAGGTAATAACCCGACTAGGGTTGCCATCTCAGAAACCTGGCTCCCAGGACAAGAAGCGTAAAAACCCCGGATTTTGGAACTAAGAACCCGTCAACAGATATTTTCAAACTTACTCAGCAAAAAAACCGACGTCCAACGACGACCCATGACTTGAAATTTTTTAAACCCGCGCTATGAATGAAACCCCGCCCGGACGCACCTCGGACGCCCCTTAAACTAGGACAATTCCGGGGAAACCCGGATGGGTGACAACCCTTTTTTTTTTTTTTTTGTGACTGGGGGAGCATACCCACTAAAAACACACCGGCGTCACCCGCATTGCCGTTAAGGGGGCGCCATGGGATCGTGAACATTCTAACCACGGATGGGTGACAACCCTAACCCAACTAAGGCAAATTTTCAGGGGCCGCTCACATTTTGACATGCTTAGGAAGTTTCCTACTTCCGTGCCTCGACAATAATGTGCGGAAATGTGGCGAACGATGGTCTGAATTAAGGCTTCGAAACGATTAGCTGTAGTATATTTTTGAACCTTCTTATATTTTTGAACCCTATTTTGGGTCTTATACATTAAAAAAAGAAAGATAGCCCATATGGCACTTGGCCGTTTTTAAAATCGTCCTAAAAAATAGCTCGGGCCTTCATCATCATCATATCAGCCGAAAGACGTCCACTGCTGGACATAGGTCTCCCCCGAAGAGTGCCACAATGACCGCGGTCCTGCGTCACCCGTATCCAGCGGACTCCCGCGACCTTTACCACGTCATCAGTCCACCTCGTGCCTTACGAGGTTATACTTATTAGCAATTTCCTTGCAGAAGGTGCGAAAAGCGGTATGTAATATCTCTGCCAAAAGTGCAATAGATGGACCCGTGTCTTCAAAGGCCCACATACGGCTCGGCCCTCGAACTCACTCGAACTAATTGTTTTCAGCCTCGACAATAATGTACTATTTTTCCAATATGCTCGGAAACGTCCGCCTTACTGTAGCAAAACTAGTCCGTGAAGTTCCTCGTTAATGCCGAGCGCAAATTTAAAAAGTTAAAAGTTATTATTGTACAGCTTCAGCGGCCAGGAAACTGTATTAAATTCCATTACTGTATTAGTTTTTTACCTTCAAACCATACGTTTTGACTCAGACAAATCAATGCAAACAGCCAAATGCTCGTACGTTTCAAGGCCTAGCAATTTATCACAACAACTTGCTATTGTTAGAATGACTGTCTCTTTCCAACTATTGCAAGTTGGTGTGACAAATTGCAACTCTTTGCGATTGCGATTTTAATGTTCGATGATTCGTCGCTATTGTCGGATTCAGCTTATTCGCTTCATCCGAGAAAATCAACTCATCCACGAATTGCAATTTCCCGGCCTCTGAAATAATGTGCTATTGTTGCATTGTTACAGGACAAGAACGCGGAAAAGGGTCGCAACGACGACTCCATATACGGCGAGATCGGCGACTACGTGCCGACGGAGCGGCGCGAGCGAGAGCGTCGTGAGGACCGGCCCCGGGCGGGGTACTTCGACAAGCCACAGGACCAAGACCAGGACCAGGAGAAGGAGGAAGGTGGGGACTATTTAAAATACAGTTGGGAATGGATAAAATTTTAGAAGTGCCTGATTTTTTTTTGGTGATAGGCATAACCTTCCTTAGCACCAGAAAATTGTTGCAGAAAATAATCGATGCAGTTGAAAACAGCTGCGTCGATTATTTTTGAAAAATATAGACAGTTTCCTCACTTACGTTTTCGGTTTAGGACGGCGAATAAGACAGTTTACTTGATCTGTCTCATATTACAAAAAATATTCTCCATTCAGCAATGATTATAAAAGTAAATCCCTTCTGCTTTATCGATCAATTTTATGTTTCGTCGTAAAACCTGAATTGTTTACCTGTTGTAATACCTACTTTATCATAAATATTTATTAGTAATGTTTTTCGTAATCACTGTATTGTAACAACTTACTAAGAATATGTAATCATTGTGTTTTATTCTGACCTAAATACTTTAAATAAATAAATAAATATTTGCGTACAATCTTACACAAATCAACCTAGTCCCAAACTAAGCAAAGCTTGTACTATGGGTACTAGACGACGATATAGATACTTATATAGATAAATAAATACTTAAATACATAGAAAACATCCATGACTCAGGAACAAATATTCGAGCTCATCACACAAGTAAATGCCCTTACCGGGATTCGAACCCAGGACCTCTTGCTTCGTAGGCAGGGTCACTACCAACTAGGCTAAAGCGGTCGTCAAATAATAAATAAAGAAATATTTTCGGACAATCTTACAGAAATCAACCTAGTCCCAAACTAAGCAAAGCTTGTACTATGGGTACTAGACGACGATATACATACTTATATAGAGGAATAAATACTTAAACACATAGAAAAGTCACTACCAACTAGGATAAAGCGGTCGTCATTTTGACTTTGAATTGACTAGCAGAGAATGCCTTATGTCATTAAGTTTGCCTTTTACTTCACCTATGACTTATTATTATTACTATGCAATAGGGATGATGGCTAAGATTTTTTACGATGCCATTCGTATCAGTTTTTGGAGAGGAACAAATGTTTGTATGGGAGCAACTACAATTAAAGAACATAAATACACAAAAGTTAAAACAAAGATTTACCTCGCTGACGGCAGCCATAAACGCTTCATACTAATTGACACACCGGTATGACGTCACACCTGTTATTTGTACTAATCGTTGTATGGAAAATCAAGTAAATTGCTGTTTCGGTCGCGAAATACTGCGTTTAGGTCCATAGTTGTCATACAATTTGGTTTCTATAAAAACGTGAGGATTCTATGGATAGCTTTAAATTAACTCGTGGACAATAAAATAAATGCATATAAGGTTCTAATCTTTTTATGGTTTTATTTATACTTTATTTATTACAATAGTTTGTCGGTTTACTATCCATTTAGAAACACTACGTTTCCAATTTTAACATGACGCAACTACACTATTTATGATTTTATATTACAAATAAAATACAATTATTATTTTATTATGTTGGTCTAAAGGTTGAGTGGCAGATAATGCCTTATATTGTTTACTTCTCCTATAATTGTTGGCATAAATCTTAAATAAATAAATATACAAATACTCTTTACAATGCACTTGCTCTGAAAGTGCGCCTTTATATGGTTCAACATAAACACGGGAAGTCGTCTATGCCGGCATGGTGGCGCCGGGTGGGGCCAGCCCGTGCGGGAATGGATTTCAGGCCAACAATCTCGCACACTTAAAATTTCACCTTTTGTAATTTTTTATCAATTCTTGGTATTATTTGAAAATAGAAACATTTCGGATCCGGTTCGGATCCGTATTCGGTTTGGTTCGGATGGCAAGTGCAAACAAATCAAAAACAAAAAAAAACCATGAACAAGAGGTGTCATAATTCTGATTTCCCACCAAAATTCCAGTACAAAGTTAAAAGACGACAGATTATAACATTTATAACTGTTCGTTATTTGTTATTACCTATTAAAATTCGCCAAGGCTCGCATCGCATCACAACTCACGCCACTCGTGTTTTAAGACCATTCTTATACAACAGTTGCATAAAATACTAATACATATAGATGGGAAACATAAGGGAAAATGATGACATGGGTCATGTAAGTTTCCACCTTAGAAGAGGCGATTACACTGCTACGGCCTACGACTCTCGTTTTAACATTAATTAGTCTGTCCGCTTGCTGCGGTCACATAAATAGGCGACAGGGGAGCCAAAAATGTACGGCCCGATATTACGCGTACACTTTTTGTGGACTCGAGTTAACAACATTTCATAATTCTAAGTCCATGATTTGACTAGCTGCTTGTATTCTACTCGAAAAGACGGGTAGTTTTATTTTCCAGTATTATTTATGTTTCATTTTTTACGATTTTTTAAAAATGCATTCATAGCAAATCCAATTCTACTGCAGAATAGGCACCTTGCTTTAGTCCTGTTTCGACGAAAACGTTTAAAAAGTTTAAATGCCATTTTCGGGTAGGTTACATTGACGTCATCTTGACAATGTTTGTTTTTAATTTGGTATATGTAAATAAGACTAAAGCAAGGTGCCCATTCTGCAGTAGAATTGGATTTGCTATGAGTGCATTTTTAAAAATTCGTTAAAAATTGAACATAAATAATATTGGAAAAATGAAAATACCAGCATTTTCCTCTTTTCGAGTAGAATACAAGGAGAGCTAGTCAAATCATGGACTTAGAATTATGAAATGTTGTCAATTATTGGGCCGTGCATTATCAGGTCGTACAAAATTGGCAAATTATTGCCCCTGACCAGCGGGGCTAGCACACTAGCAAAATAACGACTTTAATGCTCATGTTTTATGTCCACAACTGACGTACAAAATTTTACCGTCCTGAGCTAACATCTGATTTCTGTCAAAAACATACGGTTTCAGTTTCAAAACTCCTATCATCTCCTGAAACAATGATGTAGCATTTTGAAATTTAGCTAGAACATTAAGAAAATTATTACTGATTACCTATAAATAAAGCAATGATTAAGACTATTTGCTTGTGTTGCAATAAAATATATTACACAAACTTACAAATATTATTGATTCAATTAAAAACATACATGTGTTTTGGTACTCGAATTGTGGGGCGGGAGTAAAGTAAATAAAAACAAAAAACTATTTTAACCCTTTATTTGGCAAATTAAAACAAAAATCGTGAGTTCAAGTCTCGTTTGCGCCATGTAGAGCAAAAAAAAAAACAAAAAGCGCATCAAAAATGTGTATATTGTGATATACATAATTAAAATAAACTGGTCAAGTGCGAGGGTTCCGTACAAACTTTCACCACGCTTTATTAAGAAAAAATCTATGTTAGTTTTTCAGAGATAATTATTTTTCAAGTCAACCAATTTCAATAAAAAAAAAAAATTTGCTAGAAGGTACTTTCAGAATTTCTACAAGGATTTAGAAGACATCATTAGCAGTATTAACTCGCAGGAAATAACAGTGGTCATGGGAGACATGAATGCAAAAATTGGACAAGGTGCGGTTGAAAAAACAATCGGTAGTTTCGGCCTTGGTGAACGCAACGAGAGGGGAGACCGTATGTTACAGTTTTGTCTCGAAAAAGACATGGTGATTACTAACACCTTCTTTCAGCATCCACCAAGACGGCTTTATACCTGGACATCACCACAGGATAAACCGGATAATATTGTTAGAAATCAGATTGACTACATAATGATAAAATCTAGATACAGAAATGCCATTCTTAATGTCAAGACATATCCAGGTGCCGACATAGCATCGGACCACAATCCCCTTGTGGCTAAATTTAAGGTAAGGCTTAAGAAAATAATAACAAAAGATAATAAGGACGCCAGGATTGATATTGTTAAATTAAAGCATCCTTATGTTAGGCAGATGACAAAAACACACATCAACAGTCGTATGAAGGAGCATTTAGAATCGGGAAACAATGAAGAAAGCATTAAAGAGCTATGGGATGGTATAAAAGCCATATCACTACAGTCAGCAAAAGAATGTATCGGAAATAAAGGCCCAACTACAGAACTAGAGTGGATAACAGCAGAAATATTGGATTTAATGGAAGAACGTAGAAAATATAAACATACAGACATGAAAAACTAAAAACAATTAGATAGATTGATTAAAAATAAAATTCGTACGGAAAGAGATACATTCCTAGAAGGAAAATGTGCTGAAATAGAGAAACTCGATAAATGTAATGACAGCTTTAACATGCATAAGAAAATTAAAGATTTACAAATAAAGATAGAAGGAAGATTACATCAAAACTGGTTGATGATAGTAATAAACTCGTAGTAGACAAAGAAGAGCAATGTAAAGTCTGGGCGGAGTATATTCGCAAACTTTTTGACGACGAAAGATCCACATGGAGTGAGAATAGAAAATCTGGAAGGGCCACCTATTTTAATAGACGAAGTAGAAAAAGCAATCATGGCTATGAAAAGTGGAAAGGCAGTGGGCCCCGACGGAATACAAGTTGAATTACTTAAACTCCTAGATAGAGATAGCATGCGTATAGTAACTAAATTATTTAATAAAATATATGACACCGGTAAACTCCCTGAGGACTGGCTTACGTTCACCTTTCTGCCTCTACCTAAAAAACTTAATGCTAAAACTTGTGGAGACCACAGACTCATTAGTTTGATGAGCCACGTACTTAAGGTGTTTTTAAAGATAATTCACTACAGAATCTATAACAAAATTGACACAGTTCGGGTTCAGAAGCGGTTTACGTACGAGGGAGGCTCTTGTATCCATGCAAGTACTGATCCAAAAATGTTTAGAAAACCAAAAAGATGTTTGTATATGTTTCATAGATTTTGAAAAGGCATTCGATAACGTAAAACATGTTGTATTAATGGGGATATTGAATAAAACAGAAGTGGACAGCAAATACCTTTATTTTCTCAAGAGCTTGTACTGGAAGCAAACAGCACACATCAAAGTTGGCCAACACTGCACAGAAAATCTAAGCATACTAAAAGGCGTAAGCTAAGGCTGCATCCTGTCACCTGTTTTATTTAATCTTTACTCAGAATTTAATTTTCGAGAAGCACTAGACGATGTTAACATAGGTATAAAAACAAAC
This sequence comes from Epinotia brunnichana, assembly GCA_963854355.1. Lineage (NCBI taxonomy): Eukaryota > Metazoa > Arthropoda > Insecta > Lepidoptera > Tortricidae > Epinotia > Epinotia brunnichana. Next base: position 2,128,781 of record OY977954.1, on the reverse strand, counting down.
GGAACCATAATAAATAATTTAAGATATGCTGATGACACAGCTATCTTAGCAGAATCGAAGGAAGATCTCGAGACTCTACTAAACCACCTGAACACCAAGATAGAGGAATATGGCTTAAAGATGAATATCACAAAAACTCAATTTATGGTAGTTAGTAAGAAAGAAACACCACGTGGACCACTTAGAATTAAAAATGACTACATAAAGCGAGTAGACAAATATAAATACGTTGTTGGGTAAACCAAAAATGGGGCCCAGACAAAGAAATAAGGATCAGAATATAAATTGCCAGAAGCACGTTTATGAAAAACAAATATTTTTTTATAAATAGGGACATAAATTTAAAATTAAGGTGGCGAATGGTTAAATGTTATATTAAATTGTGTCGGTACTTCTCTATGGATCAGAGGGTTGGATTCTTTCCAAGACCATGCTTAACAAACTTGATGCCTTCGAGATGTGGCTCTACAGACGTATGCTTAAAATACCTTGGCGAGATAAAATTACAAATCTAGAATAGAAGTACTACAAAGAATGAGAAAGAAACGGGAATTATTATACTTACAGTTATGAGAAGGAAAACTGCATACTTTGGACATATATATATAGGCACGAGAGATATAATATTATCAAAACCATAATAGAGGGTAAAGTTGAGGGGAAAAGGGACAGAGGAAGAAAAAGATTAACATGGATCGATAACCTCAAGAGTTGGACGGGTATTGACGCTGCCTCCCTGGGCAGAAAGACTGCGAATAGAGAAGAGTTCCGGACTGTAGTAGCCGACATCCGTAGAGGATATGGCACCTAAAGAAGAAGACTTTCAGAATACTTCCATACAAAAAAATACTAGTGGAAGGAAAAAAATCAACACAAAAGTATTAAGTTACAAACTACTAACTAGACTTGAAATTTTTGCCCCCCCCCCTCTTATCCGTCCTTTTTTATAGAAATTAAAAATATATGTTTAAATTTTTAATTTTCCATACACGTGAACGAATGAAATGAATGTAATAATTTTGCTAAGTATACTCATACTCATTTATTCATAAAATATAAAAATATATTTTACGCTATGGTATAAATATATTCTGCGAGATTATATGAGTTATACGTCCGAACGTAAATATATGTCGGATTAGTGTGCTAGCCGGGCAACTTTGCTCAGAGTTATAATGCACGGCCATGATAATGCATGGCCCGATAATTCATATACATTGGACGCGAATTATTGGGCTGTATATTATCATGGCCGTACATTAACCGGCACCGGCGACAGCGACTGTCGGTCACAGAATGCGGCCGGCTACCGTTTTTCACACAAAAATAGAAAAAAAATGATAAATTTAGGGGGTTCGCCATACTTAGAACTGAAATAAAAAAAAAAAATCATCAATCCCATACGTGTGTGGTATCTTTGGATAGGTCTTTAAAAATGATATTGAGGTTCCTTATATAATTTTTTCTTAGTTTGCACTTCCAAAGTGGTAAAATGCGTGTCCCCCCCCCCCCCCTGTAACTTCTAAAATAAGAGAATGATAAAACTAAAAAAAATATATGATATACATGCAAAGATCCACCGAAAGTTGGTTTGAACGAGATCTAGTAAGATTTTTTTAATACGTCATAAATCGTATACCGCAATTTATTTTACGGAACCCTTCATGGGCGAGTCCGACTCGCACTTGGCCGCTTTTTACACTGTTGCGGTCGTGCGACTTAATGTAATTGCCCCATTTTTTTTTTTTTTTTTTTTTTTTGCCCCAGTTTAATTTCCTAACACCTACCTTGTCCGCAGGTCCCGGGCCATTACCACGTCGTGCGGCCCCAGCGGAGCGCGAGCAGCGTTCCGCAGCCCTGCTGTCCCGGCTGGCCGCGGAGCCCGAGGGCTACGCCGAGTGCTACCCGGGGCTGCGCGAGATGGACGACGCCATCGACGACTCGGACGACGAGGTCGACTACACCAAGATGGACGCCGGCAACAAGAAGGGCCCTATAGGTGAGTGCTGTCCCGGCTGGGGGCAGAGCCCGAGGGTACGCCGAGTGCTACCCGGGGCTGCGCGAGATGGACGACGCCATCGACGACTCGGACGACGAGGTCGACTACACCAAGATGGACGCCGGCAACAAGAAGGGCCCTATAGGTGAGTGCTGTCCCGGCTGGGGGCAGAGCCCGAGGGTACGCCGAGTGCTACCCGGGGCTGCGCGAGATGGACGACGCCATCGACGACTCGGACGACGAGGTCGACTACACCAAGATGGACGCCGGCAACAAGAAGGGCCCTATAGGTGAGTGCTGTCCCGGCTGGGGGCAGAGCCCGAGGGTACGCCGAGTGCTACCCGGGGCTGCGCGAGATGGACGACGCCATCGACGACTCGGACGACGAGGTCGACTACACCAAGATGGACGCCGGCAACAAGAAGGGCCCTATAGGTGAGTGCTGTCCCGGCTGGGGGCAGAGCCCGAGGGTACGCCGAGTGCTACCCGGGGCTGCGCGAGATGGACGACGCCATCGACGACTCGGACGACGAGGTCGACTACACCAAGATGGACGCCGGCAACAAGAAGGGCCCTATAGGTGAGTGCTGTCCCGGCTGGGGGCAGAGCCCGAGGGCTACGCCGAGTGCTGTCCCGGCTGGGGGCAGAGCCCGAGGGCTACGCCGAGTGCTGTCCCGGCTGGGGGCAGAGCCCGAGGGCTACGCCGAGTGCTACCCGGGGCTGCGCGAGATGGACGACGCCATCGACGACTCGGACGACGAGGTCGACTACACCAAGATGGACGCCGGCAACAAGAAGGGCCCTATAGGTGAGTGCTGTCCCGGCTGGGGGCAGAGCCCGAGGGTACGCCGAGTGCTACCCGGGGCTGCGCGAGATGGACGACGCCATCGACGACTCGGACGACGAGGTCGACTACACCAAGATGGACGCCGGCAACAAGAAGGGCCCTATAGGTGAGTGCTGTCCCGGCTGGGGGCAGAGCCCGAGGGTACGCCGAGTGCTACCCGGGGCTGCGCGAGATGGACGACGCCATCGACGACTCGGACGACGAGGTCGACTACACCAAGATGGACGCCGGCAACAAGAAGGGCCCTATAGGTGAGTGCTGTCCCGGCTGGGGGCAGAGCCCGAGGGCTACGCCGGGTGCTGTCCCGGCTGGGGGCAGAGCCCGAGGGCTACGCCGAGTGCTGTCCCGGCTGGGGGCAGAGCCCGAGGGCTACGCCGAGTGCTACCCGGGGCTGCGCGAGATGGACGACGCCATCGACGACTCGGACGACGAGGTCGACTACACCAAGATGGACGCCGGCAACAAGAAGGGCCCTATAGGTGAGTGCTGTCCCGGCTGGGGGCAGAGCCCGAGGGTACGCCGAGTGCTACCCGGGGCTGCGCGAGATGGACGACGCCATCGACGACTCGGACGACGAGGTCGACTACACCAAGATGGACGCCGGCAACAAGAAGGGCCCTATAGGTGAGTGCTGTCCCGGCTGGGGGCAGAGCCCGAGGGTACGCCGAGTGCTACCCGGGGCTGCGCGAGATGGACGACGCCATCGACGACTCGGACGACGAGGTCGACTACACCAAGATGGACGCCGGCAACAAGAAGGGCCCTATAGGTGAGTGCTGTCCCGGCTGGGGGCAGAGCCCGAGGGTACGCCGAGTGCTACCCGGGGCTGCGCGAGATGGACGACGCCATCGACGACTCGGACGACGAGGTCGACTACACCAAGATGGACGCCGGCAACAAGAAGGGCCCTATAGGTGAGTGCTGTCCCGGCTGGGGGCAGAGCCCGAGGGTACGCCGAGTGCTACCCGGGGCTGCGCGAGATGGACGACGCCATCGACGACTCGGACGACGAGGTCGACTACACCAAGATGGACGCCGGCAACAAGAAGGGCCCTATAGGTGAGTGCTGTCCCGGCTGGGGGCAGAGCCCGAGGGCTACGCCGAGTGCTGTCCCGGCTGGGGGCAGAGCCCGAGGGCTACGCCGAGTGCTGTCCCGGCTGGGGGCAGAGCCCGAGGGCTACGCCGAGTGCTACCCGGGGCTGCGCGAGATGGACGACGCCATCGACGACTCGGACGACGAGGTCGACTACACCAAGATGGACGCCGGCAACAAGAAGGGCCCTATAGGTGAGTGCTGTCCCGGCTGGGGGCAGAGCCCGAGGGTACGCCGAGTGCTACCCGGGGCTGCGCGAGATGGACGACGCCATCGACGACTCGGACGACGAGGTCGACTACACCAAGATGGACGCCGGCAACAAGAAGGGCCCTATAGGTGAGTGCTGTCCCGGCTGGGGGCAGAGCCCGAGGGTACGCCGAGTGCTGTCCCGGCTGGGGGCAGAGCCCGAGGGTACGCCGAGTGCTACCCGGGGCTGCGCGAGATGGACGACGCCATCGACGACTCGGACGACGAGGTCGACTACACCAAGATGGACGCCGGCAACAAGAAGGGCCCTATAGGTGAGTGCTGTCCCGGCTGGGGGCAGAGCCCGAGGGTACGCCGAGTGCTACCCGGGGCTGCGCGAGATGGACGACGCCATCGACGACTCGGACGACGAGGTCGACTACACCAAGATGGACGCCGGCAACAAGAAGGGCCCTATAGGTGAGTGCTGTCCCGGCTGGGGGCAGAGCCCGAGGGTACGCCGAGTGCTACCCGGGGCTGCGCGAGATGGACGACGCCATCGACGACTCGGACGACGAGGTCGACTACACCAAGATGGACGCCGGCAACAAGAAGGGCCCTATAGGTGAGTGCTGTCCCGGCTGGGGGCAGAGCCCGAGGGTACGCCGAGTGCTACCCGGGGCTGCGCGAGATGGACGACGCCATCGACGACTCGGACGACGAGGTCGACTACACCAAGATGGACGCCGGCAACAAGAAGGGCCCTATAGGTGAGTGCTGTCCCGGCTGGGGGCAGAGCCCGAGGGTACGCCGAGTGCTACCCGGGGCTGCGCGAGATGGACGACGCCATCGACGACTCGGACGACGAGGTCGACTACACCAAGATGGACGCCGGCAACAAGAAGGGCCCTATAGGTGAGTGCTGTCCCGGCTGGGGGCAGAGCCCGAGGGCTACGCCGAGTGCTGTCCCGGCTGGGGGCAGAGCCCGAGGGCTACGCCGAGTGCTGTCCCGGCTGGGGGCAGAGCCCGAGGGCTACGCCGAGTGCTGTCCCGGCTGGGGGCAGAGCCCGAGGGCTACGCCGAGTGCTGTCCCGGCTGGGGGCAGAGCCCGAGGGCTACGCCGAGTGCTGTCCCGGCTGGGGGCAGAGCCCGAGGGCTACGCCGAGTGCTACCCGGGGCTGCGCGAGATGGACGACGCCATCGACGACTCGGACGACGAGGTCGACTACACCAAGATGGACGCCGGCAACAAGAAGGGCCCTATAGGTGAGTGCTGTCCCGGCTGGGGGCAGAGCCCGAGGGCTACGCCGAGTGCTGTCCCGGCTGGGGGCAGAGCCCGAGGGCTACGCCGAGTGCTGTCCCGGCTGGGGGCAGAGCCCGAGGGCTACGCCGAGTGCTGTCCCGGCTGGGGGCAGAGCCCGAGGGCTACGCCGAGTGCTGTCCCGGCTGGGGGCAGAGCCCGAGGGCTACGCCGAGTGCTACCCGGGGCTGCGCGAGATGGACGACGCCATCGACGACTCGGACGACGAGGTCGACTACACCAAGATGGACGCCGGCAACAAGAAGGGCCCTATAGGTGAGTGCTGTCCCGGCTGGGGGCAGAGCCCGAGGGCTACGCCGAGTGCTGTCCCGGCTGGGGGCAGAGCCCGAGGGCTACGCCGAGTGCTGTCCCGGCTGGGGGCAGAGCCCGAGGGCTACGCCGAGTGCTGTCCCGGCTGGGGGCAGAGCCCGAGGGCTACGCCGAGTGCTGTCCCGGCTGGGGGCAGAGCCCGAGGTCTACGCCGAGTGCTACCCGGGGCTGCGCGAGATGGACGACGCCATCGACGACTCGGACGACGAGGTCGACTACACCAAGATGGACGCCGGCAACAAGAAGGGCCCTATAGGTGAGTGCTGTCCCGGCTGGGGGCAGAGCCCGAGGGTACGCCGAGTGCTGTCCCGGCTGGGGGCAGAGCCCGAGGGCTACGCCGAGTGCTACCCGGGGCTGCGCGAGATGGACGACGCCATCGACGACTCGGACGACGAGGTCGACTACACCAAGATGGACGCCGGCAACAAGAAGGGCCCTATAGGTGAGTGCTGTCCCGGCTGGGGGCAGAGCCCGAGGGCTACGCCGAGTGCTGTCCCGGCTGGGGGCAGAGCCCGAGGGCTACGCCGAGTGCTGTCCCGGCTGGGGGCAGAGCCCGAGGGCTACGCCGAGTGCTACCCGGGGCTGCGCGAGATGGACGACGCCATCGACGACTCGGACGACGAGGTCGACTACACCAAGATGGACGCCGGCAACAAGAAGGGCCCTATAGGTGAGTGCTGTCCCGGCTGGGGGCAGAGCCCGAGGGCTACGCCGAGTGCTGTCCCGGCTGGGGGCAGAGCCCGAGGGCTACGCCGAGTGCTGTCCCGGCTGGGGGCAGAGCCCGAGGGCTACGCCGAGTGCTACCCGGGGCTGCGCGAGATGGACGACGCCATCGACGACTCGGACGACGAGGTCGACTACACCAAGATGGACGCCGGCAACAAGAAGGGCCCTATAGGTGAGTGCTGTCCCGGCTGGGGGCAGAGCCCGAGGGTACGCCGAGTGCTGTCCCGGCTGGGGGCAGAGCCCGAGGGCTACGCCGAGTGCTACCCGGGGCTGCGCGAGATGGACGACGCCATCGACGACTCGGACGACGAGGTCGACTACACCAAGATGGACGCCGGCAACAAGAAGGGCCCTATAGGTGAGTGCTGTCCCGGCTGGGGGCAGAGCCCGAGGGCTACGCCGAGTGCTGTCCCGGCTGGGGGCAGAGCCCGAGGGCTACGCCGAGTGCTGTCCCGGCTGGGGGCAGAGCCCGAGGGCTACGCCGAGTGCTGTCCCGGCTGGGGGCAGAGCCCGAGGGCTACGCCGAGTGCTACCCGGGGCTGCGCGAGATGGACGACGCCATCGACGACTCGGACGACGAGGTCGACTACACCAAGATGGACGCCGGCAACAAGAAGGGCCCTATAGGTGAGTGCTGTCCCGGCTGGGGGCAGAGCCCGAGGGCTACGCCGAGTGCTGTCCCGGCTGGGGGCAGAGCCCGAGGGCTACGCCGAGTGCTGTCCCGGCTGGGGGCAGAGCCCGAGGGCTACGCCGAGTGCTGTCCCGGCTGGGGGCAGAGCCCGAGGGCTACGCCGAGTGCTGTCCCGGCTGGGGGCAGAGCCCGAGGGCTACGCCGAGTGCTGTCCCGGCTGGGGGCAGAGCCCGAGGGCTACGCCGAGTGCTACCCGGGGCTGCGCGAGATGGACGACGCCATCGACGACTCGGACGACGAGGTCGACTACACCAAGATGGACGCCGGCAACAAGAAGGGCCCTATAGGTGAGTGCTGTCCCGGCTGGGGGCAGAGCCCGAGGGCTACGCCGAGTGCTGTCCCGGCTGGGGGCAGAGCCCGAGGGCTACGCCGAGTGCTGTCCCGGCTGGGGGCAGAGCCCGAGGGCTACGCCGAGTGCTACCCGGGGCTGCGCGAGATGGACGACGCCATCGACGACTCGGACGACGAGGTCGACTACACCAAGATGGACGCCGGCAACAAGAAGGGCCCTATAGGTGAGTGCTGTCCCGGCTGGGGGCAGAGCCCGAGGGCTACGCCGAGTGCTGTCCCGGCTGGGGGCAGAGCCCGAGGGCTACGCCGAGTGCTGTCCCGGCTGGGGGCAGAGCCCGAGGGCTACGCCGAGTGCTACCCGGGGCTGCGCGAGATGGACGACGCCATCGACGACTCGGACGACGAGGTCGACTACACCAAGATGGACGCCGGCAACAAGAAGGGCCCTATAGGTGAGTGCTGTCCCGGCTGGGGGCAGAGCCCGAGGGCTACGCCGAGTGCTGTCCCGGCTGGCCGCGGAGCCCGAGGGCTACGCCGAGTGCTACCCGGGGCTGCGCGAGATGGACGACGCCATCGACGACTCGGACGACGAGGTCGACTACACCAAGATGGACGCCGGCAACAAGAAGGGCCCTATAGGTGAGTGCTGTCCCGGCTGGGGGCAGAGCCCGAGGGTACGCCGAGTGCTACCCGGGGCTGCGCGAGATGGACGACGCCATCGACGACTCGGACGACGAGGTCGACTACACCAAGATGGACGCCGGCAACAAGAAGGGCCCTATAGGTGAGTGCTGTCCCGGCTGGGGGCAGAGCCCGAGGGCTACGCCGAGTGCTGTCCCGGCTGGGGGCAGAGCCCGAGGGCTACGCCGAGTGCTGTCCCGGCTGGGGGCAGAGCCCGAGGGCTACGCCGAGTGCTGTCCCGGCTGGGGGCAGAGCCCGAGGGCTACGCCGAGTGCTGTCCCGGCTGGGGGCAGAGCCCGAGGGCTACGCCGAGTGCTGTCCCGGCTGGGGGCAGAGCCCGAGGGCTACGCGGAGTGCTACCCGGGGCTGCGCGAGATGGACGACGCCATCGACGACTCGGACGACGAGGTCGACTACACCAAGATGGACGCCGGCAACAAGAAGGGCCCTATAGGTGAGTGCTGTCCCGGCTGGGGGCAGAGCCCGAGGGCTACGCCGAGTGCTGTCCCGGCTGGGGGCAGAGCCCGAGGGCTACGCCGAGTGCTGTCCCGGCTGGGGGCAGAGCCCGAGGGCTACGCCGAGTGCTGTCCCGGCTGGGGGCAGAGCCCGAGGGCTACGCCGAGTGTTGTCCCGGCTGGGGGCAGAGCCCGAGGGCTACGCCGAGTGCTACCCGGGGCTGCGCGAGATGGACGACGCCATCGACGACTCGGACGACGAGGTCGACTACACCAAGATGGACGCCGGCAACAAGAAGGGCCCTATAGGTGAGTGCTGTCCCGGCTGGGGGCAGAGCCCGAGGGCTACGCCGAGTGCTGTCCCGGCTGGGGGCAGAGCCCGAGGGCTACGCCGAGTGCTGTCCCGGCTGGGGGCAGAGCCCGAGGGCTACGCCGAGTGCTGTCCCGGCTGGGGGCAGAGCCCGAGGGCTACGCCGAGTGCTGTCCCGGCTGGGGGCAGAGCCCGAGGTCTACGCCGAGTGCTACCCGGGGCTGCGCGAGATGGACGACGCCATCGACGACTCGGACGACGAGGTCGACTACACCAAGATGGACGCCGGCAACAAGAAGGGCCCTATAGGTGAGTGCTGTCCCGGCTGGGGGCAGAGCCCGAGGGTACGCCGAGTGCTGTCCCGGCTGGGGGCAGAGCCCGAGGGCTACGCCGAGTGCTACCCGGGGCTGCGCGAGATGGACGACGCCATCGACGACTCGGACGACGAGGTCGACTACACCAAGATGGACGCCGGCAACAAGAAGGGCCCTATAGGTGAGTGCTGTCCCGGCTGGGGGCAGAGCCCGAGGGCTACGCCGAGTGCTGTCCCGGCTGGGGGCAGAGCCCGAGGGCTACGCCGAGTGCTGTCCCGGCTGGGGGCAGAGCCCGAGGGCTACGCCGAGTGCTACCCGGGGCTGCGCGAGATGGACGACGCCATCGACGACTCGGACGACGAGGTCGACTACACCAAGATGGACGCCGGCAACAAGAAGGGCCCTATAGGTGAGTGCTGTCCCGGCTGGGGGCAGAGCCCGAGGGCTACGCCGAGTGCTGTCCCGGCTGGGGGCAGAGCCCGAGGGCTACGCCGAGTGCTGTCCCGGCTGGGGGCAGAGCCCGAGGGCTACGCCGAGTGCTACCCGGGGCTGCGCGAGATGGACGACGCCATCGACGACTCGGACGACGAGGTCGACTACACCAAGATGGACGCCGGCAACAAGAAGGGCCCTATAGGTGAGTGCTGTCCCGGCTGGGGGCAGAGCCCGAGGGTACGCCGAGTGCTGTCCCGGCTGGGGGCAGAGCCCGAGGGCTACGCCGAGTGCTACCCGGGGCTGCGCGAGATGGACGACGCCATCGACGACTCGGACGACGAGGTCGACTACACCAAGATGGACGCCGGCAACAAGAAGGGCCCTATAGGTGAGTGCTGTCCCGGCTGGGGGCAGAGCCCGAGGGCTACGCCGAGTGCTGTCCCGGCTGGGGGCAGAGCCCGAGGGCTACGCCGAGTGCTGTCCCGGCTGGGGGCAGAGCCCGAGGGCTACGCCGAGTGCTGTCCCGGCTGGGGGCAGAGCCCGAGGGCTACGCCGAGTGCTACCCGGGGCTGCGCGAGATGGACGACGCCATCGACGACTCGGACGACGAGGTCGACTACACCAAGATGGACGCCGGCAACAAGAAGGGCCCTATAGGTGAGTGCTGTCCCGGCTGGGGGCAGAGCCCGAGGGCTACGCCGAGTGCTGTCCCGGCTGGGGGCAGAGCCCGAGGGCTACGCCGAGTGCTGTCCCGGCTGGGGGCAGAGCCCGAGGGCTACGCCGAGTGCTGTCCCGGCTGGGGGCAGAGCCCGAGGGCTACGCCGAGTGCTGTCCCGGCTGGGGGCAGAGCCCGAGGGCTACGCCGAGTGCTGTCCCGGCTGGGGGCAGAGCCCGAGGGCTACGCCGAGTGCTACCCGGGGCTGCGCGAGATGGACGACGCCATCGACGACTCGGACGACGAGGTCGACTACACCAAGATGGACGCCGGCAACAAGAAGGGCCCTATAGGTGAGTGCTGTCCCGGCTGGGGGCAGAGCCCGAGGGCTACGCCGAGTGCTGTCCCGGCTGGGGGCAGAGCCCGAGGGCTACGCCGAGTGCTGTCCCGGCTGGGGGCAGAGCCCGAGGGCTACGCCGAGTGCTACCCGGGGCTGCGCGAGATGGACGACGCCATCGACGACTCGGACGACGAGGTCGACTACACCAAGATGGACGCCGGCAACAAGAAGGGCCCTATAGGTGAGTGCTGTCCCGGCTGGGGGCAGAGCCCGAGGGCTACGCCGAGTGCTGTCCCGGCTGGGGGCAGAGCCCGAGGGCTACGCCGAGTGCTGTCCCGGCTGGGGGCAGAGCCCGAGGGCTACGCCGAGTGCTACCCGGGGCTGCGCGAGATGGACGACGCCATCGACGACTCGGACGACGAGGTCGACTACACCAAGATGGACGCCGGCAACAAGAAGGGCCCTATAGGTGAGTGCTGTCCCGGCTGGGGGCAGAGCCCGAGGGCTACGCCGAGTGCTGTCCCGGCTGGCCGCGGAGCCCGAGGGCTACGCCGAGTGCTACCCGGGGCTGCGCGAGATGGACGACGCCATCGACGACTCGGACGACGAGGTCGACTACACCAAGATGGACGCCGGCAACAAGAAGGGCCCTATAGGTGAGTGCTGTCCCGGCTGGGGGCAGAGCCCGAGGGCTACGCCGAGTGCTGTCCCGGCTGGGGGCAGAGCCCGAGGGCTACGCCGAGTGCTGTCCCGGCTGGGGGCAGAGCCCGAGGGTACGCCGAGTGCTGTCCCGGCTGGGGGCAGAGCCCGAGGGTACGCCGAGTGCTGTCCCGGCTGGGGGCAGAGCCCGAGGGCTACGCCGAGTGCTGTCCCGGCGGGGGGCAGAGCCCGAGGGCTACGACGAGTGCTGTCCCGGCTGGGGGCAGAGCCCGAGGGCTACGCCGAGTGCTGTCCCGGCTGGGGGCAGAGTCCGAGGGCTACGCCGAGTGCTGTCCCGGCTGGGGGCAGAGCCCGAGGGTACGCCGAGTGCTGTCCCGGCTGGGGGCAGAGCCCGAGGGTACGCCGAGTGCTGTCCCGGCTGGGGGCAGATCCCGAGGGTACGCCGAGTCCTGTCCCGGCTGTGGGCAGAGCCTGAGGGTACGCCTAGTGCTGTCCCGGCTGGGGGCAGAGCTCGAGGGCTACGCCGAGTGCTGTCCAGGCTGGGGGCAGAGCCCGAGGGCTACGCCGAGTGCTGTCCCGGCTGGGGGCATTGTCTGAGGGCTACGCCGAGTGCTGTCCCGGCTGGGGGCAGAGTCCGAGGGTACGCCGAGTGCTGTCCCGGCTGGGGGCAGAGCCCGAGGGTACGCCGAGTGCTGTCCCGGCTGGGGGCATTGTCTGAGGGCTACGCCGAGTGCTGTCCCGGCTGGGGGCAGAGTCCGAGGGTACGCCGAGTGCTGTCCCGGCTGGGGGCAGAGCCCGAGGGTACGCCGAGTGCTGTCCCGGCTGGGGGCGGATCCCGAGGGTACGCCGAGTCCTGTCCCGGGTGTGGGCAGAGCCCGAGGGTACGCCTAGTGCTGTCCCGGCTGGGGGCAGAGCCCGAGGGCTACGCCGAGTGCTACCCGGGGCTGCGCGAGATGGACGGATGCAATATCATTTTTCCGCAGCAGAACCAAGGTAACCGATATAGCCCTGCGAATCGCTAAACTTAAGTGGCAGTGGACGTATAACCGATGGCCGTTGGGGCCGAAAGGTTCTAGAGTGGAGACCACGTACCGGAAAGTGCGGCGTAGGTAGGCCCCCCACAAGGTTGACTGATGACCTGGTAAAGGTCGCGGGAGTCCGCTGGATGCGGGTGGCGCAGGACCGGTCACTTTAGCACTCTTTGAGGAGGTATATGTCCAGCAGTGGACGCTTTCAGTTGATATGATGGTATTGATGATGATGATGATGATGATGATGATGATGACGATGGCGAATGTGAAGACGATGACGATGATGATGAATATTATTTTTTCACCAGGTCGATGGGACTTCGACACCCAGGAAGAATACTCGGCGTACATGGGCAGCAAGGAAGCCCTTCCGAAGGCCGCCTTCCAGTACGGAGTGAAGACTCAGGACGGACGCAAGACAAGGAAGACCAAGGACAAGAGCGAGAAGGCGGAACTCGACAGGGAGTGGCAACAGGTCAGCATTATTACAATCTCTTCTAGACAACATTTTTAGCCCAGGTTATTACTGCCATACTTGCAGATACCAGACAAGACTCATCGTGAAGTATGGCTGTTTACCGCTGTATAGCAATCTCTTGAGACAATATTTTAAGCCCAGGTTAGTGTCATACCCACAGATAGGGTTTGTAATCCGGATATCCGGATATCCGAAATATCCAGATATCCGCCAAATTTTGGATCCGGATCTGACAGGCTCTTGGATCCGGATCTTTCGGATATTACGGATCCTTAAAATACAACCATAAAAACCGAAAATACGGCTACAAAATGAAGTTTTTACCGAGTCCACGCTGAAAACCGAATGGTAGATAACTCAATCTCTGTGTTTATTCGCCTCTTCATCATCCCAGACCAGATTATTTTTGCTTTTAATCTATAACTCACAAAAACTTAATAAACCTACATACTACAAACTAGTAAAATTGCCGCAGTTTGATTGTGAAAGTTGGCGTTGGTTTAAATGCACTAATTCACCTTAGGCAGAGACACAAAGTAATTATATAAATCCAATATTACCTATAGGTACTATTATGAATAAGGGGATTAGTTTAAATAAACCTGAATACAAATTTAAGAAGTGTATTTGTCACAGAAAGTAAAAAGTAAATGCAGCAACAACACCTACGTTTTATAATTGTAATATATTTTTTTAATTTTTAGTATGATGTCTTGACTTGACAAGACACAGTCTTGCCTAAAGGAATGTCCCCTGCTAGACAAACACCCTTTCCCTCGTCCGGCTCACATTGTCAATTTCTCCTCCTAGGTTTGATACCTAGTTACAACCCTATTGAATTAACTCCTTACATAGAGCTCATTGAAATGTATGTATGAGCACCAGGTACGGAGTTAACTCGACCTGCTGGTCGATCACGTAACGCATTGTACGCACGTAGGTAGATCTAATTGTCAAATTTTATATGGAAAAGTTACAGTTGGATAGTCCTAACGCGCGATCGGAACGTTACGTTGATTACCCCTGTTGTAGTTATTCAAGTGACAGCTTTCAGTGACGAAACTCTCACTTTGCCAGTTAGTTTGTAGTTGTAAGTAAAAAGTTGAAAAAAAAAACTTTTATACCCCTTATGACCTCGGGAATGCGTACCTATTTAAAATCTTTCAAGTATACGGTGGTATAGCCGTGTTTTCTTAGTTTAACCTTACAATTCTTACTTTATACCAAAAAAACCTTGTGGATCCGTATTATCCGAAATATCCGGATATCCGGATCTGTTGAATTTAAATATCCGAAATATCCGGATCCAAAATATTGGCGGATCTTGCAAACCCTACCCACAGATACACACCATACCATAGACTACAAGATGGTAAGCGGTCACCGCAAAGTATGGCTGCTTGCAACTCTAGCCCTGGTATTGGTACAGTGCGTATTGACAACACGTCTTAGACGACCCTTCGAGTAGCAAGAAGGCTGCCGAAGCCCACGTTCCAGTACGAAGTGAAGACGCAGGACGGACGCTAGATGAGGAAGGCCACCAGTGGTAAGCTTATTTGCTACCGACGTGGTATAAAAAACCAAGGACAAGAGCGAGAAGGCGGAGCTCAACAGGAAGTGGCAACAGGTCAGCACTATTAGATAAGATAATCATTTAGTCCCTGGGCAACCGAGCTCTGCTCGGGTGAAAATTGAAAAACACGGAGGTAACGATTTTTCCCAGATATGAGACCTAGCTAGATCTATTTTCGCCCCCGTAAACCCCTATATTGCAAATTTCAACGAAATCGTTAGAGCCGTTTTCGAAAACGTGATTACTAATACATATTGCTCGTTTAATAGTATAGGATGATGGATTAACGCCACAATACACAATTACACAAAACAGACCAAAACTTAAGTATCAAAGGACGTTTTCAAGGAGGCCCCATTCATCATTATTACACAAACAGTCAAAAAATGGTAGCAAAAGGCGGCTATCGCTGTAAAGCAATCTCTTCCAGACTATATTATTAGCCCAGGTTAGTGCCATAAATATCAGACTTAAAGATGGTAACCCGTCACCATAAGCTGCCCGCTTGTTGCTATAAAGAAATCCTTTCGAGACAACACTTAAGCCTCTAGGTCAGTGCCATACTCACAAATATTAGACTACAAGATCGCAAGCGGTCACCGTAAAGTATGGCCGCTTACAACTCTATTTCTGGTATTGTATTAACACGTCATTCTCGTACATTTTTACTTCGTTTTCACTATCGTTCTTCTGCAACGTGGATATTTTCCCAATGGGCTCCAATCAGGAATTTAGTTAGGCAGTTTTTGCACCCACGTCAGTTATGTTTGTTTTGGAGTCCAGTGTAGTTTTGGATCCAAACCGATCCATCCTTTTAACACCTAAAATAACGCGCTCCAACGCGCGTTGGAAAATTTGCAATTTGGCCTTCTGACTCTCTCTGAGCGACCATGTTAGCACATCATAGGTTAGGACAGGCAAAATACACATGTCGACGAGTTTCCGCTTCAGTGACACAGGAAGGTTGCCATTTATTAGCTCCTTCATGGACCAGTAGCTCTTCCAGGCATTCTCGACTCGGCTCTCGACAGCCTTGTCTTACCTGAGGCTCTAGTATAAGTTTTATCGATACATATACGTTTTCGAACGCGTTTGCGTTTAGTTTCAATTTGTATGGCAACGCGTGGTTCCTAATAATTACCACCAGAGGCGCTGTTTCCGGTGCCATACAAATTGAAACTAAACGCAAACGCGTTCGAGAAAGTATTGTACCGATAAAACTTATACTAGAGCCTCTGTTGCTGAAATAGACTAGCTGGCCCAAGTAAATATACTCGTCGAGATATGCCCGTATTCCTCGATCCTAAGTTTTGTGCTGTTGGTTAGGCATCACTTGAGTTTGCAAAAATACGAAAAAAACATTGGTATTTAACAAAAAGTTGTATTAAAGATCTGTGTCGATAACTATGTTTCATCGTATGTACTATGAACCAAAAACATAGTGCCGTCATAAGGGTTTTCGAAATCGATGTTAATCGATGACTTTTTTGTTGTTGAAAAAAGTAATACTGGTTTCTGTTTGGCACCATTTTTTGCAAATCAACGGTCGAGGTTCAAATTAAAAATTCAATTTAATTACTTCATGGGCTCTTTTACATGACATAGTTTATAAATATCAAATGTTACACCTTATTATGTAGTTGAAATTATGAAATATCTAAAACATTAAGAATTTACTCACTCAAAATTTAACTCAATATTATGGTTTTGTTGACCGTTTTCTGCTTGCTAGTTACATCTGCCGTACTTTGGAACGTAGTACACGTCTAGCTGTTGACTTACAGAGACAATGCTGGCATAGTACACAAAAGGGAAAAGTCAACCTAGATATTCTAGATACATGCACAAGTGACTTTTAGCTCGGTGGCGCAGCCAAAATTAGCCGTTTTGATGTATGATATTAAGCTTATTTAGCATATTTTGCAACTTTTTAAGAATACCGGGATCCCGGGATTGTAATTGTGAATACTGGTATTGAAAAAGGTCCTAAAAAAGGCGGGATCGCGGGATTGGAAGCCCTAGTCACTGCCACCTAGACTAGGCTAAACAATATATTTCTTTTTCAGATTCAAAACATAATCCAGAAACGCAAAGCGCCAGCCACGGGCGACGAACCCGGCTTCAAGGCACCGAAGTACTAGCAAAGGTTCATTCTTTTTGAAAACACGGTTTAACACTTTGTAGCTATTCGGGATTTTCCCCTCAGTAGCTCTAAAGTTTTATCGATACATAATACGTATTCAAACGCGTTTGCGTTTAGTTACAATCTGTATGGCAACGCGTAGTTCCTAATAGTTACCACTAGGGGCGCTGTTCGCGTTCCAATACAAATTGAAACAAAACGCAAATGCGTTCGAAATCGTATATGATAGATAAAACTATACTAGAGCTACTGAACTGAACACACTTAATGCGCTATGAAAACGGGTACACTTTGTATGAAAATTGTTTACAAATTGTACCCGTTTTCGCGTTGTATGGGACATTGTACCTATACAGGGTGCAAGAGGAATCGTACCCGTAAGCTGAAACGATAGGTTTAGACTGTTATCGCCTCATGAATCAGTTTACAGTTTGCAATATATTGTTGATTTCGTGTAACTTGTTAAAACTTAAATTTATTTTTTTATTTTCTTAGACATAAGGGTTTAAATTCAGGGTTTTAGTCTTCGCGTATTCCCTTCTACCCTGTATTTTATACCCTAGCGTGGTATGGCAAAATGTTATAGTCATATTATGATGAAGTGTATGACTAGTGTGTTTCTAAGTTACTATGCAAAAGCCCAAGCACAGTAAATATGTTAGATAAATCAGTATTTCAACTAGTCTCTTAAGACCTTTTTAGACCTGCGATCCATTGAAACCCAGTTCTACGCGGCACATGCGCGGACGCTGACTGATGATTAGATTGGATTAGATTAATTTATTGCTGATTGAAAATTTACATTATATTTTTCAATTTCTCTCTTTGTACATAAATAAAATGAATTCACAGAAAACTCGTCAGGTACATGCAATATATTTGTTACAATAATTTAAAACAATAATAATTAACAAGGACAGTCAGAAATAGTTAAAATTTTAAAACAATATTGGTCGTAATAATGTCAAAATATCATAAATGTCTGACGGATGTCTGCCGGGAATATTCACTTTTTTTAAATAAGTGTATATTTTTACGTGAGAACATTATTACTTCATATACACAAAGTGAATAATGGGTGATGTACCGCCGAACTAAGCTTCAGTTTATTGTAGTGTAAGTACATCACATCGCACATTGCACGTAGAACCGATGGCCGTTGGGGCGGAAAGGTTCTCGGTAGGCCCCACAAGGTGGACTGATGACCTGGTAAAGGTCGCGGGAGTCCGCTGGATGCGGGTGGCGCAGGACCGGTCACTTCGGCACTCTTTGGGGGAGGCCTATGTCCAGCAGTGGTCGTCTTTCGGCTGATATGATGATGACATCACATCGGACATGTGTAGGGTTTTGTTTTACCGTTTTACGCTATATATCTACTGTGGCCAAAGCATCATATCTTGTATATTATTTTAATTTAGGCTGGTAAAGTGACTAGTTTTTCCTGTCAAAGTCTTTATGACATAGTATTTTTGGTTGATGAATTATTAAATAAGTAATATTGCAATGGCTATTTATTATTTCACTTACTATAAATAATATACAGCTTACTCTTCCATTGTACATGACAATAAACAGTAGCTTGTCTGAATAAGGTCTTTAATTAGGACCACCCCATTATGGTTAGAGGTTTACATGCTCTATTAGCAAATAGTCTGAGGACAGTTAACAGAAGTTAAAATGTTTTATTATAAACGGATATTTCGCGTTTGTTTGGATATCCCGATTGAAAACTAAACGCCCTTCGACTCTGATATTACTCGTGAACGCAGTAGCCGGGTTCAACCGTTATATGTTTCGGTCAAAATTTTTCTTTTTGGTACAAGCTTTTATTGCCGACTGTACTTTTCTGTATACCATCATCAACTACTCATTGAGACGGTTCTAACGAGCCCAAACTCAACGGGGTTACGTCGGTTAAATACCGGATTCCCATGGTCACCTTCTGTCTCCATCATCAGATCAGCTCGACCGTACCATAATATTGAATGGTCATCCAAACTATACTAATACCCAAAATTTCAACTCAATCGGATAACGGCAAGTGACAACTTACATACATACAGGTTAATATAAAGCTTGTAAAAATGAACGCAGTAACTATTCGTCTCCTTCTAATTAGAACACTTAGAAAGAGACGGGTAATTATCTCACGCGCGAGATATCTCGCGCGTGTTCTTATGTTAGCCATGCAGGATCTTATATGTTTCGCAGATCTGCGATTTACAGGGTGTTTCGAAGCTAGGTGCGGAGACTTTCAGGAACGGTAGAGGCAGTTATATAAGTTTTTTTGATTTAAAATTGCCCGTATCAAAAAACGACAAGACTAAATAAGAGTAGGTATGGTCCAAAATACCAAAATAACCCCTATAATCCCTTAAAAATCCGCAGTAAGCTCGATTCTCCATACAAACGTAGTTACGCTCTCATTTTAAAACGACTAGCTATGTAGTTTGCTCTAAAACTTTGTCCTTAGAATAAGTTAAGTACCATCCAGGTCTGTAATTAGTTTATGTAGCTTCAGATACCGTAGTAAAAAAATACAGCAAATTTAAGTTTTTCATACAAATCTTGTTTTTGCTGTATTTTGTTCGTTTTATAAACTGGAGCCATATAAACTCATTGCAGACCTAGATATACCTCATGTCATTGTATATGCAAAGTTTCGTTACAATCCAGCGCTTAGTTTTAAAATGAGAACGAAACTCCGTTTGTATGGGAAGGTGAAATTCGGCCGAGTTTACTGCGGACTCTAAAGTACTGCACCTAGCTTTTGAACACAAGCTTAGAAGAATTCTCGTTCAATTTATGATGAGTCGAAGATTTGGGACGCACCGCTCGAGATTAAACAGTCTACAGCGTGTATTTACAAGCGTTATATTAACTTGCACTGTTCGTATGTATGTAAATATGAAAGTATGTAATTTGTCCGTCAAAATTTGCAATCCATTTTTCAGTCACTTTCCGTTATCCAATAGGGAACATTACTGCAATGTTCTGCCGCCAGAGTGCAGCACTTTCACAATTAGTAAACAGTTTTTTTGACAACTTTGACAAGTCCTTCAAAGCTCTGGATCAAATATTTCAATTAATAAAATGCATCAGTGCTGCGTAATTGGATGCAAGAATGAAGGGCATCATTCATTTCCTAAGGAAACGATGATACGAAAACTATGGGAAGCGGCAATACGTCGTAAAGCAAAAAAAAACCCTCATCCACCTTTAAATAGCTATAGGATGCCATTTTAATATCACAGTACAGGTATTTTACACACGCATGATAATAAAACGATTGTAGTTTAACGCGTTTTCATCAATTATTTGTTATTGTTTGTTAGGTAAATAAATATGACATTGTACGTCATGGCGGTTTGTTTACGGGTTGTGTTAGTGTCGCCCCCTACGCAGAGCTTTGCGTAGTGTTCCCTATTGAGCTGAAATTTTGCATGCATATGTATATCGCATGACAATGCAATATTATGATGACTTGGAGCTGATCTGATGCTGAAGCTGGAAGGTGGCCATAGGAACTCCGCAATAAAACGACACAACCCCATCGAGTTTGGGCTCGTTAGAATCGTCTCAATGAGTAGTTGATGATGGTATGCAGAAAAGTACAGTCGGCAATAAAAGCTTGTACCAAAAATGAAATTTTTGACAGAAACTTATTTTACTATTACCTCAAATTGTAACCAGAGGTAGGTGTAAGGGCTATGAACCGATATTGCAAGAATTTTTTTCTTAACTACTAACTTTTTTTTTCTTTATAAAATAATTCAGCACGCATTGTTTTACTGATGTGACGTCATATCATAACTGTCACAAGTAACCCGCTTCTTCCATGTGTCGAATGAGTGTAAGAATTACATTGCTGCTCGATAAATTTTCAAAAATGAATTACGTTTTGGTAGTTAAGATTAACTTAAAATTTTCTTATAATATCGGTTCACAGTACTAAAAGCTATGGTTACAATTTGAGGTAATATTAAACATACCAAAAGGCTGTATTGTAACTGTCGAATTGACTTGTTAATGTACCAGTTAACACATTCAGTGCTGGGAACCTGATTAGCGGGCGCCTACGCCGTAGTCGGCTTCCGCTACATACGAGGAAAACCGGAATGGCCAAGAGCGTAACGCGTAGCGATTCTTGGCAGTCAATGTGTTAAGGCTACGTGTATACACATACATGTCACTGTTGAAACACGATGTCGTAAACCTACGATCCGTCGTCAAGGTTTAGCTTACGTAATTTGAAACAGGGCCTTATATTGGTATTCGTAAAAAAGCGGAATATCTTCCACAATTCGGTTATTTGAAGTGTACCTACACCGGGTGTTACATTAGTCTTGATACGAAATAGCAAAATGTTAATCTATCCAGTTTTGCAAAAAGAAACCAACAATTTCATACACTTTGCTCATTTTAGAGTTTATTTATTTTTCATCACACTTGCTCATAAGTGTTGTTATTCCATGCCTGTATACAGAAGTACATTGGCCTAAATTATTCCCGAGGGAGTAATGGTATTTTAAAGCTCCCAAGGGAGTAATGAGCTTGTGTGTGATCTGATTGGTTTAAGCAAATCTAGATGGCCACGCGCAGCAAGAATATTGTGAATGGTTCAAATATTGAAGCTGCGCGCTCCACTCACACTGATCTGGAAGTGAAGTTATCAATTTCTTCAAATTTTGATTGGTGCGCTTGTATGAAACATAGATTTTTCTGTCTTTTGTAGTTATTTATTTCCTCGCAAATGTGATGAAAAACATTGTGTATAACACGGGCGTAAGAATATTGCAAACTCGAGTCATCAAAAGCCCGCCGCCTTTGGCGTCGGGCTTTTGATAGACTCTTGTTTGCAATATTCCACTTACGCCCCTCGTTAAACAATGTACTATAATCGTATGACAAGGTATAAAAGGTCGCTTACTGCTAACATATTAATATATAATCATTTTAGACTGACGAAAATGTATGAACAGCCTGTTTTTTTTGCATAATAATACAAAGTTGGTATAGTCCATTTCAAATACGAAGGCCCTATGCACTTGAAACTTAACAATAGGGCTCATAATGGCCTTTGAGGATCTTTTGTTATCACTAATCCTATTGTTAACGCCCATTGACCGTCTCAAGTGCATCGGGCCTTCGTATTTGAAATACACTATACCATAGTAAAAATTGTTCAGAATCGTGGATAGATTCACATTTCGCTATTTCGTATCACGACTAATGTAACACCCTGTATTCTGACTTATTAGTTTACTTGTTCATTGTCGATGTGAATGTCAGTCTACGTCAAAGATATGTTTTTTGCAGATGTAATCAAATAAGTTTAAAATTGTATACATGCCTTTAATTTCGACCTTACATGTGTAAACTTACATGAATATGTTTGTGTTTAATACATTGGGTTGCTTGTAAGAATGATATTACATTTTGTTGTAAATAGGTATAATATAATTTTCCTAATAAATATGTTAAGATCATGTTTGCGTGTTATTTCTCGCTATTCCACGATAATGGAGAGTCAAATGGCATATTTCCTCATTCCGAATATTTTCAAGCTTTTCAACTAAATATGTACGTAGGTTATTCTTATGGGTCAATGATATTCGAATTAAATAATTTTTATTTTATTTATTTACAGGTTTGTTCAGTAAACCTTAGATGACAATATTTGGTGGAATTTGGGTGTAGCATCGACTACGAATGCGTCCTCTATAGGATGTAGCATAGACTACGAATGCGTCCTCTATATGATGTAGCATAGACTACGAAGGCGTCCTCTATAGGATGTAGCATAGACTACGAATGCGTCCTCTATATGATGTAGCATAGACTACGAATGCGTCCTCTATAGGATGTAGCATAGACTACGAATGCGTCCTCTATAGGCTACTGTAGCCGCTCTAATGAGGCTGTACGATTATTTACACATCACGTGGTATAAAACCAAACACCAAATGTTTCTGTTTAGCTCAATGGTTGACTGGCAGATAATGCCTTATGGCTGACTTATGGTCTTATATCCGCCATTTGTACCCGTTTTTTGTTGCACAATACAAAAAAGTACATATAAAGTTAAAATAATATTTAAAAAAAGCAAGTACACAATGGAAATCGTACACCTGTCGTCGGTATAGTTTACTAAAACCTTTCGATTAATTCTTATTGCTTCACTAATCACTCTAGAGGCAAATTTGTATAATTACCGAACGAGTTAGGTAATATGTAGGCCGACACGGCCTATTTAATATTCATTATTATGCCATCACAGTTATAAAACAGACATGGCTAATTATCACGACCTTCGGCGTTAAGTGAAAATTCCGAGTTTAAATGTACTTAACGTAGTTGGAGTGGTCAAGTGAATCTGAGCATCAGATTATAAATTAATGGCTAGGTTACGGAAAAGGGTATAGTGCGATCAATATTAATATTAGTAAGGAGTTGAAATATTTTCTGTAAAAAAAAGAATTATACGATATTTTCACTTACGGTACTTTATTGTTACATTGTCATTGGACTTACACATGTTTACAAAAATATAAGTAAATCTAAAGTGAATTAAATCATAATTATATTAATTATACCTACACCTATTTAGTACTATAACAAGAATGCATAATTGAAGAATAAACTTTTCTAAACAATGTTGAAAGTAATGATCTAATGATTTTGGTCATGTAAGCCTACTTTATCTCATCATCTGAAGATTGGACTTAGATTCCCAACTACCCTCAAAGCAATAATTGGTTGAGGCTTATCAATCATTAACAACATACCACTCTAAATTACCCATTCCAAATTAAATTGAGTGAGATAACTTTCCCATGTTTACCATCACACAACGCCCAAAAGTTCCCAATCACGAATCAATCCTAATCTTCCCCAGATTTGTAAGAGAAAACTGTTATCTCCCAATTAGCTACCTTCGTTTTCACTACAAACATTCCGACACGTCGGTCGCCGAGAGAAATGCGGCCGAATTCGCGAACCATTGACACAATGCCGGTTCATCGGCGCCCGCGCCTCCGGGCCCCGGCTCAGGTGCGCGCAGGTAGCGCCGCGCCCCGCCTCCCCCCCCCCCCCTTCCCCGCCGCCATCTTGGAATTCTTTACCGCTCGCCATACCCCGCGCGCGACTCGCGCCCACCGCACGCGTGCAGTGCCGTGTCAGTGATGTTGTGATTGTGAGTGCAGTGTCGCAATGGAGTCGACGCCGATCTGTAGGTGTCGGGTTCTCTACCTAGGATCCGCGGTGCCGCAGCAGAGCAAGGACGGATTGCAAGGAATACAGGAGCCCTTACGGGAATTGTACCCGGATAAGGGCGCGACCAGCGGCGGCATCGACTCGTGGCTGTCGGTCTGGTCCAACGGGATATTGCTAGAGAATGTGGACGAGAGCGGCTCGCGGGTCGCCAGGTTTTTTCCCATTTCCAGTCTGCATTACTGCGCGGCAGTGCGCAGGGTGACTGTAGAGGGTGCCCCGAGGTTCCTGCCCCTGGATTCCCCGTTCGCGAGGGCGCCGGCACCCCGCCGCCCACCTCTCTTCGCCGCCGTCTTGAGACGAACACAGGGAATTAAAGTCCTGGAATGTCACGCGTTTATCTGCAGGCGGGAGGCCGCCGCCAACGCTCTAGTCCGCTGCTGCTTCCACGCGTACGCAGACAGCTCGTACGCCAAGCGGTTAGATGCCGAGCGAGCCCCGACCACATTACCGCCCGAGCTAGATGAAGAACTCGAAGCGTATGATGGCAACGAGAACCATAAAGTGTGGGTGGGCGAGGTGGAGCGCGACGATGCCAGCGACGACATCCCGCACACGGCGCGCGCGCCGCGCCCGCGGCAGATCACGCGCCCGGCGTCCGTGCCGCCTCCCCCGCCGCCTCCAGAGGAACCTAAGAAGAAACTGACCACGAAGAAGGCTAAGAAGAAGTCTTCCGCGTCGGCAGATGAGTTGTACGCGACCATGCCTGGTCCAGCGCCAATGATGAACGGCAGATCTTTGGGGAGAGCGCCGCCGGCCTGGGCGGCCGGGCATCCCATGGTGTTGCTGGCGCACCCGGCGGCGACCCTTCCTCACGCGCGCGCGGCCACCCTGGCCCACCGCGGCCGCATGCCGCCCGGCCCGTTCCCTCCCGGCCCGCCCCCAGGTCGCGGCCGACTGCAGTACGCCACAGTCGATCCTCGCCGCTCAAAACCACAGCCACCGTCCATGAAACCCGCCCAAAGCATGACCACTTTAGAAGCCGTGGAGGACGCTGGCGGCATATACAGGAAGAAAGGGCATTTGAATGAAAGGGCGTTCTCGTACAGCATCAGGCAGGAGCACCGAAGCAGGTCGCATGGGTCTCTCGCCAATCTGAAATTCGCTGCTCCACCAGAGGTAAGTCTTACCTACTTTATTAAATTATTCTTGCTTAAACTTAGCGTGACAGCGTCAATCGCTCAATGAATTATCGTGATTGTCATTGGGAGTGATGCGATGGGTTACGCAACGTACATGCCTAGGCATAACTCGAAGAATGCGGCTTCTCACACCGATGTTACGTATCGTGTTAGGATGCTGGACAACTGAGAAAGTAGTGGTTTGACAACTTCACGATTCTAACCTTTAGTAGGTTGAACAAGTGAGAAAAAGTGTCTTCAACACCTCGCGTCGCAACTAGTTATGATTATGAAACAGCTAGATTTCGAATGACATGAATTTGACGTGAGAAGCCTCTTTAGCAGCTTAAATACAAGAATTTATAGGACGGTATGAAGTGTAGAATGACGTAGAACCAATTATTTATTATTTTACCTTAATGCCGTGCTGTCAAGTGCAAGTGGAGACGACAATTGAATTCGCCTTTTTTGACAGCCATCTCTCTTCAGTAACTTTTATAGTAAACGAGTAAGTACCTACTTAGGCTAATCTAAACAAAACAAACAATAACATTTCATAATTTACTTCCAGTCATGATTGGACCCGATTCGAACTTATTTAGAGTGGGACCCCATTAAGTAGGCATTATATTTGACTATCGGTTCAAAAACACCTGAGGTTTCAGGAAGCTAACATATTTACGTAATATTTAACATAACATAACATACATAATGGTTAAAACTGTCCAATAAATCCTTTTTCCTTCATTGACGATCAAAAAGTATGTTGAACATAAAATTGATCCCTAAAATCACAACTCACCTATCAGCTTTCACACGCAGTGCAAAGAATCAGGGGCCAACGTCGTGCTCGTGATTCACAGCCATCTTGACTCATCCCTTATATATATTGACCTCGAGGCTCATAACAATTGTTCGTAACGGGGGTCCAGTAACGCTGGTTGTGTTGTGTTCAGCCAGACTTGACTCACCTCACTTCCCTTATATAACTTGTCCCATGGATTCATAGCATCTGTTCGTAACGGGAGTCCACGTTGGTTGGTTGTTGTGAATGGCAGCCCGGGTGATCGAACCGGTCGGAGGAGGTCGCGACCGGCCCTCGAGTCTCGACACAGTTGATGGACGGCATTAATTACGCGTGTGGTTGACTGCTTAACAGTTTTTAATGATTGTGTCGGGAAAAGAGGCTTTTCTGATGATCCTATGTCCGGCCAACGTCCTTTAGTACAGTGGGCCTCAGAAGTTGCTGAACACCGAAGTACCTTGTCGTTTTCGGGCCAATCTCCGAGCGTTTGAACCTCGCGGTTCTAAAGTCATTGTCGGCTCAAGATTATTTCAGCAGAGGTAAAACATACCGCGGAAACTTAAATCAAAAAAGACTCAAAACCGGTATTGGCTTACGTCTTCATCAAAAGTGGACTCTGATATTCGTCTCTTTTAATAGTATTTCCTGGAGACGACAATGACGAAAAAAAACCGTCTTAAAAACGCTGAATATTCGCCCTTTCACTCGTTTGACAACTTCATATGGCAGTTTAACATGACGTTTAATGCGACACGGTACCGAACCTTTCCTTTAGAAGTTTTCCGTGTTTAGCTACATTTCGTGATTTTTTTTGATTGTTCGTGGGTCTTAGAAATTTTGTGATGTTCATTGTTGATACAAACTTGTGTCCGTCATATCTATAGGACACATTAACTGGTCATTACTTAGTGCGTCTGGCAGGTATTTAGTATCATTTTGAGCGAGAAAATAATTCCATGATCACATTCTGGACCAATATTTCCAACGAATTAGGTTGCCAAACGGTTTTAATGCTTTCAAAACAATTGTCACTTTATACCCAAGTAATAAGATGCACTTTCGTATGAGATAAATAGGTAGTCCTTTCGTTTCCGGTCAAGTTCTTAACGCACTTATCAATTAAAATGAAATTAATCACCAATAAATACTAACTTTTGCTGTAGAGTTTATCCAATAATTGTAACCTACTTGCGTGTGCAATAGCCTGTCGTAATACATATGTCGACATTTCTAGGCTAAATATCGGTAATTTATAGTAAATAGGTATTCTTACACAATTTCTACTACCTGTCATAAACTTTATTGTATTGTATTGTATTGTATTAATTATTGGTAAATATTGTCATTTACAATCAAAAAAGTATCACATTACGTTAGGTTACGTAACATTAAGTTATAATGCCTGTCGTGGAGTAATCTGTAACGTTTATTATAAATAAATAAATATTACGGGACAATCTTACACAAATCAACCTAGGCCCACGGTAAGCTCAGTAAGGCTTGTGTTGTGGGTACTAGGCGATTATAAAATGTATTGAAAGATTTTGGACAAATAGCTTTTGTCCGCGACTTCGTCTGCGTTGTACCTAGGGTTGCCAGATTTTTTTTGGACAAATATATTACATAGTGGGTTAAAGGTCTTAAAAATAAAGTACACACACAAAGTATTTGTTTATTTGTAGTAGAAAATATGTTTTTTTACAGAACTGTACCTATGTATTTGGAATTTATGATAAAAATATAGTATTTTAGCGTACTTTATGTGTTTTGTATATTATAAAGTACGTGGAGCCAAAATATAGTACGTCTGGCAACCCTAGTTGTACCCCCCAGTTCACACTTTACATCCGGAAATAATGCCTAGGATAAAAAAAAACTTGTGAAGTTTCCGTGACGCAGTCACAGAAAAGCAGTTTCAGTTCAGTTCCTTATCAATATTCAAGAGGATAACAAGAAAATCAGAAGTAAATACAACTAAATGTAGAAGTCTAAGGTGGATAATGAAATTAAAGATAAAAAATGTAAACAAAGAACCGTCAACGTCAAAGTGACGTCTCAGGGGCAATCAACCAGGTTTTGGTTTTAACTATTTAATGAATATATCGTCACTACTTTTGGCTGAGGCTCCATGGTGTTTTCGGTCGTATGAGTCCACACAAACACAAACTTAACAACAAAATAAAACAAAAACGTAACAACAAACAAAAATTTAACAACAGAGTGCATAAGCGGAAAGGAAAACATTCGATCACGACAAACGTCAGAAAACGAATGCGATTCAGAGGGCCTACCGCGAAAGGCATTCGAAGTTTCCCCTCTCTGTCGAACTTACAAGTTCGTACGTAAGGCCCTCAGAGCTATAACCACGAACTTCGAATCTCGAACTTCGTATATCTCCGTCTCTATCGCACTTATGGTTTATGGTACTCGAGCGACCGAAAAGCGAAAAGGAGATATACGAAGTTCGAGATTCGAAGTTCGTGGTAGCGCCGCAGCTCGGGGCAAAGATATTAAAGCGGTCTACGCAAGATCAGTCAAGTCGATTCAGTATAAATGGAACTTGAATTAATTTTTCGGTTTTACTAAAAAATTAAGAATAAGGAATAGGAATATCCAGGTATATTAATTAAATTACGAACCAAAGGTTTACAATTCCTAACCATTGCCAGTGGCGTAAATATAAACTGCACATATTTATGAATATAAAATAATTACGTTTTCATTTTGCTTATTTAAATATTTACGAATATTTTCCAGGCATTATTTTACGTGTAAATTAGTCGCATTATTTTTTATCTCGCGTATTTAACGAATTTTAAGTTTCCACTTCTTGGGATTGATTTTATTGCAGTGGCAACACATTTGTTTACATTTTTTATCTTTAATTTCATTATCCACTTTAAAGAAGGCATTTCGGAATTTCTGCAAAAGACTAAGCAAAAGATTGAAAAAAATAATACGGTACTTAGATCATAGAGATGGAAAACTGTTCCACCACGGCTGGGGGCTTGTCCATATAATTACGTCATCGTTTATTGTCGATTTTTGATAATATTTTGCAATTTTGATTTTTTTTGTTTTGATTTAGTGACATTTAGTTAGTTAACCGTTTACATAATGCTTAAAATCTGCAGTTTTTAAATGATTATTGTAAAAGATTATTATTATTATATTGTACAATACCATTTGACATGTAAAACTGCCCTTGTGGCCTATTTGCAGAATAAATAATTGATTTTGTGCTCCAGAGCTTTAAGCTTTAAGTTTAAACCCACATTTAGCGATCGATGTAGTCAAACAGCGAAGTATTGGTAACTGTCTCGGTTCAGTCACTTCTGTGGGTGCCGTTGCGAAAGCTATGTGACTTGAGAGGTGCCGGTTAATGTACGGCCCAATAATCGGTGTCCACTATATCTATGTCTCTTTTTAACTCATACAAAAAAACTATATCTATGTCTCTTTTTAATACATAATAACGATAGATGGACGCGTATTATCGGGCCGTACATTAACCGGCACCACTTAAGACTACTCTTAAGCCTTGGCCAAACACACGGCGCGGCGCGATATTTCTATACATGGCCTGTTTGACCACGCTAGCGGTTTGTACGGAGATATCGCGCCGTGTGTTTGGCCAAGGCTTAAGGCTTCGGTTACACGCTAATTCTGGCGTCAGTTCAGTCCATCAGTATGATCGGTCTGTCTCTGTCATTCACAACGGTTACACTATCATTCTCTCATGATGGACTGAACTGACGCCAGAATTAGCGTGTAACCGAAGCCTAAAACTCTAATCTAACTAATTTTATGATCTAGTAGCGACACGCCACGGCTTCGTACGGTAGGTATATGGGATAGGAAACTGAAAGAATAACTTTTTATCTCATACTAGATGCCCATGCGACTCAGCCTGCGTTTGACAACGATTAAAGCGACAGGATAAAATGTAGCTAATCCATCCTGAAGATCTATTCTTTAAACTGGTGGAAGAATTAAAAAAAATGAATACTATTTATTTTCTGAAATCTTTCCCTTACACAAAGAGCTTATTATATTATAAATAAATCAATATTTTCGGACAATATTACATAAATCAATCTATGTAGTCCCAAACCAAGTAAAGCTTGTACTAGATAGGGGTACTAAGACGACGATATACATGTACCTATGTACCTACTTACATATATAGAGAAATAAATAATTAAATACATAGAAAACATCCATGACTCAGGAACAAATATTCGTGCTCATCACACAAATAAATGCCCTTACCGGGATTCGAACCCAGGACCTCTTGCTTCGTAGGCAATGTCACTACCAACTAGGCTAGCGGTCGTCAAAATATAGACTAACGACTCGCCCCGTACCACTCATAAAAATAATGCTACAAATTAGTAAAAAAAAAAGCGGCCAAGTGCGAGTCGGACTCGCACATGAAGGGTTCCGTTAAATAAATTGCTTTCTACTATTTATGACGTATTAAAAAAAAACTACTTACTAGATCTCGTTCAAACCAATTTTCGTTGGAAGTTTGCATGGTAATGTACAGTTTATATTTTTTTTAGTTTTATCATTCTCTTATTTTAGAAGTTACAGGGGGGGGGACGGGACGGGACACATTTTACCACTTTGGAATAGGGAACATTACTGCAATGTTCTGCCGCCAGAGGCAGCACTACCACGAATAGTAAACCAGTATAAGAATATAGGGATTCACACACACATGTACAATTGATTGTCAAATGAGTGACAAGGATGCTTGCATAGACAATACCGCAAATGGGAACGAGATACAATGTCAACGCTGCTAGTGTCGCCACCTACGAAGAGTTTTGCGTAATGTTCCCTATTGTCTCTCGCGCAAACTTTTCAGTTTAGAAAAAAATGATGTTAGAAACCTCAATATCATTTTTGAAGCCCTGTCCATAGATACCACACACGTATGGGTTTGATGAAAAAAAAAATTTGAGTTTCAGTTATTAGTATGGGGAACCCCAAAATTTATTGTTTTTTTTTCTATTTTTGTGTGAAAATCTTAATGCAATTCACAGAATACATCTACTAACCAAGTTTCAACAGTATAGCTCTTATAGTTTCGGAAAAAAGTGGCTGTGACATACGGACGGACAGACAGACAGACAGACATACATGACGAATCTATAAGGGTTCCGTTTTTTGCCATTTGGCTACGGAACCCTAAAAACCGCGCCAAAATCTGTCTAGTACCTACTTTCTGAGATTCTCTCCAACACATTTAACAGTCTTTTCTTTTGTGCATATATTAGGTCCTTACCTATGAAATTGGCGGTTTTTTCACAGATATTATTTTGTACGTAATTTATTCATTTCTATTGCAACTTCCAAATTATTTTTTAATTTCATTATAAGACTATGTAACAAAGGTTTTAAATACAAAAATTAGGATTGAATTTTTTATTTAGTGTTTCAAATAAAGCTTGAAAACCGCCCTTTTCATGTACTGCCGGTTAAAGTGTTTCAATTACGTATAGTTTTATGATGCGAACTATTTTTAAGGAATGAAGATATGTGTAAAGTAGCTTAAAAGTTTTCTATATTCCTACCAAAATTTAGTTTGGTTTGAATTTGACATTGCTGAATAATCCGCAAAATTCAATGTATGAAAATCACAGTTTTCATAAAATTCTCCATACACACCGCCAATTTCATAGGTAAGGACCTAATATGTGGATTAATGTGGCTTCAGGGCACCATTTGAGCTCAAAACTGATCACTCGAAGGGCTAATAATTGATCTGACATAAGAACATTATAAAACCTAGGCTTAGAAATGAGATTTCTAGCCACCATCCGGATGTACCTCGTAATCGGCGCTCATCGGGTGTCATCGGAACCAGTTGGGACCAGTTAAGAAATGTGGCCATTAACGCCGGGGGAGGGACATTCCAGCGGCCACGATCCGGTTCATCTCTTCCATATGGCAATCACATTTCAATATGTTTTAATATTACTATATGAAACGATGACTACGCCTGTGAATGATTATTAAGAGCATGTTCAGATGACAAGCGCTCAACGCGCGTTTTGATAACGCGCGTTTACAATTACATAACAACTTATTCAGGCCGTACACATGCTAACGCGCGTCTCATTAATACGCGCGTTGAACGCTGCGCTAGCGCTCGACTGTTGTCAGCGCGCGTCAACGCGCGCTTTGAGATCATTGGTTTTCCATATTTCCGTTCAGTTCAGTTGAGCGCAAATACTACAATATACATACTGAGATAGACAGGCAACTCGACCAAATTGAGAAGGCATTTAATGCTTGCGTATACAGGCGCCATCTCTTCTGCGGTAGTTACAACTTTTCTTTGAATGTACAAACCATACAAAAAGTGCGTCGGTCGTAGGGATTGAACCCCGGATCATCGACTCCAAATACCACCGTCTGTACCCCTAGGCTACTACTGATGCCTTGTGACAATACGGCGAATTTTGAAATACCTTGACAGCCTAGCCTAGCAATCGCTAGAGCTTCAGAGAGTTCGCCAGCTATCAAAAAGGTGGCACTGTTTTCAATAAGAAACTGGATTTGCATTAAGTTCTAAGTTCGCATGCAGTTTAGCGCGCGCTTTCGACGCGGATGGACGTATTTTAGGGTTCTTCGGGTCGTCCAGAAATCGACCGAAATGGAAACCGAAGCTTTTAATACGGAATTATTTATAGACGAAATAGAGAATCGTCCTGCGTATGGGACATGACAAGTAGCGATTATTCAGATAGGAATTTAAAGAGACGGGCTTGGGAAGAACTACACTGACTGAACCATGGCGGTCGCGGCAACGCGCGTTCAACGCCTGGCAAGCGCGTGTCATGTGAACACTATACAAAAATTTAGCGCGCGTCCAACGCGCGTTGAACGCTTGTCATCTGAACGTACCCTAAGAGTCCGCAGTAAGCTTGATTCTCATTATAAACGTAGTTACGCACCCATTTTAAAACGACAAGCTAGTTTGCTCTGAAACTTTGAACTTGGAATAAGTTAAGTACCATCCAGGTCTGTAATTAGTTTATGTGTATTCTTAACTTAACTAACAATAACTAACAAATACTAACAATAATTAAAATGTCAAT
Organism: Epinotia brunnichana; assembly: GCA_963854355.1. NCBI lineage: Eukaryota > Metazoa > Arthropoda > Insecta > Lepidoptera > Tortricidae > Epinotia > Epinotia brunnichana. The sequence goes on along the minus strand of OY977954.1, from coordinate 2,095,930 downwards.
GCTATGATATATAACTAACTAAACTTAGCTAATAATCTTTAACATTTAAGATTAGGTTAAGCTGTACCTGAATATTTTTTTGTCTACTATTGAAATAAACAGTTCAAAATTTTTTTTTTTAGATACCATATTAAAAAAAATACAGCAAATTTAAGTTTTTCACACAAAACTTGTTTTTGCTGTATTTCGTTTGTTTTATAAACTGGAGCCAAATAAACTAATTACAGACCTAGATATACCTCATGTCATTGTATATGAAAAGTTTCAATCCAATACGTAGTTTTAAAATGAGAACGAAACTCCGTTTGTATGGGATGGTGAAATTCGGCTGAGCTTACTGCAGACTCCAAAAAACGAAGAGGTTCTCAATTCGTCGAAATCTTTTATTTTTATGTACGTTCCTCAATTACTCGAAGACGCCTGGACCGATTTGGTAAATTCCTTTTTTGTTTTTAAGGATACCCTTCCCAGGTAGTCCCATGATCATCAGGCCAGGATCTGATGATGGGATCCTGAATAAATCGAGGGAATTCTTCAGATAAGGCTTCAAATAAGTACTGAATTAAAGTCAGTTAAAACTTGGTTTTAAAGTAAATTATTAGATCCATTTTCGTGAATTTAACTATGAAATTCGGCATTTTCCTGTGATCGTAGATACTGGATTGCTTAGCAACAAATGTTTTTCATAACCAGCACTATTTATTTGCGCACAAAAATTAACTCTGATTTTTTGACAGATTTGACCGGGTTCGATTCCAGACCGTGTAAGGCTTTTTTCTAAATCTATGTTTTTTTAGGGTTCCGTAGCCAAATGGCAAAAAACGGAACCCTTATAGATTCGTCATATCCGTCTGTCTGTCCGTCCGTATGTCACAGCCACTTTTTTCCGAAACTATAAGAGCTATACTGTTGAAATTTGGTAAGTAGATGTATTCTGTGAACCGCATTAAGATTTTCACACAAAAATAGAAAAAAAAACATTAAGTTTACTCAGAACTGAAACTCAAAAAAAAATTTTTCATCAAACCCATACGTGTGGGGTATCTATGGATAGGTCTTCAAAAATGATATTGAGGTTTCTAACATCATTTTTTTCTAAACTGAATAGTTTGCGCGAGAGACACTTCCAAAGTGGTAAAATGTGTGTCCCCCCCTGTAACTTCTAAAATAAGAGAATGATAAAACAAAAAAAAATATATGATGTACATTACCATGTAAACTTCCACCGAAAATTGGTTTGAACAAGATCTAGTAAGTAGTTTTTTTTAATACGTCATAAATCGTAAACCGCAATTTATTTCACGGAACCCTTCATGTGCGAGTCCGACTCGCACTTGGCCGCTTTTTTAATTTTTTCTAAAATCGGTGTCGTGACTCCTACCTAAGAACAAATTTCCGTATCTCTTATAGTTTCGGATTTGCCCTCACTGCCCCGCTTGAATAATATACCCTGTACGAGTATATTCCGATTTTTAAAGACGGTCTTGAGACTGGGAATATCCCTATGACATGCCGGGGATGTCACATTTTATTATCTGTCTAAAATCAATAACCTCGTCGATACTAGGTATGAATGTTATTATATTCGATCAACACAGATTACACATAATTACCCACAACATCACTTTACTCACTAACAATGCCTTTTAAAACCCCGGCTATTTCTTGCGTTAAATAATTATGTATGAGCTCATCGCATGCCGTAAGCTTTTAGAAAAACCTAACATACGGGCCGATTTAATCATAAACAACTTTGAATGCTGTTTATGTTTACCTAATTGTTGAAATTACGTTTTTATTACTTAAGGCGTATGACCCAGACAGTCTGCTAAAAAAATACTAACCTGTAACAAATAAGCGATCAAAAATTCTGAAAAAATATATCTTAAACTTTAGTATTGTATTATTACATTACGTACTGTACTACTGTATTAGTACGGCCGCAGAGTGGCAACGTGTATTCATACTACAAAAGCGTGCCGTACCTATCATCTCATTTGTCCCTCCACGCACTTCAGCTCAAAATCTCTTCAGAGAAAACAATATACTCACCCTGCCCTCGCAGTACATATATGATGTCGCTAAATTCGTCAAAGAAAACATTGACACGTTTCCCCGCAGAAAGATAACTCGCACAAGACAGGGGTCCCAGAACCAGCTCCTCACACAAACCACTCGACTGACCAAGTCAAGTAAAATCATCTCTCACGCGGGGCCAAAAGTATTTAACGAACTACCAGTAAATGTAAAATGCGCGGGTAGTAACTCAACTTTAAAAAAAAAATTAAAATCGTGGCTTCTCACGCACTCTTTTTATGACATTAAAGATTTTTATGAGTTACCAGAATAAGAATGTTATATGTTAACACACTTAGTATATAAATTTAATTTAATCTAAACAATCGATGACATGTAATATTAATAATATTATAAATAAAAGACTTATGACTTGTATCTCAATAGGGGTTTACACACCAAATAAAGTAACCAATAATGATGAATTTATCGAAAAAAAACGAAAAAAATTCAAATTGAGAAAAAAGTAAAGCAGGGGATGAAATAAGCCAAAATTTTATGACAGTTAGGGAGTTCCTATATCGATAAACTCAGTTATCGATGCTTGTTCTATATACTAGTGATCACTCCAGGTTTTGGTTTTAATAATATGTTTCTATTAAAAGTGTAAAAATGAAACAAAATAATAACGTTACACTCTTCTTCTTTTTTTCAAAAAGATTTTGTAAACTTTACTCACATGTTTTTCGTCATAACTATTGTTAAAATAAACGTATTTGTTATACATGTTCGGGGATTAAACGTGACGTCTTCTGTTCATACTCGTCTTCAGAACAATACTTACAAAAAAAACACAATGCTGGGCGCGATCACTAGTATATGAAAAAAGCATCGATAATAGAGTTTATCGATATAGGAACTCCCTACCTGTCGTAAAATTATGCCCCCTGGAATCCTATGTCTGGTTATAAACTATAAAATTGAATAATTGCTACCTTTTGCTAATAATGTGAGGGTCAAGTTTTGCCGAATAATTTTAGAGCGCGTTGAACTCTTTCACTCCGTCGGAACCATGTGTTATATTGTAGAGTAATTTGTAATTCTGTCATCGGGCGTAGCCAAGTTTTAATAGGGGGCTCAAGGAAATAAATGAACATTTTGGGGGGGTAACTTAACGTATTTTTTCTTTTATAATTTAATTTTCGTCGGTAATTCTGGCATATTATTAAGTGTATTAAAACTATACCTACTGATATTATAAAGAGGTAAGTTTTGTTAGTTTTTTGCTTTGTAAGTTTGTAGAGAGAGATTTCAAAAACATCTTTCAACAATCCATACTAATATTATAAATGCGAAAGTGTGTCTGTCTGTCTGTCTGTCTGTCTGTCTGTCTGTCTGTCTGTCTGTTACCTCTTCACGCCTAAACCGCTGTACCGATTTAGATGAAATTTGGTATAGAGATAGTTTGAGTCCCGGGAAAGGACATAGGGTAGTTTTTATCCCGGAAATCTACCCCTAAGGGGATGAAATTGGGGGTGAAAATTTGTATGGAGCTACTTAAACCGCTGCACCGATTTGGATGAAATTTGGCATTTAAATAGTTTGAGTCCCGGGGAAGGACAAAGGATAGGTTTGATCCCGTAAATCATCCCCTAAGGGGGTGAAATGAGGGGGTGAAAATTTGGAGGTAACCAATTTTGATGAAATTTGGTTTGGAGATAGTTTAAATCCTAGGAAAGGACATAGGATAGTATTTATTTCGGAAGTCATCCCCTAAGGGGGTGAAATAAGGGGTGAAAATTCGGATGGAACCCATTTGAATACAATTTGGTTTAGATATAGTTTGAGTCCTAGGAAAGGACATAGAGTAGTTTTTATCCCGGAAATCCACCCCTAAGGGGATGAAATTGGGGGTGAAAATTTGTATGGAGCTACTTAAACCGCTGCACTGATTTGGATGAAATTTGGTATTTAAATAGTTTGAGTCCCGGGGAAGGACAAAGGATAGGTTTGATCCCGGAAATCATCCCCTAAGGGGGTAAATAGAGGGTGAAATGAGGAGGTAAAAATTTGGACGTAACCAATTTGACGAAATTTGTATCAGAGATAGTTTAAATCCTGGGAAAGGACATAGGATAGTTCTTATCCCGAAAATCATCCCCTAAGGGGTTGAAATCAGGGGTGAAAATTCGGATGAAACCGCGGCACTGATTGGGATGTAATTTGGTTCATAAATAGTTTGAGTTTGAATCCGGAAATCATCCCTTAAATGGGTTAAATGAGAGGGTGAAAATTTAGAAGTAAGCAATTTTGATAAAATTTGGTTTAGAGATAGTTTAGGTCCTGGGAAAGGACATAGGATAATTTTTATCCCGGAAATCATCCCCTAAGGGGGTGAAATTAGGGGTGAAAATTCGGATGGAACCTATATGAATACAATTTGGTATAGATATAGTTTGAGTCCTGGGAAAGGACATAAAGGGTAGTTTTTATCCCGGAAATCCACCTCTAAGGGGATGAAACTGGGGTTGAAAATTTGTATGGTGCTACTTAACCGCTGCACCGATTTGGATGAAACATAGGACTGTTTTAACTCCGAAAATCACCCCTAAGGGGGTGAAATGGGGGTTGAACTTTGGATGGAACCCGTTTAGATAAAATTTGGTATAGAGATAGTTTGATTCCCGGAGAATGACATTAGATAGTTTTGAAAATTTGATTAAATCCCATGGAGATGAAATTTGGTATAGTAGGAGTCCCAGGGAAGCACAATGCATAGTTTTTATCCCGAAAATCAGCTCCTGAGGGGGTGACATTAGGCGTGAAAATGTTGATGGAACCCATTTAGATGAAATTTGGTATAGAGATAGTTAGAGTCCTAGGGAAGGAAATAGAATATTTTTTATTTCGGAAATCATCCCCTTAGCGGGTGAAATGGGGGTGAAAATTTGGATGAACTCATTTAGATGAAATTTAGTTTAGAGATAGTTTAAGTCCTGGGAAAGGGCATAGGATAGTTTCAATTCCGGAAATCACCCCCTAAGGGAGTGAAATGGAGGATGAAACTTTTGATGGAACCCGTTTAGATGAAATTTGGTATAGAGATAGTTTAAGTCTCGGAGAATGAAAGTGGATAGTTTTTATCCCGAAAATAGTTCCCAAGGTAATGAAATAGGGGGTGAAAATTTGGATAAAACCCATTTAGATGAAATTTGGTAAGAGTCCCAGGGAAGATGCATAGTTTTTATCCCGAAAATCATCTCCTGAGGGGGTTCTTAAAACTTTGTAGAAACATTACTTATTTGAGTACAAACAAAGTGCTTTCAGCGTTTTGGAAAATTCCACCCCTAAGAGGGTTAAAAAGGGCTGCAAAGTTTATATGGGGAAACTCTTTTTGGGATAGGAGTTTAACAGTTTGTAGGACGATTAGTTATTGAAATACAAAAAAAAGGATATTCAGCATTTTAGTAAATTCCACTCCTAAGGGGGTTAAAAGTGGGTGCAACATTTGTGTGGAGGAAACATTTTTTTAGCCGATTTACAATTTTGTAGAATGCTTACTAATTAAAAATAAAATAAAATACTTTCAGCATTTTAGAAACTTCGATCTTTAGGGGTTTATAAGAATGTTTGAATGAAGAAAATATTTTTTTAGCGAGGGACTTAAAACTTTGTTGAAAGATAACTTATTACAATAAAAATCAAGTACTTTTAGCGTTTTGAAAAATTCGACCCCTAATAAAAAGGGGTGCAAGGTTCGTATGGGAAACCCATTTTTTGGGCTAGAGACTTGATATTTTGTAGAAAAAATACTTATTACAATAAAAAAACTTAGTGTTTTCTTTTCAATTTTTCCCCGAAAAGCATTACTTCAAAGGTTCAAAGTTTGTATGCAGACTATCAGAGCAAGAAAATTTTTAAGTATGAGAATTGTAACTTCGATCTTAGTATGTTTGTTAAAATTCTACAAAACACATTTCAGCGTTTTTTGAAATTCATCCCCTAAAAGGTATTATAAGGGTGTTCAAAGTTTGTATGGAGAGCAAAACATTTTTAAAGTAAGGGATTTTTAACTTCAGTTTTAGACTGTTTACTACAAGACTACAAAGCTAATTTCAATGATTTTAAAAATTAATTCCTTAAACAAACATTTAGACGATAACATGTTCTACGCGGACGAAGTCGCGGGCAACAGCTAGTACGTATATAAAATCGACTTTCGGGAAAGACACAGGGTACAACTACAGGGTACTAGGGTTACAGGGTGTAACTATGGATTTTTATCTGAATTAATTGATGATTATTATGTCTGTCCCGCTCACGGGACAATGATGTCCCGGACCTTTGGGAGGCGTGCGTGGGGCTAGGTACCTACAAAGTACCAACTGAGCCAACACGTAGAGGCCCTTTTGACAATTTAATGAAATGCAAGGAGTACACTGAGCGGATGCTGTCCCTGCCCGTGTCATGGGACGCACACAGAGACAGCACCCGCTGGGGTGTATAGGGACTATTGCTGGTTGATGGAATCTAAAGAAAAAGGGTTATTGGGTGAAAATGATTGACTAGTGGCTGGGCTATTGGGTGAAACATCGGACGCCTGCCTAATAAACTGTCTCATTTTTTATCTCTGGCAGACGGTGACTCGCCAACTGCTAGATGGGCCCCTATTAATAGCGACATTAAAAAATGGCCTAAGGGCAACACCAGTCAGAGAGGCTGGGGGGGTAGAGAGGTGGCACTGGACTTTAAACATATAGCCAACTCGCCACTTAAGTGTCCACATCTACCCTCGAGCAACAGCTCTTGCGACTCCACTCTGGACAGCCAGTTAAGGCAAGCCAGAGGTGGGGGGCCTGTCCAACCAACCACCCGATCGGCTCAGCCTGACCACAGGACACCCCCAGGAGCACTCAGGTACGTAGGGTCGCTACTCCCTAACAGCCCGCCACAAGCTGCCTTATGTTGACTGATTGCACCAGAAATCTGGTGGGCGATATTATTATTATATTTACTCCCGCGGCCCCGTCTGCGTTATTTGTAATACGATAGCTAGTCTATAACTCTATACTAATATTATAAACAGAAAAAGTATGTGATATTGTAAGTTGTAAGTATGTAATGGCTCTCTGGAATCAAGGGACCGATTTCAAAAATTCTTTCAACTGTGTGTAGAATGGAGTTTCCGGATGGTTATAAGCTATTTTATCGCGAGTTTGCCTGCGTTCTTTGTTGTAAAGGCTCAGCTAGTAAGGTAATAAAGTGGCAGGCTTATCTGTGTTATTATCTCGACTTGACTCGACCTTTCGTTGACCTGCCGCTAAGTGTTGACTTTCTTACACCGTTTGTTGAATAAACAACCGTTTACACCAGGAAATAGGGTCTAAATTTGATTTATTATCGTCTTTAGGCCCCAACGTAAAGTTAATAAATAGGTTTTAAGCTTACGCTTAAAATGCACTGTGTAATATAATAATAACTCTCAGTTGTTTTATTATTAGTCAACACTATTGCATAAGGTTTTCCATGAAAAAAAAAACCATAGTTGGATGATTATTTTCTTTTTTTTCCTCAGCCAACTCAAATAGTACACTATTAAACGAAATACGTTAATATGACGGTATTTCACCAAATTTCATAGAAGCAAATATTTATTCAATTCAAAGTTTTATTCAACTTCACAAATTTAGATACTTATCGATTATCGACAAATAAATTAAAAAAAGCCATTCCTGAAGGATGTTGCATCTCGTTTTTCGTGCGCGGAAGATATAAACGTGTCTCATACACGGGAGCAACGCAAGAATCGAGGGCTCCTACCTACAGACAGTTGCATCATTTCCACCCTAGGCCACAGACTTTTTATCCAAGCCACAGTTACACTGCACTACTTTACTTCGTGATTCGACTCGCGTGCGACCTATTGTCGTCGTCACAAACTTAACAGCAACGTTTTACCAAGCTATCTTAGCCTTTAATGTCTTAGAATTAGAGTTCAAGGTGGGTGAACAGCCAAGGTTGCCGTCCCACGGCAGCGGTCAACAGTCGAGTCGAGAGAACGGTCCGTGTTCACAACAAGCTTACTTTTAGCGATGGGACCAGCATAGTCTAAGCCCATATAGTAGAAAGTTGTTAAGTGTCTCGAGGTCAAGATAGTAGGGGTGTAAGAGTGGAGATAAGTTGTGAATCGCGTCTCTCGTGTCGTGACGTGAATAGACGACATAAAGCCGTGGCTTCGTTTCTAGATTTATTTTATCCAAAACGAACGTTTATCCAAAACGAATGCGATATTGGGAGGCGCTGTGAACGGTTGAAAGAGCGCCCATATTGGCGCATAGATAACTTGGATCCAGATATAATTTATTATTATTAAATAGAATAACAGGCATTTCTTAATTTAGGCCGTTACGAAATCTAATTAATAGCCACGTTTTGAACGGACAACGGCCTGTAATGTAAGAATTAATTAAAGGTAATTCATTGACTGAATTCTTTCAACTGAAATGAGTTTACAATTTAACTCAAACCGTAAGATTCACTTGTAACAATTAAAATTTTCAGCAAGTTAATTTCCAGTATGGCTGCCAACCTCAACTTGAAAATTCTCCTAAAACTCAAAGTAAGTTATACTAATAAATATTTATTTTAACTACTAGCCTCTTGCGCGGCATCGAACGCGTATTGTAAAGAAAACAGGCAAAACCGTAGGATAAAATATATCATATGTCCTTTCTAATACACTAGTGAAAGCATTTCTGAAATCGGATGACTTGGTCCGCAGATTACCCTCTACATTCAAACGTAGGGTCATTATAAATATTTATTACGTAAGAGTAATTACCACCACCAACCACTTTCTGAGGAGGAGGTCAGAAAGCCTAGCGTAAGAAAAACTATATGACTTTAATGAACATTTTCCTTGTAACGTAATAGTATTAACAGCCGATCGAACGGTGCGGTGGACCGAGAGGGACACAACTATCTCAAAGAATAAGAGAGACGCTCTGTTTATTTATTACCTACGTACGTAAGACGATTTGGGGGGAGGGGGTCCGATCCGAACACGTCTTATAGCGTAAGGAAAACTATATGACTTTAATGAACATTAAATAAATAAATAAATATTACGGGACAATCTTACACAAATCAACCTAGGCCCACGGTAAGCTCAGTAAGGCTTGTGTTGTGGGTACTAGGCGACGATATATATAATAGATAAATACATATAGATACTTATATACATATATAACATCCATAACTCAGGAACAAATATTCGTGATAAACACACAAATAAATGCCCTGACCGGGATTCGAACCCGGGACCTCCAGCTTCGTAGGCAGAGTCACTACCCACTGGGCTACGGAGGCCGTTAAACATACATTTACATTACATTTTCCTTGTAACGTAATAGTAGACATTGTCTCTTATTCTTTCAGATAGTTGTGTCCCTCTCGGTCCACCGCACCGTTCGTTCGATCGTCTGTTAATACTATTACGTTACAAGGAAAATGTTCATGAAAGTCATATAGTTTTTCTTACGCTATAAGACGTGTCCGGACCCCCTCCCCCCAAATCGTCTTACGTACTTAGGTAATAAATGAACAGACTGACATCCTCACAAATTTATAATATTACTATAGAGTACGCGAAGCATAACAGCGATGTGTACAGAGATCTCGATTGCATTATGCAGTGTCTATAACTACCTAAGTCTACCTAAGTACGGGCCAAGGACACGCTTTTGTTTGACACTTCTTGGCTGTTATTCTTTACGTGCTCATACGCTGAGTACGCGCGTAGGCGTTGGTGTGAGCCCCAACTAGACCTCTACCTACGCTTAGCTACTACGAATTGCGGCGTCAACATATATTTGTGGGTGAGCGTTGAGGTGAGCTTGAAACAAGTTGCAGAATAGCGGGGCTTGTCTCTGTGGAACCATGACGCATGGTTCAACGCGGTGTAACTTCATTCAAATTAGTTTACTATTACCGCTTGCGTATTCCAAGGAACGCAAACCCGCAGAATAAAATATTGAAATAGGATAAGTGGTTCTAAAGGTTACCATTACTTTTCCTCTTTAATCCATACTGGATTCCTAGGCCGATAAAACTAAAAACGTCTTAGATTGTAGATCGCAGGCATTTGTCGTCCGAGCCGAAGATAAGGGTGATAAATATACGATCTGTGGCGCTACCACGAACTTCGAATCTCGAACTACGTATATCTCCGTATCTATCGCACTTATGGTGTATGGTACTCGAGCGACCGAAACGGAGATATACGAAGTTCGAGATTCGAAGTTCGTGGTAGCGCCGCTGAGGCTTTCTTGATCACCGCCCATGGACCCCATGTACGAAAGTACACGTTCACCTCTGAAGACGCAATCAGAAAACCACTACCGCTTTCGGTAATTACCACTTCATGATCAGGGGAAACGTAAAATTCAATATTTACCTCGTCCGAGTACTACTCATAAAACAATTGATTCTCTAATTTGTTGATTTACCTATGTTACGTAATTATGCTGTCATCGCCACACGATTCTATTAACTTTCCGTTAAAAAAACGTACGTAACGTTACCTATCTTGTCAAGTTGACAGTTGACTTACCTATCAATTATTTTGCCGTCATATAATTTTTGTATTATATTATACTATATCTGTGGAAATTTGGGAATACTACATTACTTACCTAGGGCGGTTAAACAAAGAATGTCTCAGATCGCAGGTATTTGACTGAAATATGCGCTCTGAGGCTTTCTTTATTACCGCCCGTGGAGAGTACAACATTTTACGTCTCTATCTGGCCAGGAAGTGGGGTTTTCCGCACGCATAGCGTGCGGTAATTCCTACTTTATGGCCAGGTATGACGTAAATATTATTTTCATCACACTTGCTCATAAATGGTGTTATTCCTTGCCTGTATACAGAAAGACAATGGCCTAAATTGTTCCCGCGGGAAATAATGGCCCATGGGAAGTAATGAGCTTGCGTGTGATCTGATTGGTTAAGCAAATCTTGACGGCCGCTAGCGTCAAGAATTCTGCTCTGTGATTGGTTGGAAATATAACCAAGCAGGCTCTGTGATTGGTTGAAATATTGAAGCTACGCCCTCCACTCGCACTGATCTGAAAGTGAAATTGTCAATCTCGTCAACATTTGATTGATGCGCTTGTATATAGGTTTTCTGTCTTTTTTGGTTATTTATTTCCTCGCAAATGTGATGAAAAACATTGTGTGTAACACGGGCGTAAGAATATTGCAAACTCGAGTCATCAAACGCCCTCCGCCTTACGGCGTCGGGCTCCTGATAGACTCTCGTTTGCAATATTCCTCATACGCCCCTTGTTAAACAATGTACTATTTTTGCACTTTTACTTCTAGTCCAGTAACTTTATCTATACATCCAGAGCTTGCGTCAAATCCGGTACCTAGTTTTTTTTTTTTTTTTTTTTTATTTCCATACATACAATTATCATTACAGGATAGACCCAATGCGATAATTTGCGATAAGTTGTGAGTTTTAGCAGAGTTGTTTATGATGTTGACCAAATTAATAATACGAAATATTTTCGAAAAAATTATAAACTTAGAAAGGTTTTATCTGGGAAACTATTGGGTCTACAGAGACAATTCTAGTCTCATATTGTAGCAAATTTAGTCAACTATAAAAACGTCCTTAAAAGGTATACTATCAAAAACTAGTATTTTATAAAATTTCGCGGTATTTTAGATTTTTGACAAAGTTGCGGTCGGCGCTCGAGGTCACAACTTCGATTATAGATTGTGCCAACATCATAAACAAATCTGCAAAAATCACAATTACCGGATTTGACGCAATTCCCGAACTTTCAGGCGACAAGGTTACCTATTGGATCATTCGTTATAATTGTTATTGTGATTATCTTAGAGTGAGATACGTGACGTTGGCGGCTTTATTACTTCTAATCGCCCTTGAGGTTAAATGTTTAGTGCAGACCACATTTTAAATTACTATGCCAAAAAGAAAAAAACCGGCAAAGTGCGAGTCGGACTCGCGCACGAAGGGTTCCGTACCATCAATAAAAATATTTATTTTACTTGTTTTTAGTATTTGTTGTTATAACAGAAATACATAATCTGTGAAAATTTCTGGAACTATCACGGTATCAGTGAGATACAGCCTGGTGACAGACAGACAGACGGACGGACGGACGGACGGACGGACAGCGAAGTATTAGTAATAGGGTTCCGTTTTACTCTTTGAGTACGGAACCCCTAAAAAAACCGATCAAGTGCGAGTCTGACTCGCGCACCGAGGGTTCCGTACAAACGTTACCGTTGTACAGCGCCATCTGCATTTTGGTACTAATAACTTGTATGTTTGTTTATCAGCGATATTTTTTTATTACGCGTAAGTACCGATTTCAATTATAATTTGTTTATTTGAAAGGAAGGACGTTAACGATAATTTCATAGGAATTTGAATACATTAAATTTCATACAAAAGTAATACAATTACAAACATAATTAAGAAATGATTTTTGATAAATAAAAAAGAATACGCTAGATAGAGGTATCGTTTTATTTTTCCTGTATTATTTATGTTATACTCTGAATCATATGTAATAATTTCAAAATTTTCTCTCGGAGATAAGGAGGGGGATGGTATTTTTTTCAACAAAAACCTTAATAAATCAAAATTTGACCACTGTTGAAAAAAAAATAAAAACGGTTTTAGAAAGCGCAAATCAAGCCCTTTCATATAATACCCCACTTGATCTATTAACTAGACTTTGAATTTTTATCCCCCCTCATATTTGTCATTTACACAAAAAATGTATATCTATTTTTTCCATACACGTGTCTTAACCTTCTTAACAGTTGTTCCAAATTTCAAATTGATAGCGTAAATAGTTCCTGAGATATTTTAACGTTGTGACAGACGGACAGAGTCGCACCATAAGGGTTCCTTTTTAGGGTTCCGTACTCAAAGAGTAAAACGGGACCCTATTACTAAGACTCCGCTGTCCGTCCGTCTGTCTGTCACCAGGCTGTATCTCACTGATACCGTGATAGTTCCAGTTGAAATTTTCACAGATGATGTATTTCTGTTGCCGCTATAACAACAAATACTAAAAACAGAATAAAATAAATATTTTTATAGACAATGGTACGGAACCCTTCGTGCGCGAGTCCGACTCGCATTTGGCCGGTTTTTTACCTTTTTGGTACGGAACCCTAAAAAGTGAAGATCGTCATTCCGCAATAACATTATTGCATGCTTATTTAAAATTGCAAAAACGGCCTTCAAAAGCCGAGCGACGGCATAACCCGACCCCTGTGGTCATCAAAGGGCATCCTTTTACTAATTCCTCAGTTAGGCAAATATATATTACTACTAATCTTACACAACGTAATTTAAGACTTGTGAGTTGCGTTAAAGAGTTGAAACTCCTTCGAAACTTCGCAGTTTTTTGACCTTTTTAGATGAATCACGAATCTTAGTGATGACCCGATGCAATAAATTATAAACGCATACTTGGATATAAAATTATGCTCGTGCGTTCACTAAATCGTTAAAAGTAAGGTTGTAAATCATTGACGGTCGAAAACCTAACATAAAATTAAAATTATAATATTAATGTTGAGATTGCTGTTAGGTCATTAACTTCATAACCTTGTTGTGTGTTGTATTTATATTTTATGAGTATGTTGTTGTATTGTATATTCATGCGATTTTAAAATATTTGCAGACCTGATTTATGGTACACAGTATTTCTTTGTCATGCGATACCTATACAAAAGTGTACAAAAATTTCAACTCGATTGGACTTCGGGAAGTTGGTCATATTTGACAAACAAGATTTTACCCGAAACAAACGAACATTTGCAAGTGAAATAAACGCTTGTAAAATAAGTTTCTGTCAAAAATTAAATTTTTGGTACAAGCTTTTATTGCCGACTGTACTTTTCTGCATACCATCATCAACTACCTACTCATTGAGACGAGTGTAACGAGCCCAAACTCAACGGGGTTACGTCGGTTAAGTACTGAATTCCCATGGCCACCTTCTGTCTCCATCACCAGATCAGCTCGGTGGTATCATAATATTGAATTGTCATCCAACTATACTAGTACTTAAAATTTCAGCTCAATCGGAAACTGGGAAGTGGATCAAATTTAACTTGCAAAAAATGCTTGCAAAAATTGGAATTTACAAATGTTAAGTGCTAAAGATATACAACAAATTCCTTCAGAGGTACTTAAGAAAAATAATATCACGGTAAAATCACGTAACTCTTAAAAGGTTGTCAATGGTACTATTGGTACTCAATGGCCGTCTACGATTCGTCTGTGCACTGCAGAGATGAATGAGCGAGCACTCTCGACCAACTGTTGTCCCACTTTTGGTTTAATTGACTTCAAATAGGCACACTTTTTTATGAATGCCCGTCGTTGCTAGTAACAAATCGGTTATAGTAACCAAATATGTAGTATCAGTTCGGGGACATACTTAGTCCACATTACGCAAAGCAGGTAGGATAATTGTGTGACCTGACTATTTAGCAAATGCCAGTATATTGACTAATGATGATTTTATAAAATATATTTAGTTATAAAATGGTTCTTATAAAACGAGAATAAAATTCTGTCAAAATTGTAAATTACGATTATTTACAATAAATATTTGCTATTCTGCAGGTGTTGGAGGTTAATAAACAAAATAGCTTTGACACTATATAATTAGTAATTAGGTAAACGGATTTTTGTTGTGTCGTAAAATATAGCATTTTCGACAAGATGCCCCTTGATTCGTCCAAAATGAGCCAAGCAGCACTGGCAGGGCAGGGTTTAACTGTAAAACAAATGCTAAGCGAAATTTAAATTATTTCAACTCCATGTTTCGAATCAACCCAGAGACTGAAAGTGACGATCGGAAGGTCCAAGTAACGCGTTTATACGGTGTTTTAAGTGCAATGTAATAACTGGCTAACAAGCTATTGTTTTTCACTTCGTCACGGTCCAGTCGGTCGTCCATATTGATGAGAACGATGGACAGGGTATTGAGTAACTGGAAGATGATAACGATAAGTTATTACTTATTTAAGTATATGCTATAGTACATTGTTTAAAGAGGGGTGTAAGTGGATTATTGCAAACAAGAGTCTATCAGAAGCCCGACGGCGAAGCTTTTCATCACATCTGCGAGGAAATAAATTACTACAAAAGACAGAAAAAATTATATATAATACAAATTAAATTGGTGCGCCAATCAGGAAAAGGTGGATGGAATGTGTGAGAGAGGATATGAAGAGGAAGGAAGTAAGTGACGAGATGACGAGTGACAAGGAGGTATGGAAGAAAAGGACATGCTGCGCCGACCCCAAATAAATGGGATAAGGGCAAGAAAATGATGATGACAAGCGCACCAATCAAAAATTGACGAAATTGACAACTTCACTTCCAGATCAGTGCGAGTGGAGCGCGCAGCTTCAATATTTCAATCACAGAGCAGTATTCTTGCAGCGCGAGATTTTGCTTCAACCAATCACAGAGCAAAATTCTTGTAGCGCGCGGCCATCTAGATTTGCTTAAACCAATCAGATCAAACACAAGCTCATTACTCCCTCGGGAGCTGTAAAATACCATTACTCCCGCGGGAACTATTTAGGCCACTGTCCTTCTGTAAATGCATGGAATAACACCATTTATGCGCAAGTTTGATGAAATGATAATAACATTAATAACACATAGTGATTAACATAATATACGTAGGTACTAACCACAGATGTATGAATATAAGGAGATCGGACATGGCGGCCGATTTGTATAGAGTACGCCTGTCGCAAGTACATTAACCCACACAACGCCCAAGTAATTGACAAGACAAAGCACGCACACATCTAAAACACACACACTTGTATACCTACACGCTTATTTGACAATAAACGCGCATCATATCAGGCATTTTGGGAAAAAACGTAATATTCATTGCGATCAGCACGCGTGCACAGTATGGCAGTGTATGCCCATTGAGCATACAGCTGCGACACGGCCGCCGGCGGCTTGTCCTCTCTCTAGTATTCTATGCTCTGAGGTACTACCCATTTAAACTATTAATAGCGTGGCGCTACTCTGTTTTTTAGCGCAGCACTTCACCAAGTGAGCCCAAAAATTTAAGTTTCTTGTTGGTTTCATACTGCTTATGGGAGAAAACTCGCTTTGCCGTGTTTGTCTTTTAGGTAGATTTTTCAGTGGAGCCTTTACAAAAGTATTGCGCATATCGTATGTACATATGTTCCGCGATTGTGCGTTGCTTGGAGTAACAGGTTTTTTCTCAATTCATTATGAAAATAAATGCAGTTAGTCCTACTGTCTGGATTAAATGCTCTTATCGTGGATAATATAGCAGAAATGGTGTGAGTTTGTAACTTCTTACCTACAAAACATGGCTATGCCATGCGGGAGTCTGATACCTCCTATGAGGTGTTTTGTTTTAGATCTGGACTTCCTTTTTGACAATATTTCGAATTGGAGACACATCCTTTATACAGCATATGGAGCCACAATAAAGGTAATACAGGATGCGCGCAACGAAGGTATGGATGATATTTGAACCAAATAATACCGATAGACATCGCTTTCAGTTTCACAAAGACCGCTACCTACATCTGTAAAAACTACAAAGCTTAAGTACCTATGCTTCCATTGCTGGTTTATTAGTTTTATTACTCACATCCTCCCGGAACAATGCAATAAAATAGCGTTTCTCGCACTAGCGCCTCAAGACAAAGGCACTAACGCCAGTGTTAAGAGATTTTCGCAGTCTTCCTTTCTCGTTGCTATATGCCATTTAAAATTAAACTTTACGGTGATGGGATATAGTTGCGAATCGAATGGTGTGTTTCTGTGAGATGTAAGTTGGCGAACGTTAGCTGAATGAATGCTTGAATATTTGCCTACTAGTAGTTTAATCAAGTTATAGGTCGACCGCTAAACTAAAGTCTAAAACTCACCCACAGGGAATTAGAATTTGGAAATTATTTTCTTGCCATAGGAGGGATAAATACCTCACTTTTATGTCTCGGTCTTTCAAAATGACAGAGACATTGAAACAAACGGGATGTCCTAGGATCGTCCTCTTCTATCATAATTGACAGAAGAAAATGTAATGTTCTTGTTAGAATTATATTATTATACGTTAAAAAAAGAAAAAAAAACCATTATATTATTCAATAGACGAATGGAATTGCGACCCAGATTAGAATGAAACGATGTATTGTGATTTGTGAATGAGCCAAAACTTCTATTTCCTCGTTTAGTTGTTTGAATTTTACAAAAACATTTACCATTTAATTACGGGACATTTAACATGACTTTAAACCTCAGTACTTGTGTTGTGCTGTAGTAAAGATGGATTTTTATCTACCCGTTGAAAACTAATCGTAATTCACGGAATTCATACGCGGTGTCATAATTGAATAGGCTGTAAAACGGTATTCCTATCTCTACAGACATGTCGACCGTGTGTCGTAATCGTGTAGGCCCTGCGTGTTCGGTTCGCACATGTATGTCTAATCGAGAATGTGCATTTGGTCCGTGTGCTACTTATCCATTTATGTATGTTCTTGGAGCTAGGATTTCGGTTTTGTTCACCGAGAAAGTTCACCCTCTTTGGCCCATTCTTTGGTCCTTTTACCCGACACTGGTGGACGCAAAGGTTATTTCGATGGAAGGAGGTTCGGTTGAACATTAGTCATATCGCTCGCCAAACAGATAAAACGAACACATACCCGACATATTTAAGACCGTAAGGAAAAAAAGAACACAAAAGTGAAATATAGCGGAACCCTGTACAATCCAAACATGAGCCATTCTTCTTAGCACCAGCTTCACGGATGGATTCGCGCGCCATGAAATGTCGTAACGAGCCTGTTGCTAGTAACGATGGAGTTATGCCATAATTGAACAGAATTACAGTGTCGTTAGCAAATAACTAAAGAAAATGATGCGTATGAATTGGCAAATTTGCGAAAGTGAACGTAAAGAAAGTTAGGTTAGCTGTTTCCTTAGGCAATATACGATATTAATTTTATGTATTTGGAAATTCGAAAGTTGTAACATCGGCAGTTGTTTCAGTGTTTTTAACTGGCTTTACATTGTTTTACAAATCGGTACTATTATAAATATATGTACAAAAACATCACGATAAAGCCGAAGATAACATAAGGCTTGGTAGGTATTTGATACGAAAATAAACCATTTTTCTGTTAAAAAGTACAGTGCAGTACAAACTGACAACAGTCACAGGCTCGCTTGTGACGGTTGTCAGTTTGTTATCCACGTCACGCAATTTGATGATGAATTGTCAATAGTGCAATAGCTTGAGAGAAACGTAATGCTGCCCGGTCACAAAAAACATAGCTAAGAACCATCTCGGCAGACAAGACATGACAAGACTTTCCATTAAGAAACCCGCAATAAATTCGGTTCATCCGTTTGGGAGCTACGATGCCACAGACACCCATAACACCCCTCGATTCCCCCTCGGGGATTTAAAATCCAATTCAAGAAGCCACCAAAGTAACTGATGCTTTTCTCCAAAATGCGAAATGTGTCCAGCCTGATATTATTTAAACGTAGTGTGACATTTTACTTGCAGTTTTCCAATCTGCAATACGCGTATAGCTATCCTTACTTAAATTGCCTGTTTATTGGTTTAATCAATAACTGCACGTTAATGCGTTTAAAACCGCAAGACACGTTACACTAATTGATACAAATCTCCCATTGTTCACGAACTGATAAGGTGTTCCCGCGCTTCGTTGTAAAAACTGGTGAACTAGGTCAACTAGGGCATAGCTACAGTATTTTGCCGTATAACATGTGTCATATCGTCAGCTTGTGAGTACAATTTGAGTTCCTAAACCTGAAGCCGAATTAGAGATAAAAAAATGTGACCTGATGTCTTTCAAAATCAAAATTACAAAGACGTGAAAGGAAACTGATAACCTAGGATTGTCTGTTTCTGTCATTAAGACAACTGATGGAATCGTGTTCCCTACTCTTTTCCCGCGATCATTTGTAATTATAATTTGCGACACTGGGGTGTCAGCGATTTAATTAATGATTAGTGATATGGATTATCAGTTCTAACTCAAAAATATTAATTTTGCAAAGTAAACCTTAGTGTAATATAACACACGGCTGCTGCGTCGCCAGTTCCTTTTGGCTTAAAACTTGGCTGGACATGCTTACCGCTATGCTAGATACGCGGACGTTCTGACATTTCAAAACCACTAAGAATTGCAAATTTTAACAGGTTAATAATTTGTAAAAATCTCAATCAAGTGGAAAACCCTTTTCATCTTCTTTTATCAGAAAAGTATTTCCGCTTGTATAACAACTACAAGTTGTTATGCAACAGGCCGCAGATCGCCAGTAACATTACCAACATGTAGGTCTGTATAACCCCGACATGGTCGCAATATCACTAGCTGACATAGAACCGCATTGAACAGCGCCCTGGATGTATGATTACGGCCCGCTAGCTTGACTGACGCACCGTTGACAGCCCGTTGTCTAATTGGCGTTCGAAAACAGCGATACGCGCCGTTGTTTTGTGGCGCAAATTTAATAATAGACAGTCGATACTAACGGTACATGGTACGTTTTTGAACGTCCCCTAGACCATTTGCGAAACGTTTCTGCAGTTCATATATAAGTCGTTAGGCACGGACTGCAACCTACCTAACACACGTCAGGAAGGAAATCTGGGAGGGTTAAGTTACCTGACATGATTTTTGCCATCTAACGCTTAGTCTTGCTTAAATTTAGAGCTTCACATTCGTAATAAATACGTGTGATTACAGGTTATACTTTTATTGATGAACATTGTGAATAACAAGAACGTGAAAAGAAAATAGCTAGAATCAGCTCTGACGAGAAGAACTCCGAGTTTTGAGTTTGCTTCATATTTTTAGGATTGACCGAGAAGCCCTACTTCTCGTAACTAATAAAGATAACACATGATACACAGGCCTAACGCTTCAAATACTTCTAAAACATCGTAGATTGAGCCACAGAATGCCAATGTCGTCTCATTTACTGCTTCATATTCTTTATGTAACTTTAACGAACCTATTAACAAGATAAGGATCGAAAGTATACACTTATTACTCTTAACGACATTCCAGACTAGTTGAGGAATTCACGCGTTTTATTTTCTAGAAATAATCAAAGGCAGGCAGGTTAGTCCGGTGGCTTGGATGAGGCATGATTTGTGCTATTTAATTTTAAACTTTATTTTGTACTAATACAACACACTTTAGTAGCTGTATGTCGGCGTAGCACAACTTTGTAAGCGCAAACAGTTTTTATATAGCTGCATTTCATCGCATGTCTCATATCGCATGTCTCATATCCGTACCTACCTAGAAATAGCTTTTTTAAATATATATTTATTTCTTTTCTTGATAAGTAGGGATCGTTCAACAATTACGTGATCATTTTTGGCCGTTTTTTAACCCCTTCCCCCCTCTATGTGATCACAGCGTAATCTTTTATTTTTAACACCCCCCCCCCTCGCCTTGATTACGTAATCTTCGTCCGTGCTTTAAATTTTTGCTGTTTATTAGCACTGACACGTATGTCATGTTTCTATGGGGTCTTAAATGACCTAAATTTGGGAAGAGGGTGTGTCATTTTGTCAAAATGCATAAGGTAAGAACTATAACGTCAAATCAATAAAATAGATACTTTCATTAGTCTTTATTGAAACGACGAAATAAAATCAACTCTTTCTCACTAAGTTATTATTACATATATTATTAGTGTTATTCTAAATCAACGTTTAACAGTAACAAATTAAACAGGAACGTAAATTTACGTTTGACAGGAACATGTACCTACACATTTTAATATTTATTTACGTCAGTCACTCAACATCCAGAGGGACAGTAGTGTTACCAGTAATAAACTTCAAAATTGGACGTAAGTATTTAAATATAATTTATTTTCGGAAACGAAGCGCAGATGACGTAATCATGGATCCCTCCCCCCAATAATCCGATGTATATACAAGCACCCGACCCCCCCCCCCATTCCGGTGATCACGTAATTTTTGAATGATCCCGTACCTCTGTCAATTTGCGTAGTGACTACCTGACTACTCATGTATCTGCACGCATAAATGATTGTTGACAATGTCGCCATGCTTTTCATAGACCGCGATCAGAGGGGTAATTGCGTAAGTTATCGGACGAGCGTTAGCGACTATTTTGTAACTTAATTTAACCTCACCTCACGGTTCACCCACAAAATATAAGTATATCTTGACTCCGCGATTCGTGCAACTAAGTGTAACCTAAAGGTCTAGTCTCGTTAGAACGCACATGGTAGCCGTTTTTCTTATCTTGGATCGGCCATTCTCATGGAGCAAAATTTTACGTGTCCGGGCCAAAACTCGTAACTTAATGAAATACCTTTGTTATTGACTGTATCCACATATTACACCAGCATCAGCAGGGCGACGAGCGTTCATAGATTGAAGTCGATCAAATGTCATGAACTGACTCGTTGGCCGCCGCTGTCCGCTGGCGTCTAGTTTATACCGTGGCCTTACGACTATCGACTGTCGAATTCCACCGTTAAACTAGTTCACTCACACACCGTGAAACCCCGAAGGTTAAAGAAAATGTGAATGTAAACAAAACAACGTGAAACGGCAAATTAACAAATAACGGTACTGTTTTTTTGAACGTGGCATTGACAGTGTGATTAACTACGTATTCTATATCGTTTCGGTTTTTACCATTCTCACTGTTTATAACTTTTTTCGCAATATATAGTACTAGTGACCCGCCCCGGCTTCGCATGGGTTTCGATGTATAATACAATTAATATATGCATGTATTATACATATAAACCTTCCTCTTGAATCACTCTATCTATTGAAAAAAACCGCATCAAAATCCGTTGCGTAGTTTTAAAGATCTAAGCATACATAGGGACAGACAGACAGACAGACAGCGGGAAGCGACTTTGTTTTATACTATGTATTGAAGCATTTGTTTAATCCATCTAACTACTTAAATTCACTCTAATAATATAGACACCTTATTTTTTTACACAAAAAAAAAAACGATCTCAATTTGATTCCTAGTTTCAACAAACTCCAGTCGCTTTCGTGCGCTAGTGCGGCTGCGATTAGGGTTGTCACCATCTCCAGATTTTGAATGATTTAGTACAATTTCATACATTTTAAACTTCTATTGGATGTGAATCTCGGAAACCGTTAAAACTTCATCTCCGTTTATCTCCTCAAGCGTACACACTGCGATTTTTTGCAGGGCTGCAAACGCGATACAGTGTCGATACAGCACGGCTAATATCACAGCACGGCCCGCGAGCTGTGTTGCGGTGAGATAGACTATCTCATCATCATCATCATCATATCAGCCGAAAGACGTCCACTGCTGGACATAGGCCTCCCCCAAAGAGTGCCAAAATGACCGGTCCTGCGCCATCCGCATCCAGCGGACTCCCACGACCTTTACCAGGTCATCAGACCACCTTGTGGGGGGCCTACCCACGCCTCGCCTTCCGGTACGTATGGTCGCTTACAATGGGCCTCATAAGAAGGCTCAAAGTCACCCAAAGGGCAATGGAGAGGGCTATGTTGGGAGTTTCTCTGCGTGATCGCATCAGAAATGAGGCTATCCGCAGCAGAACCAAGGTAACCGATATAGCCCTCCGAATTGATAAACTTATAGACTATCCGTATCATTCTAATTAGAACGCTTAGAAAGAAGCGGGTAATCCATGTCGCCGCGACACAGCTCGCGGGCCGTCCTGCACGTCTATCACAGCACAGCGCACGAGCTCTCTCGATTTTTCTCGCACTATCCGTATCTCTCTTATTAGAAAACTTAGACTGTATAGTGCGAGAAAAATCGAGAGAGCCCGCGCGCCGCCTTGTGAGTTGTGATAGCCGTGCTGTGATAGCCGTTCAGATGATTATGATTATGACAGGTATTCTATGGCCCGTGTCACTTACCAGTCGCGCTCAGTGATGGGGCTTTGATTTTAAGTGGACTTCCATAGGTTTCAAAAACACGTTCGGTTGTCCTTTCCCTAAATCTTGATGCGAGCGCGCGGCGGCGGTAGGTACTATACCTTGAAAGCACTATTCACACTTAAAGAAATCCAAAAGCAACTCACCGAACTTCAGCGCCTCGGGAAATCCGAAAGCATGCACGATACACAGCACAGAAGTCACCAGTGGCACCAACAAAATGTTTTAGAATGTAAACGGCGCGAGAGTCGCGCAATTAGATGCAGCCGCAGCCGGCCATTTGTTCCAACAGATTTCGACAGCTAGCTGATGCACCAGCCGCAAACAGGGGCATTAGTGATTCCCCTCATGCATGCATTCGAAAACCGACTTGCATCAGTTTCAGCGAGAGTGTCTAGAATTCAATAAGTAATGAAAAAATGCTTTCATCGGCCTAAACACTCAGTGCTGACATAATCCGTCTTTGTAATACCAGACGATATCCAGCACGAAGTTACACGTTTTGCAGCTGTTTCGGTTTTGCATAGTATCTCAATCCAAGCTCAGAGCTTTATAGCTCGGGGTATCTCCATCTCTGATACCCGAGAGATGGAGATACCCGACACTTACAATGCTTGAGTGACAGGGTTGCATGTATACAAACTTCGAGTTTCGATTTTAGTGATAGCGCCGTAGTTTATGTATCCTCAGAGTGGCTGGCAACCCTGGCGTCTCCACTCTTGTGCAGGAATGTCGATATTGCGAAAACTACATGTGTCCCTTGCCGTGTGGGCCGTGTGTTAGTATTCTGTTAGACGAGGCAACATTCTATTAGCTAAAGTACAGATAACGCTGGTAAAGTAGGAAGAAGTTTATGTATGACTTGCTTCGCACGGGTTTATACTAGTATGTATAATACATACATGTGTTATACATATAAACCTTCTTCTTGAGTCACTCTATCTATTAAAAAAAACCGCATCAAAATCCGTTGCGTAGTTTTAAAGATCTAAGCATACATAGGGACAGACAGACAGCGGGAAGCGACTATGTTTTATTATATCGCCGACATAATATGTCGTTGAAATCAATAAACACGAAACTTAAGTTCAGTACTTTTAGCGTGGGATTGACGTGAGTTGCGTTTACTACAGGCGCTAGCGCCTATCGTCAAGATTTAGTATGAAAAGTCTATACACCGCCCCTGGTGGTCACTCATAGAACTAAAAATCCAAACTGTAACGTGAGGCACTTATACATTACTTAATTCGCCATCGACTTCACGTTCGTTCACGATTTTCCAATATTCAACCTTATATCAATAGCATTTATCGTTTTAATTTAAATGTTTGTCGGTTATGACATTACTGAATACGCGCATCGCGACGTCGACAGTGTCCACTGTCGATACAATATGGCGGCGCGGGGGCCATTTATTTGCATTTTTAAATACAAAATACGCGACAATCCGAATTTTGCGGATATATGTTGTCAATTCAAAACCCTTATTTTTATAAGTTCTTTAATTTGAGATAAATTTCGATCGGATCTACGGTAACTCTTGACGGAATAATACGATATCACGGGCCATTTTGCAAGTGAAATAGTAAACTACAGTCGCGACGGTATTCTTCGATTCGAAATGTCTCACACTACCGATTGGTAGTACGAATCGAACGTTAAATTACGCATCGAAAACTAAACGCAAAGTGCCTAACGTTTTGCAGTTGGTTTCGAAGTCCAACGGCAATGTGAGTTACAAGTTTGACGGGTCGAATCGAAGAATACCGTAGCGAGATCGAAATCTATTCGAAGCGCGTTTATTCGATCTCGTATTAGTTACGTAACGTTAGGTTACGATTGTATCTCACAATAAGGGTACAGTACTTATTTATATTTATTAAATACATCGTCGTGTAGTACCCATAACGCAAGCCTTATTGGACTTACTATGGGTCTAGTTTGATTTGTGTAAGATTGTGCCCTAATATTTATTTATTTATCCTATACTATTAAACGAGATGACGAGTGACAAGGAGGTATCGAAGAAAAGGACATGCTGCGCCGACCCCAAATAAATGGGATAAGGGCAAGAAAATGATGACTATTAAACGAGCAATATTTGTATATATATTTGCAATCACTAGCTCGGAAACTGCTCAAACGATTTCGATGAAACTTGGAATATAGGGGTTTACTGGGGCGAGTAATCGATCTAGCTAGGTCTCATGTCTGGGAAAATTCGTTTATCCTTATTTTCACCCGAGCTGAGCTCAGTCGCCCAGGGACTTTATTTAATATTTTTATTTATTCGTATGGCATGGGTACAGTTCTTTACAAACTTATATTAAGACAATCGTGGGTTAGAACTGTATGTTGCTGCGAGGCTATTAGAATAAGCAGTGCAGCAGCCTAAAGTTGATTACTCTTTAGCACCACCCGGGGGACACGTGCAGGGAAACTGAGGGTAAATCTTCCTGCGGACGCGAGTAACCATTGCCCTACAAATATTTTTATTATAATTAAGTTAATGTTAAGTTAAGCGGTGTAGTTAATTAAATTAACTACACCGCTGTCAATGCAAAATAGAGATACGACTTTGACTCTTGAGTTGAAAAGGTCCATTAGATTTTTTGTTAGTACATTTTTTGCCATTACTTATTACCAACAAATTTTCTAACTGGTCTTTATACAGGGTACCTAAACGTTAAATATTTATGGCGCCGGC
Source organism: Epinotia brunnichana (assembly GCA_963854355.1). Taxonomy (NCBI): domain Eukaryota; kingdom Metazoa; phylum Arthropoda; class Insecta; order Lepidoptera; family Tortricidae; genus Epinotia; species Epinotia brunnichana. The sequence continues at coordinate 2,070,147 of OY977954.1, read as the reverse complement.
AGCTTGCATCTCATAGATAACTGTCACAATTAAGGTAAACGACTAAACGTCCGTCTACGATGTTGCACTAGTGTATGACATAGGCACTTTATATCAAAGCAATATGGGTTAAATTCCAAATAAGAAGATTTTACTTCATTCGAATTTACTACCTACGTCGAGGACGTTTACCTTAGATGTAAATTAACGATAACCGACGGTTTATATTAATCGAGCAAATCGGGCAATATCAATAAAATAAAGAGTTAAATTTGTAACATTAGTGCGGTAGGCCGATCACGTAACGCATTGTACGAACGTCGGGTAGGTCTAAATGTCACTTTTTATATGGAAAATTGACAGTTAAATTGTACCGACGCGCGTTCGGGACGTTACGTGATTACCCCTCAGTATTCCAGTGAAGACTTAACTTTGAGGCTAATACAAAAACTTGTTTCTTCTCCTACGTTTAATTGCATGTTAAGCCCCAGTAATTAGGCACTAGGTTATTAATCGTGCCTAGCTATCAATTATCTGTAATCGACAAGTAAATTAACTCGCTCGCCTTGGCTGGATTTCGACCGGTTCGGGAAACTCAATCTTTAAACAGCAGTATCAGATTTCTAGGATATGAGGTAATATGGTAATCGTAGGTACCTATTTGTTGGCTAATACCCCGGTTAAGGTTGCATTCTTTGTAAATTATATTCTGAGCGAGCGTGTTAAAAATATCAGATTATCTGTAATGTAAACTCTTTATGTCGCCATTTGTAGTGACAAGAAGGTTGCTTATAAACAGTAATGTAGTATTTTTAATACTATTTACTTGTTTCTATTTTAGAGGAACTCCTTAAATTAAATTCTTCACGGTTCCTGTCATGGAGGTTCAAATTTCAAGTTTCAAGTTTCAAGTATTTTATTGCATTCATGTTGTTATAATATAGTACATAGTTGACACATGTTACAGTAAGTCTCAAACATGAACCCTGCAAGGGCATCGCAATACATAGGTATTTATAGATTAACTTACAACTAATAGTCTAATAAAATAACATAAGTCAGCGGTAAACATAGTTATTTTTAGGCATTTTGTGTGTCTTTATGCATATGTTTGTTGATGACGTATTTAAATTACTAAACATAATTTAGATATAATATATATTTATTTATTTATATATATTTATATATATGTGTGCCTATACTCTGTGTTGAAACAATTATAATTTGGTAGTAGATATATGTACTTTTATAGTTTATCATCTAGGTATTCATTTATAGAATAATATGCGTTATTTAGTAATATATTCTTTAGTTTAGTAAAAAATTGGTTATCCTTATTTTCTTTTCTTATGTGTTCTGGTAGTTTGTTGTATATTTTTATTGACATGGTTAGCGGACCTGAGGAATGGAGTTTTAACCGGGAGGTTGGAGGCACAAGCTTTGATTTATATCTCAGACTGTATGGTAACGGCGTGTCTTCTCGTTTTGTGTATAGTTCAGAGTAGTATAGTATAGTTCAGAGTTTGTTCAGAGTTATAGAGAGAAATTTGTTCATCTCTATCACATATCTGTTCCAATTTCTTGTTAAGTAGGTAGTTTAGTTTAGTCAGATTTAAATGGGTTTTTAATACTCGTAGTAAGTAACTTAAATGGGTCATTGTCAGATTTATCTTATCTTATCTTATCTAGGTGAGGGCCCTTTCGGATGCACTTCGACCCAGTGGGATCTTTTGTGCATTTGCTCTCTCCTTTATACTTGCTCCCAGGCTTGCTCCATCATTTCCACAAAGCGGATGATGCAGTTCGCCGGGAGCACCTTGAATTCCTTTGGTTGCGGGTAACCGTTACCAAAGTAGTTCATTCTTTGTCTGGCAAGGGCATGACATTCACACAATAAGTGTTCCATAGTCTCATCCTCCTCGCCACACATTCTACAGTCTAAACTATCAGATAAGATGGGACCATCTTGGCCAAGAGATCCTTGACCCCGAAGTGACCAGTGAACACCCCAGATATGATTCTGAGTTGCTTCCTACTGGATTTCCAGAGTTTTCTGGTCCAGCCCGAGTCCACTCCTTCTATGAAGAGCTTAGAGTGCCTTAAGCCAGCCTCATTCCTCCACTCGTGTTGGTGTTTGGTTTTGGCGTAGGCTTTAAAGGCCGATATTATGGTCCCCTGCGAGAGTCCCACAAATGGTTCTGGACCTACAAAGTGATTTGTAGAGCCCCCTCTTGCAAGCTCATCTGCTCTTTCGTTGCCGATGAAGCCCTTGTGCCCTGGTATCCAAACTAGTTGCACCTTATTGTGCCTTCCAAGTCTGTTTAGTGCTTGGACGCCATTATAAATTAGTCTAGAGTCCACTTTCGGCGCCGTAAGCGCTTTAAGGGCCGCTTGACTGTCACTGAGTATATAGATAGTCCGCCCTTTGGTTCGCCTGTCTATATTCTCCTGTACACAAGCAATTATGGCGTATGTCTCCGCTTGGAAGACAGTTGCCAAACTACCCATGCTTACACTACTACTGTAGTCATTTGCATAAATGCCTGCTCCCGTACCGGATCCCATTTTTGATCCGTCCGTGTACCATATACTGTCTTCGATACCAGACTTTGGTGGTTCTAGACCTTCGGCCCACTCAGCCCTGGTTGGAACTTTTGTTGTGTAGTTCCTGTGGAATACATACTTGGGTAGCATTTTGTCGCTTCCCATGTTTGTTATTCTGTCTAAGAAACCATCAGTCTCCATGTTTGTGTGCTTAGTTTTCGGCTTGCTATCGCTCCACAGTCCAAGAGTTCTTAATCTGTAGAGCGATTTGCGCGCCTCTGACTTAATCACCATGTGAAGTGGCGGTAGGTCCAGTAGGACTTCTAGCGCCGCTGTAGGCGTGGTACGAAACGCCCCTGTTATAGCCATGCATGCCGTTCTCTGCACCTTTCTCAGGGCCTCTCTGCATGTGCTCATTAAAGTCCTTGGCCACCATACCAGGCTACCGTACAGTATTATGGGTCTCACCATCATGGTATAGATCCACTTCAGTACCTTGGGGTTCAGTCCCCATGTTTTGCCATACGCTGATCTACACATTCCAAATACCCTCAGGGCCTTTGTAATGGTGAGATCTGTATGCTTCTTCCAGTTCAGTTCCTTATCCAGTGTGACACCTAGATATTTCACGTCATTGGACATTTCTAGTACCCTTCCGTACAGCTTTAACTGCTGTATTCCGCGAAGGGTCCTTTTCCTAGTAAAGGGTATTACTACAGTTTTGCCTGGATTAATGGATAATTGGTGACAGTCGCACCATCTCTCCACTTCCCTCAGTGCCTTGTTCATGATTTCTGATACCGTACTTGGGAATTTCCCATTAACCAGTATCACTAAATCATCAGCATATCCTACCGTGTGGATGGGACCATTGAGTTCTATCAAGAGTGAGTTCACCACCAAACTCCATAGAGTTGGTGAAAGTACCCCACCTTGTGGACATCCCTTTGTGGCCGTGGCCATTATCTCATCCCCTAAAAGAGATGACTTTATCAGTCTGCCATTTAGCATGTTGCCTATCCATTTACATATGGTCGGCTCTATACCATGTTTTGCAGCTGCTTCGCTAATAGCATTATACGTGGTACGATCAAACGCTCCCTCCACGTCTAAGAAAGCCGCCAGACATAGTTCTTTATTCTCTATAGCCTGTTCAGCCTTGGTTGTTACCAGATGAAGTGCCGTTTCCGTTGACTTTCCTGGCTGATATGCACATTGCAGTTCGTGCAGCGGATGTCTCCTTAGTGGGCCATCCCTTATGTGTCTATCTACCAACTTCTCCAATGTTTTGAGGAAAAATGACGATAGACTTATCGGCCTATACGATTTGGCCTCACTGTAATCCGCCTTACCCGGTTTGGGTAGGTAGGTTACTTTTACCATCCTCCACACACGCGGTACGTGTGCGAAGGCTAAGCACGCCCTGTACAATCTGCTAAGGTGCGGGATTAGTACAGTAGCGCCCTCCTGTAGTAGAATGGGGTAGATTCCATCTGGCCCCGGGGCTTTGTAAGGTTGAAATGTCGAAAGTGCCCACTTTATCTTTTTATGATCTACTATCTTTTTAGACGTTTCCCAATTGTGTCTCGTTGTACTTGTGGTTTGTTCCAACGCACTAATTGTGCAATCGTCTGTTACGCTCTCGTGTATTACTGAGCCTGGGAAGTGTGTATTACACATTATCTTAAGGGTCTCTAGCCCCGTTTTCGTCATTGTACCGTCATTGTCCCTGATGGATGTAAGCGGGACCGACTTTGTGGTTGCTAATGCCTTTGTTAGTCTCATTCCTTCCGGTATTGACTCGATCTGATCGCAGTGGTTCCTCCACGCTCTCCTTTTCGCTTTTCTCACAGCCTTGCTGAGTTCTGTGAGTTTTTGTGCATAGTACCCAAAGTCATTATATGACTTTGCGTCATTAAATATTGCCCTGGTTTCCCTCCTGAGTTTGACTATTTCCGGGGTCCACCATGGTACCTTTTTAGCCAGGGTTTTCTTTTCCGGGCATTTATTAGTGAAGGCCGTGTATACGGCTTGTACTATTTTGTCCGCTTCGAATTCTATGTCAATAATAGAGTTTAGCTTTCCTTTTGGGTCTCCTAGGTCCACTTTTAGGTCAGTTCTAAAGGCCGACCAGTCCGTGTTCCTAGGATTCCGTTTACGTACCGCATTTGTTTGTATTCTAGTTTGGTACCTAAAGCAAATGTATCTGTGGTCCGATTTAGGTTCGCGTCTTTTCGGTGGACATTGCCAAAGTTAAGGGCTATAAAGCCTAATTTTTGGTTGAACTCTGAATCCGCATAAACGGCGTTGCCCCTTCTATAATTCTATGTGATAAAAACATATTATATGTGAGCGTAAGCCCTTAACTATTGACCACCGGAAATATGATTTTTGTTTTTGTGACTGACAATGACCCAAATAGGTGCATTATAGACCTGTAAAAAATGAGCGCTGTCTCGCCAACAAACTGTTCTGTCAGTTGGGTGAGTAAATTTGAAATTGAATATGTGTACAGTCAACCAACTTGATTCCTAGGCCATCGTAGAACCCTGTCATTTTAACTGCTAAGTACATAGCGACGCAATAATCCTAGTAACCCGTTTTGTCATAGCATTTACAACGGCAAGGTTCTATGATGGCCTAGGAATCAAATTGGTTGACCGTACCTTCTTGAAAAAAAAAAGTATTTGAATTTCAATCAGTTTCATATTGACGTGTGGAAGGGAACCGACCGGCACACGAACCTTCAATAACGAAGTCGCGTGGCGGAAGCTAGGAATAAAATAATTACAAAGAAAAAATGTTAGTTACCTATTGAATAACAGTCCTCTGTAACACTTTGTATACCTATACAGGTAGCGATGCAATGCAATCCAAATAGATACGACTTAAGGCTTCCATCGCAGTTCTGTACATAGCGAATCAGGCTGCGCGGGCGACAGTAAATGTCAGCTAACTGGCACGGAATGCGGGTTCATTACGATACAACCCGAACCACACTATATTACCACCTGATAAGATTCAATTTGCAATGTACGTGCCAATTGTAGTGCTATTACAATAACAAATCGATCGATTGTGACCTTTAATCGGTTGGGTGAAGGTTTAGGTTCGCGTGGGAGAAATTGACCTTTGATTGGCTTGTAAAAGTTTGCGTTTTTATTGATTGTGGTTTGTTGGTCAATATTACTGTAGTTCCTGGCTAGAACTTTAATAACTTAAGACTTGAAAGTCTTAGGGTTAAACATAGTTGTAGTTTGTAGTTATTATATAATGATGACGAGTTGTAAATGGAAATGCTTTGGACAATTTGGACTTAATAATCTGCCGAATTTTGGAATTTGCAATTACATTTTCGGTCTAGCAGTGGACGTCTTTCGGCTGATATGATGATGATGATAATGATGAACATTATGTAATCGTGCAACCATTCAGTATTTTTTCTTCAAATTCCGACCTAGCAGAACTACTAAATGATTGCACGATCACGATTAGTTACATATAAGTTTGCTCGATAGAAAATGGAATCGAAAATTCCACAATTCTTCCTTTGACTATTTCACCATTAATAAGTAAAAAAGCGGCCAAGTGCGAGTCGGACTCGCACATGAAGGGTTCCGTGAAATAAATTGCGGTTTACGATTTATGACGTATTAAAAAAAAACTACTTACTAGATCTCGTTCAAACCAATTTTCGGTGGAAGTTTGCATGGTAATGTACATCATATATTTTTTTTAGTTTTATCATTCCCTTATTTTTGAAAGTTACAGGGGGGGACACACACATTTTACCACTTTGGAAGTGTCTCTCGCGCAAACTATTCAGTTTAGAAAAAAATGATGTTAGAAACCTCAATATCATTTTTGAAGACCTATCCATAGATACCCCACACGTATGGTTTGATGAAAACTTTTTTTTTGAGTTTCAGTTCTGAGTATGGGGACTCCTAAAACTTAATGTTTTTTTTAAATTTTTGTGTGAAAATCTTAATGCGGTTCACAGAATACATCTACTTACCAAGTTTCAACAGTATAGCTCTTATAGTTTCGGAAAAAAGTGGCTGTGACATACGGACGGACAGACAGACAGACAGACGGGCGGACATGACGAATCTATAAGGGTTCCGTTTTTTACCATTTGGCTACGGAACCCTAAAAATGTATAATTATAAGTTTTCTTGCACAACTCAGTTAAAAACAGGATTAAATTGAAATATACCGTGAAGTCTCACACCAACAAATTCGCTGCAATTGCAGTTACGACACACCCACCGTAATGCTTTACACGATCTCGTGATTTCGGTGTTACCCACTTCTACCCGGAAGCCGAACGCCGGTACGCAAATTACAACTCGTAAAGGTATCGAGTATTGTTGCACTAAGCCGTGCCGTATTTAGGCCTCGTTTATGCCACTACGCACAAGGAACTTGAAGGTGGCAGAATTTTAAATCGATGGTGGCAGAGTACAACTTGCGGTCCACGGCGCGCGGCGCTAGTATTTTATCACGAAAAACTATATCACGAATGACTTTATCACGAAAAACTTTACCACGAATAGACTTTATCACGAAAAACTTTTTCACGAAAACTTTAAAGGCCGCAGTTCTGCCTAACAATCCTCCTCGCTACGCTCGTCGTCGTACCTACCCAGTTTTACTGATATGGTCTTTTCGTGATAAAGTTTTTCGTGATAAAGTCGTTCGTGAAAAAGTTAAAAACTACCTGTATTTATTCACACCATACCTGTTCCTTTATGTTAAGCTTTTTTTTTTTTATTTATTACATTTATAAAAGAAAATACATTTGGTTAAATCTAACAGTGTCGTTAAACCCTATTGGGTTTGTATCGACACAGCAATTCGTGAACAGTGATAAGATTCGATCTTAGTAATTAATTTATACAGGAGGGTAGCACTAAATAAGCGTAGCTTTAGGTACGATAATTCCCACCCGGGTAAAAACACCGTTTCTCATGCCAGTATGTAAAGGTATGTGGCCTGTTTGGCATTTCCTCTCAACTCATTCCAGTTTGACCAATCGTAAGTCTTACAACAGTTGAATGCGATTGGAGGTCCCGCTTAGACTGGTTAACTAGTGACTAGCTATATTCAAACTATTACCTTTTTCTTCATGTTAAACTAAAATGCCTTATCTTTACAGCACTTAAAACAACTTACGACTTATCTTACTTGAAGTACACAGATATGTGCATATTCTCAACAGCATTACGGCACCGGAATAATCGGCATTCTTTACAGAAACCACTGTTTGCGAACTTTCTTTCTAAAATAACCCAAGGCAATCACATTTACGAGTACAAGTCCTCATATATCTACAGCAACGTACATCGAAATACCAACTTTATTTTCAATGCGTTAAGTTTGCTTTTGCTATTGTAAAATGGGATGAGATTGGAGGTAAAACGATCGCCATTTAATTGAGTGCCTATTTTAACCACGGTGCAAATAGCTTTAGTGTGTTTTACTTTCGCCTTTATTGATTTTTTTAACCATCTGGTTATGATATCGGTTTCAGACATTTTTTAAAGGTAGGCAAATAGTACCTAGTAGCTAGGTATAGATATCAAAATTATATACCTACGTTAAGCGTTCTTGCACTTAATACCTTATACATAGTTGATATTTCCTTGTAAATAGGTTGCTACAAACGTAGCAATTTATTACAACAACCGACCGAGACGTAGCTATTGTTAGATTGAGAAAACTAAACTAAACATCCTAACGAACGATAGCTGGGTCTCTGTCAGTTGTTGCGATAATTTGCAACGTTTGTAACGTCCGTAAGGCTCAATAAACACCAGAGATGTGTTCTTTTCTGCCGTTCCAAAACCGCAATCAACCAGTAAAACCAACAGCCTTCCAATGATTATACTTATAATAATTGGAAGGTTATAATCACGTTATAATATAGCTTTAAACTTTAAACCAGTCACCTTTATTTGCCCTAAAGATATAGGTAGGTGATTAGGTAGTTAGGTACGGTCTAAAAAAATGACCTCATACGGAATGAATTGTTAAAGAATTCTCCTAACGTGTCGATATGTGACTAATTGTTCTTGACACAAATATACGCCCTTATTGGCAGACAATGTGATTCGTGACTCGTAGACCTACGAGTCTTTCATTCATGAAATCGAAGCTGTGCTAAGCGACGGCGACGTGTATATGAACGAAACAACGAATATGGCGGATCGCGGATCCCATATTGTGTACAAAGAGTTTCATGCAATTACAGTATGCCGTTCGAAAATGAGAACCAAAACTAAGTTTGTTTGGAGACTCTTTAGTGGGAACAATTACTTGTTTTTAAAAAACCTCAAACATAATTAACTTTTATGGCAACGTAATATTAAAGTTTCTCATGTAATTAAGGCCTGTTAAAATACTATTTTACAAAAAGAGATGTCGGGAAAGAAACAAATCGAAATTCGATCCACAAAATAAAAATTGTCGACCTAATGAAGTGTCGTTACGGTCGAAGTTTTACTTTTTTTTCAGCCTAGCTTTCATTTGCCATGTGTCGAATGTAGGTACTCAACTTGCGATTATTAAAAATAACTTGTTCTTCTTATTGTAAATATTTATTTATTTATATTGTTTCATTTTTCATCTCGCATCCACTAACGCTTCAATCCAGTCTGTCACTTTTTTTCTTAAAAACCGCCAACTGTCTTGCGCGTGAACCATAATGCCACTCACGTCGCTGTCTTGTCCGACCTTATTCTTGATGTATCGGCGTTTATTAACATCGTTGATTATAAAATAGCTAACATTCGGCCATTCTGACTCGTGTCTGCCCTCAGACCACGATACAGGAATTCAAATAAAGGTGCTTTCTGGTTTTTTTTTTGTTCCTTTTACATTCGTGCGTGTGCAAATTCATACAAGACCTTGCTGAGATCCAGACCTTCACTTTAAAGACTGCTCGTATTGCCCCGTAGATACCCGATGCTTCAAATGTTTGTGTACTGTTGGGTAACCACTTCAAAGCAACTGTGTTAGGTTTCTGACAAAAAAAATATTCCCTGGCACAGGCTCTTATAGCTGACTGTACTTTTTCACACAATATTTACTGATTAGGTACACCAGATTGTGATATTGCTGAGTTCCTATTCCTTACTTGATTGAACTTCAAATCTCATTTGCAAGATCTATTCAAAAGGACTCAACTTTCAAGTCTGTATTCCTGTAGTGCTTCGGCCATCCCTCAATCATAGAATGACCCTATTCTATCAGTTTATTTTATCATTATTATTGCTATTATTATTAATGCTTTATTTCCACATTAGTGGTCCCCAAGGGTAAAAGCCTCCTCCATTTTTTTCCACTTTTCCTTGTCTGTTGCTGTTTCAGTCCAGATTTTTTTTCTGCCGTTTTTATGATGTCGTCAACCAATCTTTTTCTTTGTCTTCCTACATTTCTTTTTCCAGCTGGACCTCGCCATTTCGTTGTTTGGAGGGTCCATCTTTTATCTTTATATCTAGCTATATGGCCTGCCCATCTCAACTTCTGTGTTAAACTATATTGAAGAGCATCTGATATCTTAGTTTTCTTACGTATATCTGTGTTTCTCGTTTTCTGTATTCTTCTTAGCTTTATTTTACTCCTTTCCATTGCATGCTGGCAGGATAAAATTTTGTTCTTTATTTTTCCAGTATAGACCCATGTTTGGCTAGCATATGTCAAGCTTGGAAGGATGCAGGAATCCATTACTATCTTTTTCTAGTTAAAGTTGTAGTTTCCTTTAAGGATTTCTTTCTGAGCCCAGTATTTCTTCCATGTTGTGTTTATTCTCCTATCATTTTCATTACTATTTGCCTCGAAAGACACAAATTTCCCTAAACATACATTATCATCCACATATTCTATGGGGTTTTCCTCTATTTTAATTACTTTCCTGTTGTAGTTTGACATTAATTTTGTTTTAGATGCATTCATATGTAAGTCGATTTTCTTGCTTTCAGAGTTTAGTTCTTGTAGCATTTTTATTTTATCATTACTAATTCTTATCCTTCGGAATGTCAAGCCAAATCAGTCAAATCTTCAGCCGTATTGGAACACGCTCACTTCAATATCTACTGCAGGCATCTAATTCTACTGTCATCGGTAGCACATTTACTCCAACACCCAGCTAGTCAGCCATCTATCTGCTGTCATCGATAGCACGCTCACTTCGACACCCAGCTAGTCAATCATCTATATGCTGTCATCGGTAGCACGCTCTCTCCGACACCCAGTCAGTTACATCTATCTGCTGTCATCGGTAGTACGCTCACTCCGACACCCAGTCAGTTAATCATCTATCTGCTGTCATCGGTAGCACGCTCACTCCGACACCCAGTCAGTTAATCACCTATCTGCTGTCATCGGTAGCACGCTCACTCCTACACCCAGTCAGTTAATCACCTATCTGCTGTCATCGGTAGCACGCTCACTCCGACACCCAGTCAGTTACATCTATCTGCTGTCATCGGTAGCACGCTCACTCCGACACCCAGTCAGTTACATCTATCTGCTGTCATCGGTAGCACGCTCACTCCGACACCCAGTCAGTTACATCTATCTGCTGTCATCGGTAGCACGCTCACTCCGACACCCAGTCAGTTACATCTATCTGCTGTCATCGGTAGCACGCTCACTCCGACACCCAGTCAGTCACATCTGCTGTCATCGGTAGCACGCTAACTCCGACACCCAGTCAGTTACATCTATCTGCTGTCATCGGTAGCACGCTCACTCCGACACCCAGTCAGTTACATCTATCTGCTGTCATCGGTAGCACGCTCACTCCGACACCCAGTCAGTCACATCTGCTGTCATCGGTAGCACGCTCACTCCGACACCCAGTCAGTTACATCGATCTGCTGTCATCGGTAGCACTCTCACTCCGACACCCAGTCAGTTAATCACCTATCTGCTGTCATCGGTAGCACGCTCACTCCGACACCCAGCGAGTCAGTCATCTATCTGCTGTCATCAGTAGCACGCTCACTCCGACACCCAGCGAGTCAGTCATCTATCTGCTGTCATCGGTAGCACGCTCACTCCGACACCCAGCGAGTCAGTCATCTATCTGCTGTCATCGGTAGCACGCTCACTCCGACACCCAGCGAGTCAGTTATCTATCTGCTGTCATCGGTAGCACGCTCACTCCGACACCCAGCAAAGCGCTTGTATCTTCAGCAGCGTCGGAGCACGCTCACTCCAACACCTGCTGCACTGCACCCTAAAAATAAACACATTCTCCAAACAGAATCATTTTCAACATTAAATAATATAAATTAGATGTCTCAAAGGTTAGATTGCACCTGCTGCACTCATTTGCTGCGATCGGTACTAGATTTATTCCAAGACCCAGGCTAGTCATTCATCTGCTGTCATCGGTAGCACGCTCGCTCCGACACCCAGCAAGTCGCTTAAGTATATCTTCAGCCAGCCGTGTCGGAGCACGCTCACTCCAACACCTGCTGCACTGCACCTTAAAATAAACAAATACTCCAAGCAGAATCATTGTCGACATTAGGTCTATTAAATACAAATCTTAAGACCTAGATCTATTTTTCGCCTATAAACTTGAATATCATTAATAGCATGGGCATTGCCAAAGTTGACTTCTACAACTTGGTACGACAGTCAAACAAATATGTACAGATATTTATCAAATACAAGACGATATATGAGAGAAGTAATAGTTTATTAATAACAATATAAAATATAGTATAATGAAAACAGCTTAATCTACTAGGTATATTTAAATACATATATACATAAATATTATTTGTGCTAGTCTGTGCTCGTAACTTTTGCAACATCCTTGTATATCCTCTTTTAATATTGGCATTACCAGATACTATATTACTAATGATTATTTTGGCACCAACTGTATCTATCAATGGATTTGAGGAATAGTAATTAATTAGAAGATTATGTTTCTACCTGACGATTCGAAAGTGCTTGTTTACTCATGATCTTCTGTGTTTATTTTATTTCATATGAAGCATGGGGCATTTTGTTAATTATTTTTAGAGCATTGTTCTGCAATCATTGCAGAATTTCAATATATATACATATTTTTATTTTGGGCAAACTGAGCCCATAGTTATGGCCCGTAACTGCTGCAAGTCCATAGTAAAGTACGTATATCGGATTGACATTCGTAAATAAGTATTTTATTTTCACTTTAACTGTCTTCCTACAAGACTCTATGGTTAGCTTGATATTTAGGTCTTGTTTCGTTCATTCGGCTGTAACACATACTCCGGCAATGCTGAAAGAAGTTTTTGCTTTTTCCTTGGAGCTCCTCCCGGTCGCCTCGTTTTGTTTTAAGCATACCTTCATGATTAGGCCCATTTTAATCTTCTTTGACAGTTTCCATAGTGAGTAGTCTCCTTTTTGTCTACCTACAGTAAGAGATTCTAGTCTATCTGGACGTATTTAATTTCAAACAGCAAATTGTATGTGATTTGCGATGCACCAATAGGGAATGATGGCTATTAGATATTTTACTTTTCTTTTCAACTTTAGTAGGTATTTCTTAGCAAGTCTTAATTCAATTCTGTTTGCATAATTTAATATAGGTATTAGTTCATCATATTAGATTATTTTTTCTTATCAATGTTGCTGTGATTCTAAGATCCCTTGTAAGTACTAGGTATGATATCTAAAATATGTTCGATACTTTCGTTTTACAAGTGATCAACGTTAAATATCGCGCTGACGGACGTAAATTCCATCCCTGTGTAGAGGCGATACACACAAACCCACACGGAACGAGATATGCCAAATGTTGAATCTCCTGTTCTTCATCATATACTTATAGCCCTGTTTTTTTTGTTAGAAATCCAAAAGCTGACATTATGCACATAATACGACTAAAGTATCTATATAGATAGGACATAAGATGACAAGGATGTAATCTCTTTAGTCTTTTGTTACCTACTTCTTAATTTAGTTAGGTAGGATAATTTACCTTCATCCCTGTTGGGGACTCGCTAGGTCCCACTAGGACTCGATCTATGGAATTCGTATCCTTATGGTAGGTACCTTATATGTTATAACGATTATTTTGTGGTCTGAACACGTCTAAGACCATTCGTCAAAATGTTTCAGTTTTATATTCTTTCGCAAAACTGGATCTTCTCATTGATTTATATAAATAAGCAAAAGAAATAAAGTGAAAATCAAAGAAACGTTATTTCAGCATGAATATGGTAAGTATCGGAACGCAAAACGGTCAACTCATATGTCATTCTATGGGCACTTTATTTCATGTCAAAATACTCAAAATTGTCAAACGCCAATCTTCAGAATTGTTTCCATCGTTGAGGTTGATTTTGATTATTATCTATGTGTATTATAAGCTGGACTAAGACCTAAATGGCCTGGATACTGATTTCCTGGACGAGAAACGGGCTCTGCTGCAGACTTGACAGTTACGGTTCTGTTTACCTTGAACAAACGACGCGTTTCAAAAGGCAAGCAATACTTACCGCAATGAATGCATCAAACGTTAACGAAGAGATTAAGAACTGACGTCGGTAATTCATTTTTGTATTGACTGGACTTCAAGCGTCTTCAACGGGAAGAAACAATACAATTGAACCTTTTGTGCCGCAACTTCTCTTATGAGTAGGCATTTTGCTGTGTAACAAGTGTATAATCATAATAATACTATACTCTTAAGTTACAAATAAAAACATGATGAAGAATCAATGTGGAAGTCAAAGTTATATAAACATTGAAGGAAGTGTTATTTAGAACCTGTTTAACCTTAAAAGTTTTGACTGTTGGTAAACAATAAACACGTTTTAATGATATGATTACAAAAAAATACTGAATGATGACTCGTTTTTTTTTTCTTTATCACCTCTCTAAACTTGAAGCTGTAGTGAACAAAAGATTCTCCCTGTCAGTCTTCATAATATTGATTCAATACAAGATTGAATTTTCACTGGCCTCCGGAAAAGTGTTTTTCATTGTAAAAGTACAATTAAACATCATTGAGTACAGCAAAATCTGAGCTATCCTTACCATTGGCCACAATGCATCACCAGTGAGCCACCCACGATTAAATCATACATATTTTAGTCTCTATACATAGTTTTTCAGTAGGGCATGACGGGCAGGCTCAACATGTCTTCATAATTTCACCAAACGACCCATATCTCTTTCAAATATTTGCTATCCTTCTGTCAATTTCTTTTTGTATCTTATCCTGTCAATATTACTTAACTGTCCTCGATAGACAATGAATTCAAATCCAATATTTTCATTTCCAGGTTTCCGTATTTAAAATGTCCAAGTTTATTCATTATTTTCCATCTCTAGACATGTTAATCCATTCATTTTTTTCTTTTAACGCCTCCCTTGTTTGCCTATAGTATATTCTCTGTAGTGGTATAAGGTTTTACAAAACCTTCTCCTCTCATATCACATCATATTAAGTAGGTACTGAAATTTCTTTGCACAGTTAATAACTTCTTCTGTAAGCCATAAATACAAGTTTTCAATTTCAGGGAAGTTTTATAATTTGTTTACAAAGTTACTCAGTACATTGTGTTGTCACCTATTTTCTTATCATGTGCAAACACTTTTTGTATGGTGTATCTTTTAAGTTTGTTACAAAATCTGTCATATTGTCTCCTGGCTAATGGGACAGAATAACGACAAGAAATAGTTGATTGACCCGCATAAGCCAACTCTCAGCCGAAACAAAAGGACATGTACCTTCTCAGCTTATTTACTACTGACACAGTTCTGGCTGACTGAACAACCAATTTTTGTGTCCACTTCTCAGTTAATAAAATTAACATGAATGTTTTTAAATAATACTACAGTAAGTATTAAAATATCCAATGAATCAAACAAAACACACATACATACTAAAACTGATTAATAAGGAAACATATATGTACTCATAGGTACCTATAGTTGGTGTGTGTCTATAATGTTAATAGTCTTCAAATCCTTATCATTTCACTTGGTTACTTTGTGAACATTTATTGTTTATGGGATGTTGTTGTACCTACTTACTATATTCTGAATACCATACAATTAGGTAGGTAGGTACACATATGTTTAACAAACTTTTATCATGTACCTAAGTAATGTTAATGTCTCAAACAACAAGTGGCTACCAATGTTAATAAAGTTGTACTTATTTAACTAAATCTGTATTTATTTCACTCTTAATTTGTCTTTAATGAATTACTTAAAATTGTCAATAGGATAATAATATATTTGCATTTACATTAACCTATGGTTTGACATGCTACATAGTTATTACTAATGTTTTCATCTTTTGCCATTTCTATTGACCGCGAAAATACACACTTACTTTTAATTTTCTCTTTCATATCAAGTTATCTAAGGTATAATTGGCTAAACTACTGTGTATTATTGCATTATAGTTGGGTACAGTCATGCTCTGTATTGCTGTTGATTTTCTGAATAAATATATTATGTCTACATTGATTGAACTTTTCAAATTCATATTATAAATACAATACAAATACAACTCTTATCTTACATACATAAACTTTCAAATACTAATTGCGTCATATATAATTTATTCACTTCTAGATTTATAATAGGTATGTACTTGTAATAAAATCATATTCATTTTTCCTTGTCAATTCGTATCTGAAAACTGGAGTCTCTTCTTATTTTGTCGCCATATTCTATGCAGCGAACTGTTTACAGAAAATCAAACATCATTGTTACTTCTATATCTCGATTAGAAACCCTCACCTGTTTTATCGATTGACACTGGCGTTTCTTCTGGTTGTTACCACTTCTGATCTATTAAAAATAACTTGTTCTTCTTATTGTAAATATTTATTTATTTATATTGTTTCATTTTTCATCTCGCATCCACTAACGCTTCAATCCAGTCTGTCACTTTTTTTCTTAAAAACCGCCAACTGTCTTGCGCGTGAACCATAATGCCACTCACGTCGCTGTCTTGTCCGACCTTATTCTTGATGTATCGGCGTTTATTAACATCGTTGATTATAAAATAGCTAACATTATGATATTGATTTTTGTAGATATATTGTAGGAACATACATACGTTTCTGTGTACACACCCGCACAGACCTGCACTGTCTCTCTCACTCAATACTGTAACTAACACTGCAACTGTAAAAGCTTTCTCACATTTACTAAGATTGTAATACCGAAAATATCTTAAACAAGCATTCATAAAACCAAAACCAACCCATAAAAGTACTTGACGTCTTATAAATAATGCAAGATTTCGATTTAAATGTAAATTCGGCATGCGTAACTGCCAACATAAGCAACCTAAAAAAAAGCCATTTCATCATCTTGTCGATGGCAAAGTGTCGCGTTGTGAGCCCAATCGAATGTCAATCGGTCAGTGCTCTTAGTTTTGGCGGGAGAAACCAGTCACACTGCTTTTTTTGTGTATTTTACTTTCTCGTGGCCTGAAATGTTGGGAGCTTGGGAACACACCTTTAATAAATCAAAGAGCTAAATTGAAAAGGCTGTAGATGATATCAGCCCATTGTCGAGGTTAAGTTATTAGTTTCCTTGTACTCCGTGAGATCATCTGTAGCTATTCGTCGAATAGCAAACCGTCTTCCGTTAAGGCGAGTAGACAATATGACTACTCTACTGCCGCCACTTCGAACGTTTGAATTTTTAGCAAGACAGTAGTATACCTATGTATAACAGATATCGGGTTACTATCAAATTTACCTTATCGCCAAACGACAATATAGCTCAAACGTCTGGTTTGTGTAATGTCTTTGTTACTAAATATACAGACATGAACGCTAAACGCATCTTTAGCAAAACGTCTGGATCTTAGAACGTTACGATTTAAAATACTCTAGCAGCAAACCCCCTCTATCTTAGAATGTCTTTATTACTTAATAGACATATAAACGCTAAAGGCCCGGTAGCGAAACGTTTGTATCTTAGAATGTCTTAATTACTAAACAGATATGAACGCTAAACAGTCCGTAAGCAAAACTTCTGGAATTTGTGATATCTTAATTACTACATAGATATATATTAATATTTAATTATATGGACTAAGTATTACATTTCCAGACGTTTTGCTACTAACTCGTACTGTGTTCAGGTCAATTCACTAATTTTAATTTCAGCTAATTAGGTATTCTAATCATACGGACCATTTATATTTCCAGACGTTTGGCTTACTTGCTCATTCTAATTGTGAGGCGTCGAGCTAAATTGACTCCCTGCTGACTTAGTATCCTACATTCATGTCGTCCAGCTAAATTGACTCTCTGCTGACTTTGTATTTTACTTTTATGTCATCTAGCTAAAATAGTCCTTTGGCGATAAGGTAAATCTATACTAAATCAGCGCTACAGCCGCTATACTGTAGTAGCATTATTCTGAACTTAGGCCTTTTTGCTGGCACACGACACGACATGTCATTGTTTTTTTACGTACCTTCGCTAATAAACAGTTTTCTATTCTATTCCCCTGCTGATAATTCGTGGAGGTATTCAACACTTAAAAGTTCTTTAAAACTACAAGTGATATTTTCGTGCTTCTGTCGAAAAAAAAGATCGTTAGTATACCTACCTAAAATCTGAACGTAACTTATTTCAAAATAAAAAATTGCTTATGGCTTTGACAATATACATTTTGTATTCTATTTTCGCAAGTTGGTCCTGACTCCTGAGCACAGCATATTGACCTAACTTCAGTGAGCGAGGGTGACGAAAATGTGAGGGTTACAGTCGTCTATAACAGGGAAAATGTTATGTCAGATAAATCTTACTACGCATTTTGATGATACCGGTTATAAATGGACCTGATTAGGCCGGTAGATATAATTAGATACCTATGCGTTTAAATAAAGATTAAAAACCGCAATAAATGCCAGTTTTTATTTATAGGTCTATCGGGGTTTTCATGTTTTATAGACCTCTAGATCTGTTTTTTTAAGAATGCTTGATTACATCAAACAGAGATAAAGGACATATTCTCAAGTTAAATATCTCGTTTTGGAATGGTCAATCACTTTAGTCATCATCATCATCATCATCAAACATGTCCACTGCTGGACATAGGCCTCCCCCAAAGAGTTCCAAAGTGACCGGTCCTGCGCCACCCGCATCCAGCGGACTCCCGCGACCTTTACCAGGTCATCAGTACACCTTGTGGGAGGCCTACCAACGCCGCGCCTTCTGGTACGTGGTCGCCACTCGAGAACCTTTCCGCCCCAACGGCCATCAGTTATAGGTGCAATGTGCCCCGCCCACTGCCACTTAAGTTTAGCGATTCGGAGGGCTATATCGGTTACCTTGGTTCTGCTGCGGATAGCCTCATTTCTGATGCAATCACCTTTCGGAGGGGAATTTTTATGATTTCGAATATTTTCCGTGGTTTTCACTGAATTATGGGCAGATTGGGAAGCGGTATTATATCGTTATGGTGAAAAATTTCGGTTGGATACCTGATTAATATTAACCTCAGTGGATTCGAAGTTGTTAAATGTATCCATTGAACACGAAAGTTTTCTTCTCAGTCGTACACTCTTGTCAGAGTGGCCGTGGTCATGTTTAATGGTGTACCTACTCGGTGGGTCTCCATTGGTGTAGCGCCTCTTGCCAATAGTCGCCGCTTTGGCTATGACGCGCCACTTCATGCGGTTTGTGGCATTGCGGGAGAACCGGAAACACGAATAAGGTATTGTTTGGTACATCACTTTCAATTCAATTCAATCATTTATTTGCTCTAAAACACATTTCTCGATGCATGCAAATATAATTATAACATACAAATAAAATTAACAAGTACAAAATTTAATTTAAATAAATGAAATGAAATGAAATATATTTATTTGCCATTAAATGTGGTATACAAGTGGTGTTACATGATAAGTTGCGGAGCCATACACATTTAGACTTTAAAAAGCCATGCAAATTGAAATTACACTAAAATTAAGATTAATCAACATTATTATTTCAAAAATTAACATGCATTAATAGTATTTATTGCAAAGTCGTTAATACATTAATGTGAACTATTGCAACAATTATGAAAATGTTAATTTATTGTCGTATCTAAAAACTCATTCAGAGTGTAGTAACACTTTTCAACAAGAAAAGAGAACAGTTTGTTTTTAAATTTATTGAGTGGTAGTTTTTTAAGCTCGTCAGGTAGTCGGTTAAATATCTTAATGCACATTGCGTAACAACTTTTACTTCTCATGGCTGTATGCATATAAGGAAGTACTAACCTCTCCGGATATCTAGTATTTAAACGTGTTGTATCTCTTTTCATGATGAACATATCAGGGTGCAATTTAACAAATACACAAATTTCGTAGATATAAATCGAGTGCACCGTTAATAACCTCAATTTAATAAAATAACTTTTACAAGATGTTCTTCGAGATATGTTACATATTGCTCTAATACATTGTTTTTGTGCTATAAGGGTGCGCTTCACATGTGATGAATTTCCCCAAATCAAAATACCATACCTTAAATTAGATACTACAAAAGCGTGATATGCCGTTATAGCGGTTTTCATATCAGTTATACGTGTCAATCGCCATAAAACATATACAAACCTATTAATTTTTGAGCAGACTTTATCTACATGCGTCTTCCAAGTACATTGATCATCAAGAGCAAATCCTAGAAACGTTGTGGTATCACATTCTACTAGAGTCTGCCCATTATAAAATATATTTAGTTTTTCCTTCTTTCTCCTTTTATTAATAAATTGTATGTACTTTGTTTTCTCAACATTAACTTGTAAATTATTATCATTTAACCATTGAATTATGTCAGCAATAGCATTATTAATAATATTCTCATAATTTTGATTACGCTGGTCACAAATAACAATTGAGATATCGTCCGCAAATAGGGTACAACTGTGATTAGTAATTAAAGGTAAATCATTAATATACAGTAAGAACAATAAAGGTCCAAGTATAGTCCCTTGAGGTACTCCAACCCTATTATACAACATGTGTGATCTATAATTCTGTCGCATCTTTTCAGTGCCTGACCCTACTATTTCTACTATTTGGCGTCGATTGCTGAGATAGCTCTCGAGCCACGAGTAAACAAGTCCTCTCATGCCAAAAGCTTCGCATTTTTTTAGTAATAACCTATGTGATACATGGTCAAACGCCTTGCTCATGTCAAAGAAAATGGCAACAGTTTTGTGACCTTTATCTACGTTATTGATTATATTGTTTATTAAATTAAACGTGGCCAATGTGGTAGATTTACCTTTTTGGAAGCCATTTTGGTGGTCACTTATTATTCCGCTGGTTTTAATAAAAGACATCAGCCTATTGTGCATTGCTTTCTCCAGGATTTTAGCGAATATTGGTACGAGCGTGATTGGTCTATAGTTTCCGGGATTTTTTTTGTCACCTGCTTTAAAAATAGGCTTTACAATAGAAACCTTTAACTTATCAGGAAACACTCCCTGTTGGAAGGTCATGTTGATTAAATGTGATAGAACAGGAGCAATAATGTCACTTGTTGACTTCACTATATGTGTAGGGATATCATCATAGCCAACCGAACGGGTGGTACTCAGTTTTTTTATTATATTAATTACTTCTATTGGGTCAATGGGGAAAATAAACATGTTTGAATTGTTAAACTGAAGAGAATAGTCATATTGATTTACGTTATTATTAAAATTATTATGGGTGGTGTTGATGAAGAAATCATTAAATACATTTGCAATGTCATTTGGATTATACATGATATGATTATCACATAGAATTTTGTCAATTATTTTATTTCTCTTGTTTAATTTACCTGTATCGTTATTTATGATCTCCCAACTGGCCTTCGAGATATTCTTAGCATTACATAATCTCGCCTTATTTTCCAACTTTCTAGATGTTAACATACATTTTTTTAGCAGTTTATTGTATCTATTATAATTTCGTTTATTCTCAATTGTCTTGTCTTTATAATACCTATATCTTAAATGTCGTTTGGTTTTTAAGGCATTTCTCAAACCCTTAGTTATCCATCCAATACAGTGGCGTGTTTTTTGAACTTTAACTTTACAAACAGGGAACCACAAATTGAAAAACAATGTGTACAGATCATAAAAATTGTTAAAAGCAATATTTGCGTCCGGTTCAGAGAACACTTCATTCCACGATAGACATCTTAAAGTGTCACGAAACTTTTCAACGAGTTCATGGCTAAAGTCTCTTTTCTTAAGATGTTCATATGGGGAGGGAATATATTTGTCGGGTTTCGGTATACGAAGTGTTTGCCCTGTATTGTGATCGGATAGATCCAATGGAATCACTTCACCTACAGCTTCAAAAACATTAGATAATATCTGATCAATGCAAGCATTCAATCTTGTGGGCATATTTATATGGGCTATAAAATTATAATTGAGGATGATTTGCTTAAATTCATCTAATTGAGAATAAAGATTATTAACTTACATTAAATGTCACAACAAAATAATATTCATTTTATAATTTAAATAATAATATTAATAATGCAATTAAGAGGTCAGTACGGATAAAGAAAAAAATTAAATTAAAAATAACTGAATAAATAAATGTCAAGACAATTTGTCGAAAATTATTGCATAATATTCTTTGATTGAATAGAATGGACGGGTCAAAAAATATTCCTTTACTTTTTTGTCAAAGGATCTTAGCTCTTGAATATTTTTTAGGTCGTCAGGAAGTAAGTTGTACACTCTAATGGCAGTATTATTTAAACTTTTGTCAAAATGGGCATAATGCACAACATTTAAATGCAGTCTATTTCTTTTCCTAAGATTATTATTCGTAGTCTGGCCTTGCTGGACATACATGTTCATAATGTTAAAAACATAAATACATAAACGGTACAAATAGAGAGAAATTACAGTCAAAATGTTATTGTCAACAAATATACTACGGTGAGAGTCAGGCACATTTTTCTATTAATCTCATAGCTTTTTTTTGTTTGAGGAGCACTAAGTTAATGTTAGTTCCATTTCCCCAAACCTCGACACAATATCTAATTATGCTTTCAAAATATGAAAAATACGTGGTCAATAATACATCTTTGCTGACTATGTTCATCAGTGATTTCATTGCATAGCAAGCACTAGCTAGTTTCTTATTAACCTTATCGATCTGGTCATTCCACCTCAAGTATGGGTCAAGATCTACACCTAGAAATGTTGTACATTTAGCTTTACATATTGGTATATTACAATCAAAGTCAGGACTAGATGTACTTCTACGAAATGTCATGTAAAAGCTTTTGCTACAATTCATGTTCAGCCCGTTAGCCTCAAACCATGTTAGGAGTTGCGTCCAAGAATCTTGCATATATTTACATAAGACTAAAGAAGATGGTCCGCTTAAAATAATACTAGTGTCGTCAGCGTAAATATAGGGGGTTCCATATCTCAAAAAGTCTGGTAAATCATTAATAAAAATTATAAATAGTAAAGGGCCTAAGACTGACCCTTGTGGGACTCCAAATTTAATACATTTTTCAACAGATCTAGTTGGGTACTGACATGACTGGTCACTAATTTCCACGTATTGACAACGATTAGACAGGTATGATTTCAGCAACGCCAGCGCATTACCACGTATACCATAGAAATCAAGCTTGTTTATGAGAATTCTGTGATCCACACAGTCAAACGCCTTAGTCAGATCACAGAAAATTCCTCCACATGTAAGGCCAAGATTGAGATGTGTCATAACTTCAGTTACCAATTTGCTTACAGCAGCTAACGTGTTTCTATTTTTCCTAAAACCGAATTGATGGGATGAAAGTAGACCATGATGTTCAAAATAACCCTGTAATCTTCTGGCTATACATTTCTCGAATACTTTCGCAAGAATTGGCAATAGTGAAATGGATCTGTAATTATTTAAATCAGTTTTGCTACCTTTTTTATGTATAACAATAACCTTAGCTCTCTTGAACAGCTCTGGAAAAGTTCCATTACATAAAGCACTAGTTCCATGCCCCATCTAAGTTGGCAGCACTTATCCAAGATGGACGCAATGATAGTATCACTTAGTAGTCTGTGGCAATGATTATCGATTACCATGTACGCTGGTATTGTAAACTGCTTTAACTGCTCTTATAAAATAAACCTGTATGTAAGTTAGCCAATATTTTAATGTCAGGATCCATGAGCAGGAACCCCAATTTCGTAAATTCTTTCTCTCTTGGAACATGTGGTCCACCTTAGTTCCTTGTCACACTAAACTTCAAATTTAATACTCAACGCATTCATCGAAGCGAAGTGCTCATTTGAAAGCGACTATAGGTTCTAACCAACGTATGCAACCCGTACATGTGTACTTAATACCTTAGAACATCAATGCTGGGAACCGGTTTGCACTCAGGAAGCGTTCCTCCATTGTAGGGCTTTGATATCGGACAAGCCTCCATATTCACAATACGTTTCGTAGGTACTTGTTTTTTATCCCCGACGAAAAAGTATCTGAGGGCCTACCGCGAAAGGCATTCGAAGTTTCCCCTCTCTGTCATACTTAGGAGTTCGTACGTAAGTGCGACAGAGAGGGAAAACTTCGAATGCCGTTCGCGGTAGGCCCTCTGTTCGTCTGTGCGGCAAACGGATGAACCAATTTGACAGTTTTTTTTAAATCGGAAGTCTTGTCTGTCGAGATGGTTAATTGTTGCTATGTTTGTTGTGTCCAAGGGTGTGTTTTTATGTAAGTAGTTATTAATATCACGCCAGTAGCAAATAAGTATACGGCCTGCTTGATGCAAATAAGTATACAGATACCGTAACCTATAGACGCTTCATAGCCTAGCGGCGCCTGCGAATCGGAAACGATAACGCAGGTTAAGCAAAGATGGCAGCGGTCAGTCTTTGGATGGGTGACCGCCTGTTTGAGTTGTTTGTTACAATAAATCAGCGCTTCCGTGCTTTGAAAGGCACGCTAAGCAGTTGATCCCGGCTGCTGTCTATGACAGTAGTCGTAAAACTCGTAAAGCCGAGTTGCCTAGAGGCCTTCGGGCGGCTTAAGAACCTCTAACAGTCGAGTTGCCCACTCACTTGACAAAGGGGGACAACTGTCACTTGCGTCCGCAGGATCTACCTTTTTTTTTTTTTTTTTACTTGGGGAAATGCCTTTACGCATCCCACCTAGCCGAGGAACTAGGATGGGTATGACGGGCTCCCGGGAACCCCCCGGACTACCGTCTAAAACCACCAAGGTATGCCCTCTCTGCCGTGTACTAGGGGCGTCATGGGATCGCGAACATTTCACCACGACGCCCCTCGGCAACAGCCGCAGCTGCCCTCACTACTGAGGCAAAAGCCCCCCCTCCCGTCGTAAGCGTGCAGGGCGACACCAAACGCTTCCCGACCCGACCAAAGGACCTCTGCGCCGGGAGAGGGTGATAGACCTCGGATTCACCCTCTCAGGTCCCCTTGTAACTTTTTATAGAGGTTTTCTCCCTCGCAGCCACAACTCGGCGCCGGCCTGACGGTTGCAGCCCCCGCGCCTAACATGAATCCTCTGATAGCAGAGGATTTGTCAGGGTTCCGGGTCCGTTATTTATTATAGAGGCAAACGGCAATGGCCTCTCCCTCAAGCCGCACCTGGGGAATCTTGCGATTCCCTGGGCGGAACCCCCGGACCCCCCCGTGTCGGGTTATTGGTAACACCAGCAAGCGATAACTTAGGGTTCACTAAATTATCACTTGCCGTTGTCTCCAGAGCGCACCGGCCAAGACACTACCCATTCCTGCGGATCAACCGAATCAAGAGGAATCGGTAGAGTCCAGACACTCGAGGAGGTTACCACAACCCTGCACGTGTCCCCTGCAGGTCGATCACGTAACGCATTGTACGAACGTCGAGTAGGTTTAAATGTCACTTTTTATATGGACAATTGACACTTAAATTGTACCGACGCGCGTTCGGAACGTTACGTGATTGATTACCCCACTAGGTGGTACGAAAGAGTGAAGAACTCAAAGGCCAAAATTATGTATGACATACGATTAAATAAATACTCCAGAGGTCACAACCGGGTTGCCTGCCTTTTATTGATTTTTAGGATTCGCTGTGTTGACACTTAGATACAAATGCAGGTAGGTAAACCTGCAAAAAAATTGAGGGCCATTAAACACATCGCATCGGGATCTCAAGCGACTTTTTTTTTTTTTTTTTTTCTTGTTTGGCCTGCATTGCGGCCAGCTACGGAATTGATCCGGTATGTCCTCTCTGGGGCCTGAAGGGCCTCTCAAAGGGAATCTCTAGCGACCTTACTTATACTTGTGGGTGAGCGTTAAGGTGAGCTTAAAACCAGTTACAGAATAGGGGGGCTGCTCCAGAGGCGCGAACCGTAGCGCGCAATAAATCTCCTTTCGTCAGAGCTCTACACAGTGGGTGTGGATCTCTTTGGAAGTATTTGGGGAACGCTGTGAGGCGATGGATATATACAATTCTTCTGTCATGTATTAAAATGTACCTACCCTATATAGTCGTATCAAATTTTTAGTCACAGTGAAAGTTTTTAACTGTAATACTTTAAATGTGTAAGTTTTTTAAATAAATATTTGACGGAAACTGTGTGGTTGACGCGCCCTTATTGTGAAATTTGTGACTGCTGTGTTCTGTGTTCTATAGGGTCGACTAATATATAATTTGACCCCTACATTTAACATTATTGCACCGGTTAGAATGGTTTAGGTACCTGCAACGCAGCGGTAAGCTTTGTGAATGGCCGAAGCTTTAGCTTCATTCAAAACTTACAGGAAGCTCTTTGTTAACGCTTCGTATTGTGTTTTTTAAACGGTAGAACTTTTGTAAATCTGGTCAATCTGTCAATATGGTCAAAAAATGTTTGCTCAAACAGGTAAAAAGCTCCCAAATTCCCATACAAAAAACTCCTTACAGAGAGGTGTTGGCAATATCTGTCATCGAATAACTAAAGTGAAACTTCCTGCTGAATTCCGAACTCGTGAAAGTTTTCATACGTTTCTGAAAACCTTCGTAACTTTTTATAACGATCTGCAATTTGTACCTAGAATCTTGCTACGTAAACGTATATCATAATAGTAGTTTATGTGACTGTACATAATGAAGGGCATTAAACACGAGTGTGGGTTTATGAAACGAGCCGAAAGCGAGTTTCATAATAACATCACACGAGTGTTATAATGCCTAATTATGTACAATTACATACTCGTACACTACTTTATCTATCCACATATCATAAGCCTCCATGATGCATTCAGGAGCCGCATATAATTATGACCGGCATCGCGGCGTTGTTTTCTGGCAGCTGTCATAGTTTTTTTTTAATTCAGTGATAAACTAGAGTCGTATCCAGGTATCATATCTTACTTACGTGCGACATTTGTAATATTTTGTATGCAAATTGACAAATCATTTCGAACTAAACGTCATCTCGACTGATATTAGAATAGAGGTTAAATCAAATTTCTTTGTTTTTCAGAGACATTCGAAATTTGAATGAAATAATAATATCGAAATCGATGTTATTATTTAGCAATAATAACATTTTCACAGATAACGTATTTGTTCTAATTCTAACAAAACAGTACCTATATTTTTATGGTGGTCATAATGTGCGGTTCTTGAATGCATCATGGAGGGTATATGATATTTGGATAGATAAATATCATATCATAATGATGCACAACATACTCGTATATACGTTGGCGGGTTCAGTCGAGAGCTGACACCTCATAAGAAGGCTCAAAGTCACTCAAAGGGCAACGGAGAGGGCTATGCTGGGAGTTTCTCTGCGCGATCGCATCAGAAATGAGGCTATCCGCAGCAGAACCAAGGTAACTGATATAGCCCTCCGAATCGCTAAACTTAAGTGGCATTGGGCACATTGCACGTAGAACCGATGGCCGTTGGGGCGGAAAGGTTCTCGAGTGGCGACCACGTACCGGAAGGCGCGGCGTGGGTAGGCCCCCCACAATGTGGACTGATGACCTGGTAAAGGTCGCGGGATTCCGCTGGATGCGGGGTGGCGCAGGACCGGCCATTGTGGCACTCTTTGGGGAAGCATATCTCCAGCAGTGGATGTCTTTCGGCTGATATGATGATGATGATGATGCTGATTTAAGGGGGGCTCCCATACAACCAACGTGTTTCTTTTGCCGTTTTTATAGATAATGGTACGGAACCCTTCGTGCGCGAGTCCGTATCGCACTTGGCCGGTCCATATCACAAGATTCACAAGCTGTCATTACCTATAACGTGACGAATACGGTCTCCCATTAGCATTGTCGCTCGCGAGATATTATCGAGTACAGTTCGATGCCGATTGTAGGTCGGCCATTCGCCGTGACGGCCTCAAGGTTGCTTTATGCTTTCTCGCTCAGCTGAGATTCGGCTGTTGAGGCCCCAGACCGAAAACTATTACAGTCAATTCATCATCGATAACAAAGTCTGGTTAGCTCGTAGTTATTTTATTTCCCTTGTATTTCTTTGTTAATAGGCTTGTTGCGTGGTGTTAAAATTGATAACGTCGTGTTGGTAAATGGATAGTAAACCATCAAATGATTGTAATAAAGTATAAATTACAAAATATAATTCAAAACATAAAAAGATATAAACCTTGAAAGTTTAGATTTTTTTTTTTTTTTATTTATTGTCAAAGAGTACCTAAATTTAAAGGTGGTAATCCTTACGCTTTTATAGAAACAAATTTGTATGACAACTATGAACCTAAACGCAGTATTTCGCGACTGAAACAGCAATTTACTTCATTTTCCATGCAACGGTTAGTACAAATTGCACGGTGTGACGTCATACTTTAAAGCCAATCAATATGAAGCGTTTCGGCTGCTGTCAGCGAGGTCCGTCTTTAACTCGATTTTTTGGGTATTAATGTCCTTTAAATGTAGTTGCTTCCATACAAACATCTGTTCATCTACAAAAACTGGTTCGAATGGCATCGTAAACAAATTTAAGGTCACAAGCCCATTGTATAATTTATTTGTAATTATTAGTTAGTATTGTATTTTATAAAATATCCAGCTGCAGTTAATATAGTAATCTCAAAAGTGACCACCGGACACAACTCCGGAATCGCTAGCCACATTGATTCCAGTTTTTAATATATAATTTGTAGGAAATCGCCGATTATACCATGACATAGGAATACCCAGCAATCTTGCCGTTAAATATCATTTATTAGCCAAGGTAGATTAGTGTTTAGTAAGTATACAGGGTCAATTGTTGGAACGTGTTTTAAAACGAGTAATTATAAACATATACTACATATGTAGACGGGTAACTTTTGGACCTTGCAAAATGCAATAACAACATTCCATAAGTACGTTCTTGACTCGTGCAAAGCTATAGGAATAAAAATAAAATAAATAAAGATAAAAATTGTTTATTTCAGACCGAAATCCATAATAGTTAGTCTTAGTAACAATAGGGACTTCCAAGACTATATAAGTATTACACGTTAAGTTTAGTTTAAGTAAGTAGTCACCAAAGTAGTGAACCACTTCCTTGGGACCACTTCAACCCAATACTTGGTTAGGGGGCAGTCGAGGCGCTCGCGCTCTGCCAACACCCTCAGCATACTGTTGCTAGTAGCAATGACAATATTGCATGACTAGGTATCTATATTTCTCATACAACAAATCAGACCTTATTTGACGACCGCTTTAGCCTAGTTGGTAGTGACCCTGCCTACGAAGCAAGAGGTCCTGGGTTCGAATCCCGGTAAGGGCATTTAGTTGTGTGATGAGCACGAATATTTGTTCCTGAGTCATGGATGTTTTCTATGTATTTAAGTATTTATTTCTCTATATAAGTATTTATATCGTCGTCTAGTACCCATAGTACAAGCTTTGCTTAGTTTGGGACTAGGTTGATTTGTGTAAGATTGTCCGCAAATATTTATTTATTTATTTATATAGACTCTTCTGAAATCGTAAGCGTCCGTAGGCTACAGTATCCGCTTTCCATCTGACAGGCCGTTTGCTCGTCTGCAACCTTCGTAGTAGGTATACAAAATTTTAAGGTAAATTAAATAGGTCTTAAATTCGGAAATGTTTTTCGTCATCTTTCCCAAAATCTGGCATAGATGATTTTAAATTGAAAATATAATTTGGCAAATTAATGCTTTGAGAATCATTAAATCGTATTTATAAACAAAACATCACATGCTATTTCGATGATTGGTAAGTTACGAGTATATTGTCCACACTTCAACCTTCGAATTTTAGTAATAAAATAGGTAATAAACCTCATTAGTTTGCCACGCAAATATGATTCTTAATCGATTGTAATATGGTTAAATTCATATCATTACCCATTTTCTGTCCTATGAGGCATATTCCTCACTGCACTCACGATCCTCATTACCTCATTAGAATTACCTCATGCGTCACGCATGGGTGTCACGACTACGTATATTTAATCAAATTAAGTGTTCCCATCAATATTCAGTGTTACTGCTAAAGAATTGAATTCGCTCCCGTCATGTAATTCCTGACAGTGTAATCAAATTAAGTGTTCCCATCAATATTCAGTGTTACTGCTAAAGAATGGAATTCGCTCCCGTCATGTAATTCCTGACAGTGTAATCAAATTAAGTGTTCCCATCAATATTCAGTGTTACTGCTAAAGAATGGAATTCGCTCCCGTCATGTAATTCCTAACAGTGTAATCAAATTAAGTGTTCCCATCAATATTCAGTGTTACTGCTAAAGAATGGAATTCGCTCCCGTCATGTAATTCCTGACAGTGTAATTCCTGAAGCGTTCATAAGCCCGGCGGCGCCTGCGTATCGGAAACGATAACGCAGGTCAAGCAAAGACGGCAGGGGTCAGTCTTTGGATGGGTGACCGCCTGTTTGAGTGGTTACTATAAATGAGCGCTTCCGTGCTTTGGAAGGCACGCTAAGCAGTTGATCCCGGTTGCTGTCTATGACAGTAGTCGTTGAGCCGAGTTAGAGGCCTTCGGGCGGCTTAAGAACCTCTAACAGTCGAGTTGCCCACTCACTTGACAAAGGGGGGACAACTGTCACTCGCGTCCGCAGGAGCTACCTACCACAACCCTGCACGTGTCCCCTGGGTGGTACTAAAGAGTGACAAACTCAAAGGCCAAAATAATAATTGCCATACGATTAAATAATTCCTGACAGTTACGAACTAGGTACCTTCAAAACAAGAGTTAATACGTTATTACTGAACCAGTGAGCTTCATCTTAGGCTCTGTCATCCCTTACCAACAGGTGAGACTAGTTAAAAAAAAAACCTAGATTCTTATTTCCGTGAGAAGTGTTGAAAAGCTTCGTAATTGCGTAAATTTTCTTTGGATTGCTTTATTAATTCTTCGTCTCTTTTGCTTAATATCCAGTGGATAGATTAACCGGTTAATTGATACCGGTCAATGTGACAGATACGTCATGAAAAGGTTATGAGGTTATGAGCCACACAGAGTCAAAAATCAAAAGTCTCTGAACTGAGTTCGTCACGTGCATGAATCAAATTATTGTTTTTGATGTCGCGGTGCGGTGCGGCGCGGAGGCGAGGCGGCGGTACCGGTTGTAATGTTCTAGCTAATATGAAAGGATCCGCACAGAACGGCGCGGCGCGGTGCGGTACGGTGCGGTATTCTGTGCGGACCCTTTCGTATTAGCTCGAACATTAAAACCGGCACCGCCTCCGCGCCGCTCCGCCTCCGCTGTCAGTGCGTTTCGGCCTTAGGCAGATTGCGTTTATATCCGACATAAACCATTCGTCTCTTACTGCAGTTATGTAAGCGCGAGCTATGCTGAAAAACGTACGATTCGTCGCAACATACCGAACGCACGTCAATCAAAATCGAATCAGTGTCTGCTCCCACATCGTGAGCATGCACAATTCATGGCCGACGGCATTCTAACCCGTCTTATGCCAGAAGGTAGGAAGAAGCGAGGACTTTATATGGAGTTAGTTCGGAAAGGTCGGCAGCCCGGCGCCCGCCCGGCAGGAAGGATTGAAATGTCAATTAGAATGCGTGCCGGCTTCCGTATGTGAGGTGTGCTTAGGATAAGCTATGTGAGTGTTAACTACGTATAGTATTAATACAGTCTACAGTCCTCACTCATGATATGAATGTTGGGTGCGTCTCATAATATTTGATATGTTGTAATTTATTGATTTGTTATTATTAACCGACTTCAAAAAAAAGGAAATCAATTCGGTTGTATGTTTTTTTTTTTTTAATGTGTGTTATCTCAGAACTCCGTCATTTATGAACCGATTCGTACCATTCTTTTTTTAATTGAAAGTATGTGCTTCCAGGTTGGTCCCATTGTTTTCAAAACTCCAGTTGAATGATGGGAATCATGAGGAATAAAGGGAACTCCTCAAATATATAAGGCACGCGTGTAGTAATTTCGGTGTTTTCTATTGTAACTCGTGTATTTACATCCGGAAATCATAAATTTGGTGAAGTGGAAGTGATGATGAAGACCACAGATGGCTTGTGGAACTTGTCAATGATGTATTTCAAACTATAAAAGTACGTCACCGATTCTGATATCATTCAGTTGAAATAGCAAACAAAGAAGTGTGATTCTGAGATCCTTGAGGAATTGACGGAAGTCCTCAAATATTATCGGCCCATATACAGCGATTTGGTTTTTTTCACTAATAATCAACGTATTTGCTCTCGGAAATCAGTTCATGTGGTAAATTGGAAATTAAATGTGGAAATGTTCATGTGGCTTGGCGGAGTTACTGAATTGAAGTCGGTTAAAATTAAAACTTTGTTTTTAAATTAAATTATGTTTTAGTTAACTTTTTGTAATTTATATTTAACTGCGGCGTAAGGTAAGCGTCCGAGTGCTCGACGCTGTACTAGTTAATATATGGCATGGACACTCTATGTCAAAGTGACATGGCTTAAATTCGAATCGAAAAATCCTCTAAGTTCGAATTTAACCCATATTGCTTTGACATAGAGTGCCCATGCCATATACTAGTACAGCGTCGAGCACTCGGACGTTTACCTTACATTATGTTAGGTTTGTTTTTTACTAGTCGTTAAAAGTCAGTAGTTTCTGCAAAAAAGCGCTTGAAATCAAAAGTTTCATGCGTTAGGTTATATCAAATGTTGTTTAACACCAATCCTTACTTATCGACGAAAGTTTTGTTATGCCTTAGGTAGGTACTTCATCTCTACTTTGGTGACAAAATGTATTCGAGCAGGTTGTATACATATGCAATTGGTGACATGCACTAAATATCCTGAAAATAATCAATTAGACAAAGATGACTTACTAATCCCAACAAGGCCTCATTTCCCCTCTAGGTTAAAGTCTTGTTATATTGATATTTGAAAACTGCTTTCCGTGTAAAAAAAAAGGTTAAACTGGCTACGAAATGTAATGTACTGCCGCAATTGTTGTCATAGTTACTATATCCAGTTATGGTTTTAACCCGGTTTGATATGCAAATCGTCGTATAATTCATCTTAAATATGTATTAATTTGAACACAATGGGTGACCTGAATAATTCAACAAAAGTGGTATAGCTGATTTTAGCTCTGCTTTTAACTACTATTTTTTTTATTTATCGTATGGCGGTTACACACTGGTCCATATATGTATTCGTGTTGATGTCGCTGATAGAGTTCCAGTGTGCGCTGCGAGGTTCAGAAGGAACAGTGCAGCTGCCGAGTTTGTTGTTCGTTTAGCACCACCCGGAGGTCACGTGTAGGGTTTCTAGGGTTATTCCTACTGACGTAGAACAACAACGATCTCCAGAACAACAACGACCTTTAACTACTTATAAAACTGTTTATGCCTAACAATAAATATACGCTATCTAGTGCAGCGATAACGAACCCTCTGTATAGTTATTTTATGTTTAAGGCCATCTGTATGCTTTTACGGGGTAATCTCTGGAACTACGGACCCGATTCCAAAATGTCTTTCACCGGTATGTAGAAGGCACCTTTTTTTTTAGGCAGGACTTTGGATATAGTCTATTCCGCGGCTTCGCCTTCGTTCGGTGTAATACACGGTGGAACCGTGTGGCCAGCTAGTTATTAATTAAGCATGTTTTAGAATTAAATTCCTTGGTTTAACATTCATATAGTTAATCCTGTCATGCAATAATGGCTGAATTCATATCACATTAACTGGTTAGTTAGCCAGGTTTTGACAAGGATATCACTGTTCCTTATATTACCCTGAGAAAATTACGGTTTTTTTGGAAATAATTCAATATCAGGCTAATTATTTGTATACGGCTTTTATATGTTATTTTAAACAACTTTTACTATTGAAATGAATAATTCTATGGACCGGAAGTTAGGAAAAAAAAATAACCCGCAAGCAAAAATGCTATTAGTATTTTTATAATGAAAACATGTTTGAGTACCTACACAAATTTGGAGACTTACTACCTGAATCCAAAAATATATGCATCAGGAAATAACGGCATTTTAATTAAATATTTATGACCTTGAGATAATATTGAATTTCATCTGGCATATAGACCGGTTTATTCATTAACAAAAATAAGTGGATTATGCGCGCGTATCCCAAAGAACACATAAACGCAGTCAATTATAAAGTAAAGAAAGTTTCTACCATTTTCGCCTGATTTTTACGGAATTTATGAAGATTACTTTTCATTATTTTTTACCGTATCGGTATTAAATTTAGGTGGATTATTAATGAATATTTAGTCAAATTACCTAAACTATTTTTTGGTGTAAAAATATGGCTGATATCGATATATTGTTGTGTTTTCATAGAGCGAAACCGTAAAGTTCGAGCCGTCATGAAGTGTGTGTAAGTTATATTCTCATTTATAATTTATAACCTTGCCTGATAATTCGATCACCGCTCGTCCAATATTTCTATAGCCGTTATACGTTCAATAGTATAGTAGGCAGTACAATAACATTGCAAAACAATTGCGATGATTGATATCTTCAACAAATCTCGGCTATTCTTCATATTCATTCAATCGAAATAATTAAAAAAAACCGCATTGTCTATCACGTATCAATTATGATTTCTACGCGGTAAAATCTAACACAGTGGCTGCGAGATACATGACAGGTTTTGACAGCTTGTTCTTAAGGTGGTTCGATTGCCATACAAAACGTTATTTGACATTCGCATCAGGCTAACGGCGTCATATTTTAAGAAACTTATGTAAGAAACTTTCATCAATTGGCTTCCCATTTGCGCCAAATTCCCCCTTTCCTAGAATAAACTTGTATAAACTAGATTAATTTGAGAAAAATTGTTTTCCCAAAATATCACGTCACAAACCAATTTCTCAAATTAATCTAGTTTATACAAGTTTAATCTAGGAAAGGAGGAATTTGGCGCAAATGGGAAGCCAATTGATGAAAGTTTGTCACATAAGTTTCTTAAAATATCACGCTGTTAGCCTGCGAATGTCAAATAACACTTTGTATGGCAATCGAACCACCTTAAACGTATTAAGAAACATTTAAGGCCGAAACGCACTGAAAGCGGTGGCGGTGCGGCGCGGTGCGGTGCGGAGGCGGTACCGGTTGTGGCGGTTGTAATGTTCGAGCTAATATGAAAAGGTCCGCACAAAATACCGCGGCGGGACGCGGCGTTATTGTTTTAACCGATGAGTAAAAACAAGAAGCTGAGAATATATGAGCATTTCTCTGAATTCAATGTTTTCACGTAAAATAACGATTCATTGTCGAGAGTTGAGATGAGCAAGCAAGTATCATTCACTCTGCTAGTTCCACACTTGAAAACTGCACATTGTTGAGGCTAGAAAGTAAGTTACAGATGGACGAGTGGGTTCGACGGCCGAGTCGTAGGCGAGGCCCTTGATTATAGGAGTCCATCTGCTCATCTGCATTGCTCATTCGGCCGTAACATTATAAGGTCGAAAGATAAGGTTATTTTATAATAGTTAAAAAGTTCATGTAAGTAAGACTTAAGGAGGTCCAAAAACGTATTTAATCGAAATTAATTTTGCATATGCGCCAATCTTAGCGTATATGAGCACACATCATCATCATCATATCTGCCGAAAGACGTCCACTACTGTACATAAGTAGGCCTCCCCCAAAGAACGCAAAATCATTCGAAATAATTGTCTTTCAAAACAAAGTTTTAACCGACTTCAAATCAGTAGGTAGTCAAATAGCTTCAAGATTGCCTATAAAATTTGAAGAGTTCCCTCGATTTCTCCAGGATCCCATCATCAGAACTGAAATTTGGTGACAAGGGGACCAATCTGGAAGTATATGCTTTCAAACAAAGAAATAATTTTTCAAATCGGCTTATAAATTACGGAGTTATCGCGTAACATACACACATAAAAATAAAAAATAAAACAGATGAATTGAGAACCTCCTCCTTTTTTGAAGCCGGTTAAAAAGAAGTTTAGAGGGTAACCACATTACTTAATTAAAAGGCTTGGCCAAACACACGGCGCGACGGAGCGCCGCGGTCACGCGGCGCGACATCTCCGTACAAACCGCTAGCGTGGTCAAACAGGCCATGTATGGAAATATCGCTATATCGCGCCGCAGTCACGCCGCGGTTTGGCCAAGCCTTAACTATACATTTTCCATATAATATTTGACATTTACATCTACCTAACGTACGTACCTAACCTACGCACAATGCGTTACGTGATCGACCTGCAGATTGTCGAAAATATATTTTTTAATACAGTTGCTCAAAAAGTGGTACTTTTTGTAGTTGCAAATCGTGCGCAAAGTTGTATTTTGCGCACTAGTGCTTTTTACTTTTCCACGTGTATCGAACGACGTTTTTTAATACATTGCGAAAAAATAAGAAAAACAACAAGTACGTCTCGGCACTCGTGAAGTAATGACATACTTTCCGCACTAGCATCGAAATGTACTATTTTAAGGCCACCAGTTTATAGTTTATACTGTTGTCATCTACCGTTATATTTGTATTTTGTAAGAAAAATTACAGATATGACGGAATTTAATTTTTAGGGTTCCGTACTCAAAGAGTAAAACGGGACCCTATTACTAAGACTCCGCTGTCCGTCCGTCTGTCTGTCTGTCACCAGGCTGTATCTCACTGATACCGTGATAGTTCCAGCTGAAATTTTCACAGATGATGTAAATCTGTTGCCGAAGCTACGGTAGCCCAGTGGTTCAGGCATGCGGCTGTCAAGCGGCGGTCGTGGGTTCGAATCCCGGCTCGTACCAATGAGTTTTTCGGAACTTATGTACGGAATATTTACCGTTAGCTTTTCGGTGAAGGAAAAACATCGTGAGGAAACCGGTCTAATCCCAATAAGGTCTAGTATTCCCTCTGGGTTGGAAGGTCAGATGGCAGTCGCTTTCGTAAAAACTAGTGCCTATGCCAAATCTTGGGATTAGGTGTCAAAGCGGACCCCGAACTCCTTTAGGGGCACAACTGGGAATAATAACGCTAGGAGGATGATGATGGTGATGTAAATCTGTTGCCGCTATAACAACAAATACTAAAAACACAGAATAAAATAGTTTTTTTTATAGATAATGGGTACGGAACCCTTCGTGCACTTGGCCGGTTTTTTCAACTCCGTCTGACTGACCCACACAAGGATGTAAGATTCGCCTACACCGATGTGAGCACCTATTTACTCCGTCCCCACTGTATACAACCACTATTCAAATGTAAATTATCATAATTTTCTCGACGCCTTTTAAATGAAACTGGGCTCATTGAAATCGATACGTGCGCGTACGCATAGAAATGTGATTACGCGCGCCGAACGCAAATAGAGACTGTTTGCACGGCCTGCATGTGGAAAGTGACACGTCTGTGCCTAGGGTTTAACCACCTTATTCAATCTTTATTTTGGTTAAATTACATTTTCTCTATAAGACTATACCTACTCGTAATATTTACGATTAATCATACAAAAAAAGTAAATGAAATTAATTTGTCCGAAAGCATCATTATTCCAAAATCTCAATCCGAACGCCATCATCAAGCTGCACCGACAATAGCCCAGCTCTTAAAATTGATGATGCACATGCTATTAGCTAAAATATGTTTTCCCTTTCTTTCACACGCAAATATCATGTGATGATTTTGTAAAATAAATGGGTAGTTTCATATAATTTATTGCAAATTAGGGTAGTTAATAATAATGCAAACCGACTCGGACGTTGTAGTTGAGCATCCCTCCCTTTTCGGTGGGGTAGGGTGAACAAAAAGCCGATGTCTGGGCAGGAGCGGGCATTCTTACACGAGCGTTAGCAACGCGATGAGGTGCTGGATACTTAGTTAAATTAATTGATATAATTGTGAATTTTTAGAAATATGTCCTAAGTATATGTATAAGTAACTGAGTGACCGGTAGATGAAGAAAAGCAAGTTTTTAGGCGCATCCCGCTGCGGCTTGCGGAGCGACGGTCCGCACGGTACCATACACTGCACTGCGAAATTAGTACGCGGCTATTAATAATTATTGCACCATTAAATAAGAAAAACATGTGATAACCGCCGTAAGGCCCGTAAGGCCATTCGGTATTTGACAAAAGTCAAATCAGCTTCCTTGTATGAAACGTCAAAGACGCTCAGTTAGCATGGAATTTGTAGGGATTACTGTGTTGTGACGTTACAATCAAGCAACGTCCTTATTGCTAGTTTTTATGAATTAAAAAATCTTAAAATAGCAAACATAAATGAAAGCTTGATACTTTCCGAGTATTTTCGTAATGTTTATCTGTTGCTAATGAAAAAACCATTTATTTTCACTGTTGTCAAATACCCAATTTTAACCCCTGATGACCCCTTTAACATGTGATTCTGTGTATCTGTGGTAATTTGTTCCCAACGTGTGAGTTCCTGTACATCCAGTACTAAATACGCCATCAAGCACCATCGCTCTAGCTAGGTGGTTGAAGACCGAAGTTAACTTAATAGCATGAAGTAATCTAACTTGACGAGTAAGAGATAAGAAAGCGAAAGTGAAGAATTCCATTTTAATAATTACCATTTAGCTTAGGTATAATAAATCGTTACGGTTATTGAAACACTTTCAATTTGGTTCAGTTTCTTGTGAAACACGTAGGTATTCATGTAGTGCCGAGATTCATATTTACAGGCTTATTTCTTTGCGTGATGAGGGCATAATTAATATTTATAACTTCACTAAAATACACACAACAATCGTAATCGTAACAAGCGGCATAGGAAAAATGTTAACAATCCAAATCCGTCAGTAAGGTGTAGCGTGGGTATAAACCCCCCCCCCCCCCCCCCCCCCCCCCCCCCCCCCCCCCCCCCCACAAAGGTAAAGGTCGCGTTAGTCCACTGGATGCGGATGCAGTAGGACCGATCACTTTGACATCTTTGGGCGAGGCCTATATGTCCAGCAGTGGACGTCTTTCGGCTGGTATGATGAAGTGGTGTCACTTTCTAAGCTTTTATTTCAATCCATGTCCTCAACTTAGAAATTTTTATTTGTTTTTCAGTTAGTTTATTACCCATTTGTAAATACAGTGGTATTCGCGAAAAAAAAACGTACTTACAAGCAGAAATCTATCCCCAGACCAAGAATGCAAGCTTGAAATTCTTGAATAAGCATATAGGATGGTAAGGTGGAGGCCGGTTAGTTATAGGCCTCCCGGTCCTATCTCCGTTTGGTTGCGTGTTCAGGTTGCCTTTCTTGGATCGTAAAATCAAATGCCGGTTGGATTGGAGAAAACTGTATTGGTGAACTTGAGTGCACTATGGAAACTAAATAATAAATCAAAATAGGTACAATGTTCACAAGCGTTTTGGAACAAATCGATGTGACAAGAGAGAATAATAATCTTGACATAAATATGTTTCTATTTTTGAATCCCTGACCAGCCAGTCGTGCAACAATGTTGCCACAAGCATATGCAGCAATATACCGATATACAAACATTGTTATGACTGCACATCTGATATGAAATGCATGTCTCGGACAGGTACCTACACTAGAAGTGTTAATTAGAGATTAAGCCCGCATTAACCGGTAAATAATACACGATTATGTACATGCGATATTGTATTCATTTCATATTGTCACGCAACGTTTGCTTTACTTTTGATAGACATTATATTTATGTGCTCGCAGCTTTACTGGCAGTTTTTTAAGGGGCACTTTTGCCTCAGGTGCCACTTGGGATGGTTCCCTAGGTTCTGAGCGAACCCCTCTTGCCACACGGTGGTCAGCTCATCGGGGGGGCAGAAAATGTCCCCTTTCGCTCTGCAGTCTTTGTTAAATTTTCACCCAGCTCCAGCTCAAGAGTCCGCAGTAAGCTCGGCCGAATTTCACCTTCCTCATTTTAAAACTACGCGTTGGGTTGTAACGAAACTTTGCATACAATGACATGAAATAAGTATATCTAGGTCTGTAATTAGTTTATATGGCTCCAGTGGCTCCAGTTTATAAAACAACCAAATACCTAAATACAGCAAAAACAAGTTTTGTATGAAAAACTTAAATTTGTTGTACTTTTTAGGGTTCCGTACTCAAAGAGTAAAACGGGACCCTATTACTGAGACTTCGCTGTCCGTCCGTCTGTCTGTCACCAGGCTGTATCTCAAGAACCGTGATAGCTAGAGAGTTGAAATTTTACAGATTATGTATTTCTGTTGCCGCTATAACAACAAATACTTAAAACAAAATAAAATATTTTTTTAAGGGCGGCTCCCAAACAAGAAACGTTATTTTTTGCCGTTTTTATAGATAATGGTACGGAACCCTTCGTGCGCGAGTACAACTCGCACTTGGCCGGTTTTTACTGTGGTATCTGAAGCTACATGAACTGATTACAGACCTGGATGGTACTTAACTTATTCTAAGTAGGTACAACGTTTCAGATCAAACTAGCTAGTCGTTTCAAAATGAGAGCGTAACTACGTTTGCATGGAGAATCGAGCTTGCTGCGGACTCTTGCAGAGTGTCCTAAACGCGGAACCGTCTTAAAAAAGCCGTCCTTGTGTAAATCAACTTATTTAAAACTGTTACTTGTTAATGTGTGTTGTGCGTATAACATCACCGTGAATAACACATTTTCTCCATCTTTTAACCTACAATTGAAATAAAAATTATGTGCGCTATATCTACCCCTTTTGTAGAATACAGGCGTGAGTATTCTACAAAACGGGAGTACATAGGAAAGAAAGAGGTCGTAAAAGCAACTTGTCGAAATATTTACCACCATTCTGCTCATTACTTGAGCTCGTAAACCTACGAACAGCCATTGTTTACTTTTCCCATAAGTATTAAACCGTAACCACTCGTTTTGCCTTACTCACTCAAATTCCGGGAATGAGAAAGTTAAATGTTGTTAGACTTCTCTCATGGCATTTGCATACACAAATTCGTTTAG
Source organism: Epinotia brunnichana (assembly GCA_963854355.1). Classification (NCBI taxonomy): domain Eukaryota; kingdom Metazoa; phylum Arthropoda; class Insecta; order Lepidoptera; family Tortricidae; genus Epinotia; species Epinotia brunnichana. Next base: position 2,029,252 of record OY977954.1, on the reverse strand, counting down.
ACATAGACAAGACAATAATAATTAATTAACAGGGCAGCGAAACAAGCAATGTGGAGTCCGGCGAAAATCATATAACTATATAATAATATGTAATATAATGTAAATTCTTGAATTGTTTATTTGAACTGTTTGTTTGTTTGAGTTAATTTGAAGGTGATGTTGATACTTAGTAAGTTAGACAGAATTAGGTATATAACGCTAAAACTGGTATCCCAAAATACAAACTTGGTTACTCGGATTTAAATTCTGCGTTGGATCTTAATTTTTCACCTTTTTAGCTACCACTCTGAATCTACAGTATCTAAGGTAAAAGTCCTAGTCCTCGACGTTGCACTAGTGTATGACATGTGCACTTTATGTCAAAGCAATATGGGTTTAATTCGAACTGAGAGGATTTTTCTTCATTCGAATTTAAGCCATGTGTCTTTGACATAAAGTGCCCTTGTCATACCTACACTGGTGCAACATACATGGTCATACAGTCCGTACAATATATAGTAATATACATCACAGTGGCTCATTTGTAATTATGTGATGTGTCTTCGTTCAAAACGCATAGAGCTAAGTTAAGTATGTGTGCGTCTATTGAGAGAAGATTGATATCGTATTGAAATTAGATAATGTTATTGTTAGCTATTATGCGTAGTACTACCACTACGCTCTGCTGGTTGTTTTAATTCGAACAATAATACCTAACGTGTGGTCATAAGCGATAGTAACATTAACACTGGATATACGCAAATACTAACCAACAACATAACGTAAGCGTATCTCAATTAGCGTGAGAAACTTCGGTTTGAAATTCGTTGGTGAAATTGTACCTACACTTGGAGCTTGGAGAATGGAATTCTCAGAATTATGACATTTAGGATGATTCACGGTTCGATGATGGAGATAGGTGGCCATAGCGATTCTTATACCACACAAGAAAAATAAAATGCAAAAAAGTACAGGCGGCAACTTGTAACAAAAGTTTTTGACAGAAACTTATTACCGTGGCAGCCATTTGACCTTTCACCCAGAGGGAAACTCTTTATTTACATACTTTTCACTCAGAACACCAAAATGTTCGGGGCCTCACACATAATAAGCACCTGCTTTCGATTCGCCTCAAATACCCAGATACCCAGAAATGCAATTGCATCGCGGCCGTGAGATTCAGCTGTTGCAAGTCGACCGACTTGGCGATTTACACGCATTGCACGGGTACGAGCATGGTTTACTAATAGCTTTACATTGAGTTAAATAAATAACATACCATTAAGTTAATGCAATGAAACACTGGGCTTTCAGCTCGGTCCACTTTCCATACATTTTGGCACGGCAGTGGTGGGCTCTCTCTTGAAATGGCATGGCAACAATCACCTATATATTATTATACAGAAAAGATGTAGAAAATACTGAATTTTCTACGGGAGAGGCAAGAAGAAATTATCTTTAAGTCAAGTGACAAATTATATCTGTTCCTCTGATACTATACTAACATCCACTATATCCTCAAGTTTTAGGTACAGTATACAACATTACACCCGTAGCCAAAAGTTCTCAGATCAGAGTTCAGAACTCTGATCAAAGCTTGAGAGTCCTAAACGTTTGGCAAAAAGGACATATTTGGACCATGATCCCTTTCGATGAGCGAATCCGACTACTTAAGATACACTTGGTAGACATGGTACGAATAGGATATTGAATAAAAATACAACAGCACTACATGTTTGGTCACAAGTATGCCATGCAAATATTTAAGAATATCATGGTTCATGTGTAGCTCGATAGGTTTTATCGTCACATTTTCACCGTAAACGTGACTATAAAATCTATCGTGCTAGCTGGGCTGATGACTTGCCCTGATACGAGTATAATATTTTATAACAGAGGCTCTAGTATAAGGTGTTATCGATACAATACGTTTTCGAACGCGTTTAGTTTAAATTTTTATGGCAACGCGCACAGCGCCTCTGGTGGTAACAATTAGGAACTACGCGTTTCCATACAAATTAAAACAAAACGTAAACGCGTTTGAAAACGTATACTTAACGAAAAAACTTATACTTGGGCTACATATACTTTTTACTATGAAATCGCTTGTAGTTAGTTAATAACATGAACATTCCAATTAACCACGATAACACAGATTCCGTATCAGTTACAAGTTACATAAAAAAGCCAGGAAAAGCGAGATTCAATAAGGAAACCGGGCACATCGATCTAACCGACTGCGGTCGACACGTTGCGCAATGTGTTACGTGTGTCGAGGTGTTTGCTGTTGATGGACTTTCTTAACCACAACGCGTTAAAGCCCCTACTAGACTGTCGCCGACACGCCCCTGTAGACAGTTGTTTCAGTTGTTTGCAGTAAAATTTCATAATACAGCGGTCGGTGCCGACCAAGGTCGCTCGGTCGGAGGGGCGTGTTGGCGACCGTCTAGCAGGGGCTTAAGGAGACGAAGTGGCTTAGATAGGCTAGGGTTTAGTGAGCTAAATGCTGGCCAGCAGGTCGATCACGTAACGCATTGTACGCGCGTCAGTTAGATCTAAATGTCACTTTTTCTATAGAAAAATTACAGATAAACTGTCCTAACGTGCGTTCAGAACGTTACGTGATTACCCCTCTGTTGAATAAAAGTAATATTACTTACTTGCAGTGTTGGGCGTAATTAATTACTTTTTGTAATTTAATTACAAATTACACAATTATTAATTCAATTACGTTAATTAAATTGAATGTAATTAAAATTTCATGTAATTGAAATTACTTTGTAATTTGTAATTGTAATTACATTTATTTGTAAATTAAATTACTAAATTACTTTAAGTCAACTTTTTTTATAAACAATGAGACTTCATACGTGTTTACTTGGTCTGATTGCAATGATGTAATAATCAAAACAATAAATGTGTGTACCTATATTTATATTTATTTGAATTGACTGAACCACAAAACTAATACTGTTGTTAGGTTAGACCGGACAGATATAAAAATGTAAAATGCATACAACACGTATATTTTTTTTTTAATTTCAAGCTAAACCTTGCAAAGCTCTTCGAAAACAAAGTTATTACACTCATACACTCTTAATAAAACAAAAGTAATTTGTAATTTAATAAGTAATTAATTGCAAAATGTAATTAATAATTCAATTAATAATTACATTTTGTAATTGTAATTGAAACTTATAATTATAATTTCGTTTTCCCTGTAATTATAATTTGTAATTGCAATTACTTTTTGTAATTGTAATTATTAATTAGTAATTCAATTACGTTTTGCCCAACACTGCTTACTTGTGAATTTAAATTACTGTTGTACACGGGTCTCATCAATGGCCTGTAGCATCTATTAAAGATGATTTAAGCAGCGTATTAAAGTGCGGCACTAGCGTACCCAATACGAGAGCGACAGTGACGCCCGCATATATAACATGTAAATGTCATACACATCGCTGTTGGAGGCGCAGCAGCGCGCTGGTGTCTCAATGCTCGTTTGTAGGACAACAGGTCAAACCAGGTGATATCATGTACTGTCACGCCTTCATAAAGTGTCTTCCTCCATTGGTCTCGGTCCTGCGATTGATTTTCCCAATTCTTGGGGTCGATTTTGAAGGACAGCATGTCACGTTTTGCACTGTCCTTAAAACATAACATAGTGCGCTCCACCGGTCGCTTAGCGTAAGCTATTTCACCCAGGAGAGTTTTACGTGGCAATCGAGAGGGCTCCATCCTTTGCACGTGCCGTCTTTGTTTTAAAACTGCAACAATACTGGGTAACCGCGCGATGTTGAGCACCCTCTCGTTTGTAACTCGATCCTTCCGCGAGATGTTCAAAATACGCCGAAGACAGCGCATGGGTCTAACGCGCTACCTATTTACCTTTATTTATGTCGTTTCGACACGGGTTCCACCGGTTATGGTCAAACTGTCGTCCCAGCAAGTTGTCAACAGAGATATGGGCTCATAATATTTCACAGTCGATAAAATATAGAGGGTACACCCCAAAAAAGTCCGAATTGCATCAAAGTAGGATAGAAGTCAATTTGGCACTCTTTGGGGGAGGCCTATGTCCAGCAGTGGACGTATTTCGACTAGTATGATGATGATGATGAAGGTCTTCCAATTCCAATTACAGTTTTATAAAAAATTGGTTACATTAACATAATCTCAACCATAACACGGAGAGCTGACCCCAGTGACCCCATGACCATATAGGATTCATAGTTTGGAGATAGTTATTTTAAACTTTTTTTTCTACATTCCAGGTGGAGACAGGTCGTGAAGAGCTGAAAAAGGAGCGGGAGATCATGCAGATGGTAGCGGGCCTGCAGCTGGGACCTGATGAAGTGGACCGGAGAGAGGTGCCCCCACATCTCCTTAGAGCGCGACACGCGCCTAGGTAATTAATAATGATACTGATAATTTACTTTAAAAGTTTTCACCGACTTCAAATCAGTAGCCAAATTGCTTCAAGTTTGCCTATACAATTTGAAAGAAAGAAAGAAAGAAATTAATTTATTGACAGCCAAAATAACACCACATCACAATATAAGAGAATACACAGTACTTATATAAAAATAAACTTGTGTCCGTGTCCTTGTGTCATGTGTACAAGAAGACTGGTGGTGCTGCTATAGTGACCGAAAGTGGACACCACTCAGCATATGCTCTGACATTAAATAATGCCACAGCGCTGGTCTTCCGTGGGGCCCAGGGCTGTAAGGTAGTTCCGAACAGCAAAAAGTGGAAAACGTGGTACTACATTTGAAGAGTTCCCTCGATCTCTCCAGGATCCCATCATCGGAACTGGATTTTGGTGACAACGGGACCAATATGGAAGTATATGCTTTCAAACGAAGAAATAATTAATTCAAGTCGGTTCATAAATTACCGAGCTATCGCGTAACAAACACAAAAAAACTAACTTCAATTCAGTACTTCGTCAAGCCACATATAGGTATATGAAAATTTCCACATTTCCCTACCAATTTACCGCATGAACTGCTTTCCGAGAGCAAATGCGTTGATTATATTACTGAAAAAACCCAAGTCGCTATCTGTGGGCTGCTAATATTTGAGGAGTTCCGTCGATTCCTCAAGGATCTCAGAATTAACTCTTCATTAGTCGCTACTTCAACGGAATCATCAGTCAGTCAGAATCTTTGACGTACTTTACGTCTTTGAGAAGTTCCATAAGTCATCAGTTCCACTTCACCAAAATTGCGGGTTTTCGAAGGTAAATACACGTCAATAGGTTGCCTATGATACGGTCCCCGAATTCGCGTGCCACAAATCTTGACCTAAATGTCGATCCCCGATTGGTTTACGTAATCACGAGAGTGCTGTCCCTGGAGTACAGACGCTTAAATTATCTGTCAAGATGTATGATATGATGATGACGTAGGTAAGGCTGATAGAAGTACATTGAAGTCTGAAAAAATAATAATTGAAATGCAATTTGAATGTGAATGAGATTGATCCGAATCTATGAAGTAATTTAGTGTGTCTATGAGTATAGTATAGTCCAGTTTTTCTCAGGGATAACTGGTGTATTTGTTTAGAGCGGCCGCCTCATTGAGCCACTCGTGGCCGCATTCAGACACAAGTAGTTGACTGGACCACTAGTGGTCACGTTTAAGGCCTGGGCACACCAGACGCGTGTGCAGCATCACTGCGCTGTAAAATATGAATCCCGATAGTGCATGTCACACTGAATGAATGCGTGCACGTGTACGTAACGCGGTGTGACATGTCTTATGAGTATTCATACTTTACAATGCAGTGGTGCACTTGCTGCACACGTATGTGGCGTGGCTCGGCCTTTAGTGGCGGCCACTAGAACCCGTGATGGCGGTCGCTCTTTACCAGCTGATGTATTTTTCGCAATTTCAATCTAGCTATTAAGTTCCTTCACAAGGTACTCCTGTTTTTGTACCAAATACCGATACAGATCGGTACAGGATATCGGACTGCGAGAAATCCGAATAACCTTCGCTCAATGATTTAGTCGATTTGAATCAGGCTTTCGCGCCTGACCGGTTTCTGTAATTATTTTGAAAACAAATTGGCAATGCTTACAAATTCGAGTGGTCGGAGAACTGTAGGTACAGTGTAAAAACCTTTCAGCAGGCCGGGTGAAATTCAATCTTACATGTCAATGTCATATAAATTTAGATCTATTTATCTCACAACAAACAATTGCACTTAAAATTACAAATAGTACATTTTTAGGAATCTATATTGTGATCGTCAGATTTTAAACAATGTCATAATAATAAATAATACAAGCATTATGTCAACAAATTACAAAATATAATGTATGACCTACTTTACACCTATTTGGTTTTGAACAAGCCATAGAGAAAGTGTACAAAAATCAGCAGTGACGTCTGCTAAACAAACTTGTAAATTTCAAATGAAAGGGATTTTTTTAAATATTTGTTGCTCCTAGCTAGATTCGTATTTGCTGCATTCTATCATACCCGGCCAGCCCCTGTTACTAACTGAGGTATCGGAATCGGAACCCACGTTACTGCTTAATTCAAAGATTGATTTATCTAGTATGGGCTGGCGCACCGCCAAATGGGGTGCCAGCATTAGAAATCCAAAATAATTCTAGTTTCATCAAAACAGTTTAATGCATGTGGAATTATGTACTGTCAACCAACTTGATTCCTAGGCCATCATAGAACCTTGCCGTTGTAAATGCTATGTCAAATACGGGTTACTATTACTAGGATTATTGCGTCGCTATGTAGCAATTAAAATGACAGAGTTCTACGGTGGCCTAGGAATCAAATTGGTTGACTCTACATGTCGTGCTAGGTAATGGATTATCCGCTAATAATCATAAGGTACAGGTACTTTTGCGTAGGACCTCGCTCTACCTGTTATGAGGTCTATGGCGGAATGTGGGCATGCCGGTGTTCAGTTAGCCATAACGGTAATCGATACATGTCAAATTCATCTTGATGTCCTCCGGAAATATATGCATGATTGTGTATTGAATATATAGCTATTCTAGTACAGTCACCTGCATTCATATCTACCACAAAAAACGCGACTCAATATCTGACACGTGTCTGAGAACGTGGCAGAATTTTTTTGGGGAGATTTTGCCCTCTTTATGGCGTATATTAATGCTGGTGATGGTATCAATATATTTTCAAAAATGTACCTAATATAAATAATTGAATTCGTTCTCTTCTCAGTAAATAAGGTAAACGTGCTCGACGTTGTACCAGTATATGGAAAGGGTACTCTATGTCAAAGTGACATGGCTTAAATTCGAATGAAGAAAAATCCTGTCAGTTCGAATTTAAGGCGCTGTCAACACCAAAAACGCGCACACTGTCTATTTGTATCGGAGTAAGCGAGAGCGATTGTTACTTGAGCGGCCAGGTTTTAGACGAAAATAATGAATAAATATTGAAATAAAAAAAAGTGTGGATTATTTGTGAAATATGGCTCGTCTACGGTTTAGGTATGAATATGTGGACTTCGTGTTTTTAATTACAGACCCATACGTCAAAAAAATAAGGACATAGAACCGTTTAAGATGATTTTAAGACCAATCTTTGCAATTATTTTCTATCGAGCCGATTTCATCCATTTATGTTTCGAGTCCGTCTACGGTCTTGGAAATATGGTATGATGAATATTAACTTATATTTTTTTGATGTGCTAGAACAAATAATTTTTCTTATACAACTGCTCAAATAATATCAATTTCAACAAATTTGGTCTTGTCAGCCTCTTAACCCATATTGCTTTGACATAGAGTGCCCATGTCATATACTAGTATATACTAGTACAGCGTCGAGCACTCGGACGTTTACCTTATGACGGTGAATATTGCACAAACTTTACATACGTCTTGGTCAACCTATTCAAAGCCAATGACTCGCATATGAGTCATGCCTCTACGTGCGATTTCAGCTACAGGGCGGAAACACGCTCGATGCGTGGCCTAGAATGCGAAAAACCGTGTGTAGAGAAAAGCGATCATAGTCGCTTTTCTCTACACACGGTTTTTCGCAGAGCCCGAATAGCGGGTTCCTGGCACTCAGTGTTCTTTTGCTAACTTCCTAATAATGATATTCAATAGGGATAGAACCGGCGACTTTATCAAAATATTTCGGAGACGTAGTAGCGATTTTCGCCGACTATGTCCCCTGGTACTGTCAGCATTATAAACATTAGGGTGATTCATAAAAACCGAAATATTTAAATTTCATTGTCTCTCCCTCTTATTTTGTTCTAATACGTTAAAAAAGAACGTCTGATTTTATTTTTATTTTTGTATAAGATTTAGGGGTCGCTACTGAATTTTGAAATTCTTAAGGTTTGTATATATCTCCATAGTAAGATTTTTTAGCGGCGTGGGTAGGTCTTAAAATCATCGCCAGAATCCGTTTTTAGCATATTAACACAATAAAATTAATTTTTGAATTACTGGCTGAAAATAAGTGATCTTTTTTTATATTTTCAAGATTATTTATCTCCTATCATCAAATGTAGCTCATGAAAGTAGTAAAATATTAAATATAAAAAAAATCTTAATCATATCAGCCGAAAGACGTCCACTGCTGGACATAGGCCTCCCCCAAAGAGTGCCACAATGGCCGGTCCTGCGCCACCCGCATCCAGCGGACTCCCGCGACCTTCGAATCCATGTTGCATCGTTATCAATCAAGCTGTCAAATCTTACAGCCCGTTCACACAGGGTTTCCGTTTTACTGTTCCGTTTTATCGTATACGTTTTTTTTCATTGATGGCGTATGGAGTTGTATGAGCGACTTCACATATGACACAGTATTCAGTATACAGTCATCCATAATAAGTTTATCCGTTAAAACGGGTACCGTAAATACGGAGACTCTGTGTGAACGGGCTGTAATACGTCAATTGAACATAATGTAACTACATCATCACAGTATTATTTGGGTCATTGTCAGTCACAAAAACAAAAATCGTCTTTTCGGTGGCCAATAGTTAAGGGCTCATGTTTATATATAATATGTTTTTATCGCATAGAATTATAGAAAAGGCGACGCCGTTTATGCGGATTCAGAGTTCCACCAAAAATTAGGCTTTATAGCCCTTAACTTTGACAATGACCCATTTAAATAGTAAGCAACTAAGCAAACTTAATATATTAGATTATTAACTTTAGGTACTATAAGTTACGTATTAAATAAGTTATCACTAACTTATCTCCCGCGACCTTTACCAGGTCATCAGTCCACCTTGCGGGGCCTACCCACGCCGCGCCCTCCGGTACGTGGTTGCCACTCGAGAACCTTTCCGCCCCAGCGGCCATCGGTTCTACGTGCAATGTGCCCCGCCCATTGCAATTTAAGTTTAGCAATTCGGTGTGCTATATCGGTTACCTTGGTTCTGCTGCGGATAGCCTCATTTCTGATGCGATCGCGCAGAGACACTCCCAGCATAGCCCTCTCCATTGCCCTTTGAGTGACTTTGAACTCCATTGACCTTTGAACGCGCGTTAGGAAAATTTAACTGTCATTTTTCCATATAAAAAGTGACATTTAGATCTACCTGACGCGTGTACAATGCGTTACGTGATCGACCTGAAGGCGTTTGCTATTCAGACGACAATAATAAACAAAACAACAGTTTAACACACACTTATTTCAATTCCAGATAACACAACCTACTTGCGACACCTATCGGCGGATCGAAGAACTTTCTACAGGATAGGCATCGTGCATGCGTCCCGGAAACGGCACTTACCTCGGTTCCAACGCCAACCACGTGTGCCGCTTCCCCGAGCCTTATGTCCGTGCAGTAAGGTCGAAACTGCTTTGTACAATAGCTGTAAGTTGCGGCTATTGCCAAATCGAATCGATGACCACAATCAGATCGATTGGCACGAATGTACGTAGTTTAACGAATAGAGTATTTACAGATATATTTTTTATACAGTTTTTTGATTCGAGATTGCTCAAGTGTGCGTGAATTGTAGCCATGAAAATGTTTAGTGTCAAAAGTGCCTTTTATTATTAGAAATGTTACAATGATCAAGTTTGCTTAAAAACATAACACGAAGCATAATTCAATGTATTATCAGCCTACCACGATTACGTATATATATATATATACACGATGATTTTTAATCCGTGAACAGGAACAATTTTTTCTAACTCAATAATTGATGGGGATTACGTTAAAGTAGTAATTACGTGGAAACAAACTTGTTTTTTTTAAACAATTTTAATTTTGAGTTAAATTTTAACCTAAAATCCTTGTCACTCTACTACCTTATCGGTTTTAATGAGTTTGTAACCTCTTTACAAACTTATTAGCAATTGACAATTTATGCCAAACCATGTCCTTGACATTGTCAATCACTTTTGTCCCGCCATACTGATGGCACTTGACGTATCGTAGTTAAACTTTATTATACTGTAGGATGACCATGTATTCAATGGTTACTTGTTTTAACTATGTTTTCACTTTTAATTAATTAAACAGTGAAGAAATAACGCCCGACCTCGCCGAATAAGTTTAATTTGGGCTAAATTTTAATATTTTCCCACTCCTGTTCACGGATTAAAAATCATCGTGTATATATATCGGATATAAAGTGTTATGTATGTGCGCGTCAGCGCACCGCTCCTACGTAACAAATGAGTGTGTCTATAACCTCCAGTTGTTTCACTCGTGCCCCAATGTTCTATTTGAGCAGGGAGGGCACGAGTGAAACAACTGGAGGTTATATACACACTCATTTATTACGTAGGAGCGGTGCGCTGATGCACACATACATAACATAAAGTACCTACTCGTCCCTCACAAGCAAGTACCTACCTCACATAGGTACTGAGTGGGAATGGGCGATAAATGCTTATTTATTTAATCGTATGGCATACATTATTTGGCCTTTGAGTTTGTCACTTTTTAGTACCACCCAGGGGACACGTGCAGGGTTGTGGTGGGTAGCTCCTGCGGACGCGAGTGACAGTTGTTCCCCCTTTTGTCAAGTGAGTGGGCAACTCGACTTGTTAGAGGTTCTTAAGCCGCCCGAAGGCCTCTAACTCGGCTTAACGACTACTGTCACAGACAGCATCCGGGATCAACTGCTTAGCGTGCCTTCCAAAGCACGGAAGCGCTCATTTATAGTAACCACTCAAACAGGCGGTCACCCATCCAAAGGACTGACCGCTGCCATCTTTGCTTTACCTGCGTTATCGTTTCCGATTCGCAGGCGCCGCAGTGCTATGAACGCTTCGAGCGATAAATGCTTAATTTCGGACACGCGATCGTGCTACCTGATGAGAAGGCATACTAAAGACAAGATGAAACCATCTCTTTATTTCAAGTTTTTTTAGAATCAGAAGGCTGACTATACTTACCTTATAATCCTTACATTAAGTATTATGAATACATGTGACTTTAATCTGCAATTTTCTTTCACTTAGTAGCATTGCTTAAAAGCTGCTTTTTCAATTAGGGTCATTTCGCCGGTTACGCGACCACCTTCGGTTAGCGACCACTTGAAGAACATGGTTTTTTTCAATTGAAGATAACATCAATTCTACAGAGCCTATTGAAACAGTCAGTCGTATGCCTTATTGTTTGTAGTTATGGAATAGGAATTTACAAAAAAAACGAGAAAATATGCTTTCAGTTCTCCAAGTCAGCTAAGTGGTCGCTAACCGGCACATGAAATTAGGTGGTCGCCAACCGGCGAAATGACCCTAGTATGTTTCCATACTAATTGATCAAGCTTAACTACGAAACTATATGTTACATTCACATGTAAAGAAATGTAGCTTAGACTAGTTTGGACCACTTTTTGATACGTCATGTGTATGGAAAAATTTGGGAGATTTAACAATAATAATAATTTAACACTGCCATAACCTGCCTATTAAATCGACTGGTTATAATTAACCAGTTGCACGTAGAACCGATGGCCGTTCGGGTGGCGGGGTGGCGGATGCGGGTGGCGCAGGACCGGTCATTGTGGCACTCTTTGGGGGAGGCCTATATCCAGCAGTGGACGTCTTTCAGCTAATACGATGAATGATGATGATTAACCAGTTAATGTGTCTAATTGTTATTGCAACCACATCACAATGTTAAATCTCACAGATCCATGACCCAAAAGGTACTAAATAAAAGAAGGTTTTTGTGGAAAGGTTGAGGTTGAGATTTCTGGAGCCACTTTCGTAAAATGTTAGAATAAAGAAATGTACAAAATATAAATCGGAGGTGCATGGTGCATGTATTGTATATACCTTGTATCTTTAGAAATGGCTAATTTGTAAACAAATAAGGCAGTGTCTTTCAACCTGTGGGTCGCGACCCCCAGGGGGGTCGCGGCTGCTTGGATTCTTACTCTAGGGGGGTCGCGCCATGAAAAAGGTTGAAAAACACTGAAATAAGGTAACCATCCCATTGTTTGACAACCTAAGGTCGCGGACTGGACGGCTGCTCGTACATTGAAATCGCTCGAACGTAATGAACTGCCGCTCGTCGCCCCGCTGCCCGCTGGCGTCCAGTCCGCAGCCTTAGAGTTGACATACGGCGACTTTTTGCAGCACTACTAACGCGATGCAGTACCTATCGATTCAGGTGATTTTGACAGGTGGCTAAGTGTCGCAACAAGCGTCGTGTCGCGTGTAACGACTCTTAATGCCATGTTAATGCCTAATAGTTGACACTAAGATTTAAAGTGTCGAGTATTAGGTTCCTGTCAAGCACTGGGACGCGCACGTAGCTTACCTGTGTTCTAGACATTTTATCATTTAATGAATAGCTTGTTTTAAACTGACCGAACTATTTGGTATACAACTATTTGTAATGTCATTAATGTACTTCTTTCTACTTAACTAGAATTTTAAATCATAGTACCGACTTACCTAACATATCATCGTTTACATTTTTGGCCATGTCTAAACAAAATAATTTAGTTTTACATAATTATATGATATTCCATAATTATTGTAATTTCGTTGTGAATCGCATTTGTTATTATGTAACACAATAAAACGCAACGATACGTATGTTTATGTAGATAAGTAGGTATATTTTAAATATATGTACGTACATCCTAGCTCATTTCTGCACACCAGAGCAGGGTAGCTAGTGTGATCACGCGCATGCCAGACAAAGCATTAGTCCCCTATTATGTTAGTGAGAATCGAATGGTTTCTGTTCGACATAAATGCGATCATGCTGGCTAGCCCATTCACGGCCACGCTACGCTCGTAGCGCTACGCCGTAGTCCGTAGCAGCTTAACACATTCAGTGCCGGGAACCCAATATCGTGTCCCTACGCCGTAGTCGCTTTCCGCTACGAGCGTAGCGCGTAGCGATTCGCGGCAGTGAATGTGTTAAACTCCGTATGTAGCGAAAAGCGCTCGTAGCGCTCTGACGCATGTGTGTCGTCAAGGGCGCTGAATGGGCTAGGCAGTAGCTAGGTTTTACGTAATGAGCAGAGAGTCCATCACAAATCCTACCAAGTCTATTTCCTTACAGTTGTATGTTGTTTATCTCACTAACACGGGTGCGTCGTTTGTGTGCGGGATGCACCGTCAGCTGCAGAGAAAAGAAAACCGGATTCATGCTGTCTGATGCGCTATCGCCTGAAATAACCAGTGATCGGATTTCCCGGTGCAACACGGGATGAATGACCTCAAACATTATACTAATATGGATATACCCCGGGATTCCACAACTTATATTGTTGAATAAGTTTCTGGTTATATTATATTCAGTAAATTTTAATAACATTTTGTCGCGTAAAATAAATGTTTTCGCAAAATAAGTGCATGTGAATATAATAAACGTTAGTATTTTCTTTATTCATGTTAACTCTTAGGAATAGGTTTTTTATAATATGCATATACAAATAAAATACAAAAACACATAAAAAACAATAAAAAATACATACAAACACATTATAAAAAACCTAACCTAGGATGCCGCCAAGGCGTTTATTATTTTGCAATTTCGATATATGTATTTTGAACAATTTTAAAATATAGGTTGTAAAACTGTTTAAAACTGACCTACCAAATAGTCTTTGGGTATTAGATATTGAATGATATACAAATTCTTGAAGTATTGATAAACCGCGTTATATGTGATAACAATAACAAACATGGAGGATTTTGTAGGTACCAAAAATTCTGTACAGGTTTACATTAAATTAAACTAAAGAATATTCAATGCATTGGTAAAGACTTCGTTTATGTTCGTAATTTGAGCTGCCTATTAAAGTATACCTATAATTTTTTATATCGAAATAATTTTATTCAAATGAAATCCCGGAATTTTGGTCATATCCATATTTTGTTTTCTACTTGGTATCCCACGGTGTTGCACCGGAAAATCCGATCACTGGAATAACATAAGATGTCGCGTGAGAACGCATCAAATGAGTGTGAATCTAACCGTACAAAATATACATCTGAAACCGATACCGTTCTGTCGCGTCACGTAAGAAAGTATGAATTCGGCTTGACCCTCATTGCATACAAAATGGTACGTAGGAGTGGACACTGAACAACTGTGCTGTATGTAAATGAACGTTTTCTGTGTGTATACTTGTCAGATAAGTAAAAATAGGCTCCGTCTCAGTTGACACAAAAATTATGTAGGTCAAGCGGGGCTAATCCATCAGAGGGGTGATTACATAAAACTGATACAGAATGTTCCTTCCAGTTCCCGTTTCAAATTCTAATCTCCTTATATAAAATGCCCATAAACACGGCCGTAATCGCCCGTTTTCTTTAATAAGAAATGTTCTTTAATCATTGCCCAATGCATTGCGTAACATTTTAAAATTGGAGTTTTGACGGTTTGATGTAATTACCCCTCTAACGGAATAACCCCGTGTGTCCTTACCTAAGTAAATATAATGAACGTACTTAAATATTTTTACCATGGAAGCGTACATGCTGGCGAGATTTTTTTATATGGTTAAACGTAAACTATATTTGTTACCACTTCCCATGGACTTTGGCAAGGATATGTCGACAAATATTAATGTTTTTTAATGTGAAGAAAGTAAAACGATTCCGGCACACGGCGGATTTCAGTCTCTCGATGGCCAGTCAGCGCTGACTTTTAGGGTAAAATCTTGTTACTTACCAACTAAAAGCTCCAAACATACAGTAAAGTGTAGTTATTAATAATAACTTATTATGCCATAAGTACAAATCTGTAAGATACATACTTACTAAAAAAAACCTTGAACCGAAGTTTATTTTTTTAAACTGCAGGGTACCTGTTTGCGCCGATGCCGGTGGTGTTATTCGCTCGACGACTTTAAATAAAACTTCGATAAAAGTTTGACTGTAATATAATGTCCAATTATATAGGCTCTGATTAAAAGCAAGGAGAGTGTGGCCGTTTAGATAGTTACAGAAGTGGTGGTATATATGTTACATCAAAAGTAAGTGACCAGTGATATATAGTTGGTTTAGGTAGGGATAAACCCACACATGTGTAGCACCATGATTGGCGCATTCAAAGCCCCCCTCATGCAAACCGTGCCTGACGGGCGCGTTTTGCTACAGCTTATGAAAAAGGTACCTATAGTTAAGTTTATACACAAAAAAGAGTTGCGTTCGAGCAATTAATCGAATGCCAAAAATAGTCCTGCCCTTGAGTGAAAATAAGTAATATGTAAAAGTGAGTATGGTAAAGAAGATCTTATGACATATTGTTTTAACTGTATTTTTCCGCCGTGTGCCAGACAGTCCTACGTGGTCTTACGTTCGCCAGATACAGACTGAATTTCGCGACCGAGTTCCGTCGCGTAATTCCGCTGCGCGTGATATGCACAATGAAATAAAAAAGTAAGGATTGTCAGTGGAAGGGCCGTAGATTTTGTATAACATCGGTCGGCGGTCATTGTGGCACTCTTTGGGGGAGCAGTGGACGTCCTTCGGCTGATATGATGATCATCGGTCGAAATCACGCTGCGGAATTTCAATTTGCATGCGTGCTTTATTGTATTGTAAATAAATTCTCGAATAATAATTAATTATTTAAGTGCATCTGCATTATGTCGTCATTAGGCTATGAGTGCCATCAACGTTATTCGTTGGTTTAAAATTAATTAAAATGTATTTTTTTAATACCTTGTTACGTTTCTCAATGTATAAACATTCCATTGTGTATATAATTAGAAATGTTTTAGTAATAAATCTTTAATCTTTTCAACGAGTAGACAACGATGTATTCAAATCCATATTAAATATAATTTTTATTTAATAAATAGTCGTTAATAATATGTGAGATTTTCATTTCATCTAGATTATTTAAAAAAACCACCACCATTATCTATAAAAAAGCCATTTTATTCTGTGTTTTTAGTATATTATAGCAGCAACAGAAATACATCGTCTGTCAGTTCAGCTGTTCAGCTGGAACTATCACGGTATCAGTAAGCTACAGCCTGGTAACAGACGGACGGACGGACGTCCCGTTTTACTCTTTCAGTACGGAACCCTAAAAAACGAACGTTGTTGATGTTGTGAAGGGACGCCTGGCCGGAAACAGGCGGGCTGTCGATCGTTTGTCCCGTTCAATCAGCCCCATTCCCTATGGCTGGAGCCTCAGGTTACTGTCCCGGCGGCGTTCCCACGTCAAACTCTTCCATTCCTCTCGTTTTCCTGCATAACTTGGACATCTTCAAGGTCGTCATCCCTCAATCCCCTGACCTCCAACACATGTATTAAACCGCAGTGCCGCGTCCAGTATAATAACGCGTTCAGGGCGCTGTTGCGGCTGCCACGCTGGTGTAGCGCGTCCGGTATGTTCGCGCACGCGCGCGTGGATGGTTTCCCGGCCATCATGCGTGCGCGATGCGCAGCCGCGCTCCGTCCGCCTGCGGGACAGCCGCAACAGCCTCCTGGCCGTTATAGCTGACAGGATGGACAGTCAGCTTGTCATACATTGGACCAGAGTACACTCTATAGTCACCTCGTACACGTGAGTGTCCTGGTTCTTTACTTTGAAATAACTAACACTAGTAAGTAAGTAGGTAAACCTAGATAATAATTTTAACATGTATGGACCCGTGGTTGTCTGAATTAAACGAATTTGATTTTTATTTTATTTTATTTATTTATTTTATAATACATTCCGCTAATAAGTACCTATCCCATATAAACATTCCATGTAAAAAATAGGCCAAGTCTTGAAACTCTTCCACAGTAAAAAGTGGTGAGATATTTCGTAGAGCCAAGTCAGGCATTCTTATTAATCTTTATTTGATTGCTAAATACAATTTTCCAATTTGGCAATCACACAACTTTACTGCATTTACTAATTTTTGCATAGGTACCTAAAACTATGTAAGTGTGATTGCGAAGTCACAAAATTTTATTGCTTGCCATATTATGCCCTACATGTTACTGAAAATTCAGGGTTCTAGCTTTAGCCAGCACAAAATTACAGGATGTTGAAAATGGCCTGAATGGCTTCCAGAAAAGGATGGTACGGCCGTGACTCTTTGTTTTGCTCGACTTGGCGGGGGCACTGCCGTGCCCCCAGATGTACATGCTTACTAGTTTCTTCCTCCCCAGGAGTGTTCTGAATGTACGCCAACCGGTTTTGCCCGCGCATCACTGTCTGTCTGTCTGTCTGTCCCTATGTATGCTTAGATCTTTGGGCTTGTGCACAAATCACGCGAGGTTTTTTCGGCTACTTTTTGACCCCCCCCTTCCCCCTTGGTGATATTTGGTGAGGTTTTTGGCTACCCCCCCTCCCCCACATAACCTCACGTATATTTTTTTCGTTCGACCTAATTGTAAGATAAATAGTATTTTACATAGTAAATCTTGTTTATTTTTCTATCTTAGTAAAATAGACTCGCTATTTTGAAGTGCTAAGTAAAGATTTATGTTTAACGAAGCCTAGAAAAAGTATCTACTCTTGTGGTAGATTTTATTTCTTAGTTTCGTTTTCTGTAGAAAAATACACGTGAGGTATCCTTAAACCCCTCCTCCCCCAACGTGATCTTTCGTGATTTTTTCCTGACCCCCCCACCCCTACCGAACCTCGCGTGATTTGTGCACAAGCCCTTTAAAACTACGCAACGGATTTTGATGCGGTTTTTTTTAATAGATAGAGTGATTCAAGAGGAAGGTTTATATGTATAATACATGCATGTTATTATTGTTTGCATACATATAAACCCGTGCGAAGCCGGGGCGGGTCGCTAGTTGCAAATAAACCAGACAAACCCACGAGATAAAATATAACCGAAGTCTATTTGGAAAGTCCCATATACACAGGTGAAAGATTTTTGAAATCAGATATTATTACTTACATTATCCTCTTCATACAAACTCACACTTACAAAGCTATAATGCAGAAACACGGGATTTTTCTCTTTATACAGCATACCAATCTCCGCTACCGACAGGTAGTATGGAATATATCGCTCTTTAGCAATAAGACCCCCTGCTGTACAGTCAGTATCAAAAGTAGCTACGCAAACGAAGACGTCAAAAGTCTTTATTAAAAGGGAATAAGAACTTTTGACGTCTTCGATTGCGTAGTTACTTTTGATGGTGACTGTAACCTCAACCTATGTAGGTATTATTGATTGGTAAGTATAGATCTTTTTTACTGGTTCGTTGGTGTGAGGGGGTGCAAAAAATAATATTTTTATTGTAGGTATTGTAATTTCCAAGACAGCGCCACCCCTCGGAAAGAGCAGGAACTATCGACTAGCGGAATTTCAATGAAAGCGGCAGTCTATACAGAGATAAAAGTGGATGAAACTATGGTGAAAGGCAACTATTCGTTTCCGCTGTCCTATACACAGATGGCAGCTTAATAAGCGGTCATCAAGCTGCCGTGTGGAGTGACTGTTCGTAACGTTGTATGCCAACACCGTAAAATGGGGTGAGTAGGGATTGCGAGGACAGTTGGGTTATGAATGGGGAGAGAAGGGATGACAGGGGGGGTGAGATGGTTTTTTAAGGCCACTGCTACTTCATCATCATCATATCAGCCCAAAAACGTCCACTGCTGGACATAGGCCTCCCCCAAAGAGTGCCACAATGGCCGGTCCTGCGCCACCCGCATCCAGCGGACTCCCGCGACCTTTACCAGGTCATCAGTCCACCTTGTGGGGAACCCCAACCTGCTACCTAAATAATGTATGCTAGTTACAAATGGAGCTATAGTAATTAAAAAAAAAAAAAACGATCCAACAATTTTTCAAAATCACCTTTGTATGAAATCCCACCTCACCCCACTCCTCCTCTTTTCCGCTTTTCCTTAAGATTTAACTGGTAGAGAATGCTATATGGCATTAATTCCGCCTTTTGTACGATACGTTTTTCTTTTGTGCACTAATGTTTAAATAAATAAATACATAAATAAAATAATAATGATACTTGAACGATTATTACTTTTCTTCAATTCACACAATGCAACTGATCAAGCAGGAGGAAGTAATGTTATATTTATATGAAATACAACTCTTTAACTTCATTCTACTTTATATCTAAGAAGAATAATCAAAACCACTCTCCAAAAGTTCTATTTTTGACGAGACATGATCATGATAATTGAACTTTTTATGATATTCTTCAATGTGTATAATATTAGCAGTAAGCCAACCTTTAATTCTCTTAAAAAGCAAAAACAGTCCAATTTATTATGGAACACTTATTTTTTTAGTTACCATATCAAGCATCAAGATTAGGAAATCATACAAATGTAAGACGTTTGACACATTTGACAATTATATTACTGTTGCCATATAAAATTAAAGCGGCCAAGTGCGAGTCACCCATGAAGGGTTCCGTAAAATAAATTACGGTTTACGATTTATGAATTATTAAAAAAAAAACTACGTACAAGATCTCGTTCGAACCAATTTTTGGTGGAAGTTTGCATAGTAATGAAACTAATGAACAAAATTTTTAGGGTTCCGTAGCCAAATGGCAAAAAACGGAACCCTTATAGATTCTTCATGTCCGTCCGTCTATCTGTCTGTCTGTCTGTCCGTCCGTATGTCACAGCCACTTTTTTCCGAAACTATAAGAGCTATATACTATTGAAACTTGGTAAGTAGATGTACCTATTCTGTGAACCGCATTAAGATTTTCACACAAAAATCGAAAAAAAACATTAAGTTTTAGGGGTCCCCATACTCAGAACTGAAACTCAAATTTTTTTTTTCATCGAACCCATACGTGTGGGGTATCTATGGATAGGTCTTCAAAAATGATATTGAGGTTTCTAACATCATTTTTTTCCAAACTGAATAGTTTGCGCGAGAGACACTTCCAAAGTGGTAAAATGTGTCCCCCCCCCCCTGTAACTTCTAAAATAAGAGAATGATAAAACTAAAAAAAATATATGATGTACATTACCATGCAAACTTCCACCGAAAATTGGTTTGAACGAGATCTAATAAGTAGTTTTTTTTAATACGTCATAAATCGTAAACCGCAATTTAATTCACGGAACCCTTCATGTGCGAGTCCGACTCGCACTTGTCCGCTTTTTTTTTCATTTTATCATTCGCTTATTTTAAAAGTTACATGAGGGGGGGGGGGGCACATTATACCACTGGATGTGTCTCTCGCGCAAACTATTCAGTTTAGAAAAAAAATATTAGAAACCTCAATATAATTTTGACGGCCTATCCATAGATACCCCCCCCCCCCCCACACGTATGGGCTTAAATAAAACTTTATTTATTTTTTTGTGAAAATCTTAATGCGGTTCACAGAATACATCTACTTGGGTCATTTTAAAATCCGTTGCAGAAAACCGTGGCAATAAATCTAAATTATAAAATTCTTTAATTTAGGCGTAAATATATTCATTTATGTACATAAATTTATAAAATGCAATTTTGAAGTTAGTCGCGATCTTTTGTTTCTATTTTCAGATTTCAGGATTTGGAGGATTTAGTGGATCAGGGTACAAAAAAAATATTATCTTCATTTATTTATTATTAAGTTAAACAACAAACATATTTTCAAAAAAAATCAAAATATATTTATTTACCAAAAAATACAATTATACACATACAGAAATTACAGTGATACCCACACTAGGCAACGCCTTTATCATGTGTTTCAGAACAATAAGAATTGCCAGAGTGATGCGGCATTAATACATAGTTGATTTAATACATAGTTTATTATATATATATATATATAAAGATATTATTTTATTATATTACAATGCTGTATGTCTGTCTGTCTTTGACATGGAAATTCGCAGTATTGTTTATTAATTATGAAAAAGCTTTTCAGCAGAGTTGAGAGCCATAATGATGTCGTAATTATCTAGAACAAATTATTTAATTTATTATACAAGATACAGACAGACTAACGACGACCAAAGCTTCAAACTGTTAAATAATAAGTATAATAATGACTCTGTTACAGATAGTGATAACAGAGTGGTGCAGTAACAGAGTAGTAAATTTAAAGTTTCGTGTCTTTTATTGTTTATTAAACAAAATGATATTATGTTAAAATAAATGCACATAAGTTAAATATTCCACTAGATCAACTTTAAAGTTGTAAATTTGTAATGAAATATAGGAATACTTACTTAAAAACGCCGGTAACAGAGTATACGCAGAATAAAACCACGCGTCTCACACCACAGCCAACGGACAACTGGTTTGCATACCCCCGGCCTCACTTGCAAGGAAGTGTTGATGAAGCAGTAGATATAATAACACAACTGTTTCCATTGAAAAGGTGGCGCTATCTCTTGGGAGGTGTCAAATATATGTGGTAACAGAGCGTACGCTTACTATTTAAAATAAATCGGGACAAAATTTGAAGTAATCATAGCTGGATCTACAAATTGTATTTACTAGGTATAAAACGTGTTGCTGAAAATGTTGAAATCGGTTAATTACTATAGCATTTAAACAAAAAGATCCATAAAGTTTGATAAAATGGTATCACGATTACCGTATAATGGTCTGCGGTCTGGGACACAATTTTTTTGTATGAAAAACAACTCTGTTACCATGAATGACTACTCTGTTACATGAAAAAATGGTGATTACTCAATATTAAAGGCGTTAGATGTTTAAAAAGTTATTAAATAATGTGTCCTTTAACGAATGATGCCATAATGTTATAAAAAGTTTCTAATATCACAGTGAAAAGAAAGTACTTATTTTAGTTTCGGGACATCATTTTCTGCAACGGATTTTAGAATGACCCACTTACCAAGTTTCAACAGTATAGTTCTTATTGTTTCGGAAAAAAGTGGCTGTGACATACTGACGGACAGACAGACATGACGAATCCATAAGGGTTCCGTATTTTGCCATTTGGCTACGGAACCCTAAAAAGGCTCAACATTAATATACGGCCATATTCTACGTAAGTTTAGTAATTCCTGTAGACACATCCCAAGTTTTAAGGCGTTTAAAGGACTAGTTGCTGGACAGCAAGTACGAGTATATACACGATGATTTTTAATCCGTGAACAGGAACCATTTTTTCCAACTCAGTAATTGATGGGGATTACGTTAAAGTAGTATTTACGTTTTTTTTTTTTTAAATACTGCAGAGTCATGAATGTATTCGATAAAGTTAAAATGGCAATTGTAATGCATTATAAACATAAATTGGGAGATCTTGTTAAGTACACAAGGAAAGGCAACCTACGAACCCTGACCAGTAAGAATGTATACATAATTAACAAATATAACAACACATATGGGCAAAGAGTGTGGTCTAACTACCTACCCTTTGTATTAAACAGCTTTCCCAAAACTATTGTAGAAAATATAGAAAGTAAACCTACAAAAACTAAAAATATAATTAAGAAAATGCTCATTATGGCCCCCAGTAGTAACATAGATAAATATAACTAGTTATTAAGATAAAAAAGTTTAGTAAATAATCTTAAATATTAAAGATTGTACTAAATGTAACTGATATATATAATTTAATCACAGATCTGAAAATAAACAGTTAAAAAAAAATATTTGAATCTATTAAGTACTTAATAAATTATTTTTTTTTGCAAATCTCTATGCGAGATTATGTGCGCGGTCACTCGACTCGCTTTATAATTTTTATCTTAACTATTATACTTTATTACTTCTATTACAATTTATACACATTGTTATTATGAGTAGTTTTTTATTTCGGTAGTGTGAAGTATATTCTCCAGTATATTTGCCCTTTGTAAAATATTCTTTTAGAATTTTCTTAATTTGTGGATATTTTTTTGTTTCCAGTAATTTTACGAGCTCTAATGGTTTTCTATTAAATTTTTTAATGTTTTCTTTATTTTGTTAAATGTCTTTTTTCTTTTTTTTTATCTTTTTGTCTATATTTTTTCGATGTTTTTCCGTTTTTTGCGTTTTTTAAATCTCTTTTTTCTTTTTTTTTATGTTTTTTCTCTTTTCAGGTTTCCGTACTCAAATAGTAAAACGGGACCCTATTACTAAGACTCCGCTGTCCGTCTGTTTGTCTGTCTGTCTTTCCGTCTGTCACCAGGCTGTATCTCAACAACAGTGATAGTTGTCTAGCTGAAATTTTCACAGATGATGTATTTCTGTTGCCGCTATAACAACAAATACTAAAAACCAGTATGAATTAATAGTTTTTTCTTTTTTTTTTTTCTTTTACAATCTTACACAAATCGGCTTAGTCCCAAACTAAGCAAAGCTTGTACTATGGGTACAAGACGACGACAAACATACTTATATAGATAAATAAATACCTAAATACATAGAAAACATCCATGACTCAGGAACAAATATTTGTGCTCATCACACAAATAAATGCCCTTACCTGGATTCGAACCCGGGACCTCCGGCTTCGTAGGCATAACCAACTAACAACTAGGCTACAGGAGGCTCCCATACAACAAACGTGATTTTTTTCTAAAATTCGATACTTTTCAGTTTGATATTTCTGAATTAAAATTACAATTTAGGGAGAAATAAAAAAAACACTAGCGTTTAAAAAAACATTTTCTAGCGAAATAAATCATAAAATCACCTACTTGAACTTTTTAAATGTTCTCAATTACATCATTAGTCGTTGTACGTTGTAAGTCGAGTACAAGATACGAGTACAAATGAATAAACAAAAATATCTATCCTAGAATGGGGTGAATCCAAGCTACAGGACCGGTCATTTTGGCACTCTTTGGGGGAGGCCTATGTCCAGCAGTGGACGTCTTTCGGCTGATATGATGATTATGATGAATGGAGCTTGGATCTTGGCTGCTGCAAAGTGCCAGCACAGCAACTCCACGGTCTTGATTCGATACAGCAACTATGACTAACTTTATGGAAGGCAGCTGGTTCAGTTTAGTAAAGTATGTAAGCTAGACTTGAACTTTGTTTGACCGTCACGTAAGTGAAGGCAAAACTTTTGTTTTTGTTCGAAAATTTTCCGTTATACTTTGTTTCCATTGCATAACGCGTTAGCTGTACCCATAGCAAAACAATGTTATTGAAAACTAAGAAAGTACCTACGATATAATAATGAAAATAAAATACTTTACTTCGGAGGAAAATTAATCCATGCTTATTATAAAAAAACCGGCCAAGTGCGAGTCGAACTCGCGCACGAAGGGTTCCGTACCTACCAATAAAAATATTTATTTTATTCTGTTTTTAGTATTTGTTGTTATAGCGGCAACAGAAATACATCATCTGTGTAAATTACAACTGGAACTATCACGGTATCAGTGAGATACAGCCTGGTGACAGACAGACAGACAGACAGACAGACGGACAGCGGAGTCTTAGTAATAGGCCCCCGTTTTACTCTTTGAGTACGGAACCCTAAAAAATACTACTGTCACATATTGTCACCTTTTCACATTTAAACGCTGAACTTTGATTTTTTTTCCTCCCTAGCTTCCTAAGTACGGCTCCGAAGGGGCCCTTAACTATGTAATTGCCGAACTGAACTTTGATATAATTGGAGTGTTCTATGGTCATCAATCAATCAGCGATATGGAGTCCATATTTATTATGGGCATATGCAACTGTCCCAAGAACCATCTCTTAAACGAGTAAGTAGAAAGTAAATGTTTATTGCTAATAGGTACGTATAGGTAACGGTATGTAGGTACATACATTAAATGCCAGGCTCATATAGTTGGGTACAAATGGTACAATACAACCGATAAAACGCTAGGAGAATAATGAGTGTATATATATCACTCCATACTTAATAATATATTTATATTATTAAGTATGGAGCGAAAGTGTGTCTGTCTGTTTGTTACCTAGATGAAATTTGGTATAGATATAGCTAGAGAACCGGGGAAGGACATAGGATAGTTTTTATCCCGGAAATCATCCCCTAAGGGAGTGAAATGGCGGGTGAAAGTATGTATCGAGCTACGATATTTGATAAACGAGTTCGACGCGGCAGAAGCTAGTACCTACAATTTATCGGGTGCTGTTTGTGGAGTCTGGAGTGTTCATACTTGCATGGGCATAGTAACTACTGAAATACGTACTAGTGTTATTATTATTTTGTAATGACGAGATACACCATCCTGTTCTTGACTGGTTTTATTGTTATTGACCCTATTACATCTCTGACAATATTAGTAATGTATGTCTATTTTTCTCTACGATCTCTGTTAATTCTGATAGAGACCTTGTATCTAATGTAATGGATATTTTTTTGTAATATTGTTTTCATTAAATTTAGTCCTTCCAAATAATTGTTGTTGTAAGATTATAATTATATGTTTTATTGTAAATTATTGTGGCCTATTTGCAGAATAAATGTTTAATTTTGATTTTATAACGTTAGATGGCGCTTATCTACTGAGAGTGAATTTTTACATCGCGCTATATTTTTCTCGTTTTATTTAAAATCTTTTGTTTCGCGTGATCAATAAATCACTTGGGACTGAAAAATGACTTCCATTTATGACTTTTCTGGGTTAATAAAACGACTGCCGAAACTAGTAAAAATATGTAAGTATAACCAAAACGATCAAAAACCTATTCCGTCATAAAGTCGGTTGTTAAATGCAAAAAAAAGATATTGCCTGCAATGCGGTAAGTACTTTGAAATATCTTGAGCAATTAAAGAACTTAAATGGCTAAATTATCTACTTGACTGTCTAAACTACCTACTTAATCCATCTCGGTCATTTTTTAAATGCTAAACTAACATAGTTAAGTAAGAGGTAGACAAATATTAGCCGTTAATATGTTGAAAGTACTGACGACTAAATGTATTATTTATGTAATTAACATATGGTGACGTAATCATTTTATTCTATGCTTTGTAGTTGATACTGTTGCATTACGCAACTTACTCATTATTGTTCTTTATTTCTATGCATTGTTAGTCTCGGAGTTACTTTAAGAATGAATTGTATTTTTTTAAATCACAAAGCTACGGTTGGGAGACGGACGGGCTGTTATTCGCTACGCGTTAATGGGGCTCACCCGTTATGAAACCAGACCTCTACCTACGCTTAATTACTACGCATCGCGGTGTCAAGGTATAAATGTGGGTGAGCGTTGAGGTGAGCCTAAAACAAGTTACAGAATAGGGGGGCAGTAAAATTGTAGTGCTGATCCCTGATGGTGATAGTATTGAAGAGGTCAAATTATGTTAGGAATATTCTTACAGATGAGCTGGTACGGGTTTATGAATATGACTATGTGTATAAAATATAATAAATAAATAAATATTTAAATATTTTTTTTTTTTTAATATTTGCGGACAATCTTACACAAATCGACCTAGTCCCAAACTAAGCAAAGCTTGTACTATGGGTACTAGACGAAGATAAACATACTTATATAGATAAATAAATACTTAAATACATAGAAAACATCCATGACTCAGGAACAAATATTCGTGCTCATCACACAAATAAATGCCCTTACCGGGATTCGAACCCAGGACCTCTTGCTTCGTAGGCAGCGTCACTACCAACTAGGCTAAAGCGGTCGTCAATTTGGGGACAATCTTACACAAATCGACCTAGTCCTAATCCCAAACTAAGCAAAGCTAGTACTATGGGTACTAGACGAAGATAAACATAATACTAGATAGATAAATAAATACATAGAAAACATCCATGACTCAAGGAACAAATATTCGAGCTCATCACACAAATAAATGCCCTTCAAAATTATTCAATAATGATAGGTATAACATCTACAATAAGAACATTTAGACAGTAAGAAATTTTAAATGTATTTGACATGATATTGACCTGTAAAATATGACATTTTATCAATAAAGTTCTGAATCTGAATCTTACCGGGATTCGAACCCAGGACGTCTTGCTTCGTAGGCAGGGTTACTAACAACTAGGCTAAAGCGGTCGTCGATATGACTATGTGTTTAAATGGGTGAACACACTAAAATTCCTATGAATTAAGAGAGGTATGGGGAATGAGCTCCTTGCCGAGGTTTTCCCGAGAGCAGTTGGGGTTCTTCAAGTACTTAAGGAGTGTATACGATACGTACGATGACCGCTTGCCATCAGTATCATTGTCCGGAGTAACCTTGAGGTGGCAAGCATCGTATGGTACCCAGCTGAAAGTACTTACGCCTTGTTATTGGAAAAAGTACAGAAAACCTTCCTCAGGTATATTAGTATAAGAATCTATACGCCCTCTGGCCCTTTCTTGTACCCTACCAAGTTCCTGTGAGGTTCTCTGGGCTTTAACTCTCTGGAAGTAAGGCGTAACTACAATCTTCTGGTGACCTCTTGCTAGTATCTTCCGTGGCGACACTGACTGCCCGGATCTAGTGGCACGAGCCGTAAAGCTCATTATACCTTTTGTGGCCAAAACCTTTCTGAGGCCGAGCCATCACAATCTCCTGCCAGTCCCATTAACTCGTACTGTACCACGTGGAAACTCTTCTGCTGTTCGAGCACTAAAACTGGTGAACTCGCTTCTGTCACAAGCACCTGAATATATATTTGCTAGCCGATATGGGCGAATGGCGACCACGTACCGGCTTGCGCGGCGTGGGTAGGCCCCCAAGGTGGACTGATGACCTGGTAAAGGCCGCGGGAGTCCGATGAATGTGGGTGGCGCAGGACCGGCCATTGTGGCACTCTTTGGGGGAGGCCTATGTCCAGCAGTGAACGTCTTTCGGCTGATATGATGATGATACTGAGGTACCTACTGCGAGGCGATGGACGTTTCAGATATTATGTTTTAAGAATTTTAAATTGTACAGTTATTTGGTTCCTTACCTGTAAAACTGTATAAATTTTGCATGATTCAATAGATAGATAAATGAATCAGGCGAGCCGTTCACTAGTTTTCCACCGAAGTGGAAAAAAAAGTTATGTGTCTGAAGGCATCATCATTCCGAACGCCATTTTCTTGTAAGTGAAAATTCGGACGTAGATATTACCACTTTCACTGCCAGGAACCCGCCAGGCGGTTGTAGGCGTTTTCCGCTACATATAACGCAGGTTAACACATTCAGTCCCGGGAACACGACTATCGTGTGCCTACGTCGTAGGCGCTTTCCGCTACATACGAGGAAAACCACGGGAACGGCTGCGAGCGTAGCGCGTAGCGATTCGCGGCACCGAATGTGTTGCAAAGATGGCAGCGGTCAGTCTTTGGATGGGTGACCGCCTGTTTGAGTGGGTACTATAAACGAGCGCTTCCGTGCTTTGGAAGGCACGCTAAGCAGTTGATCCCGGCTGCTGTCTATGACAGTAGTCGTTAAGCCAAGGTAGAGGCCTTCGGGCGGCTTAAGAACCTCTAACAGTCGAGTTGCCCACTCACTTGACAAAGGGGGGACAACTGTCATTTGCGTCTGCAGGAGCTACCTACCACAACCCTGCACGTGTCCCCTGGGTGGTACTAAAAAGTGACAAACTCAAAAGTCCAAAATAATATATGCCATACGATTAAATATTAAATAAATAGAGTCTTGGCAGTGAATGTGTTAACTAATATATGGAATACATAGATTAGGTTGAGTTAGTATTTTATCAGCGCAATATGGTTTTCGGAACGAAGCAGTGTAAGCGAGAGAGCATCAAAAGTACGATTACAATTCAAATTCAATACGTATATTTGGCGTCTCGAAATCGGGCCTTAGGTGTATACAATACAGTATGTTAGTTTAGCTGGCTGTCTTACCTTTTTCTACCCGGTGCACACAGAGCCCGTACCGAAGGTTAACTTCGACATCCTCCTATCATTTTCATGCGTCTACGCAATATTGTGTTCTATATGGACTCAGTAAGACTCTGT
The DNA here is from genome assembly GCA_963854355.1 of Epinotia brunnichana. NCBI lineage: Eukaryota > Metazoa > Arthropoda > Insecta > Lepidoptera > Tortricidae > Epinotia > Epinotia brunnichana. The sequence goes on along the minus strand of OY977954.1, from coordinate 2,000,034 downwards.
TTCGAACTGAAAATTCACCAACATGCGAGTATGCGAAGTTATTAGCTGTATCTTTTAAAATATTGGATCACGCGTTAGCGTTAGGTTGAAATTCAACTTTCTGCGATTGGATTAAAGTCGTGTTTTAAACTGGATAAATGATTAAGATGTAGTTTTGACTCAAACTGACTTTGGCTTTTGAGTGGGCCTCGAGTGCTCGGCAGTTTACATCGTGCGTTATGGTGTATAGTGGATACACAGTATCTATGTCTAAAGTAACTCAACGGGGCATTTGTGGCTCCTAATTTATAAACCTACATTCTACTTAAGGCGCTGTCAACACCAAAAACGCGCACACTGTCTATTTGTATCGGAGTAAGCGAGAGCGAGTGTTACTTGAGCGGCCAGGTTTTAGACGAAAATAATGAATAAATATTGAAATAAAAAAAAGTGTGGATTATTTGTAAAATATGGCTCGTCTACGGTTTAGGTATGAATATGTGGACTTCGTGTTTTTAATTGCAGACCAATACGTCAAAAACATAAGGACATAGAACCGTTTAAGATGATTTTAAGACCAATCTTTGCAATTATTTTCTATCGAGCCGATTTCATCCAATTATGTTTCGAGTCCGTCTACGGTCTTGGAAATATGATGAATATTAACTTATATTTTTTTTGATGTGCTAGAACAAATAGTTTTTCTTATACAACTGCTCAAATAATATCAATTTCAACAAATTTGGTCTTGTCAGCCTCTTAAGTATATTATAATTCGATTATTAATTCTCGTTGTTAAATATTTATTCTAATCCATACCTATGAGTGGTATATCGATACGATAACAATCGATTCCATGTATAACAGCAACCCTTTATAACAATAAGATTTTATGATTTACATATTGCAATTTTCGAGCACTATGTTGAATGAAATTCGTCAAAAATATTTTTATACCGTACGATAATGATATAAATGATTTATTTAGCTAACAGTAAAATTTACGAACGTTCATTTCGATGATATAGATACTGCTTTAGCTAGTATCTACTGCGACGGATATTTGCAGAGATAGCTGCGCACGCGCTTGGCTTCACCAGTGGCTGTGCCTGTGATAGATCGTATCTAGAAAAAGCGGCCAAGTGCGAGTCGGACTCCCCCATGAAGGGTCCCGTGAAATAAATTGCGGTTTACGATTTATGACGTATTAAAAAAACTACTTACTAGAACTCGTTCAAACCAATTTTCGGTGGAAGTGTGCATGGTACTGTACATCATATATATTTTTTTGTTTTATCATTCTCTTATTTTAGAAGTTACAGGGGGGGGGGGGAGACACATTTTACCACTTTGGAAGTGTCTCTCGCGCAAACTATTCAGTTTAGAAAAAAAAATATTAGAAACCTCAATATCATTTTTGAAGACCTATCCATAGATAAACCACAATTTTTTTTTGATTTTTATTTCTATGGGGAATCCCAAAAAAATATTGTTTTTTTTCTATTTTTGTGTGAAAATCTTAATGCGGCTCACAGAATACATCTACTCACCAAGTTTCAACAGTATAGTTCTTATAGTTTCGTAAAAAAAGTGGCTGTGACATACGGACGGACAGACAGACAGACATGACGAATCTGTAAGGGTTCCGTTTTTTGCTATTTGGCTACGGAACCCTAAAAAGGATATTTAACCTACGGCACAGAATAAGAAAGGAGGTGGTGGATCTATAAGGTTTTATTTTATTTATATTTTGTCTGTTACTTGTATGTCAAATTCGGTTGTCAATCTTGATGAACGTCAGTGGTTTTCGTTATAATGACAACTGTCGAATAGCCCTTCCAATCTACATAGTAATATTCCTGATTCTTACATTAAACGAAAGCAAACTTTCAGTTTGTGATTACATTGCAAGGAATAAAATAGACTTATCGACACTTTACGACGAGTTTCGTCCGTCTTCAAAATTGGTGAAAGTGTTTTCATCCCGTGCAAATCCTTATTTATTAAGCGTTTTTATCGACCTTAATCCCACAGTAGACTTCAAAAAGAAGTACACATGTTTCACGTTATTACAAAGGAATACGGTGCAAAAGTGTTAACATATATTTGATGCCAACGTACGTCCATCTTCAGCACTGCGGATCGCAAATCTTACGATGCACCGTTCACGTTCAGTTGACCGCAGTCCGGCGCGCCTCAAAGACGCATCCTCCACCAGCCATTAAAAAAAAAGAAAATCTTGTCTATGCTCGCGCGGGAACTAGTGATGTGCCTGTGAAAACTTTTCCGCATTTTTATTGGTTTTAAAACTTAACGGTGTTTTATGTTTATCGCTGCCGTATTGGCATAAAGGATATTACTATATCGAAGCGGATTTTTTACATTGCTGCGTGCACACGGATTACCATGGTGAGCTTTAAGTTTAATAACTCAGTATAAAGAAAAGTTAATGTCCATCGTTATTTACTGGTGCAAAACAGTTTAACGGTTCACTTTTTGAGCTCGCGTTTGAGTGCGTGGACTGAGGAATGTTTTGATAAATATTTGCATGGCATGGTCCGATTCTTTTCGGAACTATAAAAAATAAGATATTAAGAAAGAAAGAAAAAAAATACATTTATACCTATACATTTAACACGATGTCTGGGTAAAATAATGATTATTTTTAATAATTAATAACATGAAGAGAAAATCTAAGTACTTGATAGCTTTTACAATCAATGAAAAAATTTGAAATTTTCTTCAGAGGCGATACGTTTATTGGTATTATTGTGGCAACCCATGCGTTTTCAACCATTTAATCATATGAGGATTCACTATGTTGACAGCCTAATGGACTAAGGCAGTGTTAGGCCCATGAAAGTGACGTTTTATAGTCATTAAGTAGTCACATAATTTAGGGAGAAATGGCGACACAGTGGTAACCATTCGCCATTGCGAAGGAAATTAAAGGGGTAAAATTTTCTTTTTACTTCATAGGGCCAATGCGCCAATTACGCGACCACCTAAAGAACGAATTATAATCATTTAAAAATAATAATATTACTACAGACTCTAAACAAACTGTGAGCCATAAGTAGATATTTATTTAACGTGTAAACTTACAAATTAAGAAAATTTCCTTGATCTGCGTGGTTGCAAACAGGCACAATCAATTATGTGTTCGTTATCCGGCGCAATGTACTTAGTTCAAAAACGAGATTCCACCGAGACACCATAGATATCTTATACAAAATAACATTATATTTAATAGTACATTACAACAAAGACCGGGAAGGAAGGGATTGCCTCAATTGCCTGCCAAGAGGTTTGAATTGTGCTTTTCTCAAAAAAAAAGGAATATGGTTTCTAATGGGATTTGTCCTGAAAATTTCCCACCTGCCGGGGCCCGCCCACGCCGTCGGCCCCAATAGTTTCGTTACCTACTGAATTTTGCTTATAATTAAAATTTCCGAGCATTTTTTTGAGAAAAACTTCTTGCTTTCTCTTGGTCCGCTTCCAGGATAGCACTGTTCGTAAATCGAAGTTGTAGTATCTCCATCTCTATCAAAGTGTTGCAAATACGATAGATATGAAGAGAAGTTCGATCTTCGAACACGGAGCTGACTCATTCTAAAACCTTACAACGGGACGGATAATCGAACTCACCGCGACACAGATGATGTGATAGCCGTGCTGGTTTGATTGGCTAAAAATTACTGGAAGACTGGAACATTCTGTCATCCCCCACACACACGAGATATAAATGGTGCTTGAAATAAATGGGTCATTATCAGTCAGAAAAACAAAAATCGTCTTTTCTGTGGTCAATACTGCCCTCTTAAGCCCAATGGAGGCATCTCAAAATGAAATGTCATTGGAACATGTAACTTAAATTCTACGTCAAATTACATAACTTACAATGACAAATCATTTTGAGATGCCGCCATTTGGCTTAAGAGGGCAGAATAGTTAAGGGCTTATGTTTATATATAATATGTTTTTATCGTATAAAATTTATAGAAGAGACTACGAAGTTTATGCAGATTCAGAGTTCAACCAAAAATTAGGCTTTATAGCCCTTAACTTTGTTAATGTCTACAGAAGAGACACAAACCTAAATCTGACAATGACCCAAATGTAGATTCCTCACTCTCAGCACTTGCTTTGTGGGTATTCGGTGGTGTGTTTCTGGTGATCAGTAAGGTCGTAAGCTTCCGAGGGCATCCTCATCGGGCAGCTCGGCATGAATCCTCATCGGCCGCATGCCGAGGTGAGAGCCGTCACTTTTATTATTATCCTTTTATGATAATAAATAATAATAATCATAATTTAGCTTCTTCGATATAAATACTGGATCGTCGGAGGACATAGCGCAACATAGCAATACATTCGTCGACCTGTAAGAGACAAAAAGCGAGCATGCAGCATCAACTTATGGGAGACTTAGGTACTTACCGGCAGCAAGAACTAATCCGTCTCGTCCCTTCGCCCATACTGGAGTCAATTACACCGGTAACGTAACATACCTCAAGGCCAACAAGGGTCGTGGTATCAAACCTCAGCCAACAAGTCTCTGGGCTCACACATTCTGAATTCATGCACTGATCTGAATCACTCAAGAGGAAAAAAAGCGGCCAAGTGCGAGTCGGACTCGCACATGAAGGGTTCCGTTAAATAAATTTCTTTTTACGATTTATGACGTATTAAAAAGAAACTACTTTCTAGATCTCGTTCAAACCAATTTTCGTTGGAAGTTTACATGGATGTACATCATATATTTTTTTTAGATTTATCATTGTATTATTTCAGAAGTTACAGGGTGGGGGGGGGGGGGGGGGGGACACACACACACACATTTTACCACTTTGGAAGTGCCTCTCGCGCAAACTATTCAGTTTAGAAAAAAATGATGTTAGAAACCTCAATATCATTTTTGGAGACCTATCCATAGATACCCCACCCCACACGTATGGGTTTAATAAAAATAAAATATTTGAGTTTCAGTTCTTAGTATGGGGAACCCCAAAATTTATTGTTTTTTTTAATATTTTTGTGTGAAAATCTTAATGCGGTTTACAGAATACATCTACTTACCAAGTTTCAACAGTATAGCTTTTATAGTTTCGGAAAAAAGTGGCTGTGACATACGGACGGACAGACAGACAGACAGACATGACGAATCTATAAGGGTTCCGTCTTTTGCCATTTGGCTACGGAACCCTAAAAAAGGTACACCCTCAGTTAGCAATTCTGCACATAGTGTACCGTTTTATATGGTCATGATTTAGCTCCTGAGCAGATGTTTTTACAGCGTAAAAATGTATCTCGACATCTCGAGTATAAATAGGATTAAGATTTGACGTTTGTTAGTGATTCAATGCCTCATTATAATATTCATATTTTATTCAATGCCTCCTTGTGTACGTTTGAATAATTTATTCATTTATTGACATTCTTTATTGTATTAATCAAAAACCATATGATTTGCACACCTGCACGCAGGCTGGATACACTGAACTGGAAAATATTGTACACCATGTTTAACCTTTTCAACGCTATGTCAAAGAGAAAAGTTGTCAACCACACGCCAAATCAGCAAGACATAATATTTAGTGCGAAGTTAAACCTTATGTCAATGCAAGAAGGTTGCTATCGCGCTGGGCTCCTTGACGAATATATCAATATTACGAGAACAATATTCCTTAGCTATTCCGCTAAAAACGTGCTGGTCGATCAGCGGAGATCAAATGCAACTATTTGCGTAAAAACATGCGAATAATAGATGATCAAACGAACTTCTTGAAGTGAAGTTCGATCACTATTATGTGAGTCGCTTCATTCGAAGATATAATTATTATCCTTTTTCGTGGAGAAAGCTACCTGGTTAATAATTATATCTGAAGAATGAAGCGACGAAATATAATTACAGCAAACCACCACCAATAATGAAAAAACCTCGACACGTGTTTCGCCTCTCTACGAGGCATCATCAGGAGATGCTGGCAGGAGATGTTGCTTGCGCCACGTCCACTGAGCCAAACCAATATATCAATCGTTGGCGTTGAACCTGCGGTGCGGATATATGCGTCGTTGGCGTGGAAAAGGTTAAACTGCATTCAGCAAATAAACGATTTGTATTTGTAAGCAAGGAATACATCATCCTCCTTTCACATCAACTTTATAACCAAACCGGAGCATAAAACCCTCTTCGCTAACTGCTACCATTATGCAACATGTAAGTATGCAAGCCGTTACGCGCACTCTGCATATGTCTTTGTATATTGTAAGCGATCCTATTGCAATTAGACATTATTTAAACGACACGACATAGTCGTTACTAGAAGATGGGACGGTCGATTTTGATAAATTTTTCAATCAATTTCTTGTTGTCATTCTGCCCCATTATCCAAGAGACAATTTGACAGAGTTTCTTAAAAAATGTTAAAACTTGGGCTGGTAATATGCTTGGAAAATGATCCTTAAAAAGGGGGTTGAAAACTATAAAGAATACCCTACGTGCAGTGTATTAAACAACCCATAAAATTGCTGTTTTAAAAAATGACCCAGGAGAAAAAAGTTGATTGGTCCAAATATGGCGCCAGGAAGCGACAGCCCAGGGGGATGTAAACTTATATATGTTTTCGTTTTGATTTGTTTCACATTTCAATTTGTTTCGCGCGCTGGATCACGAGCTAGCTATGCGAAGAACTGAAGAAAGGCCCTTATTGGGATTAGGCCAATACATTGTAATGGTACGTTTGGTTACGTGTCAATAAAAATATTAATTTTATTCTGTTTTTAGTATTTGTTGTTATAGCGGCAACAGAAATACAAACATAAACCCCTAAAGGCCCCAAAACGGGTTGGTAGCTAGATATATTAAGTTTGATTTTCACTTCTACGAATTCTAAGATGAAGAAAGTGTGAGAGGTTGCTAGCCGATTATTGCCCGCAACAGACTTCAACCCTATTCCCAACCCAAAGTCAACTTGACACCCACAGCACGGTTATCACAAGACGGCGCGCGGCCTGTCTCGCGGCGAGAGACTATCTTTCTGTCTCTTTCTAATTGTTCTAATTAGAGATGGGAGGACGAGACGTGGGTACAACATATTACCGCCCAAATAATCTTTAATGTCCTGCAGGCAACGGGCCTTAACGGTGAACTCTAAAGAAAGGGCTGCCACAATAGATCACTTGCTGGTCGAAGCGGCATATTAAGACTCACAAAACAAACAATAATAATAAATAAACCTTTTGGTAAAAAATAAACTCCTTAATCTGTAAAATTTCCTTAGATAGTTCGTATCTGTTGATCGCTATAGTTGACTGGTAGAGAACACCGTTAGGAATTAAAGCTGCCTTTGGCACATATATTTGTTTTGTGCATCAATTTCAAATAAATAATAGTAGTATATTCTTTATTTAATTTTGTCATGAATAAATCTTTTTTTCTAATACTTTATATTTTATAAAAGCTTTAGTTTAGTTTCTAGGGCTTTGATTTAAGCAAATGTAATGTACCAACCCTAAATATGACAACAATCAACGAATCACTGTCAAGGAATTGTCAAAAAAGTGAATTTGTCCGTATTAGCATGTGTATAAAGCGTAAACGAATAGCAAGCAATCTTATTCATATTCATATATCTCACGTAGACGCGTAGATTTGACTTCAAAGCTTCTCTATTACATGACAAAACAATATTATTCCAATTGAAACTGTTTATTTCCACTACAATATAGGTTATTATGAAATACCAAGACTCCTGTTTATAGATCATTAAAACCACAAAAAAATGCAAATGCGTCTCTTCTCTTCTTACCTACTCTATTCAAATCAAAATCAAAATATTTATTCTGCCAAAAGGGCACCTTCACAAGTAAATATGTACAGGTATCTATTGTTGAGTTAACCCGCGGGTTTTCCGTGGTTCTTTTCTATACGGAGACTAAAGATAAAGTTTGTAAAAGTGTGTCTGTGATTTGTAAGTTTGTATGGAGGGGTAATTTCCTATAATTATTATAGCCTATACCTAACCACCAGATAGTCCAATCTCCACGCAGGTAAAATAATTTTTGAAATCGGTTGGGTAGTTCCGTAGACTACACATTTACTAACTTAAAAACCTACAATCTCACAAACTGTACCTCATCAATAAATACATAATAAATAAATAAAATAGATAACTATATATAAACTTCAATAAAAAGGCAAAATGTTATTACCTGTTACAGATAAACAGAGCACACCAGATCACACACATAAATCAAGTTAAACGTTAAATCTGAACTATCCATCAAGTTATAGTTATTTTAAATGATGGCATCAAGTGTTATGCTAGTCAAGTCATCAATAACGTTTAACATACACCTGTTCAATTATATTTAACAGACACATTAATTCTACCTTTACTAGCAGAACTTGTCTGGAAGATATGAATTGCCTGACCATTATGGAAATTAAGTTTCATATAAGATTAAATCCTACGTAATGCAGTTGACGATGATCTTGTTTACGTTTTGTTTTTTTTTTTTTATTGTTTATCCTTTCACTTAGTTGCTTACACATATATTAAAAAACCGGCCAAGTGCGAGTCGGAAGGGTTCCGTACCATTGTCAATAAAAATATTAATTTTATTCTGTTTTTAGTATTTGTTGTTATAGCGGCAACAGAAATACATCATCTGTGAAAATTTCAACTAGAACTATCACGGTATCAGTGAGATACAGCCTGGTGACAGACAGACGGACGGACGGACGGACAGCGGAGTCTTAGTAATAGGGTCCCGTTTTACTCTTTGAGTACGGAACCCTAAAAACAACCTGGATAGATAATCCACCGATTGTAGTACCTAGATGTTTCACGATTGCATATTTTTAATAGGACATGTAATGTATACCTAGTATCAAAGAAGTTCTATTTGACACTGTTTTGAGAAATAATTTTTATGTGAACTATTTCTCGTTAATAATCTCGATAATCGTTGTTTTTTTCGACCAGGCGTAACAGTTAAAATAAATTAAATCAAATACCACTCTCGTTTTCTATCAAAGGTTTGTTTATTATAACCTTGTCTTCATGAATTATTGAAATGAAGTGAAAGTATAAAACTCGCCTCCGCGTTTCGGCTTTACGCTGGTGTGTGGTCACTCGGTAACGCTATACGCTGGTGTGTGGTCACTCGGTAACGCTATACGCTGGTGTGTGGTCACTCGGTAACGCTATACGCTGGTGTGTGGTCACTCGGTAACGCTATACGCTGGTGTGTGGTCACTCGGTAACGCTATACGCTGGTGTGTGGTCACTCGGTAACGCTATACGCTGGTGTGTGGTCACTCGGTAACGCTATACCTACGAAATGGATTATGTTTTCCGTTAATCATATGTGGTATGATACGTATTAACTGTTATATTAATTAGTAGGTAACGTATTGTAATCATAGGGACAAACGTTTTTATAGTATTTCCTCGGGTTATACTTATTAAGTTAGATACTGTCAAACAACATTTTTGGCTGCAAGCTTTTGTTGCCGACTGTAGGTACAGGTACTTTTATTGTACAGCCATCAACTAAATTGAAGGGGTTCAAACATGACGGACTTATCCTATGTAGTTTAGTTCAGAAGTGGCCACCTTTTATCTCCATCATCAGATGGGCTCGACGATGTCATAAATAGTCATAATATTGCTTTGTCTCTGTAAATTGTTACTGAAAAATAATCACTGCAATCAATACATCGTGAACTCTTAAAAAACCGAAATTACAAATAGGTAACTCGTGGTACATTCTGGGGTATTTATAAGGGCATGGATATCTGGACAGAACTCTATTGTCAATGTCATAAAAGTGTGTACAGATATTTATGTACGTATATACCCCTGACTATAGGTACCTACCGAAGTGTCAATTGCTAAAGAAGTTAAACTTTGCGCTGAGGCAATATCGTAATCAATAACGGGAGCTAAAGAAGTTTCTATTATCTTTTCAAGATCGCACCTGTCAGACCCCATATAAATCTAAAGACATCGATAAAATGCACAACCTCAATATACACCTCACCAATATGGAACGAATATTGATTTAAGATTGTAAATGACCAATTCAATCTTACTTTTCAAGTAACACGCGTCTGTGAATCACGCCCCAGTTTGAGAAGAAGACATACTTTCAGAGTGGGTATGACTTGCCGATTGTCACAAGCAAAAACAAAATGGTTACTTCGCCAACAGTAATATTAATAATTTATTATAATGAAGCTGACGTCTTTGAGAAACTCTTCAACGTTCTGCCAATTCTACACGTAATTTAATAGCGATGTATTCCTTTTTAACACTGAATGCCCGAAGGCTGTGTAAAACGATTTTCACTACGAGCTCTCTGGTAGTTCATGTTCTATTTGTAGCTATTGGTATGTTTTAATTCGGTGATTTGTATGGTTTCAAATTATCACAATGAGTGGGTTATATTTTTGCTCTTTAGAACAAGCTTGATTCCGTTTTCTCCAGTATACATACCTACCTATGTATTAATTATCTCACTGTAACATAAACCGAAAAGTCCGCTCGATGCGGGTGGCGCAGGACCAGTCACTTTGGCACTCTTTGGGGGAGGCCTATGTCCAGCAGTGGACGTCTTTCGGCTGATATGATGATGAACAGAAACCGAGAGCATCCTTTACATAAATAAGAGCTAAAGAAGATACTGACAGAGAAACCAATCCATCCATAAAGTCCATGTCCATTCATACACAGGTAAAAAAAATATACATGGTTCCGGAGATTATCCCCTACATACCAACTTACAAAGCTGCAATCCCACATACTTTTCCTCTAATACTTATGAATACTATAATAGATCTAACTGTCAATCCTTGTTTAAAGTACAATGTTTTACGAGTAGTTGTTTACATTTTATAGTGCACCAATTGCATGGTAGATGGCGCTTACACCCGTGAAACACGCTATCGTTGTTCTCTCGTAGATTGTATAAGGCTCCCTTCAAAATCCGAATTATATGAGTATTAAGTTGTCAAGAAAGTGTGTCATTCAATAAGGTAATAAGTGCAGTGACGTAGTGAGTAAACATTGGTCCTTCGAGCCGGATAATCGTGAGTACAGTGACAGTGGAAAAAAGTGATGTGTCAAAGACTTAGTCGATTTTCGCGGTAACAAACACTTAGAATATTTCGCGGAATTATTAACTTAGTGCAATTTCGTGATTCTAGGACAAAAACCGGTGAAAAATAACTTAGAAAATTCGCGTCAAGTTTGGACTTAGTACAATTTGTGAATTCTGGGACTTAGCGTAATTTCAGTTCAAAATTACTTTGAAAATTTATATCTTCAGCGACTTAGAATAAATTTTGCTGAAAATAAAAACTTTGAAATTCACTTAGCGAATTTTAACAACAATGAAGAACATAGCATCACAAGAAGAGCTTTTTAGTCAGATTAAAAGACTTCAAACTAACTACAAGAAAACATCACCATCGCGATACTCTGCAAGCTACTTGAAGATACGGATAGAGTCACTTGAAGAGTATTGGACACAATTTGTTTCTCAACATCGAGAATTCCTGAAAACTGCAGAGAAATTAGATGAGAAAAAGGAATTGAAGGCACTCTACAATGATGTTGAAGATTTGTATATGGACTTCAAGACTGGTTTATTGGAATTGATGGAATATGTCACAAAACAAGAAGTTGGCTCACCTCATGCACCTCAAGCATCTCAAACTGTCACGCATAGCAAGTTACCACCTATACATATCCCCACATTCTCAGGCGATTATCAAGAATGGATGCATTTCAAGGATTTGTTTCTTTCGATGATCCACAATGAGCAGGGACTGAGTGATATACACAAGCATCATTATTTGAGATCGAGCTTGAAAGGTGAAGCAGAACAAGTCGTCCGTCATTTCGAGATCACAGCTGCCAACTATAGTAAGGCTTGGAACGCCTTAGTCAGCCGCTATAGTAACGATAGAGTGATAGCTAATACCATACTGAATCGTTTGCTCAATCAAAAGAAACTCACATACGAATGCTCTAAAGGCCTCAAGGATCTGCTTGATACTACAAATCAGTGTCTCAGTAGTCTCTCAAATTTGAAAATAGACACGACTACTTGGGATTCCATTATCGTGCATATTGTGGTATCGAAGTTAGATTATGAAACTCACAAAGCTTGGGAGCAGTCACTTGGTTCTTCTACAGAGTTACCCACTTATAAGAATCTCACCTCATACTTGGAAGGACGATTCAGAGCTATGGAGATGGTACAAGCGACACAAAAGAAAGAAAAGAAGGAGTTTACGTTACAACAACCAGCTATTACACCTAAAATAAAGAATTTCAGATCTTTCGCCACAGAAATTGATACGGAATGCTCATATTGTAAGAAAAGTCACTACATCTGTCACTGCACCGAATTCGCACAACTCGACGTAGAACAACGTAAAGAATTTGTTCGAAACAACAACTTATGCTTCAATTGCCTTGTCAAAGGACATTCCATACGGAATTGTAGACAAGTCACAACATGTAGAACCTGTAACCGCAAACACCATACGCTCTTGCACAACCAGACCATAACAACGAAGCCGCTTACAACGGAGACACCCACAGAACCTGATGACCCACAATCTTCGCAACTCACAAGTCTAAAGGTTTCACTAAGCGACAACCAAGTTATTCTGGCTACAGCACAGATTGGAGTGATGGATAGCAGTGGTTCTCTCGTGCACCTCAGAGCCTTAGTTGACCAAGGTTCACAAGCTACCTTCATTACGGAGTCGGCAGTGCAATTACTGCGACTGAAGAAGACACCACAGTCAGCTAATGTAACAGGCATCGGGAATCACGCTGTACAGGCACGACACGTCGTTAACTTAGATATTTACTCACCGATAGAAACTCACCACGTAATGCAAGTTAACGCTCACGTACTTTCGAAGTTGACACCATTGTTACCCACTAAAGAGTTTGACATCACACAATGGCCTGCCTTGTCCCAATTGCAATTAGCAGATCCTCACATGCATCGACCGGGACCTATTGACGTTCTACTGGGCGCCGATGTCTACGCTTGTATTCTACTGAAAGGACTTCACAAATATGACACTCTCCTTGCACAAAACTCCAGACTGGGATGGTTAGTCTCTGGAGCAACGAAATCATCGAACGATCTGCCACCTCACAACATAACAGTAAATAATGCACTCATCGAGGTAGATCAACTCTTGCGCAAATTCTGGGAGACTGAAGAATATAAGCCACATGAGAAACCACAAACACTTCTCGAGACACAATGCGAAGAGCACTATAAGAAGACACACACCAGACAAGAAGATGGTCGTTACGTAGTACGCTTACCTTTTAAAGACAACCACGAAGACAATTTGGGCAACTCGAGACAAATTGCTGTACAAAGACTGAAGCACATGGAAAAGAGATTTGCACACCAGCCGAAATTTCGGAAGGATTATTCGGACTTCATCGAACAGTACCAAAAGTTCAACCACTTGGAAGATGTAGACCCACAACATGTGCCAACTCACAAAGTCTACCATCTCCCTCATCACGCGGTGATTCGAGAATCCAGCACTACAACGAAGCTCAGAGTTGTTTTTGATGGGACTGCACAGCCGTCAGATGGCTCATCACTAAACGACGAGCTACTTGTTGGCCCATCACTCTTGCAAGACCTGCACGATTTGGTTGTTCGATGGCGTACTCACAAGATTTGTCTACTCGCAGATGTGAAACAAATGTATCGCCAAATACTCGTCGCCAAAGAAGACGTCGACTATCAGCGCATTTTGTGGCGCTCTTCTCCTCACGATGACATTATCGAGAAGCGTTTACTGACCGTAACGTATGGCACGTCGTGTGCGCCATTTCTCGCCATTCGCACACTTAAACAGCTTGCACAAGACGAAAAAGACGATTTTCCCGATTTGGTAGATGTCATCAGTAACGATTTTTATATGGATGACTTACTCACAGGTGCGAATGACGTGAAAGAGGCTGCTAAGTTACAGAGTCGTATCACACAAGTCATGGCTAAAGGTAAATTTGAAATGCACAAATGGGCATCTAACAGTCCTGACGTATTGAAACAGGTTCCTAGCGCTCAAAAGACAAGTCAACCAAGTGTCGACATCAAGCTTGATGACACTATTAAGGCTTTAGGAATTAGATGGAACTCACATCGAGATGTGTTTGAGCTAAAGTTAGACATTTCGAAACCCACCGAACGCTTCACCAAAACGTCAGTACTGTCGGATATTGCAAAATCATTTGACCCTTTAGGCTTTTTAGGGCCTGTGATTATTACTGCTAAAATGTTTTTGCAGAAACTATGGTTGAGTGGTATTAGTTGGACCGATGAACTTCTTCTCGAACTTGCTTCCGAGTGGTCAAGTTATAGAGACCAGCTCTGTAACATGCCGACCTTGTACTTAGATCGTTGGGTTCACACACAATTCCAGGGCAATGAAAGAGTGGAAATTCACGGCTTCAGCGATGCCTCTTGTTTAGCTTACGCAGCTGTAGTCTATTATCACGCCCCACGGGATCCATGTATCTCTGATTATTGCCAAAACTAGGGTGGCACCAGTGAAGCAGGTTACTGTGCCCCGTTTGGAACTGTGTGGCGCGGTTCTACTCTCGAAACTACTCAAGGATGTGCAACATAGTCTTCAACTTCCTGAGGAGTCTGTATTTGCGTGGACAGATTCAATGATTGTCTTAGCTTGGCTTCGACGAACTCCAAATACTTGGAAGACTTATGTAGCAAATCGTGTTACTGAAATTGTGAATAGTGTAAGTAGCGGACGGTGGCACCACGTCAAATCGGCAGATAACCCTGCAGACGTTGCTTCGCGAGGCATTCGTCCTGACTTATTCAAAGACTGCGATTTGTGGTGGCATGGACCAGCTATGCTTCACCAAGATAATGAAATTGATGGATATCGCTCGCTCTCTTTTGACATACCAACAACACAATTAGAAGTCAAAGAAAACTCGAAAGGAAATGATAGTAAATTAATTGCATTACAAAGTGGTGTATCGAATGAGAGTGATGATCGACTCACATATTTGGCTAGATATTCTACTTTGACAAAATTGATTCGTGTTACAGCTTATCTCATGCGATTTGTGAAATTGTGTAAGTCACGTATTGAAACTAAGCGTAATCAGACACCACCTGAGACTTTTCCTCAGCATCTGACAGTTAGTGAACTGAGATATGCAACAAACATTTGTATTCGACTCTCTCAAGGATTTTGGTTTCTGGAAGAATTACAAGCTGAGAAAAGGCCAAAGGTTTCCAAAATCGAGTGAATTAACTTCCCTTATCCCCTACATTGATGATTTGATATGAACGGTTGGTTTTTTTGGTTTTGTCCTCTCAAGAAGTCAGTTTATTGAGTTTACTGTGTATTTAAACTTTGAGTTTACAGATTCATGTAGAGTTTCACTAGTACGAGTTAGTTTTACTCTGTTTATCTCTACTTACTCGGACCTTTGTAAGGACAATTCGTCCTTGGGCGCCGATAATGTTTAAAGTACAATGTTTTACGAGTAGTTGTTTACATTTTATAGTGCACCAATTGCATGGTAGATGGCGCTTACACCCGTGAAACACGCTATCGTTGTTCTCTCGTAGATTGTATAAGGCTCCCTTCAAAATCCGAATTATATGAGTATTAAGTTGTCAAGAAAGTGTGTCATTCAATAAGGTAATAAGTGCAGTGACGTAGTGAGTAAACAATCCTCAAAGTTTCTTTCTTAGAAGGGCAAGAAATAGAAAGTTTAATAGGAACCAAGATGGAATTTTCATTATAGCGTCACTTTTAGATAAGTTAAAGACATTCACAAAATAACCGCACCAGATTTTAAGACTACATTCCCATTTCTTTAAGCACTAGTGCTTACTTGTTTGATTGTAAATGTATCGAAGTTTAACACACTTTTAGAATGACTCGTTAATTCTGACAGTTATCTGCTTAGCCTTGGGTCAACAGACACCGACCAAATCTTCATTAAGTTTACTATTATCTGCCAACCACTTACTGTGAAAGTTACTCTTGGAGTCGAGCCGTGCAATTAAATCTGCATTTAAAGCATTTTCGGTGTGTTTGAATATGAAATGAAGATGATAAATATACATATATATATATATGTGAGGTAACTGTAACGGTACTATATGTAATGTATAGTATGTGGTGTCATCATACAGCACAATATGCCCAAGTATGGTTGTACACTGAGTTGATATTGCATAAAATTTAGCTACATTTCAATTGGTTTTACTGAAATTTGCAATTATAAATACCGCGAATGCGTTTTACTTATGTTAGTAAATAATAATGTTTCCCTAGCGCTTTATTTACCACTTTTTGATAATATTTGTACTTGCCTTTTAGGTCAATTTGGCTCTTTCTATCCCATAAAATTAAGTTAGGTACTTCATCAATAATCATACTTCAAAAAGATAACAAAGTATGATTGCATCGTAGATCTTTTGTTTACGAGTACAACATACAGTCCAGTAAATAATTCCCGTAAACATTACTTAGCTTTCACCACTTTTCCCGATTGGTGATTCTTGAGCAATTGATGATATACTTTTACTTGACTTTGTTCTCGATCCTACATGATCATCTAACTTGTACGCATTGTTGAAGATTGACCATATTTAAATGCCCAATTACCTACTGTAGATTTACCATGTCACCAATGCCTTTAAAAAAATATAAAGAAAAGATCGCGAGACGTATAAGGACCACGGATTCGAAACATGTCGGTTTTTGTCATTTCAGTTGGTACAAAAGAATACGTCAGACAAAATGAAAACAACATTGCAAGCGGCCGTGGTAGGGGTGGCATGATGAAGGTGTTCGATGCTCAAACTGTCATGGCCGGGGAATTTGATTCCCTTTATCACCTATGTTATTATTTTAGCAGAGAATCGTGTGACACAGACCCGTTTCATTCTATTTTAAGCAGCTTTAAAAAATCCTAAGAATCTCTCAAATCGAGGCCCAGCGATAGATACACATTCATTTCATGTTACGTTGCCGTTAATTGAACCAAATATTCTTCGACCATGTTACCAAATTCTAACTGAGACTTTTAGCACTGAATACCTTTTTAGAAATTTCTTCGCGTATCATCTATCAGAACAAAACTGAGTGCGCGCACGCGACGCTCATGCGCCGATTAAAACATTTTATTAACGTTTCATATAATTGCAAGTGGGTTAGTGAGGAAAACATTTCACGTGCCTCAATCCGTTAAATGGTTGGATGAACTTGTGCTGATTGTATGATTGGTATTGTTTGGGAAATGCTATCGACTAAGAAAGTTACATCTTAATTTATGACCTGATGATACCGCTAGGAAACACGCAAATTAGATACAGGCATCGTCTCGGTAGACGGTACCTACCTTTTGAAGTCTACCCTCGCGCCGAAATAATGAAATGATAACCTAACTGGCTGACAGTATAAGGCAACTTTATACTCTTTCCTATCGCAGTTTGTTTATACATATTCCGAGATAAAGACTCGTTGAAGTATAGTTGTTATTTTCTAAGCCGTCCGTTCTGCAGTGCGGCGTTCTTTAGTGCGGAACGGACGGCTTAGAAAATAACAACTATACCTACTACTTGTGGTAGGTACTTGTCGGTTCAAACTCGTGGAAGCTGATTTTTCGCTAAAAGTTTAGATTCTTAGAAAAATCTTCGAGATTTTATCTACATTAGCCTGTAATGTTCTCATGGGCGTATAATACCAATAATGTTAATCCATGTTATGGACGAGTACAATAATTATGATGACATCATTCAAGAGTGCTCTAATAAACTAATTAAAAGAAACCAACATGCTGAATAATGAAAATCGCTGAAAAGAAAATCGATTGTTAAAACAAGCAACCTTCAATTGTCTTCTAAAACAAAGTTAAATTTCACCTCCATATGACTTGCATTTTTAAAAATCATGGTCACTATTCTCTGTACATAAGGTTTATAATATTTTTTATCTGGCAAGTCACGTCGCAGTCATTTTAAGCACGTTTGGCCGCACTGTAGCCGCATTCCGAGTAAGTTCATGACATAATGACTCTGCTTTATTCTCTTGTCTCACTCGTATTGTTGATTTGGTATCAGCGAAAGTGCCGGTTAAATGTCATGTTAAGAGGGATATAGAAAACGATGAAAAAATGAAAATGAAAATGAAAATGTTTTATTTCATAGATTGCTAGGTTACATTGAAAATAAGGTTGGGTCTTCCTAGTAGGTAAAAAATACCTGTGTCAGGAAGACCCGCTCCTCCATAAAAAAGCAGTTAATGTTAATTTCTTATATGTAGGTAAATATTTATAACATAAAATAAAAACAAAGACGAATTAGGTATCACAGGCATAGTGTCGTGACCCTAAAGTTGAGTGTGTGTGTGTGTGTGTGTGTGTGTGTGTGTGTGTGTGTGTGTGTGTGTGTGTGTGTGTGTGTGTGCGCGTGTGTGTGTGTGTGTGTGTGTGTGTGTGTGTGTGTGTGTGTGTGCGCGCCTGTGTGTGCGCTTGTGAGTGTGTGTGTTAGTGTGTGCGTGCGTGTGTGTTAGTGTGTGCGTGCGTGTGTGTTGTTTGATAAAGTAGGTATATATTATATATAACATTTTCCATTTTGTTATGTTTTACTAACTATAGAATTAAATTTAGATTAATACAAGATTAAGTAACAGTTCAGTATCTTCATAACTTAGCATCTTTAACCATTCCGTTAGAGACCTCTTACAATTATATTTCTTTTGTTGATAGATATTAATTTTAACATTTATTTTATTATAAACGATAGTGAGATTCATTTTATTAGTTGACAATGATCCATTATTGTGCGTTATGACTTATGTACTAGTACGTCTAGTAGGTACCTACGAAATATCATTTGATATTTAACACTAGCTCTTCGGTGAAGGAAAATAGCGTAAGGAAACCGGTCTAATCCCAATAAGGTCTAGTTTTCCCTCTGGGTTGGAAGGTCAGATGGTAGTCGCTTTTGTAAAACTAGTGCCTATGCCAAATCTTGGGATTAGGTGCCAAAGCGGAATCCGGGCTCCTTTAGGATATAACGCTAGGACGATGATCGATTGTGCGTTAGCTGAAATCGATAATTGGAACTGGATAACAAATTAATGTAGGAATGGGAATCCAAGGCACCTCGGAATACCGGGGTCACTACCGGAGGCCGTCCGATAAATGAATGAATGAATCAATAAGTTTATTTCAGAACCAGGTTCCATATTGTTAGTAACAAATGTTAAATATTACACAAAATAAGTTTTCATCACATAGGTAGATTTTAAATGTCAAGTCAGCAAAATTAATTAATAGTTAAAAACATGTCAAAGAAAGAAATAAAATAAAATAAAATTTGAATAAAAATTAAAATGGAAATAATTTAATCGGATAATTACATGCATACTTGAAATTCAAAATTTAAAAAAAAAATGTCTAATTGTTTATACTCCGCAATACATAATTAATACAATTCATTTTGTTGGCTGGGATCTCAAGTGGAGTTTTATAAGCGAATTTGTGAGTGGACAGTCCGACCTATTTGCCAATGCGTTAAGGATGCTGTTCGTGCTGACCCGCGCCCTGCTCGCCAGCGAGGCGACGCGCTTGCGCACTATCGCGTGGAAGCCGTCCGCACGCGCCTCCGCAAACATTCCCGACGCACTGCAGTAGCGCGGCACCCCCATTGTACGCGTAGGGTGTTGAGTGTCCGCTGCGTACAGTTGAACCACAGGTTGCACGTGTATAGCGATTGGCAGAAAGCTTTAAACAAAGTAATCTTCATTTCTGCGGTACGTCGTGCAAACCTGCGCGCCAACATGTTAGAACGGACCGCCAACGACTTACGTTCTCTTTCCACGTCGACGTCATCTGACAAGCTCTCGGTGACCCAATGGCCCAGGTACTTAAACTTTGATACTCGAGTTAGGTTCTTTCCGCCAAGCGTTACTGGCGGCACGGTATCGAGCCGGCTGCCGCGCGGGATGAACACTAAAACTTCGCTCTTTTTTGAGTTGTACCTGAGGCCATGAGCCTCCGCGTACTTCTCACACATGCCAACCAGCTTTCGGAGCGCATCGATCGATGGACTCAGCAGTACCATATCGTCAGCATAACTGATGTTATTGACACACATTCCGTCAATAGAACACCCAATTTTGGCACTGCTGAGCTCAACAATCAACGCGTTAATATATAAATTAAACAATTTTGGTGACGTCAACCCCCCCTGCCGCACACCACATTGAAGGCGATACAAATCAGAGCACGAGTCAGCCCACCGCACGTAGTTGGTTTGGTTATTGTACCAGTATTTAAACACTTCAATAACTTCACCAGCCAGATGAGTGCTCAGTGAGTTATATGCTATTGCTGAGACCAGTGACGTCGAGGCTGTGTATATGATAGGCGACTTCAATGCTCATCCCGGTGAGCCTTTTGCAAACGAACTATTTGACTTTTGTAGTGAACACAAATGGCAGTGTGCGGATGTCGAGAGGCTTGGCCTACATTCCAATAGCTATACCTACGTCAGCGAGGCGCATGGCTGCCATCGCTGGCTGGACCATTGTGTTGTGACGCAATCAGCCTCGCACACTATCGCTGACATAGGTGTGGATTATGATGTTTATTTTTCTGACCATTATCCTATGTATATTACATGTGAACTAGGTCTTGTTAAGCCAAAGATCAATTCAATAAATATGCCATGTTGTAATACAGTAACGTGGGGCGACAGAGACCATTGTCAAATTAATGAATATCACGAATTGTGTAATGAGAGGTTAAGGCTTATTGACTTTCCACAGGACCTGGCGCTGTGTGGCGATGGTCACTGTCAAAATCCTAAACATAGGCGGATACTTGACGGTATGTATAGGGATATTATTTGTGTCATAACGGATGCTGCTTCAAACAGTTATGTTATCCGTCGCTCCCGGAATGCGAACCGGCTGGTAGGCTGGAATAAACATGTTCAAGATGCTCACGGGAAGGCTAGGCTGAGGTATCAGTTTTGGGCGTCGCTTAACAAACCGAGCTCTGGTGGCGCATAATGAGGCAATGATTTTAAGTCGTAAAATATTTAAGAGCAAACTTAAATGGTGCCAAAATCATCAAGAACAAATCAAACTTGACATTATTGCCTCTCATCGCGCTGCCAGCGATTTTAAAAAGTTTTGGAAGGCGACTAGCAGACTCAACAATGGGTCTGGTCTTCCGGTGAGCATCGGTGACACTAGTGATCCAAAATCCATTGCGAACTTATTCTCGGAGCACTTTAAGGTGAAGTCGCCGCTGGGGCCCGCGCAGCAGGGGGTAGACGAGGGGGCTTGTCGTGACTCTGACCTGGTTCGGTTTTCGGCCAAACAGGTTAGTGTCGTAATCAAAAATATGACAAGAGGTAAGTCACCGGGTCATGATAGCCTCAGCGTCGAGCACCTGCAGCACGCGGGTGTCCACCTCCCCCGGGTACTATCGATGTTCTACTCACTGTGCATGGCGCATTCTTATCTGCCCCAGGATATGATGCGGACACTGGTTGTCCCCATTGTTAAGGACAAGACGGGTAATGTAACTGATAAGTGCAATTATCGGCCCATTTCTCTGGCCACCGTCTTGGCAAAGGTGCTCGACAGCCTGCTGAATACATGTCTTAATGACTATGTACACCTGCACGATGCACAGTTCGGGTTTAGACCCGGGCTGTCTACCGAATCTGCTATCCTTGGTTTGAAACACACGGTCCAGTACTATACAGAGCGGCGAACGCCAGTCTACGCCTGTTTCTTAGACCTCTCCAAGGCGTTCGACCTTGTGTCGTACGACGTCCTGTGGGACAAGCTGAGGAGTAGTAATGTGCCGGCAGAGCTGTTGCGCATCTTTCAGTACTGGTATCAGAACCAGCTGAACGGTGTGAAATGGGCGGATAACATATCAGACACGTACAGGTTGGAATGTGGGGTGAGGCAGGGGGGTATTACCTCACCAAAGCTCTTCAACCTGTACGTGAATGATCTGATTGTCGGGCTTAGCAACAAACGCATCGGATGCAGTGTGGATGATGTTATCGTAAATAACATCAGCTACGCTGATGATATGGTGTTGCTCAGCCCGTCGGTCAGGGCGCTTAGGGAGCTGCTGGGCTCATGTGAGAAGTACGCTTTGTCGCACGGCTTGACGTACAATGTGAAAAAAGAGCGAGTATCTGGTATTTAAGGCCGTCGGAGGCAAGTTGCCTGAGACAGTGCCTCCCATAAAGCTAAATGGTGGCGACCTTAAACGAGTCTTCAAGTTTAAGTATCTCGGCCACTATGTAACCGATGACCTTAAGGACCAATCAGATATAGAGCGGGAAAGGAGGGCGTTGGCGGTCAGATGCAATATGTTGGTTCGGCGGTTCGCACGATGTAGTAAGCAGGTCAAAATAACTTTGTTCAAAGCCTACTGCCAGGTATACTACACGAGCAGCCTATGGACCAACTATACGCAGAAGGCCATCAACGCCTATCGAGTCCAGTACAACAATGGCTTCAGGATGTTGCTGGGACTGCCGCGTTTCTGCAGTGCATCAGGTATGTTTGCGCTCGCGGGAGCGGACGACTTCTACGCCATTATGCGCAAAAAAACTGCCTCCTTGCTCTGCAGACTTTGCGCTAGTTCCAACTCCATCCTGAAGACCATAGCCGGGCGGTTTGACTCGCGTATAATGTGCCACCTTATACAGATGCACGTCAGCAAAAGGTGACGCCGTTTTGTATGTATCCTGAATTTGTATTTTAATTTAATTTATTTTCATTTAATTTATTTTAATTTTATTAATTTTTTTAATTTCAATTCTAATTCAATGGAACGTAATGTAATTTAATAAAATCTTGTATGTACTTAATTCAATTCCACACTAACATAACTTAAGCTGATTATTGTTACTAACAAAATACCTATGGACCAACAACAGTAGTCTGAAATAAATGATTTTTATTTTTATTTATTTATTTATTATTTATGACGTCGACTTGCGGAAACCCATGCCCGCGTACAACCTATAACCTAATGTGCGATTGTTAATTTTTGACTGTGGATATGGAGCTGGCTATTGGTTGATGAGGAGTGATCGAATGTGGTTTAAATTGTATTGGAATGGCGAATCAGTTGATTAATAACGCAGTATTACGTAAACGACAACTCGAGTGGTTAAATATGTTATCTATCCATTAATGTTATGTAAATACTAGCTGATTGCTTATTTAAATGAATGTAGGCTCTCTATACGTAAAGTCCATTTTAAATATTGGTGAAATATTTTTTTTAATGGAATGTTTAGTTCCGACGTGTAGCCCCTACATACAAAGCTACAAACACACAAACTTTACCTACTTATCATATTTGTTTAGATATTCCCTGCTATGACTTTCTACGAGCTTTCCTGTAAATATAGAAATCTGTACGCAATAGATCAGCTGGACATTGCTCTAATCAAGTTAGGCACGGTACATGTAAACTTTGTGCACTCTATGTAGAGCTATCGTATCGCCCGCTTTCTAGAGCGAGATTAGTACTTTCCGCTAGATCTCCCCGCACTCTATGGTATGTCCACTCGTAATATCTATAACGCCGGCTGTCGGTTTTACTTTTTAGTGCATGAGTAAAGGTATGTTATCTAGAAAATAAGTTGCAGAAATCATAATATTCCAAAATCAATAATCCAACGTTGCTTTGTGAGTGCAAAGTTATAAATCAGTACTGTTAGGTTATCTTTACGGTTTTGTCGCGTCCGTTTTGTCGTCATTCTGTTATGTATCTACGAAATGCGATAAAAATCAATGAATACAATAAACGATTTATTATGAATATTTACAAGTCACATTTTTCCTTTATTCCATCTAGTCCTACCGGTAGTTCGATAGTCGAACTGTTTGGATTTTTTTTCCAAATAGTTATACTGGCGGATCGAACTATTTGGAAACGCGGATTTTATTCCAAATAGATCTACTATGAATATAATGGTCTAGTCAGAATTGAATTAATACATACAATATTAGTATATAATGTGGGTAGGTTAGGTTCGTTAGGTATCTTCAGATGCCCGAAGGGCAAACAGACCAGAAAGCGGGGCTCCGTCAAAACTATTGAAATGCCAGGAGACCCATACATAGGAGAAACATGACTTTTTTCCATTTTCATAACCAGAACCTCCTATTAATGTGTGGTCTCCTTGTATTCCGACAGTTTTGACGGAGGAAGGACGGAAAAAAATCCAAACAGTTCGACTATCGAACTACCGGTACAGTAGACGGCAAACTTCGTGCGCAAATGACCTTGCCTGCGCAAAGGCGAATTGTACGTGCAAGCTGCCCCCCCACTTCCCCTCATTTGCGCACGAAGTTTGCCGTCTACTGTAAGACTAGATGGAATAAAGGACATATATAGATTAACATTAAGATGTGAATGCATTATGAGTTTATCAATTTGTGCAGTAAAGGCATAAAATCAAGAGGTAACGTAAACTAATACTACATTTAAAGATTGATAAGATGATAAGACTATAGGGACAACAGGTTAATAAGAAAAAGTTGATACCTACACCTCGATTAAAATCAGTTAACGATTCTGAAATTAGCCTCGAGTCGCCTCCCGCGTACCCGCCTGACCCCTCTGACACCTTTGCGGCGCTACTTGTAGCCAACATCAGAATCGTTAACTGATTTTAATCGTATTGTACCTAAGTTGAAGGACCCTACCTAAGGTTAAGAAAAAGTACCTGAATAAACTCATCACGTAGGAAATTAGGAATGCGAATCTTTGTCGAAAAGCAGAACAGTATAAATTCTTCAAGTCATAAACACCATATGGAATAGAAGGTACCTAAGTGCCTACATTTCTCTCAATCTATATTACATGAAGTTATGTCGTTATGACTCTCTCCAGTTATTTTCTTGTGCGGGTGATTGTATCCCATTATTGACTTTATTTGATGTACCAAAGGATATCTTTCATTATTGCTTTTATTCCCAAATTATTCATACGCAAGAACAGTTACAAAATTAATTTAGTATGGAGTGCCGCATCGTTACTGATTGTTTCTGAATAAAATTTGAAATGTCGGTGCCGTTAGGAAGACTGAATGGTTTAGGTAGATGTCGCTACACGCCTTTCTAAAGGCAGACAGAACTAATTGAAAAAATTGGTGGCCGCGAGGCGGTTTGTTCAGATAGCTCAGTTGGTAAGTAGCGATGGGACGCGTGTGCTCGGTTCAAATGCGGCTCGGAGCATTAGACATTTTTCAAATCCATCCAGGTCATGCCATGAGCTTGAGCTATTTGAGCTATAATTTTATGACATTATATCTACCATAATTTACAATGTGGTTAATGTTAGTATGTTAGTTGTCGTTAACGCTGTCACTTGGCATACGATCAAGCGAGTTAAGTAGTCGTAACTCTGGGACATAAAATGCATGAGTGCAATTACTTTCATTTTACTTAGTAAATATATATAGTCGATTTCATAGGTTATAAAACCGGTGTGAAAGAGTAAAGCTTCCTAAAGACTAGATTTTATTAAACTGATATTGTATGGACTTACTATTTAAAGAGGAAATGTATGTGTGGTTGTATGTATGCATGTATGACTAAAGTGGTACCTAACCCCTGGAACAATTCATCCGATTTCAAAAGTTCTTTCAAAAGTTCGATTTCAAAAGTTGAAATTTGACATGCAGTCAGTCAGCATATAATAAACTTAATTGACTTATTAACTATAGCTTTATTTTTTTTTCTTTTCAATTGACGTTTTTTTTTTGTTACGCCATCTATTAAAAATCATAACTCCATTTTCCTTTTTCCTTGAGGCAGAAAACTGAAGGTGGCGTGGCGTAAAGACCGAGTTAGAAAACGTCCAACCCACTTAATTGTTAGCGGAATCTTATTCACAATAACGAAGGTTAGGTACGTAATACCTAATTGTTACGGATAGCAATTTTCAAGAGCCTATGTTACGTACGATTGATCCCCAGACGTCAATGGGGCACTTGTTCGCCACGTCACGGGCAAATTACACCTGCCAGGCTTGCGGTCGTGTACAGTCGCCATCACATACATCGGAGCAAACAAGCAACTCACAAACATCGGAACACACCTCTATTTTCAAGGCATTAGGGTGCATGTGCCAATATTTTTGAACAAATATAGTGTACCGATGTTATGTGATGGCGACTGTACGCCGGGCTTACACAGCCATGAAATAAGTTGTCTCCCCACTTGACACTGCGTGTATAGTCTGTAATAGACTTAAAGGCCACTCATAATGATGATGATACCCGGAGGTGATAATCTCAGTGCTGCCCCCCTAAATATTCTGTAAGTTGTTTTAAGCTCACCTCAACGCTCTCCCACAATTATACCTTGACACCGCGATGCGTAGTAAGTAAGCGTAGGTAGAGGTCTAGTTTTGTAACAGGTGACCGACGGGGTGAGCCGCATTAACGCGTAGCGAATAACAGCCCAGTTTGGTTACAATAAATAACACCAGTACTCCAGGCAAAATACGGTTTTGAAAAACAATAATTTATAATAGCGTTTTTTTTCTTTATATCATTTTAAAACATTGATTTAAGATGCTTTATTCAAGAATCCAACAAACTTTCCATCCGGAAGTATTTGTATAGATTTAAAAAAAGAATGATTTTTTTTTTAATTATTTATCTTGAATATTATAGAGCAAATGTAAATGAACCAAAATAAAGATAAAACCATTTATTAATATTTTTTCTGACTTTTCAGAAGCTAGTTAAGTTATCATTTTTTTGATGTCTGAAATTTTGTTGGATTTTGTCCCTAAGTAACTATTTAATTGATAATATATCCATTACATAAACAAAATCTGCTATTATAATTTATTTCCAAATTTGACATATTTTCCATACAAGCTGTCAGTTCATTGCCTGGACTACAGCCGTGGTTTATCGTAAGAGTCAACAATGGGAATGGGGTTGAAGTGTGTGCGTGATGTGCTGTCTCTGTAATATCTAATTTTCTCCATTTTTTATACTTTATAACCTACGATTGTTAGAAATCGTACTAGAAATAAATTGTACCATTTGGGAATACTGAGGGCCTACCGCGAAAGGCATTCGATGTTTCCCCTCTCTGTCATACTTACAAGTTCGTACATAAGTGCGACAGAGAGGGAAAACTTCGAATGCCGTTCGCGGTAGGCCCTCTGGTGAGACCTCATATACGATCCCCAGAGGATACTGCCCATATTTGTCGTAACCTTAGCTAATGATGCAGATTTCTACTTTCTTATAGCATTTTTCTAATAAACACATTGCATGAATAATGCAGATGTTATAATTAAGTTTCCAATCCAAGGTCGATATTGGGAGCTCGAATCCGGTTGTACGTTAGCTTGTGCCGAAGCATATTGTTGGAATTAAGAAATAGCGGTAGATAATAGCGTTAAGTTTGATCTAGTTTAGTAACGATGAATAAGAGTAACTATGTAATAATTGGCTTTAATTATAAAATCATGATGACCAAGTACTTGTACCGTTGGCAATATTTCTAGTCTAGCTGTCGGTATTCAAAGTTGCTAGCTACAATGCCTTTGTTGCTAGCAACGTAGACGGCTCTCTGTACTTCTGCTAACAATCCCGATATCAACAAGTTGTGAAGGTTTGGTATGAACAGTATCCCGGCGTGTTTGGTTTGGATGGGTACGCCTGGACCGTCAAGTGTCCATAATGACATTCATGATAGAAATACTAGGAATAAATTATAATTATTAGCAGTTTCAACTAGATTAAGTACAATTCAAAAGTCATTTGTGGGTACACGCTACTACTTTACAATAAACTACGTGATCAAATTTTGACTAAGTACCTATGTCAAAAAAATAATTTATTTAAGGCAATTTTAAAAGCAAACTCCGGAAAAAGAGCCTATTATAAGCTCAGCGAATATTTAGACGATAAAGACATAATGGTCAAAGGCCATCGCTAAGCAGACTGTAAATGTATAATTTTGTTTGACATCTGACTTTCAAAAAGTATTCCCTAAGATTTTTTTTTTAATAAATGATTTTGACATTGACTTTGAAAAATCAGGAACAGATAAAGCGTTTTAGTTTAACAGTCCTGATTATTCAACAGTTGCTCTAAAATAATGATCATATGATTACATAATCTTAGATCAAGTTGATGTCCCTACTCTGTATTGGTACTAACTATGTCGAAGAACAGAGTACTCGGTAGGTATAGATCACGGATGTGTAATAATACAGACAGGTGTATTACTTTGTACCTGGGTTACTTAACGTCCGCATATACCTACATAATCTACTGGCATATCATAGTACAAATATGGGGGATTATAGTAATTTCGTGTGGTATAGACGTCTGCGTCAGTGCTAGTTATTTCGAATCCATGTTGGATCGTTATCAATCAAGCTGTCAAATCTTATACGTCAATTGAACATAATGTAACTACATCATTACAGTATTATTTAAATAGTAAGCAACTAAGCAAACTTAATATATTAGATTATTAACTTTAGGTACTATAAGTTATACGTATTAAATAAGTTATCACTAACTAAACTCCCGCGACCTTTACCAGGTCATCAGTCCACCTTGTGGGGGGGCCTACCCACGCCGCGCCTTCCGGTACGTGGCTGCAACTCGAGAACCTTTCCGTCCCAACGGCCACTTAAGTTTAGCGATTCGGGAGTCCGCTGGATGCGGGTGGCGCAGGACCGGTCATTTTGACGCTCTTTGGGGGATGCCTGTGTCCAGCAGTGGACGTCTTTCGGCTGATATGATGATGATGAACTAAACTAACTGTATCAAATGAGATCTAAAAAAAACCGGCCAAGTGCGAGTCGGACTCGCGCACGAAGGGTTCCGTACCATTATCAATAAAAATATTTATTTTATTCTGTTTTTATTTGTTGTTATAGCGGCAACATAAATACATCATCTGTGAAAATATCAACTGGAACTATCACGGTATCAGTGAGATACAGCCTGGTGACAGACAGACGGACGGAAAGCGAAGTCTTAGTAATAGGGTCCCGTTTTACTCTTTGAGTACGGAACCCTAAAAAACCAGGAAGCTGGCAGTTGCAAATACAATGCCCAAAAGTGTCTAGGGGATCAAGTGCGTTTTAGAGTAAGTATTGGTGGAATTGAGGTTTGTTACAGTAAAATAACTCTCTCTTACGCCCACGGATAATGTCTGTATAATCTGTAATCAATCATGTGTTTGTCCAATAATAAATTATTCTTATTCTTATTCTTACTCTCTCTCTTTTATTCCGGACCTTCAAACTTTAATAACCTCGGTATTGCCATTATCGCCACAGTTTGATGTGCTGGTATTAGTGACATTGTATTACTGAAATTGTAGTATGTTAAAAAAGCTAAAAATTTACTTGATCCCTACACTTTTGGGCAGTGTACATGCGGAATTAAACCGAGACACCCAGATACCGAGTAATACTCCAGGCAAAATACGGTTTTGAAAAACATTAATTTATAATAGGGTTTTTTTCTTTATATCATTTTAAAACATTATTATAAGATGCTTTATTCAAGAATCCAACAAACTTTCCATCCGGAAGTATTTAAATAGATTTAAATAAAGCATGAATTGTTTTTT
Organism: Epinotia brunnichana; assembly: GCA_963854355.1. Classification (NCBI taxonomy): domain Eukaryota; kingdom Metazoa; phylum Arthropoda; class Insecta; order Lepidoptera; family Tortricidae; genus Epinotia; species Epinotia brunnichana. Next base: position 1,970,327 of record OY977954.1, on the reverse strand, counting down.
TTTAATTATATATTTTGAATATTATAGAGCAAAAATGTAAATGAACCAAAATAAATATAAAACCATTTATTAATATTTTTTCTGACTTTTCAAAAGCTACTTAAGTTATCATTTTTTTGATGTCTGAAATTTTGTTGGATTTTGTCGCTAGGTAACTATTTAATTGATAATATATCCATTACAAAAAAAAAATCAGCTATTATAAATTATTTCCAAATTTGACATTTTTTCCATACAAGTTGTCAGTTCATTGCCTGGACTATAACATTTAGAAGTAGCGGTGGTAGCTGTATAACGATTAAAGCTACATCGGTTTTTAATGTTTATGTTATAACATAACCGTTTTCGGAATAAACCTATAAACTTGTTGTTAATCGAAATAAACGGTAGTCGTTATGGGTTTACAGTCATAAAAGTTGAATGGATGGTTTACTTTCGATTATATCGATGATCTTATCACTTATTTTGTGCCAGCCTCTATTTTATGATGTCTGTGAGTTGATATTTTTCCTTCTCAATTTCGCTTTGCACATTGGACCACCACAGAAGGTGGCTTCCTTATGTTGCTCGGAATGATTAAGGACTTTATTTATGGGATGGTTGCAACAGCGCAACCGAACCTCTTTAATTTTCATGACGACCGCTTTAGCCTACTTGGTAGTGAGTAGTGACCCTGCCTACGAAGCTAAAGGTCCCGGGTTCGAATCCCGGTAAGGGCATTTATTTGTGTGATGACTGATGAGCACGAATTTTGTTTCTGAGTCGTGGATGTTTTCTATGTATTTAAGTATTTATTTATCTATATAAGTATGTTTATCGTCGTCTAGTACCCATAGTACAAGTTTTGCTTATTTTGGGACTAGGTCGATTTGTGTAAGATTGTCTGCAATTTATTTATTTATTTTAGAATCGATAGGGGGGCCACATTGATGAATCCTCACACGTTCAAACTCAAACAATTTGATACAAAGAACAGATACAAAGGAAAAATATACAATCAATCGTCTTGAGACCAAAACAGGACTCGGACCTGTGCACCTGCAATTGCCTATATTTTATTGTAAAATTTACACAAAACAAAAAAAAATTGTTTCGTTAAGAGCTGCAACATTGTTTAGTTTAGTTTTATTCATCACAAAATTCACAAAGTACTTAATATTTATAGAGTCTCTATAGTTAAGTTAAAACGTCGTTGTGTAGGATAAGGTACCTTTAACATATAGCTTGGAGATCTAAAGGGTCCCCTTGCTCAAAAGAATTTGATTTGGCTGATGTAAAAGGCCTTCAAACATCAAACACAACTACTTATATGAAATAGACATTTCACTTTTTAACCCCCGACGCAAAAAGAGGGGTATAAGTTTGACTTGTCTGTGTGTCTGTGTGTGTTTCTGTCTGTGGCATCGTAGCTCCTAAACGAATGGACCGATTTGAATGCGGTTATTTTGACCCGAAAACTGACGTGATCGAGATGGTTCTTACCTACGTTTCAACAAAATCAGTTACCGTTTTTGAGATATTGAACTTTGAAATGAAAATGTTGGGGGTTTTACAACTTTTCTATAAGTTGTAGTAATTGATTGCATACTTGAGATTATTTGAGTTGGCCGAATTGCATCGAAGTTGTCCATGCAAAAAGTAACTCTACCGACCAAGGTATAAGATTCCTATTCCAGTGACAGTTTTATAACAAGTCGTCCACATGTAGGTACAGTCAGCATCAAAAGTAGCTACGCAATCGAAGACGCCAAAAGTTCTTATTCCCTTTTAATAAAGACTTTTGACGTCTTCGTTTTATTTTTTATTTTTATTTATTAACCAAAGATATAAAAAAACTTATTCTAAAACATGTCCCTGCAAAAGTGTTTAAACAGTTTGCCTGCAGGTAAGTCTCTTTTATGCTTAATATACATAACATAATAATAACATCGTTTTTAATCCTATTTTATACTTAAATGCTAACTTATTAATCTTAATATAAATATGAGTGTGATAAGTTGATGATGGCTGATTCAACGCCCGTCGTTGGCAACGGCCGGTCACGCCCTCAGCCAGTTCCTTGTTCGATTCGCACGGAAACATGGATAATGAATGGCCGGTTTTACGGAAAAGTGGACACAATGCGATTATGAGCGGCATTTAGCATGACACGGCTTAGAGCCATGGTGCTATTGTGAGCAGAAACTTGTACCGGTATTCATAATGGCTGGTGATCTGGTAAATATAATAGAATAGAATAGATTTATTTATTTCAGACTTTTTTATTTTGTACATCCATATATTGTTAGTATTATCTTAACCTAGGTAATATTAGTATTAGTCTATTGGTACATCTCACCCACAGGCTGCTCGAGTAGAAGGACTGGCTAAAGGTCCGAGGAGTCCGCTAGATGCGGGTGGCGCAGGGCCACTCAATTTGGCATTCTTTGGGGGAGGCATATGTCCAGCAGTGGACGCCTTTCGGCTGATATGATGATGATGATGACACGGTCCCTGATTGTTAGTCCATCGATGCCGTAAGAAGCGTTCTTTTGTCCGGCAAAATTACCAAAATATTTTTTTTTCTTACCTTATATCGTAAATGGTGCTCAATAATGGTTATACTCTAATTAATTCCCATTTTCACGATCGGCTTAACGTAGTGTGTGTATTTACGCTGTCTACGAAGCTGACGGTCCTGGGTTCAAATCCCGGTAAGGGCAAATATGTGTGGAATAAGATTTTTTTTTATAAAATAAATAAAAACAACAACTAAAAATATCATTTATTTCAGGAAAGTGGTTCCATATTTTGTTAGTAACAATAATTGCCTTAAAATACTGTTACACTTGAAAAAAAAAAGAAACTAAAACTAACTAACCGGGTTCCCCCGCGCTCCATCTATCCCTCTTAACGTGCATATCAACGTGCGTGCGTGCGTGCGTGCGTGCGTGAAGAACAACAAACTCGGCAGCTGCACTGTTACTTCTGAATCTCGCTGAAACCCTATCAGCGACATCGATACGAATACATAGTACCAGTGTGTAACCGACATACGATATACAAATAACGTTCAGTGAAGAGCATAAGATATAGATATATGATATTTTAAGAGAATAGTTTTTTAATTGCATGTTGTGGCTTATACCGACAGGTAGAGTAAGGCAGACCTGTCTAATGCGGTGATTTCGAGTAGGTAGAAAAGAAAAGGTAGGTAGAAATTAGCGTATTAAATACGCATTTATATTAAAACGAATAAAGCGCCTAAAACATATATATGCTCGTAGGTATATTATGAAACTCATTAAGAACGTTCTGTTTCGATTCCGATGCTCTGTTTTTAGAAAGTGCATATTTTAGCAAGGTTCCTTGCCAATTACGTTAGCTTGTGTCAATGCTAAAATACTTATATGTTATTAATTATAGGAGCCAACTTTGTAATTCAACCACTCGTATGCTAAAACACCGATCCGTGCCAAACATTTGAACCTATTGTTTCACATCTCAAAGTCAAAATTTGATTGGACAATTTTGACATCCGCATGCATACAAAGGGATTCCAATTTAGAAGCTTCACCATTTGTTTCACAACTGTTACCTACTGGTTTAAGTGTTAGTATAAGTAGAATTAATTGTTCTTAGTGGACATTGATTACTTGATTAGTGATTAGCAGACATCGTTAATTATGTAGAATTTTTGGTGCAGCGTAGTGTTGTTAACGGAATTGGTAGGTGTAAACTATTTCAATCATAATGCCTAATTAGCGTTAATAATGTCAATATTTACCCTAACTTAATTAACAATTTTGGTTGATATTGTCCATGCCAATTCCGATAACAGCACTACGCTGCACCAGAAATGCTACAAAATTAACGATGTCTGGTGATTAGTGAGAGCCCATACAAAAGCTACTCTCAAATATATAGAAAGAAAGAAAGAAACATTTATTCGTAACAACAACACAGGCATAGGCATAGGTGGGTAGGCCCCCCACAAGGTGGACTGTGTTGACCTGGTAAAGGTCGCGGAAGTCCGCTGGATGCGGGTGGCGCATCGGGACCGGTTATTTTGGCACTCTTTGGGAGAGGCCTATGTCCAGCAGTGGAAGTCTTTCGGCTGATATGATGATGATGATGAACAACACAATAACACATTTAGACACATACACACATTTGTCACGAAATGGACACAACTCAGCGCAACGCTGGGCAATCCAGCGCGGGCCAGTACCTCATATTCTATGAACTCGCACTGTACAATCTGAACATGAACATGGCTTATCTTATGGCCCACTTATACCAGACCATAAGTGGGCCATAAGATCGCCGAAAAGATGTAAGGGTGAATCCACCAGAGATGTGCGAAGTTGCGAGGCGGTGAGCGAGGAAAAATACACCAATAGGAAGCGAGGCGCGGGCGAGACCAGCAATGCTATTTAGAGATTCATGAGGACCAGGCTTCCAATCCCGGGATTTTCTATGACGTTTTCATACAGATGTAACAACTACAATACCGTGATCCCGGTATTGTCATAGTAGATTGTGGAAGCCCTGAGGAGGACTCGCTGCATTGAGGGCGATTCTCCTCCTAAATACACCGAATCCTCATATATCTCTAAAGGGTCTGGAACGCACATGTTATACCTTGAAGATACAATCGTCCATATGTTACGGCATAGTATAAAGAGGGCAAAGTATGTTATCTTCATACAAACGCATCGCGCGCGGCTTGTATGTGTGCGCTATACTATCTATACGTCGCCGCACGCACACTCAAACCAAATCTCGACCCGTTTCGCTGCGTTTGTATGAAGATAACATACTTTGCCGTCTTTTTACTATGGTTACAGAGGCGACATACTATCAAGCGAATCATAAGCATGTTTGAATATCGTGATAGTTATATTGGTTATGATAAAATGCTGAAGCAAAAATAAAACGCAGTGCTACGTAATAATAAAATGCTTTGAACAGTTATATTTTAGAAACCTAATTCATCCGAAAGATGCGAATCGAATCTGCATGTACTATCGTCGGTCAATTATAATGTTAACAGCAATTTTACCCGTATCTGCTTTCACCTGAATCACAAAATTCTCGTAACTACAGTAACAAGTCAAACAAATAGTTTAATTAACTTAAGTGGTGTTATATGGGTGTTATTATCACCAGCACGTTTTTGTAATAATTAACTATCTCGCAATATTTACGAAAATTTATCCTTTAGTTAAATTAGCTTTTATGGCGCATAAAATCTTACACTTAATAAGGAAACTACATTCCACACAGGCATGTTATTTATTTTTACGTCAAACTTGGTCTTGAAATGGCAATTACCGCCCGCTACGGGTGTTGTAATTCCCATTTCCTAGCCAGGGAGAACTAATTTTTTTTACCACGGGCGGTAATAGAAAAAGTACCAGGCCCCTATTTCACTAACTTCACCTGACAACGAAAATTCTCCATACATTGCTGCTACCACAAGTAACCTAGCGACCAGCTTAACTTCTAGAACAAGCAATGTATGGCGAATTGTCAGTGTCAGTATCGCATATAGGTATATCGCCCTTGTCTTCTGCGCGGGCGTCAGATACCTACGATATGGGACATTTTTTGTTATACCGCCCTAGGTCAGAATTGTACTTTGTAAGGCTATATTCATAATCATAATCATCATTTATTGCATCCATGGTACATACATAGGTCTTACATAGTTTTTAGATTCACATGGACCCTGGATAGGGCACAGCAATAGCCCTAACAGTGGCGGCGCGTAAGAATTTTCACTAGAGAACCCGGAGCACATAAAAGAGCTGTTTTTTGATGATTTAAGAGGCCCATAATATATAGCAAGGAATTTTAGGCAAGCCGGTAGGAATCGGCTTGTATGGGCGCTCCGCCACTGAGCCCTAATCTCCACTTATAATAAATCTCTAAATTAAAAAAAGAATCAGCCAGTTTGAAACTAAGCTTTGCGCGGTTCGAATGTTCTCAGCATCCCATGAACGGAAAAATATGAAACATTTTATATAGGTACATTATTATTCTAGCTGCAACTTAGGATAGTTTTTATCCGACTGCGACAGTTAATTAATTTTCCGAAATATACGACTTAATTTAATTTTTCATTTATTTTTATTGAAATCAATCGCTGCTCCAACTGTCAGCTATAAGAACCGTCAAATTTTCGTCAAAATGGCGGAATTGCTTTGCCTTTCACTTATTAATAATTTAAATCCCGTCTACGATAGACCTTTACGAGACAAATGCTAAAATATAAACCATAAAAAAATATTCGATTCTGATATGAGAACTTATATGCGCAAATGTCGTTTTATGTCGTAATTTCAATAAATGAAATCAACAAATTTGAACAATATAATTAACACGAATTTGTTTTTTTTGAATGACAATGGCACGCGCTCGGCGCATTCAGCCAAAGTACCTGCGGCGCTACCACGAAAACCGATACTCAATGTTCATATATTTGCATCCCTGTCACTCGAGTATGGTTAGTGCGATAGAGATAGAGATACCCGAATATTTTCGAATTCCGAAGTTCGTGGTTATAGCTCAGGAATCGAAAATATGGTAAATAATCATAATGTATTTTCTCGAAAAAGAATTTAAAATAAATATAGTCAAATGGAGAAAAAAACAAAGCAAGAGGTTATATAGGTAATGATTAAGTTATAAGAGTCCAAAGTTTTAAGAGGGGGTATGTTCTGTCCCTTTTCCGCAAAACGCACCTTCATATGAAACGATTGTTTTTTACTATGACGCTCGAGTATATTGACGTCACAGTCCCTCATCGTTTTCTCACTCTAACAAGCGACATTAAAACGGATGTAGCTTCATAATTTTTTGAGATATTTGAATGGGAGTTTCATTATCTTCTATCTATTTATACATAATAAATGCCTATGTCCTGACTGACTTATTCACTCAATCACTCACTCACTCACTCATCAACGCACAGCCGAAACTACTAATCTTAGAGAGTTGATTTTTGCACAGTATGTTGCTTTTATAACGTGGGCTAGGGATAAAAAGGGATTTTTGAAAATTCTACCCCTAAGGGGGTAAAATGGGGGTGCAAAGTTTGTATGGGAGAACCTTTTTTTTTTGAGCTATAGACTTAAACTTTGTAGAAAAATTAGTTATTAGAATACAAATGAAACACTTTCAGCGTTTTGGAAAATTCCACCCCTACGGGGGTAAAATAGGGGTGCAAGGTTTGTATGGGGGAAACATTTTTTTTTAAATAGAGACTTAAAACTTTGTAGAAAGATCAGTCATTAGAATACAAATAAAGAACTTTCAGGGTTTTAGAAAATTCTACCCCTAAAGGGGTAAAATAGAGTGCAAAGTTTGTATGGGAAAAACTACTTTTTTTTAAATAGAGACTTAAAACTTTGTAGAGAAATTATTCATTAGAATACAAATAAAGTACCTAGATTCAGTGTTTTAAAAAAATCTACCCCTAAGGGGGTAAAATAGGGGTGCAAATTTTGTATGGGGGAAACAATATTTTTTTTAAATAGAGACTTAAAACTTTGTAGAAAGATTAGTCCTCAGAATACAAATTAAGTACTTTCAGCGTTTTAGAAAATTCTACCCCTAAAAATAGGGGGCTAAAATAGGGGTGCAAAGTTTGTATGTGGGAAACTATTTTTTTTAGCTAGAGTCCTGAAACTTTGTAGAAAGATTATTTAAATACAAAGAAAGTACTTTCAGCGTTTTGGAAAATTTCACCCCTAAGGGGGTAAAATAGGGTGCAAAGTTTGTATGGGAAAAACATATTTTTTTTAATAGAGACTTAAAATTTTGACGAAAAATTACTTATTAGAACATGAAAAATACTACATTCGTCGTTTTACAAAAATCATTCCCTAAGGGGGTTAAAAAAGGGTGCAAGGTTTGTATGGGGAACACTTTTTCTGAGCTAGACACTTAAAACTTTGTAGAAAGATTACTTATAAAAATACAAAAAAAAAGACTTTCAGCGTTTTGAAAAAATCTATCCCCAAGGGGGATAAAAAGGGGTGCAAAGTTTTTATCAGGGAAAGTTTATGTTTTTGAGTTAGAGACTTGAAACTTTGTAGAAAGATTACTTATTAAAATACAAAAAAAGAACACAAATCGTTTTAGAAAATTCCACCCCTAATAGGGTTAAAAAGGAGAGCAAGCTTTGCATGGGCAACACTTTTTTTTGAGTTAGACTTAAAACTTTGCAAAAAGATTACTTATTAGAGTACTAAAAAAGAACTTTCAGCGTTTTAGAAAACTCCATCCCTAAGGGGATCCTTAAGATCCTTAAGGAGGGTAGCCAGTGTTGTGTGGGAAAAACTTTTTTTTTTACTAGACTTAAAACTATTCAAAATGTTACTTATTAAAATTTATAATAAAGTACTTTCAGAGTTTTAGAAAATTCCACCCCTAAGGGGGTTAAGAAAGCTTTGTATGGGCAACACTTTTTTTGAGCTAGAGACTTAAAAGTTTACGAAAAAAGTTCTTTCAGCGATTAGAAAAATTCAACCTCTAAGGGGGTTTAAAAGGGGGTTCAAATTTTAAATGGCGAACAATAAAATTTTAAAGTGTGAGTAAGAGATTTTTAACTTCGGTCTTATTCTGTACGTTAAAAGACTACAAAACTGATTTCAGAGTTTTTCCAAATTCATCCCCTAAGAGTGTTAAAATTGGTTCAAAGTTTGAGTATTTCAAGGCATTTTTAAAGTATGAGATTTTTAATTTTGGTTTTAGACTGTTTGTTCACAAACTAGAAAATGAACATCAACTTTTTTTTTAATTATCCCCTAAAAGAGGGTTCAAATTTTGTATTGAGAGAAATCATTTTCTAAGACGATAAAAAGTTCTACGCGGACGAAGTCGCGGGCAACAGCTAGTTAATAATAAATGTTAGCGCGGCTATTACGATACAGTCCAAGCATAGCATTCGTCCGCATTACCAACTTTGGAATGGAGATATGTGGACGAATAGGAAGTAGGTACCTAATACGTCGCCGAGAACGCGTTGTAATAATTTACTTTAAAAACAAAGTTTTAAGCGACTTCAAATCAGTAGCCAAATTGTTTCAAGTTTGTCTATAAATTTTGTAGAGATCCCTTGATTTCTTCAGGGTTCCATCATCAGATGGGTTTTGGTGATAACGGGACCAATCTTTCGGTCGGGACTTTCAAACAAAGAAAAAAAAACAAATCGGTTCATAAATTAGGTACCGAGTTATCGCGTAACAAACACACACAAAAATAACAGACGAATTGAGAACCTCCTCCTTTTTTGAAGTCGGTTAAAAAGTGGAGGAATGGCATTAGTCTCCACTGTTACTAACATCATATGGATCGACTAAAGGTTTGAAATAAAATATATTTATTTTTATATTTTTATTAGCTTAGTAGGGAACGAATTGGGAATCGGACAAACATCAGAAACAAACATTTGCGCTATATGTGGACGAGTAGCAAGTAGGTACCCAATACGTCGCCGAGAACGCTTTGTAAAAAGTGGAGGAATGGCATTAGATTAGTAGGGAACGAATTGGGAATCGGACAAACATCAGGAACAAACATTTGCGCTTATCCTCATGCAAATAAATACCCTTTACTAGACTCGAACCCCGAACCGACCACTTGCAGGCACCCCTAACCACTCGGCTAAGGGTGATTATCTAACAGCGATGTGCTTAAATGTGTGCTTAACTAGGAGTGTCAAATATATGAAAACCCAGCTTCAATTCACCCTTAACTGCACGGCTAATAGCACAAGACCGCGCGTGAGCTGTCTCGCGGCGGGATAGGCTACGTCTTTCTCTAATTAGAACACTTAGAAAGAAACGGACAGTCTATCTCGCCGCGAGACAGCTCGCGCGCGGTCTTGTGCTAGCCGTGGTGACCGTCAAAAAAATAGTGCAGTTACGAGTGTTTCATCAGGCATAGGGCGTTGCAGGAGGTGGTAGCCCGATTAGAGTAAGATCTGTCACTGCCAGCAGTAGTGCGGGCCATGGTGTCCGGCAAAGTGGCGTGGAAGGCGATGCTGGACTTCTGCGAGAACGTCATGGCCGAGAAGGAGGCGGCAGAGCGCGAGCGGGAAGCCTGTGCTGAGGCTCACACCTGATGCGCCGCCGCAGAACCGGACGGGGGCTTCTGCCATCCACGCTACAGGTCGTTGAGTTGGAGAGCGTGCCAGGTGTTCGGGTACGCTCCTTACGATGGTTTACTGGGGGCGGGTACTTACGCCTTCCCCCGTGACGGGTCCCATATGGAGACAGCTGCTGGCGGAGTCGCGGAAGTGTGCGCAAGCGTTCCCGTGGCTCCGCCAAAGGGCAGCGCGCAGAACACCGTGGGGTTTTAGACGGTTGTCCGGGCGGTTCCCGAGAGTCCGTCATACCCGTCCTGGTTCCCCAACCAGGCGGGATGCGTAAAAGCAATTCCCCACGAAACAAAAAGGCACAGGGCGTTGTCCGATGGTCAGTGATAGTCTCGGGTACGTTGTACTGTACCTAACGAGTTGTACCTCCAAATTACACAATTCTGCACCTTATTGACCAGGCATAAGTTCCACACGTATACACGTTTAAGACGTGTGACTGAGATTGTTCGCTTGATTGATGACGGTTTAATGCGTAGGTATGTACTATGTAACACATTCCTTGTAACGCCAGTGGTTGTGGCATGCGCGTACGCATTCGTTTAATAGTTTACTGTAATAAATCAGTTATCAATAAAATTAACATTTCGATACAAGTTACTGGAGCACGGAAAGTACAATGTAACCTATTTTGCATTATCGTTTTTCCTTTTAGTTTTTAATCTTTGGTTATAAGTAATGCATAATACTGTTACAAGCTAAACTAGTAATTACTTGCCTATATGATTTTAAATACCTTCACATTTACTGATGTTAACTCTCTAGCTAGGCTAAACGTTATAATGGATATAACAGTAAATGTATTGTACGCAAATATTTTATTGTAGACCGGAAAAAATACAGATATATTAGATATATAAGGTGCTAACAAATTAAGTACCAATATTTTAAGAGGTGTTACATTACATCAAAACATTTAACTTTAAATAGAAATTAAGAAAACTTTTTATATGATATTTTTGTTTTAATTTCCGGAACAAATTAAATAAATTAAAATTGCGCCCAAACATAATTACCCTGTGCTTAGCTGACAAGATGTTTAACTTTCTGTCAAGTGAACATCGTCGTTTTTGACAATTATTTGTCTCACATTTGTCTAAGTCAAGTGGCCATTGACTCATGACAGTCAAGAGGTTTCACAAGATAATCATTACGGATTGTTGACTATTTCATTAACAGGGTGTTTTTACGCAGTAACGTTGTTTCCCTAATTATATAAAGTAACATAACCTTTTAAATGTTTCATACGTAAGTCTACTCCTAGAGACGAGTACTACAAGCTCTAAAAGTATTGGTAGGTACTAGGTACCTAATTTGTTAGCACCTTATACAGTGTGTGTCTACGACCCGGCTTTTTTTAAAGGAGGTTAAACTAACGTATATTGATAATGTAATTATGATATTAATAAAATTTATAATCGAACTTTCAGACTTTGTTAATTTTCTAACAAAATTTTAATTGCCAGCAATGTACAGCGAAGTAAATTGACAAGGTAGTGTAAATGACAGCTCTTCATACTTTGTTTAGTACGACGTCATACACCTGGTACATTGAAGGTTCGGATTTTGGAAATTTAATTGTGCAGTTAATTTACATAGTTATGATTTACTAATACGTGCAAACGATTGTTAACGAAGCATATTATCATCAGTCTTAATAAAAGCCCGGGTCGTAGACACACACTGTATAGATAAATCATTTATTTGGCATTTTGCAACATTAAACAAAATAAAAGTACACAAAAAAAAATAGATTAAGTCTGACTAAAATTGAAATAAAGTGTCAATAAATAAAAGCATTTTGAATTCAAAATTTTGTATTTATTCTGCCAGTAGGCTACAAGAGCTCTTTTATAAGTCAGAGTTTCATAAATACATTTACAATTGTACCTATAATTAATTGACAATTCAATTCAATTTATTCCATAACAATATAAACTGTGTCTGAAATCATAAGGCTAATTACAATATTCATTACATTTACATACATTAGATTATATTACATTATCCAATAATATATCACGATACAAAAGAACATTTCAAATTTCAATCAGAAGTAAATGGGGTTGGCCGGTGAAAGCTAATTGTAGATGGCGCTCTTATAGATTCCATACGATGAGAGAGAGAGAGACAGAGGATCGATGGTCCCTAACTTGTATGGAAACCATAATTATACAGTTCTTAGGCAAAAATCTTCCCCATAGCTTTAATCCATAGCCTTTTATTTTTAGCCTTTTTCGGAAAACGGTGGATTCCCACTTCAGAGCAATTCGGGACGAAACGAAACATTAAGTCATATTCGCAAAAATAAATAAAAACTATTTCCCGCCATACAAATTTAGCTTTTTTAGGGACCATTATTGGTGCTGTCAGTTTGAAAGTTGCCAGCCCCATTCATTGATGTCATAATAACATTTCACCAGGAGGTATTCTTTAAGTTGACGTTTAAATATGTTAACACTATTCATATAATCTCAAACACTTAAGTTAGTTAAAGTTAATTACAATTTTACAATAAGTTAGACTCTTGCTCAATTACCTCATTTCGATTTGTTATTTTAGTAGCTAGTATTTTGTGCTTGGTTGTTATAGAAATGTAAATTTAATATTATTTTCTTAGAACTATGCTAATTATGTGTATAATAATTTACATTTTGTTACCTTGCCTGAATAAATAAATAAATACATTTAATCTCATTCGGTAAGCTGTTGAACAGTCTGACCGCTTGGTATTGTACGCTATACTTAACCACTCTTAACTTAACCATGCTTAACCAATCTCACATAAGTACATGGACGCAATAGACATCAAAATTAGATCCCTTAGGTATTAATGATTTTATATATGCCATGTTACCAATTATTACTGTCGTGATTTGCGTGAGATCGTATCATTTAACAATTACTTCGTATACAGTGACCGTTAGAAGGCATCTGGGTCGCTGGGGCTACGGTTTTCAAATCAACATGTAGGTAGGTACATATCGACGCTTAATATAATATTAATATTTAATATTTTTTTTTTTTTTTTTTTTAATATTTGCGGACGATCTTACACATAGACCTAGTCCCAAACTAAGTAAAGCTTGTACGCTTAAGAATCAATACCGTCTAAGTAACAAAAATACAATTTTACAGGAAGCGTGGCATGCTATTTGTATTTTTTTCTGCACGTAACTGCATTTAAAGGTAAAAAACGTCAAAAATGTTAGTTAGACAGTATTGATTCTTAAGCGTCGATATACAGGGTGTGGCCTGTAATAGGAGCAAATATTCAAAGGGACGCTTCCTTAGAGCATTTGTAGTAACCCCATTTGTGTCCCACTCACTCATTTAAATTTTTTGGATTCGGAGATATTTTGATCTAAAGTTATGACCTCCAAGTAATGTATCTTGGCACCACGACGTCCACGACATCATAGCACAGAAGTCAATGCGGATTTTGAGGTAACATCATGTAACGAGTCATAATAGTTTATAGTTTTAAGATATTTTTGTGATTTTTTTTTTTTTTTTTTTGTTTTTAAAATAAAAAGTTACTGATAGCACTCCAGAAGAGTAAAAATATACAACTAAACGTTTTTGAAAAAAAAAGCAATTTAAATTTTTTTTTTTTTTAATTTCACCATGTGGAAATTATTATTCACAAGTTAAGTATTAGTTTATAGTTACATGAACTTATATCTAACTATATAGACGAGGCACTACAACAAAGAAAACACTTATAATGACGGCGAATGAAACAAGAAAATAAAACTTTTTTCAATTTACGCGTCAAACTTTTTTTTAACCTGTTTGAAGCAACGTTTTACCCGGTGGCATTAACATGAGTCCTAATCTCATTTTTTTTTGGTGATTGAATGCCAAGACGTTCTATCACAATTTGACGTTTATAAACAAAAGACGGTTGCTTTGCAGGCCTAGGTGTGTAAGGTTGTATGAAATTCCTTTACATATCATCTTCACTAGTCGCCTCGGATACGTAGTATTTCCGGACCTAAATTGAAGTAAGTCATGTCAACATTTCATTGCAAGTTTGAGAAAATGAATTTATTTGAAAACTGGTCAACCTTTCCATTCCGCCACTGTACTTATCGTTAGCTTTTCGGTGAGGGAAAGGAAAGCTGCATAAATCTTAGCAATGAGCGAACTGTTTTCAGGTAAATTGTGAACTATGTGTGTAAGAATATTACTTTCTTATAATACGACTAAGCTATAGTTTTTCCGATAATTAACGAAATATGACAAAATGAAGACCAAATCTTAAAGGACGTAGGTATGAACAGCTGGTCGATCACGTAACGCATTGTACGCACGTCAGGTAAATCTAAATGTCACTTTTTATATGGAAAAATTACAGTTGGATTGTACTAACGCGCGTTCGGTACGTTACGTGATCGACCTGCAGGACAAAACTATTTCCACAGATCACATGAAATTAATTATTATATCATTTTCAAAGACACGTCAAAGACTTTGACAGGAATACTTGTCTCAATTTATTTGTAAGGCTTGAATTACACTGCCTGCGGTGGCGGTCAATAGTAAATTTGACAGTTAAAATTATCAAATTTACTATAAAAAAAAATAAAAAATAAAAACCATTTATTTCAGGCATCTAAGGCCCATAAATCAAATTTACTATAGACCGCCACCGCAGCCGCAGGCCGCGCCAGTCTGTGACAGGCTTAATGAAATTCAGAACCTTAATTATGACACATCGGCTACTGTCGTACTGAATCAAATACAACAAATACAATAAATCAAATCCGAAAGAAAGTAAGTTTGAGTCGCCGGTCGATGCCCGCTCTACGAATAACTTTGCATTTTTATATGCGATGATGTTGTTTTAGGTAATCAGGATAATGATACCATGAACTTCCGTTTCCATATACACCAAATTCTTTTGATATTACGAGTAAATCTAACTTTTCCTTTATTCTTTATTAATGATTATTGGTTTACAAGTATTTACCTCCTGCAATATAATACCAATACTTAGGTATACATAGCTTTAGTAATTTAGGTTAAGGTACAATGGAACTGACGTAATCTTAATGTTTCTAAAACAATAAAGAGATGGAAAAATGTATTTACCCGCAACTTCTTCCTCTTGAATTTCTGTATCAACTTTCAGCCACAATTGCATAATTTTGAAGTATGTTTTTCGAGAAAAAAGTATCCTATGTTTTAGGTTATAAACTATCTTTTTGTCACATTTCGTCTAAATCCTTTCGACCGCCTTTGCGTGATAGAGTAAGTAACACACATTCATAGGATTTGAAAACAGAGAAACATACCTACACACACTGTATTCATTAGGTGTCTTTATTTGCGTTAGAAAAACATCTTTAATCCTATTCCCACGGAGCTATGAACCATTTAAAGTCATCCATATCTTTTTCATCTGCACTACCATAAAGGTAAGACTCTGAACTTAAATCCACCTTCAACTTCTGCTTGTATTTACGATTAACAATATAAAACAGTACGTCATCATCTACCTTAAAAGGTTCCAGGCTCCACTGGTATTGAACATCATTGGAGGCTTCTGAACCCCAAATTTTTCTGTTCCCTTTCTCATCAGCATTGTCATCTATCTTGAGGAACAAGTTTTGCTCGGTATTCTTGATCTTGAAAAACACGTTGTTGTTTTCCCAAATTGGATACAGTTCCCACCGAACTGCACCACTAGTATTATCCTTGTTATCACACCACGCAAATCTATCAGCATCATTTTCTGCAGTCGTATTTAATTTGACAGCTTTAAAGTTTTTCTTCCCCATGATCTTAACGAAACTAGATTTCAAGATTAATTTGAAGGGCACTGGAAAGTAATTAGTAACGATTTGGTAAGATTGATTCCATAATTTAAAAGCATACTCCATTGTGTTTTTAACTCTATTCTCCAGTAATTTTCTGACAATGCCTGAGATGGTAGATCCATTGCAGCTTCCATCCAAAGTTAAACTGATATTGACAGCACTATCATAGTTGCCCGCGACGACTCTTTTATGTAACTCTTCGCTCATTCCAGTTATGTTCGTGTACGCTCTGTGTTTATCATCAAATAGCGTCAAGCCCTGTATCCTTTCTGGAAGCTCGTAACCGTCACAATAAAGAAGCCCTTTAACGTCCAATTCTTCATTAAGATTCTTAACATCTTGCTGTTTCTCTTCAAAACCAAACACTACTACGCTTCCAGTTTCAAAATTCACCATCCTTGCTATGTCTTTAGCGCAGCTTTTATTTATAGGAGCGCCCATAAGGGTGACAAGTTTGACGCTGTTGTCCTTGATGTAGCTGGCAGTGTTGCAGTTAGTGTAGCTGATGACTGGGATCCTGTTGGGTATTTTCCTGTCTCGGTCGGGTCCGTTGCTTACAAGCTGGTACTGATGATTCACGTTGTAGCAGTTTGCGAAGCCGCTGATACCGGATTGAGACGCGATCTTCCCCTCGCCCCAGTAATCCACATGGTCAATTAGATTGGTCGAAGATAGCGGTAATCTGACCAGGTTGTATTCACCGATGTAGGGCACCTCGGAGTACGGATATATGTGGTTGATGTTAGTCTTGTAGTTTGGTCGTCTTGCTAATTTCCAAACGGTTATTGAATGCATTTTTTGTTAAGTTTTTAAATGAAGCAGGAAACAGTGATTCAATGTAAACTAAATTCAAATATTTAAAGTTACTGTTGCGTACTCGAACGGTTTTGATATCATAATAACCAGTTATATAAAACAGCCGATCTTATTTATAGTTGGTGGTCGTACAAATGTGGTGTTATTTATGTTATCAGTTTCCCATACTTATCAAATAGGAATACAATATCATAACCTCAGTTTCTCTCAACAATGACCACAATCAATTTAGCGTTGCCGGACTTGCACAATTGTACCTAATTCATATTTATGTATTTTTTCACCTTGAGCGTTTTCGTATTTTTTGTACACAGTGAATTATTTATTTGACACATCAAGGACATACATGACTCTATGGACAATATACAAACTAGTACAGTCAGGGGTATTAATATACGTACATAAATAAGGACGTAAATATCTGTACGTACATAAATAATAAATAATCCGTAGGTAGTGTAGGTACAGTCAAAGAATTTAATTTCCTACCCATTTAGGACTATTTCAAAGAGACACTGTAAATAAAATCATAAGAAGTCTCTTACGTTTTGATTGATTACGTCACTTTGACAAAGTCCTAAATGGGTAGGAAATTAAATTCTTTGACTGTACATGCCTTTATGACATTGACAATAAAGCCCTGTACAGATATGTATGTCCTTATTTATGTACGTATGTTACTACCCTTGACTGGACGTACCTAATGAGAGTAATGACAAACGTTTTCTCGTGGATTTAACGATATTTAATAAAAATAGGTACTTGCCTTATTTACATTTTTTTATTAGGGTTCCGTACTCAAAGAGTAAAACGGGACCCTATTACTAAGACTCCGCTGTCCGTCCGTCCGACCGTCTGTCTGTCACCAGGCTGTATCTCACTGATACCGTGATAGTTCCAGCTGAAATTTTCACAGATGATGTATTTCAGTTGCCGCTATAACAACAAATACTAAAAACACAGAATAAAATAGTTTTTTATGGAACCCTTCGCGCGAGTCCGACTCGCACTTGGCCGGTTTTATTGTCTATTGTTTTTATATTGTCAAATTATTATAGGTACCTATTGACTATCTCTTAGTGAATCCATCTTATTTTTAATGTAAAATAATATGTTATTTTCTAAAAGAAATAAATGAATCTACCTATCTATCTATCTATTGGACAGGTACGATCGACGTTTTCAAAGATAATAATATGTTTACTTATACCTTATTCCCTTAGGAGAAGCCAAGAAATACATATCTTAGACGTCAATTGTACCTAATTCATAGTATATAGACATATTTTACAGTAAATTGTATCAGGTAGCTGGTAGGTCATGTTCCCATGTTCGCGATCCCATGGCGCTCCCATTAACGGCAGGGTCGGAAACGCCGGAGTGGTTTTAGTGGGTAGACTCCCTCCCCCTTCTCTTTAAATAGAGATGGCTGGAGGGTGTGAGTCCCACATACCCCCCATTATAGCTTCCCGGCTGGGGGGATGCGTAAGTGCATTTCCACTCCGTCAAAAAAAAAATGTCATGTTCCTATGATTATTAAATAATTTTGTTGTTATCCGTATTCGTATTTTGTAATCTTTAAATGACCACCACGGCAAGAGGTCGAGAATCTGCTTATTAATTAACACATTTGTTGGTTTTTAATAAAATGTGAAAGTATTGGGCATTGACCGAGTTAATGCGATTGAGATATAAATGAGGTGGGTCATTCTAAAATCCGTTGCAGGAAAAGATGTCCCGAAACTAAAATACTTTATTTTCACTGTGATATTCGAAACCTTTTATAGCATTATGGGATCATTCGTTAAAGGGCTCATTATTTAATAACTTTTTAAACATCTAACGCCTTTAATATTGAGTAATCACCATTTTTTTCATGTAACAGAGTAGTCATTCATGGTAACAGAGTTGTTTTTCATACAAAAAATTGTGTCCCAGACCGCAGACCATTATACGGTAATCGTGATACCATTTTATCAAACTTTATAAATCTTTTTGTTTAAATGCTATAGTAATTAACCGATTTCAACATTTTCAGCAACACGTTTTATACCTAGTAAATACAATTTGTAGATCCAGCTATGATTTATTAAAATTTTGTCCCGATTTATTTTAAATAGTAAGAATACGCTCTGTTACCACATATATTTGACACCTCCCAAGAAATAGCGCCACCTTTTCAATGGAAACAGTTGTGTTATTACATCTACTGCTTCATCAACACTGTTCCTTGCAAGTGAGGCCGGGGGTATGCAAACCAGTTGTCCGTTGGCTGTGGTGTGAGGCGCGTAGTTTTATTCTACGTATACTCTGTTACCGGCGTTTTTAAGTAAGAATTCCTATATTTCATTACAAATTTACAACTTTAAAGTTGATCTAGTGGAATAATTAACTTATGTGCATTTATTTTAACATAATATCATATTTTAATAAACAATAAAAGACACGAAACTTTAAATTCACTATCTGTAAAAGAGTCATTATTATACTTATTATTTAACAGTTTGAAGCTTTGGTCGTCGTTAGTCTGTCTGTATCTTGTATAATAAAAATTAAATAATTTGTTCTAGATAATTACGACATCATTATGGCTCCCAACTCTGCTGACAAGCGTACTGTGATTTTCCATGTCCAACATGAGAGTAAAGACTGTTGTTCTATGCTAATTCCTAAGAAGAATATATAAAAATATTTTTGTTGTTTAATTAATAATAAATAAATGATGATAATATTTTTTTGTACCCTGATCCAGTAAATCCTCTAAAAATCTGAAAAAAGAGACAAAAGATCGCGCCTAGCTTCAAAATTGCATTTTATAAATTTATGTAGGTACCTACATAACAATAATGAATATCTTTACACCTAAATTAAAGAATTTTATTTTTATTTTGTATATAGATTTAATGCCACGGTTTTCTGCAACGGATTTTAGAATGACCCAGGTATTGCCATTTAACAACCGTTGCCAAGTTCATTATCACTGATATTTAAAGTAAATAACAATATTAAATTAATACGAGGAGGCTTTATAATAAAACAATACGTTTCTTAAACTTATTATGTTATGTTTGGTAAGCATAGGTTATTAGGTAAATAGTACCGTTTTCAAAAATGCATATAGGCATGTTTTATGTTATAACAAAAAAGTAATTACCAAAAAAAAATTTAATGCAGTAAACTTGTCACTTTATAAGAAAAGCAAACACTCAGTGACTCACCCAACAGAAAACATTATACACACTGCAAAATAAATATCACCAACAATTTATACGTAGGTATACTTCTGTGCGATAAGAATTATTATAAAATGAGAAAATGACAGTCAATGCCTTCACTGACAAATTACGTGTGAGATACAAGCTACCTAATGAGCTGCCATTAGACTATAAACATCCACTAATTTGTCTCTTTTATCAGTTCTGTCGCCACATCCTTCGCGCCACCGTGCACCGGTTTCCTGTGGCATACCGGTAATATGTTGCGACTAACCGTCGAAATCTATCGTCACATGACTTTCACTTGATATTATAATATCGGTGAAATATTGATTATTAACATACATACTTTTACTCATCCACTCAGAAATCGCAGGCTCGTATATCAACGTACAGTCTAATTGGAAAGACAACTTTTTAAACAACCAATTAAAGTTCAATATCAAATCGATGCTATAGGCTGTTGCGAGTTAGAGAAAGGGCAAAATTGTGTCTGAATGCAAATCGGTGACGCCCGAGCCGGTTTTAATACGAAATTGGACATAATAGTTATCTATTCGTTTCACGTTGGTTTCGTAATTTAAGTAACCACCGAGAAAAGATGTGATGTGGAGAAAATAAAGAAAGGACTAGCACTGACAAAAACCAGAAATAACCTAGGTAGTTAGTTATACTAATAAAAACGGACTCGCGCACGAAGGGTTCCGTACCATTATCTATACATATTTATTTAATTCTGTTTTTTAGTATTTGTTGTTATAGCGGCAACCGAAATACATCATCTGTGAAAATTTCAACTGTCTAACTATCACGGTTATTGACATACAGCCTGGTGACAGACAGACAGACAGACAGACAGCGGAGTCTTGGTAATAGGGTCCCGTTTTACTCTTTGAGTACGGAACCCTAAAAATGACTAATTACTGATGTTTGTCGATAGAACATTTTTAAATGCGAAGCTGGTCTACTTCCTTTTTTTTTCACGCTGACGGTGGATCGGTTGGTGTTTGTTAATATACTTCTCTAAGTATAGGGGTGGTGAGGCTTTGACGTGAACCCTTAAGGAGGAGCATAGCTTGTTAGTGGCATAACGTAAGGTGTTCCGAAAAATCCTGGGACCAGTCAAGAGAGACGATGGGAGTTGGAGGATCCTAAAATAATGCTGAAATAGAAGACCTGGCCTATTTCACCAACTTGACAATTGTCACCTGACAATGACAATTCGCCATACATTGCTTGTTCTAGAAGTTAAGGTGGTCGCTAGGTTACTTGTGGAACCAGCAATGTACGGAGAATTGTCGTTGTCCGGTGACAATTGTCAAAAGTTGGTGAAATAGGGGCCTGGTAGCCGAACTAAACATCATAGGCGAGACCAAAGCGCATCGTCTTCGCTGGCTTAGCCACCTCGAGAGGATGGGAGAACATCGACAGGTGAAGAGATCATACTTGGGCCGACCGACTGGTCGACGGACCTATTGGGCGTCCCAAATATCACTGGAAGTATATGGTGGAAGCGGATCTGCCCGAACTCGGAGCCGGCGCTAGCTGGCAAGGCATTGCGCAGGATAGAGCAAAGTGGCGTGCTCTTGCGTCGGAGGCCAAGATTCATTTTGGGTTATCGTAGTTAGTTGGTTAGTTATTTACTAAGGACTAGTTGAATTCTGGAGAATACATGGACAATTTTTTTTTTTTCTATCTTGTCCAAGAGTATGAATGTCTGTAAGGAGCGCTGTTGTAGCCACGGGCATAGCTAGTAGGTATATATTATAAGTATTGGACATTGTATTCAAGTTCGTCTATATGTCATTTTGGTAATTTTAAGTGAATAAGAGACAATGGCATATTCAATTTTATGAATAAAGGTGTGTCCTCTTGACGATAGAGTTCTGAACAGATAATTTTACGCACCTTGTTTGCTATTTAATAACATGTTTTTTTTTATACAACGACGGTGGCAAACAAGCTTACGGCCTGCCTGAATTTAAGCTGGTACCGTCGTCTATGGACACTTGTAACTCCAGAAGAATCACAAGCGCGTTGCCGACCCTTTATTCACTTGAGGATTCGCTGTGTTGGCAGATAGAGACATGCAGGTCCCTCACTCCCAACACAGCGCACCCTAGGGAGCTCTGTAGGTCAATCACGTAACGCATTGTACGCGCGTCTGACAGTAAAATCACAATCTAACTGTCATTTTTTCATATAAAATTGACATTTAGACCTTACAGACGTGCGTAAGAAAAGTTACGTGATCGACCCACTGGCGACCTTACTCAACACCAGGAACACAACACCACATACTTCATAGCATGCAAGAATATAGCAACACTACAAAGCAGTGGTGCTATTATCAATCAATCAATCAATCAATTCATTTATTCAGGGACCAACATGGATCATTATTGTTAGTAATAAAATAATACTTAGCTTAATATTAGTAACTATAAAAATAATAGAATAGCACACATAGTCAATTTAAAGCAATAATAATACAATTTAGGTCAGAATGAAATTTACATTAAAGGTAAGTAGCTAAGTACAGTCAATTAAAATAATATGTATATGAGAAATTCAAATTAAAAATGTACAGGATGTCAAGTTAAATAATTAATTACTCATTTAAATCACAAAATTTTCAGGATGCTGTTGGCACTGGCCCGTACCCTACGCACCAGGGATGTACATCGCTTGCGAATAGTAGTGTGGAAACAGTCCACCCTCGCCTCTGCGAACATCCCTGACGCGCTGCAATATCGGGGCAGCCCCATCAGCATCCTGAATGCGTTATTAAATTGAACACGAAGAGCAGTATTGTGTCTGAGTATAGTTCGCCCACAGGCCGCTGGTATATAAGGACGTGCAGTAGGCCCTGAAAAGGGTTACCTTGACCTGTCTCGAGCATCCAGCAAACCTGCGAGCGATCATGTTAGCTCTCACAGACAATGCTCTTCGTATTATGGCTGCGGTATTCTGTAAGGTGGAGGTACTTCCCCAGTTGGGCTGCTCCACATACGAGCGAGATGACATTCCGTTGTGCCCTACCTCTCTTAAAGAATATAGAATTACTCATACTCAAGAATTAAGCAGCAACTTCTACGCAACGTCTACCACTGGATCACACCTGAAAAACTGGCTACCGACTTTGCAGAATATCCAAGATCTACGAAACAAGACCATTATCTCATTCCATCTCACCCAAATTCTCACCGGACACGGCTACCACAAATCCTACCTATAAACTAAGATAACCGTGCTTTGTCCGTGCGATAGAAGCACCGCACAATCCATCGACCACCTTTTAAAATACTGCCCGAAATTCACAAACCAGAGATTCAACAACGAAATCACCTGCCATAATCTCCATATAGAACCATACAACCTGCAGAAAATCATTCGTAAAGAAACTGCAATAGCCTCATTTTGCAAATTCGCCTCCTCCATAGTTAATACCTAACCTGAAAAAGTTCAATGGCATATAGTTCACCCTGCATTTCACCCATCATCCATTACAACCATCACTCATCGTCATCATTGATACACAGAATCACTAATTCCATTAGAAATCATTTATCATAAAGTAAGCGCGGATTCAGTCGCCCGTATCCTTCGCGGGGACTGTTTTGTGTAAAAAAAAAACCTCTCTTAAAATCGGATTGTGATCGGAATAGTGTGTGGAGAAAATTTTACCTTACGACTGTGTTAATTTACCTACGTCAAAAAACGCATGTGTAATCGGATTGTGATCGGAATAGTGTGTGGAGAAAATGTTACCTTACGACTGTGTTAATTTACGTCAAAAAACGCATGTGAAATCGTAAAATCACAATAATATGTTCCACAAGCAACAAGATCTGAAGGCAACGATCTTTAAACACTCAATTATTAGCACTATATGAAGATGAATGATATTCACTTCGAAGCACGTCATGTTGCACTTTGTATAGTTACCTACACTACCTACATAGTTAATTAGTTACACTACTTTAACCACACTAATATTACTTATAAATGCGAAAGTAACTTTGTCTGTCAGTAACTTTTTCATGCGTGAAATTTAAGATGTGTGAAGAAAGCTCAGCCTAATAGGGATGGACATAAGTTACTTTATTAATTGAAACCCCCTTTTGAATTACAGCAATACTAAACTTGAACTCAGCAAGTGTATATTTAAGTTTTTTTTTCTATTATGTTTGATCTATATTGTGGTACGAATTCTCTAATATAAGGACAACATTTCAAAAATATCTACAAATGCGTCTTATGTCAGTTATAATTATAATTTATTTAATCGTATGGCATACATTATTTGGCCTTTTAAGTTTCTTACTTTTTAGTACCACCCAGGGGACACGTGCAGGGACACGGACAGTTGTCCCCCCTTTGTCAAGTGGGTGGGCAACTCGACTGTTAGAGGTTCTTAAGCCGCCCGAAGGCCTCTTACTCAGCTTAACGACTACTGTCATAGACAGCATCCGGGATCAACTGCTTAGCGTGCCTTCCAAAGCACGGAAGCGCTCATTTATAGTAACCACTCAAACAGGCGGTCACCCATCCAATGACTGACCGCTGCCATCTTTGCTTTACCTGCGTTATCGTTTCCGATTCGCAGGCGCCGCTGGGCTATGAGCGCTTAATTATTTATAATTATAATAAGGACTGTGAATAGATGTTTTTGAAAGGTTGTCTGTGGATATTGGAAAATCAAAATCAAAATATTTATTTTGTAAATACATAGGCTTAAACTAGCTCTTTTACACTAACTCGGCTGTATCGATTTTGTTTTTATACGATTTTGCATTTGTAACCCCCCCCCCCCCCCCCCCTTCCCTCCCACCGCTTGTATTACATAGTATCCACGCATTAATCATTGTTATGTAATCCCATTGTAAATCTAACCAGACGTCTATAGATCAAAAGTAATTGCTATTATATTTAAATGAATCAGTAATTTGGTAAGTTTCATAAGTGTGCTGCGTCTACGCCGGAACAACGATTATCGGGTAGTTAGAATGAAACTCTGATGAAATTTCACACGCTGTAGTCATTATTTCATTTATAATATACTTACCAAGCGTTAAATAGTATTTTTCACAATCGTGTTATAATAGAGAGCTTTTTAGTCGAGTACCGTGTTTAGGCCACGAAGCTTGCTGAGTGGCCTAAGTAAGGTACGAGATTAAAAAGCTTGATTATTACACTATTGTGAACAATACTTTTTGTACGAGTTCATTAAAATAAATTTTCTACGAGTCAACTGAACTAATTAAACAAACTCGATACTGTTGAAACGAAGTGCAGCCTATCGCTCGTACGACATCAACGAGTAAACTCAATAATCAAAGCGATTCTATTGGTCCAATTCATTACAGTTCAGTAAAGCAGCCACGTGATTGGTCGAATTTATTTTAGTTCTATTTTCAATTTTTTTTCGGTTGTCTAGAGCGTATCGAAACAGTTATTTCGGTTGTTTGGGAAGTAACAGACTATTCAACGATGTAAAGAGTGACGTTGCAGTATTCTCTATGAAATCTTAATACACATATGTTAATCGTCGAGTACAAAAAAATATTGTTGAGTGAAGATTCTCGTTACAATAATGGTGTATATGTATATCCACCAAAGCTGTGCGTGCTGCGTGGCAGCGGAGCGACGTGTGAGGGAAAAACCCACAGATGTATGAATATAAGGAGATCGGACATGGCGGCCGATTTGTATAGAGTGAGCCTGTCGCAAGTTCATTAACCCACACAACGCCCAAGTAATTATAATTATAAAATAACAAGACAAAGCACGCACACATCTAAAACACGCACACTTGTATACCTACACGCTTATTTGACAATAAACGCGCATCATATCAGGCATTTTGGGAAAAAACGTAATATTCTCTGCGATCAGCACGCGTGCACAGTATGGCAGTGTATGCCCATTGAGCATACAGCTGCGACACGGCCTCCGGCGGCTTGTCCTCTCTCTAGTATTCTATGCTCTGAGGAAAAACCCATCAATATAGGAAGAGAAGCGTGAGCGAGGCTAGCAATGCTAATAGTGGATGTTTGTCGCACAGCTCGGGTGGTAGTTTCATCTTTATTTTGGTTCATTTACATTTGTTCTATAATATTCCAAATAAATAATAAACAAAAAACTATTCATGCTTTATTTAAATCTATATAAATAATAAAATATCTCGAAATATAAGGAAACGATTTATTAAGACCTACATCTGGAGCATAGCGTTGTACGGAAGCGAGACGTGGACTATGACCCAGCGTGATAGAGAGAGACTTTCTTTCTTTCTTTACAAAATGTCTTTATTAATAACAATAAGTACAACAGTATCTTACTTATCTAGTGTACATTTAGATCCTAGACGGCAAAAACATAATACACGAACAGTTTAGTGAGCTAATGCGCTCATTTTAAACTTTTTGATACGCTCAACCAGGCGTTTAGCTATTTTTTATTTACACTTAATCACTATTAGTGTACACTTTAGGTACAATAACGAATAACATTTTTATGCTTGATTAGAAAAGCTCGCATTTGTTGCATACAGAAAAGCTCGCATTTGTTGCATACGGAGTTACATAGAGAGAGACTGAACGCATTCGAAATGTGGGCATGGAGAAGGATGGAAGGTATTAGTTGAACAGAAAGAAGAACAAACGAAGAGGTTTTAAATCTGATAGGAGAAAGGAGATGTCTACTAAAAACTATTGAAAACAGAAGGGGGAAAATGTTGGGGCACCTGTACGTCTAGCACAACTTGCTGCTAAGTCGAGTCGCGTGCGACTCAGCGACTCCTGTCTCACTCGTATTGTGCAAATTAGAAAGAGGAGGCTAGATTCTCTCGACTCAGGTCGCGCTTGTTGTGTCACTTGTGCTAGCCCCGCTGATACGACATGACAATTACATAAAAACTATAATTGAATGAAAGATAGAAGGAAGGAGAGGCAGGGGAAGACCAAGACGTGCGTTTATGGACCAAGCTAAAGAGAAAGTTAATGCAAGGTCGTATCAAGAGCTCAAAACAGTTGCAGAGAAAAGAACAGAAAGGCGATTACTCCACCGACAAGAGCTCTGCTCTTAAGTTTATGATGATGATGAAATAATTCCGGATAGAAAGTTTGTTGGATTCTTGAATAAAGCATCTTAGAATAATGTTTTAAAATGAAATAAAGAAAAAAAAAACGCTATTATTTATAAACTAATGTTTTTCAAAACCGTATTTTGCCTGGAGTATAAATCACGCAGTGAGCCACCTCTGGTTAAAATCTATAAAGATGTTTTTAATATATAACATTTACGACTTTTTCTTGTCAAATCAGCAGCAGCACTCATAAAACACTTTCAACTTAATGCAAATTCAAATTTAGCCATATAAATTCTGTTACAGTTTTTTTTATTACAGATAAATTATCGAAGCACGAGATCGACTGATGTGCGTACAGTAATAGTATTAAAACCCGTTTGACGCGGCAGCGGCAGCTTGGAGGTATCGAGGTGAATTTACTGCAGTCTGGACTGGGGCATTTTGTGGTAACGGGGCCTCGTTCGGGGTACGAGTAACTGTCGTTTTATTGGATTAACTGGAATCTAGATGACTAGGACTCGGAGGCGTACTTACTTCGGTGGACATTGCCAAAGAGGCTATAAAGCTAAATTTTTGGTTGAAATCTGAATACGCATAAACGGCGGTGCCCCTTCTATAATTCTATGTGATAATTGTACATTACTTACCTAGGGCGGTTAAACAAAGAATGTCTCAGATCGCAGGTATTTGACGCCCGAGCCGAAGGCAAGGGCGATAAATATGCGTGACTTTTATTGCCGACTGTACTTTTCTGTATACTGTCATCAACGGGGTTACGTCGGTTAAGTACTGAACTCCCATGGCCACCTTCTGTCTCCATCATCAGATCAGCTCGGTGGTACCATAATATTGAATTGTCATCCAAATTATACCTTAACCCCAAATTTCAGCTCAATCGGATAACGGCAAGTGACTGAAAAATGGATTGCAAATTTTGCCGGACAACTTACTTAGCAGGTCGATCACGTAACGCAATGTAAGCGCGTCAGGTAGATTTAAATGTCACTTTTTCTATGGAAAAATGTTAGTTAAATTGTACGAACGCGCGTTGGGAACGTTACCTGTTTACCCCCCTAGTACACATTTATATATACTTACATAGGTACATACGAACAGTGCAAGTTAAAATAACTAATTAACTATGTACATCTTAGAAAAGTTGAAAAAGCCCCGACATTTTCATTTAAAATTCAATATTTCAAAAACCGACCAAGTGCGAGTTGGACTCGCGCACGAAGGGTTCCGTACCCGTAAAACGGCAAAAAAATCACGTTTGTTGTATGGGAGCCCTCCTTAAAAAAATATTTTATTTTGTTTTTAGTATTTGTTGTTGTAGCGGCAACAGAAATACATAATCTGTGAAAATTTCAATTTTCTAGCTATCACGGTTTTTGAGATAAAGCCTGGTGACAGACATACGGACAGCGAAGTCTTAGTAATAGGGTCCCGTTTTACTTTTGAGTACGGAACCCTAAAAACGGGAAAACCGATTTTGTTTAAACGCAGCTAAGAAAAAAACGCATTCAAATCGGTCCATTGGTTTAGGAGCTACGATGCCACAGACAGACACACACACATACACAGACACGGCAAACTTATTACACCCCTCTTTTTGCGTCGGGGGGTTAAAAAAGCTTGTAAAAATATTGTGATGAAAGCTATGATAAAAATTTTGTCTGCGGAGTGAACCTCTTCTTCTCCCACGCAACCTCTGACGTTTTGGTACGACATATTCGTATTCGTATCAGCCGAAAGATGTTCTCGTCTCGAAATCATCAGCCGAAGCTGATATGATGATGATTCGTATGCGAAGCGTATAACACCCGCAAAAACCAGCCAACAGTTAACAATGAAATTGCATGTCCTTTTCCATGTCACTTGACCAATTACCATTGTGGCATAAAATCACGTTTCACTGCACTCGTCTTACTGTATTAAACCCAGAACGATACGTCTCTGTCGTGCGGAGAAAGCCTGTTTTAGCAGCCCTGGTTTACTTGCGATACCTAATTATTTGGGCGAGTTTTCTCAAGCTTACAGTGGCTTTTATTAGGCTTGGCAGCTCTAGGCGAGGACGCAGAACTTACTAATAAAATCCATAATTTTATTTGCACTAAATGTAACGTTTGCATCATAATTTGCCCCGAGTCGTTTTTCTCAGAAACTGTAAACTATTCTGGATTATTTTACAAGAAACCTATCCTACCTAACCTACAGCTAGGGTTCTAATTCAATGTTTATTTAAACTGTCCTGAAAATTATACGGTTTCACAGATTATCCATTTTATGGCAAATGACACTTATTATGGCATACACTGTTAGTGCTATAATGGCAAATTATATTATAGATATCGAAGGTATCCGTGAAGAATGAAACTGGCTAGGTATGTGTTTTTCTTTAACGTGTGTGGGTCAATAAAATTGTCGTACTGTTAATATGAAGTTCGTATAACATCAAACAACACAATTCATTCCAATAACAGTTCAACTTTAGAACTGTTATTGGAATGAGTTGCTACAATTGATATGTAAACATAAGACATTGATTTTGTATAAATAAAATAGATACAATTATGAATAGGTTAAAGCGTATAACTCGCACAATGTATCATGGCTCGCGGGTTTGAAACACTTTGTGTGATGAAACAATGACACTATACCTTTTCATAACGTGGTAATCACGTCCACTAGTTACATCCAGTTATTGTGGTTATCGATATGACATCCAACGTCATTTCAGGGTTATATCACCGGTAAATATTGCAAAGTACCTAGATCCTTGACTCACGAGTAAGTCTGAATGAAGTTGACAATTAAGAAAGGGGTCTACGGATGCCCAAAACACTTCAGGACTACTAGCCAAAAGTAATGTTCCTACATAACACGAATAAGCAACAAATTAATTATTTGTAAATGCAACCGCCAAGCTCCCATCCACTACGGATCTGCCAGCATAAAGATCAACCAACCAACTGCCAATATTAGCTTAGGTACCTCTAAGAATTAAGGGAAGTGGGGTAAATGGTAACTGTAAAGAACTGTACCTTGCAGGGTAGCTAGCGGGGCATCGCACGTGCCTCGGCGCCGTTACACCATGAGATTCAATTCGCAATCAAAATGAGATGATTTCGCGACGACGGGACGCGTGACCATTTCGGACTACCTCAGTAATATCTTGCTTAAAATAAAAAAAGGACATCTGCCTCACATGAAAATTAACGGTTTACTATTCCATGTTGTGTTTCGCGTAACTGTTTTGGACCTACCTCAGTTATTTAATATCTTATTTAAAGTAGTCTACATCTAGCTCACACATGAAAATGTAGTCCTGCGGTTAAGTACTTCTCTACCTGGGAATATGTATATACTTAGTTATATTCGTTGTGCAACATATGTTTAGGCAAAATTGTTGTTGTCAAGTTATTGATAATCAATGGCAAATTCTTCTTCAAACTGTATTCCCATGAGAAGTATTCAAGATTGGAGCCTTTGGACGACCTTCATTTGTCTCTAGTTGCCAACACAATGAATCCTCAAATCAATAAATGATTCCGACTGAAGGACTCTGCATCCATGGTCATGAAAAAAAAAATAAAAATTTATCATCGTTTAATGGAACATTTGATATAATGAAATGAAACATGAGGTCTGAAAGTACGCTTAACAAGGACATCTTATAACAATCCGAATTTTCACCATCATAACATAATACGTGTGCGGTAGTCCACTGATCACGTTCATCGTTCATCGAACTCCGAAATAAGTAAACAGCACAAGACACCTGTCACGAACAAGCCTTAGTAAAACAAAGCGCGCCCGTTAGTCTATTTGTCTAGTAAAGCTTAAAGAGAACATACTATATCTTCCTTCTGTTGTTCTGAAATATGAACGTTATTTATGTAATAGCTAGGCTCAGTTTGTTGTGAGGCGGTTAGATAAGATACGATTCAAATAAATTAGGAAGCATATTTGTTTTGTGATGCGGCGTAAGAGGAACTTCTGCATTTTTGCTACGAATGTTTGAAGTAAAATTTCACACATAAGATGACCAGATGGTCGGGATATTGTCTCGTCGCGTCGTAGGTTGATCTATTAGCCGTGTTTTTTACATCATATTTATGTTCCGTTTTCACGGCTCCTGGGGGAGTTAGGACTAGGTTTAGAATTATCAATAAATTATCATAATCATATTTTCCATAAATACTTGGCAGTCCAGCCAAACTTCTCCATCCTTCGTTTGTCAAAAGACTCCAGTCGTTTTAATCCCTTTCTGTCAATTAATAAATCACACAATATGATTTTCGCATCTGGTATTCAGAAAAGAGTCAATTTTACTTTCAAATGAGGGATCAAAGTTGTGCTTTTCTTCCCAAATATTTCCTGTTTGATTAAAAATTTCCTCATAGAAAGTTTGAAAAGCAGTATGTGCCATTCGGCAGCAAAATTATCTCCATTTTGTGCCATTCGGTAGCAAAATTATCTCTAATTATCACACTTGAATCCTACGTCACGCTCAAGATTTCATTTTTTTGTAGAATAAATAAATAAATATAAAATAAATATTTGCGGACAATCTTTCACAAATCGACGTAGTCCCAAACTAAGCAAAGCTTGTACTATGGGTACTAGACGAATATAAACATACTTATATAAATAAGTAAATAAATAAAACGGGACAATCTTACACAAATCAACCTATGCCCACGGTAAATACAATAAGGCTTGTATTGTGGGTACTAGGCGACGATATATATAATAGATAAATACATATAGATACTTATATACATATATAACACCCATAACTCAGGAACAAATATTCGTGATAAACACACAAATAAATGCCCTGACCGGGATTCGAACCCGGGACCTCCAGCTTCGTAGGCAGAGTCACTACCAACTGGGCTAAGGAAGCCGTTAAAAAAGCCGTTAAATGTATAAATAAATACTTAAATACATAGAAAACATCCATGACTCAGGAACAAATATTCGTGCTCATCACACAAACAAATGCCCTTACCGGGATTCGAACCCAGGACCTCTTGCTTCGTAGGCAGTGTCACTACCAACTAGGCTAAAGCCTTTCGCTTTATTCGGGATTAAACATATTAAAGAAAGAAGACATTTATTCACTACACAAAAGACACACAGAGACAAAGGGAGTAGATAGAGGAGAGACAATTTGACACATTGTGTGTCTTCGCCGAGGTACCGCTCTCGCCGTAAATATTAGATTTCGCTCCCTCAGGACAACAATCTACTGTTGAAACTTCGAGTTAATTAGTGGCATGTGTTGGCATCGGCCGACATCAGATCCTAAACTCAGTTTCGGCCGTCTCACTGCCATTTACACATCGTCATGTGACAGTTTTCTACTGCTTTCGCTAACTTTACCAAACGTGAGTCTTGCAAGGAAATTAGGAAAGTGAATTCTAGTCTCAGTGATAAGATAATGAAATAGTGATTTAAACGAAATATATTAATAAAAACAACCATATAAAACTTAACCTAAAGGTAAACAATTTGGCCTAAATCGCCGTCAATAGGCAAGGTGCCCAGAAGGCTGGCCGTATTTCCTCGCTTTATAGCGATACTGATAAGCTGTGCGAAATAGTGGCCAGCCCTCTGGTCGCCCGAGGCCTCTATTAGGCGCGTCGCCAAATCTTTATACAGCCGACGCGCACTTGGCCCCCATGGCCCCAAGGCTTCAACGCCAAACGCCGCAAACATGTAGCTATTTCCTAGGATGGCATATTTGCGGCGCTTGAGGCTTTCGGCCGAGGATGCCGCAGCGCCAGCGGTGGCACTGGTGCTTGGAACATGGGACGGTGCCAGGGTATCGACGCAAGTAGCATCCCAAACTAGCGGCCGACCCATGCTCCAAGGCACCAGCGTCATTGCGTCGTGATTTAAATGGTTAGAATTAACAATATCAATATTACAAGTCATAAATTCATAATATTGTTATTATGGAAGCGGCGTTCTCCACAGGAAATGTAATATCTACGGAAGCTATTTACTGAAGAATATTAAATAAATTCGTACCCTATTTAGTCTGTAGATTCGGTCAGGTTAGGTAATATAAGTAATAGGTGATTTGCATATTGGGATGATAAGAATCCTCGTACATCAAAATAAAAATACTTATGTCAAGTTATTATAGAGCCTCATCCCTGGCTCATATTACTAAATAAAATTATCAGATCGCAGGTACTTGGTAACCTAACTCTACCACCGTCGCAAAAACGATGGTTAACGGAGTTACGCTCTATTCTAGGTACAATAAGTGATAAATACACAGACGATGTCTACGCACGATATATCTACTTCGTGCGTGGTATCAACGAGTAGCAATGTCACGAGCGATATCAAACTGTGCTGAATAAAGCCCAAAGCTCTCTGATTATGTTAGTCTGATTTATTCAGATGTTTCTACTTACGATACCGTTGTTTAACAAATGGCTCTACAACATGCACCGATACGAATAGGTCATTAATTAATGAAAATACTAAATTAAATGAATACAATACAAACTACTTACTTCACAGGCGCGCGGGTGGCGCAGGATCTGTCAAATTGGCACTCTTTGGGGGAGGTATATGTACAGCAGTGGACGTCTTTCGGCTGGTATGATGATGATGATGAAACTACTTACTTCACGTACCTATTAGTACGCAATTGTGTATTGACAAACGTCATATCAATAGTTTTCAAAATGAACGCACATCTAGCGGTGTGCAAGTTTCAATATGGTTGAGATTAATTGATGTAGCCGAATTTTTATAATACTGTCATTGTAATAGGAATCTTATACCTTAGAAGGTAGAGTTGCTTTTTGAATGGACAACTTTGATGCAATTCAGCCAACTCTTATAATCACAAGTAAACAAAGCAGGCCAAGCGTAGATAACCCAGAAAGCCTTAGATATGTTTGAGTGTGAAGATCATTATTCTATTTTATTCGATGAAGTAATATGTACATGAGCAAGCTTCGCCCGGTGTGGGGTTTAGCAACGTGTTGATTACGCTTTTAATTAGGAATAGATGTGTACAGTAATACATATATGTATTCTCTATAGCATTTTATATGCAATACAGCCAGACTTCGATGGACAGAGACACTTAATATAGTTTGAGTCAAAAAGGCTGCTCGTGTCTAAAAATCTTATGATATAATCTCGCTAAAACAGGTTCCTATTGTCTTATATATGTTTTAATTTAAGTGAATGATTGATTTGAAACCGCGCCTTCTGGAATCCGTCCATTGCTCTTAAAAAACTGTGGGCTTCACTCGTGGCGACGAATTTTTCAATGCCTTTAATCACACTTACACCCTACAAATTACACCCTAGGGATGTTCGTCTAGTGGGTTAGAAATTTCGTTAGTTGACGTTTATGCTTAGTAAAAATTGTCTATTTTTTAAATGTTTGTTACCTTTGTATGAGGGGTAGTCTCCAAAAATTCTGTGCCTGTGTTGAAAGTGCCTGATGCATTTATCTCTACCTGTGGATATTACGAATCCTTAAATCAATAATGGATCCGCGCGTTTATAGGCTACCGTGTCCGCTTAACTTCTGGCAGGCCGCATGCTTGTTTGCCACCTGCGTGAGTAAAAAAAAACCGGCCAAGTTCGAGTCGGACTCGCGCACGAAGGGTTCCGTACCATGATCAATAAAAATATTTATTTTATTCTGTTTTTAGTATTTGTTGTTATAGCGGCAACAGAAATACATCATCTGTGAAAATTTCAACTGGAACTATCACGGTATCAGTGAGATACAGCCTGGTGACTGACAGACAGACGGACGGACAGCGGAGTCTTAGTAATAGGGTCCCGTTCTACTCTTTGAGTACGGAACCCTAAAAACAGAAATGCCATTACACTAACGGTGACGCTCTTTGCAGTTTATAGTCTGCGGGCCTATTGAAAGCGTGACAAGATAGCATTTGGCTCTTTCATACACCGCTTGATAGAACGTGACGGACGCATCTTGTTTATCGTGTGATGAGCGTGACCATAATATCAATCAATCAATCAATATCAATTAATAATATTTTGTATGTAGTTCATATATATTTATTTATTTATGTATGTCTATATGTAGTGTATTAGGTACATTTGTTTTTTTTTCTTTTCACGTATTCGTAACAGAAATGTACATACTTTTTTCTTTGCACCTTTTATAAATCTGTGTTTAGCCCAATGGTTAGCTGGTAGAGAATGCCATTTGGCATTAAGCTCGCCATTTGTATTTTTTTTGTATTTTGTGCAATAAAGTTTAAATAAATAAATAACTAATCTTTATTTCGTTACAACAGATGTTATTTGTACAACAAAAGTGTGGTTGAACCTAGTCACACAGTTATGGTTGTAATTTACATTATTGGTGCAGAATGAAGTCCTTAACTTCCCGTATAGATGAATTATCGAGAACATGG
The DNA here is from genome assembly GCA_963854355.1 of Epinotia brunnichana. Taxonomy (NCBI): domain Eukaryota; kingdom Metazoa; phylum Arthropoda; class Insecta; order Lepidoptera; family Tortricidae; genus Epinotia; species Epinotia brunnichana. Next base: position 1,934,793 of record OY977954.1, on the reverse strand, counting down.
AATTGTTGCATTTGTAGTGGTAGTATGAAAAAATTGAAAATTTGAATTTTCTATTTTCTCATACTACCACTACATATGCAATTCCATGCTCTCGTTAATTTATCTATAGGTACTAGTTATAAACTGTATCACGGTGAAGTAAGATTCGTCAGCCAGCATCAATATAGGTCTGGTAAAGCGCGAAATTAAAATGTGTAGTGATAGTTATGAGAGAGGAAGGGCCGAGTGGAATATCACCTCCCTTATATTTGGAGCAGACCGACTCACATGGCCTGGGGAAGGACCTCCTCCTTACAGAAAGAAGACCGCAACTATAATAACTTTAACTGCTGCTACTGATGAACCCGACTACTGTCATAGACAGCAGCCGGGGATCAACTGCTTAGCGTGCCTTTCAAAGCACGGAAGCGCTCATTTATAGTAACCACTCAAACAGGCGGTCACCCATCCAAAGACTGGCCGCTGCCATCTTTGCTTAACCTGCGTTAAGCTGCTTGCTTCTTTCAGATTCGCAGGCGCCGCTAGGCTATGAACGCTTCACTCACCACTAGGATCACAACACAACGCGCCTGCGTTAGTCGTTAAGCCGAGTTAGAGGCCTTCGGGCGGCTTAAGAACCTCTAACAGTCGAGTTGCCCACTCACTTGACAAAGGGGGGACAACTGTCACTTGCGTTCGCAGGAGCTACCTACCACAACCTTGCACGTGTCCCCTGGGTGGTACTAAAGAGTGACAAACTCTTGGGCCAAAATAATGTAAGCCATACGATTAAATAAGTGGTGAGTAAGAGTAAGCCTCGCTATTCTGTAACTTGTTTAAAGCTCACGTCTACGCTCACCCACAAATATATCTTGACACCGCGATGCGTAGCGTAGGTAGAGATCTAGTTTTGTTACGCGTAACGGGTGGGGTGAGACGCATGAGCGCGTAGCGAATAACAGCCCAGCTTCCGTGGATACGCTGCGCTGTGTTAAAAGTTCAGAGTTTAAGACCTGTGTTGCTATCGACACTGCCAATCCTCAAGTGGACGTAGGGTTGGCAACCATGGGGGGGCATCGTGGTAGAATGCTAGCGATCCCATGATGCCCCCCTTAACGGCAGTGAGGGTCGACGCCGCAGAGTGGTTTAGGGGTATTACCTTATAAGGGCGAGTCCCACATACCCCCTGGGCCTTCCCCGGGTCCGGGTCCGGTGCGTAAAGGCATTCCCTCTGAGTCAACAAAAAAAAAACCATGTAACTTTCTTATCACACACCGTTTATTATCAATTTATGAGGCGGGTCGTATAAGCTAGTTTGCCACCAATAAAAAAAGCGAAACGCAAGTGTCAGTGAACTCCAAGTTTATTTTCTTAGTAGTCGTAGTGATATACCGCACAGATTCACTTTCGCATTCGTAACACAGACTTGATTGATTGTCATTGACGCTGCGTGGCCGTAGGTCGCTCGTTATATTACATGGTTTGCTGTTTATAACTTGAGCGAGTGAAATGGTCTATTTAATTTAATGAGCATACAGTAATAGTTCAATTAACAAGTCAGTTTAGATGTTTGATAATTTCTTATTCCATGACATCACGCACTAATGGGCTTCCGATTTAGCACGGTTATTGAGAGATGATCCCGAAGTACGTCGATCGTTTTAGTTGAAGTTTGAACCATACGTCTACTTCTAATGATATCAACCGAATAAGTAAAATGATAGAGCCCCCATGTGCCAATTTGCCAATGTTTATCGACCTAGATCTCAACATCTAATATATCCAATTACATATCTGTCCTTACAGTATAAGAATCTTAAACAATTTTTCTTCAGTCTGTTAAAAGTGAAAACTCGATTGGCAATAATTTTCTCGATAGGTACTTTTATTTTTCAAACCTAACCCTTCTTTTGGATGTTTTTGGTTGGATCTTTAAGATCCTCCCATCTTTAACAATGATTTTTGGTTTAATAGTTGTACAATGATAAATTCTCAAATCTGGTTGGTGGTTGGTGGGATTTTGCTTATAGATGTACGCACAAAAAATATAATTAAAAAACATGATATCCGCGTCACATCATAACATCGCTCACGCTTATGCTTAGTGAGAAGACCACGCCACTACGCCCTCTTAAAGCTGAAATAAAATAGATACAAATATTTTAAAATAACCTTCTTCTCTTGTTGACAACTGTACTCACAGCTCACAGGGTGTTAAGCATTCACTCACATTATTATTCATACATAAAGTTCCTAATGCACTTTAGCAAAATTTACTGGACACGTGCGTGGTTATGCGCACACGTGAGAGTACGATCATAATCCTATCAAAATATTTTACAACACTTTCATCTAGTGTCAAGTGCGCGATTGTCTTCAAAAAGACGTTGTATACTATTTAAATGTGATGGAATAACTGTCTTTTTCTCCTAGGACGGTAAAATAACCATAACTTAACTAATAACTAGAACAATAGGTTTCCGAGTTTAAACGGGTTTCTAGATTTGAATTGTTTTGAATAGGTCATTGTGTGAAGTGCGTAAATTTTATGTGTCCGGGCATTCAACGAAATGTTGTAGTAACAACTATTGCTTTACTGTTTGTAAGAAAGTTGGCATTTCTAAATTTTCACATACTGGTTTTTTCACATATGACTTGCATATAAAATATTCTAGCAACTTGAAACTATACATAAGTAATAATCGTAAAGCTCACCCTGGTTGCATCCTCAACCATTTGCTTCAGAACTCGCGGGGTCCTTTATTCCTGGATTTTCTCCTCCACTTAGTTCGGTGTTTGGTATCCTCTGTAGTCAATTGTCGTCTCTCACGTCCTAAATCCAGCATTTTCTAGACCTTCCTCTTTTACCGGGAAATTAAGCATTCGCCCCTCTCGCACTTACTTACTTGCTAGCGAATGCTTTAGAATAGAATAGCTTTATTTATTTCGGTAATTTTTTGTTTGTACATTCATAACTATATTGTTAGTATATTTCCTAAACATAAAGGCGATCATGCTAGCTAGACTGACGGCGGCAGCGATTTAGCCAGATCTTTGTTTCTCACGGCGATTGCCGGGTGTCGTAAAACGTGTCCGTGCCAACGGAGGCGACACTCTTGTAGCTTATTCGCGATGTCACGCGAATCTAAGTAGGAATCAATTTTTCTTTGTATTTTCCAAGAACAGACTACTAGACACGATGTTCCCGGGAATTTTCGTTAACTTCGGTATATTAATTAGCATAATTATTTCTTGAAAAAAAATACGAAAAAATTTTTTTTTTCGATTTTTGTACAAAATAATTCAATGTAGCATTAACGGTTATTGTCTTATTGCACAAGGGTCTTGAAACACATGAAATAAAAAATATGCATATAAAAAATATGTAATATCGAACGAACTCACTTTGTAAACCTTCTTGTAGTGTAGGAGCCTTACAAAATTAAAAAAAAAGCTGTTATGATGTCACAGTTAATAGCCATTTACACTGGTTAAATCTGCACAAATGATTAAATTAAACATTGAATATCTTGATATTTAACAGTAATAGTTAAGATAGGTACTAGGTATTTACTGTCGTAAAGAACTTAACTTTATTTGATCTAAACTAAACTATGCCCCCGTGCAATTAACGGGAATTGTCAAAAACACGTAGTATAATACTTATAAATATTTTACGTTTGAGATCATATCATACACTCACCGGCAACTTTAGGGGAACATAAAAAAAAGATCAAAAAAAAACATTCGCTCTATAATTGACTTTCAAAACAAAGTTTTAACCGACTCCAAATCAGTAGCCAAATAGCTTCAAGTTTGCCTATAAAATTTGAAGAGTTCCCTCGATTTCTCCAGAATCCCATCATCAGAACTGGATTTTGGTGACAACGGGACCAATCTGGAAGTATATGCTTTCAAACAAAGAAAGAATTTTTCAAATCGGTTCATAAATTATGGAGTTATCACGTAACACACACATAAAAAAAAAAAAACAACATACAGTCGAATTGAGAACCTCCTCTTTTTGTGAAGTCGGTTAAAAATATATAGCTAGTAGAAAGTTATAACCAGCCAGTAATCTCAAATAAAAAAGTTTCGTACATATTTTTATGTTCTGTTTAATTTGCCGGTGATTATATTTGTTAAAAATTGCCAAAATATACGGGATATACACGCAATTAATTATAACTTCAGACTGTATCGTTTGTTATAAATACAAGAAAAAAATGCGACAACTTTTTTTTTAATTATTTTTTGACATACTAAAATCAATCAACTATGTACAAAATAATATGGACAACTCGAATAGTACCATAAAAAGCCCAAATTATTAATTTCTGGCCAGTTTTCAAATTTTTTGCCTCATGGTACAACTTTTGACAAAATCGCTGTCCGGTCATTAATGGGCATGACCGGACAGCGACTTTGTCAAAAGTTCGAGCCACCTTATTCCAATCTGACCGAAACTGTTGCTCTGTATCGGCACTCACTACGGGCTGTTTTACGTAGTTTAGCTTTCATTATAGCCCAGTAGTGTTCAATCGGGCGAAGCTCTGGACAATTCGGTGGATTTAACTCTTTGGCCACAAAATTTACATTATTGTCTTTATACCATTTTACTACCTTAGCCGCGTAATGGCAAGACGCTAAGTCAGGCCAAAATACAGTTTTGGAGTTGTGCTTTTTGATCATCGGCAATACTCGTTTCTGAAGGCACTCTTTCATATAAATATCGTATCGGCATTCATCGACGAGGTAGTGAAAAAAGTAATTGACTTCATTCCGCATTCACAAATGGCCTGCCACACCATGACTTTCTTGCCGAACTTCTCAACGCAAATGGATTTTTCAGCATCTGTGATTTCTGTTCCCTCACGAATAGTGTAATACTGGGGGCCTGGCAAAGACTTGTAGTCCAGTTTTACATACGTTTCGTCGTCCATTATTACACAGCTGTGTTTTTTCGATAAAATAGAGTCATATAATTTTCGGACTCGTGTTTTAACAGATGCTTTTTGACTTCTTTTCGGCTGTTTCTGTTTTTTTAATGTCTTTAAATTATTCCTTTTCTTTGCACGTTGTACCATCCCGATACTCGTATTACCAACCAACATTTTTCGCGACATCTCGGACAGATAGCTCTCTATTAGATGCGAATAATTTTACTATATTTTGGTCCAGTTTTGGATTGGACGGACCTGGTTTTTGGCCTGGCCGTTGATTGTCCTCGAATGTATAATCCTCCCCGTACTTACGGATAGCAGTTTGGACGGCTCCAACACTAACACCTTCCATTTGTGCGAGTTTTCGGTACGTAATACCTTTAACCGAACACCATTTGTCCACAATAGATTTTCGCTTTTGCGGTGTAAGACCCCTCATTTTTTTATTGGAACAAGTTGAGCAAAAAAAGAATAAAGATATCGGTTCTATGACAAATGTCAATCAATTGTCTTGTATCAGAATATTTTTAAATGAATAGACAACTTATTCCTGCCGGAGCTAACTTGTATTTATAACAAACGAATGTATTTATTACTTAAATAAAAGTAAGTAGGTAACATTTTTTTCTAATCCTTTTGCGACTGGACGAGGAAGATTAAAGCGAAGAGTTTTAGGTATAAGTATAGTTAGTTAGCTATTAAATATAATTATTTCTAATATATTTCTACATTATTCATGAAACAGCATTCTATGTGGACAAGATTGGACATGTTTTCGCAAATAAGAACCTTGACATTATATAAATAGCTAGATGACATAAAAAACTAATTTTGCTGGTCAATTGACCTTTTCGCTAGACGATTTTATATTCAGTTACCTAATTATAATTTTAAATAAATAAATTATGAATATTTTACGACGTATCGCGTAAACTACCGCGTGAAAAATAAAATACTTACCTTGATTTGTATAAAAATGTAGTTGCCTCGCTTATAGCGTACCTAATTCACAACGTTCAACTCCCCTCACCTCACCAAAGGTAAACTTCCTTGTGTAAGTCAGTCAGACCTCCGACTGCGTGAATATAGAAGATCCATTATGTATATATACCTACAGATGAAATAATTTTTGAAATCAGATACCTAAGTCGTTACGGAGATTTCCTCTATATGACAATCTTTTAAAGTTACAATCTCAGACTTTTCTTTTTAAATATTCGTAGGTACAGACTAGCTTATTGCTACGCTACATCATCATCATCATCATATCAGCCGAAAGACGTTCACTGCTGGACATAGCCCCCCCCCCCCCCCCCCCAAGAGTGCCAAAGTGACCGGTCCTGCTCCACCCGCATCCAGCGGACTCCCGCGACCTTTACCAGGTCAGGTCATCAGTCCACCTTGTCAGCCTACCCACGCCGCGCCTTCCGATACGTGGTCGCCACTTAAGAACCTTTTCGCCCCAACGGCCATCGTTTCTACGTGCAATGTGCCCCGCCCACTGCCACTTAAGTTTAGCGATTCGGAGGGCTAATATAGCGGTTCTTTGGTTCTGCTGCGGATAGCCTCATTTCTGATGCGATCACGCAGAGAAACTCCCAACATAGACCTCTTCATTTGATTGCCCTTTGAGTGACTTGGTTGTTATTTAAGAAGTGGGTAAAGTAATGTGGAAATATTACAAATTAAGTAAGCGTGTTGCTCAATTACCTATGTACATCCTTTGTTTAAATATTGGCAAATGAAATATGTAATTGACATCGCTAATTGGCATATTAAAATTGCAAGTTATTGTATACTAAGATAAGATTATGAAGCAATTGACATAATCCTTCACGCAAGTCGAATAGATAAATAAATTAACAATAGATAATTGCATAAGCATTAGGTTAGATGTCAAGGTTACCTAATGTTAGAAACTTGTTAATTACTACTTTCTTAGTTACGCTAGGTACTTACGGTATAAAAAAAAAATTTACTGTCATTGAACACAAATGGAAAATTGACAACTGTTTGGGACCACAACTGTTTGAATTACGAACACAGTGTTTAGGACTTAAAATGTTGGCATAGTCTTAGGCAAATAATTAATGCCATGAAGATTAAAAATGGCTATGGAAATGGCATCTTCACATTTATCTTTTATACACATTGTGTTCAAGCATTCAATTACAGTTTAATTTATGGCACACGCATAAAAACGTCTTATACATAAGAGGCTAACCAATAATTATGTTATTTCCATGTATATGTAACCAGTAATTACTCTAAACACAGTAATGCTCAGTATCATTGTGTAAGGGGCTCTTTGTAACAATTTTATAAGAAACCGGTGTTAAACGGGTGTTTTCTTAATTTTATAAGAAACCGGTGTTAAGAGGCTGACAAGTGACAAGACCTAATTTGTTGAAATTGATATTATTTAAGCAGTTTTTAAGAAAAACTAATGGTTCTAGCATAAATATAAGATAATATTCATCATATTTCCAAGACCGTAGACGGACTCGAAGCATAATTGGACGAAATCGGCTCAATAGAAAATAATTGCAAAGCTTGGTCTTAAAATCATCTTAAACGGTTAGAAGTCCTTATTTATTTGACGTATGGGTCTGCAATTAAAAACATGAAGTCCACATATTCATGCCTAAACCTTTTTGATGTTGACACCGCCTTAAACGGGTGTTTTCTTAATGTGCTCAATTGCATTTTGTAGTAAAGGCACTGTCTTATGAAACACGTTCAGAAAAGTCCCCTTTTTTATTGAACACTAGATTAGAGAGACAAAATTAACCATGAAGACGTTTTGTTTATTTATTACTAACTGCACCTAAATAAATAATTTGTTAATCGTACTCGCATACAAACAGTACTTACCTACCGTCCCTACCAAACATTTCAACTAACAACTAAATAAAAAAAGCTTCTTATTATCATACCAAATTGATCCATAGATTGTTAGATACGGTATCTTAATGTGGGCAGTCGAGGCGCTCTGCCAACACCATCAGAAGGCTGTTGCTGCTGCCGCGCATTCGATTCAGCAGTGATCCTACTCTTTTCCGCATGATGGCAAAAAAGTCATCTGTTCGCGCCACTGCGAACAATGCGGATGCACTGCAGTGTCTCGGCAGCCTCAACGACATTCTGAGGATATTATTGTATTGAACGCGAATAGCGTTTTAAGCTCTCTGTGTAAATCTCACCCACAAACTACACGTGTCGAACGTCTGACAGTATGCTTTGAACAGTTTGAACAGTGCAAATCTGCGGGCGAGCATATGCATGTCAATTTAAACATAAATTGTTTTTACTATATACATATGTATACATATATGCATCAGAAATCCGCAGCAGAGCCAAGGTAACCGATATAGCCCTCCGAATCGCTAAACTTAAGCGGCAGTGGCCGATGGCCGTTGGGGCGGAAAGGTTCTCGAGTGGCGACCACGTACCGGAAGGCGCGGCGTGGGTAAGGCCCCCCACAAGGTGGACTGATGACCTGGTAAAGGTCGCGGGAGTCCGCTGGATGCGGGTGGCGCAGGACCGGCCATTGTGGCACTCTTTGGGGTAGGCCTACGTCCAGCAGTGGACGTCTTTCGGCTGATATGATGATGATGGTGATGATATAAATTTGTATGTACAGGAAAGTTTCTAACTAAGATTAAGTTACTATATCTATTTAAATATTTCGGCGATAAACTGGACCGCCATTCTATTTGTATTTAATGTCGGGAAGGATATTACTTTTCTTTTATGCCTCTCTCATTCTGATTCTACTTCCCGTGACATACTGCCGCCCGGGGAAGTCACAATTTGAATCTCGAATTGAGGCTCAGGGAGAGAGAATATCTCCGTAGGTATATATCGCACTTTTATAATTTAATGGTGTTATAGTAGCGTCGTTGTCAATTTTTGATTATCTGCTAGATAACTAGCCAAAACCTAGTACCAGAAAGGCGGTCAGTAGGCAGTAACCCCCATACCTACTTATATGTATTTTTGATAATTTTATTGTTATGTTAAGCAATTTCGTCGCGGTGTTAAGCAGATTGGTCAATAGTGTTGCAGAGTATTTTAAACGTTAGGTTTATAACGTAATGACTGTATTTTATTCATAATGAGTCCTTTACTAATCTTTATTGGGAAATTTACTTTCCAATTACTGTGAATCCTATTCAATTATGATTGCAGATGAATGGCATAATTTTCGAAAATGACACGCAATTTTATTTGTCGATTTATGTTCAAGAAAAGTGTAAGTAGTGCAATTTATTGTGAGATGTTATAATAATATTGCGCTTTTAGACGCCTTCATGGACTCAAGAGTTTAAAGTAAGAGACAGATCGTCTTCTTATCAATTGTCATATTTAAGTACCTATCTACTGTGTTTTAGGCCCGACCCAAACCTACTAAATTAAAAACAACTTCCATAGGTCAATACCAAATCGGAAATCGCTACTTGGATACCTATGTTTTTTTTTACTTAAAATTTTCTTGTTATTCTGCTGCAACGTGTTATGGCCTCACGTAAATAAATACAAGTATTTCCCACTCTACATTTATCACATATTGGCATAGTTTCGTAGTCAAACGGTGTAATTAGGTATACTCTGTCCGACGGTTTAAGAGCTAAAAGCCATAAAACTTGTTACAATGGCATTTTTATTTCAAAAGGTCTGAAGTCGTAATACGACAAAGTGAGATTCGACCCAAACCACTTCTATTACAGCTTATAATGCACTTTATGTTTCTTTAACAAAAGACATCATCACTTTTGCATAGGGTTGTCAAAAATGTACCTAACATTGGAATGGAGTAAAAATAATACAACATAAATAATTTACTCATATATTACTTTATTAAAAATAATGTAATTATTCACTATCTGAGCTCTCTGTCACGTTAATAACGAAGCGTTGCTGATCTTGAATAATAAATGTGTTCTCGATACCCTCAACATGACTAAAACATGCGGTCCATACATTATTAGCAATTTTCATCGTCTCCTCGCGAACTAATTCGACCACGTTAGAGTTTAGCTGTGGTTGCGTATTATTACGTCGTATTCTTTGTTTAAGTTCACTCCAAACCAACTCAATTGGGTTAAACTGGCAATAATAAGGCGGTAATCTTAAAACCGTGTGACCACTCTCCTTTGCCAATTCATCGATAACCATCTTTTTCTCAAGCTTCAAGCTTTGGACGCGATCTAACAGTGCCTTTTTATTTATCTTCGGAGGTATTATTTGATTTCGTTCTTGTAAAAATGTTATTATATCAGCCTTTCTTGAAGAAGTATTCGGAATTTTTTCAGCTTGCCTGGAATGATAGGAGGCGTTGTCTAGCACAATAACACTATTGGGTGGCAAGTTCGGTAGTAATTGCTCTTGAAACCACTTTTCGTAAAGATTCGCAGTCATATCTTCATGGTAGTCAGCTGAACAGGTTTTAATATTCTTAGCAGATAAAAGAAGGGATCCTGGTACACTTCCGTGTTTAGATCCAGCAAGAAGTATTATAACGCGTTGTCCCCTGGAACAAGGAGCGTTAAGGCAGCATTTACCGGACGTATCAACCCAACCTTTCTTCACAACGTCGTGAGTGTCATACCACGTTTCATCTGTCACAACTATATTTCGACCTTCGGACCGAAATTCTCGTATTTTTTTTAAATATTCTTTTCTGAGATCTACAAGTCGAGGTGATTCCATGATTTTCTGACGTTTGTCAAGGGTTTTATAGGAAAATCCAGTATGCTTTAGGTACTCACAAAGTGTCGTTCTGCCATAAGGAAAACTTTCATCACACTCTTGGATTTTTTTCAGAAGGCTATCAATAGTCACAACAATATTTTGTCTATAGCTGTCATAAATTATTCGACTTATGAGATCTTCTGTGAAGTTGTCAAGGAAACTTTTTTGCTTCTACGTTGGTATTGGTGGCTCTTTCACTTGTACCGAGACACATAATTTTTTTCACTGTTGCATATGGCACCTGAGTAAGTTCAGCAGTTTCTTTTAATGCTGTAGGTCCAATTTCTCTAAAAAGTCCATTGTACACATTTTTGACTATTTGCTTACTTTGACTGTTTAAATGAGTTCGAGCACTTGTACTGGTTTTCTTTTTATCTACCCACGGACGAAACATTTTTACCAAAACAACTTAAATAGTATAAACACGTTATCACTAAATCAGTTCCAACGGAATACTAGATGGACTTTTCCCGTTTGTTGCAGCCCTACCCTCCAGATGTTTGTTATTGCATTTGCAATTTTAGTCATGCCATTTGATATTGAACCCTAATGCAAACGTTTACGTTAGCCTTTCATATATGTAAGAAACCAGTTATGCTCTTTTAACAATAGATGACTAATTAGCTTATCTTTATGGCTTTTGGCTCTTACGCCGCCGGCCGAACTATACTGTGCTAAATACTTGATTCCAATCATTATTGCATTTTTACTAACGCGACCTTAACCGCAAATAAAGCTTAGCTAAAACACTCATTAGTGTACGTGACTGCGCATTTCCATCGAAATGCAATTCCAATTGAACATTATTAGCATTCAGTTGAAATTGATAAAATTGGATTTAGTGGAAGGACGTAAGCGGGCATCGAGCTTCACAAACGATTAATGAAATAAAGGGACCATTTGAACCCTGATGATGATAATAGTGGTAAATTGGTGATGATAATGAAACCGTAGGTCGGTCATACTCATAACTCATAACACAGATTAAGTTCGCCTCTTTCCTGACAATGCCAAATTTATTTATTTAATCGTATGGCATACATTATTTGGCCTTTGAGTTTGTCACTTTTTAGTACCACCCAGGGGACACGTGCAGGGTTGTGGTAGGTAGCTCCTGCGGACGCGAGTGACAGTTCTCCCCCCTTTGTCAAGTGAGTGGGCAACTCGACTGTTAGAGGTTCTTAAGCCGCCCGAAGGCCTTTAACTCGCTTAGCGTGCCTTCCAAAGCACGGAAGCGCTCATTTATAGTAACCACTCAAACAGGCGGTCACCCATCCAAGGCCTGACCGCTGCCATATTTGCTTTACCTGTGTTATCGTTTCCGATTCGCAGGCGCCGCAGCCGCCGCAGGGCTATGAACGCTTCAAATGAAAGTGCTATACTTAATGAATATTTTTTGGCAGAATCTTAATCCGCATAAAAACGTCTTTTCTTAAATTCTCATTAATTGGTTCACCAAATACAAATTTTATTTGGTCGTTAAATTTTAATTCAATTACACAAATCGAGCTAGCTCCACGGTACGCTCAATAAAGTTTTAGTTTACGTAATACACATACTTAAATTACTTGATATATTTAGTTACGCAAATATTTGCCCTAACCGGGATTTGAACCCAGGACCGCCAGCTTCGTGGGCAGGGTCACTAACACACTAGGCTCAACCGGTTGTCATTTGAAATCTTGGTTACATATAACACACGTGTCTAATTAAAATAATGTAGTAAACTTGTCAACGCCAATCAGCTCTCAAGTCGTTACCGCTCGGCCACGACTTTGGTCTTAAGCGACCTGCGACCAGCGTTTTATCTGTTCATTGCGCGTGATCCCAACTAACCACAGTGCGTTGCGCGTCTCGACCGCGCAATGAACAGATAAAACCCTGGTCGCAGGTCGCTTAAAACCAAAGTCGTGGCCGAGCGGTTAATCTGCCCAATTGACTTGCATGAGAGATAAGCTAGGCGATTCACCTATCATCGCACTAAGTCCCCAATGTAACATGATCCCGACATTCGTAGCAACGAGCTCAGCGGCCTGTAGTTCTAAGCGGGGCATTGTGAATAGCCAAGCCTGGGTCAATATTGAGATTTGACGCAACTTGTGATGTAATGGTGATACAGATCACGAACGACGCATTTATTTATATGTAGATTGCTTTAAATTTCTAATTTTCACTCGGGTATTGTAATATGGGTTCCGGTATTTAGGCACGGTGATAATGAGCGGTGGTAATTGGCTAATCAGCGATTGTCTACGGCCCCATACAGCTGGCTGATTCACAAAATCGGCCTCTGATTTGATGTTTATGGTGATGATATTGGTGGTTTGTAGTATTTAAGAGCCGTAAAACATCCAAAAGAACAACGAATAATCCAAGAGTTTTTCAATTCATTCCTATAAATACACATTTTGTATTGCTTATTTTATACGTTTATGTATTTAAATAGGTGTAATTATTGCCTGCCTTAGCATTTATAATATTAATAAAAAACACACCAATTGAATAAATTTTCATGAATGTTATCGAAATGATCATTATGTTGTTATGTTGAAATGAAATGAATGTTTAATTAAATTATTTATTATTGTATGTTACTAGTCAAATATAAAACGTAAAACTAGTGCCTATGCCAAATCTTGGGATTAGGTGTCAAAGCGGACTCCGGGCTCCTTTAGGGGCACAACCGGGAATAATAACGCTAGGAGGATGATGACTAGTCAAATATAAGTAATATGTTAAAAATCAATTAGTAGTGAGTACAGTCGCCATCACATACATAGGTACACTATAGGTGTTCAAAAATATCGGCACATGCACCCTAATGCCTTGAAAATAGAGGTGTGTTCCGATGTTTGTGACGTGCTTGTTTGCTCCGATGTATGTAATGGCGACTGTACCTACAACATGATTTAATACTGTCAATTGGAATTATGGTAGAATCAAGGCTTTTTTATTTTTATTATTTTATTTGTTTATTAATTATTGCCGATTAATAGAGACCGAAAAAAAAATTTTTTTTCAGTTCATTTTCTGTAGTCGGGTAACAGTTTTTTGAACTTTGTATGCCTGTAAAATTACCTGGATAATAAATTATATTAATTAACTATCTTGTCCAGTGTTCGCTCCTTATTTCCTCGCTAAACTAAGTGATTTCCTTCTTATTTACATCAATGTAACCTGATTCAGATAAGGTACTTTCGCTTTCGCTTGTTATGCCTTCATTTGCATAGTAAAGTAAACGGTTGGGACTTTATCTGTGGTTAACACGGTGCCCACTTGAGTAAACGATTTATTAACCAGAGGTTTTCAGAAGATTTACTAATTTTATTCATTTGGGTAGTTTCCTTATGTTGAAAACACAGTATATCGTTATAAATATGGATTGTTAACGGTTGGAATAATCAAAAGAGTAAATTACAAAATAAAATGATATACATATACTTATGTGTTTTTGTGGTCCAAAAGTAAATTAGAAATAGAAATGCATTTATTCGTGACACACACAAAACAACAAACAAAAAATAAAAAGCAACATGTCACTAAAATTAAAAGCATAGAGCACTTTGGATTTTTTAAACGGATTTTTTTACAACCTACCGCTACTTCGCGTAGGTGCTAAGCGCAGTATTTCACTAAGTACCAAAACATTCTAGACGAAATACCATCCAATCCAAGTAGAAAATCATAAGTCGTGTCTTATTTGATAATGAATAAAGTAAAGTATCTATTACCGCACCATTTTTTTCACGCTCCACAGAACGATTGATGTCTACATACTGGTATAATCAAATCAGTCCAAAGATTTATTAACCTTTGAGGTTCATATCGATGAAACAGGCACCGTGGACATTAGGCACGATTAATCGGTTGATTAGTATGCAAATTAATATTCGTTGCGTGAGAAATTTGCATAATTATCAATTAACACAATAATCGGGGATCAATTACGTTGCGAATGCATAGTTCACAGGAATTCCTGGCGATTTTCGGGGTTGCAGTTTCACATGTCCATGCCACGGTATGTCACGATACCGTAAAATGGGGTGAGTAGGGTCAAAACTGACATTCAAACCTCGATAACATTTTATTTTTACATTATGCAAACTGAATGGTGTACCTATATAATAAGTGTTCCGGACGTTTGTATTTTAGTTTTTTTTTTGGACTACCAAAAAAAAAATATCGTTAAAATATGTTTATCGTCAAAGTTCTGAAATGGAACTATCCATTTCATAACTTTGACGATAAACAGGAAAACCCACCTCACCCCGTAGTCCCTCGTAATTGGGGTGAGAAGGGTTTTCACACAAAGGTGATTTTGGAAGATTGTTGGATCGATTTTTTTTATTATGAGATTTATGAGTTATAGACCATAGCTCCATTTTAAATTGGAATACATTATTTTGGTAGCAGTAGCCTTGCAATCCCATCTCACCACCCTTTCAACCCTTCTCTCCCCATTCATAACCCAACTCTCCCCGCGAACCCTACACACCCCATTTTACGGTATTATGTTTAACATTTTTTTTTCACCTGTGTTTAGAAGGGACTATCTGGATGGTTATTATAATAGGCAATAGCATTCATTTCAAGTTATTATATTCGCAACATACATAGTACCTAGTAGCATATACTTAGTCCTGTAATGCCGTAAGAAGTGAGGGGCTGATTTTAGAGACAATGCACCGTGTCTGCCATCATTTGCGGTCGGAGTACCATCACTGGACAGGATGAGGTAATTTTATATGATGGTCTTACCGGTTACCACCACTATTATTCTGGAACTTTAAACAATGTTACAGAATATTAAAGATGTTTTTGTAGCAACATAACGAAAGTCTTTTTTTAATGATGATGGTACATACAAGGAAATATCCATAAGTAGATCTTTTTATAAGATTTAAAACTTATTAGGTACATCGAAAAGAGTGTGCAGCTTGCTAGTAAATCTTTTATTAGGTATTTAATACTTTGTGGTTTTTGATTATCTGGGCTTTCTCCTCAGAGTGGATTTGGCATGATAAACCTATAATAATAATATTGGTGTCACAGATTACTTTCAGATCTTGTGTGTATATACATATATAAATTACAATTAAAATATTTTTATTTTTGTCCAGGTACTGGGGATAACGGACTCTGTGACAAAATGCTGAAAAGTATTGGGCCAGCGGCCCGTTCGACCATTAGGAGGTAAGTTGTCTACGTTATACAGAAAAAATGTATTTATTGAATCAAGAAATAAATAAGAGAGGTGGCTGATATGTCGAATGAAACGAATCAATCATTTTTTAACAAATTTAGTAAAACGCTGACCGATGAGCTGGCGGCTTCCTTGCACAGCGGATTAGCATTGTAATTCAGTGAGATAATGCTGCCAGCATTTTTGGTGCGAGGCCACGGGGGTGCTTTTTAGACTTAGTTATTTGCTATTTGTTATTGTAAATAGTTTTATATCAGTTCTCTCATTCAAAAATATCTCGCAGTTTAATATTTATAAACCTTGAAAGAAGATTATTCTCTCGGAACAAGAGAAAAAAAAACTGGCTCAAGATAATTCCACTTAATCGAGATAATTTAATATCTTCCTAATTAATTCCTTGGTTCAAGAAAATTTAATTAAAAGCCAATAACTTGGAATTATGGACCGGAATATAGAAGTTTGGATTTTGTACATACATACCCATGTATGATGATGATGTATGTACGATCCACGAGGTGGACTGATGACCTGGTAAAGGTCGCGAGAGTCCGCTGGATGCGGGTGGCGCAGGACCGGTCGTTTTGGCACTATTTGGGGGAGGCCTACTCGTATGTCCAGCAGTGGACGTCTTTCGGCTGATATGATGATGATGATAATTTGATACAAGTAAACATTACAAAATAGACTGCCTGCCGCGGTAATCAGCCAGGTGTTAAGAATTTACGGCTGTACTGTAAGCAAGCCGTATACATTAACGCAATTGATTACGAGATCGCTGGTGTGGCTGCCCGTCCATGGCAAACTTTAATTACCGAAGAATCCCGTCATTTTTAATGTACTTCTATCTACTTTTTTCGGTACTTACACATCTAGGGCGCTCGCTAATACAATGCTTCAAATCGCAGGGATTTGTTGTTGTTGAAGGCAAGTTTTTTTATTACCGTCCGAGCTGTGTCAAAGATTTCGCCTTCTCCTAACCAGGGGGTGGGATGTTCCAGCGTAGCCGTAGCGTAATTGGGTAAAATATTTGTCTAAAACACACATACATTATATGAAAACAACAGCTAAATTAGAATTGAGAAATATAAGTATGATTTTCTGTCAGGTACCTATTCGTACTGGAAAGTAAACGAAGGCAGGCTCGGCAAATTCTTTATTTGGGTCTCCAAAACGAAGATGTTTTTGACACGTCTGAATTGCAAGCGCGCACAGGCCTGGCCACAGGCACAGTATTTATTGCCTATCAGGCTCTAAGTAGGTATGTAGTTCAACCACTTTTTACAAGCTTTTATTTAGTTTCACCTGTCCCGTTGTCTTATCTGTCTGTCTGTCTGTCTGTCTGTAATCAAATCTTGCAAGTTAAATTTGACCCACTTCCCGGTTTCCGATTGAGCTGAAATATTGCATGCATGCTAAGTAGTATATCGCATGACAATGCAATATTATGATGACATGGAGCTGATCTGATGCTGGAGCTGGAAGGTGCCCATAGGAACTCCGCAAGAAAACGACACAACCCCATCGACTTTAGGCTCGTTAGAATCGTCTCAATGAGTAGGTAGTTGATGATGGTATGCAGAAAAGTACAGTCGGCAATAAAAGCTTGTACCAAAAATGAAATTTTTGACACAAACTTTATCTGAATAAAGCTGCTAAGCATCATGGATTCATGGAGATCAACTCGTATTGGCTCCTGGAGTTAATAAATGAAAATGTATTAGTTTTTAGTTAGACGGAGCCCTTGAATAGCACAGAACTTAACTTTCGAAAGGTTTTTAACTTTTTAATATGCTTAACTTTAAATAATTGAATAATAAGTGACCCGCCTTTCAAATACGATTTAGCAACATCTACGCGTCAGGTATATGTCCGTTTGTGTTTCAAGTTCTAAGTGGAGTACCTACTTACTTAGGTACTTGGTTGCATCTTACACCGAAGACAAGATAGCTTGGGTCGGTTGGCAACACGACGGTCTGGCCAAGTAAAGAAAACCACCTCCTCATCTAAATTTTATCGCTTGGTAAAACGCTACTTGGGTCCAGAATCAATGGAGACAAATCGTCCGCTTAGGAGGTTCCAGTGACCAAGATCCTCAGTAATGGAGAGAGGGACATCTAGACCCGTAAGATTGCATTCGATGCTTAGTCTATAAAGGTATTGTAACTTCTTTCGACTTGATGGCTCCCACCCGAAGTGCTCTAACTCGGCCTATAACTTTTGTCATAGAAAACAACCGGTAGAAAAGAAACACTCAGATAATGAACCCGGATGCATATATATTATTGTGTCTTGACAGATATAAATGTGGTTTTAGCAACCTCTCAAAGAGGTCACCCATCCGGGGACCGGGTGAGGCCACCTGTGTAACATGCACAATCAATGCTGATAAGCTAGGCTAGGCTAAGCTATGAGCGCTTCGTAAAAAGTAACTGCGACCATATAGGAGAATAATTGGCGAAATGAGCGTGACTGCACGTAGTGGCCACAGATAAGCTAATGGCCGAATGTGCAAAGCCGTGAGCACAGCGCTCAGAGTTAAAACAGTAGGTAGCGCAAAAGCAAAAGTGAAGCAAAAGCAAGCAAGATAAACCGGGACAAGTACGGCCAATGGTCACGCAGCAGTCGACCATCCCAAAATTGGAGTAATTTTTTGTTTTTTTTTTTTTATTTATTACAAGGCCAACAGATTTTAACATACAATATAGGCTTACAACAGATACAGGAAGAAACATACGGATTTGCTTAAAATATGTTAGGTTAATGAGTAAATAAAAATGTGTGTGTGTGTGTGTGTGTGTGTGTGTGTGTGTGTGTGTGTGTGAATGAGAATATCAAGGACATACAACAATCAGTTTAGTGACTGATTGTTGTATGTCCTTGATAGTCTATATATTACAGAATTCCTACCACCAATCTACACAACCTCTGACAATGTAATAAAGCAAACCCATATCGAGCATGTCTCTCCTATCCTCCAGACTCATCATATTATGCTGCTTACATAATGGCATACTGTGAAATAAGTTGGAAATTACCCCGCTGACAAGTCTGGTTTTTAAATATATGATGATGAAGCACGGCCAATAACCGTATCCAACTAGGTACAGTCAGCATAAAAAGTAGCTACGCAAACGAAGACGTCAAAAGTCTTTATTAAAAGGGAATAAGAACTTTTGACCTCTTCGATTGCGTAGCTACTTTTGAAGTACGGCAAAGGCAAACGGAAGTAATGAAGTGTCAAAATCTATAAATATGAAAGAAAATGCTGAACGTAGTCTGCCAATGAAACAATGCACATTTTAAGAACATGCCTGGGTCGACATTGGCGTCTAAAACTACTTATTATTTGGCAGAGTATATTTTGTTTACTCACTCTAGTTGCAGTTTTTCTTCTAGGTTAAAAGGTCAGATGGCAGTCGATTTCGTAAAACTAGTGCCTACGCCACATCTCTGGAATAGCGTAGCCGGGAAAACGCTAGGAGGATAATGATATTTAATGTCGGTTAGTTTAGGTGCGATATTTAATATTATTTACGTGTGAATGTTAAGATGGATGTGTGGTGTGACGAAAATGGACAGAATAAGAAATGAGTATATTAGAGGAAGCCTGAAAGTAGCCCCTATCATCGACAAATTAAGATCCCATCGCCTTGCGTGGTATGGGCATATGATGCGGAGGGATGACAGTCATGTGCTGACCAAAAGAGTGTTAGGTATGAACGTGGAGGGATGGAAGAAACGAGGTATAATTTATTTTGATATGTGTAATTAGATGTGTGTACACCTGAAAAGGTAGGGTGTGGTGAGCCAACCAGATCTACTGCAACTATAACTGCAAATTGTACCCATTTCCCACGTACATAATAAAATTTCATTTCATTTCATTTCATAGGCCAAGGAAAAGGTGGATGGACTGTGTGAGAGAGGATATGAAGAGGAAGGAAGTAAGTGACGAGATGACGAGTGACAGGGAGGTATGGAAGAAAAGGACATGCTGCGCCGACCCCAAATAAATGGGACAAGGGCAAGAAAATGATGATTTAATATTATTTACGTACTGCTACTAGTAATATTCTGTTGACTGTGACTCAGGGATCCGTATGCGCGGGCGCACTTTTTGCGGCCGAGCGCACTGGACCGACCAAGAAAATGGATGCCGAGCTCGCATGCAGCGTAATGTTAACTAGTTACTATTTCTAGATCACACTTCTTAAGAAGGTTATAATTGTTTTTCTTTGTAACTATATTAGCTGCCCGCGCGGCTTCAGAGTAGGTATTACAAAAAACACAAGCGAAGCTTCTGGATGAAAACCACCTCCCTCCACTATTGGACTGGTGAAGGTTTTTTTTTAAACTGGATGTGTTGTTCCGGAGATTTGGCCCTACATACAAACTTTTATCCCTACATACTTTCCTTCTTTGTAATATTAGTATAGATTAGTATAGCCCCTTGAATTGCAAGCGTCCAGGGGCAACGGCAACCACTTACCTTACCGCTTACGGAACGTACAGAGTCGCCATCACATACATAGGTACACTATAGGTGTTCAAAAATATCGGCACATGCACCCGAATGCCTTGAAAATAGAGGTGTGTTCCGATGTTTGTGACGTGCTTGTTTGCTCCGATGTATGTGATGGCGACTGTACCTACCCTACTCAATAAACTTTATGGCAATATTTTTCAAATCTCTATAAAATCGTGCCTACTTAAATCTATATAGTTTTATTGTTCCTGGCATAAGCTTAGAATTGTATCCATATTTGTACGTGTCTGTAACTACTCGTTGTGACTTCATTTCAATACTACCATTCACTACATATTTAATTAATTATTAGTGGCCATCATTGTTATTTAGTTTAGTTTAGTTTAGTTTTATCAATCTCATTATACAAGGTTCACATAATACATTTCAGATCATATTACTTGTCGTACAGTGATCGTTGCTACAAAATAATAATATGGTTACATACGTGAAGTAGCAAAATATAAAATAATGCAAGTAAGAGATAAAGCATGTCAAATCGTGATATAAGAGAAACTTGAAAATTTTAACTAAAAAGATTAATTATTTTTGTACCTATAGGTACCAAATCAAATATAAAATGTCAATAAAATAAAACCAAGTCAAATTAATTAATAATTATACAAATAAAAACGAAGTTAATTAAAAAAACAAATAGTTGTAAGTAGCAATCAAATAACAAATGTCAAAAAACAATTGCAATGAGATAAGATCAATGATATGGTCAGTTTCGCATGCAGCCCCCCTATTCTGTAACTTGTTTTAAGCTCACCTCAACGCACACCCACAATTATACTTTGACACCGCGATGCGTAGTAATTAAATGTAGGTAGAGGTCTAGTTTCGTAACGGTTGACCGGCGGGGTGAGCCGCATTAACGCGTAGCGAATAACAGCCCTGCTTTTTGCACATAGTAGTGACAACAAAATAGGGATGTAGACACTAAATAAAATGATAAATATTTTTTTATTTTGTCGAAAAAGGATCAAAAATGTAGTCAAATGGAGAAAAAACCAACGCAAGAGCTTAAATAATCACAAAGTTAGTGTCCAAAGATTTAAGTGGGGGTATGTGCTGCCCCTTTTCCGCAAAACGCACCTTCATATGAAACGATTGTCATTTACTTTGACGCTAGGGGATCGTGACATCACGATCCCCTAGCGTTTTCTCTCTCTAACAAGTAACATTAAAACGGTTGTAGTTTCGTCATTTTTTGAGATATTTGAATGGGATTTTCGTCTTTAGGCATATTTTTTTGTCTTCTTTCTTTTGAAGAAATAATAAATTTTGAGTCTACACCCCTATTGTAATTTCCAGATGGTGACGATGGACAGCGACAGCGCGCGCCTCGGCGGCTTCCGCCTGGGCGCGCGCGAGGAGCCCGCGCGGCGCACGCGCACGCCCTCCGTGTCCTCCCTCTCGCTCTACAAGCAGAAGATCGACGCCCTCTTCGACGACACCCGCTCCGTCGCCAGCCTGCCGCAGTACGCGCCCGCCGCTCTCTCCGACATCAAGGTAATCATCTACTCAATTATAATTAGGCTTGTTAGTGTAGCCTGCTTTAACTCATGAATATGTATCTGTTTCAGACAAGCGACCAAGAT
This sequence comes from Epinotia brunnichana, assembly GCA_963854355.1. Taxonomy (NCBI): domain Eukaryota; kingdom Metazoa; phylum Arthropoda; class Insecta; order Lepidoptera; family Tortricidae; genus Epinotia; species Epinotia brunnichana. The sequence goes on along the minus strand of OY977954.1, from coordinate 1,912,785 downwards.
GAAAGCTATTGCCAGAATAAAATCAACAAAATCAACAACACGGTTCAGGATCGCATAGAGAGGATGTTCGCCGACATGGCGGGGGAGTCCAGACAGTCCATTGAGAGCATCGGCGTGCATGTCTTCAGCGTGCACTACTTGGGGTCCACTCCTCTTCACAGCAAGGTCACTAGCCTCTCAGGCCTCCAAACGCCACTCAAGGACCTCTACTTCGCTTATAGAAGAAACTACCGCCATAAAAGCAACCTCACAGGCAGATTAGAAATCTCAAAAAGTGGTCTCAAGGTTAGATACAAAGGAGAGAAAGGCGACTTGGAACAACTGAACCCGTTTCCTACGATAGCAGTCTGGTCTGCTGTCAAGTTCGTCGTGCAACCCTCGGAGAAAGAGAACCGCGACTTGAGCTACGCTTTCCTACCTCTTATCACCGATCCTGACAATATCGACCGCCACGCGCTATTCAAAACTTTAGAATCACCTGATAAAAAATACATCCTCTCCCACAACGAAAACTCGCATTCACCCCTTTTCGCTGTTGTGATGAGGAAGATCGGAGTCGCCAAGCAATTGGAGTGTCATGGGTTTGTATGTCAGACGTCGGAAGACGCTATCGTGATAGCGGCCACGCTATACAAATCTCTGATGTCACACATGAGCCGGCAGGGTCACAGCGGTGATATGAAGAAGCTAAGGAATCGGAACGGAGTTAGCTGTATGAGCGTCACAAGTAGTATAACACAGAACGATATGCCCATAAGACCGCCGCGGAAGAAACGCAGCACGTCTTCATTAAGTGGTGACAGTGACCGACCTGATGGATTTTCGGCCAGTGAATCTTTCCACGAAAGACCTAAACTAGAACGGACTAGAAGAATCTTGGCTGCAGAAGGCTACCGTCTGCCGTCACCACCGCCGTCCATATCCCCCGCCGAACCTAAAAGAATAACCGTTGAGGAAGTCAAAGCCAAGTTAGACTCCATAAAACACGATACAAGTGGAAGTGACACGCAAGAATCAAAAAAATCGATGGCAAAAGATTCACTTAGTCCTAATATTAACGGTAAGATCTCGAATCCTCTGCCTATCCAAAGTAGCAGCGAGTCTTCAGTTCGGAGTAAAGTCTCTGAAAAGATCGAGTTATTTAGACAGTTAGAGAAACGAAAAAACATTCAGAGACCACCGACTTTGCCCCCTCCTATTCCAATGAAACCACATGAATCGCCTGACCATTCAAAAGAAACTCTCAGGAGAAGTCATAGTGGAAGGAAATCTCTCAACGAATCTGGTGACATTTTGACAAAGGTAGCGATTCCCCGTTCTGGCAGTTTCCTCAACGCCGGTGGACTCACCAGATACAAATCCATTGGTCACAGGTATGTACAATCTATTTATTCTGAACCAATTATAACGCAACGCTTGATAGACGACACTACCTTTTCCCTGGTATCTCAAGTTACACGCAGTTTAAATTTTTCACTTGATTGTTAAAGCAACGAGGCGTTAGCAGCAGAACGCGCTCAGTGAAGTGTTTCGGCATCTTGCATGCGAGTAATTGTGCTAATGCAACCGCGTCTGCTACATTCCTCTGGTCCAGTATAACACCCGAGCAATTTTTTATCAATCCCAACTATTACGACCTAGCCAGTTGCATAGTACGAGAATATAGATGGCTCTATAGGAAGTAATGAGTATGGTAATCATTGTAATGTAACGGAGTTTTTTTTATATGTTCCAGAAACAACGGGAAAAAGGGAGGCGGTTCTCCATTAGGGTTCAACGAACTGTTTAACGAATTCAAAGTTCAGGAGAATTTACACTCGATGGACGAAATTTTGAATGCCATAATAGACGCCGAAGGTATGTCCTTCAACGACTTAAAACCAATATATAAGGAATTTCTTTTGAAATTAGCCGTAACCCTCACGAAGGATGAAATATTCCAGCACAGTAAAGCTATTATGAAGAAGCAGAAAAAGAAAATTTTACGAAAAAACAGTATATTCCAAAACAAGAGGCGAAAGATTTTCAAAGGAGCTAGTGGTTTGCGAATGGTGTTTAGAAAACCATTCGGGAAAGAGTTGCCAAAAGTTGAAAAGACTAAACACCAAATCGGCTCGTTTGATTTACAAACTGTTGTCAACAAAGAGCAGATTTCGGAAAGTTCAGTGTCTACGTCTAGTTACGATTTACGGCAGTTCCGTCCGAAGGAGCCGCCGATTCCACCACCGAAGAAACACACGATGAGGCAGCGGAAACGTAATGACAAGGTCGTGCACGTCTCCAAACGAAATGGAAAGATCTCAAGGCCGGGAGAAAGGACATCCACTTCAGAGGACTCTGACTTTTTGACACTGAGCAATCGTCTTGGGTGCCAAAACCGAAACAGTTCAAGTGGATATGTGTCGTGTTCGGAATGCGAATCTGAGAGCTGCATAGACCGCTGCTACTGCTCGCTGAAAGAAGATTGCAAGTCAAAATGCTACTGCTACGAAGGCGAGGTCAAAAGAGACCCATCGAAAGCAAGACTTCTAAGTAAAAGCAAAAACTGCAAAGACTGCGCAAAGTGAGTACAACACCTATCTTTTAATACGAATCTAGCTAGTCATTACTTGACGAATGAGTTTACAAACTTAGCATAAGCAGCATCCAAATTTCTCCACTTTCGTCAGTGTTCGTTTAACATTTCATTTAACTCTAATAGAAGCATCTCCGAGAAGTGATTGTGCGGGTTTAATTACATTTTCCGTCTTGGAGACTCCACTGGATTATGTACCTTGTTTATTATTGATCACGATTCATTATTTATAACAGTAGCTGTTGTAGAAATGAAATGTGTGTGGCGGTTATCAGAGCGTGGCTCGTCCGTGGCTCGCGACGCCTCGCACTGGACCAAATTACAATTATTTACAGTTGTGTGAATTCATAATAAAATTGTCCTAATCACAGGGATTCCGTGTTTGGGATATTTATCCCACTTGGGGTATTCAGATTCACTCTAATCAGTGTTGATTTAAAAAAAAAATTGATGTTATTCCGCTTGAGCGAAATTAGTGGATAGAAATCCTTGTCGCATGTAACGAGAAGCGTCACGTCAAGATGACGTGACGCTTTTCGTTACGTGACTTGAGACGATTCGTTTCGGAAGTTTAAGCATTGTTATAATTGCTAAGAAACTGTCAAATATACCTGCAGTAGGGGTAAAAAATGGTTGCGTTTTACACGTGATGAACGGAAGATAAATCATCTGAAATTTTCCGTCAAGAAGTGTCAAAAAATGATGAATGCTGCTTCATCTTTGGTAGCGTGATAAAGTTTGATCGCGTTTAAGTCCGACACAAACCATTCATCCCTCCCTCACTACTACATACTAGAAAAGGACGAATGGTTTACGTCCGATATAATCGACTTAATCTCTTAAATACCCACATGTTGGCGCTTTTGAAAGTTTGGGACCAGTCATTTCTCAGTAGATATCCAGAGAAGTCATTAAGGTGGTTCGATTGCCATACAAAACGTTATTTGACATTCGCAGGCTAACGGCGTGATATTTTAAGAAACTTATGTATAAAACTTTCAATAATTGTCTTCCCATTTGCGCCAAATTCCCCCTTTCCTAAAATAAACTTGTATAAACTAGATTAATTTGAGAAATTGGTTTGGGACGTGATATTTTGGGAAAACTATTTTTCTCAAATTAATCTAGTTTATACAAGTTTATTCTAGGAAAGGGGAAATTTGACGCAAATAGGAAGCCTATTGATGAAAGTTTGTTACATAAGTTTCTTAAAATATCACGCCGTTAGCCTGCGAATGTCAAATAACGCTTTGTATGGCAATCGAACCACCTTAAGGCGGCAGTGCTGCCCGCCCTTTATGGAACACAACACCACTTAATTAATCTCGAAACTGGAATTCAAGACCAAAAAAACTACGACAGATGCGTCACTGTCAAATCTGTCAAAGTCAATTATGTCATTGTCAAATAAAGTTTTCAGGTTTCGCCAACCTTTTTGTTATATGCTTCTTTGTATTGGCTGGCACAATTCATTCATTATGATTTTCTCAAAAAAAGGAACTTAATTACAAACTTTATTTTCAACTCAACTAACATTGACAACATTTTATTGTAAAGAACTTAAACAAGTTGAATTACCAATGAACACACACAACAGTGTGCCATATTATTAAGACAGTATGGAAAAGTTAAATAAAACCATTTTTTTATGAATTGTTTCTATTTATCTTCATCTTCACCATCACTAATGTCAGAATCACTAACTTCGGAATCTGAGTCGGTCACTTGTACAATAAAGTTTTCCACCACTCCAGTAATTAATCCGTCCAGTTTGCACATCTCGTCCTCTACAGTGGAAAACGTAATTCGAGACCAAAAAAAACTACGACAGATATGTCACTGTCATTAAGTGTCAAAGTCACTTATGTCATTGTCAATCGAACATTTCAGATGTCGCCAACTTTTTTGCATTGATCATCAAACCATAGTAAATATTCTAAGATATGGCCAACATTTTCAATATCAAAAAAGTTACATTCAACAATACGCATTACCTAAAAGTAATTGTTTTTCTACCTGATATCGTTCAAAAAAATTACAATATTTCAAAACAAAAATTACTTTTTAAGAGTGTGTTAAAATGGCGGAGGTCAGAGAGATGGCGGATGATTGTGATTATAAGGCCTCTCACAGACTGGCGCGGCCTGGCCGCGGCGGTCAATAGAAAACTTGTCATTAGCTGTCAAATTTACTATGGTCCGCCACCGCAAGCCGCGCCAGTGTGATGCAGGCTTAAAGTGAGCTACACACTTTTGGCCTGTTATTTTGTCGAATAGCTAAACGCATGGCATAATATTTAAATTACATCTAACGTTGTTTTCGACTATTGTTTATAAATCGTACCAAACGTTATGAATACCTGAAGTATTACAAGTGCAATAACAGTTTTTCTACCAAAAATCTTCTATGGTTAAATATTTAAAAGGGCATCGAGTATTTTTGTAAATAAGTTGAATTAACATGTTTATTTAAATCGTAGGTTTAAATCTACAAATAAATAAATTTTCTTAGTGCGGCCTTTTAAAAAGTGAAAATATACCACCGTAAAGATATTTTATTTTAGTGGCAACCCACGTTGGTCTCGAATTACGTTTTCCACTGTACTTTCATGACATGACTTACACATGACTGCCACTTCTGCGGTGTCACATCCCGGAGGCCTTCATGAAATAGGTCTTTGACCTCTGCCATTTTAAATGTTTTATTATTCCTGGCAACATGCCCTTTTACCTATTATTCTACACACTATTATTCTACAATTAGCTAAATGGATGCAAAAATAGGTTATTAATAACTTACATGTATGTAGTTAAAATGTTGTACCAAATGTTATTAACACCTGAAGTGATACAAGCGCAATACCAGCTTTGCAACCAAAAATTACGGATGATTAAGTTTTTATTAAAGCGTCTTGTATTTATGTAAAAATAAATTAAAATATCCAATAAATAAATTATGTCAGCGTGTGTTTTTAGAAAAAAGGGATTTACTATTGTAAGATCATTTTATTGCAGTGGCAACATTGTCGTAGTTTTTTTGGTCTCGAATTCCAGTTTTAGGTATACTAAGTAAGTAGTGGTGTTCTGACTGTTCTGTAAGGTACTTCCTCAGATGGTCTGATCCGAATATGAGCGTGATGACTTACTCTAATAAGTTGCGTTAGAAAACAAAGTGTGTGATTCTTTAAAATATGAAGATTAGGTTATCTTTCAAACCATTTGGCGTACAATACAATACAAATACTCTTTACAGTACACAATCACATGGTGCTAATTTTCCGCACGTGTGCGGAAAAGAGCACTTTCCGTGCATATGTCGAAACTTTAAAGAGCCATATGTACTGTAAAACGTTGTACGATACACGTGCGTATAGGTAATTCGCAACGAGTGGTGATAAATTAAAACAGACCGAAGGGAGTGTTTTAAATCGACACGAGTTGCGAATTACCTTTTCTGCACTTGTATCGTAAATAACTATTATTGCACACCTCACACAAACAAAGCAGTTACAAAGAGAGACAATATAAAAACGTGTAGGTAGAGGTAGACAACAGGCGGTCTTATCGCTGAAGAGCGATCTCTTGCAGACAAACTTTGGGTATCGGAGAAAGAAATAAAACGAAATTATGCAGTAGGTAGGTTGTGCAGAGATTAAAATTAACCAAAAATAAATACACGTACATAAATAGTTCTATATATAAACATACATACACAATCATACATACAAATACAGATATATGACACATAAACAGTCAGCCAAAAAAAATACTAATAATAATAAGATAACCCGCAGGGCAGCTTGTGGCGAGCTGTTGGGGAGTAACGACCCCACGGACCCGAGTGCTCCCGAGAGTCGGTCAGGGCCTCCGTCTCCGGCGTGTCTTCGTCGGTCGGAGTGAAACCCAAGGGGGCCCGCAGGACTCTCAGCTCTGGCTTGCCTTCATTGGCCGTCCAGAGAGGAGTCGTTAGAACTATATGCTCCAGGGGTGGAAGTGTTAAAGGGCATAACGCCGCGAGTAACTTCGGAGAAAGCGCAGCACCACCTCTCGACACCCCTGAGCCGCTCACCCGGTGTTGCTCCTGGCCGTCTTTACGACGGCATTTTCAGGGGCCCATCTAATGAGCGGCTAGTCACCGCCTGCCTCGATAACGTTGTGGATAACATTGTTATGGCAGGTGTCCGGATCTTTTTGCAATAGCCCAGTTTCATATTCCACCCAAATCTCATCACCATAGAACCCGTTCTCTATCCATATAACCCACAATAGCCCCAACGCCTGTTGGAACCGGTTCACGGGTATCTACCGATGTACCCGTGAATGGGTTCTAGCAGGTGTATTACATCACATTAAACTTCGTCTCCAAAGGGCCTCTACGTGTTGGATCTATATCTCCACGCACGCCTTCCAAAGGACCGGGCTTTGTCCCGTGAATTTAAACAGGAGATAATCAGGGTAACGGGAGAGAAAAATTATGTTCTTTAAGAAGGGATTTGAAGTTGACGATAGATTTGGCTTACCTTAAATACTTTGACTGTGATTTTTGACTTTGACCTTTTTTCCTAATGACACTTTATGTATACTCCAGGGACGTGTACGACGGTGACTTCAGCTACTGCTCGTGCGATTCTGAGTCTTGTCCCGATAGCAATAAGTGCTATTGTGCCGTCGAGTACCACGACCGTCATTACCCGCCCTATCAGAGCAAGTCCAGGTAAATCGTTTTTTTTTCGTAGGTTTTTCCTTGTTACCTAATTCCAAGAATCAATGAAATTGCTGTTGGATTTTCCCATTTGAAACTTGACTACTATAGTCGTAGAACAGATAACGGATTACCAGATAAACCTACCTTCCAAAAGACCAACAGGGTTCTGTTAGTAGCTTTATCTACGGATTTTATCGACTACTGAAACATACCATCATTCCTGCGCATTTACGAGTAAGTAGAATTAATCTTACCGACACGACACAGACTATAATTTGTCCGGGGTTTAAAACAAAGCGGCTACGCGGATGGAGCTGAGGAAAAAGAGCTAGTTTCACATTTTTAATGTTAGTTACTTGGACTCTTGCAGATCGAGCGCCACGTCAAAGTCCCGCCGCTCGGAGCGCAGCCGGCGCGCGCGCAGCTCGGACAGCCTCGCGCTCGACTATGAGCTGCTGCTGCAGAATAAGGCTCGTGACACCAGACCCGCCTCGAGGAATCTGCAGCGCCTCACCGGTAATTTATAATGTGACTCCAAATAGTTCGTGTCATAACACACGGCTGGGGCGTCGCCAGTTCTGGATTTGAACTATGACACGCAAGCTTCTCCTATCCAGCCTCTGCCAGCAGTCCTCTTTAAGTCATCATGGACGTTCGATTATTTTTACATGGATCACGCGCCATATCATAGTCCTGCCAATGGTAGCCTCGCGCTAAACTTACTAGCTGACGCTCTAGACTCGCCTCGTGTGATCTGCCTTACTGGTAAGTTACAAACCCGACCCAAGCTATAATAGTCGCAAGGCGTCCCAGGCGTCCAATAATTTGTTTACAAATTAATCGCCACATCGAAGTTTCGCCGTTCAGAGCGCAGCTGGCGCGCTCACAGCTCTGAAAGCCTCGCGCTCGACTACGACTTGCTGCTACTGGCTCGCAAAGCCAGACCCGCCTCCGAGGAACCTGCAGCGCCTCTACGGTAACTTACGAGCTGCTGGTTCAGAAAAAAGCGTGAGACAACGGACCCACCTCGAGGAATTGCAGCGTCTCCCCGTATCCAGAGTGGTAATCACGTAACGTGCCGAACGCGCGTTAGGACAATCCAACTGTCGTTTTTCCATATAAAATTTGACGTTTAGATCTATGCGTTCTATTCTATGGTTCCCCGCGGCTATGAAGTCAATCTTGAGACATGCCTCTAGGGTTGAATATGTAATTTTTTCCTATGGTTGACATTGTCATTATTCAGAAACTTTATAGTTGCGCAATGTGTCAGGATTGACTTCATAGCGCCGCGGGGGACTGTACCTAACGTTCGTACAATGCGTTTCGTGATCGACCAATTATTTGTGTGTTTATCAAACGCGATGTCAGAGCCCCGCCACTCAGAGTACAGGGCTGCTCTACCAGTAAAGCGCTCAATTATGAGCTGCTAACGCAGAACAAGACACGCGATGCTAGATTCGCCTCGAGGAATCTGCAGCTCCTCACTGGTAACTACTCTTACACATACGTTCGACTATAATATTTCGGCTTCTGCTATCCGGCTGAAGGGCTTCAAGCAGTTTTGCTAAGGTCATCCATCTGCAGTTTTAGAGTGCCCTTTATGTTGATTATTTTTTAATAGATCAAGCGTCAAAAACGGTGTTCTTCAACCTTTTTCATGGCTCTACAGTAAGAAAATATTTCGCGACCCCCCACTCTGCACTATTCTTAGATTATTTTTTCTATTTTACGAATATGAAATCCTTACATAAGTTAAAACAACTAACAAAATTCAACTAGCCGCGACCTCCCTCAAGAAGCTTACCCACAGGTTGAAAAACACTGCCCTAAAATATCGCTGCTGAGTAATTAGAGCCGGCGCATATCTCATTTGCTTGTGGCAACCACAGTTGCCAATTTCATGCACCCCTAAATTGCTTCTGGCAACTGTAGTTGCCAAGCATAGTATGGGCTGCCTTGATAAAAATAAATTGAAAGCAATTTAGGCTACCTTTTTTCAAATCCGAAAGCAAGTGAGTAGCTAGTGGCTGCCACAAGATTTTACTTATACAAGTTATACATTTTATATATCATCTGCGCATACCGGTCGTTTAGTGGTGGCGTCAAAGTCACCAGCTACGGAAGTAGCTCGCGCTTAGGGGGAGTGGGGTTCGGTGGACCATGGGTCTCAGTGGATCGTTTGTTATAGCTTTGCATGTATTGCACGCACAAGCATAAGCGCTCGCGACAGTGCCGCTCGGGCATGCCCGCATCGACCGAACCAGTGAGCCGCGCAGTGTCTCGCTCAGCGAGCAGTCGCGAACTCGCGACGCGGAGGCCCCGGGCCCCGTCACAAAATAAGTGCGAAAGTATTTATTTTCGTGTTTTTCAAAAACGTTTAATGTCTTTTGGGATTGATTCTGCAATAGTTTTATTAAATTTAGATGTTCCCTAATATATTGGTATGAACAATAATGTGAATAGTTCATTTTAATGCCAAACTAACTCGATATATATATTTTTTTCTAAAATAAGTGTGTATAGGGTACGGTGGAACAATTTGGAATGGGTTTCAGTGGATCATGATCCAGTGTAAACGATGAATATATGAAACACTGATCCATACATTTTGATTGTTTTTTTTGTTCTCTAACAAGACTTTATTGAAGTAAGCTAAGTTTTCTAATAAAGACTGCTTGTATTTTGTTGTTTAATACATTTTATATTCATGATCCAGTGAACTTCATATGATCCACAGACTCCACAGTAGGTACCCCAAATACCTCTCGATCCAGTGTAACCCATTAGTGGATCTACATCCCTTTTTTACTAGCTAGATAACTGTTCTAGGTTTTAATTAAGAAACTAGCCATTTGAAGTGAAAGTGGGGCTACATCAGTCACAAAAAAGTGCTCCACTGGACCCCACTCTCCCCTACTACTAGTGGCCACTAGTGCTCAATGTGTGACGGCATGGAATGCAATTCTGTACGCTCATCTCGCCAAAACGTCAACTTGAACTGTTATCTTCCAGTGCGTAGCACCGGCGCCGGCTCCCAGGACGCCCTCAGCGTGAAGAAGTCCGCAGAGATGGCCGCCCTGTTCGCCGACGTGCGTCTCTCGCAGCGCACCGACGTGCGCTCCCTCATCGGCGGCGCCGGCGCGACTGGCTCGCGGCGCGCGCGCGCCCCGCCGCTGCCCCCCGCGCCACCCGCCGCGGCTCCCGCGCGCGCCCCGCTGGCGCGCATGTTCGAGCACCGCCCGCTGAGCAGGAACGCGAGCCTCGAGGACACGCTTGGGTACTTGCCATGATTAAGAAAAGCTGGGAAGGTGAGGATGTTTTGTCGGTTGGCAGTTATACTGGAGTAGAAGTTCGACGTCTCGGAACTTGTCAGCGTAAAGGTCACAACTCACTACAGCCACCCGGCACACGACCCGCACCGCCTCGTCGTTGGGCGTCCACTCGTCGACAGGCGGTCCAACAGGTCGACGCCGCGTTGTCATCGAGTGAACACGAGCGCCGTCAACGAGACCCCCCCCCCCTCCCCTCCCCCCTCCCGAACCGCGCGTTGCCAGCTCTTGATTCACGTTCGGCAAGCATGCCAACAACGAGTGTTTGATTCCTCGCCTGGTGCGAGTGAACCGAACTGCCTCACGATTTCGTGGGTCTGATTGACGCCAGTAATGCTGGCTTGCTACAAAATATGTATGATCAAAATTGGAGTTCACTTACTCGTTCCCATCGACATGATATCGTGTCAAGTCTGTCTGTTATCCGTCAATGGTCAGTCAAGTTAAATAAAGTCTCCCTGTGGTAGCTACCGCACGTTCTGCAGGCTGGTGCCTCCAATGCACGATCCGTCGCGGGCACAGATCTCCAATTGTCCGTTTCCACCAAAACGACTCGAGCCTTCAAGCCACCAACACGAGTCTGTTCACACTTCACCAAATATCCAAACAAAACACTCGGACACCGTGTGTTTTCAAAGCGAGCGATATTACCAAAAACAAAGCACGTTGTTCCACCGAACTCTGACGTGGTGCGTGTGAAAAATTATGACAAGCAAAAATGTGTCAGCCAAGTGTCACCTTCAAAACCACAGACTAAAAAGGGCACGAGAGGCGTTTAAGGGGTAGCCGCTCGGCCCGAACAGCGAGCTATCATCGAGTGGTCCACTCGCAGTCCGCGCGTTGACACCTCGCGAGCGAGGCGATCCGGTGATGCTACGGAGTTGATGTAGTAAGCGCATGCCCATACAAATCAATATTAAGAATACTAACCGCTCGAGGCGAGGCGGTGCGGGTCGGGTGCCGGGTTGCTGTAGTGAGCTGTGACCTTAATCCTGACAACACGGCCAAGATTGGCTGAACGGCGCCATCGCTCTCGACCGCTCAAACTCCGAGCCGTAGCCGAATCCTGAAGGCCTATTTTTGTTCATCGTTTTATAGCCCGATCGCATTTCATTGTTTCGAGCCGTCGCCTGCTCGCCGAGCTAACATATTAAACCAAACCCCGGAAGCCCTTTGAAAGGATCTCCTTCTTGTCTCAATCTTGAGACATGAAAAAGATAAACCGATTTAGGCCCTGAGGGCCTACCGCGAACGGCATTCGAAGTTTGACCTCTCTGTCGCACTTACGTACGAACTCACAGGTATGACAGAGAGGGAAAACTTCGAATGCCTTTCGCGGTAGGCCCTCTGATATAAATTAATTTATCTATTTAGCACCTATTTTATCGCCGTCTCGTGTAGCGCTACGCTATAATCATTTCGCTTCAGCCGATGAAGCTTTCTACACAGTTGGTATAATTCTTGCGGCAGCAAAAGCGCACAAAATACAATTTACAATAAGTTATGGTCAGGCGCTTGCCTTTTTAAAAATAATTCGAAAAAAAGGTGATGCACCTGAATGGATCATATTTTTATTTAATTTAGTAGTGAGATAGGTAGATATTATAATTTGTTAGCCTTCTAAACCAAATTAATTACTTCTGTGGCCTTATTAATTTTACTTGAATTGTACCAAATGTTCACAAACTACTATCAAATAAATAAATGCCTAGTTGAACAAATGTGCATTAAGATTAATCTTGTATGTTCATTAATACTAATGACTTATTGTGCAACTAGGTACCTACAGTCAAATGCAAAATTGTATTTGTAAGAAGTGATGATATTTGTACAGATTATTGTACATGTACACAGTACCTACTAAAATCTATCTCTTAAACGTATACCACCTTATTATATAAAATAAGGATTTTAAGTATATCGATTGTATAAGTAAATAGAACTATGTATTCAGTTATTTATTGTCGGAAATAACCTTATTATACATACGTGCAATATTTTTTGAGTCAAATATTTTTTTTACCACGGGTGATGTGTAATATTTTTGGGACTTACATTTTTATGTAATTCTATTATTTAATTACTTTTGAATAGTCAACGTTGTAGTAGGTAGGTCATTGTCAGTCACAAAAACAAAATTCATCTTTCCGGTGGTCAATAGTTAAGAGCTTACGTTTACATATAATATGTTTTTATCACATAGAACTATATAGAAGGGGCAACGCCGTTTATGCGGAATCAGAGTTCAACCAAAAATTAGGCTTTATAGCCCTTAACTTTGGCAATGTCCACCGAAGAGACGCGAACCTAAATCTGACAATGACCCGTGTATTATTCACCGAGGGCGGTTAAACAAAGATCTCAGTTCGCCGGTATTTGATACCCGAGCCGAAGAGACATAGCGCCTCTATTCCTCTAACGCTAAAACCAAATGTGACTTGGATTAGCAACGATTCTCTCATTCCAGTTCACGACTTTTACGAGTACCTACCCAAATCTATAAGAGTATGAGGAATGTTACCTATCCAATTCATTTTCGATTTTAGTGTAATAGAGTAAAGTTTATTTTTGAATATTTTTCTTTTACTAACGATGAATTTATTTCAAAAGGTATTAAGCAAACTAGGTATACCATTTCCTGACTATTTTGCTTTAAGTCGGAATTGCTAAATGGACACCTAAACAAAAAGCCGAAAAACTTTAAATATATTTGACACTTTTATGTTACGAATTAACGAAATTTGCAGTTATTTTATGTTACAAGCGATGGGAGGCCCTTGCCTCTTAGGTGGTTTTGACTTTGTTAACTAGATCTAACATTTTCCTCTAAGAATACATGTAAAAATACTGTATGTTAGCAAATAAGCTTAGTTTTAGCGTTACCAGCGTCTCTAATATCTCTATATTGATCCTAAGGTTGTCTAGTGACAACCTTGGGGGCAATGTTGGCAAGTTGGCCCAAACATTGGCTTAGCTGGATAAGCGATGCATTTTTTACCATGTAACTGTGCAATTTTGGTGCAATATTTACTACACATTACGTAAGTGCTGGCTCACTCGCCACTTGCAATATTTTATGTAAATATTCTTTATACTGGGTTTTATCAATAAATGTTTCTTTGAATATGTTCGTGTTTTTTTTGCCCTTTTGACGCCAATAACACCGGAAAGTGTTGCGTGTTGTCGTTTTGCCCACCGCTCCAAGAACACCTATAGCACAGAATAGTATAATGCTAAGTCCACACCAGTCCAGTGCGCTTTCCGTTCAACAATGCGTCATATTGCTGTCACACTTATTCTTACTTAGACTGAATGTGACAGCTCTATGACGCATGCCCTTGTTGAATGGAAAGCGCACTGGTGTGGACTTAGCTTTTTGATGTCATGGCGTGCGCTGTCAAAGTATTCATGCTTTCAACTTAGGTGCATAATGTTCATATTTACTGGCTTAATTAATGCAAAAGAAGTCGGCGTATTAGGTGACACTTTCCAACGTGAAGAATGGCTTGTCCGCACAGAATACCGCGGCGGGACGCGGCGCGGCGCGGTATTCTCTGCGGACCTTTTCATATTAGCTCTCACATTACAACCGATACCGCCTCCGCACCGCACCGCACCGCTCCGCCTCACCTTTTTGTGCGTTTCGACCTTTATACGTGGTCGATTCGTGAAAAACGTTACGCATTCTAATATTTCTAATTTAATTTCAATGTGCTGTGCGCGCTCGAATGTAACCCTAAGCCAAATTCTTTCCATGGGTCATACAGAATCAAAAAAACAAGTCTCTCCTGTGGTCAATAATTAAATGCTTGAGTACCTACATAAAATATATTTTCTCAAAAATGACCCGCAAAGTGAACATAACTCGCTACATATTGGAAGGTAAAGTGTATAGTTTAAAACCAGATCAAAATTAAAAAATAAAAAACATTGCAGGCCGCCTGGAATGTTACATATAAATTCCTTTATTTGTCGAGTACCAAGCTTTTTAAAAAGTAGAAACTGGCATATAAAAGACGGCACAGGTCGTATTCAGCCAAATCAAGTCGTAGTGTCATAAAAAGATTGCGTTTTTCGGTGGAAAAATACACTTGCGATACTGTTTAAAAAAAAATATGACGATTAATTTTATGTAATTTGCAGTATCCTCAATTTGTATTTAATAATAACGCTTGATTTCAATTTAGTCTTTTTTATTCCCCCATTTTTGAGATAAGCACTATATTAGCCTCAGCCGGAATGGCAATTGCAGGCTTCGTATTATAATAAAACAAAATACACAGCCTGCAATTGCCTCCTTCCCGGCCACGGCAATAATGTACTATTATTGCATAAAAATACCTATTATAAGAGGAGATTGCCCTTAATACGGATTAAGAGTTCTACTGCCATTAGGCTTTACCTATAGTCGTAACTTTCGAAATAATAATAAATAAATAGAAATATTTTAATTCAGACCATTAATCCATATGTGATTAGATTAGCGAGACTTAAAAACTATGTTAGAATTACAAACTAAGAATCGGGGGCAATTACAGACATGGTTTTGGCAAGCTATTGGCAGTACCAAACAGAGCAAACATTATCTCTACTTGGCCCTGCCAATAGTCACCTCCATCCTATATTTGGTGAGGGGACAGTTGAGGCGCTCGGCCAACACCCTTAGGAGGCCATTGCTGCTGTCGCGCACACGCCTTAGCAGTGATCCGATTCTTTTGCGCCTGATGGCAAAAAAGTCATCAGTACTCGCCTGTGCGAACATACCGGATGCACTGCAGTGCCTTGGCAGCCTCAACAGCATCCTAAGGATGTTATTGTATTGTACGCGTAATGCGTTATAGGCCCTCTGCGTGAATTTTGCCCACAGACTGCACGTGTAGAACGTCTGACAGTAAGCTTTGAAAAGCGTCAGTTTGACTTCGTTACTACAACGTGCAAATCTGCGGGCAAGCATGTTGCCCCTCACCGCCATCGCTCTTCTTTCCCTTTCTAGGTCTAGGTCATCGCTCAGGTCTGCCGTTAGCATATGACCTAGATACTTTACTTTGTTTACCACATTTAAGGGTACACCACACAGCATAATCTCAGGAACAGTTTTCGGGTTATATTTGGGTGCTTTGAACACGACAAGCTCACTTTTAACCGCGTTATATCTGAGACCATGCTGCTCAGCATACCCCTCACACTTCTTCAGAAGCTGCTTTATTGAGTTGACTGACGGCCCCAGCAGCACCATATCGTCTGCGTAGCTTATGTTGTTGAAGCTGACACCTCCTATATGGCAACCAACACGCGTGCTGCTGAGCCCCTCAATCAACTCGTTTACATATAGGTTAAACAGGATAGGCGACGATAGCCCCCCCTGTCTAACCCCACATTGCAGCCTGTACTCATCCGATTCCTCACCCGCCCATCTCACGCGATTGACCTGGTTGTTGTACCAATACTTTAACAAGGCAACATGTGTCCATAGGAAAGACGCTAACCGAAATCTACATGACACCCATAAGCAATAATTAAGTGTAATGAATTCTTTAGGCCGTATTTATAGACACGCGGAGCGATCATGGACGCGGGCTCCGCAATGGCTAACGTACGAACTCAATTGCGTTGTAGTAGCCGCCCAAGCGGGGAAAATTTGGTCTTACTCGACCGTGCGTCGTTGAGACGTTATACTTAGATTTAGGATATTAGGTGATAGAATGTGTGGTATATTAATAAAACGCAGTAATTATTAATCCTGGTTTAATTTCCACGGAGCCGAAACACACGTCACAATGAGGATATAGAAAGAGAGGGATGATAGATGAATGCTTAAGTAGCGTTCAGGATACCACACTCTCCCCCACCTATTTAACCTTTTAACATTTTAATATTTTAACCTTTTAACCGCCGTTGTCTAGATGTTGATGATGTCTAGATAGACAGACACGACAACGCATCATTTTAAGTAAACCCCTCATGTCTTTCAATGAGGTTAAAACTACAAGCTACTTAAGGCAGTTAAAAATTCAATGATTTTCTTAAATTACAATAATTCTTAAATTATAAAATACAAATACAAATTTCTAAATTTGTATACGCTCTCAGAGAGATTAAAAAAACGACTGACTTAAAAACTGCACTTCAGACATATTACTCGTACGCATACAACTGGCTGAGCTACGGAGCTAATCTCTGGGCCAATAGCACAGACACACCAAGCCTGTTCATTTTACAAAAAAAACTCATTCGAATTCTAGCTAATATTAAACAGACTGACAGTTGTAAACCTCCTTTTAAACAATACAACATACTTTCACTCCCATGTATCTACATTCTTGAAATTCGTGTCCGTAAATACCCGGAATTTTATACGAAACTGGAAGATGTAATCAAAAACCGCACGATGCGATATAAAGGCAAATTATTGCTACCACCATCACGACTAAACCTACATTCGTCAGGACCCTTTGTAATGTCGATAAAAATATATAATAAATTGCCGAAAGAATTGAAAGATGAAAATAATGAGACAGTTTTCATACGCAAATTAAAACAAATGTTACTTTCGAAAACCTACTACTCTTTAAAGGAATATTTAGATGATAAGTTTGTTAATAGAATTAAGTAAAACTAAGATATATAATTAATTAACACTATTTTTTGTATGCTGAATTATATGTACCTAAGTGTCCACCTTCTTATTTGCTGCGGCCAACAGGGTACATGATGTGATACCATACTTTATTTTAAGACCACCTGTATAACCATTATGTGCAATAAATTATTGAGTATTGAGTATTGAAATTACAAATGGAAATACAAACCGTGAATGCTTAAGCAGAGTTCAGGATACCACAGAATGAAAGAAAATTATATAATGTATGCCTTTTGTGGTGGGCGTCTACAGGTAAAAAAAACAATGTAAAAACTCGAGTGCGTCAGATTTTTATGGTGTAGGTAATGCGCCCCGCCACATGTACCACATAACGAAGGTACGAGTATGTTAATCTGATAGTTTGGATAGTGGGGGTGGCCATCTTATCTTATCTAGGTGAGGGTCCTATCGGTAATCGGATGCACTTCGACCCATTGAGATCTTTTGTACATTTGCCCTCTCCTTTATGCCTGCTCCCAGGCTTGCTCCATCATTTCCACAAAACGGATGATGCAGTTCACCGGGAGCACCTTGAATTCCTTTGGTTGCGGATAGCCGTTACCAAAGTAATCCATTCACTGTCTGGCAAGGGCATGACATTCACACAATAATGCGGTGCTGGCCATGCGGAAGGGTATAAGTAAGTATGAACGAGGAAAAAAAACTCGAGTGCGTCAGATATTTACAGGGGACGTCAAGTAGACCCGAAAGACGCTCGTATTCAATAATCTGACAACGGGGCGGTGCATCAATCCAGCGTACCGCGTAGTCAGAGATTCCGTTGTCAAAGGTTGTCAATGGAATGCCGGTCTAAAAGTACGCTAGTTGAGATACTGCTATAGCTAATATACATATTAACTGTGATACTTACATTCCCCTTTAGTCTAGTCCAACTCTTCATAGGAATTTAGGTTCCATTAAACTACTAATAACTTTTTACGCTCTACGCAGTCAAATAACTTTTAAATTAGGCTTAATCAAGGGAAGTTGCAGCATGCCTACACTACATATAAGTAATTAAGTACCTATACGATCAACTATTTGGTTATGTTATTTAGGACGTAAGGTGTGTCTAACGGATATATTTCTGCCTTTTTAATGGCAGAATTAGTCTGAACAGATTACACTTATATGTGAAGTCATGTTGTAGGTAAATAGCTACGAATGATTGCAGATGAACTGAGCTAGATGTCTTAACCACCACGCATTTTATAATCTTTCACGATATATGATGTGTGGTAGGTTACTTTGCAAGACTAAACTCAAAATCTCTGTAGAAGTATAAGCAACCACCAAATCAGGGGGCACGGGAGTGCCCCCGCCAAGTCGCTCAAAACAAAGAGGCACGGCCGTACCATCCTTTTCTAGAAGCCATTCAGGCCATTTTCAACATCCTGTAATTTCGTGCTGGCTAAAGCCAGAACCCTGAATTTTCGGTAACTAAGTATGCCGACCGAAACATTCAATTTGAATTTTTAGTTAAGAACTATTGCCCGTCAAAGTTCCTTAGTTTTGTCACTGATATACTCACTGACTCACTTATGATCATTGTAATTCTAAGGTATTTATTTCTAGCAGACCCACAAGCTCCAAATTTTGAACATACTTAATAAGTTTTTAGCCTATCCATTCATAAAAAACCTAAAAATGTTGCAGTTTCCGCCACGGTTCTGAGTTATGAGATATAAAAACTGCATAAGTAAGATTTGTAATCCTATACAAATACCTACATGCGATTACAAAGTTATTTTTGCAGTTGCTTCCCGCGAAACTATACAAACGTTATTTGCGATAACACAATAACCTACAAAAAGAATTGAGATCCCATAAAAAAACATTCCATGTAAAAAATAGACCAAGTCTCGGAACTCTTCCACAGTAAAAAGTGGTGAGATATTTCATAGAGCCAAGTCAGGGATTCTTATTAATCTTTATTTGCTTGCTAAATAACATTTTGTGACTTGGCAATCACACTTACATAGTTTTAGGTACGTATGCAAAAATTAGTAAATGCAGTAAAGTTGTGTGATTCCCAATTCTCAATCGCGTATAATTTAATTAATAGTTACTTAGCGTTCCCGATGAGCTACAACATCCTTGGTCGCTAGGTCTGCTAGACGGTCGCCAACAAGCCCCTCCGACCGAGTGACCTTGGACCGTGTGAAGTTGTTTGCAGCAAAATTTCATACTACAACGGTCGGTGCCGACCAAGGTCGCTCGGTCGGAGGGGCTTGTTGGCGACCGTCTTTGACACTTTAGTCGTTGCGGTCAAATAAAAATGCCAATATTTCCAATAGACAACCAAAGTGTAATCTGCAACACAGTTACTCCCGGGGGGTAATCAACTAATCACGTAACGTTCCGAACGTCGGTACAATTTAACTGTCAATTTTCCATATAAAAAGTGACATTTAGACCTACCCGACGTTCGTACAATGCGTTACGTGATCGACCTACCGGGGTCGAATCTAGGGATGAAACTAGGCCAACATTAAAGTAAAACAAGCTTGTTGGAATTAACTTTATTTATTAATATTTTACAATCATTAAAATGGACGGGTCTGATAAACAAGTGATGTCTCGTCACTGGAACAATATTATATAGTCTTCTATATATCTTAGCCTACGTACTAACACGCGTATATTATAATACAATAATTAACAAATATTTGTGAGTTAACATCTCTGTCTATCTGAATTTGTCGTCATATGTGTCGGAATGTATCAAACTTCGCTATGTCCGTGCAAGGTTCTAAAATATTTCGAATTAAATCATAACATAATTGACATTTTAGGACCTCTATTTTATCGCTCACGCGTCTAGGTATTTTGTCTTCCATGCTCTTTCTGAGATGTTACCTCGGCACGCAATGCGCAGCGCGAAATGTGAAATACATAGATGCGAAGCAACAAACAAAAATATATCTCTTGTTCTTTATCATACATCTCGTCCGCTATCAGTACTCAAACTGACTAACAGCAAGAACTGTTGTGAGAAAAACGCAATTAAAAGTTTGCGTTTGTTCCCTGGTACTTAGCGATGTGTAAACCCGGTTACAAAGCCACGGATTGAGAAAACGGTTGTAAGTATATCTTAAAAATTATTCTAACGAACTCAAAGGCGTTTAAGTCGGTTTACGAAAGAGGACGATTTCTCTGGTAGAATAATTCACTCTTTAATCTGAACATGATTCAGTTGTCAAGGTATTAGTTATGCATGTTGTAAGGCTTCGGTTACACGCTAATTGACAACATTTCATAATTTTTGGCCCGTAGTTCGATTAGCTCATTATATTCTACTCGAAAAGAGGAACACGCTGGTAGTTTTATATTTCCAGTATTATTTATGTTAATTTTTTTACGATTTTCTAAAAATGCATTCATAGCAAATCGAATTCTACTGCAGAATAGGCACCTTGCTTTAGTCCCGTTCCGACGAAAACGTTTAAAAAGTTTAAATGTCATTTTCGGGTTACATTGACGCCATCTTGACAATGTTTATTTTTAATTTGGTATATGTAAACAAGACTAAAGCAATTCTACTGCAGAAATGGCTGCAGTAGAATTGGATTTGCTATGAGTGCATTTTTAAAAATTGATTATAAATAGTGCTGGAAATATAAAACTACCAGCGTGTTCTTCTTTTCGAGTAGAATACAAGGAGCTTCTGGCGTCAGTTCAGTCCTTGAGTATGATCTGTCTGTCTCTGTCATTCACAACATATACACTATCATTCTCTTATAAAACTGATGGACTGAACTGACGTCAGAATTACCGTGTAACCGATGTCTAAAGATAGTACCCGTCATTTTCCAAGTGTTCTAGATAGTAAGATGAGGGAAGTCTATCTCGCGCAAGAGACATATCGCGCGCGGTCAAAGCGGCATTTTTGTCAGTATTTCGATATCCTTCGTCAATTTATTATTGACCCTTGTCACACATCGAGAGATAAAACTGTAATATAACCTTGTTACGATGTCACTGTCACGTCTACCGGTTACCTAATGGGTTTTTTCCTACATATCCATTTTAGTTTCTTCAACTAATTGCCTATAACTGGTTGATGGTGCCTACCCTTGCCAGACAAAGAATGAACTTTGGAACAGGTACTTCCGCTGAGCTGCATCATCCGGTTTGTGGAAATGATGGAGCGAGCTTGGGAGCACGCATAAAAGAGGGGGGGAAATACACAAAAGATCCCACTGGGTCGACGTGTATCCGAAAGGGCCCTCACCTAGACAAGACAAGATAATATACTGGTTAATGGTGAGTGTCCAAAAGACGTGTGTAATAATTAAATAATAATAAATAGTATGGGACAATCTTACACAAATCAACCTAGGCCCACGGTAAGCTCAGTAAGGCTTGTGTTGTGGGTACTAGGCGATGATACATATAATAATAGATAAATACATATAGATACTTATATACATATATAAACATCCATAACTCAGGAACAAATATTCGTGATAAACACACAAATAAATGCCCTGACCGGGATTCGAACCCGGGACCTCTAGCTTCGTAGGCAGAGTCACCACCCACTGGGCTACGGAGGCCGTGAGGTAGTGGAGCGAATCCTAGGAACAAAACTACAATAGCATTGCTGGCGTCGCTCACGCATCTCTTTCTATTGGTTGTATAGATGTTTCCTCGCACACAGTTTCGTTAGGTACCTCACAACAGCTCTGATGGAGATCAGATTCACCCTTCTTAACCTGTTAATGTGTCTTAAGGCTCCTCTATACAATGCGCCATCATGGTCCGTCATATAGGACGCAGCGTTAGGGGGAGAAATACATACTTCCATCGCATTCCAACGCGTAACTGCGTCCTGTCCTGCGGTCATGATGGCCCTGTGTAGAGGAGCCTTTAGATATGTGACATGATACGGTTAAATCACAGTTGAATGTCTCAATGTATCTTTGTTCCTGGACCCAACATAAATAGGTAAAGGCGTTGATTGGCCTTATGTGTTTTAGTTTGAACAGGTACATAACATTTTAATGCCACGTATATACTTATTATATTATATACATAAAAAATAAAGATAAAAAATGTTAATTTATTTTCAACCATGTCGTGACATGAACACTATGGTTATTGATTCCTAAACTATGCGATGATTTAAATATAAACATTACGAATAAGGTACGACTTTCTACGACTTCTGTGTTTAAATTTTTATCACATTTAGTCATAATTTTGTAAATAAACTATTTTAAAACAAAATATGAACTAGATTACAAAAACATGCTAAAAATCTCATACGATTAATAATGCAAATTGATGACGTCGATATGTTAAATGATTGGTTGTATTCATAAGTTTTTTTAAACTAACTATTACTTGATATTTACATACAGAGTATAAAATATAATATAATATATTATCGTAGTTTTAATTCTAGCACCAAAATAATTAATGTTTTTTATGTGACACATAAAAAAGTTGCACGTACTTATGTCCGATGCATTTTGCAGTATTTTTAATTTGGCGCTGCAACTATTGAGTATTTATAAATAATATTTCGAATCTACCCACAGTTAATTTTAAAATGACTAAAACAAATTCTAAATAGGTACATGATTTGGGTCGATAGTTTGACGGACGAGTTTATCAAAGAACTAGAGAGTTTGATAAAACCCACCGTCAGAACATCAGTAAATTAACAATACACAATAAAATCTCATTCATTCGCTCAGGTCATAAGGCACGCTATTCTATTATGGCATTTCAGTAAGGTCTGACAGTCCCGAGCCGGCCGCGCGGGATGGGCTCGGCGTAGCTGTGCCGGAACTTGGCCGGCTGCCGGTCCGACAGGTCGCGGTAATCTCTATAGTCCCTCTCGTAATACCTGTCCCTGTCTCCTTCGGCGTACGACTGCCTCTGGTCGTCAAGAAGCCGCGAACGGCTGAATGCCCGCTGCCTGTCGCTCCAATCCCTCCTTCTCTCTTCAATGACAGGCTCAATTATTTCATCCTCGTCTATACGCCGATCCAACTCTCTCCTCTCTCTGTACCTGTCAAAGTCTTCTCTATGCTTCGGCTCGACTCTGTCAAGATAGTCCTCCGTTCCGTACTCGAAACGCTTGTCTTCACGTTTGCGACTGACGCGCGGAAGCCTCTCCACTTCTCTGTGTGGCATGTCCCTTTCATCATGCACGCGTTCAGGATCTTTGAACCGGTCTGGCTCTCTGTGAGAACGCTCCAAATCCCGGTGAGAACGGTCAGGTTCTCGCCGAGAGCTCAATTCTCTGTGGCGCTCCTGTCTCTCGTCTCTGCGTTCTTCCTCGGGGGAAGAAGTCGAGCGACTATTCCTCTCTAGCATGCTCCTCCTGATAGCCATGTGCTGTTCTAGTTCCCTATTGAACCGTTCCCTTTCTAAGTTCTTGAATTTTTCTTTAGCGTTTTGGAAGCGGTCTTTTGGAGAGGCTTCGGCGAGTTTGAGGCTTCCCTCGCTAGCGCCTCTGGTTAGCTTTCCGAAGCGGCGGTCTTCTACTCGGTCTATGCTTCGGTTGGAAGGTTTAGTTTCAGCAGCATACCGTCGCCTGTATGGCGCGTCATCGAACTTTTCCTTTTCCTTGCGTTCAGGGGACTCAGGGCGGTGGCGGTCGAAGGCCTGATCGCGGAAGGGGGCTAGTTGGTCGCGGAACTGGTCGGAGAAGTCGTCGTTGTAGCCGCGGTCGTACCGGCGCGGGGATACCGCCCGGCGGGGGGGGTGACGCGTGGCGAGGGGGCGACGCGCGACGTGGTGACGCGCGACGTGGCGACGTGCGGCGAGGCGACGCGGCGCGGCGCGGAGACGCGTCAAACGCCTCGTGCATCATGTAGGCTGTGCTCTCTGCCCAGTCTTCCTCTGTAAAATGCAAAATAATATTGTTAAGTTAATTATATTGGAATACAAAGACAGCGGTCATGGGGTATGATTAAAGGGACAGATATTAATAGTATTGGAATAACGAAAGTGAAATTGGGGCAACGGTAGCATCTAGTAGTAATAATATTCATAAGTTACTAGGACTTCGAACTCTTTTGTGCATAATAGTACATTATGATACAAGTGTGCTATGTTGGTCATTACACTCGAGTCGGTTTTTAAGCCTGAGCCGAAGGCGAAGGCTTAATGGAAACGAGAAGTGTAATGACCAATGCTCACGTGTTTCATACGACGTTTTTCAACACATTTGCGAGGAAAAAATAAAAAATGAAAATGTTAAAAGATATGTAATGAAAAGGCACTAGTGCGATAATGTAATGTAAAAGTCACGGTATGGGTAATATTCTGCATTATTTTGCTAATATTTAAAAAGATATGTAATGAAAAGGCACTAGTGCGATAATGTAATGTAAAAGGCACGGCATGGGTAATATTCTGCATTATCAGTGTAAATACGCTGTAATAAGACCTACTTTACGAGCAGGTGTGTTGAAAAACTATAAAAAGCATCTCTTATCATGTCAAGTGTTATTTTAAAGTACCACTCAACGTATGGTAGAAATTTCGTATGCAAATACTCTAAAAGCTGACCCCAATGGGTCAGAAACTTCCTCAAAATCCGACATATGTAAGCACCTGCATAATCTAAAGGCCTAACAGTCCGCATAATGTATGCGAGCTACTTGCCACATTCTCTTGACCCATTGTCACTAATACGACTCACTTTTAACAATAACGGTGAATATCTGAAACTTTAGTAAACTGGTTTCTAAATTGACATAGAAAAGAACCTGTCGCTCCCACGTGCCTTCTTTATATCAAAGGCAGTGTTCATTCATAAGCGGAGCGATCGGCGGGAGATGCGGGCTGTCAGCCGAGTATGAAAACGCTCACGCCTGCGGGGCTAGCACAACTAACGCGAGACGAGAACATCTACCTTGTTTTTTCACAATACGTGTGGGATAAGAGTTGCTGAGTCGCGCGCGAGACAACTTCACAGTAAGTTGTCCTCGCCCAAAGGGGCTACAAAGGTACAAAAACAGTCCTTAAATTTGCTCCAGGAAAAATACGGGTTTGAAATTTTTTAATTAATAATAGCGTGTCTTTTGTTTATTTCATTTTAAAACTTTATTCTGAGATGCTTTATCCAAGAATCCTACAAACTTTCCAACCTTTATTAATATTTTTTCCGACTTTCTGCCGTCTGATATTTTATTGGATTTTTTCTTTAGGTACTTACTTAATTATTTAAATGATGATATATCTGTTACTGTTACACATACAAAAACTGCTATTATAAATTATTTCCATACAAGTTGTCAATAAAATTACTTCTAGGCAACGTCCTGTATTTGCGTGTACTGACGCAAGAAATCGCCGTGCTTATGCACAAACACGGCCTTAATCTTAATTCGTATGGGATTCATTGTGACTTTACCTACTCCGAATTTAATTATT
Source organism: Epinotia brunnichana (assembly GCA_963854355.1). Classification (NCBI taxonomy): domain Eukaryota; kingdom Metazoa; phylum Arthropoda; class Insecta; order Lepidoptera; family Tortricidae; genus Epinotia; species Epinotia brunnichana. The sequence goes on along the minus strand of OY977954.1, from coordinate 1,887,137 downwards.
TTGTTCTAGTTCTAGACAATATTGTAAAACATTGCGACCATTATCTGGACAAGCGTACAATTAATTGCTACAGCAAGGTTATGAAAGTAATTATGATCTGTTCGCAATGAGAATTTTTATTGTTTTTCACGAATTCATGTGTTCACGCTTTTGTTTTAAGTATTTTGTGTAATGATTACAATAGATTTAGACTAGAGCATGTTTCTTGCAGGCATGCAGGTGGTGGGTAAAATATTATTGCTACTAACTTTTGTTTCTCTAGATAGCGAAATGTGTTAGCAAAAAAACTACAAGTATGAACTCTTTTATAGGGGTGATAGTGCTAAAGTAAGTAAGTAAGTATTTGTCTGTGGTCCATGCAGGAACAGTCCTCTCTAGGCTCGTCGGATGCATGTCGGGCTTCCCGTTTCCGATATAAATTGTATGTATTTTTATGATTCGGTCGAGGTGGCACGTCCGAGCTGGCAACTCGATTTTAATTCATCAGAAGCACATCGGATCCTTGACGGATTGTATGCGTTCAGCATTCAATCAACTACCTGCTACACGATTAGCTGGATCAGACTCCAGATTATAGTCATAGATGACTCGAGAGATTTTACAAAAACAAAACAATTCGGTTAGTGTTAACCAGTCTATTGTTTTTCGGTTAGTGTTAACCAGTCTATTCAAAATCAAAATCAATCAAAATCAATTATTTATTCTGCAAATAGGCAACAAGGGCACTTTTACATGTCAAATGGTATTCTACAATATAATATTAATAATCTTACACAATAATCATTTTAAAATTGCAGATTTTAACCAATTAGTACCTAAATGGTTAACAAACTAAATGTCACTAAATGAAAACTAAAAAAATCCAAAATTGTAAAATATTATCAAATACATTCGATATAAGGTCTGTATCAGAATTAACAATAAGTTTATGATATTAATTTAGTACCCCAGAGATGTATAATGTCTCTGAGCATCCAAATACAATTATTAATTATTCTAATGTTCTTATAGAGATGTATACTGTCTCTAAGCGTTAAAACAGAAAAAAAGGATCATTAATGTAATATTGTCAGAGATGTACAGGGTCAATAACAATAAAACGTGTCAAGAACAGAATGATGTCTCTCGTCAAAATAATGATAATAACACTAGTATTTAGGTAGTTACTATGCCCTTGCAAGCATGAACAGACCGGACTCCACAAACAGCACCCGATTCATTCAGTCGTTTTGATTTTTAAGCCTCCAATTGCAGTACGAATACCAGTAGGTACTTCAATCATCTTGAATTGCCCCGTACTAGCGGCTAGGAAAACCTTAACAATCGGCTAATCACTAAGCCCTAAAGCTAAACAAAACAGTCACTTTTATTGTTCACCAAAGGCCGAGAATCTACAATGAAAACGTCTAAAACAATCACCATTTTTTCCTCCTTGGGAATAGGGTTCATCTCCCTCATTCTCATGGCACTGAAACGTATGTCCCTTTCGCACAGTATTGTTTTTAATTAAACCGCAGGAGGCGTGGGAAGAGCCTAAATTGCCCGTTTAATGGTATGTTGCGTAAAAAACACGATGTGCGGATTAAGTTTTTGCAGTTTAACATTAGAGCTATTTAAGCTACCGAGGTTTTGTTAGTAACTACTAAGTAAGAGAGGTAGGGCACAGCGGAATGTCATCTCGTTCGTATGTGGAGCAGCCCAACTGGGGAAGTACCTCCACCTTACAGAAGACCGCAGCCATAATAGCACCACTGCTTTGTAGTGTTGCTATATTATTGCATGCTATGATGTATGTGGTGTTGTGTTCCTGGTGGTGAGTAAGGTCGCCAGAGCTCCCTAGGGTGCGCTGTGTTGGGAGTGAGGGACCTGCATGTCTCTATCTGCCAACACAGCGAATCCTCAAGTGAATAAAGGGTCGGAAACGCGCTTGTGATTCTTCTGGAGTCACAAGTGTCCATAGGCGACGGTATCAGCTTAACATCAGGCAGGCCGTAAGCTTGTTTGCCACCGTCGTAGTATAAAAAAAAAGTAAAAGTTTGATATATTGGCTAGTAGGTATGCAAACGTACTTAGCCTAGTTTAATCTGGTCAAAAATCAGCTATGTCGCCTATGTTATACTTAAGCATGATAGAAATATGCTAAATTATTATTTATACGTAACTTATAATCTAACTAAAAGAATATGTAGACTCGCATTCATTATACATTCGCATTTTTCTGTAGATAATTAGGTCCCAATCATTTTAAATACCATCCCAGTTAATGAGATAAGTACGTCCCTCATATGATAAAGTGTGTCGTTGGGTTCTTGAAAATGTTTTCGATCAAGGCTTCTTTTGCATTCATAGTAGAGAACGTTCTTATGAACGGGTCTACACTACATATACATATTACCTATGTAAGTTAAGAGCCTGAGTTGTTGTTACTGGTATCTAACTGTTAAAACTGACATGATTAAACATAATGAGTTAGCACTTAGCAAATACCAAACAAGCGTGTATTTCGGCATTGAATCTGTCAAAACGCCTCAGAAATGGCACAGTTTCAAAACAAATAAGCATCTTTCATTAAATTTCGTGCGTAAAGCTGCGCAACCAATCCACAATATCTATATTATGAAAACTTTCATGCCAACGTATAGATAAACAAAGATTGAACGTATTGAGGGGATAATTATCATCATTATCAACAATAGGCAGTGAAATAAAATTAAATACTGCGGTAATCGGAGAGCGAACTTACGAGTTGTGAATTTCGTAAGTAGCCATTAGTTTTCAATGGTTCGTATTCGAGTTCACACCATGAAGGTGAGGCAGCGATCTTGAACTATTTGAGAATGTGTATTGTTGTGAAGAATTAAAATCTCATTGACGTCTTTGTTGGTTTGGACCGAATTGCCTTGGGTTTGAAGCAAGTGTCGCTTTGTGTTAGATTCCATTTTAATGAATCCAGAATTCTTACTAACTTGCGAAGGTCTGCATTGTCTGTTACCTTTTCGCAATCACCGCTGAACCAATTCTAATGGAATTTGTTATGAAGATAGTTTCAGTCCCGAAAAAAAGTAATGGTAATAATGGTATACCTACACCTACGTTTAATTCTGAAAATATTCTCCGAAAGGGGCAATTAGTGCAGTTAATTGAGTCCTCAGCGGCTCTACTTAGTCGCTGGCTAAAGCTTGTAAGTACTATACCAATCAGTTTTATATTTTTAATATTTTGTCAATTACATATACTTAAGTTCGCGTAAGAAATATAAAAATATTGTAACAATTATTATTGTTTCAATTATTATTTATTTCATTGCTGTGCCCTTACAGGGTTCATGTAGAACTGTAACATGTAATTTAAGAACTGGCCCCGTAGCATGGATGGCCTTATCACGCGATAAGTGACATGATAGAGCATCCGTCCCTGGCTGACACCGTTCGATAGAACGAGACGACGCTCTTATCTTGTCACTTATCGCGTGATAAGATCATCCATGCTACGGGGCCTGTATACTAACATGAGTGCAATAATTGATTTGAGTTTGAGTGGCGGCACGTGAAAATATGAAAGAGTTTAGGGTAGATAGTAGTAGTAGGGTAGTAGGTAGTACCTAACTATAAAAATAAATTTGAGACAAGCCGGTGGGAATCGGCTTGTATGGGCGCTCCGCCACTGATACCAATATAAATAGATCACACATTTGAAGCACTTTTGATTTTTACTTTTGTGCGTGATTATTGCCCGTATAATTTGCATTACAATTACGTCTTGATATAAATCAATTGTCTTCTTACACGTTACATTATACACGTATAAGAAATCACTTAAAACTTTCCTCGCACACTTATAATCAACACTCCTCCGAGCATTCAAGAAGTTTTTGCAAGCACGCACCGTTCCGCGCATGTCGGTAATTTGTAAAATAATGACAGGTTGGTAATATCTTCCTTGTTTTTTGCGTTATCCACCGGTTTGATTACAAATTGATAGTGTTGGTGGTCCCAGATGGTTTTATTGTGGCTTCTTATCGTTTGGGTAGTCCGTAAACAGGTGATGTTGTTTCCGTTTCGCGATGTTTTTGTCTCGGTACCTACTTATAGTCTGAATGGTAGCTTAATAACTCCTCGTATGCTTAGGCGCGGATCCGTGCAATGTATTTGAACCTACAGTTTTAAATCTCAAGGTCAACTTTTGATTCGCCATGGCACTGAACTCAAACTCAAACATTTATCCGTGATACACAGATAAATACAAAAACATAAGACGAAATGGACCCTGCTCAGCACGTGACTAGCTTTACGCCAGCGCTGGTCTTCCGCAGGGTCCATTCGGTGAAAGCACGGTTGGTAACAACGACATTTGCACATATAAAACTAAACAAAACCTTTTTTGACATCCGCATACGAGGGGTTAAAGAGTAAGGAGCATTAAATATGTAAACAATAAAATACACTTTTTATTTAGATTTGATCGTAAACAAAATATATCTCAACAACTAGGTCGTCGAATATTTTTTGTTAAATTTGCGATTATTGTTAATGTTATTACGTTATTAGACATTAATATTGATGTTGTTCATCATTCATTTGAACATCATATGAACTTGGTTTTTATGGCTATTTACTCTTATGCTGCTGGTCAGACTTTAATTAGGTTTTACAAAATATAAGCTAAATAAATGGCATTCATTACACTGAAACGTAACGTTAAGCTAAATATTCCGATCACGTACAACGTACAACTGAATACTATTTAGATTTGCAAAACTTTGCAATCTACTTCTTATTGAAAGTAAAATAATATAACGTTTTTATTACCTACTTAATCACAACCTAGATTCTAAGATATTTTAATAGAGTTATGATTGGTTTTCCATGAAAGCTGTACTGAGTTTAACAGCCAATACTTACTTTAAATGATACAATGTGAGTTGCTAGGTTAATAATATACCTACTTATTTCATAGGCAGAGTCTACTAGATGATCAGACCAATCTATAAACCTATTAACTATAGATCGTTTTATAAACTTCAAATTAAAGGAAAAATTTAGGAATTTAGTTGTAAGAAGGAACTGATTGAAAGATTTAGGGGCTGAGACAGATTGTTCCGTAGTTGGTTAGTAGCAACGGGCCATGTATGCCTGTGGTCGCCGGTTCGAATCCGGCTCGGAGCCTAAATTTTTAAATTTTTCCCCTAAGGTGGTTCGATTGCCATACAAAGCGTTATTTGACATTCGCAGGCTAACGGCGTGATATTTTAAGAAACTTATGTAACAAACTTTCATCAATTGGCTTCCCATTTGCGCCAAATTCCCAATTTCCTAGAATAAACTTGTATAAACTAGATTAATTTGAGAAAAATAGTTTTCCCAAAATATCACGTGACAAACCAATTTCTCAAATTAATCTAGTTTATACAAGTTTATTCTAGGAAAGGGGGAATTTGGCGCAAATGGGAAGCCAATTTATGAAAGTTTGTTACATAAGTTTCTTAAAATATCACGCCGTTAGCCTACGAATGTCAAATAACGTTTTGTATGGCAATCGAACCACCAACTGCATTATAGAAAATGAATATAGATCGTTTTATTACATTTTCACCATTTTCTCGTACATTAGATCCCATTTTCCAGAGAATTCCAATAAGGTAATAGTCCCAATCTTTGACCCTTTAACTCAAATAATTGACAACCACCCTGCTCGTCACCTTTATTGCTATGAATTGAGATTGAAGGTGCCTGGCATCGGTTACACGCTAATTCTGGCGTCAGTTAAGTCCATCAGTATGATGAGAGAATGATAGTGTAACTGTTGTGAATGACAGAGAAAGATAGATCGTACTGATGGACTGAACTGACGCCAGAATGGGGAACTTGCATGGGATTTCGATTTCGAATAAATTGCACTCTATCGATGCGGATATACGTAGAGATATCATACAAAAGAAAAAAAAAACGATGGTATTAATTTATTTATTTATCGTATGGCAAACAATTTATCAACTTAAATGTTTATGATATTAGATTTAAGGTAAGTAACTGCATCCGTCGAGAGAGTCTTACACAGAATATTGAATAATAAATAAATAAATATAAATAAATAAATATTATGGGACAATCTTACACAAATCAACAACAATAAGAAATGATATTTTGTATGAGAAGTATAGACTTAAACGCAAATGTTGTGGAGATAATTGCAAATGAATGACTTAGGTACTCCATTGGCAAAATTGAGCCGACTCAGTTGGCCAGAAAGCCAAAAAAAAAAGAGAAGAGGTACTCCATAGACACGCACCGAGAATATATGGTGTGACGTCATAGCATAAGCCCGTTTAATATAGAGCGTTTTCGTGGGGTGCAGACGCGTGCAGATTTCAAATGCATATAACATCAGAAAAATAAATCATAAGACAGTTTTAATGCTACAGTTGTTTTAATGCTGGATTATACTTTTGATTTACGTAATAAAATAAAAAGATGCAAGTTCCCTATTAGCGTGTCTTGGTTTTATCTATCTGTAGCCGAAGGGCTGCGCGAATTTGGTCTATCCAACGTATCGGTCTTCTGCCTCTTGGTCGCTTGCCTCCGATTCCCGCAGTAAATTGGTAACAAAACGAATATAGAATTTAAATTGAAAACGAATGAATTCCGTATTTAAATAGAAACTGACGACCTAACTCCGAAGTGGACAAAGGACGCTAAAATTAAAAACAGATTTACAGAATTGTTGACACGCGGAGTCAAGGCTCTAGTCATTAGGCACAATTACTAAACTTGTTTGTGTCTCTGGCCGTAATTCACTAGTCCACCATCACAACCAGTGTAAGACAGACCTCCAAACAACCATTGTCATTACGAATCCTGGAGTCAAGATATACTAGTGGTATGCGGTGGGAGGTGAAACAAGTTGTGAATGCTATAGTTGGTTCGTGACGAATCAATTTGCTGTAAGGGCGATGTTAATTTTCAAAAAAAGTGTATAAAAGCTGCCGGAATGTACCTATACTTGATCATTGGGATGTGTTGCGTTCAATTTGGTAGGAATTTGGTTTTGTTGGCTGTGGTTATATGAATCGATGTAATAATTTAACATTATTTAGGGCAATGTGTGTTATTTTGAAGTGGAAACTTCTTTGCTCGCGTTCTTGTATGGGGTATAGTTCAAAATGTACCACGTGACTTCCGGAATAACTTTTTGTAGAGAAGCCTAATCTGATTTCAAATAATTGTTTGTTACTTACATCTTTCTATATCCTATACTATTAAACGAGCAATATTTGTATATATATTTGCAATCACGTTCTCGGAAACGGCTCTAACGATTTCGATGAAATTTGGAATATATGTGGTTACTGGGGCGAGAAATCGATCTAGATAGGTCTCGTTTCCGAGAAAATTCGTTTTCTCGAGATTTTCTCGCATAAAGATTTGTTAGTGCAATATAGTACGTAATTTCACCGCAGTTGTCATCGCTTGATTAGACGAATGGTTATAACATTGGCTTACAACACCTTTGGTCGGGGGTTCAAATCCCAGCGAGGGAATGTTTCTTTTTGCTTTCTTTTTTTAATTTTTGATTTTGATTTTTCGTAGTATTTTAAAGCCGGGAAAAGCATGGTCATACGTTTATTTTTTTGTTTATATATCTTTTTTGTTTTTAAACTATATATTAAAAACATGTTTTTTATAGCACTATGCCTTTTTTTATTACAAGCTTTATATTAACTTGCACTGTTCGTATGTAAGTATGTAAATATGTAAGTACGTAAGTTGCCCGTCAAAATTTGCAATCCATTTTTCAGTCACTTCCTGCTATCCAATTGAGCTGAAATTTTGCAAGCATATTGTATATTGCATGACAATGCAATATTATGATGACTTGGAGCTGATCTGATGCTGGAGCTGGACGGTGGCCATAGGAACTCCGCAATAAAACGACACAACCCCATCGAGTTTGGGCTCGTTAGATTAGATTAGATTTTACTCACTTAACTACGAACACGCACTTCCATCTCGCTTACGCTTATGCTCAGTGAGAGGGAGAGAAGATCGTGAACCGGCCTCACCTTAAGATGTTTTTTTATAAACTTTACACACTTAGACCAAAGAGTTTTTAAAACCAACCATATTGAAAAAAAGTTGATGGTGCCAATAAACGATGTCATATGTCGTATTGACAACTACTCATATATACTCGTATGAAATGTTATTTTTGTTCGTATGGTACAGATGAATTTAAGCAGCAAACTGTTATTGGTTAGCAAAATGGTGTTTAAATAAAATAAAACTTCGTGAAAATGTGCTTTGTAGAAAATATCGTAATGCCTCGTGGACGTCCGAGAAAATCACAAAATTTTAATTTTCAAAATTTACAACCCGAAACTTCAAGATCTGAATCCGATAATAATTTCCAAAATTTACAACCAGAAAATTCAAGATCTGATTCCGATAATGGTAATGACGATGCTACATTAAATGTTCGACCTGATCCAAATTCTAATCAAGATCAAGACATTCAAACTACGTCTTGGACACGTCCAATTCGTGCCGCTAAAGAAAGATGTATACAATTCTTGTCTGAAATTATACACTCAGAACATATAGTTAGTTTGGAGGTTTCACAAGAACGTAACCAATTGCGACGAGCTGCTGAGAATAGTGAGACTAAACAACGACGATTAGAGGAGCAACGCCGACGTACGTCACAGCGTATAGCAAGGGAAAATGTTGAACATCGTGAACAGAGACTGGAGGATCTTCGCCATCGTGCATCACAACGTATAACCAATGAAAATTCTGAACAGCGTGAACAGCGATTGGAGGATCCTTGCCTCACAACGTATAAACAACGAAAATATCGAACAACACGAACACCGATTGGAAGAACAAAGACGTCGTACTGCAAGACATCTGAGAGCTTTACAAGATAATGGTTTACCAACCTATAGACGCGCTATTAATCCAGTTGTGCAATATGCCAACTTGGGTCGTTTTGGAATAGTATGTACTCATTGTGGAGCTTTGCATTTTCCAGAGGAACGTGTTACAAATCGCATAGGTCGAGATTCTTTTGGTGACTGTTGTTTGCATGGTCGAATTGAACTAGAACCGCCACAATTTCCTAACGTCTTAGCCCAACTCTTTTTAGGCTGTCATCCACTGTCGGAAGAATTCCACAAAAGAATACGAAACTTGAATGCATCATTTGCCCTAGCATCATTTAATGTAGCCGATGATAGGACAATAAATAGCCGTGGCATTTATAGTTTTGTTGCTTGCGGGCAGGTTTATCATAAAATGAATATGGCGGTCCATCCTACGCAAACTGTTGAAGGAGAGTTTGAACGGCTACAGTATGGACAATTGTACTTTTTAGACCCTGATGATGCCATTCAAGAGCGAACTAATCATCCTCTTAATCATGGAATAAATCCCACTCTGATGGACTTATTGGAGCGCATTATTCGCACATACAACGGTTATGTACAAGGGTACACAATGATGCGAGAGGTAGAGGACGAAGTAAATCGGCGAGCTACTGCTCATGGAATTTCACCGCCACAAGTGAAACTTTTATTTAAAATGTCAGAGCAGGCCGATTACAGAAGATTTAATGTACCCTCCTGTAATGATGTGTGTGCAGTAATTACGCTTAATGCTGATCAAAGCTTTCCTGATAATGAAATGGTAGTACATCAGCGTAATAAAGATATAATCAATTTAAAAAATATAGACAAACGCGTGGAGCCATTTACGTATCCATTGTTTTATCCAGCTGGCACCGACGGATATTATATCACTTTGCAATTACGTACACCGTATGACAGTCGCCAACATGTAACTCGCCTTGAGATGGCACAATATAGACTTGCCTTTCGACCCGAAATGACTAAACACTTACCTGATACGGTAACAACAACGGATCCTGATTTAAGACGAATCACCTTTAATGCACTACATTTTGGAGGCAGATTATTTCAACAGTACTTAGTTGACACGTATATTCGTGTAGAACGTGACCGCATTCAATGGATAAAAAATAACCAAAATAAGATTCTCGCAGAACAATATACGGGAGTAACACGTCTTATTAATGACCTAGCTGAAAAAAATAATGCAACACTAGGCGAAAAAATAATTTTACCTTCTTCCTTTCCCGGCTCAACACGTTATTACACGGAACATTTTGAAGATGCAATGGCCGTCGTTCGTCGGCTTGGATCGCCTGATTTCTTTATAACGGTGACTTCTAACCCCAACTGGCCCGAAATAAAAGAGGCTTCACGTATTGCTATGGAAAACGGAACCACTCTGAAACAGCTCGCTCAAAATAGACCTGATGACCAAATACCTGGCAGCGACGATTTACAGTTAAGGGAACTCGTACTGAAATGGATGATCCACAACCCATGTGGGCAACAAAATCCCGACGCAACATGCATGGTGAACAAAAATGGTCGCATAAAATGCCGGTTTGACTTCCCTAAATCCTTTCAGGAAATTACATCTTTAGTGGACGATGGAAAACCCAACTATCGCCGACGTTACAATGCGAACTTGGATCCTCAGAGTCCCGAATTTTCGCACGAACAAGCGGTTTATCGCAAAGATATGAATGGTCGGCGAATAACTATGGACAATCGCCACGTAGCCCCCTACAATGCATATTTGCTCAAAAAATATAATGGTCATATCAATGTTGAGTACGTCGGAAGTATTTTGGCTGTAAAATATCTGTATAAATACATATACAAAGGACACGATTGTGCATCAATAAAGGTTTTGCAGGAACAACGAACATTGATCTATAATGAGGCAAATACATACATTGAAGGCAGGTGTATCACACTTCCAGAAGCATGTTGGCGTCTATTCGCTTTTGAAATTCAAAAAAAAAGTCATAGCGTACAACGTTTGAATATACACTTACCAGGACAGTATCGAATTACGAACTTAGACCAGGCCCAGGAAGATTTGGCGGATATTGGACAGAAGGGTTCAACATTAGAAGCTTACTTCCGGCATAATAAAAAACTCAAGGAACAAGGAGAACTTAATCGCTTGAATGGACAGTCTGAAAATGTCACATATTATTATTACTGGCAAATGCCCGAAGAATTCAGATGGATTGGAAGATCAAGCGATTGGGTGCGGAGAGTTCACCAACTTCGTGTTATTGGAAGAATTTATAATGTTAATTTCATCGCTCAGCCGGAACTCTACCACTTACGGTTATTATTATACCACGTAAATAATGCAACAAGTTTTGAAGATCTTCTAACTGTGAATAATGTCCGATATGAGACCTATAAACAAGCATGCCTAGCACGTGGTTTAGCGTACGACGACCAGCAATGGACAGAAGGCTTAAGAGAATCTGCAATTTCAAAAATGCCCTCGGCAATGAGAAGTCTTTTTACGCAAATATTGATTTTCGGGTCTCCTGAAAATCCAAAGCGCCTTTGGGAAACGTTTAAAGATAATTTGGCCGAAGATTTCATCCATGAAGCTAGGAGGAATGGACAGTCTACCGAAGGAGCGATTAAGCGCGCTTATAGGATTATTGCCCAAAAACTGAATACTGAAGCAACAGAAGGCAGAAATTTTCAATACTGGGTACACACTTTCGGCTTTGACAACATTGATGACTATGATGAAGAAATGAATCAAGATGTTCTTAATACTGACGAATCTACAGCACTAGGAGAACAAATGTATCAGCTTCTTAGAGGAAAACAGATAGAAATCGTTGGCACCATTCTTCGTGCAGTTAATGGCGCTTCAGAGTTCAAATGCTTTTTCATCGATGGCCCTGGTGGTACTGGCAAAACCTTTATCTATAAAGCACTATACTATATGCTTACCGGCACAGGTCATAGGGTAAAGTGTATGGCATTTACCGGTATCGCTTCAATACTGCTGCCTCATGGCCGAACATCTCATAAAACCTTCGGACTTAAGGTACCACTTACACCAGAGTCAGTTTCAAGTATTAAACCTGGATCGACCAAAGCCAGAGAATTACAACGAATAGATGTTTTCCTTATGGATGAAGCGCCTATGCTGCCCAAATATGGTTTGAGCAACGTGGACCAGCTTCTGCGCAGCATTGCAAATCCAGATTTACCTTTTGGAGGCAAAGTCATTGTACTTGGAGGAGATTTTCGTCAATGTCTTCCTGTTCAGCCAGGCGCTAATAGAAATGAGTTATTGGATCTTTCAATTAAAAAAAGTTCTCTCTGGCCAGTTTTTAAGACGTTTTCTCTAGAAGAGAACATGCGAGTTGACCCAGAGCAACGGTTATTTGCAAATTATCTCCTGCAATTAGGAAATGGAGAATTACCAACTAACTCAATGGAGGAAATTGAACTGCCACTAGACACAATATCAGACGGTAATCTTATTGGTGAAGTGTTCGGAAACTGCATCGACTCTGCAAATTACGAAGCAATGAAAGATAGAGCAATACTCGCGCCACTTAATAAAGATGTAGACAGGATAAACAATGACATTGTTGCCCAATTACCCGGAGAATACAAAGTATACCATAGCTGCGACACAGTAAAAGACCAACCCGAAGGAGGGCTTGAATTCACAACAGAATTTCTTAATTCGATTAATATCTCCGACTTACCACCACATGAACTGAAATTAAAAAAGAATTGTTTGATTATGTTACTACGTAATTTGGACATATCGGAAGGTTTATGCAATGGAACAAGATTAATTGTAACGGACCTGTGTAACAATATAATCAAAGCAAAAATTATTACTGGCGAACAGTCCGGCAGAGAGGTGCATATCCCAAGAATCACTCTTGACTCGACAAAAGGACAACTCGGATGTACCATGCAGAGACACCAATTTCCAGTAAGAGCTGCCTTCGCTGTTACAGTACACAAGTCGCAAGGGCAAACGTTCGAGTTTGTCGGTGTTGACCTCAAAACATCTGTTTTTATGCATGGTATGCTCTATGTGGCATTTTCTAGAGTTAAAAGACCCAGTGCTCTAAAAGTATTATTACCAGATGAGAACCCACGTCACACCCGAAATATAGTGTGGAAAGAGGTTTTAAATAACACAATAGCTGCAGCAGCGGATCTCATTGAAGATTTCCCCAGCTATTCCGAAGATTTCTATTTTGATTAGTACAGTGTAAAATACAAACAACTACTCGAAGTATATGATTGAATTTTATTCTTCTGAGACTTCTAATTATCCCCCGATCAAAGTTTGATTTCATGTTCCAATCACTTATTTTTTTTAAAGTTGATAAGTACCTACCTACCTTGCTTAAATACAGGTATAATGAATTGAGGTAAGAGTATTATTACAGCTTCGTGACTTGAAATACGGTCCCATATTTCAAGGCAGGGAACATAATAATAGCGTTAATAATAGCGGAGAAGAGCATGAGACTTGGCATGCATGTATAGCTTTTACATACCTACGTAAATAATATTTGCTACGTAATTAAAAATAGAGTCAAACAACTTAAGCAATGATCGTTTATTCCGTCACTTTTATGTCCCCAAGTGTTTTTTTCAATTTATAATGAAAACAGTTTAAAACAAATGTGTTCTTAATTTCAGGGAAAATTCGTCCTCCCTATTTTCACCCGAGCTCACCCGAGCAAAGCTCGGTCGCCCAGATATTTTGCCATTAGTTGTTAATCACAAAATGTTATTTAGTTTATGTGGCGGACATGAAAATAATGCTGAAATGACCGCCATTTTCAATGTATCGCGAGTCAAATGAGCTACGTCAGTCAATGTTGCCATATATACCGATTTATCTGTACTTATACAGATTTTAGTGGTTACATAGCCAACAAAGAAGTATCCACTTAAACTTAATAAACGGTTGTATCTCCGACACAACCCGCTTCTTTTTAGGGTTCCGTACTCAAAGAGTAAAACGGGACTCTATTACTAAGACTTCGCTATCCGTCCGTCCGTCTGTCTGTTACCAGGCTGTATCTCAAGAACGGTGATAGCTAAAGAGTTGAAATTTTCACAGATATTTCTGTTGCCGCTATAACAACAAATACTAAAAACAAAATAAAATAATATTTTTATTGATAATGGTACGGAACCCTTCGTGCGCGAGTCCGACTCGCACTTGGCCGGTTTTTTAAATTAACTGCCAAAGTTTAATCTTATTTTTTATACAAACCTATTTACCAACACTTTTGGGTTACGACATCGTCGTTTACGTTAACTTAATATTGTTTTTAGTTTTACAATGACTAAATAATTATACCAATGAAAAATATAGTAGGTAACGCGATTTCCACATAGCTATTCGTTATTTCATTACATACCTAATTATTAAGAGGATTGTGAACCTGTACATTTTCATACAAAAAGCGATAACGTTTTTCACCCAGTAAACATAGTTCGATTTTTATAATGCTTGGGTATGTTGTAGATATAATGAAAAACTAGGTCTGTACGTTTTGATTTTTAAGAAATATTGCGTACGTTAAAAGTTATTAGCATCTAAAAATCTGTATTTTTGACTTAAAAAAATTGTCTACCGTTTTATTTTTTTTAGATTAATCTAAACTGATTTACAAAAAAAAGAAAACGTACAGACTTAGATTAAAGTGTACTTAATCCTATAATACCAAAATTGTTTCATTTCATAAAGGTTTAGGGGGGTAAAAACGTTATCACCCGAAACAATATTTCAACAAGAAATTGTAGGCAATTACCTGCAGGACTTACAACTCTCTCTATCGCACGATACGGGTGAGGCACAGAGCGGTGTGAAACAGATAGCATTTTTTTAAATACCTACTCACGCCGCGTATGGACACTTCACAATCCTCTTAATAGTACCTAGTTCAATCGGTGTGTATGAGCAATAAATTGTATTTTCGACATGAACTCAAACATCCGAGTAGTATTTTTATTTTATGACACCTTCATGGATAGGTACATAATACATACACATACATACATACATACATACCATCACGCCTTTATCCCTAAAAGGGGTAGGCAGAGCACATGAAACTTGTGTTCCAGTGCCACTTTTAGCATAAATGTGGGTATAAAAGATCGACAAAATGTGATGTTGCAGTGATAGGTTGCTAGCCCATCGCCCACAACACACTTCAACCCTGTTCCCTTAGTCGACTCTTACGACACCCACGGGAAGACAGGGGGTGGTGCTATTCTAACCCGACACCACAATACATATTTACACACTTAAAATAAATAATGCGTTATCTCGGCATCATCAATGTGTGTCTCGGAATTCTTGTTTTCTTTTTTGTGGCTACACGCGGCTTGAATACTAATATATTTATGAAGGTATTACCTATTCAGTTTTTTTTTGTTTTTAATGAGCCTGGCCTATCAAACTCGCTCTAAAATTAGAATGCCTACTGCTTCATTCGTTTTATAAATCCCAAAAGGTACACATTTGGGCTCATAGAACCCATTTAACGAGTAGTTAATGGACTGTGTATAAAAAGTACAGTTGGCAAAAGCTTGGTACAGTCGCCATCACATACATAGGTACACTATAGGTGTTCAAAAATATCGGCACATGCACCCTAATGCGTTGAAAATAGAGGTGTGTTCCGATGTTTGTGACGTGCTTGTTTGCTCCGATGTATGTGATGGCGACTGTACATACCAGGAATCGAGTCAATGATCTTTGCAGAATTTTCCTTCGTGACAGAATTCGTGTGTTTTTATTTGTATGTAATGTTCACTAAAAAACGTTTAGAACCAACCACAATATCCCCATATTTATTAAAATTAATATTTGTCGAAAAACGAAGTATACCTACACATAACAGTTTTTATTTAGTTAAAGAAAGAAACAAAAGCCGAGTAGTTGATTTTAACTAAACGTCATGTCATTTACCTAGGTACAGTAATTATTTGACACGATTAAAACGTACAGGTAGGTACATATATCTTATGCCAGCCGTCCGATATATATAAACTGACCTGAACTTCACTAATAACATAATAATACAAAAGCGGCCAAGTGCGAGTCGGACTCGCACATGAAGGGTTCCGTTTAATAAATTGCTTTTTACGATTTATGACGTATTAAAAAAAAACTACTCACTAGATTTCGGTCAAACCAATTTTCTTTGGAAGTTTGCATGAAAATGTACATCATATATTTTTTTTAGTTTTATCATTCTCTTATTTTAGAAGTTACAGGGGGGGGAACACATTTTACCACTTTGGAAGTGTCTCTCGCGCAAACTATTCAGTTTAGAAAAAAATGATGTGAGAAACTTCAACATCATTTTCAAAGACCTATCCACACACACGTATGGGTTTGATGAAAAAAAAAAATTTGAGTTTCAGTTCTAAGTATGGGGAACCCCAAAATTTATCTTTTTTTTTATATTTTTGTGTGAAAATCTTAATGCGGTTTTCAGAATACATCTACTTATTAAGTTTCAACAGTATAGCTCTTATAGTTTCGGAAAAAAGTGGCTGTGACATACGGACGGACAGACAGACAGGCAGACAGACATGACGAATCTATAAGGGTTCCGTTTGTTGCCATTTGGCTACGGAACCCTAAAAACACTATTAAACATTGCAAAATCAGTCATTTGAATGTATTGACCAATCGCAGGTTGAATTTGAAGTGACATTGGTTATGCTAAACGCTCGTCGCGTTTAGTTTACCGTCACGGTTTATAAATATTTATAGTAAAGCGTTTAAACTGGCTTATGAATTGTGAAATACATATCGAACGTATCATTGTCGTAGTAGCCGGATTAGACGGACTTTAATTGTTGAGTAATTTAGATGTCAAGTAATTTTGGTTTACATAGTAAGCTTTGAACTATCCAGCATAATGTGAGCTCTAAATGGCTCAACAATTAAGGAACAGAAATAAGGTCTGTGTACATATTTTTGAGACTTTTTGGTGTATATGTCACCGTTAAATTGTGAAAACCGTCAGTTTATAATCTTACCCGTTATATTGTAAACTGACGGAATATTGTGAACTGCCAAAATAATTCATAATTTTACGTATTCAATTTCGTTAGTTTATAAACTAACAATGTCCGTCAAATTGTGAAGAATCAAATTTGCCTGAATCGGAACGCAACCTGTGCGCTGTTTGGTTGAGCGAATTTATTCCACTTGCATCAGTTTCCACTTACGTCTGAACATGATTGTTTTTTCTGTTATTCAGACATTTTATTCCATTTATTTCGGCATCCAGCAGTGTCGACGGAGCCCCGCTGCGCGGGGCTCCTATTTCTGGGCGATTTGCCCTTCGGGCAAATAAAGATACCTAACTAACCTAACCTACCTAGTCTTTGTGTACGTTCCGTAGCAAGCCGATTTGATCTCAGTTCACAATTTGACGATTCGACATTGATAGTTTATAAACTAACGAAAAATAATGCGTTAAATTGTGAACGGTTTTGACAGTTCACAATTTTTCGTCAGTTTATAATATCGCGAGTTAGATTATAAACTGACGGTGTTCACAATCTAACGGTGACATATACACATTGGCGCCCTTGACTGTACATATACCTTACATATTACCACTACTTGCTATGTAATGTAATGTAGGTAAGATCACAGATCACCCGAGGATGCACTCGTTGAGAGTGGTCCGGTATTTAATAAAAAATCCGAATTATTTTAAGGACAATTGACAACAACTTCCTCATTGGCTGTGACTGCCTACGAAGATAGCGGTTCCGGATTCGAATCCCGGTAAGGGCATTTATTGAGCTTACTGTGGGACTAGAGACATTTGTGTAAGATTGTCCTAATATTTTTTTATTAAATATCTAAATTTGATTTCAGCAGGTCGATCACGTACCTATCGCATTGTACGTACGTTAGGAAGATCTACTAAATGTCAAATTTTATATGAATAACTAACAATTTAGAAAAGTTGAAAAACCCGCGACATTTTCATTTCAAAGTTCAATATCTCAAAAACAGCTAAAACGATTTTGTTGAAACGCAGCTAAGAACCGTCTCGATTACGTCAGCTTTCGGATCAAAAAACCGCATTCAAATCGGTCCACTCGTTTAGGCGCTACGGCGCCACACAGACACGTGGATATTTACACCGACATACAGACACGTCTTTTTCCGTCGGGGTTAAAAATTACTGACCTAGCTAACGCTCGTTCGAAACGTTATGTAATTAGCCCTTAGGTCCCTAATGTTGAACTAAATCTGACCCCAGTTTGTGGCATGCATACTTAGCTAAGAAAAGAGAGACGCTCAGAATGTTGTCTTCCTGTACAACACTTAGGTCACCCTCGTGATGAAATCAGCCAATAAAGCTCCTCAGCAGCCGAATGGAAACAACCACAATACCTCAGTTCTGATGCAAACAAGTGAGCGGCGGGTCACGATAGGTGACGCCATCGTACTAAAAATATTACTTTTCCACATTGTAAGCTTGTTTTTTACTCTTTCTGCACTAGGCTTGCAATGGGTTTGGTTGTTACATTGGACAAACAAATCCAATTATTTGTAATGGAATAGATTTGATTGTACGTTATTTAATTTTACTTTGGTTTAATTAGTGATCTATAAAAAACATAGTGCCTAATGCTACAATGGTCCAAGCTGCAGCGGTAATATTACATTATTCGTTAATCAATAATGACTAATCGATTAATCAAAATGATGTCCCTTTTATTGTTAATTGCAATGACAAACAAGTTACACAAGGAACTTAAAACTCCGTAGAACCCTGTCACTATTTCTGTGAAAGTATTAAAATACGAGTAAGTATAATGCGAAAAAGCACTACTAACTACATATTTATTATTTACCCTTTTCTATGTCAGCGGTAATTTGTGTTGAGTAATTAAATAAACGCTTCATCGTACAGAGAAATAAAAAGAAAGGCAGAATGTAGAACAAGTTGGAAATTACTCCACCGACAAGAGCTTAGCTCTTAAATAAGAAGCAGAAGAATTAACCTGTGCTGTGTTTATCGATAACTTGCGTAAAGGGTCAAAGAGTCACTAATTTTATTTTCGGCTATTAATAGTTTCCACTAAATTATAGTAATATTTTATCGAGTTTTAACTATAGGTACGTTTGGTTAAATTAATTGCTAGTATTCATAATAGTCACAAATTACTATTTGGATACGGAAGCGATGTTTTTTCACGAAAAATGATCACGTAAGCGTTTTACAAAAAATACGACCATAAACAATGATGGAATCATTAGTCGAAAACGTGACGGTTGATTTTTTATTTGGAATAAATAATTTGAAATAATTATATCTGGTACGCTAGGCACAAATCGAATAGTTTTGCCTTATGTCTTTCGGCTGATGTAATGATGATGTCGATTCGATTTAAGTCATAAAATTGACAGATGATGTGAGTAAGAATTATATGATCATCAAGTTCGATTATCGTTATTTAGGCTTCATGAACCCTTAATTTGTAAACGGTAGTTTTTGATCGCAGTTCCAAAACTGACGACCACTGTTAGATGCACACGCTTCGTCACAAAAATGAAAGTTTAGACGTGATCTCAACAAAAATTTAAGTTAGACTTGACATCCCATATGGTAAAGCAAAACGTCTAGTCTAAATACTGCAATAATAGGGGTCTCGTTATCTTAAAAATATAGACTATTTGTTATAAATAGATGTTTAAGAAACCCCTGTCGTGACAATTTGCCAATCGGTGGAACTGCGCGGTGTCTTGAGTGGCATTTGTCACTTTTACAACTGATATAATTCACAAAAGAAAGTGTTAGGAAAATGTTCCATTCCTGTATCAATAGTAACTATGCAAAATAATATCACTACGCAGTGTAAAGAAGCTAAAGTGTTGCTAGACGGTCGCCAAGACGCCCCTCCGACCGAGCGACCTTGGTCGGCACTGACCGCTGTAGTATGACATTTTACTGCAAACAACTGTCTACACGGTCGGTGCGGAGTGCGGACCAAAGTCGCTCGATCGGAGGGGCGTGTTGGCGACCATCTAGCAGACACTTAACCGCTACTGGTTTATTGCTCATTGTGTTTGAGAGAACAATAAGTAATCTATGTATCTGTGAAAAAAACCTGCCATTTAAAACTACTGCAGTATACTGTCGACACTTCGGCGTGTGCACAGTTTGACTACACATGAACTGCGTGATTTCAAAAGGAATATCTTCCGTGACAAGCCTTCTGGACTGTACCACAGTAACAACAGTAATAGTACAAGACTGTACTCTGTATTAACTATTTCTGTTTTGTGCTCTCCGTATAAGACTAATAGTACTCTCTTGTTGTAATCACTACAGAAATAGAATCAGTAGGTATATTGTCTACAACGCATGAATTGTTTTATGTTGACAGGTTTTTAAAATTCAGAGTAAGACGTAGTTAAGGGGAAAGGAAAAATAGAGAAAGCCGACTTGTATTTTAACCAGTTTGATTGTTTGTGCCAAAATACTTCCAGTTTCTTAAGGTCCGCTGAGTGAACAGCATTGTTATTACAAAAATTCGGCAAAAATACTTCGATATCATAACATGACGGTAATTTAGATTTATAACTTAGAGGTTCAAAGCATCAAAGGTAACAAAGCTTTTCCCATTAGTTTGGAAGTCCACCAAATCTTGGTATTAGGCGCCAAAGCGGAACCCGAGCACCTTTAGAATACAACCATGATAACGCTTAGTAGTTATAGTTACATACAGAGATACACGGCAGAGCCTAAGATGAAGCTCACTGGTTCATCATCCTCCTAGCGTTATTCCCGATTGTGCCCCAAAGGGCCCCGGGGTCCGCTTTGACATCTAATCCCAAGATTTGGCATAGGCACTAGTTTGACGAAAGCGACTGCCATCTGACCTTCCAACCCAGAGTGAAAACTAGACCTTATTGGGATTAGACCGGTTTCCTCAAGATGTTTTCCTTCACCGAACAGTAAAGGTAAATATTCCGTCCATAAGTTCCGAAAAACTCATTGGTACGAGCCGGGATTCGAACCCACGACCGCCGCTTGGCTACCGTAGCTATTCAGTAATAGCCTATTCACTACTTTGAAGACACCTAGATGATAATTGTCAGGGAATCGAGATGACCGTTAAACTTACCGCTAGTGCTATGATTGTCGTGCTGCCTCGTATACTCGTTCCTCTCCGGTGAAGGGGCAAGATCGCTCCCGATCCCCGAACTTCCCCCCGATGACTCCAGCTTGCGTCTCGCATTTACCCCCACGATGTTCTGATTCAGGCAACGACGGGTGTCAATGTTACTCAAGTTCCCCTTCTGTCTGTGCACCGTGTCGTAATCACGGGGTGGTAGGAGTATAGGGCTTTTGCCTGAAACATTGCCTGAAAATTAATATAGTTAGATGGTTTTGTTTTTAAATTGAGGTTTGGCAAGCGCTTAGGCAGTGTATGGCTGTATAGATTTTATAAAGCGCTTGGAATACAATTATCTATTGCTAGCTTCTTCTAATATTTGATAGCGGTAATAAATTAATATTATTGCCTTAATTTAACCCACTCGAAGCCAAGCAACACATTGTTCCATCCCGCACCAGCATTTTCCTTTTTAAACGAACATCGTTATTAGATCCCAGACATCATCGGCATCATGGGCCTTTGAATGGGTTAAATAAGAGTGAAATTGAATAGGTATTTGGCACTTTATTATCAACTACCTACGGAAGTAGCTCAATATATTATGCTTATTATACCTATACCCACACGAAACATACTATTGCCATATTATATTGTTATCAATACTCTTATCCCATTGTGATAAATAAAATAGTAATTACTATAAATATATTTTGCACAATATAGATTTATATACATTTAAGTACTACGAAAATTTTCAAATGTTTATAAATACGAGTAGTTCAATCCGCGACAATGCGCCTTTTTTCCTTCTCATTAGGTTCTAGTTTTCTGTGTTGTAATTCTTGTTTCGTTCCATAGCGTTGATAGGTTAAGGGTGCTTCATCGTGGACTGAATGAACTACGAAATGCTATGCTTCTAGTGCTGTGAAATATCTAAAGCTTCATAATAAATGAACAACATTTTAGTACATACGTGTTAACACAGTGCAGGCGCAAGCAACTACCTACAAAAAACTGAAAACTAAGACTGACCTAGACCCTTTTTACCTGTAGACAACTTCTGTTTCAACTCAGCAGCCAAACTGTCATACAAATTTGCCACACATCTCTCTTCATTGCTACCAGAATCTGACTCTCTGGACACTTCGCTGCCCAAGGAAGAGTCTGGAGGTTTCTTGGTCACTGGCAGAGCTCCTCTCATCTGTAATTTTCGCTCTATGTCGGCAAACTTCTTCTGGTTTTCCGGCCGCTCTATCAGCGCTTGGAGATGTGTGTAGAGCATCTCTGCTGTGTGGTCCGAGTCACATCTGGAGGAAAAGGAAATAGTTAGAATATGATAACTAATTGAAACAGTTATTCTAGAAATAGGTCGTCAACACGTTGGTGCTTCCTCTGCACGGCAGATAAAATACCCGTCCCTTTCTAAGTGTTCTAATTGTAAAGTGACGGATAGTCTACTCCACGCGATGTCTTGTGCTCTAGTTGCAGGTTACGGTAACCCTAAGAGGTTACCGTAGCCAAGCAAACAACCTTGTTTCCCGCCTGATCGTAAGCGATCAGCAGGAAGTAAGCTTGTTTGCCATCGACTTACCTACTCCAAAAGCTTATATTCTTGTTAATCGATCCATTTTAACAAGGACATCAAATGAACGAGATGGCACGGGTAGTGATGCAGATTGAGAACTCCACAATAAGAGTAAATTCAACTCTAAGAGTAAATTCTGACAAACGAATTGAAGGAATAAAAGACTATATTCTCTATGTAGGTATAAGGCAGTTTATTGCTTGGGCTTTTTGACAGAGTTTACTCTTACATCTTCGTTCCTATGCACGGTTGAATTATGCAAAGTAGCCTTAGTGGTGTTTTCCTTCACCGCAAAGTTAGGTAGTAAATATTAAATGACATACCACACATAAGGTACAAGACACTCATTAGTATTCCATGTACAAGGAATATAACCATGTTTGAAAATACTTACTAATGAGAAACCATGTTCGAACATATTTGTGACCGTTTCCATTAAATTTTCTAAAACCAGGTCATTGTCATATGACGAGTTATGCTTTCAGTCCGACAGGCTCATACAACTAGTATCAACACTATCCAACTTACCATAGCCTTTCAATCACCAAAAACCAATCACTTTTATTCCAACAATCGTTTCGCACTACTTCCAAATAGTACCAGTACAATCAATTCGACAATTACATACACGCGGCGCGGCGTGATATCGAATATCAATCACTGTTATTACACCTCGAATGACTATGTAGTAACGAGGGCAAGTGTACCTAGAACCGTGTCATTTGCCCTTCTGAATATCAATGGCTGTTTTATTGCCAAATAGAGATCGTGTAGCGTTGGCTTATAGGCACAATTAAGCTGGGGCGGGCACCGTCATGTTTCTGAAGATTTATTCAAACGACTCACAATTAAGACTAACCGCCTTAAGATTAAAAATGTCCCTATTTTCACAAGCTATTGTCGGATTTGTGGGTATATTTTGCAATTAAGTAATAACCTTAATCTACCTCTATTTAGCATGGCTACGTTCGTAAACTAAACTATTGTCTCAAATACAGGTCCAGTAACAGAATAACGGCTGATGAGGCTGCCAATACATGATTTCTAATGTAAACACAGCAGAGAGCGATCACAGGCCTTAGAATGATGATTTCAAGGCTCACAGTACACTTCCCTGACGTTTTGGGTCATTGTCAGTCACAATAATCGTCTTTTCTGTGGTCAATAGTTAGGGGTCGTGTTTACATATAGTATGTTTTTATCGCATATAATTATAGAAGAGGCAACGCCGTTTATGTGGATTCAGAGGTCTACCAAAAATTAGGCTTTATAGCCCTTGACTTTGGCAATGTCCAATTGTCCACGGAAGAGGCGCGAGCCTAAATCTGACAATGTCCCTTTTAGGATCACAGCGTCCGCAAGAGACACCTGTTCATTGTCGCCCAGAGGGTCACGTAACGTTCCAAACGCGCGTTAGTACAATTTAACTGTCATTAAATCGACCCTACGCGCGTACAATGCGTTACGTGATCGACCAGCAGAGGGTTGATCACGTAACGTTTCGAGCGCACCTTTGGACAGCTTAACTGTCATTTTCCCATACAAAAAGTGACATTTAGATCTACCTGACGTACATACAATGCGTTACGTGATCGACCTGCTGGAGAGCTTAGAAGAATATGAAACACTTCCTTTTTAGGAAGTTCCCTATGGGAACTTTTGAGAAATTACCAAGAAGCAAAGCACATTTTTAGATTATTTTTCCGTCGGCACATCTGTAATCAAACCTGAATCTGCCGTGAGCGTATAATGTCCGCCAAATGATCATTGAGACGGATATAGGCCGAATAGATTTTTTTGCATGGCATTCAGCGCGGCGCGTGAGTGCGAATGTCAAAGTTGAACGGTTGACAAGGCTGCTGTCACGCAGGTTGTTGCGCAACGGAGTGGTATGCGCATGCGCGTGTGAGGCCGAATACATAGATTGAACAGGAAATGCCTAATGTGTAGTTCTAATTTGAGTATACCATTAGGCTATGATAAGTACATTTTAATACTAATGATTGCATATTAACCAGCTGATCGATTGCGAAACACTTCGTACGTACCTACGTAAGATCTAATAATACCATTCTCGTCGGACGAACATGCTAAAAAAAGCGGCCAAGTGCGAGTCGGACTCGCACATGAAGGGTTCCGTAAAATAAGTTGCAGTTTACGATTTAAGACGTATTACAAAAAAAACTACTTACTAGATCTCGTTCAAACCAATTTTCGGTGGAAGTTTGCATATAATGTACATCATATATTATTTCGATTTTTATCATTCTCTTATTTTAGAAGTTACAGGGGGAGGGGGGGGGGACACACATTTTACCACTTTGGAAGTGTCTCTCGCGCAAACTATTCAGTTTAGAAAAAATATATATTAGAAACATCAATATCATTTTTGAAGTCCTATCCATAGACACGTATGGGTTTGATGAAATTTTTTTTTTTTATTTTCTGTTCTAAGTATGGGGAACCCCAAAATTTATTGTTTTTTTTCTATTTTTGTGTGAAAATCTTAATGCGGTTCACAGAATACATCTACTTACTAAGTTTCAAAAGTATAGCTCTTATAGTTTCGGAAAAAAGTGGCTGTGACATACGGACGGACAGACAGACAGACAGACAGACATGACGAATCTATAAGGGTTCCGTTTTTTACCATTTGGCTACGGAACCCTAAAAAACGACGCAGTTTTTAGGGTTCCGTAGCCAAATGGCAAAAAAAGGAACCCTTATAGATTCATCATGTCTGTCTGTCTGTCTGTCTGTCCGTCCGTATGTCACAGCCACTTTTTTCCGAAACTATAAGAGCTATACTGTCTTTTAGTCTTTAAATGTTTAGTAGCCAATGCTTCCTCTGTAGAGTGCCAGCTCGTTTACTTTTCTCGATAACCTTTATAATACCGGTATTATAAAGGTAACGGTATCGTTTTAAACTGGTCCCGCTAACCGTTATTTCAAAACGGTTACGGTACCGTTATGTTCGCGCGGCGCGCATAACCTTTACGACATAACGGTACCGTAATGGAATACCGGTTTCATACCGGTATAACCGTAACCGAAATCAGTCCCTGCTATATACCCACAAGGCTAACCGGTCGTCCGGATGTTTATTAAAATCATCTACCTTTAGGATACCTTTCTGATAAACATCGGAAACACGGGCTAAGAGCACAAGCACTCCATATTGAACTAACATTTTAGCGAGCGTGTGAGTCAAAATTTGAGGTTTTTTTTTTATACCACGTCGGTGGCAAACAAGCTTACGGCCCACCTGATGGTAAGTGGTTACCGTAGCCTATGGACGCTTGCAACTCCGGGGGTGTTACATGCGCGTTGCCGACCCTTTAAGAATTTATACACTCCTTTTTTGAAGAACCCCATACTGTAGTCCCTCGGGAAAAACTCGGCAGGAAGCTCATTCCACAACCTGACTTAGTAACCTACCTTACCTGTCTTAATAGTTGTGTACCTATATTACTTATTATCTGTCTTAACGATAGTATTTCGTCAGTCGCAAGGACAAACTCCCTGGGCGGAGCTCTCGATCTACAATTCAACATGAGAAATGTCATTCATCTTGCAACACTACACACTAAGTTAGACAAGTTGAGCTCGTATAATTGCCATGGTAATTTGTATGTATACCCATACCCTATTCCATATATATACAGAGTGTTTCCTGTAACAGGAGCAATAAATTAAAACGAAGATTCCTTAGGTAATTAGTACTCATAATAACAATAACTTAATTTTCCAAAGTTCTTAAATTTAGAGAAAATAGCAATTAAAGTTAATTTTAACAATCAATGGATGCCGACTATAGCAATTTGATCGCTCAACGGTGGTTTAGTGTCGTGGTACCGGGGATGCTATTTCAGAAATAATCTTAAAACAATCGATAGTGAATTAATGGTTGCCCAGCGTGGCGGGTGTACATTGCTGGTTCGATTAATTGTGTATGAAAAGAAAAGCATTTTTTTTTCTTCATTTTAATTAATTAAAACCACTTGGACTTAATAACTGATTACTTAAGGGGTCTATATTTTAATTTATTGCTCCTGTTACAGGAAACACCCGCATCCAGCGGACTTGTGGAGGGCCTACCCACGCCGCCATTGTGGCACTCTTTGGGGGTGGCCTATGTTTAGCAGTGGACGTCTTTCGGCTGATATGATGATGATGATGAAGTAAGACTCAAAAAATCGAGCGTTAATCGTCATGCGATTTCAAGGAATCCCATTATGAAACGCAAAAACATTTATTACGTTTATTGTTGCGTATGGAAAGCACTTGATGATCGAAATTAGTAAAACTAGTACAATATTTCCCTGTCAATATTATCGTAGGTAAACGAAGAAATATAGACAAATTTGTCCCTTAAAAATCTAATGTTACCTATACGGAATGGGGTAAGTACCTATAGTAGGTACTAATCTAAGTTGTATTACAAACTTCCTTCAGCGTCAATTCGTTTTTGAAAGCCGCCGCGAATGGAATGATTGAAACAAATGTCGATGGTTTTACTGCATTTAGAACTGTATCGGTTAGAATAGTAAAAAAATTACAGGATGCACTGTATCATCACTAATTTCATAGAAAGTGATCCCGATCCCCACGTCGCGAAGTAGATATCACTAAAACTTGCTGAATCGATTCCCTCCATTAACATTCAATAAACGATTCGGAGAAATTCGAGAACATCGGCCAAAACGGTGGAGGCATTTAAACTGATTGAACATTAAAACGCAAAGCTGTAAAATTCACCGCAGTAGCGAAATGATAATAAACGTCCGTTTAGTTACCGTACCATTAATTATTAAATTGAACCATCGGAACCCGTTGGAAAGTTTGATCAGAAAATTAACAACGATGAGGTTACGACGCAAGATTGGTATTCAAAACGCTTTTATGCAGTAAAATTGAGGCGAACCACTATACGGAGTCTAAAGGCCTCCACACACCGGTCGCGGGCGCGGGTCGGGCGCGCGTCGGGCGCGGGCCCGCGCCCGCGACAGGTGTGTGGAGGCCTTTAGGGACAGCGTAACAAAAACTTACAGAATGGTCTAAGATCATTATCTTATATTGAAAAAAGAATAACAGTATAGCGGCCCGCGCGCGGCTTCGCCCGCGTATTGCAAAAAACGCAGGAAAACCCTCGGAGTAAAATATAGCTTATAACCATCCAGAAAGTCCATTTTACACGCAGGCGAAAGAATTTTTGAAATTGGATAAGCGGTTCCGGAGATTACCCATTATATACATACAAACTTACAAAGGTATCTCACAGACTTCTCCTATTTATAATATTCTAATAAATCAGCACATAGGTCCTCTCATGGATGAGAGGGAAGGGCAGTAAAAATATACCTCAAAAATATCTGAAAAAAATTTCGATCTGTCAGTCATGACAGGAAACTTATCAATGGACTAACTGCGAACTTTTTTTCTTGAGATTCAGTTTTACATCGTTACTTTCATGTTAGTCTGTCAAACACAATCTTGTATTGTTTACTGAATAAATATTTATACATTCTTTATATGGCAACAATTTTACCTACGAAATAAGCTGTCAGGTACCTATTGCGCCGTCATACATTTCGTGTTACCATAGCACGGGTTTTTTTCAATTTTTTACGCCATTTTCCAGGGACACGACTCTGACAGACTGTGTCATTGATCACGCGACAAATTCAAAATATACAGGTGTTTGGTGAGGCGAGGTGAAACAAGTTGTGAATCGCAACAGGCTGCTGCCATTTATGGATTTATGATCTGAATAATCAATACCACGTTTTCCAACATTTTACGATTCAGTTTGTATGACGCGTCGTTTTCACTTTGAAATTAACTGTTTAACGGAAGCTACAAGTATTTATAGGTGTATTGATAAACCAATTAAAACAGGCCAAGTGAAATTAAATAAAATGATAATGTCATATAGACTTAAGACTTTACTCACTTTATCAGGACCACGATTACAGTTCTCTTAGAATGATAGGACTTTCTTTCATGTACCGGTCGGATAGCATCCACAAAGTCAAGGGCTCAAAAATATTATCGAAAGCAACAACAAGTTTCCCGACACATTTCCGACGTATCTGACATTTACACTGAACTTATGAACATTAGGAATGCACACTAGCCCCTTAATATTTTGTAGTAGGCAACCTGTCTTCTTGGTTATTCACTACAGCTGCCGACTAGCCAAAGCGAACTAGTATAAGGCTGACCTGTGACTACGTAAGTCGTAATAGATCTCAGGCTCTCAAGACGGGAAGGGTCCCTATAAGTACTATATTTTGATGACTATTAGTGTCGGTCCTAAACAACACATTTACATACATTTGGTTGACCTGCTTCATACAAAACACCCATTAAAGTCAAAACGTTTGTTAAGTTAAATCAGTTTGGACGGAATAAAATAACATTGCTCGATGGCTGGTTAAAATATACGCCCGTATGAAATTTACAGGCTGTGTAATACCACTGATGCTCCATTACATCTATTGGTTCTATGAAATATGAAAAGAAAACCTACTAACCGGAGCTCATCATCACAGGAAACGACTGACTAACGAGAAGACGACTACGCGATTCAGGGGTCGAGGCGGACGGTAGAGCGCCATCTAACTGGTAATTCAATTACCGGCTACTGAGCGATATAGTCGTATAAAAATCTCAATAAGTGTGACAGAAAGAGATTCATCATTTGCTGTTTTCGTCATATCCACCTTTTGTTTGCCACAATCTACCTATGTATTTGATCTGAATTTGTGTCAAACGAACTATTATCCGCCCAAATGAAGTAGGTGGTTTACGGTAAGCCGTCAGCCATCTTAAAACAAGTTCTCAATTTAGCTGCTGAGTCTTTCCAGCCCTTACGGTGGCAAGCGTATGCTCTATAGGTTTCTTCCTTAAGAGCATGACTGAATAATGGGCCGTTGGTAAGGTTAGTTGAGTGAGACAGGCTGTTGTAAATCGCCCTTGCATATCAAACTTGTTATTCAAGTATTGTTCCATACAAAAACTAATACGGCTAGCCTTGTCTTTCATCGTGTTATTAACATGATTGCAATGTAATAATTGCATAGGTCAAACATTATTGACATTCTACACATCTGCCGTTCATTACATTAGTAAGTTTGAGAACGAGTTAATTGTCAGAATTGTATCTTTAAATAATTATCTTATCATTATTAAAAAAACTAAGAAAGGAATTAAAAATGCCGTGTTGTTGTAGTTTTCCAAGATTTCATACGAGTCTTTGGGGGAGGCCTATGTCCAGCAGTGGACGTCTTTCGGCTGATATGATGATGATGATGATACGAGTAAGATTTCTATATATTTTAATAAAATATGGGCCATGTCCTATGTCGGCTATGTCCTAGGCCTAGGAGGTAAGATACAATATTTAAGTGTTGACTATTGATCGTTTGTGTCACGTAAGTTAGGTTATATAAATAAAATATTTTGTATCTCGAAAATTTCCCCGTACTTGATGGAGGTCAAATGGAGTGGAGTTTCGAGTTCTACGCAGGTGAAGCGCAACGGACCAAAGCAGCATATATTTCTCATGATATCCGAATGATATCATAGTTGGATATCATCATCGTCATTTAAAAATAAACACGATAGTGCCAGGAATGCTGGCATTTTAAAGTCAAGGCCAGGTCGGCAGCGTTTATCTGCTTGTGCAGTGCAAAATGATTCCACCGATCAAGGAGTCGTAATGTATTCATTTATGTTAATACAATTTGTATTGAGATGATCAAGAGTTCATGAGACACACACACACACACACACACACACACATACACACTTGTCACACACTTGATCCATGTTTTATGCGTTTTTTCTGTTTTTTTTTAAATTGATTAATATGTTTTTTAATTGTGTGTTAGTGAATAAATGTATCCTTCTTTATTTCTTTAGTTAGATGATCAAAGTATTAATTAGTAGCTAGTAGTTAATATATTAACAAAAAATACTTTTATATTAACAAAAAATACTTTTATATTAACAAAAAATACTTTATATAAAATACTTTCAACAAATTAATTTTTGCAGTTATGTATAGCAAGCGTTCGGGAAGCTACGGCACATCTTTTCGTCCAATATTCCGCAGTGTCTCAAGACTTTGACCAGTGTGTGTTGCCAGTGATGACATATGGCAAAAATAAGTAGCTTTTTGATTATTACTTAATAAACGCTGTAAAATAAAGTTAATTACCGGACTGTACCTAATAACCCGTCATAGCTAAACAGTTAACATTTTTACAGAGGCTGTATTTCTGTTACCACTGTAACAGAAATAGTAAAAATGTTCGATAATATTTTTTACTTAAGGTGGTTCGATTGCCATACAAAACGTTATTTGACATTCGCAGGCTAACGGCGTGATTTTTTAAGAAACTTATGTAACAAACTTTCATCAATTGGCTTCCCATTTGCGCCAAATTCCCCCTTTCCTAGAATAAACTTGTTTAAACTAGATTAATTTGAGAAAATTGGATTTCCCAAAATATCACGTCCCAAACCAATTTCTCAAATTAATCTAGTTTGTTCAAGTTTATTGTAGGAAAGGGGGAATTTGGCGCAAATGGGAAGCCAATTTATGAAAGTTTGTTACATAAGTTTCTTAAAATATCACGCCGTTAGCCTGCGAATGTCAAATAACGTTTTGTATGGCAATCGAACCACCTTAATTTAGCTTTTTGTGTTTGAAAATCTCGGATTTGTATGGCCATGTAAGCTTGTTTCCATACTTTTGGCCTGGGGTGCACGTATCTGGATTTTCAACAGCGAAAAATAATTCCTACTATGTAGCCCGTTACAAATGAGTTACAAATAAAGACAAACAATTCTTCCTTCATAACTGGGTTCCAAGCGATAAAAAATATTCCTATTTCGTAGCTGGTTACAAAACTCAGTTACGTAGCCGGACGGAAGGTCTGAAACGTGGTCGCTTACAATGGGCCTCATAAGAAGGCTCAAAGTCACCCAAAGGGCAATGGAGAGGGCTAATATGTTGGGAGTTTCTCTGCATCGGAAATGAGGCTATCCGCAGCAGAACCAAGGTAGCCGATATAGCCCTCCGAATCGCTAAACTTAAGTGGCAGTGGGCGGCACATTGCACGTAGAACTGATGGCCGTTGGGGCGGAAAGGTTCTCGAGTGGCGACCACGTACCGGAAGGCGCGGCGTTGGTAGGCCTGGTAAAGGTTGCAGGAGTCCGCTGGATGCGGGTGGCGCAGGACCGGTCACTTTGGAACTCTTTGGGGGAGGCATATGTCCAGCAGTGGACGTCTTTCGGCGGATATAAATTCAAATTCAAAATCTTTATTGTTGGTTATATGTTAGTAATACAGATGTTAAATGATTTATAGTGCATTATAACCTGCCTACGTACAATGTCTTTAAAATTAAAAGTATGTACATGTATATATATATTTTTTAATAACATGCGATATTAAATTGCTCCGTTACATCTAAATTATAAATTTATAATAAATAAGAAAACAACAGTAGTATAAAATTCTTCAAAACATTAATTATTAGACTATTAGGTATTTAAATTACATCATGTTAACAATTCAAATTACAACAAAAAAGAATAGCATAAAAATCATCATATTTCCATTAAGTATAGTGAGAGTAAGTATTCAAATTATATTATTATTATTATCACAATTTATCGTCGAAAAATTCTTTTAGGTCGTAATAACATTTTTTGATGAGGAGTTTGCGTAAACGTTGTTTAAATACAGGCATTTGCAGTTCTTTTAAATTATTTGGCAAGTGGTTAAATAATCTCGGTCCCATCGTAAAAAATGAGTTTTGATAGAAGCTAGTCTTAGGTAGATAGTTCGGCAAGATGGTTATCGAATTTTTAGTTTTCCTCGGGAATTGACATTCGTGGATTTTAAATGAATCCATATTTTCTTTAACAAATATGCAGGACTCTAAAATATATATAGAAGTAAGGGTCAATATGTCTAGTTTAACAAAGTGGGGTCTACATGATTCCCTTTGATTCAAGAAACACATAGCCCTAATACATTTTTTCTGTGTTCGGAATAAAGGTAGCATGTGTGTACAGAGAGCATTTCCCCAAAGTATAATCGCATATCTTAAATTTGAAGCTACATATGCATGATATGCATTCAGTGCAGTTGCGTGTGATACTGTCATGGTTAAGTTTTTTAAAACATATACGTATCGGCTGACTTTTTTGCAGAGATTTATTAAGTGCGGTTTCCAACAGAGGTGCGAATCAATTGTAACGCCTAAAAATTTAATTTCACTTACTTGTTCTATTTCATCATCTTTATATTTTATTGTGACGTTCTTTCCGCGTGATTGAGGTAAATAGAATTGCATATATAATGATGATGATGTATATAATGCATCTTTGCCGCATTGCTCCTCCGAGCAAAGATGATGTTGATGTTATTTCTTTCTAGTGGTCTGTTGACCAAATAGAAAAGGGGTGAATAATTATGTTTTCATATTCCACGCTAATGTCGCATTTGATAGCCAAATTATTTAAAAGTTTTCGACAGTAAGTTACAAAATAGCACTAGTTTTTAAATAAACAACTACAACTATGGCGTAACGTCCAAGTTAAAAAACGACATAGAAACCGGCCCCAACGGTGAATAGTTTTTTAATTTTCTCTTCACGCCTTGTTAACTGTTATTCAGACATTTTTTACCACCCAAATGCATCCATTGTCAAGAATATTTTTCCCGGCTGACAGGTGACAATATTGGTGAAAGTTACCATTTTTAGTCTTCCATGTTCAAAATAAATAACTGTCAAAAAGTACTGTCAAAATCCAAGGTGAAAGCGCCGTAAGAAATGACTGCGAAAGATGAAATGATCGGTTTAAATCGTAGACAAGTGTTGATATGTGGATTTGAACATTGTTGCCGTGGGGTCACAATGGCGACCTCTGTGCCAGAAAATAAGGAACGCTTTGGTTCATTAGAAAGTTTAATAAATATATATCTGTTTAATTAGATTGTTTTGAATCTGTAGGTATAGCGATTAAGTCCATTGTGGCTACCGTATTTATATGTTTGTGTTAAATAGCGATTTAATTCGGCAACTTTCACACAGAGGATATAATTTAACATTTTGCGAGTTTAAACTTGTACTTATGTAAGAAGTATATCCTGCATATTATTACCGTGTCAGCCTAAACCGGAGCCGGAAAACGGTTGACACATACATGGGCTAACTAATACATTTACATGGACAAATAATTAATAAAACACTTGAAATAATTTATTTTAAAAACAAAGATGTAAGCGATTTCAATTATGTAGGTACACGACTTCACCAGATATATCATCAAAGACAAAATATAGAAATGGCTTATGTATCTTACTTATGAACAAACCGAGGACATTATTAAAACCTAGCTCGAAGTACAAACACACACATACACACACACACGCACACTCACACACACACAAACACACCCACACAGACACAGACACACAGACACTCAAACACACACGCACACATTTACACTCGTACACTTATCTTATTATTTTAGATTTAATATTTTCTTAGCACGGTCATCTTGTTCCATTATTTTAAATTATACTTGTAAAATCTGTACTCTCGGCTCCCAAGATACAGGTTGTGCCTAGTTTGGGGCTGACGGATATCTTTCTCTGTTTGTTAAAAATGTGTATGTTAACAGAATAGTTTAATTTAATCGCATGTAACGTTGTTATGGTAAATAAATAATTTGTATTTGTACTAGGTGCCTATAAATTTTGATGAGTTCCCTCGATTTCTCCAGGATCCCATCATCAGATCCTGACCTGATGACCATAGGGCGACCTCGGAAGAATACTCTTTCAAACAAAAAGTAAGTCTTCGAATAAAAGATTCCGATGAATCGAGAACCTCCTCCTTTTTTGAAGTCGGTTTAAAATGGATCTTAACAGTGCGACGTAATCTACAATGCACCAAAACAATACAAACCTCAATGAAAATTAATAAACATTATAATATTTTTATGTAAAAAATTACACGTCATAAAATTGGTCTGAAAGTTAGCTCGCAAACGGGCAAACTTATCACTACATAGTATAAAACAAAGTCTCTTCCCGCTGTCTGTCTGTCCCTATGTATGATTAGATCTTTAAAACTACGCAACGGATTTTTTTAAATATATAGAGTGATTCAAGAGCAAGGTAAATATATGTATAATACATATATCATATATTTACTAGTAGTATCAGCATTGTACCCGTGCGAAGCCGCGGCGGGTCACTAGTTTGAAAATAAAACTTAATCTTGCCAATGCAAAACCAGTAACCATTTACAGCAATTTGTAATAACCATTACATCAGCCATCAACTCATCTCAGCTCCCGTTTTAAATACGCAAACGAAGCGGATATTACGCGTCAGTCTATCTAGATCCTCACCCGGAAAATATCGCCTTAATCTAAGATACCCAGGCGTATAATTTGTCTTTAATTGCGAGTCTTCGCTACCATAAACGGCTGAGTTATCATAAAGTAAAGGTATATCAGGTTCAGGTTTCAGTCTAGGTTATTGCCTGTAAGTACCGGTTTCTGCATTTTTTGTATCTATTAACTGGCTGGTATGCTGGCTAACTTGCTGGGGTTCTACTTAGTTAAGGATGTAACTAAGATGTGATGCCTCCTTTGCACTCTGCGATTTGTATACTTACTTAAGTATTTTTGTCTACATAGATGATATAGTGCGCGTATTTTTGAATTCTACTTGTTCCTCGAATTACAACGTGCAAATTCCGACTGCAAAATTGTAGGTCGACGACAATTGGTTATTTTTATTTTCACACAATTATGGAGTAACCATCAGCAGATTTTGTAATGTGGCAATTACCACCCGCACGCGTGCAGAAAATCCTACTTCCTGTGCAGGTAAGTTATATTCCTCAGAAATTAAACTTTTCAGGATTGTTATAAAACAAACCTAATCTAAACCTACAAGGCTCTCCACGAAGTACCTATACCTATTTAAATTGTTCTGAAAATATTAAGGTTATGGTTGCTACGGGCGGATCTTCGAAGTCTCACGTATCACGGAACCCCATATTCAGAGAGGGTTAACTTAACCGGTCGCAACATGTATGTGATTACTTTGCCAACCCGCTACCCGCGAGTTCATCTTTAGCATTACTCTCCAGGTTTCCTGGTATGGTAATTTCTAACACGACACCGGTCCATAAAAAATAATTGCTGGCGTGAGAAATTGCTTGGCTAGATTGAATTACATTCTTCAACGTCATTACAGACCAAGACTTTTAAAGTTAATCATTTGGTTCGTTAGTATTGAATGCCATTGATTCTTAGGTGACACTTGATAGGTAATTAAGTACGACAGCTGGTCTCTGAGGAAAGTCTTCACTTTTTCTAGATTTCATTAAAATTAATGCTCTAGATTACATAACGATAACATCATTATGTTGGACGGTGTATGTCTAGTCCAAGGAAAGAATTCCTTTTTAAGAACATCGTTATGCAGAATATAATTCGTAAATGTCTGGGAATAACATGAATAATATATCAAATGCTTCCTATTTTTGGCTCGCCAAAACATTAAGTGCTCTATGTAACAATTTAAATATACATATATATATTACCTACTTAGCTACCCACGAAATATAGCATATGTCCACACGGATAGTCCATTCTACATACAGAAGGTCGATCACGTAACGCATTGTACGCACGTCGGGTAGGTCTAAACCCCCCGGACGAAGAAAACGAAGGTCGGGTACAGTGGGTTTTGTAAACCCACAAAGCAATTAATAAATGCACTATGAATTAAATGCCACTTTTTATATGGAAAATTGACAGTTAAATTGTACCGACGCGAGTTCGAAACGTTACGTGATTACCCCTCTCGTAAAATAATATTTGAAATCGGACGAGTCTTTTTTCAGCTAACCTTTTAACTAAAGCTTGTAAGTACTATTACTTATTCTGTGCAAAAGCTACTACACACTAACTTTTCTTCTTTATAATATTACCAATAACTGCCCATGCGGCTCCGTTTCCGTATTATAAAGATCTAGTTAGTCTATACAATAGTGAAATGATTTGTGATAGTTTGCGGATATTACATTACGCCCTACATACAAACTTACAACCTCACAGACTTTTCTTCTTTGCAATATGAGTATATAGTTATATAGATTACAAACTTAGGAATAGGCACATAAATAACAGACTTTGTACTTAAACGTTACTGGCGTAGTCAGGTGCATGTGACGAAACTTAACGTTCCTATCCATTTCAACTGCATTCAATATAATATCAACTTACGTAACACAAACTTTGTCTACATCGCACTATTAAATTAAGTTAAGCGTATCCAAGCTTATACTGTAACAATTTGATTCTTTCACAAGAATTTTAATAGCTCTATTAGTTATATTACTTTAGTGTTAGATGCATTCTAAACTGGTTTAGTAAGGAGTTCTCGAGAATCGTCTTTAACCACAGAGTTAATGAATGATAGAGACTATTAAAATTAAGAGAAAATACGTAAGAGATTCTTGTATAATTAATTGTAAATTATCTCTCCTAGTTGCCTGTCTGTCTGTTGACACATACAGTCATACACTATGCTGTTTGTTGTGAGTTACGTCCACTTTAGCTTAGTTGGTTACCCTGCCTGTGAAGTTGGCGGTTCCGGAATTCCAGTAAGGGCATTTATTTGTGTGATGCTCACGAATATTTTGTTCCAGGGCTGTTATACGCTACGCGTTAATGCGGCTCACCCCGCCGGTCACCCGTTACGAAACTAGACCTCTACCTACGCTTAATTACTACGCATCGCGGTGTCAAGGTATAATTGTGGGTGAGCGTTGAGGTGAGCTTAAAACAAGTTACAGAATAGGGGGGCTGAAAACTAACTGATTGTCACCAAATATTCATTTGATTGTTATTTTAAAAATGGTTGCTCTGACTTGCGTTTTCAAGATGTTGTACAAGGAGAGTCGAAAATAAACACTTGGATCGTACAGAGACGTGGGTTCCCTATTTTTCTGTAAACTAAGACAAAGTGGAAGGTGGATTCATAATCCTATAAAATCTCTTCTTGTAGGTACCAAATTATCTATAGGTAAGAATTTGTATGTGATAAAACCATAAATTAGGTAGGTACATGCACACATTGTAATTTGTTAAATGTTGTCTGCGGCAAGGACTTGTGCTTTTACCTCTGTATGATCAACTTACTTTTCCTACAGCATCAATAACGACTCGTGGAAAGCAGTTCTAAATCTCGGCATTTGCGGGCTAAATGTGTCGCGACCTCGCGGATGCGACGTGATATGCCAGCCATTTCCACATCGATATTCAGATGCTATTCCGATTTGATATTGTTACTTTAATCATAGGAACTAACTACATACGCGTAGTTTCTTCCGTAGAGCGCAGTCGTGGGAACTGATGCATTTATCCGGGTTAAAAGTAAGTAATTAATCATAAATGGAGTTAAACACATGTTGAGATGTTTTCTAGACGAATTGATGCATATACACGGGTAGTTTATATGAATGTAAAACGATCACGTATAAATTAAGTAATAAATGAACTTTTTCTCTCTTTACCGCCTAACCAGCGCTTCAAATATAAACTCACACACCTGTATTCCCGAAGGGGGTAACTAGTCACGGCACATGAAACTTTCCAACGGTTATATTTTTACGTTATTACTTATAAACGTCTTTAAAATACGTAGAATCTCATGATGTGGATGGTGTAGGCTAATCTTCAAGATCTATTTATCATAACCCTTTTAACTTTGTGCCATTTCTTCAATTAGAGTTTACTGGGCATTTTTAATTTTTCTTGTACCTTGATGTTTTTGGCTTTCCCAGTGCCTTTGACACCCTACAAATACGAAACACGTTGAAAAATTGTACTTGTAGCTATTTTAAAACGTCAATAATATATCTAAAATGTAAATAAACCCAAAAAACCTATTATTTTTGGAACTAAATTTACCACATTTTCTTGGTTTTTCTGGCTGCCGACCCTCGATTTTTGCCTGTCCACCTGTGGAAAGCCAACTTCAAGTATCGATTCGAAGTATTAGGACTTGTATATTGTGCCTGGAAATACTTGTTTCTGATATTGGAAAACATGAATTTTCTTAAATCAACCTTATATTTATCTCGCTAAAGTATTTTTTTACATAATAAACTAAAATTAATCTTGTCCAGTGATTTTGGAAAAGTGGACATGTCCACACTCCGTTACGTTGATTCTGTGGGAACGAGGTATTTTTATTACCAAATTAGGTGTCTATTTTGATCTAGCATCACATATCGTTACGTAAGTGGCTAAAAATCGCGGGCGAACGGTGCGCCGAGTGGTGGTCCCAAAAAATAGAGTCCGAGTTCCGTTACAAGATTACGAAGGTTCCTATTATTTTTCTGCTAATGCGACTCAATTATCTTAATCTGTCATTATCATTGAGTATGATTTCAGTAAAATACTATTACAATTGTTAAAAACAGTATTTTAAACACGTGTTTTAATCTGCGAAGTAAGTTCCGTTACGTCCATTCCGTTACTATTTGTATGGTAAAGTAGCCCTCTTAAGTAATGGAAGGACGCCTATTCAAACAAAATGGTACACTTCGAAAAAAAAATGCCCTACTATCGTATTCCCAAATAGCATTATGCGGAACCATCGGACGATCCAACTCAGAACGTGTTTTCACACAATAGTACCAGAACATACAACAACTTATGTGGCGTTTCCGCTGCAATGTTGGCATTTCATTAACGACATTGGCTTAGCCTCGTCAGGACCGAAAGCTATTTTAAAGACAGTTGTAATTAATACCCAAGTTCACAAAAAAGGTTACAAATAAAATATCTATTTTTAATTTTAAAATCAATTTTTATAACCACAAGTGTAAGAACTTGGACTGTTAAGGCTGAAATAGTTGCTGCTCAAATCAGGCAGACGGTTCTCATACGTTTGAACTACTTCTATCCTAATAGTTGGTTAACGTTAATTATAACGTTATTAACATTCATTAATCCGTACGATTGAAATAGTTAATCGATTCTATTGACACCATAGACTACGCTGCAACGAGAAGGCTACAAAATCTACAATATGTGCTTTGTCTACCTATTCTAAACCCTTTCAACATTTAACACCATTTTAAATGTGGTAATGAGCAAAGTATTCAACCATTTACATTCATTGCACCATCAAAGATGCTCCTTTAGCCTTGTTTGAATGATGTTGCAACTGCATTCAGCTAAATGCCATGTTCAGCCCTTTGGAATCCTATACAATTCTTGCTGCCAATATTTCAGAAGCTACTTTTATATATTATCTTACTAGTTTTTGCCCTCGACTACGTCCGCGTATAGGATTAATAATAAATACGCCTATGCAAAATCTAATCGGACATATGCTTCCCACAGGCTCAACATTAATCATCGTACTCCCATAGAAACAACCGTTCCCCTTTTAACCCCTTTAAAACATGATTTTTGTGACAAAAACTATCCAATATCCTTTACGGGGTATCTAACTATCTCCTTCTCCATAGGTACCAAATTATGTCTAAATCGGTTCAGCGGTTTAAGTGAGAAAAGGTGACAATAGACAGACAGACATAGTTCCTTACTAGTCCAGGCAATGAACTGACAACTTGTATGGAAAAAATGTCAAATTTGGAAATAATTTATAATAGCAGATTTTTTTATGTAATGGATATATTGTCAATTAAATAGTTACCTACCGAGAAAATCCAACAAAATTTCAGACATCAAAAAATTATAACTTAACAAGCTTCTGAAAAGTCAGAAAAAATATTAATAAATGGTTTTATCTTTATTTTGGTTCATTTACATTTGCTCTATAATATTCAAGATAAATTATAATTTAAAAACAATGCTTTATTTAAATCTATATAATTACTTCCGGATGGAAAGTTTGTTGGATTCTTGCATAAAGCATCTTAGAATAACGTTTTAAAATGAAATAAACAAAAAAAACGCTATTATAAATTAATGTTTTTCAAAACCGTATTTTGCCTGGAGTATACGCATTTATAATATTATTTGGATTGACGTTTCAATTTAGACTAAATTTCTGTAGACAAAAGGATGTTTTAAGTATGTTAAATAAAACAATAGGTACCTACGTGCGTTTGAGCAAATTCATTTCTTGACTAGACATCGTTGGTAAACAATAGTTAGGTACTAAATGTCTATAGTTTCATAATTAGTAAAGTGTGAAGATTAACTAGGACCTTGAACACAGGTGGTCTGAAAGAGATTGCTCTAAACCGATAAGACCGCCTGTTGTTACCATTACTTATTTAATCTACTCCTGTTTTTCTTATGTTGTGGTGCAATAAAGAATATTACTACTACTACTAATTACTTGATACGTATTTGATGAGTTTGAGGTGAGGAACATGTTTTTATAATTATAATAGCACTTAAGGTTTGTGGTAAGACTTCATTAAATACGAACGATAACCGATGCAGATAACAAAGCCCGCTTGTTTTTAAATCCGGGTCTTCATAGTCTAATTTAGTATGTACAATCAAAATGATTAATTTTAGAACAAACAATTTTTCCATCAATTTTGTATATTTCCGTATTATTAGGAAATATCCCACCAAATCCCACTTTTACCATAGCTGGGTTGCTGTGTCCGTTGCTCGACTCGCATCCTACCAAAGTTCTATTTATTTCATCAAATTCATTATCAGTTTTCTAGACTAACTTGAAGATCCTTCCTAAGATTCTATCTTTCTTTGGTAAAAATTACTGAAATAGAAGGAACAGTTTCGCGGATTGCCTCCTACATCCAAACTATTTCTCTAATGTAACATATTTCTTACATTAGTATAGGTTGTATAGTATTTATGAGTAAACTTTACATTTCCAGTTCCAGCACGCAAGTTTCTAAGCCTTCACAAATACCATCTCCTTTAACAGACAAAACCTGCGCGCTCCTCAGGTATTTAGGTACCTGACATTTACAAAGTTCAGCTTGCATCCTCGCTCGTCAAATGTCAAATGTCTGCCTAATATTTTTGTAGCACTTGGATGCTAAGTTACCGTGAGCCGCACCTTTGTTTGGTAAAGTATTTGGGGTCTGTAGCATTAGGTCATGTTTATTAAACCGGGATTGATATGGTGCCTTACAAAGCTGCCAATTGAAATAGTGGTTATGTTAGGTATGAATTAAGTTTCATTGTGGGTATCATTATTTATGTATAACGTTTTATAAGGGATTGGAACTCGGGATCGCCCGCTTCATAGGCCGGGTCTAGTATCTGCCTGCTGGTGGGAACCAGTCTAAGTTGGCTCAGTTAGGGTTGCTCAGGGCGGTTGCACAACGCTTTGGGAGCTCAAGTTCCGCGTGCCATCCGGTTGCCTCTTGGACACTGCAACTACGCGTCATTGCTTTAACTATAGAGGCTAAAGTGGTCGGCAAATAATATAACATTTTCCGAAACGCTGTCAAGTTCTAACCTACTGTCGAGGTCTATTAGTTGAATCAGTTTCTTGACAAAAGGACTGTAGCACAGTAAATATCTAAAACAGTACCTCAACTAGAGTTCTATGCGGCGTGCACACGTCACTGATGCACCGCCTAGTCCGCGGTAGTTTATTGTAGCAACGTGTGTCTGTGTTCGTATGGATTTGCTTTACTGCTTTAACCTGTGTCTCAAGTGTTTTCTAACTTAATAGTCCAGATAGTTAGTCTTTTCTCTCTTTAATTCTCACCTGTACGCGTGAACATGGACGGGACAGCCCGTCAGCGGGTTGTACAGCAGCAGCACACACGCCACGACATCGCCCTGCACCACCGCGCTGGTGATGCTGCCGTGGGGGATGAAGTGCTTGATGGTCTGCTGCTTGCCTTTGGCTGTCACATTCTGGATGATCTTCAGCCCTTTGTGGGACACCTGGAAATAATAATTTATGAGTAACTTGGGTTTGCACGGATCATTGCACGTAGAACCGATAGCCATTGGGGCGGAAAGGTTCTCGAGTGGCGACCACGTACTGGGAGGCGCTGCGTGGGTAGGCCCCCCACAAGGTGGACTGATGACCTGGTAAAGGGTCCGCTGGATGCGGGTGGCGCAGGCAGGACCGGTCATTTTGGCAATCTTTGGGGGAGACCTATATCCAGCAGTGGAAGTTTTTCGGCTGTAGACTCGTCTATCGCTTTAAAGGACATGAGATTCCAATAAGTGTATTTGGGAAATACGAATGAATTCCATAATTTTATTGTCCATAAATGTAACGCTCTGGATTCGCAGGCGTTCGTAAACTATGGTGCGCAGTGCATGGACAGTCATATACACTGTCGTGGCATAAAAAATAATGTAAGTCATACAACGAGGACGCTGTCTGCTTAGAATAACCATTATTATGCAATTTTCTACATGTTATACCTATTTGAAAAGATACCATCCGTCTTCATGAATCATCATCTCAATTTTGGCAAGACACCCCATGACTTTGGAGGTTGAAATCCGTTACAAATGATGGAATTGAAAGGCTCGAGTAATGGCGGAGGCAATCACAGAAAATAAACAAGAGTAGGTATCTCATAAAAGATCTTAAAAAGGAGAAATAAGGTATTGATCGATTACATCAGAGACCCAGTGAGCCAGTGACCATTACATGAACTTCGCAATCAAACAAAATAAAACTTCGCCCAGTAATTTGCTCATAACCAACCGAGCAATCGCTTCTCTTATGGCGATCGGTAATTGATCATACTCTTGTAAAATAAATCGTGTTCACAACAAGTTCATAACAATGCCCTACTGTTACATAAGGCTAACATAATAAAA
Organism: Epinotia brunnichana; assembly: GCA_963854355.1. Lineage (NCBI taxonomy): Eukaryota > Metazoa > Arthropoda > Insecta > Lepidoptera > Tortricidae > Epinotia > Epinotia brunnichana. The sequence goes on along the minus strand of OY977954.1, from coordinate 1,843,614 downwards.
CAATTAGACATCGCAACTTTCACTAAACTTTTTGCTGACCCGCTGGACGCGTGGGTGCTCTGAATATTTAAAGGAAAATCACTTTCTTTCGGCCGCGTGACAATGGGGTGTGCGCGTGACAAAAACAAACGAAACGTCATAAGAACAGTAGGTCGGTCACGTAACGCATTGTACGAACGTCGGGTAGGTCTAAATGTCACTTTTTATATGTATTGTACTTAAACTAACATAGTTTTATATAATTTGTATGTTTTTTATGTTACTAACAACTATGGAGTCTTTTGTATTCCGAAATAAAGATTTTATTATTATTATTCTGTATCTCCTGTTTAAATTCACGGGACAAAGCCCGGTCCTTTGAAAGGCGTGCGTGGGGATATGGATCCAACACGTAGATGCCCTTTGGAGACGAAGTTTAATGTGATGTAATACACCTGCTAGAACCCATTCACGGGTACATCGGTAGATACCCGTGAACCGGTTCCAACAGGCGTTGGGGCTATTGTGGGTTATATGGATAGAGAACGGGTTCTATGGTGATGAGATTTGGGTGGAATATGAAACTGGGCTATTGCAAAAAGATCCGGACACCTACCATAACATTGTTGTACACAAAGTTATCGAGGCAGGCGGTGACTAGCCGCTCATTAGATGGGCCCCTGAAAGCGTCGTCGTACAGACGGCCAGGAGCAACAACGGGTGAGCGGCTCAGGGGTGTCGAGAGGTGGTGCTGCGCTTTCTCCGAAGTTACTCGCGGCGTTATGCCCTTTAACACTTCCACCCCTGGAGCATATAGCTCTGACGACTCCTCTCTGGACGGCCAATGAAGGCAAGCCAGAGCTGAGAGTCCTGCGGGCCCCCTTGGGGTTCCACTCCGACCGACGAAGACACGCCGGAGACGGAGGCCCTGACCGAATCTCGGGAGCACTCGGGTCCGTGGGGTCGTTACTCCCCAACAGCTCGCCACAAGCTGCCCTGCGGGCTTATTATTATTATTATTATTATATGGAAAATTTACAGTTAAATTGTACTGACGCGCGTTCGAAACGTTACGTGATTACACGTCAGATGCAAGGTGTCGCGGAATGATATAAGATAGTTACCGGCTCATTTCAGATCTCACAAAGGAGCGCTGCAGATTTCACCCGTATTCGAACCAGACTCAGGGATATTGATGAATATGTATATCCATCATGCTATGCTGGGAGTTTCTCTGCGCGATCGCATCAGAAATGAGGCTATCCGCAGCAGAACCAAGGTAACCGATATAGCCCTTCGAATCGATACACTTAAGTGGCAGTGGGCGGGGCACATTGCACGTATAACCGATGGCCGTTGGGGCGGAAAGGTTCTCAAGTGGCGACTACGTACCGGAAGGCGCGGCGTGGGTTGGCGGGGAAGGTGGACTGATGACCTGGTAAAGGTCGCGGGAGTCCGCTGGATGCGGGTGGCGCAGGACCGGCCATTGTGGCACTCTTTGGGTGAGGCCTTTGTCCAGCAGTGGACGTGTTTCGGCTGACATGATGATGATGATGTTTATCCAATCATAATCATCACATCATTATTTTTATGTATCTGCACTTACGTATTGGGATATACAGGAAAGACTCCGACCACGGCGATGTAAGGCGGACAGCAGGCAGCCTCATTAATTTCTTATGGTAGGTAAGAATTGCAATAAGTAACCCTCGACGCAAACAGAAACGAGTGAGTTAACATGTGGTTCCCAGTGTCAGTTATGGCGTCGTATGACGTCTTCTTTACGTAGTAGCTAAAAATGATGATGGGGTGACTGACCTGTAGCGTGACCTTGAACGGTTCCAGCTCCCTAGCTCGCTCCTCCAGCAGCTGGACCGCTGGGAGCGCGAACTCCTCGCCCCGCAGACCGCGGGACTCCTGCGCACCCAGGAACCATACGTAGTATGACGCCTTCTTAATGTCCTTCTTCAGTCGTAAAGCCATCGTAGGGCTTATGGCATTGTTGGCGTCCTGCAACAAGGAAAAAAACGGTGAGGTTGCTGACTTGAAATCTGACAGACAGTAAAACATGACAGTATTCGCCTATCATCAAAGCGCTGCGCAGCCTAACGTGTGTGGGACGATGCAACTCGATGATGGCACTAAATTCGTTGAGCGCAGTGTCTTCTTTACATGAAAAATTTGAAATTCGCCACACTAACTGCTGCTCCACTGTTGACTTAGCTGATGGAGCTTTAAATGAGAGTTTTTCGATTTTTATAACACCAGCAGACTATATAGTAAGCACGTTCGACGTTAAGCATTGGTTATTTGATACATTTATACTTTTTGGCTTCATCATCATCATCATTGGCCTCTACGTCTTTATCAGACTATTAAAGCAGCGCTTTGCGAATGCATAGTACAGACACTGCATCGCCAGGGACGCTATTATGGAAAAAACTAGGATTGCCCAAGACCTAGGTCACCCTCTCGGTCTCACCGGTGGGATCGACAGGAACGACGAGTCGATACGTGCGGACCGGATTGACTGCAAGAGCCTGACGTTAGGGATTTTTGGCTTACAATGCTGGTAAATGAAGTAACGCGTGCGTCACACAAAATAGGAACTGGTAAAATGTTAAATGTTTTATTTGATACGTAACCACACACATAATACAGCACTATGAATTCAATGCACCGTGTCTATAAATTAATATTCCGCCTCGCAAAGTCGCAACACGGTTGACAAATGTTTATATTTTGCGCAACAAATATACTCGAGATTTTTCAAGTTGGTCGAATTGCATCAACGTAGTCCATTCAAACAGCAACTCTACCTTCTAAGGTAAAATATTCCAATTTTAATGACAGTTTTATAAAAAGAAGGCCTTAATTAAAAAAAAAAAAAACAAATTTGAACTGTTTATTGCGTTTTTCTAAATGCATTATTTTATGCTTAACTACTAATCTTAAATATATAAAATAATCTCAATCATAAAATAAGGGCAGCAGTGGACACATTTGTTTTTGCTGGTGATTACTAATTCTCACGCGTCTGTTGCTAAATCGGGCCGTGAGTTTGAAATAATGAATTAAATATTAGTGCATAATCCGACTAGTCCCATAGCTCAATAAGGCTCGTATTATGGGTACTAGACGGCGATACCAATATTAAAATACATATGAAACATATAAGACTCGAGAACACGATTCATGCTTATCACTCAAATATTTGCCCTTATCGGGATTCAAACTCAGGTCCGCCAGCTTCGTAGGCAGAGTCACTACCCACTAGGCTAAACAATACAATACAATACTAATATTTATTGCACACCTCTCGCAGATTAAGCAGGTACAAATAATAGAGAGAGATCAGACTTAAAACAACAGGCGATCTTATCGCTAAAAAGCGGCGTCTTCCGGACAACCTCTATATTTTGCGCAACAAATAAAATAAGGGCAGTGGACACACTAGTTTGTTGGTAATGGCGATTACTAATTTTCACACGCGACCGTTGCCCCATTCGGACCTTGGGTTTGAAATTGTTTTCTAAATCACCGCGCGCGCAGGTATGTGGGCGATATAATTTCCAATTGACTTGTATCTGGTAATAATTTATTCGCTAGGAATGTGATGGTGTAAATCGTGACCGAGATCTTGTGTTCCGTTGGATATATTAGTTTAATCGCTAACTGGCCTGGCATTGGGCACCCTTTATTTTATAGGTAGGTACTTTATTTTGTAGACCCTTTATTTTATAGGTACGATAGGGTTTATATCAATTTAAATGGCTTTTTTATATATAACATTTAAAAACCGTACATGAATGCATAGCTATACTTACCTATTGCAAACAGACTTTGTTATTAAAATGTTCATATATTAATTAATTTATTGCAGACACGTAGCAGAAAGGATGCGCTCAAAATATATTGGCGATAATAAAAAATATATTAATTTACAAAACAAAGGGTAAGTACAGATGCGAACTTTTCCCTTTAAGGACCCCTTAAAGTTATGTGTGTGTGTGTGTGTGTTTTTAAAATACTTTTAGATACTATCATGGGTATGTTAAGCGTTCTATACATTTGAGAAAATATGTGTTCAGTTAATTGCTTCCTAGATCAGATGACTCTTATCGATATGGGACAGCTGTATAAATTTTAGTGTAAAATTTTAATTATTTTAAAATTAATTTATTTTTTTTAATAAAAAAAATAATAATAATAAATATTATTATTATAAACCTAGGTGCTGAATACGAAATACACCGTAGATATGGCATGGCAGTGGCAACGTACCGTTACCAATCAGTCCAACCACGCCTTTTCCCCAATTTATGAAACACCCCATCCATCATCCTTGCAAATCAAGTTAAACAGAATATATTGCTACATATTAAATTATTACTGACAGCTATTAGGCGGTGCGAATTAGTTCCACTAAACAGGCCATTAGATCAGTTTTTCTGATGACTGGTGACCAGCAATTACTGGGTGTTCATAATTATTACCGACATTTCTAGCAAACCAGTGTAAGCAGACCTACCGAACCCAAAAGCGTTTTGGCGCGAAATGCCACTTATCTATGGCAAGTGGTAACTTAAATAGACTTCAATAATTGTCAGGGCTATTGCCGCACCAAATATCGCACACCGCTGTATAGGTACTTAGTTCCTCGTGAAAGCCGGTGTCTCATCTCAAGTAACCCGGCCTTTCCCATGCTTGACGTACCTAAAATCATTGCTGAATAAGATTAATTGACAAATTTTGCTTTGCATAGCATTAAAAGATTAAATAGTTTTTTTTATCTTACTAAAAATAATAAAAAATACTAATAAAATATTTTCATTGGACGTTTAATTTAATCTGCCGAAGGCATCTCGCTGTCTTTTTGTTAATGCTGTCCGCAACGTCACGTCAACATTACTTAAACCTTCCGTCTGTCTCTTGAACTTCTTCTCAGATTTTTTGCATATTTGTTTTAAGTTCATTTTATTTGCTCTTTACGGCGCGACCGATGCTTGAACTCGAGATTTTATTAACACACACGAACGGTTAACGAGGATTGCACATTTTAAAGTTCTGGTAACATTAATGTATATGGCGCCGGCAGCAGCTGATAAAGAATTGTCAAACTTCCCATAAAATATATAAAAAAAAAAATTTTAGTTTATTTTATCCGGTATAAATTTTTATTATTTTAAAATTAATTTATTTTATTTGTAGTAATTAACATTAAAAATTTAAGAAATTAAATTAAATTTTAACAGACGTAAATTACGATTACCCAAGTACGATTACCCAAATTTTTAATGTTTATGTTGTTATTTTTTATAATGTTATTAACAAAATATATATATATTTGTAGTAATTAACATTAAAAGTTTAAGAAATTAAGATTTAGATTTTAACAGACGTAAATTACGATTACCAAAGTTGTCGAACAAGTTATTCCCACAATCATGAGACACTCGCTATACTATGAATGCGTGAGGTGAATCGGCAAAAGTTGTGAATGGCGAAGAGGTTAGGCTTCGCTAAATACCGTAGGTTAAACGGTTCAATTATACCTAAGTAACGTGTCAAGTGGGTCGCCATGTTGGTCTGAGTAAATGGTTAAGTGGAACGAAGGGTCGCCCAGGCAAAAAGCGGGCTTTTAAGATCCCGTAGGCCAGCCTGGTCAATGGATTTTTTTCTAGCGAAGAGTTCAGGCCTTGCATACAATAGGTACATATAAGTAGTTAGGTAAGTATAGCTGTTGTATCAACCAATGATGTTTTGTTTTGTGAAATATAGCTTGGTGGACCCGAATAAACGTTCAAAAACTATACTAATTAGTAATTACTACACGGTTACACAACTTGCGTATTGATTGTCTCTACCGGCGACACGTTTCGAACACGCCGGGCGTTTTTTCTTAAAAATAACATTTTAGATTTTATAATTGCGTTTAAAAATATTAAAATTCCTTTCCCATGCACAATACTCACAAAAATACAATAGCAAGTAACGGAAAGGAAGTAAAAAGCAACGACCTCCGATATTAAGGTGTTATTGCCCTGTTTCGTTTTACTCGAGATATAACGACGAAATTAAATGACCAAGTATTGACGCGATCTTGAACATGAAACGTAAGGTAATAAAACGGAACATATTAAAATCGACAAAGAATTGACACCGAGATTGTTCCTTCGAGTCAACATTTTAAGGTGGTTCGATTGCCATACAAAACGTTATTTGACATTCGTAGGCTAACGGCGTGATATTTTAAGAAACTTATGTAACAAACTTTCATAAATTGGCTTCCCATTTGCGCCAAATATCCCCTTTCCTAGAATAAACTTGTATAAACTAGATTAATTTGAGAAATTGGTTTGTCACGTGATATTTTGGGAAAACTATTTTTCTCAAATTAATCTTGTTTATACAAGTTTATTCTAGGAAAGGGGGAATTTGGCGCAAATGGGAAGCCAATTGATGAAAGTTTGTTACATAAGTTTCTTAAAATATCACGCCGTTAGCCTGCGAATGTCAAATAACGCTTTGTATGGCAATCGAACCACCTTAATTTAACTTCAGTAATATTTACTTGGAGTGAAAAGGATAGATCGGATCCGAAACAGTAATCTGCGCTCAAAAACGGCTCAATTGGGACTGGGTTGGTCACGTTTGCCGTATGCACCCATAGAGGTGGGCTAAAATAACTACAGATAGGGTGACAACCGATGGGCAACGGCGCCGTGGTCCGCCGAAGAGGAGATGGCGGGATGAACTGGACGTCTTTCAAAGCGACTGGCCAGAATTGGCAATAAAGCGGGCTAGTTGGAAATCTTTGCCCAGCAGTGGGACACACATAGGCTAAGAAAAAAAAAATTACTTACACAACAATCCACGATTCGACAATTCTCATCGAGTTCTTTTCAGATTGTCATTTGTAAAAAATTATATTATTTTAGTACTTTTATACTAGTGTCTCTGTGAGCTGTAAAAATAGGGAACATGGAATTTTTTTTTATTGAAAAATGACTCCGAAAAAAAAAAATTACGAACTTGCTCACAAAATATCATGAGAGTCGGTTGAAAAATGCGATCTGTAGAAGAGAACAACCGGACAGCGTGACAGGTGGACATACAAATGATTTTCGGCCCAAGCTGAAGCATAGGAATGGAATATTGCAAACGAGAGCCCGACGCCGAAGGGCTTTTGATGACTCGAGTTTGCAACTTTGCAATATTCTTACGCCCGGTGTTATACACAATGTTTTTTAACTACATCGACAGAAAAATCTATGTTTCATACAAGCGCACCAATCAAAAATTGACGAAATTGACAACTTCACTTCCAGATCAGTGCGACTGGAGTGCGCAGCTTTAATATTTCAACCAATCACAGAGCAGTAGGTATTCTGGCTGCGCGTGGCCTACTGAATTTTTTTTCAACCAATCACAGAGCAGAATTCTTGTAGCGCGCGGCCGATAGATTTGCTTAAACACACAAGCTCATTACTCCTTTGGGAGCTGTAAAATACCATTACTCCCGGGGGAACAATTTAGGCCATTATCCTTCTGTATACAGGCATAGAATAACACCATTTATGAGCAAGTTAGATGAAAATGAATGTATCTATTTACAAACAGGACTAGCCTGGGAACAAACAACACTGAAACTTCAAGTTGTCCGCAAAAGTATGTGTGTTAGCAAAAAGACATGGCCGCACTAGCCTAACCTGCGCGTTAAAAAACCAGTCAATCAGACGGACGCAGGCGCAACTATCTGGCCAACTATATAGGGATGTCCTACACGACTTATAGTTTAGTTTGATTAGTTTATGACTAGTTTTATTTTTATTTCATGGAGTTTGGAATTATCAATTCACACATTTTTCCATAATCGAGACTAGCAGACGAATAACTATTAATGGCATAATAATAGGATATTCAATTAGTGGTTATAGAATACGCTAGTGCTTAGTCTGATAGTTTAATGGTTTCATTAGACGGAACGCTCGTCTTGAGAGTTATTTTATAGTTTAGTAATTATTTGTGAAATATTAATTTGTTTTCCCATTACCTGCCTCTCTCTACGTTAGTCTCAAATAACAATATCCATTTGTATGTCTCTATCAGTAAATAATTAACGAGATCTTGGAAGTCTGCAAATCTTGTTAGACTTCTTTCTTATGCACCTTATATTTAAACACACAAAAAGTTATGTCATAAACACTATATGTTACTCTATTAAGTCATGAACCGAAATTTTGTCACATAATTAATTATACATAGCATAATAAATAATAGAATGGCTTGTACTTTTCTTAACACTACTCGTAATAATCCATTTATTTCAGGCATCATTATTACAAATACCTTAAAGAATAACACAGGTAAGTACATAGACATAGACAATTATATACAACACAACAACACAATACAAACACAAATATGGTTGGTATGGTACAGTTAATGGTTGACGAAATATACCTTTATTTTGCACCGCTTCCTCGAACAACTTGTATGGCTAATCGGTGCAAATTATATTTCGTCAACCTTATAAGAACCAATCAAAGCACAGCCCTACCACCTACATACCGCAAGCCGCAGCCGGTCGCCTCGCCACCCTATAAGGTTAAAGTTAAAGATGCTGTTCGCATAAAATCCGAAAAATGCCGACTGAGCGAACGGTATTCATTTATAAAATAGGTGAGCTGGATTAGGCAAGAAATGTAACGTTATTTACCTAAGAAACTGTAGTAGTACCTATATTCAGACTACTTAAGTATCTAATGGCACATTTTATAAACAGATTCATGATAAAAATGATAGTGATCAAAAGATTTTACGCAACGGGATTTAAATTGAACACTGTTTTCTTTGTGTCAACAATAATAGTGAAACATTAGATTTTCATAAGCTATATTTATATCGCGTGTCCCCTGGGTCGTACTAAAGAGTGACAAACTCAAAGGCCAAATAATGTATGCCATACGATTAAATAAATATTTACGAAACTACTCTAATCTATTATTTATTTGAGATATATCGGACAATGTGTGAATCTAAATAATATGATAGCTTGTTTTTTAAGCATATTCCCCTGAATAAACACTATGTTTCTAGAAATTATAAGTACATGTATAATTGATAGCTTTTTCAATATATGCATTAATTAAAAAAAAAAAACAAAATATATTTATTTACCAAAAAATACAATTATACACGTCATACAGAAATTACAGTGATACCCACACTAGGCAACACCTGTATCGTGGGTTTCAGAACAATAAGAATTGCCAGAGTGATGCGTCTTTAATACATAGTTGATTTAATACATAGTTACAATATTATATATATATATAAAGATATTATTTTATTATATTACAATGCTGTATGTCTGTGTGTGTCCTTGTGTGTATGTATGAGTGTTTGTGTGTGTGTGTGTGTGGCTGTGGGTGCGCGCGAGCAGAGAATACGTTTTTTTTTTACACTTTTACAATGTCCTCGAACATTTCATTAGATCCATTACGATATTACACTTTTTGGTTTATAAGGTTCCTGAAGTCTAACTTAGTCTTATAATGTAAGTACAGTCTGAAGTGACAAGATAGCATATTGTTAGGTATATACTTTTTTTGTACATTGAGAGTATAATAAGCTTATACATATATGGTACATGGGTAAATAAATACATTCTTATTCTTATTCATTTTATTTAGCAACGAATAATAGATACCATATGCCATAGTAACATTCGTAACCTATTCATTATAATGTCATCAAGCCCGCCCGTAAGAGCTTTCTTCAATAGAATCAATAAATTGAAGGTTGGGTTTCTCAACACTAAGTACAGGTTTAAATGTAGGTCCCATACGTAGGAAGACGTATAGTTCACACTAATAAATATATCACAGTGCAACATGTGGTCAAAGGCTATCTAACGCTCTAATCCTCTCGCTTGATTTCGGATTGCATTTAATATTTACCGAAGAGCTGGCAGCTTCCTCGCTCAACGCATTAGTATTGCGATACAGCGGGGAAATGCTGCCAGCATCTTCGGCACCATGCCGCGGGGAGACCCGTTATTTTAGTAATAAAATGGGTTTTTTATATTTGTTTATCAAGGTAGAACCATACTTTGCTTGGAAACCATAATTGCCACAATCAGTTTAGGGGTGCGCAAAACTGTGGTTTGGTGACAAGTATACACGTGGCAATAAGATCTACCGTGAGCTTCGTTGACGTGCAGGGACGACCCGTTTGAATCTGCGAGAATGGATGTGTCCAATTCATCATCATCATCATATCAGCCGAAAGACGTCCACTGCTGGACATAGGCCTCTCCCAAAGAGTGCCATAATGGCCGGACCTGCGCCACCCGTATCCAGCGGACTGCCGCGACCTTTTCCGGTCATCAGTCCACTTTGTGCTACCCACGCCGCGTCTTCCGGTACGTGGTCGCCACTCGAGAAACTTTCCGCCCCAACGGCCATCGGTTCTACGTGCAATGTGCCCCGCCCACTGCCACTTAAGTATAGCGATTCGGAGGGCTATATCGGTTACCTTGGTTCTGCTGCGGATAGCCTCATTTCTGATGCGATCGCGCAGAGAAACTCCCAGCATAGCCCTCTCCATTGCCCTTTGAGTGACTTTGAGCCTTCTTATGAGCCCCATAGTAAGCGACCACGTTTCCGTGCCATATGTCATCACTGGCAACACACACTGGTCAAAGACTCTTGTCTTGAGACAATGGATGTGTCCAATCGGATGGACGTAATATTTTGACCACATTCACATTCACGGGTGCTCCACGTAATATCCGCTTGGTCGTGGACGTCGTGGTCGGATCGGCCAGAAGACGCATTCATGACGACTCCAATTGGCTTGGCGCCGTGGCGTGTTCTATTCTAACGTTGACCTTAATACATCTCTGACAATATTACATTAATGTTTTTTTTTTTATTTTGTATTGACGCTTAGTCGTGGAACGCGAAGTCTGGAAACGGAGTGGGGATGGGGAGAGGAATAATTGACGCTTAGATACCATATATAGGATTTTTATCTAAGAACCATTGCTATATTCTGGTGAAATATATTTTTTAATCGGATGAGCAGTTACTAAGATGACCCCAACCTACATGCATTGTATTGATGCTTAGAGACCGTGTACATCTTTAAGAATATTTGAATAATTGTTATTAGTTGTATTTGGACGCTCAGGGACCTTATACATCTTTGGGATACATATTGCATTAATTTCATAAACTTCTTTTTACAAATTAAGATTGAGACCTTATATCTAATGTAATGGATAATATTTTGCAATTTTGTTTTCATTTAGTGACATTTCGTTTCAAGAAACTATTATTGTTGTATATATAATAACTATTTGATTTTGTTAAATTTCGACATTTCCGATCATTTCTTTAGGATAGCGCCTTCCCATCCGTTCGCATATCCAACTAGACGCTCACAATTTTTTTTAACGCTACACTACTGTTTTGATGTTCATGGACCGATTTTGGCGAGTCCGCGTCGCTACTCCATTCGCCTAATATCTCTGCTAGACGGTCGCCAACACGCCCCTCCGACCGAGCGACCTTGGTCGGCACCGACCGCTGTAGTATGAAATTTTGCTGCAAACAATTTTCTACACGGTCGGTGCGGACCAAGGTCGCTCGGTCGGAGGGGCGTGTTGGCGACCGTTTAGCAGACACTTAACGCCTTGGCCACGACTTTGGTCTTAAGCGACCTGCGACCAGCGTTTTATCTGTTCATTGCGCGGTCGAGACGCGCAACGCACTGTGCTTAGATGGGATCACGCGCAATGAACAGATAAAACGCTGGTCGCAGGTCGCTTAAGACCAAAGTCGTGGCCAAGGCGTTAGGCCGGTCGTGAATCGTGAAGCCTAACTCGGATGTTAATATATTTCGCCTACTGTACACAGCGGTAAAAATCCGGAATACAAAAACAAATTAAGGATGTACTTCTATTATATGCAAATACATGGTCTGCGGTGTGTGGTACGTACTACAATGTCATTGTGTGTTTTCTTGCGACATAATTGTGAGGTTTAATGAGTACCTATGTGAAGACAATTCACGATTGGCTCTGTCAGTTTTTGTCTGATTATTGTTAGGAAGTTGCCTGTGAAGACGGTAAAAACTTAAGGTATAGATACTGACTTACGTTCATTTATGCCCGATTACCATCTTAAACAAATTACCGACACGCATGTTTATGAATTTGCATTTTAGTTTTTAGATAGTGGAGTTTCTTTACAAGATACTTGCTACCCGCGCGGCTTATTGCAGATAACACAGGCAAACCTGCGGCATAAACAAGTGTTCCGTTGAACCAACGAAAGTCTATTCTATATGAACATATAAAATAATTTTTGAAATCCCCGCGTATTACAAAGAATACAGGAAGAACCGCATGATACACAATCCTATGCATATGGCCATTCGGATATGATTCTATGTACCGGCGAAAGATTTTTTTTTATCGGGTGAGCAGTTTCGGAGATACGTACGAAACTTACAAAGCTACATACTCACAAACTTTATCTGTATATAGAATTAGTATAGATACTATAGTAGGTCACAAATGTAAATAAACTCAAGATAGTTTATCGGAAGTGTCCATGTTCACGGAAAACAGCTAATAGCCACTTCCTCACATTGTTTTAAGAGAGGTCATTTTAATGAGTGAGGCACAAAAAAAGCCATAAATTAAACCTACGCTTGAAAACCAAAACCTGAAAACTATGTCTTTACATTTTAATATTCACACATTCACATTCTCAACACACAATATTGGCCCCAGCAACAAATAAAATACTTTTGTTAAAAACGACAGATTTATCGCATCTTGTCGCTGACGACATGGTTACTTCGACTGCCAAAGTCAGTCATTTCTTCCTTTTTTTTTTTAAATCAAAAATATCCGATTGGCAACGGCGCCGTTGTCGGCCGCAGAGGAGATGGCGGGATGGACTGGACGTCTTTCAAAGGGACTGGCCAGAATTGGCAATAAATCGGGATAGTTGGAAATCAGCCTTGGACACAACATAGACTAAGAAAGAAAAAAATATTGGTTTCATACTAAAGTAGGTAAAGTACATTCGTGGCTGGCGTCTCCCGGTTAGTATAGCAATACTTGTGTTTGTCATTTCTTCCTTAAACTAGTAGACCTAAGTTTGAATCCTGGTTAGGCGAAAATGATTGTAATTAAAATGACCTTACATCCAATATGCCGTCAAAGACATCATCACGGTACAATAAATAAATTGTACCTACTGGAATGGCAACTGTCAAATATTGGATGTAAGAAAGTGTCCATTATAGGACAACTGGTGTAGCATAGTCAAAGTCAGTAGACTCTGATGGTCCTGGGTTCAAATCCCGGTAAGTCTACATTAGGGACTAGGTCGACTGGTAGATTTTTTCTCATAATGTTTATATGGAGGCTAGATTCGACACATCTAAAAAGAACTCATTCAGCAATTGAACCGCAACGTCGAATGTTAAGAAACAATGGCACATCTAATCAGAACATTTAATTTTAATCTAAAAAACACATTCCCTTTCGAAACAGTTGAGGCCCTATAGTTATTAATTGACAGGCAAAAGTGCAAACTTTCACTGCGACGAATTAGGTAACAGCCAACAATACTGTACAGGTTATTCGATAATTAAATTGAATTGAATCAGTTACTGAGGTCGTTTGTGCTTCTGATTAAATGTCATGGAATAATTGTATTATTAGATGATTAATTGTCATGAAATTGATTACTGATAGTGGGTTTCGTAATAGTTATTGTCAGAGTTCGAGAGAGTAGCGAGTATCACAGAAGGCAATAAATTATAATACGTCATCTGATATCTTTAGCTACGACTTTAAATTTTCGCTTCGAAGGTTGGTTAACCCTTTTCCAGGCTGGCAGTTGAGAAGTGACAGTCAAGTGTCAGTCTTATTCATTGACATTAAGAGACATGTTTGACAGGCAGTATGTGGTCGATATAACGCCTCTGCCTGGAAAAGGGTTAGCTAGTTGGTTCAACTGGGCATTTCCGCAAGTCGAGTCCAAGAACTTTATCAGTGCCTGGGCGCCTTGTTTACCGATTCGTCTAATGTGTTCGGATTGAATAGACGATAGGTGCTTTGTCGCTTCGACTATAAACGACGTGAGATTGCACGTAGCAACTCAACATAAAAATACACAGTCCTAAGCAGCATTAGGACTACCATGGTCCATAGGAGGCTATAGTACAGTCGCCATCACATACATCGGTACACTACCCATATAGGTGTTCAAAAATATCGGCACATGCACCCTAATGCCTTGAAAATAGAGGTGTGTTCCGATGTTTGTGAGCTGCTTGTTTGCTCCGATGTATGTGATGGCGACTGTACCTGATGATGTAGCTATCTATCGGTTTCGTAAACAAGATTGCGTTTGTGTCATTCATTTTTAAATACAATCTTGTACATTGAATTCACAAAAAATGGCGTCACTCAGAGTTCCCAAGATTACCAAAACATTAAAACATTCGTATAGAGCCATTGTCATTAGGCAACTTCAAGAGCAATAAAGTTGCAGGCCGCTCCAGTTAACTGTTTAATCGTGCTTGCGGATAATTTCATTGTTTCCAGCTGGTGTTTACAACGCTTACAATCACTACAGTTTAACCAGTATAAGTATGACCTTTACTAACTAATTAAATACAATGGTTTAGTGACCCAAAGCGAGTCTTGGCCTCCGACACCAGTTGTCGCCACTTATTCCGATCTTTCCCGCCAGTTCATGGCTTGAAGATCGCAGCGGTCTGACTCGACGACGTCAATCCAACGATATCTCGGACGCCCGACCGGTCGCCACCCAACTGGATGGCTCTGCTATGCCTGATCTTCCTTCTCCCGACCTCTCCTTATAGGCATAATTGTAAATAATCTCTAGGTGAAGTAATACTAAGCGTTTTGGTGGAGCGCTCGAGACAGGTGAATTGTATAGCTGGGCTAATATTCAAAGCGTTTCAGTTCACCTCACCACAGGCCTATCGGCCAAATCAGCATTTGGCGGCTGTCAGTGTCAATTGTCATGAGTGCTATCCTGACAAGGAAATCCAATGGAAATTTAGCACTCGGTAAATTACAAAATGCCGCATACCGATTCCGTCCCGCCTAATGGGAAGGTGCCTACGTCAGGCCTCCGACGCGTTGTTATAACATACATTTCCCGGTGTCAAGACATACTAGCGTGAGTGCCGAGGTGAAACAAATTGTGAATAGCCCAGCAGCGGCGGTACCACGAACTTCGAATCTCGAACTTCGTATATCTCCGTATCTATCGCACTTATGGTTTATGGTACTCGAGCGACCGAAACGGAGATATACGAAGTTCGAGATTCGAAGTCCGTGGTAGCGCCGCTGGTGTCGTAACGGTACTAAATAAACGGTCACTGCTATGCGACTTCACGTGCGTTACTAGTGCTTGTCACTGATCATCAAGTACGGAACTGTTTGCGCGGTAAGTGACACGTTAAGGGTCATGCGAACTGTTTTGACACGTATAATTGCGTCATTTACACTCTGTTTCTAGCGTTTTCTAGCACGTGGTTGACCCAAATAGGTGTTTGAGCACAAAATAGTGACAATCCTCTGTTATTCATCCCCGAAGCAAATGATTGTTATAACTTTAACAAGTATATCTGCGTGTATGTCTGCGCACCATCGTAGCTCTCAAACGGATTTCTATTTAAAAGCGAAATTCTTGCCTGCCCAGATGGTTCTTACTAAACATAGTTAAGAACTTCTTAGCTATATCTGTTGGGTCGAGGATGTTAAAATGTTTTGAATTAACACTAGTTGGAATGAATGCCGTCCTAACCTATCGTTAGATGGATACTTCATCATCCTCCTAGCGTTATTATTCCCGGTTGTGCCCCTAAAGGAGCCCGGGGTCCGCTTTGACACCTAATAGGTACCAAGATTTGGCATAGGCACTAGATTTACGAAAGCGACTGCCGTTTGACCTTCCAACCCAGAGGGAACCCGTTAGATCGATACTTCGTTTTATGAGAATCTAGCAGGTCGATCAAGTAACGCATTGTACGCGCGTCAGGTAGATTTAAATGTCTCGGTCTCTTTTTCTATGGAAAAATGACAGTTAAATTGTACGAACGCGAGTTACGTTACATAAATATGTCCCCGTCGTATTAT
Source organism: Epinotia brunnichana (assembly GCA_963854355.1). Classification (NCBI taxonomy): domain Eukaryota; kingdom Metazoa; phylum Arthropoda; class Insecta; order Lepidoptera; family Tortricidae; genus Epinotia; species Epinotia brunnichana. The sequence goes on along the minus strand of OY977954.1, from coordinate 1,827,431 downwards.
TAATGCGCGTCGGTACAATTTAACTGTCAATTATCCATATAAAAAGTGACATTTAGACCTACCCGACGTTCGTACAATGCGTTACGTGATCGACCCGCAGGTATAACATTACTTTTCGTATCTTGCTCAAAACGTTATTTCTGAAGATATCAAATGAGGAGATTGTACGTCTTGGGGACTTAGCTGAAACCGCCTGCATTGTTCCTGAAAGAGGAACTTTTCAATTTCTACATTTAAGCAATGTGCTTTAAATTGCAAGGCCACTTGGTTCACAAGCTGACCACACACATACAAACAAACACACACAAAGCCTGCGACTGGGAACTAAACACACTAACCTGTTAGCCGCAATCTCCGCTTTTATTTCGTTATGACTCTTTGTTGCCATTGTTATAATATTTGTGAAGTCTAATAAAGTAAGCCATTAGTTTATTGTATTGTATGTGACTTCTTGTTGGCAGCAACAATATGTCAAATTAGAGGTCATGAGTTCAAATCCCGCTAGCATAGCCGCAAGAAATTCTAAACTATGTTGGTTCCTTTCTTATTTCACTAGGGTACCATCAAAATGAGGTAGTAATTGGGGTATACTATGGCCTCCAGCAAGTAGATAGCCGTGCAAACATTATAGGCGTCCCAAAAACGCAGACGGTAAAAAAAAACCGTATGATGGATGCAAGAACCGAAATTTGATGGGTCAAAACATTTTTTTGTTTTTTTTTTTGTGTTCAGTTTTTTCTGTCTTAATTTTAAGGCTTTATTTTGGCACTGCATTTATGACTTGTATGACCACAAATTAATTTATAATGTAGTTAATACCTTTACTTTAACTACTGTATCGTCTACGGGAGAAACGCTATTGTGTTGCGCGTAACGCCTTGGCCACGACTTTGGTCTTAAGCGACCTTCGACCAGCGTTTTATCTGTTCATTGCGCGGTCGAGACGCGCAACGCACTGTGGTTAGTTGGGATCACGCGCAATGAACAGATAAAACGCTGGTCGCAGGTCGCTTAAGACCAAAATCATGGCCAAGGCGTTATTGTTCCTGATTTTGACCCTCATACCAAAAATCAATTGCAAAGGACACTCATTCATAGGCATTTTGATGTCGATAACGATATAATTTACTTTAAAAACAAAGTTTAAACCGACTTCAATTCATTACTTCGCCAAGCCACATAGGTAGATGAACATTTCCTTTCCAATTTACAACACGAACTGCTTTCCGAGAGCAAATGCGTTGATTATTAAAGAAAAAAAACCCAAGTCACTACCTGTGGGCTGATAATAAATATTTGAGGAGTTCCGTCGATTACTCAAGGATCTCGGAATTAACACTCTCATTAGTTGCTACTTCAACGGAATCATGTCAGAATCTTTGACATAACATCTTTGAGGAGTTCCATAAGTCATCTGTGGTCTTCATCATCAGTTCCACTTCTCCAAAATTGCGATTTCCGAGGGTAAATACACGAGTTAGGTATAACAAAAAATACCGAAATTACTGTACGTGCCTATAAAATTTGAGGGTTGCCCTTAATTTCCCTGGGACCCCATCATCAGATGCTGACTTAGTGACAATGGGACACCTCTTTCGATTAAAAAAAGAATTTTGGAAATCGGTCCACAATTGACGGAGAAATCAGTGAACATACATTAAAAAAAAACATACAGTGGACCTTATAACATCCTCCTTTTTTGAAGTAGGTTAAAAAGACAACGGAACACATCTCGCTGCCCCAATATTATATGGTTCTATGTTGCACTTTTATCAACTTGAAATTTGAAGTTTGTCAGAGTAACACTAAGACTAAATTTATGTACCCCGACAATTTAACATAGTACCCTGTAATATTGGGGCAGCGATCTGCTGATTCCAGTAAGTAAACAAATGACAGTCAGTTCCAATGCATTGCGAATGCCGCGCAGCCACTCGACGCGGGTAATGAAATGACTAGTTAGGCAACTTAGGCACGTGTTCGCGTCATTGACCGATGCCGACGATATGACAGGACTACAATTATAAATAAAATAAATAAATAAATATTTGCGGAAAATCTTACACAAATCAACCTAGTTCCAAACTAAGCAAAGCTTGTACTATGGGTACTAGACGACGATATAGATACTTATATAGATAAATAAATACTTAAATACATAGAAAAACATCCATGACTCAGGAATCAATTATAATATTTATAGTGAGCAAAAGTTTATAAAAGAACATGTCATATAAAGCTGAGTTCGGATTAGCTGTTTTGTATGTAGGTACATAAATAATATTTAGTCGATCGAGTGAGCGAAGCGAGCGAAGTTCTGTGCTTCACCTTGGGCCGAAAATCGTTTGTCCGGTGTCTGTCACACTGTCCGTCTGTCGCGCTGTCCGGCTGTTCTCTACAGCATGACGCATTTCTCAACCGATTCTCGTGAAATTTTGTGAGCAGGTTCATTAATTATATAGTTTTTTTTGTCTTGTCACTTTTTCGAAATCCCAAAAAAAAATTTTTTGTTGAAAAAAGACAGGCTCGCAAGTTCTACAGCTCACACCGCACAGCCACTAGTATTTAAACACGCTAAGAAAAAAAAGAATATGAAAATTAAACATATATGTAGGTACCTAATTATTGGACCTAGTTTCATATAATGACGACCGCTTTAGCTTAGTTGGTAGTGACCCTGTCTACGAAGCAAGAGGTCCTGGGTTCGAATCCCGGTAAGGGCGTTTATTTGTGTGATGAGCACGAATATTTGTTCCTGAGTCATGGATGTTTTCTATGTATTTAAATATTTATTTCTCTATATATAAGTATCTATATCGTCGTCTAGTACCCATAGTACAAGCTTTGCTTAGTTTGGGACTAGATTGATTTGTGTAAGATTGTCCGCAAATATTTATTTATTTTATTTATATTTTTATTTCTGCTTAAGACCTCATGAATACGCTGGTCAATTTATTTGGAACCCTCCTCCCCAGCTTCTTGTATATTATGTAAATTACCTCCATATTATTACGAGTATTAGGATTGTATATAGATCAATAGTCAAATCATAATTATAGGTTCAAAAGACTGCATCAAAATTGAATGAAAAATGGGGAAAAGCATATTCAGAAATAATTTATTGGCTTTAAGTAAAAGTACAAATTTCAGCCCTAAGAGCTGTCTCCATAAGGATCAGAGGCACGAGACGACAAATCGGACCTTTCGAATGCGAATATGGGGCTGGCATCTTCTGGAGAATTGTTCATCAAAGGGACCTATGAAAAAGCTATAATTTATTACGATGCTGTTTAAAGATAATATGTACTTGTTGTCATTCATATTTATTGATTAATCGTATGACAAAGTTGTGACCTGTTCGAATAAACATTACATACCTACATAATTATAGGTACGTTTGTGCAAAGTCACAAAATATTTTACACCCTTGACATTCAATGTGTTCATTGTGTTCACACATACCACTTTTCCCGTTGCTACTTTAAATGTAACACTACAAGCGTAAGAACTATTATAACATAACTAGTCTGTTTACAAGTATGTACATGTCACTTAACGGGAGCATATCCAGTCATAGTGCAAACCCACGTGCATAATTACCGAAGGTTGTACCGTGTTACGCAACCGTTATTACCGTAACGGTCACGTAACGGGGCTGTAACCCGCGTCTGTGGTCTATTTACTGTTGGGTGACGCCGACGATCGATATTTGTTTGGAAGAACAATGAAACCGCAATTCGTTTTAAGAGATCATTGCGCGGAGCTTCTGAAATTGCTCCCACTACATAAAAAGTAACGAGCTAGGCATTTTTTTTATACTTTAACGGTCGTAATACGGCAAGTTATAGACACTGTAAGTCAAAGTCAAAGTGATTTATTTTGTGTAAAACGTGGTAAAGAAGGTGGTAATGTTATACCCAAACTGCGGGAAAGAGTATCTATCCCACTTAGGGTTTGCAAGATCCGCCAATATTTTGGATCCGGATATTTCGGATATTTCAATTCAACAGATCCGGATATCCGGATCTTTCGGATAATACGGATCCACAAGGTTTTTTTGGTATAAAGTAGGAATTGTAAGTTTAAATCAAGAAAAAACGGCTACACCACCGTATACCTGAAATTTTTTAAATAGGTACGCATTCCCAAGGTCATAAAGAGTATAAACTTCATTTTTTTATTTACAACTACTAACTAACCGGGAAAGCGAGAGTTACGTCACTGAATAACAACCAGGGGTAATCAACGTAACGTTCCAAACGCGCGTTAGCTATCGAACTGTCATTTTCCCACATAAAATTTGACATGTAGATCTACCTTATGTGCGTACAATGCGTTACGTGATTGACCACAGCAGGTCAAGTTAACTCCGTACCTGGTGCTCGTACATATATTTGAATGAGCTCTATGTACCGGAGTTAATTCAATAGGGTTGTAACTAGGTATCAAACATAGGAGGAGAAATTGACAATGTGATCCGGACTAAGGAAAAGGTGTTTGTCTAGCAGGGGGCATTCCTTTAGGCAAGACTGTGTCTGGATATGGCAAAAACGGTGAACGGGCATTAATATAGCATACCATGCTTATTATATTACATGGTCAAGATCATCATACTAAAAATTAAAAAAAATATTACAACTATTAAACGTAGGTATTGTTGCTGCATTTACTTTTTACTTCCTGGGTCAACTATACTTCTTAATTATTTCTATAGGTTTATTTAACTAAACCAATCCCCTTATTCATAAAACTTAAAATGGCTGCTAAATATAATGTGCTTTGTCCACTTCTTACGAACACAAATGTCAAAGTGACAGATAAGGACAAACGAATTTTAACGCCATTTTAAATAGTTAAAATAGGCTTTTTGAACGTTTATGAATACGGGCGTAAGTCTTTAGTAGGTAGTTATATAGGTAACATTGGATTTATAATAATTACTTTGTGTCTTTGCCTACGGTGAGTTAGTGCATTTAAACCAACGCCAACTTTCGCCATGAAACTGCGACATTTTTACTAGGTTGTAGTATGTAGGTTTAATTAGTTTTTGTGACTAATACATTAAAAACAAAAATAATCTGGTCTGGGATGATGAAGTGGCGAATAAAAACAGAGATTGAGTCATCTACCATTCGGTTTTCAGCGTGGACTCGGTAAAAACTTCATTTTGTAGCCGTATTTTCGGTTTTCATGGTTGTATTTTAAGGATCCGTAATATCCGAAAGATCCGGATCCAAGAGCCTGTAAGATCCGGATCCGAAATTCGGCGGATATTTCGGATATCCGGATATCCGGATTGCAAACCCTAGGTGGTATACATATATCACAGAGAAACACACATCTCACCCGCCACTGACATGCAACAATTTCGAGAAGTTTTAATTAATCATAAATATCATAATGGATGTACACAATAAATAGAGTGTTAATTTCATTTAAAACTCCATTAATTAAGTTTTAATACAACTTAACGTAGCCGGAGGCGGTCCGGGTGAATCATACATTAATTATAAATAAAAATAAATAAATAAATATTTAAGGGACAATCTTACACAAATCGACCCAGTCCCAAACTAAGCAAAGCTTGTACTATGGGTACTAGACGACGAAAAACATACTAACATAGGTAAAACAATAGAAATCATCTATGACTCAGGAACAAACATTTGTGCTCATCACACAAATAAATGCTCTTATCTACTGGGATTCGAACCCGGGACCTCCGGCTTCGTAGGCAGGGTCACTACCAAGTACCAACTAGGCTACAGAGAGGACTCTATATTGGTTAGATGATTCGTGTTAAGGTGGTTCGATTCCCATACAAAACGTTATTTGACATTCGTAGGCTAACGGCGTGATATTTTAAGAAACTTATGTAACAAACTTTCATCAATTGGCTTCCCATTTGCGCCAAATTCCCCCTTTCCTAGAATAAACTTGTATAAACTAGATTAATTTGAGAAAAATAGTTTTCCCAAAATATCACGTGACAAACCAATTTCTCAAATTAATCTAGTTTATACAAGTTTATTCTAGGAAAGGGGGAATTTGGCGCAAATGGGAAGCCAATTTATGAAAGTTTGTTACATAAGTTTCTTAAAATATCACGCCGTTAGCCTACGAATGTCAAATAACGTTTTGTATGGGAATCGAACCACCTTAAAAGCAAGATACAATGAAGGCCCATCTTGACAATTGTCACCTGACAATGAGAATTCCAAGTACATTGCTGGATCAATAAGCTGTCCAGCCAACACCTTAACCTGTCGACGCAGCCATGTAAGTCGAATTGTCATTGTCAGGCGACAATTGTCGATTCGGTGGTCGAAGTAGTGGTGCTATATGCCTGTCGTCTTTAAGGTAGAGGGTTGCCTTCCTCAGTTCCCCGGTCTACGTTACGCCTTGGCCACGACTTTGTCCTTGGCCCCTCTGTCCATTGCGCGTGATCCCAACTAACCACAGTGCGTTGTGCGTCTCGACCGCGCAATGAACAGATAAAACGCTGGTCGCAGGTCGCTTAAGACCAAAGTCGTGGCCAAGGCGTTAGTTTACACGAGAAAGCGAAAGATTAAATTGGAATGCGAATAGATGCACAAACACAGACCTGTTATAAATATTCATTCACCAGTCATGTGTGGTCTAAAAGCAGTATTGTATTAAGCCAAAAAGGAATAACCATGTCACATTTACATGACTGGATAAATCGGTCCATTAGCATAATTTCCAATAGGCGTTAGAAGAAACTGGGCCTTCCGTCCGCATTCTGTAATACTGAGCTATTCATTTAAAGCATTGTGCCACGCCTTTACTGTGTTAGTAAGAGTGAGACGCATGTAATTTAAACACGAAATAGATAGTTATATACGTCGGTAAGTGTATTTTATAAGAAGGTATTGTAGTGCGGTGGGAACCAGAAATCCTGCTAGAACTCTGTAATTTGGAATAGAGCATGCTTTCCGTCATCCATCAGCGAATAGTGTCATCAATTGATCATGTACCCAACTTATAAGGTAGGTACCTGTACCTACTAAGAAATGTGGTAGGTTATTCCATACAGTGCCTTTATAATGAGATTTTATAAAACCGGTTGATAATAAACAACTTGTGAATTAAACTAGAATCTTTTGGGACCGTCAAGCGCCTTGCCAACTGTTTAACTACATGAGTATATGCTGTGTACCTACGCAGCTTAAGAAACAAAATGCAGGACCACCAGAAACAACACTGCATACCGATTAAGTAATAGTTATTTGTTATACAAGGGGGGAGAGTTGTATTTTACCTGCGAGTGTTCATTTGAAACAGCTAGCGAAAGGATTCTATGATTGGCCACGAGCGAAGCGAGTGGTTCAAAAATATAATCCTGAGCGTAGCGAGTGTTTCAACACACGAGACGTAAAATAACTTTTCACCCGTGTATAACACAAATCTTTTCACCTCACTACAGCGAGGAAAGTAAGAAATAGGGTAAAATAAAAGTAAAAAAAAGGAAAAAAAAGTAAAAAAAAGGTTTTATTTTAAAAAAGTAAAAAAATTAAAAAAAAAGTTAAAAAAAGTTTAAAAAAGTAAAAAAAAAGTTAAAAAAAAATATGTCACAAAATATACAAAAACCAAAAATAAACATTTAACGTTCTACGTCATAGTACTTTTAACGTTCTACGTCTACTTTCTTCACATGTGGATAAAAAGCGATTTTCTCAATAGATATCAAACGTACAAAAGGGCCTTTCCGAGCAAGTGAGGTGAAAAATTAGTTAACTGCGGTTTTCTTCAAAGCTCCCTGCTAAAATTACTGAACTGTGCTTTTGATATCAAATTGTATGCTGCGAGTTCGAGTAACTTGCGAAGTCAAGTGGACATATGCCATTAAGGTCAAGTAGGTACAAGATATAGTAGCTGCCCATTCATTTAAAATACCTGTTGTCACTTACGCTGGACTTCAATATAATAAATGTTTTGGAATTAAATACTTAATTACAACTTCTAACGTATATAACTTGTAATAACTGTTACTGGTACTAAACCGAGTGTAATTTAAAGGTGTAACTTAATTGTTGGTTATTCCATTCTCTTAATCGCTGACCAGCCTCGAACGTTTTAGTAATTGAAGTAGCATATACATATTATTATGTTATTCATCTTATATTACGAAAGTTGAATAGAGTTTACCCTATTTTTAAGGTTCCGTGCCCAAAAGGTAAAACGGTACTAAGACTCCGCTGTCCGTCCGTCCGTATGTCTGTCTGTCCGTCACCAGGCTGTATCTCATGAACCGTGATAGTTAGTTGAAATTTTCACAGATTATGTATTTCTCTTGCCGCTATAACAATAAATACTAAAATACACAATAAAATAAATATTTAAGGGGCCTGCCTCCCATACCTACAACAATTTAAAAAAAAATCGTGTTTTGACCCCTGGTTGACTGGACATTAATTGTTGCAAATTAGCTCTAGTATAAGTTATACCGTATAACCCCTTTCAAGGAATATGTCGAATTACCGGTCATCCTGTATAGATTGGTTTTGCCGATGAAGATTTTGTTTTTTTTTTATAAAAAATACACGCTTGCAAGTTTATTGCCTATTTTATGGATTTAAGGTTTTTGAAGTGCCATTTGACTTGTTAAACTGTGCCTATGGTGACCTCTACCTGCCGAATTAATGTTTAATTTAGATTTCGATTTTCGGCTGGCATGGCAAAATAATGATATTCATAAACTACTCTAGAATGAGATGTAAATTCCCGCTTGAATGTCCGATAGCTAAGGCGAAAGCCGCGACAGCTCCTAGGATGCGCTGTGATTCCAACACAGCGAATCCTCAAGTGAATAAAGGGTCGGCAACGCGCTTGTGATTCTTCTGGGGTTAAAAGTGTCCATAGGCCTGCTTAACTTCAGGCAGGCCGTAAGCTAGTTTGCCACCGTCGTTGTATTAAAAAAAGCTAGTATTAACTGTATTAACATTACATTAACATCATAATACATCGATAGTAATCGCATTTCATGTTGATATTACAAATTCAAATCAGGAATTAGCAGTAATTAGCGTGGAGGGCGACGATAAAATTATCATAGATATCTAATGGACAAGAAAATTAGTCGACGCAAACGCGATGCGTTAAAAACATGGTGAAAAAGCCGGCTGGAGTCTTCATTCTTACGCATGCGTCAGGCGACGGGTGGATCTAGTGATTTAGATACTGTTTATGGACAAGTTATAATACACGCAATAAAAATAAACTGTGTGTACCTCCAACGAAACTAGTAAAAACATTTAAACAAGGTCTACCTCTCAAAATTACTTTATATAATTTGCTACCCTCTCACATAACAAATATGCCGTTTATAGAATTTAACCCACTTGTTACTATCGGTCGTTTAAAAGGACACCATACATTTAAAATTCTCACGAACAATGAGGGTACTTATAACATGTTTGTTGATACGCATTCGAAACCTTTCAAGTGTTGGAAGTGGACATCTAATTAACTTTACGTGCTCAAAACAGTGTTCTATTTTTAAATATTGTTATATTTGGACAAATTATTCATGGAAACTTCAAGGTACGTAGTATTTGAAAAATATATAAACCTTTTATTTTAAAAACTAGCTGTTGCCCGCGACTTCGTCCGCGTAGAACTTTTTATCGTCTTAGAAAATGATTTCTCTCAATACAAAATTTGAACCCTCTTTTAGGGGCTAATTAAAAAAAAAGTTGATGTTCATTTTCTAGTTTGTGAACAAACAGTCTAAAACCAAAGTTAAAAATCTCATACTTTAAAAATGCCTTGAAATACTCAAACTTTGAACCAATTTTAACACTCTTAGGGGATGAATTTGGAAAAACTCTGAAATCAGTTTTGTAGTCTTTTAACGTACAGAATAAGACCGAAGTTAAAAATCTCTTACTCACACTTTAAAATTTTATTGCTCGCCATTTAAAATTTGAACCCCCTTTTAAACCCCCTCAGAGGTTGAATTTTTCTAATCGCTGAAAGAACTTTTTTCGTAAACTTTTAAGTCTCTAGCTCAAAAAAAGTGTTGCCCATACAAAGCTTTCTTAACCCCCTTAGGGGTGGAATTTTCTAAAACTCTGAAAGTACTTTATTATTAATTTTAATAAGTAACATTTTGAATAGTTTTAAGTCTAGTAAAAAAAAAAGTTTTTCCCACACAACACTGGCTACCCTTCTTAAGGATCTTAAGGATCCCCTTAGGGATGGAGTTTTCTAAAACGCTGAAAGTTCTTTTTTAGTATTCTAATAAGTAATCTTTTTGCAAAGTTTTAAGTCTAACTCAAAAAAAGTGTTGCCCATGCAAAGCTTGCTCTCCTTTTTAACCCTATTAGGGGTGGAATTTTCTAAACCGATTTGTGTTCTTTTTTTGTATTTTAATAAGTAATCTTTCTACAAAGTTTCAAGTCTCTAACTCAAAAACATAAACTTTCCCTGATAAAAACTTTGCACCCCTTTTTATCCCCCTTAGGGATAGATTTTTTCAAAACGCTGAAAGTCTTTTTGTATTTTTATAAGTAATCTTTCTACAAAGTTTTAAGTGTCTAGCTCAGAAAAAGTGTTCCCCATACAAACCTTGCACCCTTTTTTAACCCCCTTAGGGAATGATTTTTGTAAAACGCCGAATGTAGTATTTTTCATGTTCTAATAAGTAATTTTTCGTCAAAATTTTAAGTCTCTATTAAAAAAAAAATGTTTTTCCCATACAAACTTTGCACCCTATTTTACCCCCTTAGGGGTGAAATTTTCCAAAACGCTGAAAGTACTTTCTTTGTATTTAAATAATCTTTCTACAAAGTTTTAGGACTCTAGCTAAAAAAAATAGTTTCCCACATACAAACTTTGCACCCCTATTTTAGCCCCCTATTTTTAGGGGTAGAATTTTCTAAAACGCTGAAAGTACTTAATTTGTATTCTGATGACTAATCTTTCTACAAAGTTTTAAGTCTCTATTTAAAAAAAATATTGTTTCCCCCATACAAAATTTGCACCCCTATTTTACCCCCTTAGGGGTAGATTTTTTTAAAACACTGAATCTAGGTACTTTATTTGTATTCTAATGAATAATTTCTCTACAAAGTTTTAAATCTCTATTTAAAAAAAAGTAGTTTTTCCCATACAAACTTTGCACTCTATTTTACCCCTTTAGGGGTAGAATTTTCAAAAACCCTGAAAGTTCTTTATTTGTATTCTAATGACTGATCTTTCTACAAAGTTTTAAGTCTCTATTTAAAAAAAAAATGTTTCCCCCATACAAACCTTGCACCCCTATTTTACCCCCGTAGGGGTGGAATTTTCCAAAACGCTGAAAGTGTTTCATTTGTATTCTAATAACTAATTTTTCTACAAAGTTTAAGTCTATAGCTCAAAAAAAAAAGGTTCTCCCATACAAACTTTGCACCCCCATTTTACCCCCTTAGGGGTAGAATTTTCAAAAATCCCTTTTTATCCCTAGCCCACGTTATAAAAGCAACATACTGTGCAAAAATCAACTCTCTAAGATTAGTAGTTTCGGCTGTGCGTTGATGAGTGAGTGAGTGAGTGAGTGAGTGAATAAGTCAGTCAGGACATAGGCATTTATTATGTAGAAATAGATAGAAGATAATGAAACTCCCATTCAAATATCTCAAAAAATTATGAAGCTACATCCGCAGTTAGAGTGAGAAAACGATGAGGGACTGTGACGTCAATATACTCGAGCGTCATAGTAAAAAACAATCGTTTCATATGAAGGTGCGTTTTGCGGAAAAGGGACAGAACATACCCCCTCTTAAAACTTTGGACTCTTATAACTTAATCATTACCTATATAACCTCTTGCTTTGTTTTTTTCTCCATTTGACTATATTTATTTTAAATTCTTTTTCGAGAAAATACATTATGATTATTTACCATATTTTCGATTCCTGAGCTATAACCACGAACTTCGGAATTCGAAAATATTCGGGTATCTCTATCTCTATCGCACTAACCATACTCGAGTGACAGGGATGCAAATATATGAACATTGAGTATCGGTTTTCGTGGTAGCGCCGCAGGTACTTTGGCTGAATGCGCCGAGCGCGTGCCATTGTCATTCAAAAAAAACAAATTCGTGTTAATTATATTGTTCAAATTTGTTGATTTCATTTATTGAAATTACGACATAAAACGACATTTGCGCATATAAGTTCTCATATCAGAATCGAATATTTTTTTATGGTTTATATTTTAGCATTTGTCTCGTAAAGGTCTATCGTAGACGGGATTTAAATTATTAATAAGTGAAAGGCAAAGCAATTCCGCCATTTTGACGAAAATTTGACGGTTCTTATAGCTGACAGTTGGAGCAGCGTTTGATTTCAATAAAAATAAATGAAAAATTAAATGAAGTCGTATATTTCGGAAAATTAATTAACTGTCGCAGTCGGATAAAAACTATCCTAAGTTGCAGCTAGAATAATAAAGTACCTATATAAAATGTTTCATATTTTTCCGTTTATGGGATGCTGAGAACATTCGAACCGCGCAAAGCTTAGTTTCAAACTGGCTGATTCTTTTTTTAATTTAGAGATTTATTATAAGTGGAGATAAATACATTTCTAAGATGTACCTTAGCTTTTGAGTACAAGTGATATTATTCTTAGAATATATTTACAAATCATATTTTGTATTGATTATTGTTGGCGTCCTTTTAAAAGGCCAATAGGGAAATGTACTTCTATAGTAATTTTCCATTCTAGGAGGCAAAATAAGACTTGGTCGCGGCCTTTGTCATTAAATGAAATAATTGATGTGCTTGAAGAGGATGACCAGGAAATACCAGATCCTATCGTTATTTTGCCTCCCGAAAACTGTAACGCTGACGTCACCGATGAGGATTCTTTACGTCTATCTATCTCATTGATGAGTTGAGACTGCGAGGGGTTCGAGCAACTGGAACTGTACGAGAAAATCGTATCTCAAAATGCCCATTGCCTGCCAACAAGGTATTGCAGAAGACACCTAGAGGAACATTCAAATATCAGTCTACACGTGCTGAACAGATCGTAGTATGCAAGTGGCATGATAGCAGCCACGATTGAACCTGTTGCAAAAGTAAAGAGATTTTCACAACAACATAAAAAATACATACTTGTAGATCAGCCAGCTGTAATTAAAAAATATAACGAGAATATGGGAGGAGTGGATCGATCAGATCAAAATATTAGTCTATATAGAACATCTGTAAGGGGAAAGAAATGGTACTTCTCTTTAATTTGTCACGCACTAGACATGGGTGTGCAAAATGCCTGGCAATTGTATAAAAATAATGGGGGCGACTATGATCTTCTTCATTTTCGCCGATATGTTGCGACATCTCTTCTTGAGAGCTATAAAAAAAATGTGGAACGGAAAGATACACGTACCTCTCAAAAGTATCGAGATTGTGTTCGTTTGGATGGGAAAAATCATATGATAAAATACAAAGATACTCAAAGCAGATGTATCAAGTGCCACAAAAAAGCTAATTTCATATGTACAAAATGTAATGTAACCTTACATGCCAAGAATTGTTTTGAACAATTTCATATTGCTGAATAAATGGTATAAGTGCACCTCATTAATTATTTTATTTCAATTTAAGTGAATGTATAAGTATCGTACATTCAAGGTAGTATATGTTACTATCGTCCTTTTAAAAGAACACCATTTTCCTGGTTTTCCATGAGAGCACGATTTTTTTAAATATTTTTCCCATGTAATGTATATTTTTTACTGTACTTACATAGAAATTTATCAAAATCAAAGGTGTTTAGTGTGTTCAGTAACAAGTGGGTTGAGCAGGCTTAAATGTTTCTTTCAATGTAACCCATTTTACACAATCAATGAATTTACAGAAAAAATTAAACAAGAGAGATCCATTTTATAATTGTTATACATATACCTTAGTAAGTACCTACGTAGATAATTCAAATACATTTGACTTGTAAAATTTCATTATTGTTATCCTATTTTAAGTATAAGTGCATGATTAAATTAAGAGAATAGTGTTATGTACTTGCTAGATGTAACGTTATTTTGTTACTTGGCCAAATAAAGAAACTTGAAACTTGTTACGCGTATTAGTATCGATAAAACTTATACTAAAGCAATACTTACAAACCGATCGTAAAAAGTGAATCTACATCGACTAACAGACGATCCATCCTATAAATCATCTACGTAGAAACAGCCACTTTTTACCCGTGTTACCTCGAACGAAAGTCGGAAATAAGCGGAACAGCCAATTACCTTTATATCATGCCTGCGAACATATAGATTCTTACGTTTTTGCCGAGTTTTATGTGCGATGCAAATTCCGCTTACTTACACGGAAATTACAGTTGAATTTTCATTACGCGGCAAGGCACTTTCATTGACAAATTTGCGTACGGGCATCGATGCGAATTAGGTAGTAGTAGTACGGAAATAAGAAGCATTTTTTTATTATGGGATGTCATAAGCTACTTTCGTCATTTTGCTTGCGTATTGAATACATTTGATGCATGTTTTTATGGTAATAGTAATCGTCTCCACCACCCAAAAGTTGTCTGGACGAGATCGCTTTTTAGCGATAAAACCGCCTGTTGTCTAGCATTGTTGAAATTTGATTTACCTCTGTTTTTCTATTATGTACGATTATTTACCTACTTTGGTGAGCAATAAATAATATTTGTATAGTATTGTAATGTAATGACATTAGGTACTTACGCAATGTAGGTAGGTACTTATATTTGTTTTGTTATTGTTATAGGTATCGTTTTGCATTTTTAATATCTAATAGTTTGATGTCCGGTTTTCGTTGAATGAAAATAGTTATGATCACGATTTTTTTATGTACCGTTAAACAATCACTATTGTGTTCTTTCAAATAAAAATCTTGAATCTATATAAATAAAATAAATAAATAATAAAATTTATTAATTTAACAAAAAACACACTTAAATTATAAACGTTATATCCGTCAGACGCCAAACTAGGCTGAGCCTGTATCTTGGCCGCCTGCGAGTGCGATTAACACGAACTACTTAAAATATTACCATTTTGCAGTACAAAACTCTAATTCCTGTTTCATTAAAAGTATACATTGAGATAAGATTAACATTAACATTACAATTTAAAATTACTATTTGTGCATGGGCGTGTGTGTACGTGACTGCGTGTGTGTGTGCGTGATATATAAGTATATATAACGTTCTTCACACTGCCAACGTCTACAATTATTACACCGAGTACTAAAATCATTAAAAATAAGGATAATTCTAAACATTCGTACGAAAGTATACGCACTCATAAAAAACGGAAATGAAACGAATCAACAAAATTATTACATCTGACGATATTGAGAATAAATTGGAAACTGTACATAACTATAAAAATACGAGTAAAATAATAAACTGACCGTTACGGCGAGTTTTCTACGCGATTTTTCCCATTAGCTAAAATTACCAGACCCCTTCCTTATATTATATGTCTTATAACTCACGTACCAAATAACTTTGGTTAACTGTAACTATCCAGAATAATCAGAGCTCACTGCTAGTTCACGTTTCATGAAAGACACGTTCCAATTTACGTCGGCCGGTTTACCGATCAATATTTATAATCAGCGATATAAATTACATTGTATGCAAGTCATCGTTATCGTGTGGTATAATCCTGGCTATAAAGTGATATAACTTCCGTTGCTGTGACGTCACTTCCTCCTGAGCTTTCGAAGTTTTATGATAGGTGCTTGTCTTATAGGGTTCTTTTGTGTGTGATATATCTGCATATATCAGCGTCTATATAATATAGTACCTATACCTATCACACGATTATAATATTGCCATGCTCAGTATGTAGGTACAGTCGCCATCACATACATCGGAGCAAACAAGCACGTCACAAACATCGGAACACACCTCTATTTACAAGGCATTAGGGTGCATGTGCCGATATTTTTGAACACCTATAGTGTACCTATGTATGTGATGGCGACTGTACACTAACACTACCTTAATTGAATGTTGTATGTTCGTCTCGAACCTGTTTTTTAGGGTTCCGTACCCTTTGGGTACGGAACCCTAAAAATCGGGACCCTATTACTAAGACCCTATTACTAAAAAACGGGACCCTATTACTAAGACTCCGCCGTCCATCTGTCTGTCTGTCCGTCTGTCACACGTATCAAGGCATTATAACTCAAAACAAAATCTTACCAGAATTGTTATTTCCTTCTTCCCCGTCGACTGATAAAAGGACCTGAAAACAATAAAGAAACAATATGTTAACAATTCAAAATTAAACAGTAGAATAAGACGCAATATTATCGAGTTTCAACCACATGGAATCCGAAATTCAATAAAAATGCCCCGCTCTCAACTCTTGCTTTATAAATTGATTCCTTGATTGCAAGATTTGATTATTGAGAACCGATGGCCGTTGGGGCGGAAAGGTTCTCGAGTGGCGACCACGTACCGGAAGGCGCGGCGTGGGTAGGCTCCCCCCCACAACGTGGACTGATGACCTGGGGGGTAACCACATAACGTTCCGACCGCGCGTCGGTACAATTTAACTGTCAATTTTCCATATAAAAACTGACATTTAGACCTACCCGACGTTCGTACAATGCGTTACGTGATCGACCTACTGGTAAAGGTCGCGGGAGTCCGCTGGATGCGGGTGGCGCAGGAACGGTCACTTTGGCACTCTCTGGGGGATGCCTATGTCCAGCAGTGGACGTCTTTCGGCTGATATGATGATGATGGTGATACCTATGCCTAGGAGGTTCACCATATAGGTACTGGTTGTTCTCCAGCGATGGGTTAATTGTGAATAACTATGTAGTAACCAGCCAGCACGGCTAAGTATAACAAGACGGCGCGCGAACTCTCTCAATTTTTACAAGCTTTATATTAACTTGCACTGTTCGTATGTAAGTATGTAAAGTATGTAAGTTGTCCGTCAAAATTTGCAATCGATTTTTCAGTCACTTCCCGTTATCTAATTGAGCTGAAATTTTGCATGCATATGTATATAGCATGACAATGCAATATTATGTTGACTTGGAGCTGATCTGATGCTGGAGCTGGAAGGTGGCCATAGGAACTCCGCAATACAACGACACAACCCCATTGAGTTTGGGCTCGTTAGAATCGTCTCAATGAGTAGTTGATGATGGTATGCAGAAAAGTACAGTCGGCAATAAAAGCCTGTACCAAAAATGAAATTTTTGACAGAAACTTATTCTAGCACTATCCGTCTCTCTCATATTAGAAACCTTAGAAAGAGACGCATAGTGCGAGAAAAATCGAGAGAGCTCGCGCGCCGTCTTATCATAGCCGTGTTGGTATCGTTATCTCGGGGTCGATGACCGCAGATAAGGCTAGCATACAAACGCGTCTCGGCTGGATGCAGTGCAATTAAATTTATAAGTAGTTTTCATTATGTTGATGCCTGATAGTGATAATTTTGAATTGCTTGTTAGTTCTAGTTAACGTCCACGATTGTTAAGGCGATGATTTCAGTCTTTGTTGAGCATTTCTAGAAACATTTGTATATAAAGTTAGCACACAATTAAGTTAGCCTTCATTATTCCTATTTTGTTACCCTTTTATAATTTGAGAATGACAATGCTTTGAGATTCTTTATAAGTAATTAAGAAAATATAAGGATAACAGAGTCTCAATTTCCAAGAATAGCAATACAGTCCATATGAAATTATTGAAAAACATAGTAATAAAAACAGAATTGTAAAAGCTAACTTAATTGAATTGTTAACTGTTAATATATATATATATATATATATATATATATATATATATATATATATTACCGCGAAAATGTTGTCATTTTTATTTTGAAAGAAAGATCTAGGAAAATTAGGGCATCCCTATGAAATACCGGGGACAATAGGGCTCTAGTTATTTCTCTATCAAGTATATATGCAATAATATAGGTATGTATATTATATATAAATAGATTAAAGTTTTAAATAGCCCCCGGCCCCCGACATAACAAACAACTCGATGGATAAATAAAACTTTCGATAAAAAACCGTACTCGAATCGGTTTGTCCGTTTGAGAGCTACGATGCCACAGATACACATACATACATACAGATGGTTACCTATCTTAATCACTAAATTTCATTTCCCCACTGTATCGGTAGTTCGAATTTTCAGTTCGGCAAAAAGCCATTTTTCTCTGAAACCATGAAATTTTATCATAAAACAAACCTAGAGAGAGATAAGTTACTGTCAAAAATTTCATTTTTGGTACAAGCTTTTATTGCCGACTGTACTTTTCTGCATACCGTCATCAACTACTCATTGAGACGATTCTAACGAGCCCAAACTCAATGTGGTTGTGTCGTTTTATTGCGGAGTTCCTATGGCCACCTTCCAGCTTCAGCATCAGATCAGCTCAAGTCATCATAATATTGCATTGTCATGCGATATACATATGCATGCAAAATTTCAGCTCAATTGGATAACGGGAAGTGACTGAAAAATCAATTGCAAATTTTGACGGACAACTTACATATTTACATACTTACATACGAACAGTGCAAGTTAATATAAAGCTTGTAATAAAAATAACAAAAATTTTAATGGCATCGACAAAACTGGGCTTTTGCCGAAATTGAATTGATTGCGATAGGATACCCGAATACAAAGACTTAGGATACACCCATCCATGTATACAGATAGGAACACAAGACTACTTACATGTGAAATTTATAAACCCCCTCTTTTTGGTAGATCTTGATCTATTTACCCTCACATTACAATGTTGTATGTCCCGAGCTTGTCATTAAGTTGCTCACGCGCAGGTAATTAAGTGTTTAGTATCACGTTCCAATGATCGGTGCGTGCCGGGCGTCAAACCTTGGACCACTTGTGCCCAAGCCTACGCTTGCGTGCGATTGTGCACAAATTTTAACTATTTCGTGTACGGTCAACTAGAAAAAATTGGCTGTGCGATTTCATCTTAGAATTAGGAGCGTAATTATTAGAAAAAATAGACACTTTTAACAACTCCATTAAAAAAAAAAAAAAAAAAACAAACTACGGGATATCCATACGGTGTCCGTTAAAAGACTCTGAATAGGTACCTACATAATAGATTTTTTATAAGAAAAAAACAAAGAAGAAGAAATAAATATTGACGCTTTTTTAATGCAAAAACGGTACATAAAATCAAAATTAATAAAAGAAAAGCGAAATATCAATAAATTATCTATTCATTATTGTTTATTTTTTAATTTATAATGACGACGAGAAACGCTCGGTCTCCAGGGGCCTATTTCATAAAACTTTACAAGCGTACAATTTGACAAAATTGTACAATTTTCCATAGAAACAGTTGACAATTTTGTCAAATTGTACGCTTGTAAAGTTTTATGAAATAGGCCCCTGGTCTATCATGAATGTGAGAAGTGTTAGAAAATCAAAATATAGTAAACGTGCGCCTAAATCGTAAACGGTAGTAAATATCAACACTCAGACATGACAATGACACGTTTTTATTAATCAGAATAATCAGGTCAATTATCTAGAGAGAAGCTAGAATTGTGTTGGTGTAAATTTTTTATCATTTAGAAAACTCTGTCCGTAATCACGCGATCCGCAGTTTTGTGAGAATTTCACAACTTCTCCGACAGGCGTGGGTTGCCAGCGATAAAAATGGGCTAGATATAAAGGCATTTGTACACGATGTAAATATCATACGAGGGCTGCCTTTTAAGTTCTGTCGTTTGCAAACCTCCCGTGATTGCTTAAAAAAGAACTAGTGTCATCTTAAAATATTTGAATTTAGAATTCGAAAACAAAAGAATGACTCGAAATCGGCCCAACCGTTTTAGTACAGCATTCGTTCAAAGTTGACAAATCAGTTGTGAAAATGGAAATTTCGAAGGAAAATTTACGTGCGAAAATGTTTATAACTTCAAAAGGGGCTTAACGCGACTTCAGTGCTTCGAAGAGTTGACTACGGTTTTCAATGATAAAGCACCCTGCCTCCGGACTGTGGAACGCTGGTATTTAGAATTTCAACGTGGTTGCTCTAGTCTTGGTGATAGACATCGTTTCCAAACGACACAACTTAAAAGGCAGCCCTCGTAGTTAGTAGGAAAGATATGTGGTGTCTAGCTAACTTCACATGAAACCCGTGGAGGATGTCTAACACATTGTGGGTATAATAATACCTAGTCGGTGTTTAACTGTGCCCGGAAGTCAACGAGGCTCCTTTTCTTATGAGCTGTATGTAAAAAGATTGAAGCAGTTCTTAATGGTAGTGTTTTTTACAGTGTGGACGATTTTCGTAACTATAGGAAATTGGTATAGGGACATTTTAATAATTATTATTCCCATTGTTATTTATATTGTAGTTTTTAATTTTGACTTGTAATAAATGTTATGGGTCTTAATTGTTCTTCTTCTCCTTTTTTGACTTGTGCTATTCTTAGTGCATTGAATGAGCTCAAAAGAAAAACGGCCGTTTTAACTTTGAACGCATAGATTGACGAATCCAGCAACGTAAAAACTATTAGATATGATGTATATGTTCAAGGTACTTAAATACAAAATAGAGTGTGTAGCGGCCTACTTTTTTAAATATCTATCGTTCAATTTGAAATAATCTCAATTATTTACCAGTGGCGCTAGTGAGCACGTGAACGGACTCTTATAAGGAATGGACAAAATCATTGTTCTACAGATAAGCTGTTTATGGCCATTCGGACATCTTAAAACCATCTCACTACATACAGCGTGTATATACAATATAACCGCATATTGTAGCCAGACGTAGATTTTAGTGTTATAATCTGATATTTATAACAATTATTAATTTAGCGTTATACTGCCATGGCGTAATTAGTTTTTGAAATTTTTTTGAGCAGCAATGTACGACATACACTCATTTGACACATGGAAGGAGCTGGTCACTTGTGACAGTTGTGATGTCACATCAGTAAGACAAATTAGTGATCCATTGCGTGCTGAATTATTTTATATGAAAAAAAAAAGTTCGCTTTTTTAAATAATTTATCGATAAATATATTAATAAGTGCCTATTCTATAACCCCCTAAAGAACATATATAGAGAAATACATACTTAAATACATACGAAACATCCATGACTCAGGAACAAATATTCATGCTCATCACACAAATACATGCCCTTACCGGGATTCGAACCCAGGACCTCTTGCTTCGTAGGCACAGGGTCACTATCAACTTAGTCTAAAGCAGTTATTAAGTTCGGTAATGTGTTTTGGAATTATATTGCAGAATTTATACAATTTCCCAAGAACTTTTTGCCTTACCTATATACGAGCCTGTAAAAAGTTGTTTTGAGTTTCCCTGTGCTTCTGGCATGCAACGCCCATTTCCAGTCGCACTAACAACTACATACATAATCCCAGAGGGGTAGGCAGAGATCACGGATAACAACTACACGGTACATTTTGTATGGAAATTCTTCTATAGTGTTCCTTTCTGCATTACACTCCATTATAAGTTAAATAGATGCTTAAGAGGATTGTGAAGTGCCGATACGCGGCACCAGTAGGTATTTAAAAAAAAATTATCTGTTTCACACCGCTCTGTGCCTCACCCGTATCGTGCGATAGAGAGAGTAGCTAGTCCTGGAGGCAATTGCCTACATTTCCTTGTTGAAATATTGTTCCGGGTGATAACGTTTTTACCCCCCTAAACCTTTATGAAATGAAATAATTTTGGTATTATTAGATTCAGTACACTATAATCTATGTCTGTACGTTTTCTTTTTTTAGCAAATCAGATTAGATTAATTAAAAAAAAATAAAACGATAGACAAAGTTTTTAAGTCAAAAATATCGATTTTTAGATGCTACTAACTTTTACCGCAAGCAATATTTCTTAAAAATCAAAACGTACAGACCTAGTTTTTCATTATATCTACAACATGTCCAAAAATTATAATAATCAAAGAATGTTTACGGGGTGAAAAACGTTATCGCTTTTTGTTTGAAAAATTACAGGTTCACAATCCTCTTAAGCGAAATGACTGTCGGCAACACGTGAAAGGCGTCATCAGTATCATAATACTGGCATAACGATGACATTATACCGGTGTGAGAGCAATGCGCGCTGGTCATTGGTCATGTGGAGAAGGTTGCATGGACGACACGCAATAGTTAGCGTTCATTTTGACAATGTGCGCCAACATTTCATCTGTTGTACAGGTGGCGAAAGTTGAATTCTGGTTTTGGAATGATTTAGCAAAACATTCGTATTAAAATATTGTATAGTAGGCATATCTATACAGGTAAAAAAGCGCGTCTGTTAATTCTTTATCGTGATTTTTAGGGTTCCGTACCTCGAAAGGAAAAAACGGAACCCTTATAGGATCACTTTGTTGTCCGTCCGTCTGTCAATACCCTTTTTCTCAGGAACGCGTGGAGGTATCAAGATGAAATTTATATCAAGTACTCTAGTCTACTGTCCCTTGGAGCTGTGAAAAAAATCCTTCTAAGCCAACGCAATCAAAAGGTACTTCCCGTGAACTCAGGTTCTTGAAATTTGGTACGAAGCAACGTTAGCACACGTAAAGGAAAAATTGCCAAAAATCACTGAAAATTTCATGTCCAGTATAAACTGACACGCACTAAGTATGTGAACACATACTTAGTGAGTGTCAGTTTATAGTGGACTTTTTTCTATTGTACGGGGTGGTCCGGAACCCTCGGTGCGCGAGTCTGACTCGCACTTGACCGGTTTTTTGTTAGCAGGTTCAATAATTATAGGTACATGGTTTTTTTTGTCGATCAAGTTTTTTTTTATTTTTTATTAGAGAAGCTCGCGGTTTCTACACCTCACAGAGCCACTAGTAAGTACCTAATTACGAATAATATCAGTAACTACGATGAACAATTAAAGACTTTACTACGTGTACGTGTAAATAGCATTTTAAGCACGTGTTTATAGAAACAAAAGTCGTACGTGTTTCTGTATTCCCATTGTATAGAGAAGTTTTCCACACAAGTGTAGAAATATGTCTATGATAAGATTGGAAAACGCCGCGTGTGTTGCGTTAATTGCATTTAGAAGAGAAAAAACTGTTTTAAACCAAATCACGTTCGTACATGACCACCTCGCCCATTCAAATGGGGCAAAGAATATTTATTGCAAGACGTTTCATTGTTTACAGCTGAGCTATGCGAAAAGGCATAAATTGTTGACACCTGCCTGGCTCACAAAACGTTATTTATTTAAATCAGGCAACAAGGCCCATATTACAAATACATTAAAAACTAACATACATATCGCTCGCTCCCCGTCGTTTATCAATCCTATCCTATACTATTATAAATGTGAAAGTTTGGATGTTTGGATGTCTGGATGTTTGTTACTCACGCTTAAACGGCTGAATCGATTTGGATAAAATTTTGCACGAAGATAGTTTATAGCCTGGATTAAAATATAGGATAGTTTTTATCCCGGGTTTACGCAGACAAAGTCGCGGGTGGAAACTAGTATCATCATAAATTCATACCGTACGCACGCGCGAGAGTCTATGCGGCGACCGGGATGTGCCCAACAAAGCTATAATTTTTAGCCAAGATGTATTAAATGAAAATGAAATGAAATGCCGTTTATTCACATTAAACATATAGATAAGCACATATGTTACAGTCATGTTCTTGTTCCTTAATATGTTTAGCACAAACAGGCATGTGAAAATAAGCATTAGGTACGTTTAATTCATGCTTATGTAACGTCAAATGCAAGCAAAATAATAGTTAATTGTGGCTCAATACAAAATGTCTAAAGATACTATTATATAATTTAATATGGTAAAAGAATAGTTCAGAATAATATATCGTAACATGCCATATCACATTCGTAAAAAATAGAAATAGTCTCTGTAGAATTTGTAGAGCGTGGCTGGTAGAGTTAAGCCGAGTGGAGTAAGAAGCTTGCGTTACTTGCGATATATTTTTAACGCTGAAAGCTATATGAGTTAGGGAGTCTAGGCAATCACTTTACATTTAATGTTTTCAGTGGGTTATACCTATATTCTTGTGTGTGCCCTTTTGATTTGATTTGTAATAACTATACGTACTGTCTACTGTGGAATCTAACTTACCTAATCGGCAAAACTGCAGTATTTTGTCTACATGAATGTTACCTAAACATAAAATGTTCCTATCTTCTTAATGTCCCTCGTTAAATTCAATTTTTGACAACAACTGCAAGAGCTGAATGTGATTGCTATAGACAGCTGATGACTATTAATAAACTGATAGTGGTACGGCTTATATTGATATATTATAGATATTGGTAAAATACTAAAATACCATTAACTCCGCTCTTTGATTTTTGTAATAAAATTTAAATAAATACTATCATCATCATATCAACTGAAAAAGTCCACTGCTGGACATAGGCCTTCCCCAAGGAGTGCCTGTAAATACTATACTATACTATAACAATGAATATCGTAGCAGGTCTGCGTTGTATATTCTGTGGCAACACCTTGACGAGTAACGGGCGCGGTCGATGACAGCAATCTTGCTGCAACTCACCAAGCTCATCCACCTCTTCGCGACAACGCCAGTGTAACTTTGACCTCCAGACACTCATAATTGCTAAGAATTTCGAGGTCAAGACATACTAAACACCAGCTCGTAGACGAGTTGCAAAGCGTTTTGAGAATACCAGCGCGGGCGCGGGAACTTAGATAAACTTAATTTAACATCGAGTAAAAACATTCCCAATTTCAGCACTTCTAATTTGAGTCTTACGCTCGCTCACATAGAGTTTATATTCCGTTTAACGTGTTTGAAAACTCTCAAAGACTGTATTCTTAGATCAATAGCCTTTTTATCTAGCCGACTTTTGTCCAATTACTTTAAAGTTGTTGTGCAAGTCAAGTGTATTGATTAGGTGTGCATAATTTATCATTATCTGAACAATTATATCATAGCAATAGAATCATTAGATACAAATAATAGCTCTGATTATGTAATCATGATTGCAATGATATCATCAACACGTTAAACTATAGCTATTTGTTATTTGTTCATAAGCAGTGATCGGAATTAGGTGAGCTAAATTAGGTACCTACCTATTCTTCGCAAAAGGATATACTTAATAAAGAATGGTTACAAGCAGATGAAAAAGTATTTTTTTCCTTGAATACCGGGTATTCTATATTTATTAGCCTGTAATGTCGCTGCGACACGTCGCGTCGCCTATTGCTGCTGTGTGCGGTCGGGTTCCAACTTAAACCTTAAGAGAGATCCTAACATCTACACATCCAAATACCCAGACTTTAAGAGTAAATAAAGTCTGGAGAAAGCAAATTCACTCATATCATTACACGTTAACACTAAATGTCAGATGAACATAATTATTAGGGCATTTATTTGTGAGTTTATCACGAATATTTGTTCCTGAGTTATGGATGTTATATATGTATATAAGTATCTATATGTATTTATCTATTATATATATCATCGCCTAGTACCCACAACACAAGCCTTACTGAGCTTACCGTGGGCCTAGGTTGATTTGTGTTATCTTGAGCGACAGACAGTGTTGCCGCGTAATTGAATCTAGTGGGCACAACTTGCGTTTGCAAGACTATATTCTCTTAGGTATAGTACTCCTTTGTTATTGTTACAAGTCAATCTCTTTTCTTACTGTACAGCCAAGCTCTAGTCTAGACGCCGCGGAAGTTGCCACATGGACCTTGGATTGGATAAGGTTGCTGGTGACTTTTCTAGTACCAATTACGGAGAGAATGGCGGTAGAAAAACTTTATCATTTGAAACAAAAACACGGATATTATTTACGGTTATTATTTTCAGTGCATGTGCAGCCACGTAAATATTATGGCGATTCATAATAAACATTGTATAGAAAGAAAGAGAAGCATTTATTCGAGATAAAGCAGCGTTTTGTCACGACAGGGTTCTATCCCAGCATAATGCTGGCATTACTGCCGACGCTGATCTTCGGATAGTTGTATGTGTTACAAAGTTGGCTTTTCTCTGTGCCTTTAATACCATCTTCTTATTGGCAAAGAAAGTTCCGCATACATGTGGTCGAGGCCTAACGGACGCGCAACCGACGAATCCCAAACAAGATTCATCATCATCATCGTCAATATCAGCCTCTAATCGCTGACTGCTGAGCATAAGCCTCTCTTCGAGTATGCCAGTTATCCTGGTCCCGTGCTAGTCTCATCCAGAAATGACCCGCGGTCTTACAACGTCAACCCATCGAGCTGGTGGACGACCGACGCTTCTTATTCCTGTAAGTGGCCACCAAATCCGTTAACGTTTTGGTCCACCCACTGTTCCACTGCCTGGCAATATGTCCTGCCCAACTCCACTAGAGTTTGGTTATGACTTCGCCGACGTCACGCAGCTTAGTGCGACGTCGGATCTCAATATTCCTCACTCGGTCTTGTAGCTTAATGCCGAGCATGGCGCGCTCCGTGGCTCTGTGCTACCCGTAGGTACTTTATGCACAGCCTCGTTTGTGAGCGTCCATGTCTCAGCACCATACGTCATTGTGGGCAGGACACACTGATGATAGAGGTGAGTCTTCAGGCATTGTGAAACTTCAACGGATTTGAGGATGGCGTCTAACTTGCTGAACGCCACCCAACCCAGCTGAATTCTCCTGGAGATCTCTATGTTTTGATGCTCCTTGTCAAAAGATAGAATATTCGCGCGTGCAAACAGAACGCGACAAAGACTCTAGCTTATTTATCACACACTTAACACACGAACAGGCACGTTCGCTACGAGGAGATCGCTTTTGTGAAGATATTTGTGGGTGCTAATTTCTGAGAGAGTCCGATTCTATCTAATTGAAAATTAGAGTGGAAAATTGCGAAACTATTTATAAAATTCTATATAACAGTTATGTTTATCTTACTTTCGAAGACAGAACCCAGGTCTAATTTCGCGTTTGGGTTGGATTGGAAGGTTAGATGGCAGTCCCTTCCGCAGAAATTGGAGCTTACGCTAATACTTAGCGGTAGCAAGCGGACCCCAGGCCCCTTCAGGATGCAACCAGGATCACGCTGAGACGAGGCGGAATTGGAAAACTATTCGACTTTTTGACGACGGTGATAAACAAGCATGAAGTGTTCATAGCCTAGCGGCGCCTGCGAATCGGGAACGACAACGCAGGTTAAGCAAAGATGGCAGCGGTCAGTCTTTGGATGGGTGACCGCCTGTTTGAGTGGTTACTATAAATGAGCGCTTCCTTGCTTTGGAAGGCACGCTAAGCAGTTGATCCCGGCTGCTGTCTACGACAGTAGTCGTTAAGCCGAGTTAGAGGCCTTCGGGCGGCCTAAGATCCTCTAACAGTCGAGTTGCCCACTCCAAGGGGGGACAATTGTCACTTGCGTCCGCAGGAGCTACCAACCACAACCCTTCACGTGTCCCCTGGGTAGGTACTAAAGAGTGACAAACTCAAAGGCCAAATAATGTATGCCATACGATTATAGTACATTGTTTAACAAGGGGCGTATGAGAAATATTGCAAACGAGAGTCTATCAGGAGCCCGACGCCGTAAGGCGGAGGGCTTTTGATGACTCGAGTTTGCAATATTCTTACGCCCGTGTTATACACAATGTTTTTCATCACATTTGCGAAGAAATAAATAACCAAAAAAGACAGAAAACCTATGTTTTATACAAGCGCATCAATCAAATGTTGACGAGATTGACAACTTCACTTCCAGATCAGTGCGAGTGGAGGGCGTAGCTTCAATATTTCAACCAATCACAGAGCCTGCTTGATTATATTTTCAACCAATCACAGAGCAGAATTCTTGTCGCTAGCGGCCGTCCAGATTTGCTTAACCAATCAGATCACACACAAGCTCATAACTCCCCTCTCCCATGTGTCATTATTTCCCGCGGGGACAATTTAGGCCACAATGGCCTAAATTGTCCCCGCGGTTCTGTATACAGGCAAGGAATAACACCATTTTCGAGCAAGTGTGATGAAAAATAACAGCCTATATGGCTTTTACCATGATGCCAGTCGCCTTAACCAACTGAGATATCGAGACAATATCGATATTTTCTAAGTAATCAACTCATGTGTAGACAATTACATGTCATTAAAATAGTTGCGAATGGCGGAGGGATAAAATAACTGTAATTAAAACGTTTATTGCGTGGGCAACTATATATTAAAATTCTTCGTGAGGTATCATTTGTTTTCTTCGACCAACAGAAGGTTTTTGTTATTTAATTTCTATTTTCTTGGGAACGTTTACGTCGGTATTATTAGCGAGCGTTATTAGTACAATTAACGCACAATGATGTAATGTGGAAAGGAAAAGTGTTTTCGTTGAACAGACGAGACGGTAAAATTAGAAAAGTCACCATTAAGAACGTCCAATAACGAAACAGTCTTATCCTCGGAACAATGATCTGAGGTCTTAACTATGCTACGAAGCTAGTGCTCCTGGGTTCAACTCCGATAAGGGCAAATATTTGTGTGATGAACACAAGCCTTATTGAGCATACTGTGGGACTAGAATGGCTAGATCAATTTGTATAAGATTGTTGTAATATTTACTTACTCAAGACCAAAGGCGTACATACCTAGTAAAAAATATGAATAATTAAAACAGATTAAGTTCAATTAAGGTGTAAAATATTAATAAATATAAATAATCAAAACATATAAAATTATACGACAACATCAAGAGCCTAGTAAAATATTCATAATGTTACAATATTAACTTTATCACAAATCCAAATATTTCCCAAAGTTCAAGGCGGTCAATTAATTTATTTGATTTAAAAATTAGATTTAATTTATTGCGTCCCCGCGTTCTCATTTCCATCGATCTAAGAACGCATCAAATCGTATGTGGTTGTTACGTGTTGATTCTAGGCTAGGTTTGCCTTCAATTTATTGCGGATCAAATCAAGTTTATGGTAATAGCACCATTTGATTTAGGCCGACAGATTCGGGTCGTTCGCTAAGGCCAATCGCGAATTGTAAAATGTTACAAGTTTAATATGGGAATAATATATTAAGCAAAGCTACTAGAAATGGGGCAGTTTGGATTCGTTGGTTGTTGCCTTCATTAAAAGTATGTGCACAATAAACAAAACATAAGTATTTCACTAAAAGTACACAACTACATGCGCTAAACACATAAAATTGGGAGGACATCGCTAAAGACGCCCGATCGTGCCAACTTGTATGAAGGCCAAGATCCACTTCGGGTCGCTGAGCCAAACTAGTAAGTAAATAAGTATAATATACCTTTAACTGCAAATAGTTTCCGGTAAGTCAGTTTAAGTTGTCTATTCGTTTTGAGAATAGAATGCGTGCGGGGCGGAAGAGCGAAAGGAAGACGATTTGAATATGAGACGGGGTATCCTACTTACTAAGTTGTAAATTGTATTTCATTTGCTTCACTTCTCCTTCGCCACATTTTAAATTTCATTTGGGTGAGGCAGGAACCAATTGATCTAGTATCTCTGGTATGACGGTGAAATCAGTCACGCAATGAAACCATCCGGCATCCCGGCGCATCAGATAATCTTGCAAATGCCAATGACTAGGATAGCAGGAATGCTACAAACGTCACTTTCATAATCTTATAATAATCGTTGCGTTGCGATACTGTCGTGACAGCGGACCATTTGGCATACTTTACAATTTGACTGCATTCATCCAGTTACAGATTGAGTGCTTATCGTAACTTGGTTTGACATTTCGTAACACACGACTGGGAAAAATAGCTTCATGAATCTAGTAGTTTTTCTATTTCATGCTTCGTTGACTTTATTATGCTATACGATCTGGCTGGCAGGTGGCATTTTTGACCCGTCAAAAATCTCTTTGGTTTACGAAAATGGACGTGTTTTTCTAGCCTTCAATATCTTCCTCAATTGACGATATTTTCCAGTATTCCAAAACTGCATTTAGGTGACACATGATACTGCAAAATTACATGAGTCGGTTAGTAGGTAAAGAAAAATATGAAATAAATGAGCGTGATACCCTTAAATACCAATATTTTTGTACGAAAAGAACACAAGACGGTTCCTCATTCTACCTCAAAAAATAAGGCTTGTTTACATATAAAGGCCGGGTCCAAATATAAACAAGTCATTACGCCTTCGTTGCTGGCCACATTTGGGTATTCCTCGCGTTTCACTAAACATAATACCCACAAACTATGTACCTACTTAATATCTAATTCATGTCATCGAATGTGATGTTTTGAAGCCCTACGTCGTATTTTTATGTAAATGTTATGGCCTCTTCCATTGTCCGCGCAACCAAACAAAATATTTCTATATTTATGAAATGGAAGATTCCAAAACTATTTAAAACTCAGCAATAGATGGGGCCCCTAAGCTATGTGAATGACTAACCAAATTAATAGAATGCTATAATATGGCATAGAGTTAACGAGCGTATGCAACCTTCAACGCATTCACACATTCACTGTGGGCGAGTGATCAATCAAAATTCAATCAAGTTACAAGCCCGATTGAAAGGCAGGCCTTTGTCGTGACCATCAAACATAATCATGAATACATAATGTGACGTTTGTCAGAAAACCCACATAGAACAAAGAATGGAGATTCACTGTTTAAGGCTGAGTATTTGCAGAATTAGAGAGTTTCAAGGCGTGCCTAAATTGATGTTTGTTTAAGGCGTGATGGGATATCTTTTAGGGGTCCCGTACCTTACTCACCAGTTAACCATCAGCGGGCCTAAGATGGTCGCCATTTTGAGGGTTCCGCACCTCGAAAGGAAAAAGCGGATCCCTTATAGGATCACTTTGTTGTCCGTCCGTCGGTCCGTCCGTCTGTCAAGACCCTTTTTTCAGGAACGCGTGAAGGTATCAAGCTGAAATTTATATCAAATACTCAAGTCTACTGTACCGTCCCTTGTAGCTGTGAAAAAATCAAACTTGTAAGCCAACGCAATCAAAAGATACAGCCTGTTAATTACTACAAATAAAATTAATTATTTTTAAAATAATCAAAATTTTACACTAAAATTTATATGTAAAATAAATAATATGTAAAATTTAAATGTAAAAAAAAACCTACAGGGTACTTTCCGTGAACTCAGAATCTTGAAATTTGGTACGAAGCATAACGTCTTAAAAGCACAGATAAAGGAAAAATTGCGAAAACCGTAAATTTTCAGTTACATGATATAATAAAAATATTTTTAGTAAATAAAAGGTTTGTACGGAACACTCGGTGCGCGAGTCCGACTCGCACTTGGCCTGTTTTTTTATTATTACTAGCTTTATATCAGTAATCAGTAATCATTTATTGTGTGAAGAATTCAGGTCGGTACATAGTCGAAGGTACGAATGACAATATAGTATCACTAAATCCTGCCTTTTCAGGCGTACACACATTTACTATGGATTCAACTACTTAACAATGAAAATACAGGTATTAAATTCATAAATTAAATTAAGTTATACACATGCTTTAGTCAATAAATCAAATCAAGATTGTATACATTCATGCATTCATTAAAAAAAAAAAACCAATCGTACTTGCACTGTTCGTATGTTGTATGTAAATATGTAAGTATGTTAGTAAATTTGCAATTCAGTCACTTCCCGTTATTAGATTGAGCTGAAATTTTGCAAGCATATGTATACCGCATGACAACATTGACAATGCAATATTATGATGACTTCGAGCTGATCTAATGCTGGAGCTGGAAGGCGGCCATAGGAACTCCGCAATAAAACGACACAGCCCCATCGAGTTTGGGCTCGTTAGAATCGTCTCGATGAGTAGTTGATGATGGTATGCAGAAAAGTACAGTCGGCAATAAAAGCTTGTACAAAAAATGACATTTTTGACAGAAACTTATATCACTATCGCTGTTGATAAGACGTCCCGTCACATTCTGACAAAATGCGAGTGCGAGAGTGACGGATGTCTTATCCACAACGACCCGCAGGAGGCCAGAAGCACAACATTACTTCACTTTAGAGCGAGTACTAGCCTTATACTAATGTTAACAACATTACTTCACTTTAGAGCGAGTACTAGTCTTATACTAATGTTAACAACATTACTTCACTTTAGAGCGAGTACTGGTCTTATACTAATGTTAACAACATTACTTAACTTTAGAGCGAGTACTAGTCTTATACTAATATTAACAACATTACTTAACTTTAGAGCGAGTACTGGTCTTATACTAATGTTAACAACATTACTTAACTTAAGAGCGAGTACTGGTCTTATACTAATGTTAACAACATTACTTAACTTTAGAGCGAGTACTGGTCTTATACTAATGTTAACAACATTAGAGCGAGTACTGATCTTATACTAATGTTAACAACATTACTTAACTTTAGAGCGAGTACTGGTCTTATACTAATGTTAACAACATTACTTAACTTAAGAGCGAGTACTGGTCTTATACTAATGTTAACAACATTACTTAACTTTAGAGCGAGTACTGGTCTTATACTAATGTTAACAACATTACTTCACTTTAGAGCGAGTACTGGTCTTATATTAATGTTAACAACATTAGGTACTTAACTTTAGAGCGAGTACTGGTCTTATACTAATGTTAACGACATTACTTCACTTTAGAGCGAGTACTAGTCTTATACTTATGTTAACAATCACTTGATGCAATAGGCGTGTTCTGTGATCTGTCTAAAGCCTTCGATTGCGTGGATCACGACACACTAATTCGAAAGCTTAACTATTATGGCATGAAGGATAAGGCACTTGATCTCCTCCAGTCTTATTTGAATGATAGAACTCTAAAAGTAGACATAAATAAAACCAAATCAGCTGGGTCTATTATTTCAATGGGGGTCCCTCAGGGGTCTATTCTGGGACCATTTTTATTTCTTGTCTACATAAATGATTTGCCTTATGTACTTAATGGACGACATAAATTAGTTCTTTTTGCAGACGATACATCGATTATATTTAAAGTCAAAAGAAACCAAGACAATTTTAGTGAAATAAATAATGTACTGTCGTGTATTGTTCACTGGTTTACCATAAATAATTTGCTCCTTAATGCCAAAAAAACAAAGTGCATTCGATTCTCCTTGCCTAATGTACAGCATCAAAATAACGCGCAAATTATCTTAAAAGACGAAGTGCTTGAATTGGAGTATAAAACTGTTTTTCTTGGCATAACATTAGATTCGAAATTACAATGGAGTCCACATATTTCTACTCTGGCAGGTAGACTCAGTTCAGCTGCTTACGCAATTAAAAGGATTCGTCAACTTGCAGACGTTGAGACGGCAAGGTTGGTATATTTTGCCTATTTTCATAGTATCATGACTTACGGTATTCTATTGTGGGGCAAAGCTGCTGATATAAATTCAATTTTTATTTTACAAAAACGTGCTATACGTAGTATTTATAATTTAGGGTCACGCGTTTCTCTGCGAGATAGGTTTAAAGAAATCAATATTCTCACCGTTGCCTCACAATATATATATGAAAATATAATGTATATTCGTAAAAATCTTGACATGTATAAATTAAAAAGTGATGTTCATAATTATAACACCAGAAATAAAAATAAGTTAGTCATTCCCCAATACCGTCTCTGCAAAGTGAGTAATATGTCATTTATGGGGAACTGTGTACGATTTTACAATAAGTTACCTTCTGATATGCTAAAATTGTCTGTGAATAGATTTAAGTCGAGCGTTAAACGCCATCTTATAGAGAAATCCTATTATACTATAAAGGAATTTATAGATGATAAAGAAGCATTTTATGTAAAATAGTTAAGTTAAACTTGACGTGTAAAAGAGCTAGCTTAAGCCTATTTACAAAATAAATATTTTGATTTTGATTTTGATTTTTTGTGCAGTAATGAGGTATTTTAGACTAGAAGTTCATAGACCTTAAAAGAGAAGACGGTTAGCGGCAAGCGTTCGTCCTCGTTATAATGATCTGCTTACTTACAATGATGAAGCGTTTCGTGTACCTACTCTTATACAGGCATCATTAGTATTTTGTTTTTATAATAAGGTTCATAAGTGTAGGTACAGATATTTATAAGACGACTGAGAAAATTACGGTTTTTTTGGAAATAATTCAATATCAGGCTAATTATTTGTATATGGCTTTTATATGTTATTTTAAACAACTTTTACTATTGTAATCAATAATTCTATGGACCGGAAGTTAGGAAAAAAATTTAACCCACAAGCAAACATGCTATCAGTATTTTTATAATGAAAACATGTTTAAGTACACAGGAGAGTTACTACCTGAATCCAAAAATATATGCATCAGGAAATAACGGCATTTGAATTAAATATTTTACGACCTTGAGATAATATAGAATTTTATCTGGCCTATAGAAAGGTTTATTCATTAACAAAAATAAGTGGATTATGCGCGTATCCCAAAGAACGTATATAGACGAAGTCAATTGTAAAGAATGTAAAGTAAAGAAAGTTTATACCATTTTCGCCTGATTTTTACGGAATTTATGAAGATTACTTTTCATTATTTTTTACCGTATCGGTATTAAATTTAGGTGGACTATTAATGAATATTTACTCAAATTACCCAACCTATTTTTTGGTGTAAAAATATGGCTGATATCGATATATTGTTGTGTTTTCATAGAGCGAAACCGTAAAGTTCTCAGGGTAAACACTGCCTCCGAAGCTGCGGCCTTGGTTCAAATCCCGATAAGGGTAAATATTTGTGTGATGAGTATGAGCTTGTGTTTTGGTTATCTTCTGTTTAGGTATTTAAGTATTTATACTTTACTACCTAAACACTCGCTTGTGGCAACCACAGTTACCAACTTTGCGTACCACTAGACTTATTTTAGCAACCGTGGTTGCTATGTGAAGTATGGGTTGCATTGATAAAAATTAATATTAATTTTGCTGCTGGTTGGAAAGAATATGTAGTTCTGGCCATCTACTTTTCTCCCAATCGCAATCTAGCTGAGTTTGAACTGTTTTTGGACTCCCTCAGAGCAGTAATAGGTAGGTGGTCTTGGAGACCCATGCTGGTCCTTGGAGACTTCAATGCGAGGTCCAGTGCATGGGGGGACACCATCACCAATCCACGTGGCCGGGCCCTAGAAGCCTGGGCTCTTCAGGCCAACATGTCTCTTTTAAACCAAGGAACGTCGCAGACCTGCGTACGATATCAGGGAGGGTCCGTAGTGGATGTAACATTTGCCACTCCGGCTGTCGCACGCCGAGTACAGGACTGGAGAGTAGAAAATGAGATGGAGACCCTTTCGGATCACCTTTACATCCGATTTGCGGTCTCTCATCATTCTACATCATTAACACGAACTAGAGAGCCTAGCCGATTCGTTCGCTGGGCCTGTACTAAGATGGACCGAGAGCTTGCCCGTGAAGCAGCACTCGTGCAGCGCTGGGTTACTCCCAGCGCGATGATCGAGACATCTTCGGTGGACGACCTGGCCGACCATTTACGAAGCTCGTTGGTCAAAGTATGTGACGCGGCCATGCCTAGGATAAAACGTCGCACGGCCAGACGACAGGTCTACTGGTGGACACCGGAGGTTGCAGCATTGCGGGCAGAGTGCAACTCCGCACGCCGAGCTTATGTGCGGTCTCGAAGGCGCTACGGCTTAGACCTTACAATTGAGGAGCAGCTGAGGGGCGTTTACCGGGAAAAACGTAAAGCTCTACAGGCTGCCATAAGTCAGTCCAAGGCTAGGGCGAGAGAAGAAATTCTGGCCAGTTTGAGCCGGGACCCCTGGGGGCGTCCGTATAAAACAGCACGGAAGAAACTCCGAGTGCAAGGCCCCCCTGCGACAGAAACACTTCCTAGAGAAGTTTTGGATCGGGTCATGGGAGAACTATTCCCGGCATCTGTGGGACACGAGCCTCCTACGATGGCGCCGCCACTTCCCGCCGTTACTGAAAACGGAGTAGATTTTCCCCCAGTTAGGGATGGGGAAATGACCAAAGCCTTAGAACGACTCCGTAGAAGACGGACAGCCCCCGGGCCAGATGGCGTTCCAGGTCGGCTACTGTTTGCTGTGGCAGAAGCATGGGTAGACTGGATTCGGGAACTATTTAACAAGTGTCTGCGTACTGGCCAGTTCCCAACCCTATGGAAGACGGGTAGAGTTTGCTTGATTCCTAAAGAGGGACGCCCTCAAGGCCACCCCTCAGCATTTAGACCTATCGTGCTGTTAGACGAGGTGGGTAAACTTCTTGAGAAGATCTTGTCTGACCGCCTCGTTCGACATCTCGAGGAAGTAGGACCGAACCTTTCTAGTGTTCAGTTCGGCTTTCGGGCAGGCCGGTCTACTATTGACGCAATAGACTACCTGAAAGTTCTCTCCAAAGAAGCTACGGATGGAGGAGATGTAATGCTGGCGGTCTCCCTAGACGTCAAAAATGCTTTCAACAGTCTCCCATTTGAAACGCTCAAGGAAGCCCTTCAGTACTTTGGAGTGCCTGTCTACCTGAGGACACTGCTGGGAGGCTACTTGGAAAACCGCTACGTTGCGTGGGAAGACGGAAGTGGATCAATGCTCCAGCGACAAGTTAAACTTGGCGTCCCACAGGGATCTGTCTTAGGTCCCACATTGTGGAACGTCGGTTTCGACTGGCTCTTGCGAGGCCCAGTCCTGCCGGGCATGAGTGTACTCGCTTACGCCGACGACACCCTCATCGCATGCAGAGGTCACTCCTATGAGGAGGCTGCCAGAAGAGCCACGGTCGGGACATCACTTATGATCGACCGAATTCATCAGCTGGGTCTCAAGGTGTCCCTTCCAAAGACAGAAGCTCTCCTATTCCATGGTCCTAGGAAAGGCCCTCCTCGAAATGCCGGAATAAGGGTAAATGGGGAGGTAGTGACGCTGAAACCTCACATCAAGTATCTGGGTCTTATCCTAGACGGACGATGGAACTTTGGGGCACACTTTGCCAAGCTTGCTCCGAAGTTAATGTCTACAGCCGCTGCCCTTAGCCGGCTGCTCCCCAACATCGGTGAGCCCAATGCCACGTGCAGGCTCCTGTATTCAAGGGTCATACGGAGCATGGCTCTATACGGGGCTCCCATATGGGTTGATGCCCTCTCGGCGACAAATAAGACCCTACTCCGCAGACCTCAAAGGGCAATTTCGTTAAGGGCCATTCGAGGATATCGTACGGTATCATTTTCAGCGGCAACGATCCTGGCCGGGGACTCTCCTTGGGACCTCCAAGCACATGTGCTCGCTAAGGTCCATCAACATAGGGCTGAGAAAAAAGCGGCAGGGGAGTTCCCCGACCGGCAGGAGTTCGACCGCGTTCGAGCGTTTGCCCAGAACGAATCACTCCGCCAGTGGAAAGAGGAGTTGGGGTCTGCGGATTACGGCTTAGTAACAGTAGAGGCAGTACTGCCTCACTTAGAACGCTGGGTTGAGAGGCAGCATGGAACCCTGACGTTCCATATGGTGCAGCTGCTTACTAACCATGGCTGCTTTGGTAAGTATCTGCATCGCATAGGGAGGGAATCCTCCCCTTGCTGCCATGAGTGTGGCGCGCCTGTGGACACGGCGCGTCACACTTTAGAAGAATGCATTGCGTGGAGGCCCCAACGGGCTGCTTTAGAAGCAGTGACGCGGTCGGAGCTCTCATTGTCAGGTGTTATTAGGGCCATGCTTGACAATAAGGAAGCATGGAAGGCGATGGCCTCCTTCAGTGACCAGGTTATGTCAC
The DNA here is from genome assembly GCA_963854355.1 of Epinotia brunnichana. Lineage (NCBI taxonomy): Eukaryota > Metazoa > Arthropoda > Insecta > Lepidoptera > Tortricidae > Epinotia > Epinotia brunnichana. Next base: position 1,789,695 of record OY977954.1, on the reverse strand, counting down.
AGAAGGAGGCCGCGGAGCGGGCACGCGAGAATGATCCCCTCGCGGATCCGCTCCGCCGGCGACGGGCGGGAGGCAGAGCCAGGCGCTACGCGCATTTACTGCCTCCTCCGTAGTGGGATGGTGCGGGGTTCGGGGGATACCCTGCAAAAATGAATCCCACTGGACTGAATGCGCTGACCTGGCGCGCAATGTCTGCGGCCCGCTACCCTGTAGGTCGCCCGTCGGGACGTACGCGGTCGAATGCGGAAAGCGATCCCGCGGCGCCCCTTTCTTAAGGCGGAGCTGGCAATCGTTGGGGTTTTAGACGGTAGTCCAAGGCTTGCCGCGGTTAGTCCGTCATACCCGCCCTGTCCCTTCCCCGTGGCGGGCGGGATGCGTAAAAGCATTTCCCCAACGTAAAAAAAAAAAAAAAAAAAAAAAAAAAAAAAAAAAAAAAAAAAAAAAAGGCTACCTTTTTTAAAATCCGATAACAAGTGAGTGGGTAAGAGGCTAGGTCCATTTGAATTTAGTTGAATTGAAACTTTCGTGAGTCATATTATCCCTTTATATTTATTTACTAGAACATTGTTGCAAACATGTTCGATGAGGCTGCTACGTACCTTCGGAGATACAGTTAACTGACTATTGGTGAACCTTACTACCACACGATAAGGTCTACTTATGCAACTCCAGAATAATCACAACCGTTGCCAACCTTTTATAGATTTGAGGATTCGTCGTGTTGGCAGCTAAATATACGGTTGTGGCCTGTAATAGAAGCAATAAATTAAACGGTAGATTATTAAGTTTGTCAACAATTATTTCCACGTGGTTTTATTAAAAAAAAAACAAAAAATATCTTTTGAAAACAAAAATGCAAAAACTATTATGACTCATTACATGATGTTACCTCAAAATCTGCATTGACTGCTGTGATGATGTCGTTGTGCCAAGATACATTACCTACTTGGGGGTCATCATACATTAACTATCGATCAAAATTTCTCCGAATCCAAAAAAAATAAAATGAACACAAGGTACTGCAAATTAATGCTCTAAGGAAGCGTCCTTTTGAATATTTGCTCCTATTACAGGCTACACCCTACCCCGTATAAAAGACAAATGCAGGTTAGCGTTCAAGTGCAAATCAGCGTAGGTAAAAGGACGCCTCTTGGTGGATTGATCGATCTTAAAGATGAATCACGACTAATTATTAGTTAATCCACATCGGAATTATGATAAATGGCACGCACGTGTTAAAAATGTTGACCGTACCGTTATAATGTTAAACCAATCAGATTGTACACCGTTAGCATTCAGCGCTGGAATTAGCAACCTGTTCTAACAGTTTGAATGCATAGCCCTTGCTAATAAATAGCCGGTGCCAGTGTGACGATGCCGTGGGGCCGATTGGGACAAAAGTTTCGCATTTTTGATTTCAGGCGATATAGCAAAATATAGATTTTTGAAGCGATGCGGCTTCTAACTGAGACGGCGAAAAAATATAAAAGATATATCGTTCAATATTTAGTTACTAAACTAAACGTTTAAATTACTACAAAGTCAGAATATTTTATGAAAAGAGGCTGTTTCCAACTAAACCCGTACTCTGTACCCGCTCGAAACGATGTTGGAGAACTTTTAATGTTTGCTCATCATCATCATCAACCTGTAATCGCCCACTGCTGATCATAAGCCTCTCTTCGCGTACGTTTGCTACCGCTTCAAAACTACAAGTGATAGTTATGTCACACGGTTCTTTCGAACAATTATTGGTCATTTATTTATCTAAAATCTGATTGTTTCGAAATTATATTTTGTTGACGATATGATTTTTTATTCAAATATCGAAAGTTAGTCCGCGCGCGGGCGAAGAGCACAGTAAATAGGTATATCGAGCTGTAAATGTGTTTCGCGATCATTCTGATACGTTAGCTACGCTTGCGGGGTAGCGATTCGTGAAACACGTTTCAATCAAATTGGAATACGAAACGCACATGTCAGATTGACCATCCAGGAAGGAATTTGTAGGGAAATGGTCATCGTAGATCTAGCGCGGTAACATGAAGCTTTCAAGTTACAGCTTACGTAATGTATTACTGATTGGGAGCAGAATAAAATATAAATATACCTACTCGTAAGTAGTATTAAATATTAAATATAGTAGGATCGCTTGATTTCGGATATTAAAAATGGTAGCCTAAATTGCTGTAAAAATAAATTTCATAACCGCCTATACTCCACTTGGCAAATGAAGTTCCCACAGTCGATTTGGGGGTGTGCCGAAATACCTACCACCTACTACACTCAGAGGCAATGAAAATGGGTCACTTTCCATGGATTTTCTTATACAAAGTGACCCATTTTCATTGTCTCTGAGTGTATATGATTTTGAGGATTATGCTAACACATCACCATACAAAAGCCTTTCCCATTTAGGATAACTTTACTACAGTTAGCTGGAGCAAATAACCGTTACAAATGAAGGAAGTGGAAGTGGCCAGGCAGCGTTTATCGAAGATGGAATAATAAACGAGGCTGAAGTAATTGGCATGCATAACCATTGGTCCTCAGACAGGGTAGGTAATAGCACCTCGATTTATAGCTGAAGACATAGGCCTGTATTCCATCCTATATATTTGACGAAAGGTAGAAAATCTCTATTCCGAAAAATTACACACAGTACGAGTATACTCAATTATTTTCTTCCTTACAATGAACCAAATGAACTGAATGTTCTCATATCCCACACCAGCTGATTATTTTTTGGTTAGCTTAAAGGTCGACTGGTAGAGAATGCCTTATGGCAATATGTTTTCCTTTTGTATTCGTATTAACTTGTCTTATTGCAATAACGGCTATAGCCGTACTTGTCATTTAACTTTGTACCTCATGTTTTGGCAGTGCGGCTATGACAGGTAGATACGGCGGCCGGCGAATGTGTTAAATAGATAAATTAAAAATTCTATTACCTAGTGCCCAAATTTCACAGATCTAAAATCAAATGTATCATCGACGCTTAAGAATCAATACTAACTAACATTTATGACGTTTTTTACCTTTTAATGCAGTTAGTTGCAGAAAAAAAATAACGAATAGCATGCCACGCTTCCTGTAAAATTGTATTTTTGTTACTTAGACGGTATTGATTATTAAGAGTGCTCTTCAAAAAAGCGCTCGCTCAGAATTCGGTATTTTGACACGCGTAGTGCGTTTGTGTGTGTAAATACTACTACCACCCACACAAACGTACCTATCCCCCACATGCACAGCGAGATCGCACCAGCCGCGGGTGCCGTCCCTTTCTAGCTATATGTAAGTGCGATCGGGATAGAACTAACCGCGGAGCTTGCCGATGCAAATAGCTGTATAGCGCACCGTTGGAATTCACTCCGTGACCGATATTGATACTTGCACTAAAAAGTGGTAAGTATTACTTCGCTAACATGATGTTCTAGAACATCATGTTAGCGAAGTTAGATAACTTGAATAAAGTAAGTATTTGATTTTTGAGCACAAGTTTTCTATTTGTATTAAAATACTATGATATGACAAAGTATATTTAGTTTCGTTTTTTTAGTATAAAATAAACTAACGAGTTTTAAAGTTGTCAGTAATAAGAATAATAATTTGTTTTACGGATATTAATAGTTTGCATGTTATCTGAGTCTTATTTATATATAGTAATGTAATGAAATTATACAAGTAGACCCACTACTAGGAAATTACTGGGTACTTACGTATTCATTTCTTGAAGAATTTTTTTTTTGTTATGTACAGTAAAAGAAAACTGCCTTTCATAGAAATAGCTATGTCCGTTTCTTACCAAAGGAACTGAAAATTATAAATTATACAAACACAGCTTTTTATCTAGAATGCAATTAATTAATGCGTGATTTTATTCAAAAGCCTAAAACCTCAGATGATAAAAAGGAATAGATATGAAACGGGGGCTTGGCGCGTGTCGGTGCGACATGGCCAAATGGGCATGTCACTGCCCACCGCATGTTACTCGCAATTTGCCGTGAATCTGAAATGTTATTCCACGTTTACTCAAAATGCCGAATTGTAGCGTGGTTACATGCAAAAATAGGAATGAAACTAAAACCTACATGAATGGTGGAGTCACGCACCACATGTGAGTATTAGTATTTTCACTTAAGTCAGTAAAAACTAATATTTTAATAAATAAACGCAACGCCGCATCATTTCTCGGGATCGAACTAACATATCGAACGAAAAAGCATATTTTTGTTCTATGCGTTGTACATTGATCGTTCAATACAGTAAACCACGGCGCAATGTATTAAACCACTATGGATATGGACGATGCTTGAATTTTTTAGTGGTACGGCCGCTGCTTGGCGTCGCAAACTAGAGCGGTGCCAAAGTGCAGTTACAATTTACGCGTATTCGATAAAATAGAAGTACGATATCATACTAGTTATTTTATTTCGACTACTTTCGCTGTTTTATTTTATTTAATTACTTGTTTTGGTTGGGTGCCTATCTTAAAGGTAACTAATAACATACTAATAAGATTAAAAGGCACAAAATGTTTACGGTACCTACTAATAAGATTTTCACTAAGTTGCAGTATGAACGGTAAATAGACATATTGAAATTGTATATACAAGTATATAATTTAGTTGCAAATGGCTTCAGAACAACTTTAAATGTGATATTATTACCAATATTTTTTTTTTAAATGAGTATGTTTTACTTTCATTTCAAATGTGATAATTGAAGAAGAAATCTCGGTTTCTTATTACAGTTTTCCAAAGAATCCGATTAGGTTCTAAAAAAATGGATAGATGCTACTGGCAGAGGTCCTAACTGGTTTCCTGTACAGAGAAGAGTTAATGTGTTCGTAACATTTTCAAGAAAAATGTTTCCAACCACTTAATAAGAGCCGTACACTTTTCGAATATTTGACACCTCGCTTGCTTGAAACCTAGGTGTAAAATGTATGGTAACACATCTTCGCACATCTTTGGTGGATACTCGCCCTTAGCCTTAAATCTCGTAATATGAGTAATGGACATATTATTTCGCGCCAAAATGCGAGTCGGATCGGCCTGGTACCTACAGGTCAAAAATATCGATGTGACCAGATTTTTAAATGTATGTGAACACGAACTTATAAAAAGCCGTTTATGTTACTCTGTAGGTATTCGTCAATATTTTTTACTTTTGCGATTTATGGTAAGTTAACAACACGTGTTATTTAAACTTGTAGCTAGAAGTTTAAATACCACCACATAAACTTACCATGTTGTTGAAGTTGTTACCCATCAATATCATAACATAATATTAATTTTAATATCAATGTCGATAAAACATAATTTTAACGTTTGTCGCCCCCCTAGTGTAGTGCGTTTAAGCCAATCACAGCCCTTGTTTGCATGTTGCCGTAGACTCACTGGCAACGCCCGAGTCTTTGTTTTTACACGGATCAATGTGTGTGCCTGTGGGCGCTGCGGTGGGAGAAAACTGGGGACATCGGTTTTGGTTGAAATTAAGCAGTACGGCACTTCTCCCTTTTTTTATGTTCTGAGCCTAAAACCTATGTCACTTATTAGGATTCCGTACTCAAAGAGTAAAACGGGACCCTATTACTAAGACTCCGCTGTCCGTCTGTCTGTCTGAATGTCTGTCTGTCCTTCTGTCACCAGGCTGTATCTCATGAACCGTGATAGATAGAGATTTTCATAGATGATGTATTTCTGTTGTCGCTATTTATAACAAAAAAATACTAAAAAACAGAATACATCTTTTTATTTTTATTTTAGTTTTTATTTGTTTCTTTTTCTTTTACAATCTTACACAAATCGACCTTGCCCCAAACTAAGCAAAGCTTGTACTATGGGTACTAGACGACGATAAACATACTTATATAGATAAATAAATACTTAAATACATAGAAAACATCCATGACTCAGGAACAAATATTTGTGGTCATCACACAAATAAATGCCCTTACCGGGATTCGAACCCGGGACCTCCAGCTTCGTAGGCAGAGTCACTTCCAAGTTACTAACTAGGCTACAGGGGGCTCCTATACAACAAACGTGATTTTAGATATAGATATTTTGCCGTTTTTAGATATAGATAATGGTACGGAACCCTTCGTGCGCGAGTCCGACTCGCACTTGGCCGGTTTTTTTAACATTTATTTCGAAATTAGTGATACTCGGAAATGTCGAAGGGAAGGTCAATCGTCGAATCCGACTCGGCTGGGCAGCATTCGGGAAGCTACGGCACATCTTTTCGTCCAATATTCCGCAGTGTCTCAAGACGAGAGTCTTTGACCAGTGTGTGTTGCCAGTGATGACATATGGCACGGAAACGTGGTCGCTTATTATAGGCCTCATAAGAAGGCTCAAAGTCACTCAAAGGGCAATGGAGAGGGCTATGCTGGGAGTTTCTCTGCGCGATCGCATCAGAAATGAGGCTATCCGCAGCAGAACCAAGGTAACCGATATATCCCTCCGAATTGCTAAACTTAAGTGGCAGTGGGCGGGGCACATTGCACGTAGAACCGATGGCCGTTGGGGTGGAAAGGTTCTTGAGGGCAACCACGTACCGGAAGGCGCAGCGTGGGTAGGCCCCCCGCAAGGTGGACTGATGACCTGGTAAAGGTCGCGGGAGTCCGCTGGATGCGGGTGGCGCAGGAACGGCCATTGTGGCACTCTTTGGGGGAGGCCTATATCCAGCAGTGGACGTCTTTCGGCTGATATGATGATGATGATGATGATGACTCGGAAATGTAATAAAACCACGTAAAAATCTCCCTTTTCCATGTAAACCCCCGGTGTGTGTTATTATTATATATAAACGAAAATAATAACTAAATGCAAGGTAGGATCGTGCTGTACTTAACAAACGCCATATAAGCTTGTTTTTTAAAAAGTTTTTTATTCATCTTGTTATTTTCAATAACCCTGCATATTATGTCGCTGGTTCGTGGGTACTTGTACAGACAAATCACACAAACCCAAACAAGATAGGTCTATCTATTTAAGTTTAGGAGTTCCCATGACCACCTTCCATCATCAGATCCTGGAAATCATCCATCACCAAAGTGTTTACCAAGACAAAACAGATGAGCCCAAACTAGATGGGTTTATCTAGTTTAGTTTAGGAGTTCCATGACCACCTTCCAGCTCCATCATCAGACTCTGGAAATCATCCAGCATCCAAGTCTTGCCGTGCCATGACCAAATAAATGAGCCAACATTCGATGGCTTTATCTTGTTGAGTTTAGGAGTTGCTATGGCCACCTTCCGACTCCATCATCAGACCAGCTCTATGATATTATGGCATTGTCACCGAAGATACTTAATATAAGAAGATAATTGTACCTAATTTGAAGATTTCGCCCAAACTAACATACATACATACATACTAACTAATCAAGGGGAGGTTCTCGAGAGGCGACTACGTACCGGAAACTGCAGCGGACCCTCCACAAGGTGGACTGATAGTAACAAGTAAATAAATTAAATCTATCAAGTATCACGATCACTCGTACAATAATAATTGACTATAGAACGCTATTTAGACAAAAGGATCCAACCCACAAGATATCACCATTGAAATGTATGACTTTTGTTTTAGGTAGAAGGTTCAATTTTAAATGTTACGTATACTGTGGGTTTGAGCCTTTTCGCTACACTACGTCTTATCTGGCAGCTATGCAATTCATAACTTGTCTCGATTAGCCTCACGAATGTATCCCCAGTATAGTTTGACCCCGAGGTTGGTAACAACTATGCCTAGTCGGAGATCAAAATAATATTATTTTATCTGAAGAGTCGCCGGTTAGCTTCGTGAATAGCCACAAATAAACACAGTACACGTCTGTCTCGGAGGGCTATTCAGCCGGTACTGAGATATATTCCCGCGCGACGGTAAATTTATACTAGTTTTGAATAATTATTTATAAATATAAATTTTGACTAAAGTTATATTTTTTGGACTGGATCTTGTTGGTACAAGCATGAACTTTAATGTTGTGTAAGATTCAATACACAAATAATTCAACAATAATGAGAAAATCCTTGAGTTTTCAGTAAGATTTTGTTGACAAATATGGTGTAATTGAGAACAGTTTACATATATATACGTGCAGAATAAGGAAAATTCGAGGCGGCTAGGAGCAATGGCAACATATTACGCTAGTGAAAATAGAATAAAACAAGTAGGTTCTCATATAACATCATGGAGTATTAGGGGCTCAAACTTATGACTCTGCGCTCTCTTCAGAAAACTACTGTCGGTAATCGGGTATTTTCGGTTAAAGTATTCAGTAATTCGTAAATTGGAGGCGGCTAGGACCAATATGAGGAGTTTACCTATGCAAATAAGTAATCAGGATCTAGAAAAAGCTCTCCGTTTCTTAGAATTACAACGTCAAAAATCCGTCATTCTCGCTTATTCCTGACCAAAAAACGAGCGCCCTCTTAAGCGTTGTCATGTTACTAACGAAGCTGGAGCAAGCCTGGGAGCAGGTATAAAGGAGAGGGCAAATGCACAAAAGATCCCACTGGGTCGAAGTGCATCCGAAAGGGCCCTCACCTAGATAAGATAACATAAGATACTAACGAAGCTTAGGTATCGACGCTCCATTTTATGCAAACCCGAATGCGTAAATCGGGACGCAAGTAAACAATCAAATACAAACATGTAGATACCACGGAATGCTATGGGAGACTATGTAAATAGAAGCGACCTTGCCTCTTGAATACCTATCACTCCGCATCATGCTGTTTGCATAAAGTGGTTGCAGTTTCTACTGTAACCTCAAAATGAGGAGAAAATGTGCGTTTACCGGATGTAGGGACTTTTATTAACTTGTACTTACGATTTCTTTTCCTGTTTATCTCTTCGATAACCGGAATATAAATCTTTGCTTCTTATTGCCCGCGAGCTACGCGCAAATTTTTGTCAATCACTTTCCCTCGGTAGACGACTTGTGAGAAGCTTCAGAAAGTTGGATCATGAAGCCCCCGTGGATACCAGCTGCGGCTCCGTTGGTGGGTTGACCAGCGACAGCCTCCCAAACTATCTCTCGGTCGAAAATCGGTTGCTAGCTCGCGGGCTATTAGCCACCCTCCAAATACTGGCTGCTTTTCAAAAATACCTAAACCTAGCTTTAAGATCTTAAAAATTTATACTAGCATGAAACGCAATAAATGATTGATTGATTGGTTGAATGTGCTCAAACCAGAGCGTTCGTCAATATTTCTGAAATTAAATCCCAACAACTAGGTTCAATACCGATAACCAGAGAAGCATCAAATTATTTTACTAATAGCATCCGCATACAAAATTGGTGCCCAGTAAGTTAATATTTCCATGTGACCAGTTCGCACTGGAGATTTAGGGAAACATTTGATAGAAATGTTGCCAAATAGATGACAAATGTAGTAATTTTTTTTAACTTTGGGAGTGAATAAAAAAAAAACATAACATATGAATAATTAAATAGTCATTGGTAATTTAAATGTAGGTATTTTGTTTACTTATGGTGTGTTATGTGACCAGAAGAGTATTAGGTATGAATGTGGATGGATGTAAGAGACGCGGTAGGCTAAGGAAAAGGTGGATGGACTGTGTGAAAGACGATATGAAGAGAAAAGAAGCGAGTGGCTGTCGCCGACCCCAAGTAAATGGGATGGGGTAAGGGCAAGGAAATTATGTTTTTTTTTACTTATGTAATTATTAAGTAATTAGTATTGCGATACAGCGGGGAAATGCTGCCAGCATCTTCGGCACCATGCCGCGGGGAGACCCCTTAGTTTAGTAATCTTAAAGCCTAAATTCGATGTTGTATAATGGTGCTAATTGAATGTCGGCTCAGGCAGGACCATATCCAATTCTGAAACACGTAATAATGTTTAGACGATTTAGCGTAGTTCCGTAAAAATGTTATCTACAAGTATCACTTAGCATTGCGATGTTAAAACATTACCTACCTCTACACACCTAGACATGTCTTTAATCGTAGGTAAACTATGTTTTATATTATTGCGCACTAGAAATATATAACAGCTAGAGTGTATATGTATGTTTCAACGTTTCTCAACATCTCAACAGGGTCCCGTAACACAGGGAATCCTAGCTCGGGACCCAATGACTTGTATCCTGTGTACCATGTTTACCGAATAAAAATATTTCTAAATATTTATTTCTCATTTAGCAGTTACTTAACTATAGCTATCTAAATATTTATAAGTAGGTAGCCTAGGTAGTCTAGACTCTAGGACAATCACAGGATCGTGTAAGGCTAAAATAAGCAAATACTTATTATTGTTTATCAATAGATATACCCACGGCGACGTTCAACTGAAAACCAATTATGTAGCTATATAATTTTGAGTTATGTAGAAACAAGAATTACCTATTTATACACATGCCTATACGATCAAAAATATCTTGACACTTGATTTTATTTCAAGAACAAATAATATTGTCGTGTTTCATGCGCTGTCTCTTGCGTATGCGCATAGGCAAATGCGATGCGAGTTAGCTGCAATGCACGGCTATCACAAGACGGCCGCGACATACTCTCGAGCTCTCTCGCACTATCCGTCTCTCTCTCATTAGACCACTTCGAAAGAGACGGATACTGCGAGAGAGCTCGAGAGTATGTCGCGGCCGTCTTGTGATAGCCGTGCTGCAATTGAGATGGAATTAAACACGAATTGTTAGTTACAAAAAGAGCAGAAGCCGTTCTTGTTAATTGAAAATTTCAATGAATCCTGAATACGCAAACATCGACATTTCGTAAAGTGTTGTTCGTGCCGGCGTAGATTCTGTTGCTTGCCAAATGAGGTGTCAATCGATTTGTCTCGATTGCCAGTCTAATTCGAAATTTATTTACAAGCTCTTGCTTTATACATATTTAGCGCGAGACTATGATGATACCCATAGTCATGTACTAGTACATACTAAGATATCCCAAATTGATTGAATGAATATATCGGCATACCGATCTTTTTTTAAAACCAACCTCGTTTTTTAGCAACTAAAAGAGAAAAGTTTAAAATATCGGTCCCGTAAATAAGATTTCAGTAACATAATTTTATTTTGTTGTGTTCTTTTTAATTATCCGCAAACGCGCTTTTCATAGAACGCCTATATATCAGGCTAGACGTACGTTAGACGTTTAATGGTACCTTTTCTTTGTTCGTGTATGTTTCCTACATACTTCGATGAAATTAATTCTGATCACGCCCATTAACACCCCAGATACAGACTAACCCTCAACTAGCCAAGAATATCTATAATTATCACCCAGACCGGTATTTAAGTGTAACCTTCATACTGTTTACAAGATGTTTTTTATGTACTTACTGGTTTGTTACTGGTTAGTTGGCAAACTGGAATGCATTGTTTAAAACTGATAAGTTTATCAGTAATTATAGCAGTAGAAAGATTTTTGCACAGTCTGAACATGATAAATAATGGATTTGATATCCTATAATAAATACGAATCTGCTAATTACTATTTCTGACAAGGCTCGCTATTCACCATTTTTAGGGTTCCGTAGCCAAATGGCAAAAAACGGGACCCTTATAGATTCGTCACATGTCTGTCTGTCTGTCCATCCGTATCACATTCACTTTTTTCGGAAACCAATAGAACGATACTGTTGAAACTTGGTAATTAGATGTATTCTGGGAACCGCATTAAGATTCTCCATTACAAAATTATAAAAAAAAACAATACATTTTTTCATCAAACCCATACGTGTGGGGTATCTATGGATAGGTCTTCACAAATGATATTGAGGTTTCTAATATTATTTTTTTCTAAACTGAATAGTTTGCGCGAGAGACACTTCCAACGTGGTAAAATGTGTGTCCCCCCCCCCCTGTAACTTCTAAAATAAGAGAATGATAAAACTAAAAAAAATATATGATGTACATTACTATGCAAACTTCCACCGAAAATTGGTTTGAACGAGATCTAGCTAGTAGTTTTTTTTCGTCATAAATCGTAAACTGCAATTTATTTTACGGAACCCTTCATATGCGAGTCCGACTCGCACTTGGCCGCTTTTTTTTCCTGTGCGTTAAGATAAGTACCTACTTCCTTGTATAATGAAACTCTCTACGCTGCGCTGCATTCATAATAATCGATATCATGAGTTAGCTGAGACACTAAATTACTTACTAATATTCATATTCATATTCATATTCATTTATTTGGTATTAATCATACACTGTCAATTGGATACATTATAAGTAAATTAAAATGAAAACCGCAAATACTGGGTTACAGATGTCCCTAGAATAATATGAAAAAATATGTTACATAATGTCATTCAATAAGAATAGCTTGAATATAAAATGATGAAATAGTAGATTGAATATGTCCACAATTAAAATATTATGATACAATCAAAATGTAAGTATTATAAATGTCATTTCTAATTAAATAATTAAATATAGAAAGATCGAAACGACTCGCGACATTAAATGTAATAATTTAAACACGACTACTATTAAAAAGTTATTAGAGGCCATTTTATTCATTAATTTCAGATTACTTTTTGTTAGGTATGTTATAGACGAATTATGAAACACAATGAAAATCGAATTGAATCCATAAAGCCTCAGAGCAGCTACGGAATGTAAATAGGCTTACGATTGACGTCACAGACACGTAAACGTTTTGGAACTCTATCAACAGGGGCAGCGTTTTCGAGTTTTTTAAAACAATCTCATACGTAGAAAATAGGGTTTAAAAATCTAAAAAAAAGATACGTATTACTTAAGGATCTAATCTAGTCAAAGTCGCATTAAGTTACGCGATCTAATGAACTTTACTCGATAGAAAAAAATCCCAAAGTTACCTCTTTTTGTAAAGTTTATTCAATATTATGACTAAACTATAGATATTTTAAATTAAAATGTTTGTACTCAAATAAAGTCATTAAATATTTATAGACAAATTCGCAGAGTTTGAATAGATAAAATGATTATCTTAATTACTATGTTTAAATACCTACAAAATGGGCGAGCGCGGAGGCTCGGCAAGCCCGATCAGTCGCGCGCTGGCCCATACGGACCTACGGACGACGACTCAAGGACGTTAGCGGGTGTATAAGCCTTAAAGCGATAAAATGTACACATATTTATGCATACATTGCAGTCGAATTACATTATCAGTTCATCAAGCAACACGACCACGAAAAGAGCGGAATGCGACCGGTCACTCAACCGACTCACCTTGGACTGCATAAACAATGCCCGAGGCGTGTAGCTTGAAAAACTAAATGTGTCTATGGTCAATGTTTGCACGACCTTTTTAAAAGCGTCAAGCGTGCAACACACTGCGGTGGCGGCCAATAGTAAATTTGACAGCTAATGATAAGTTTACTAATGACCGCCGCGGCCAGAGAATAGTGTTGTATGTACAGTCGCCATCACATACGTCGGAGCAAACAAGCACGTCACAGACATCGGAACACACCTCTATTTTCAAGGCATTAGGGTGCATGTGCCGATATTTTTGAACACCTATAGTGTACCTATGCCCTATGTATGTGATGGCGACTGTACTCTATATATGTTTACTTCAGCTTGGGAGTATATTTTAAAATCGGTCTTTAAAAAGTTACCTAGACGTCTTTGTTGCTGCTGTCCTAAAAATCTGTGCTGTGACAAAGTTCACCTACCATTATTTAAGACGAACTAAAATAGTATTTTCTAATTCAAAAGTCTTCGTTTGGGTCTGTGATATTGTTAAAACAAAAATATGAATGTCTATGGTCAGGTTCTATCATGACTTCATGACTATCGCGACCTTCGACATTTGGTAAAAGGAACTTTAAACTATTTTGTTCATTCTCTTGAACTAACCAATATTAGGTAACGGTTTCGTGATTATTTGATGTAACAACTATCTACTTATCTAGTGGATTGTTATTCCATAATTAGAACGATACATATAATCTGTGTATGTACTCATATTCGAACAAAGCGAATGATTACATGGTCTCCTAGACAGATATCGAATGATTTAGATATTTCAATAATATAGACCAATACCATCTGGTTATCAGCCATGGCATGAACTAGACAATTTACGTAACATACGTTCAAAACGCATTCCGGAAATGAGTCCCTATACTTTTCGGACGTTATCTGAAGCAAGCTAGTGTAGTTAATTAATTAAACAAATAAACATTATGCGGAATTAATTTAATTGTCTACATCTGTTTTGATTTTTTGATACAGTCAGATATGCATTTAACAAGCCGTCCAGATAAGCCAAGGTTGCTCAAAGAATGTTGAAGTGAAATAACTAAATGTCAGCAGTATTGAAGTTGAGTAGATTATAATATAAAACATCTTGATGGAGCATGAAGAAACGAAGAAATATATACGTTTAATAGCTACACTAGTGCCTCTGTCAGTGAGCAGTAAAACTAACAACTAACTTTACAAAAGTGTTCCTATGCTTGGTTAGGTATCCCTTACAAACACTCATTAAACACACAATTGTAACTGGAGAAACAAATGACTCGACTTACACCAATCTAAAACCAACCAGCGTAGACCCTCAATATATAACCTGATCTTCGACCATGTTGTACCGATAGCAGCTCAACGTATGTTGGATATGAGTGAGCGAAAGTTTAGTATGTAATAGTTAGCACTTAGCAGCTGGTATCTCCAACGCATCATCTCACCTTAGATGTGCCTTAGAGGCCCACTGTAAGTCAGACCTCCGATTTCGGGTTGTTATTACGAATACCGGGGTCAAGATATACTAGGGAAAAGCGGTGAGTTGAGGTGAAACCAGTTGTGGACAGCATAGTATCTAAGAGGATTACATATTTGCATGGCCGGTGGAAATGAGATCAGAATCTGCCAATAGTGTTGCATTTCTTTGCTTATTTGATTTTCTTAGCGTACGATTTTATGAGTATTGTGTTTTAGATTGTGTTACTACGTAAACTAATTAATGATTATAGTTTTACGGACATCTGGTTTTAGATTAATGAGATAATATTTTTTAGCTTTAGTTATTCACTAATGTCATACCCATTCCTACGAACTCGGCGTCGTTTCGGTTCGAATCCTCGTAAGGACATTTGTGTGATGTGATGAGCATGAATAAATTGTTTCTGAGTCTTAGATGTTTTATGTACTTATTTAGGTATATTTATCTAATCAAATGTATCATCGTCTTGTTCCCATAACACAAGCCTTATTGAGCATACTAAGGGGCTAGTTAGATTTGTGTATTATTGTCCCGTACCCTTATAGGCGTTTTTACGTCGGCGCGGCGATAAAACTAGTATATGCATCTCAGCTTTCGACCATTTGATTCGATTAGTATGTCTCTGTGAACGGATGAGGCTCATAAACGTGGCTGTTAAATTGTAGTCCTTATCGTCTAAGTACCTATAGTCAGATTCAAGTAACCTTTGGTACGCAAAAGTAGAGATTGTTTAAGAAAGTTCCTAATACATTAATGCACTTAGTACCTACAAGGTTACTACCATAAAATAGATAAAAGTACTGAAGAATCACTGTTTCGAGGATAACGTTAAGCTCGCTACGTGTCACGAAGAAAAATATAAAAACGCGAAGAAGAAGAAGAATATGAAAACGCGGGTTTTCTCTCTTTCTCGTGACAAGATGCTCTATCATTGCTCTATAGCAAAAGCTTGTGTTTTTTTATTATGTCATTATGAACGGACAATACGCATGACTTGTGTGACGTGTTTTTTTTTATATGTTGATGTGTACAATAAAGTGCTCACATAATATGTATGTACAGTCAAGGAAATTGAATGTTTATCACTTTTGGACCTTAATGCCATTACGTAGAGTCCAAAAGTGCTAAACATTTAATTTCCTGGACCGTACATACATACCATAAGGTGAATAAAATATTTATTAGTATGTACCTAAAGTACCTTAAAATGACAGTCTTTCACTGCAGAATTTATTTTAAGTTCGTATTGGTCAGTAGTGTCAAAAACAAACAGAAATTAAACTTAAGTACAGATTCGTCACTACTGACGAAAGTGCACAAAAAATACATAAATGCGTTTTTAGGAACTTAGTTGAAAAGTGACGAATGTGTCCGGGATGTTTGATAAGAATTAGGATTAATTTGATGTTATACATATAAATTCTATGTTGTAAATCTTGTATAAATAAATATTAGACCACTTTTCGCCCTCGCCCACGTTAATATAATTTTCATAGAGGTTTGGCAGAAACGTCAGCTGTGCTGTCATCTTATTATATATATATATATAATTAAGCGCAAAATTGCACTGGAATGACCGCCGTCGTTTTCACCAAGCGTCGCTGAAAACACAATAGGTACTTTTACAATAGTAAAGTCAAGAATGTATATATAATCTGTTTATGTAGTTAACTAAGATACACGACCTAGTCTTCGACGTTGGACTATAGTGTAAAATCTGTAAGAATGAACTTTTGACAGTTATGAATTGACCCTTATATATGTGAAGTATGTGTATCGTTTAACTGGTAGCCTTAGAGGTTCATATACCCTGCACGTGTCTGGATGGTACTAAAAAAGTGACAAACTCAAAGTCCATATGTAATACGATTAAATAATAATAATAAGAGGTTCATTACCTATATATAAGGGTTAATTCATAATTGTCAAAAGTTCATTCTTACAGATTGTATGCTACAGTGTATGACTTGGACACTTAATGTCAAAGTGTTAATTCTGATAAAGTAAAATCCTCTTAGTTCGAATTTAACCCATAGTGCTTTGACATAAAGTGCCCATGTCAAGTATTGAATCTAATATTCACCGGCAAGGCGTATACGATATCGCAGTCAAGTCCATTACCAGCAAGGTTAAGAGTAATCTAATGCAATTAACACTATTGACAAGGACCAAGGCGGATAAAACGGGTTATCTCCTGATAAAGATAATCTCAAATGATGCAGTTTATCTACACTTAAGAACCGTGGTAATGCGTATAGTTTGTATTGTACACGTTGACGGCAAAGATATACCGACATTGTTCACCTTTAATTGCAATGGCAGTAAGGTGCAAAACTGTAAATCTTTGACGCCGACTGTACATAGCCTGAAGATTGCTCATAAATTCACATTAGATACTATCGCATTGCTATGCTGCTTGTAGAAGCGAACACGCGAAACAAATAGGAATTGGAAGCGGGGAATTTAAATAGACCTCCGGTTTAACTGGAATCCGTTTAGTCTTTTTCTCGCTAACAAACAATTTTTCAAAAAAGTTGGAAGTTTGCATGTAGGGGGTTATCTCCGGAACCATTTATTCGATTTCAGAAATTCTTTCACCTGTGCCTAGAATGGACTTTCTAAATGGACATACCTATTAACTCAAATAGGCGTGATTGAAACTTAAGGTGGTTCGACGACCATACAAAACGTTTTTTGACATTCGCAGGCTAAGGGCGTGATATTTTAAGAAACTTATGTAACACACTTTAATAAATTGGCTTTCCATTTGCGCAAAATTTCCCGTTCTCTAGAATAAACTTGTATAATTTGAGAATTAGTTTGTCACGTGATACTTTGGGAAAACGCTTATTCTGCGCGCCGTTAGCCTAAAAGACGTTTTGTATGGTCGTCGAACCACGTTAAGGTGCTTAAATTTATTACGCAAGCTGAGAAAGCAAATCTTGCAGCCAGCTATTATGTATATTATAAAGCATACTATAGGTATAGGTACATACATTTTCGCACACCGGCCTTGCAGGCTTTCGCCAGTCAGGGGTCAAGCCGGAGTAGAAAATGGCCGGCAACCGGCCATTTCTCCGCTTAACTCGTCAACTTGTTAGGTTAACCTGCATCGAAGGGATAATGGCAGGGAGTGGTTTCAATTTACTTGAATACGGTAATAACACAGGCAGCGAGTAGTTGAGACTTGAAGAATAAGTAGCTACTTTTATCAGGGCTTCCATTTTCAAATTTTATTCAGATTTCATGCCAAAACTAACTGATCAGCTGGTCGATTATGTAACGTTAAATTAAAAGGTAGATAAATTAATATACTTGCGGACAAACGTAACACAAATCAACCTAGTCTCAAACTAAGCAAAGTTTGTACTATGGGTACTATAGCGACGATATACATATATATATATATATATATATATATAGATAAATAAATACTTAAATAAATAGAAAACATTCATGACTCAGGAACAAAATAAAATATTCGTGCTCATCACAAAAATAAATGCCCTTACCGGGATTCGAACCCACGACCTCTTGCTTCGTAGGCGGGGTCACTACCAACCTACCAACCAACTAGGCTAACTAAACCAGTCGTCAAAGAAGATCTAAATTCAGTCAGACAGTTACTTACGCACACTTGGATATACGCTAACGCAAGAGGAAGCGTATGAACCACAGATGTATGAATATAAGGAGATCGGACATGGCGGCCGATTTGTATAGAGTGAGCCTGTCGCAAGTACATTAACCCACACAACGCCCAAGTAATTGACAAGACAAAGCACGCACACATCTAAAACACACACACTTGTATACCTACACGCTTATTTGACAATAAACGCGCATCATATCAGGCATTTTGGGAAAAAACGTAATATTCTCTGCGATCAGCACGCGTGCACAGTATGGCAGTGTATGCCCATTGAGCATACAGCTGCGACACGGCCGCCGGCGGCTTGTCCTCTCTCTAGTATTCTATGCTCTGAGGCATGAACCAAGACGATTCACATAATTGTTTCGAAGAACGTTAAACATTACAATATATTTAGTCATCCCTGAGACCTCGGAAACTCAAGATCATGCATTTCTCTGAGGCTTTTACCAACGCGTAAGAAACCTTTAACAAAAACGTAAACCTACTTGATATTATTAGAGTTGGCCGAATTGTATCAAAGTAGTTCATTTAAAAATCAACTCTACCGTCCAAGGTATATAAGATTACAGTTCCATTGGCAGTTTCATTAAATGTTGGCCACATTAACTGTACAGCGTGTATTTTAATATTACCTCAAATTGTAACCAGAGGTCTGTTAGGGCTATGGACCGATATTGCAAGATTTGTTTTCTTAACTACCAACTTTTTTTTTCCTTATTCCCCCGCGTACAAAATTTTGTACAAATTTCAAAATTAACTTTTCACTTCTCATGCTCTAAAAGTTCGTCTTTATGTCGTGCGTAGGCGACATAAAGTCGCTTTTTATGCTCTAGAGCATAAAGTAAAATCTTCGTCGAAGACCAAGGCAATCGCTGCAACAGCCACACGAACATCTTTAACTTCATACAACAACCTCTTTATTTTATTTCGTTTCGTTCGTATTCTAAGACCAAGGCAAAGATACCAACAGCCAAAGTACACAATAAAACTTCATGAAATAAACTTATAATTTGTATTTCGTCTCATTTACTATATTTACGTGTTGCTGTTTCATTTCCTCGCAATCGAAGTGAAAAGTAGAGTGTACAACTCGTCCATAAAACCCATTTTACACTCGACTTTATATCTATCCTCGCTCGCAAGCTCGCTCGGATGGATAAACGTCTCGAGTAAAATGGTGCGTTTTATGCACTTGTTGTACAATCTACTATTGAACTTTTACTAAATGTCAAAAAGTTCCTAATTCAATGACACAAAATCAATGTATCACTACATTGTCTTACTGATGTGACGTCACAACTGTCACATCAGAAGTAACTCGCTTCATCCATGTGTCAAATGAGTGTAAGCATTACATTGCTGCTGGTTAAATTTTCAAAAAATAATTACGCTTTGGTAGTTTGGACTAACTTACAATTTAGTTACAATATCGGTTCATAGTACTAAAAGCTATGTATGATTACAATTTAATTTTAAACATACAGGCTGTATACACTTGTAGGAAATACGTATGAGTATAATGCCATAAGACATTAATCCCGCCTTTTGTACAATACGTTTTTCTTTTGTGCAACAAAGATTACAGCTTCATAAACGTTAAAATGCCTTTAAACTTCGCTTGTCTTCTTGAATCTGTCAATTCGACATTTGTGTTCGTGGAGAAGGGACAAAACACATTTTTTTTTTTTTTCTCCAAATACAAGTTGCATGATATTATTGTGTTTGATGATTATGATTCTTGTTATAGGGTATTTAAGTGTAGGTAGTATTTGTGTGAATAAAAGGATGAACGGAAGGGTATAGAATGCCATTTGGCATTTGGTTTTTGAGATATTGAACTTTGAAATAATGAAAAAGGTCGGGAGTTTTTCCACTTTTATTAGTTGTAGTTATGTTGTGTGCAAGTTTAAATAAATAAATACTTAGGTATGTCTTATTTCCTAACATTACTCAGTAGGTACAGATAGCCAATAACGAACTAGCAATTTGCAAGAACATAAAACCTCTTGAAACTTACAAACTTACACGAAGACACACACCCAATAAATTGAGAACAATGGGCATAAAATACCGAAGACACCCGAGCATCTTCAATCTTCAAACCCTATGTAAAGAAAAAACCCGATAAAACCCACGAAACAAGCTAAAACGAACCCTAGATCAATGTATCAGGAACTTTATCAAAAGCATTTTCGTGGTACAATCGCGGTCTGCATTGCACTGCATTACACAATCGTTTACATCGATTCTCCGGAAGAATCGATTCGTAGTAATTGGCGACTCGATACCGTAAGTCGGCCAAGTGCTTGACAAATCGGACGATGAATTGATTCTTGGACATTGGTAGGAGAAGAAGACATAACCATTATAATTATAACCTTGAACAGGCGGATATTTTTCCATACCTACCTAACTATATGTTTCCAAATATGACATAAACAATAACAAGTTTAAGTTGCAATGGAAATATGATATATCTCCGTGTTTTTTACTTGATCTTTGCACATACGATAAAATGAATTAAGTTAGGTAATTGATTAGAGGATTGCGTTTTCGAGATTGTTACCAAACTCATCTTCAGCTATCTTAGATACAGTGCGTTCACATCGTAAATTATCTTACATATAACGTCCGATATTAAGCAATGTACGATTCCACATGTTGTGATGAACTATTTTAACGAAATGAATATTCGTTTCAATTATCTTAATGTTTCGAAAGTGTTGCTCTTGCAGCCAAGTAAATAGTCTGAAAAAAGGCGGAGTAGAAGTGTTGATGAACAATTATACTTGAGTAAATGAAAAGAATTTATGTAGGATGTCTATGCCAAGTGTTCCCCTTCTCTATGCTCCTGTGTAGTTTGCTATAGTTAAATATAAATATTTTAAGTACCTAGTATAATATATTTTTCTAATGCTCCTTGTCGTATGGTGATCGTTTTACATTAACAATAATGCAATGACAGTTACCACTATGTGCAGCGTACAAACAAAATATTCAGCTTCATTTAAGAGTCCCCGGCAAGCTCGGCCGAATTTCACCTTCCCATACAAACGGAGTTTCGTTCTCATTTTAAAACTACGAGTTCGATTGTAACGAAACTTTGCTTATACAATGACATGAGGTATATTTATAATCCGCAAAAAGATCGCCTCACTACTAGGTTGGTTCAGGCATAGCTCCAACAGCATCCAGAATGCGGTTGCAGAAAGGTATGGCCCTATAATTAAGTTTTGGGTAGGGCAAATAAAAAGTGTAGCCCAATTTGAACTTTACTAACCTAGTTAATAAGCCTTTACTAACAAGCTATGGATTTGTACTGTCCGAAATAAAGTATTTTAATATTTATTATTATTATATCTAAGTCTGTAAGTAGTTTATATGGCTCCAGTTTATAAAACAAACGACATACAGCAAAAACAAGTTATATATGAAAATATTAAATTCGCTGTATTTTTTTACAATGGTATCTGAAGCTACATATAAACTGTATGCAGACAGACCTGGATATACCTTAACGTATTCTAAGTACAAAGTTTCAGAGCAAACTAGCTAGTCGTTTTTAAATGAGAGCGTAACTACGTTTGTATGGAGAACCGAGCTTACCGGGGACTCCTAAAATGATGTATTAATAATATAAACGTATTTCGGAAATGACGAGATAAGCAAAATATACTGCATTACCCGTCGTTGAACCCAATCCACCGTGTTGATCATAACACAACCGGATAATAATTCAATTTACCCCAAAGCATTAACATTCCTGACATCAAACGTAATCTCCAAGAACAGGATTCCCAAGACATCCAGCAAAAACTCCAGGAAGATTAAAGCAACAACAAAGAGGAAAGGTAAAAAGAGTAAAAAAACGAAAGGCACGCGATCAGGAATCGAATCCCACCATTAGCGGTCCGGACACACCTACCTGTCCGAGGTTAAACGTATTATCACGCACGAAAGTACTTTAAGTAACTGATTTTACAGACAAGTGTGCGGGCATTATTGGAATGAAAAAATACAGAGGCATGAGCCCCTATACCTTATTCCATATAACATTGGAATTTCAACGGACAACTTCGTGTACGTTTCGTCGTTTATTTAGGATATCGAAGGGAAATATTGTACTGGTTTTAAGTGCTATTGGAATATAACAATAGTTAAGGTAAACGTCCGAGTGCTCGACGCTGTACCAGTATATGGCATGGGCACTCTATGTCAAAGTGACATGGCTTAAATTCGAATGAAGAAAAATCCTCTTCGTTCGAATTTAACCCATATTGCTTTGACATAAAGTGCCCATGCCATATACTAGTACAGCGTCCAGCACTCGGACGTTTACCTTATCTACTAATAATCTTATGTTAAAATATGGTTTTCCTTGAAATTGCATGACTATTGATTGACACACGATTTTTCTAATCTTATTGTTTATTGTTTATTGTATTAAAAAGTACATCTGCAACTTACAGCTAATCGCCAAAGCGTTACAGATCTTAAGCTATATTATAAATTAAAACATTACGCATACAAGAGTAGTTACTTACATATTAATCAGATACCTAAGGATTGTTCAATAAAAACCTTGCATTCCTGCAACAAGCAGGCCAATCTCGTTGTGAACAGATCGCAGGACGGTGCTGCGTCCAGCACGGAGTTGAGGACAGAGAGTGCGCTCGGGAGCGGCGCGTGTTGCAGTAGGTCAGTGCGCGCGCGCGGCCGGGCCAGCAGGGGTGCGTGGCGCAAGCGAGATCGTGCGCAGGGCGCATATAACCGTACCACTTCTCCAACCAATCCGGAGCAGTCAATTGTGTTGCGAATGATTCCCAGAGCAAATTTAACTACGGTTAAATACCGCCTCACTTTTAAAGAGTTGTATCGTAGTGTCCCTAATAGAAACAGAGTCGGGTAGAGATATGGATAGTGCATATATTCCTTTTTGTAAAGACTTCTTAAAAACTTCTTTTGCACCTGTTCTAATATTAAGGTATATTTAGCCTCGTGCGGGATCCAGACCGTGACATTTGACTCGAGCACGCTTCTTACCAAGGCTGCGTACAGAGCTCGAAGGGCCGTTGAGGTAATGAGCGGGGAGTTTCGCAGAACGAAGCCCAACTTTTGTGCTGCTCTTTTGGCAACGCTTAGCGCGTGCTCCCGGAATGTTAGGTGCGGGTCGAACAGCACGCCCAGATCGCGGACTGCGGTGACTCTCGTGATGTTGTCGTCGCCCAGAGTGTACTGGTGGTGGTGAGGAAGAGGCGATCGAGTGAAGCTCATCATTTCGCACTTCTTAATATTGAAGTTTAATTTATTTAATATGCTCCATCTATACACTGCATTGATGTCACTTTGCAGATCCATGCAATCATTACTAGTATTGATGACTTTGATTAATTTGACATCATCTGCGAACATCATAATCATACTGCTCTGAACCTGTGCGGGCAGGTCATTGATTAAAATATTGAAAAGTAATGGTCCTAAATTTGACCCCTGACTTATTCCGGATAGTGTTTTGTATGATTCGGAGTGATAGGGCCCATACTTTACAAATTGCCTCCTCTCTGAAAGGTAGCTAGCAAATAGCTTGAGCAGCCCAGGCACCACTCCCATATCACCCAACTTTCTCAATAGGACATCGTTGTCTACCCTGTCAAAAGCTTTCTGGAAATCCAAGTAAATTATATCAACTTGTTTCTTATCGTCCAGTTCTTTTGACATTAAGCTAACAAGTGAAACTAGGTTGGTAGTAACAGAACGCTTTGGCAAGAAGGCGTGTTGCGCGGGTGTAATATATGGCAAACACTGGGGCAGAATGCGAGCATGCAATGCCATTTCGAACACTTTAGCCAAAGAGCATAGAATTGCTACCGGTCTGTAGTTCTCCACTTGAAGTTTTGATCCTGACTTAGGAATAGGAGTGACCCGCGATTCTTTCCAGGACAATGGATATATTCCAGATGACAATATGATATTAAATATGTACGTAATAGGTTTAATAATGTATTCAATACATCCCTTAATAACATAAGGTGGTAAAGCATCCGGCCCTGCGCCCGTGTTAGATCGCAGTTTTTTAATGGCTCGCCGTACCTCGTCTGTACTAAATGCTTGTACATCTACACGCCTAGAGTCTGCAACGCTTGCTGCGTCTGCTACGGATGGATCAAGAGCTGGCGCATCGGGAAGAAATACCGATTGGAAATGTTCTGCGAAAGCGGTAGCTATTTCCGCTCCCTGACATTCTTTGTCTCCATGTTTGATTTTGGTCTCAATCCCGCCACGACAACGTAAACTATTGATGTACTGCCAAAACTTGGCTGGGTTTCTACTCAACTGACTGGACATATTATTTACATATGAATCATAGGCCGTATTAATGTCTTTTTTTAACTTTGTTCGCATGCATTTAAATTGATGTAGATATTCATTATTCCCACTTAATTTCCACATGCGATTAACATCGTATTTGAGTTTTATATCCGCGATTATTTGTCTCGTATAGAAAACAGGGTACACTCTACTTGATACACGCTTTCGGCGTTTTTTCGGAATGCATATATTAAATACGTCATCCATAGCGGTGTTAAATATTTCGCCTTCATTTGGATCCTTTGTGCAATTCAGGTGACTCCAACTTGCTGTTTTAATTAAATCATACAGCGCTGCGTAGTCGCCTTTTGTAAAATCCCAGTCCAGATCACTACGGATATTTGAAGGCGGTAAAGTGAGTAAGGGTGTAAGTAGCTTATACTCGACGCAAATAAATAATGGCGGGTGATGCCCATCAATTACCGATAACTCTTCTCCGGGCTTGTGAGCACCGCGTCTAGGATTCTATTGTTCTTATTTGTAATATTATTATATTGGCTTAAGTCACAATTATACTTAGATCATTAAACCAACCGGAGACGACACGCGCACACTTTTCTATCTAAAAAAGTCTGCCGTTTTCGGCGCGGGGGACGAGGCAACGCACACAAATCATGTTAACACCAATGCATTTTTCCGATAGTGTCACTACACACGCACACGACAAAATTATCAAACACCAGCATAAACTATACTCACACAAGTACAAACACATACACAGACAACCTGTCCGTGAAAGAGATGACGTCAGCTCGAAGTAAACATCGATAGTGCGAGGAACACGTCGATAATAAATAATAAACTTATCGATATTTCATGTAGGTCCGGAAACGAATGCTCAAAAAAAGGTATAGAGGGAAATGCATGGAACACAATTTTTGACTTCGTAACTTTGTTTGGACTAGTTAGGAGGTAAACAAATCAAAAGTCCTTGCCCGTAACCCTTGAGCCGGAGGGGAGGGGGGGGTTTCAAAGTCCCATTATTCGGTTTTTCACCTATATCTCGGAAACTATGCGTCCTAGCGACATAACAATTCTAACCAAAATGAAAGGTGATTAAATTTGCCACAATTTTTATAATATCAAGTTTTTCGATATCTTGTACAGTTTTCGAGATATAAGATATTATACCATCGAGTACTATCGAGCTGATCTGATGATGGAGATGGAAGGCGGCCATAGGATATCATATTGAAATGCCATGATCGGTACTTATTAAAAGGGATTTTTTTTATGCACGTAATATACGATCTTTGGACAGACGGTAAACGGATAACAGGATTTTTTTTCCACATGAATAACTGGCCTGAATTTTGGTTCAGGCAGGACAGGTTAACACTGTACTGTATCTTTTGGAGATAACATAAAACAAGAAACAAATAATAAAAAGCAACTTTTATAAAATAACATTCAAAATGCTGGGAGCAAATAGTGCTAGTCTCGTTTAGGAGTCCACGACACATGATTTCCACAAGCTCGGATACAGACATCCTGAATCATTACATCTTTTGGGAATCTGAAAAATAAATTATAAGAATAACATACTTATAATGTTTATCGACATTTGTTTTTGTGCTGTCCCTTCACTAACTTTCCTAGTACAGTGTTGCTAGAGTAACAAATTTAAAATGCATATTTACGGAACAAGTGACGATCGTAAATTCCGTATAATTAATAAAATACAGCCTAAACATATTATATTTAAAACATTAAATAAAAATATTATATGGTGAAAATAAAAGAATTTGCAAACAGTAATCCATCATTAATTAATTAAACATCTACAATTATAAATTTCACGTTATTTATGGTTGGTACCATTTTTATTGGATAAACTGTGTTAATAATAACGAATATAAAGTAGAACTTATAATTAAACATCTATACAGTCAACTTTAAAAAATACCCAAAAGTAGAGCTAGTACCATTAAGTGGGAACACTGTTAGATTGACAATATTTTTTAGTTTTTTGCAAATTTAATGCACTATTTGATAATATTTAAACGTAATAATACTAACAGATGAAAAGTAACGTTATCCTTTTGTACATTAGATATTTCTGATCTCTTATTACACGAGAACACGTTGCAATTCGGCATTTTTAGCTCAGGTCATTCCGCGCTCACTGCGATTCATTGAATGGCGCGGAGCGCGCGGCAACTAGTTTTATATAACCGCTATGACCGGCGGTCTCGTACCTTTGGCAGAGGGGAACGCCTGGCAATGGCTACTCCGGTTGGTTTAATGCTCTAAGCAATTATACAAAAAACAATCATACAATAGTAAAGTATTAGTACTAGCACTATGGTAATTTAGGTCCCCTAGAATTAAAATCTTCGTACTACTAACTTTGGTACTAACATTTTCAACACTTTCAAACCATATTACTTATATTGAATAGGGTAGGAAAAGGCAACTAGTAACATTGCTGAGCAAAATTTTTTTATGCGATTTATGAATTTGACCTTGACTTGACATCCGGACATCCGGACATACGAAAGAATTTTGGCCCAAGCTGAAACGGAGAGCTTCGTTCGCTTCGCTTGCACGATCAATAAAATCATTAGCAATATCGAACGATGTTATAATTTAAAGCAAGTGATAGGTTGTAAAACATAAGATTTTCGTGAGTAAAAAAAAAGATCAAGCGGTTTGACACAAAACAATCAAACACAGCTGAACTCGGACTTCGAGTCGCATTTTAGCCAATTTAACACAAATATTTATACAGCTAGTCACTAATTTCTCACACTCATTATATTCGAATTATAGCAACCGTAAGCAAAACGAATCAATTTAATGTCAGGCTTACATTATCGTCGAAGAATGGTATGCGTTGCTACAATAACGAAATAAAACAAACATATTTGGGTCATTGTCAGATTTAGGTTCGCGTCTCTTCGGTGGACATTGCCAAAGTTAAGGGCTATAAAGCCTAATTTTTGGTTGATCTCTGAATCCGCATAAACGGCGTTGCCCCTTCTATAATTCTATGCGATAAAAACATATTATATGTGAGCGTAAGCCCTTAACTATTGACCACCGGAAAGATGATTTTTGTTTTTGTGACTGACAATGACCCATTTACGACGGAAAACAAAACGCTACGTAACAAATAAATTTATTTTATAGTCATCCTAGCATTCAATAAATGTAAATCACGAACGCGAAGCGCATGTAACATTAAACTATTATCATATTTACGAGCAAATCAGGAAACGCTAAAACAAAAAAATGCAAACTTCGCACGTCAACTGACAATAAATGCGAAAGTGGAATATCGAACTGACCCATAGTATATTCGTACGTCCAGATAGACATTGAACTCGCAAAAACAGCTTTATGTTGTGATTTTCAACGTCCATATTCAAATGATACAAAATCGATGATATGAAATAAAATCGATATTTTCGTGCGTGAAACAGTTCCGCGCGGGACTGTACTGTTTTTAAAAGAACTAGTTTAGACGGGCACTCGGTAAGTGGACAAAAAACCGTATCAGGTTTTACTGTTAAAATGTTGACTGTTTTGAACACTGCTCAGATATTTTGTATACGCTTAGCCTGATTTCGGGGACATATTTATTTATGCTTTATTGTCAGCGTTTGTGTCAGTATATGCAAAAATAAGTAGGTTGCAAGCTAAATTGAGGTAACTTTAAATAATTTCGGAGCAGTTTCTTACTATTGTTATTAATATTAGTAGTTAAAATAAAATAAAAAAAATAAAAATTATATTATTGTAATGTATTTGCATGCATGTGAATGTGTTTAACGCAAATAAAGATTTTGACTTTGACTTTGACTTCAACCTCACTCGACGCTCTTTCGGTTAAGTACATGCTCAAACTTATGCTAGGGGATGTTTGCTCTAAGTAGGTGGGCCAATCTCCGAGCGTTTGAACCGCTCGGTTCTAACGTCATTGTCGGCTCAAGATTATTTAAGCAGAGGTAAAACATACCGCGGAAACTTAAATAAAAAAAAAACTCAGCACCGGTATTGGCTTACGTCATCATCAAAACTGGAGTCTGATATTGGTCTCTTTTTAGCTGGCGACGACAATGACGAAAAAAAAACGCCGCTGAATATTCGCCCAGGTAATTATACTATATAACTCAATGTATTAAACATAAAAATCTTGTCTATGATCGGTATAACCTAACTACTACGTCTACTACATTAACGGTACCCACTTATATACTTAATCTAAGTAAACAAAGTAGGTAACGTAGATACTGCTACACCTTATCTTTTATTACGATAACATACCTAGTTGTAAGGTACATTTCTTCACGGTTTGCTGAGCTACCGCTGATTTCTGATAAGATCTTGCTTTTAATCGAAACATGTTTCATTTAAAACCTAAATAGGCTGAGATGTGTATACGCAGAAAGGTTTTAAAGTATTTTCTAGAAGCTTATTAATGTTTCTAACTAATTAAATACAACATTCCTCTGCAATAATAAGTATCTGACAAAAAAAACATTTTTGGTACAGGTTTTGATTGCTGTCTGTACTTTTTGCAGTCATTAATCTAGTACCTAGTGTACCTACCTAGGTATTGAGATGATTTTCTTTTATATTGTGTAACTGTGGAGTTCTTATGTATACAAAATTTAATATCGTTTGAACTTCGGGAATTAAGGTCATCGAATTGCAAGATTTGACCCGAACAAACAAACATTGCTAGTCAAATAAAACTTTAAAAAATGTAAGGAATTTACATTTAATTTAAACAACAAGTATCAAAACCCTGTATGTATCAGTATCTGTGCTATACCGGAGAAATCTCCAATCAAACAGATCATCACAATAAAACAAAATCATAACCATCTACGGCAAAGAAAGTTCAAGCAAACAAGTCTATACAATTGCATCGCCGTTGATAACGTCTCGAAGTCTACGTCAAATAAAAGTACACACTTTTGTATCTTATTCCTTTGCAATAAGGCAGAAAATGTACACATATCTTTGTCATAGAGTGAAGATAATTGCAAAGATAGCTGTCTTCAAAACCTGGTAACAGGTAGATGACAAGTGACTAGATATTCGTGGCATCAGATAAGTTTTTAGTTCAGTGGCGCTTCATATTGGCGAAGAGACATGAAGCCATGACAGTGACGGGTAATAGAACATGGAGACTTCATTTTTAATCAAAGCTTTCCTTGTTTAATTATCAGCATAATATCTGAACGGAGAAACTATGCGAAGACCAATTTAGTTTTACCAAAATATTGGTATCACTTACGTATCGTACATACTCTTCGAAGTGTACCACTAACCCTCGTCTATTGGATCAGCAGGTACGCCAAACGTAGATAAGTAAAAAAGGTGCAAATTTAAACGTCATAAAACGTAACAAAAGACCTCGAAGTCGTCACAAAAGAACGCAAAAACTTGATGTTGTTACGTATACGAAACAAACTCTCAAACAAAACAAGTGAAACGATGACGTGTCACCAAAAGGAAAGGCCTTGATTATACACTATACCTAAACAAGCAGGACTTAACCTAAGGTCAAGAGCGAGAAAGTGGCCGGCATTTATACATACAAATCAATTGTTTTCACCACATACCGAGAATGCTAATAGTAAAAGTGAATCTATTGGAGTGGATAGAATACTCACGCGCTTAACGTGGGTGCTTGCTAGTGGATTTACATGATAGATGAGGCGTGTTCACTTGTTTAGTGACGTACCTACTGTTCTGTTGCCAATAGCAGGTACCTGCAACCTTGTAATTGCCACTGGCAACATTGCCGACAAGAATAAAACGAACGTGTTCAAAAGTAATGGACCCAGAGAGTCTCCTCTGTCAGCCGGCAAATGTGTGCCCAGAGTACTCACGTAACGTTCCGAACGCACGATAGGACAATTTAACTGTAATTTTTCCAAATAAAAAGTGACATTTAAGATCTACCCGACGCGCGTACAATGCGTCATGTGATCGACCAGCAGGTGTTTGTCATTTAACACAACAACAACAATGTCACTTAATGATGACTTTATAAAAGTGTGTTTAAGAGAGACGGCCTGCTGTCTTGAAATCGGTTATATCTAGGTTTCAAAGCATTAGAAGAGCCATTACGGACAGTTATTTTAAGGCCCCGCACGTTCATGGTCTTCTCTCCCTCTCACCGTTCGGTATATAAGCGTGAGCGAGATGGAAGTGCGAGTTCGAAAGCGCGGATATCATATTTTTCGGAATTTTTCAGAAAACGAGACGATATTTAAGCAAGTAAGAAAATGAAGTTATTGTTCACTACTTTATGAAGAAGATACTAAAATTTCATCTTTTTCTGATAAAACATGGAGCAGTAAACTGGTTACAAGTGAAATAATAGGGTTCACTTTAGATTTTTTTTTTCTACTTTCTTTTGTTAAAATGGATTTCTACGAAAACTATGTTACTTTATTTTTATTTATTTATTTATTTTGGTTCACCAACAATTGTTTACAGTGAAGTTTACAGTAATCCAATTATCATAACTACTTGCTAAGTGTAACAATCACTTAAAGGTAAACACCGCATCTTGCAGATTATGATATATTTTTGCCGACGTTCAATTTTTACGTCATAATGTATAAAATGGTTATTAAACAACTCATTTTTACGAAAATTTTAAAGTTCGAGCCTTAAGTTATGAATTTCGGAGTAGGTACCTGAACCGAAATAAATATATCTGAAGCTAACTTACTTAACTATTCCGTTTTTAAAATGGTATCTGTTTAACGGAGCAAAATAACGCGGCTAATATTATCTTCTCCGAAACAAGAATACTTACCAGAGCTGCTACCGTGAAGTCCGTGTGTGACTCTACCTCTTTCCCACTCGCATATTCGACTGACAGAGAAATTGGCGCTTCGCAGTAGCCGCTTATCATTCCCGGCAATATCCCCATGTTGCCGGCAACAGCACATCACTATTCGTATTCCAAGAATCTCGTTTTGCAATGGTAACGCAGCTGTATGTAACAGTGCCACGATTTACAAGTCACTCCCATTCTGTGCGTAATTACAAGCTTTTGTTCGACTGCACATTCTGTGCCTTGTTACTGTTCTTGCATTTCATTTTCAATCACGTGTTCTACTGACCGTAAGTAGTCGAAAACACATTGATGGACACCATCCGCCCCAAGGTGTGGCTTTGTTACTTATAATGTGTCTGATAAACGTTACGATTGATATAATAGTACATTATGATACAAGTGTGCTAAGTTGGTCATTACACTCGAGTCGGTTTTTAAGCCTGAGCCGAAGGCGAAGGCTTAATGGAGACGAGAAGTGTAATGACCAATGCTCACGTGTTTCATACGACGTTTTTCAACACATTTGCGAGTAAAAACAAAAAAAAAAAAATTATAATGTTAAAAGATATGTAATGAAAAGGCACTAGTGCGATAATGTAATGTAAAAGTCACGGCATGGGTAATATTCTGCATTATTTTGCTAATATTTAAAAAGATATGTAATGAAAAGGCACTAGTGCGATAATGTAATGTAAAAGGCACGGCATGGGTAATATTCTGCATTATCAGTGTAAATACGCTGTAATAAGACCTACTTTACGAGCAGGTGTGTTGAAAATAAATTTATTCAACAAGGGCAGTGCAATAACTATGCAGTGTAAAAAACGGTGCATAATAGTAGTTTATGTGACTGTACACAATGAAGGGCATCAAACACACGAGTGTGGGGTTCGCACTCGTTGACGCTCGTTTCATAATAGGATCACACGAGTGTTTTCATTCCTAAGTGTGTACAGTTACATACACTACTTTATCTACCCACATGTTATAAATCCTCAATGATGTGTTCGGGAACCATTAGAATAACCGCCATTGCACCGTCATGGCCGACTAGATTTCCATAATAATATCGATATCGACGTTATTATGATTTTTCATACATTATAATAACACTGGCACAGATAAAACTATGATGTTACGTTACTGAGGGTCATTATATATGGTTTCCGAAGACATTATAGAGGATTTATGATATGGGTGTAGATAAAACTTTTTTTAACACCACATAAATAAATACCTTTTATTTTTAAATATCTATCTCTAGATTAAACATATGACCTTAAATAACCAATTAATATAAGTAAATAAAATACGTACGTTGTGGGCGACAGAATGTAGTTTGTGAAATGTAGGACCTACGGGTCACGAAGAGAAAGGGTGTTGTATAGTATGTGAACGATAAGGCCTACGGGTCACGAAGGGAAAGGACGTGTAACTATAATTCCTTCACATAAGGACGGCAATTGTGCCCAGATTAAGCTCCTAAAGCAAACGGCTCATATAAGAAGCGCGTGATTTATTTAGGACCTAAGTACAATAGGTACAGACGAAGAAAATAGCTTAAAGTAAAGATAAAGGTACCAGGTACCTCCAGTAATTATTTCATAAAGATCGATAGAGGGAGAGCCCCTGATAAATGAGGGAGAGATAGCCAAATTATTTGTAAAGAAACCAACTTGAGACTATATCCAGATCTAGTCCGTCAACAAGGGACATCGGTAACTAGAGTTACATAAAATGTGAAATAAAAATGTACACAACGTATGCATAGAGATTATTGCTTATTATGGTGCAATAATGGTCAAGGTTCAGGTTGATTTCTCTGATTGGCTAAAAAGACGGGAGCAAAGTCAAACTTATGCTACCACGTTAATGTAAATGTGAAAATTGACGGTCTCACCCGGCCATAGCTTCGTAACCAGATGAGGTACGAAAGCAATTGAGGTATCGTTAGGAAGGTACGGTAAATGCCCTTACGTATGTATAATCACTTTTGATAATTAATGTTAATTAAAGCCACTAGGGCCTGGCAAAGCCATTTCATGTTACCAAAGTTGGTAATTTTACGTAAATATCGACTTTCCCAATTTAAACGGGAAAAGCCGGAAAACTAGTAGATATTGTAATGTATAGCTCAGAAATAGTTCTTTTGAAGGAAAATATGTAAAAACCCTTAAGGTTTCCCTGAAAACCAGGAAAACGTAAAAACTAGCTTTTCCATAGTAAAAGTGGGCGAGGTCTTCAAAATTATATCCCCACCACTTTTAATGCCTTAGGGGTATAAAAGAGGCTATAATCGCCGGATAGAGTTGTGTTCGCTCGACTCCAGTTAGAAGCTCCTACTAGTCTCAACAGTGCCTCAAGAAGTCTACAAGTAGTTCAAAGTGCTTAGAAAGTTTAAATTCAGTTTTTTTTAAAAGTATATAGAATCAGTTTTTTTTAAAGTTTAAATTCGTTAGTTGCAAGTCCGCCTCCACAAAAAGGCAACGTCAGGTCATTGACGGTCGATAGGGTTCTTCGATCCGGATTTAATCCGAGAGGCGCGTACGTCGCTGACGGAACGTTAGCCGAATTTACGGTACCTTGTCAGTTGAGGGTTGGGAAAGACAGGTTTAGCTGCAGGTACGCGACATGGAGTCGCATTTTTGGAAATCGCAGGTCGCTGGTCGGGGTGCCAGGCTCGACCGCGATTCCACTCGGTCTGAAAAGAGGACCCGCAGGGGGAAGAACTCTAAGCGAGGACGCCTAGAGGCCGCTGGTTGCAGCGTCCCACCATCAGGGCTCCGTCATCACGAAGCCCTAGCCAAGCAGAGCGACAGCAACTCATCGAACAAAACGACCTTCAGATCCCTCAACATCTTCGGAGCCCACTGCCGGGCCCCGACACCAGAGCGAGCACCACTGAGGGATCTGGAGGAAGACACGGCGGAACAGCTCCAGAAGGAGATAGAAGAAATCTCTAGTCAGAGAGAGAAGTTGGAACAGGAGGTAGAAAAATTTAAAGCCAGTTGGCGTAGAAGGTTGAAAGTTATAAAGAAGAAATTAATGGAGAACTTCGAGAAAGTTCTAGAAGAAGAAAGGTTCGTAGACCCGCGAGGTCTAAAACCAGTAGATGTACCGTGTGTCCCGTTTCAAGGGCCGGTACCGAGGTACGCAGCACGCGCAGCGACAGCGAGTGAGTCTGCACCTACAAAGCCGTCAAGAAATTCAGAATCCGCCGTGTCATCAACCACGGCTATGGAAGAAGCCGTGGCCTACCATGTTACAACAGTTACAACACCGAGAGGCGCCAATGTCGCAGCCGCCTCCGAAATATCGACCGCCGGAGCGAAGAGGTCAGGTGTAGTCCCGGAGCCCGGGAGCACCACGGTCACCACAGAGATGACCCCCAATTCTTCTAGCAGAAGAGTAGAGTGGGCGGAATGGCGCAGGAGTCGCCTCGCCCACCCGCCGGCCGCAGCGGCCACCACTACACCAGCAGCACCGAGCACTGCTGCGCTTCAGGACCACAAGCACGAGACAGCGAGGAGACTGGTCATTGCACGCCCGCCCGTCGCTTTGGTAGAAGCAGCCTGCAGAAAGGCAAGAGAACGAAGAAAGGAGACAATGAGAGTGAAAGTGTCTATTCCGGTACGAGGGGCAGGCAGCGACAAGGAAAACGCGCCCCCCCAACCCGTACGGAATCCACCACCAAACCGCAGCGGCGGCTGGTGGTAGTAAAGAAAAGTAAGTAGTAAAGACAGTGAATGAACATGATAGTGAAAGTGATTAAAAGTGTATTTGATGACGAATCATGTCGTAAGACTTTAATGTAGTCTGTCGCTTACCCTTGCAACCCAGTATGTATCTGCGATACATACCGGCGGGGGCATTGTGGGCGACAGAATGTAGTTTGTGAAATGTAGGACCTACGGGTCACGAAGAGAAAGGGTGTTGTATAGTATGTGAACGATAAGGCCTACGGGTCACGAAGGGAAAGGACGTGTTACTATAATTCCTTCACATAAGGACGGCAATTGTGCCCAGATTAAGCTCCTAAAGCAAACGGCTCATATAAGAAGCGCGTGATTTATTTAGGACCTAAGTACAATAGGTACAGACGAAGAAAATAGCTTAAAGTAAAGATAAAGGTACCAGGTACCTCCAGTAATTATTTCATAAAGATCGATAGAGGGAGAGCCCCTGATAAATGAGGGAGAGATAGCCAAATTATTTGTAAAGAAACCAACTTGAGACTATATCCAGATCTAGTCCGTCAACAAGGGACATCGGTAACTAGAGTTACATAAAATGTGAAATAAAAATGTACACAACGTATGCATAGAGATTATTGCTTATTATGGTGCAATAATGGTCAAGGTTCAGGTTGATTTCTCTGATTGGCTAAAAAGACGGGAGCAAAGTCAAACTTATGCTACCACGTTAATGTAAATGTGAAAATTGACGGTCTCACCCGGCCATAGCTTCGTAACCAGATGAGGTACGAAAGCAATTGAGGTATCGTTAGGAAGGTACGGTAAATGCCCTTACGTATGTATAATCACTTTTGATAATTAATGTTAATTAAAGCCACTAGGGCCTGGCAAAGCCATTTCATGTTACCAAAGTTGGTAATTTTACGTAAATATCGACTTTCCCAATTTAAACGGGAAAAGCCGGAAAACTAGTAGATATTGTAATGTATAGCTCAGAAATAGTTCTTTTGAAGGAAAATATGTAAAAACCCTTAAGGTTTCCCTGAAAACCAGGAAAACGTAAAAACTAGCTTTTCCATAGTAAAAGTGGGCGAGGTCTTCAAAATTATATCCCCACCACTTTTAATGCCTTAGGGGTATAAAAGAGGCTATAATCGCCGGATAGAGTTGTGTTCGCTCAGCCCCACCAGTGGGAGCTCCCAGGAAGAAGAAGAAAGGAAGAAGTAGGGAAATTGTGATAGGAAGTAGGAAATTGTGATAGGGAAAGTTTAATCAGTAGTTTGTGTCTCATTATTTTATTATACCGTTTCATTTATATTTCGCCAAGTATTATTTTATCGTCACCCCCACCTCATTCTTCAACAGTGCAGCTCAGTCTGCGGGATTAGTGCTCCCCTAGAGCACCTGCGCTATCAAAGCGCGTTACGGCCGTTTAAAAACACGCTGAGCGGTTCAACCGCCGCGGTTCACCCGCCGCGGTTGAAACGCGCGGTTCACCCGCCGCGGTTTTTAAACGCCCCTTGTTAGGTGACTGTGAGGTCGCGAAGGTCAAACCCAGGCCTGTCGCACATCGACCACGTCGGCGCCACGCGTCGTCCACATACGTAGATTTCTAAAAAGGATTCATGAATGTTTCATGTCATATATGACTGTATTGTTTTGAATTTTCTGCACAACGTGATATAGAGGAGGAAACCTTTTGTCCGTAATTAACATATACATATATTAACCTATGGTCTTCTTTAGGTATTTAAAGTGAAGGTAATTACTTAATAGCTGCATTACCATTGCTAATATCATCACAATAGTCTCTTAAACAGTCGTGTGTAAGGTAACCTTAGTGAAGTCGTAACTACTAGGTACTCGTATGTATTTTCATAGATACCTATATTGATAACGAACCGATTAACTAACATTTCTTTTTATTTTCTTGAATAATAATTAGTAACTTTTGTATAGTGAACTCATTTATAAAGTGGTTATCTATGGGCCGTTTTTATTTTCTTATTAAGTATTAGCTTTTATTTGTCGTAAAAACTTGATAGAAAAAGAGCTATAAATTCCACTGAGCTGCTAAAATATCACACGTTTTGTCACCCAACGGAAAGTAGAAAAGAAGTTAAAAGTCATTACCGGTTAAGAAATTTACTGAATCGACAAGTGACAAGGTGGACTTATATGTGTGCGGTTGACCATAATTAACTTTAACTACTTTTTTAACTTCATCGTATTATCACAGTCCAAAATAAAAAACTAAGTACACCTACACACTTATCATGGTGGCACGACATTTGGCGGTATTTGCCCAAATATTCGTGTTGCATATTTTTCCTTCTTACGGCAACTGAAAGAGAGGCAACGACGCAACGCGAACACGCAACCCC
This sequence comes from Epinotia brunnichana, assembly GCA_963854355.1. Lineage (NCBI taxonomy): Eukaryota > Metazoa > Arthropoda > Insecta > Lepidoptera > Tortricidae > Epinotia > Epinotia brunnichana. The sequence continues at coordinate 1,752,062 of OY977954.1, read as the reverse complement.
AAGTGTATTTAGTGCGACCATCAAATTGGCATAAAGCTTGAGAACTCAACAATTTGGCCATCAACCATTATATCACGGGATATACAGAGCTCCGAAAACGTGTGAAATACAAACACTTGAATTGTCGTAGAAAGTATAACCCCTGCTTGAACACCTATGAATTGCACATGGACAGATGGTTGAGATTATTTGATGTGCTGACTTTTTATAAAAATGTCATTCGAATTGAAATCTTGTACCTTGGACCTTAGAGTTGGGTTTTGAATGGACTACTTTGAAGCAATTCGGCCAACTCAAATAACCTCAAGTGTTCTTTTGGCGCAGCGAAAATGACCTTAATGAGTTGACAGTGGTAAATGAGCACTTTCCATTTGAACAATACCTGTTTTCTTTAAGGTTCCCGCGATGTTTGGACATCTGTCGAATTGAGCTATTACAGGTTATGCCACCGGATAGCGCTTACTGATTGTATAATACCATATTATATGTATGTTACCGACAATTGATGTTTCGTGACTACAAAGTGACGAAGTTATTTTTGAATTAGATGGTGCCCGATCAATAGCTCGATTAATATAAATTATAATATTTTACTATTATTACGTACCTACTAGCATTTTCCCGCGACTTTGACCGTGTTAACTTCTGATTGGTGTCTTTCAGGAAAATAAGTGTCTTTTGTTATACAAGTTATGAACTTTTTTTATGCCAATTTTCATCTAATTCCGTGATTGAGTGACTAACATCAAAACATATACATTTGCACATTTATAAGTTAATATCCCCTTATTCATAAACCTTAACAAGCCTCTGTTAACTAAAATATGTTTGGTTTCCTTCTCACAAACTTAAATATCAAAGTATCAGATAAGGACAAACGTATATCGACTAAAATAAGTTTGATTGACGTTTATGAATAAGTGCAAAAGAGTTTTCTATAAGTCTTGAAGTCTGGGTTACAATCTGGGCAAAGCCGTGATAATGACGACAAGTTTATGACTATAACCGCCATGCTTAGCTTTATTTACTATTTTTATCACGTTGATAAGAGATAACCTTCTGATAGCTGAGACATGGATAAACACAGGTCTTGGTCATTTACACATACCATTAATAAAATAATTATTACAACCTGCCACATACAACTTCCTATTTATTTAAAAAAAACAGCTACCTATATTGTAGAACCCGCGAGTCTGAGTTAGTTATTTTTTTTTTTTATAAATACATGAACTGAATCGACAAAAATATTCTTTATCTACACCCATATCATAAATCCTCTAGAATGTGATCGGAAACCATATATAATGACCACCATTATTGCAACCAGTAACGTAACATCAGTCGATGTTATTATGGAAATCTAGTTGGTCATGATTTGAAATTTAGTCGGCTATGGCGGTGCAATGGCGGTTATTCTAAAGGTTCCCGAACACATCATTGAGGATTTATAAGATGTGGGTAGATAAAGTAGTGTATGTAACTGTACCTAATTAGGCATTATAACACTCGTGTGATCCTATTATGAAACTCGCTGACGCTCGTTTCATAAACCCACACTCGTGTTTAATGCCACAGACTACTAATATAATTATCTAACCTGTTCACAAAATTTCACGAGAATCGGCTGAAAATGCGACCTGTAGAGGAGAACAGCAGGACAGCCGGACATACGAAAAAGAATTGGCCCAAGCTGAAGCAGTGAACATATGTCCGCTTCTGTCGCTCGCTCAATAAAAATATCACAACCAACCAAGCCAGCATTGCTTTTAAGAAATAAGTTAGCTGGATGAAAATAATTTTAACACCAGCCAGTTATTATTGTGTTATTAAATTTTTATGTGTGTGAAAATTTCACTTTTACTGCAAAACGGCGAGCACGGTAGAGCATTGGGCCAAGTTCAGTAACGACTGTTGACCCACTAGACGATTATAAGAAAGACTTTTACTTCTCGACCTCAATTTTAGTCACTTGCACTTGACTTAATTGTGGGACTTAAGATAACGATCCAAATTCGTTGAACAAATATGAGAAATAACCTGATTTTGGCGATTTTCGGGTATACATCCTAAAATAGCTTCTATGCCGTCTTAACAAGGTTTTATTTATTGGACCCACATGACAAAATTGTGATCTAGATATTTTTAACAGCTGTAGCCTACTAGTCTGGATTTACCCTAATCAGTAACTCTATTTTGTGTGATAAATTTAATTGTACCATATGCTAAATGCATACATAATTTACGGTCATGTAATTAAGGCAATTTTATTGGAAGTACCTAGTAAGTTTGAAGTGCTATTGAAAGGTTAGTTGGGAATGCATCTATCCTACCATATCCATCCAAGTATATTATTGTGAAAGTTTGGATGTTAAGGTGTTTGGATTTATGTCACTCAATCACGCAAAAGAAAGACATGATAACCTGGATTAAAATATAACATGTTTTTAATTTAAAAAATCCACCCCTAAAGAGATTTTTCCCTTATCGAGAATTAACCAGTTCACGCGGATTAAGTCGTGGGGAAATAGAAGTACAGCCAAGGAATTTAATTTCCAGCCCACCCAAGGTTCAATATCGTATAGCAAACTGTCACGTTACTCTGACATATCGCATGCATTGTGTTATGTTAGTAACTAGGCAACAAATTAACTATTTTGACATCTTGAACTGAACTTTTGAACGTGTTATGTCAGCGGCAAGCATGTTATTTTTCAAACTAATAAAATAACGTGAAAATTATTTTTCAATTTTCTCGATTGACACTGACACATGACGCAAATGATAACTTTTCGCAAAGAGATTATCTGTAATGTGAAGTGACAAATAATATTACTGAAATATAATTTTCGACTATAATGCATTGCGAATGCCTATCGACTTAAGGGGGGGAATTAAATTTCTTGACTGTAGGCTAATAACTGAATTATTATTTATTATTTGTGATTGAGTTGTTTTGCTTCCTTACAATGATCTAACTACAAGGAAACAGTTTTGTAGGTATTGCTAAATTCCTTATTTTGCCGCCTTACAGTCTATTCAAGTAAGTACCTACCTAATTATCTATTGATATTTTTCGTTATGCTTGCCACCAGTTAACCTTGCCTGAACTGTATCATTACAAAATGCTTGGTTGTTTGTATCATTGTGTCAGCAGATAGACGGACTGACAGAGTAATTATACTTTTACTTTCGTATAATGTCATTTCGTGGTGAGATAGTGTGTAACTAAGTAATTAAATATTTCATGACGTTTTAAATGATGCAATAACACCAGTAAATTATATTTATAAAGGTACTTACTAGAACACGTGACTTGTCACAGGAATCTGAAAACAAAATAAATACAGTAAATTTAAGGTTTACAAACAACAAAATTTATCAAATTGAATTATTGAAGGAGCAAAATTTGTTACACTGAAACTTAGCCTATATTTGAAACAGACATAATAAATAAGATTCTGTCAAAGATTTCATTTTTGGTACAAGTTTTTATTGCCGACTGTACTTTTCTGACTATCAACTACTTATTGAGACGATTCTAACGAGCCCAAACTCTATGGGGTTGTGTCGTTTTATTGCGGAGTTCCTATGGCCACCTTCCAGCTCCAGCATCAGATCAGCTCCATGTCATCATAATATTGCATTGTCATGCGATATACATATGCATGCAAAATTTCAGCTGAATCGGAAACCGGGAAGTGGGTGAAATTTCAATTACTGACCCAACAATAAAACAAACGGGGTGAGCTGAATAAAAGCTTGCAATAAAAAGACATGACAAGATCAAGCACAACGCAATATGTTTCACGGAGCTGCCTACAGCCTGATTCAAGAACCAAAATTCAAAATTAATAACAGCAATAAGGTGTCCAAAAAATACTCAATAATTTTTTGTACAACATGGGCATGAAATGTAACTACCAAAAGTTACGCAGTATTTATGAAAAATGTTTTAACTATTCTGTCTTGAAATGGCGAGCGTCGAAATTCGTAACTTGTCGCATTTAGTATTCGCCGCATCTCCGGTGGCGGTGAAAGCCGGGCCTTTTACGTACACATTCGTAATATCGCCCCGGGCGCCACAGTGACCCGAGTAGCCGCAGTAAAGCAGTTATTGGGCACACTTGTTGAAGACAGAGACAGAAAGATAGCCCTTCCCGAAAGTAAAGGTTTTTTTGAATCATTTATACAATTTGTTACAGGAGAACTGCCAGTACGCATACAGGCCGGAACCAATTATAGGTACTCGGGTCGTAACAGAGTAAATAAAAAAGTGTCTAGACAGACATACGGACCGACGGAAAACAGAGTGATCCCTATACCTAAGAGTTCCTTTTTCCTTTTGAGGTACCTAATGAGCCCTAAAAAACTATTGTCTTTACTGTGCGGTCAACAATACTATAAATAATAGTTAGAGTAGCGCTGCCTTTTTCACACAAAATAGGCACGTTTGTAGCAGAAAAGGTTCAGCATAACTGGGTAATACACGGTCAGAAAAACAAAAGTCGTCTTTCTTGTGGTCAATAGTTAAGGGCTTACGTAAATATTTAAAACGTTTTTGATCGCATAGAATTATAGAAGAGGACACGCCGTTTATGTGGATTAAGAGTCCAAACAAAAGTTAGGCTTTATAATAATAATAAAAATAATAAAAAAAGATTTAATGTCGCAAAAAAACACAAAAAAAACACAACATCACAAAATCGAACACTGATGTAGATACTTATATAAAACAACACAATGCAGGAAATAAATGATACTTATATAAAACAACACAATGCAGGAAATAAATGATGCGACAATAGGCTCGGGGCTCAGCGTTTGCTGCTTTTTCAGCCCGCACCTACAACACGGGATACAATGTAATTAATAGCTAGCTGCAAGGGGAACATTCGCATTACTCGTAATGAACTTTTACTTTTAAAGACTAAACTTTATAGCCCTTAACTTTTGCACTCTCCACAGGATATACGCGAAAATAAATCTCTGTATGACTCAACGAAACCTAATCCGTACCCCTATTGTGTAGTTTGGTGAAATTAAAGTTTGGTATGAGTACACGTACGCGGTATTGCATGACAGTACTCGTATTATAAAAACCTATTCCGCCTTGTCGCACTGCGGTTTAGCAATGTATACTGTGTTTGCTTAGACGTCTCGCTGGGAACCTCAGCCTCTGCCCGCATTCTAAGTTCTCGATGATTACTCTAACTGGTCGTTAGAGCACTGGTTTCCCGCTAACCTCACCGCTGTATTTTCGTTGCCCCGAATTAAAGCCACGTTTTAAAAAATACCTCAAATTATCAGTACCGCTATAGGTACTGTGATTTGTTTGTGTAATTTAATGAGGTAATTTTATAATTTAGGGAACCGCAATTGGTCTAATAGAATTGTCGAAATAACAGTACCTTACCTATATCTATTTCGAGTTACGTAGCTTTTGGTAAGTTATTTTATTGCGTTTAAATTGTATGTCGGATGTCCCGTATTCCAATTGGTACAGATGCATTGAGATAATTCGGAAAATCTCAATAAGCAGTGCATTTGAAAATGCTTCTAGCTATTCGATTCTGCTTTGAGATTCAACCTTGCGTCTTAACTTATAATTTTAAATTGCAAACATCAATACGAATACATATATGTACCAGTGTGTAACCGCCATACGATAAATAAATAAATAATTGCAAACGAAAATTCTGTAAATTAGCTCTTCTTCTGGTCCGATCATCGGCAATTCGGATGTGCTTGCACCTCGCAAGTGTCGTACCTACTTATCATAATCAAACCTGTGCCCATGCGACCTTATTCGCCAACCAGTTTGTGTACATTCAGTACGCAAAACTCGCCAACTTCTTGAAAGCAAAAAAACAAGGCAATGATTTTAACACGCAATGGAATGTAGGTAGTAAAAATATGATTTAACAACTTTCGTTTTGTCAACGACGCGCGAAATTAAAATGAACATGTTATTTGCTGTATTTTTGTCGGTTTAACTTTATATTTTTAGAGTTTCATAATACAGATTTCTAGCAGTACTGTTAACAACGAACCTCTTATAGCTCAACCACTGGCGAGTCAACACACATAATTACTTCTAAAATGTCTACTTCAAATGTGCTCATCAGAATTGAATTGTTAAACATAACAGATAAGAGGAAAGGCACCAAATTTTGATAAGTATTTTTAATTTTTAGCTTTAGTTATTTTAATTTTAGTTAGTTTTAGTTTTATATTCAAGTTATGTGTTTTTTATAAGTAGTTTAGTTTGTATAATATTATTATTGTTAATCAATTGTTTTCCTACTAACAGATAAACTGAGAAAATATTTCTCTACCAAAGACTTTATATCATAGACATACTGACTATTTACCTGTAGGTACGTTTTGTTTATCAATTCACAGTAAGTAATAACTGTTATTGATAAGTATGAGTGAATGAATGAATAAATGATTTATTTGAAATACACAACCACAACATTGTATTTATACAAATTGCTTAAATCTAGGAAAAAATAAAAAGAAGTACAATATTATTAATAATTTAGTGACATTTAGTTTTTAACCGTTTAGGTACTAATTGGTTAAAATCTGCAATTTTAAAATGATTATTGTGTAAGATTATTAATATTATATTGTAGAATACCATTTGACATGTAAAAGTGCCCTTGTGGCCTATTTGCAGAATAAACAATTGATTTTGATTTTGATTGAGGGTGGTCTCAAAAATTAAGGAGTCCACTCAGCATGTGTCGGAGCATGGAAAGCTACGCTGATTTTCAGTGAATCCATTTACACAAATAATATGACAAAATTAAAATAAATATAATATTATATATGTAATGTAAATGAGTTATGTCTATAACCACGGATCGGAAAAGAAGAAATGTGTTGTCAATTTGAGTCCAAACCTTGTCAATTAAAAATGTGTGCGCAACTTCGATTTTGATTACACACTAATAATGTGTAAATCTTGTCAGCGTTCATGAATATAAATTAGTCTTTTTGTCTAATTGATCAAGAGAAACCCGCGAGACGTGCACTAAACTCATCTCCTACCAATTCACTATTCAATTTAGCTCACGTACAACCGCCGACCTTAAAACAACGAGTCCTAATCAAATTGAAGTCAGTAAAGACCGAGAAATCTTGACATGGTTAGCTTCAGACCTAGATCCAGCTCTTCTTATTTCCTAGGTATCTGGACCGAGACGGGTGACATCTTGCTTGGCGGGTGACTGCGGCGATGTTCTATTGTTTTATTGTACGTACTTAAATCGTTTGCCGCCTCTTGGTTCCGTTAATGTAGGGAGTTACTGTGCTTTAGATTAAGTATTTTACTGTGATTTCTATTCATCATCATCATCAGCATCAGCATCATCATCATCATATCAGCCGAAAGACGTCCACTGCTGGACATAGGCCTCCCCCAAAGAGCGCCAAAATGACCAGTCCTGCGCCACCCGCATCCAGCGGACTCTTGCGACCTTCAGGTCATCAGTCCACCTTGGGCCTACCCACGCCGCGCCTTCCGGTAGGTACGTGGTCGCCACTCGAGACCCTTTCCGCCCTAGCGGCCATCGGTTCTACGTGCAATGTGCCCCGCCTACTGCCACTTAAGTTTAGTGATTTCTATTACCTAGTTGAAATAATTTAATGTAAATTAGAACTATTTACAATTTATTCCTAAAGGCATCAATGAAGCTTACATGGCTTGCTCCTACATATTTTACAGTTGTAGGATTCCAAATGATATCCAAAGTTACGCGTGAGGTGTCATGGGTTGTGTTGTGACGCAATTGCGGTTTAAGACGTTTATAACTACATGTATCGTGCAGGAAGAAGATAAGTACTTACCTACTTACACATATTTTATGTTAAAGGCTCATTATAAACAGGTTGCTTTAATGAATTAATAAGATCATAGAGCAGTGCAGCTTTGAAATTGAAATTCATTTATTTGCTGAACATTACGTACTATTTTGAAGGTGGAAGACAATTTTTTGAATCAGTAATATTCATACCTTATTAGAGTAGGCATGCAAAATAATAGGACACAATAATACATCACAACACAATTGAATAATATGAGTAACATTCGAATACAAACAATTTCTATACACATATAACATTAAGTTGATTAAATAAGAATCGATATACTGAATAAATAATTAACATGTCAAATTCATTCATTGCAAATTATCCTTATGATTAAAATATTCTTGTAGCGATATAATATGATTAAAATATTCTTGTATTAAAGGAAGATGTACGCGGTAACGCCGGTAACCTACATTTGACACGACTTTCCCATTTGTTCTTGTACATCTCTACGAGTAAATCACAATGAAAAATCTAAGTGCACGCAATGATTTGCATTACAAATTATGAAAGTATGTAAAATGATTTTTCTCAAACATGCAATGAAATGTCGTCATTACGTGGTTTATATCTGGCTTCAAAGTATCACGTTTCGGGCGGATCAACTCGAGAGAACTGTAAAGGAATTCATACGAAATTGAAGGCCTAGGCCGGGAAGTAATTTTTTTTTTAATTTTTATTCCACCATTTGTGGCACAGCATCACGGAATTCAGCCATGAAAATTAGTTTGATTTGAGGAGTTTTTATTTATTTCATTGCATTTTTGAGAAAAGCACTATACATGCCTGGCCGTGAAAAGGGCTTACCAGCTTCGTATATCCGGCCTCCCTACGGTCGACGTATATACTTACTCACCCGGCAAGCCCTTCTTTCCCGGCGTCTGCAGTAATGTACTATTATGTCACCCCTGACTATAGTGGCACATGTGTGCGTAAATCAATTACTGGCCGGCAAAGCGTTCGTTACTCCTCTACAGTCGCAAGCGTCCCCAGGTTACGGTGACTCAGGGAGGCCGTGTGCTTATTAGCCACAAAATACCCATTCCTGGGAGACGTCAAAGGTTGGACAGGCGGACGGTAATAAAAAAGCCTTGGAACTCCGGTATTTAAGGCACGAGATGAAGTCAAAACTTTCTTTGATTTTGGGATGTACAAGGAATTATTATTGGCAAAAATATAAAGTTAGATACAATAGAAATTAAAAATTAATTAAGAGATGCGCCGAATATGGGTTTTACCGAATACGAATATTCGGCCGAATTTTCGGTCCAGCTTTTGCCGAACCGAATATTCGGCCGAATAATTCGGTTCAAAGGAATGCCTTATGCCTTAATCAGCCGTTCCAAAACAGACTCATTTTTCAGTGGTAAAAATCTTGTTGATTTTTAAGTGACACATTTATGTAAAGGTAGTTAAATAACAATAAGAATCCGTTTTAGAAAAATAATTTCACAGGACAATGACTATGATACATTCTTACAACGTGCAGACAAAAAACCTGCAAAATTATTCGGTAAATATTCGGCATTTGAACCGAATAATTCGGCCGAATAACGAACATTGAAAAACGTGCCGAATATGCCGAAAACCGAATATTTACCGAATATTCGGCGCATATCTAAAAATTATGTACACTAAAACAAAAACAATTTTAATTATTATAAATATGAAACTGAAGAGTTTAATTGCATTTCGTATCCACAATGCTTCCCATAATAAAGATTACTCTGACGTTGCGCTTGCACCTTTCTCTCCTTTTGTGGCAAACGAAAGAAATGTCGAGCCATCTCGCTAATTTGCATGTCAAGGCGTAACATCGCGACGCCGATGACGCTATGGGGTGTTAATGTGCGAGTGGGCGAGTTGATTTTGTTATTTATGACTTTTATTAATCTCTTTGTATAATGATTATTGATGGTTTTCCGAGCAGTTTGTTAGGGAAATTTCCCTAACAAACTTATTATTATACTGATAGAAAAAATATCATGTTTATTCTTCAAATCGCTTTATTCGCTATCAGAGGCTAAGATAAGATAACATGATTTATTTTTTAGGGTTCCGTAGGTACTCAAAGAGTAAAATGGTACCACATTACTAAAACTCCACGGTCTGTCTGTCTGTCTGCCTGTCTGTCTGTACGTCTGTCACCAGGCTGTATCTCATTAACCGTGATAGTTAGACAGTTGAAATTTTCACAGATGACTTCACAAGATTTCACAGATATTTCTGTTGCCGCTATAACAACAAATACTAAAAACAGAATAAAATAAATATTTTTATAGATAATGATATGGAACCCTTCGTACGCGAGTCCGATTCGCACTTGGCCGTTTTTTTTCACTACTAAAACTAAGCCTAAAGTCTTGCATAGGATATAGGTAAGTATTAAATGGTTTTATCGTGTCACAAAGTTATTTCCAATTATATTCTCCCTTTCGCAACAAATTATTTACCAACATGAACCACGGAAACCTTAATTTATCTTAATTAATCACCAATTTGGTCATCTTATGTGGCCGGCCGTTTCATAATTATAGAAAGTCGACGCAAAATTCCAGTAAGTAGGTAAGTAAATACGCTTATATAACGTTGAGAACTTGATTGGCTGTGCCCTTTTCGGTGAGGTTCTACATTCTCGACAGATGACATTCCGTGATGCAAGCTACCTGTTATGCAGACTGTTCATTGTGTGCTAATTTGTATGATTTGTACTGTATCTGGGACGTGTTGCAATATTAAGCTAATTTGTAGGTCGAGCTGTTTGAGTTTTCTATATGTGCCTTCTTGAGAGAAAAAAATCTCTAATCGCGCGTCCTAGTGTGACATAGATATTGACTAAATTATGAATTAATTAACTATATTCGACTAATATAAAAAAGTGTTAGTTTACTATGGTGTAAGTTTGAAAGGATGTTTTATAATTAATTTATACATCAGAATTACACGTAAGCTACAATATAAACTTGTGTCCTCACATACAGGAAAATGTAAGCACCTTCTCAATATGCCATTTTGATAATAAAGTAAAATAATACATTCACCACGCATGAGATAAACTATGACTAATTTACTTGTCAAGAAGCACTTTACTTACATGTTATGTGATGTTTACATTTATGTACTTTTACACATATAAAGCACTGTAAAAAGCAACACATTTTTGCACCCACGTCATGTTACATATCTAAACATACACTATCTCAGGGAGTCTGGAATTCCCTGAACCACTACCGGGAAAAGACCAATTACATAAGCATCGCAAGAGTTGCAAAAATGACAAGAACTTACAGTACGCGCCACATATTAAGTTTGCGACTGTGATGTTAGCTGCGTAGCAAAGGGCTGTTATTCTTTAAAACAATTATATCTTTTGTGGCGGCGACGTAAGCCTTCAAGTCACTGATCACCTTAAGGCCTTGATTCGAGTCGATTCGCGAAAACCACGCCCCGTTGACAGAGATACGTGCTATGCCTTCCGCGAACGAGAAAAATAGATGCCGCAACACTTTTCGGGAAAGGTTTTTTGGACAAAATTCGAGTAAAGGTATATTTATATTTCATTAAATGAGATTTTAGATGAGATAAAATATACACACTATAGTATTAACTTGAGTGGGTCATAAAATTATGTATTGTTGTAAAAAAAGGAAAATAGAGACCCAACTTTGGATTTTTTTTCTATAGAGGAAATGTTAAGCAATCATGTATCGATTGTATCAGATAAACAGTCATATAGTTAAGAATCATATATCTGAAAATCTGACCTTATTGTTTCTTAATCAAGTCAGAGCGGCGTTTCAAAGCACGCGATAATTTCCAATGCCCCCCTTTAACTCTCACCTCACCGTCTCAGGCCTCACGCAAGATAACCTTACCCCGATACGTTACATGTCTCAATTTGACAAAATATTTGCCATTAATACTTGATACGTCACGCACAAGACTAGCAAAATTTCATTAAGTGCATAATAAATAAATTAAAATAAATACGATAGAGTTCATTATTAAATTTTACGTGGCGCTAACATTTTATTTGCAAAATTTGGCTCGCGCTCACAAACAATGTCTATCATAACAAAGGCTATTTATGAGCTCAGTTGAAATAAGGTTAACTATTACTTTGATTTGAAGCTGTCAGTGTGTGGAGGCGACTTGAGGCTAACTTCACAGACACAAACTTATGTGGCGCATTCTGTAAAGCCGTGGGCGATGACGGAAAGCAATTACATAATTTAACATGAATCTCGGTGTCCTCAACCACATGGTTTGTTTGCTTATTATTATAATGTAACTAATTATGTGTCAGCGAGACTTGATCTTTGTGTGTGTGCAAGGTCGTGATTTATCCGAGTGTTTTTCATGCAGAATACATAATTTAACAGGGCAGTAAAATTAGCACAATTTCATGATTTGGTTGAATCTGTATTTTGTTAAATTTCCTTTTTACTGTGGTCGTAACACTCGTAACTGGAGGAATTTGACTATGGTATTAGTCATTTTTTTTAGGTTTTTTTTGTAAAACATTTAACCGTACACCACTTATTATTCATATTCATTTATTTGCTGCAACCATGGTATTTACAGGATGTTCTTAAAATTAATCAGTACAGACATGGACCCTACTAGGGTGTAGCAACATTTTTAAATACTAAACTAACCTAAACATACATATATTTAAAAAAAATCAACATATTGTTATATTTATATAAAATCTGCACATTAGATAACAACATACCTACTTGATTGCATTTGCACCATCTATTAAATTGTAAAAAATTATTGGCCCATGAACTCCTGCAGCGAGTATGGGCATTCAGTTAGGAGGTAAGTTTTAAGTTTATTAACAAAAGTGTTATATGTAACTTCGTTTCTTATAAGCTGCGGGATTTTATTGTAGATTCTAATAGACATTGCGTAAGGGCCTTTACTGAACATTGTTAGTTTGGCGGGAACTGCTTGAATTATTTTATTGCGATGACGTAAGTTGTGTGCATGAGAGTTGAAGTTTTCCGGTTTGGGATACAGACTAGGATATTTATGGACAAATTTGCACGTTTCCAATATGTACAGAGATGTGAGGGTAAGAATTTTTAATCTACAGAAGTGTGGTCTGCAACTCTCTTCATTTCTTATGTTGCTGAGAACTCTGACGCATCTTTTCAGCAATAAAAATAGGTCTTTGGCATTTGCACTACTGCCCCACAACATTATTCCATATTGCAACCATGATTGGGCAAAAGCATGGTAGGCACCTATAGCAGTTTTCAAGTTGGTATTTATCAATATTTGTCTCAGGGCATAGGCAAATCTAGATAATTTTATCGATATTTTATCAATGTGGACTTTCCAGCTTATATGTTCGTCGATGTTTAAACCAAGCAGTGGACAGGTTTTGGCAGTTTCTAATTTGTTATTTTGGTAGGAATAGTTAATATTTAACGCTGTTCTCTGGTGGGGTCTAAACTGTATTATGTTAGTTTTTTGCAAATTTAGGTTCAGATTGTGATCTTCAAGCCAAGGTAAAATTGTATCAAATATAATATTCAGGTTATTTGTAACTTCATCTGTGTTTATGCTAGGAAATATAATTGAAATATCGTCTGCATACAGGAAGGATTTGATATTAATAGTATTTAATAGTTTCGGTAGGTCGTTAATGTATAAGATAAACAAAATGCATCCCAGTACGCTTCCTTGTGGAATAGAGCATTTCGTGTTTAATGTAGATGAACGAACTTTTTTTAATGTTTTATTACCGTCATCAAAGAAATCAATTTCAACTATTTGCTGGCGGTTTTTGAGGTATGATTGGAACCATTCATGCGCAGTGCCCCGGACACCTATTCCGTACAACTTATTTAAAAGGATATCGTGTTGGACTCGATCGTATGCCTTACTCATATCCAGGAGCAACCCAAATGCATGTTTTTTATTGTTTATTAAAGCTAAGGCTTCCTGGATAAATTTGTATACTGTTAATGTTGTTGATTTTTGTTTACGAAACCCGTGTTGGCGTTCATCAAAAACATCAAATTTATTACAGAAACAGGTTAGACGCTTGGCCATGATTGTCTCAAAAATCTTTGAAAAGGTACTGAGTAAGGCTATCGGGCGGTAATTTTGGGGGTCTGACTGATCTCCTTTTTTACTGATTGGTTTTATTATAGACATTTTGAGACGTTCTGGAAATATTCCAGCAGAAAAGGACTGGTTAATCAGGTCTGTGAGAGGAAGCGTAAGCTCGTTGGCACATGATTTTACAAGCAAAGGGGGTATCTCGTCAATTCCATAACTAGTTTTGTTTTTTAACTGTTGTATGCATTTATAAGTCTCTGATGGGTGGACAGGCGATAAGAAGAAAGTGTTGGAGGTGGGATTAACGACGGTGCGGCCGCACGGTTTACTAATGGTCGTATTCAGCCCTATAGAAGCAAAAAACGAGTTGAAGGTGTTTGTTACTAAATGTGGGTTACTTGATAGGCTACCATTAATTTTTAAGCTTAGATTTTCCCTTTTATTTACTCTTGTTTTACCCGTTTGCTCACCAACAATTTGCCACACTGCCTTTATTTTGTTAGTCGATTTGTTTATTTTATTAATGTTGTGTAATTTTTTTGAAATACACACGGATCGTTTTAATATTTTATCAAATGTTTTAATGTGTTTTTTTAGAATTGAGTCGTCAGTTTGGCCCATAAGTATTTTTAGGTTACGTTTGTGCTTACACGAAACTTTTATTCCTCGCGTTAACCATTGCCGTTTTGGCCCTGGTTTTGGTTTAAATTGTTTTTTAGGAATACATTGATTAAGCAAATTTATTAATTCCAAATGAAATTTATCAAAGTTTTCATTTATCGTATTCTGAGGGGTAATACACGCTTACAGGGTGTCATGATAATTTATCTCTAAATTTAGGTAGGTCACACTGTAAAACGGTTTTTTGATGACTGTTCTTCGCCAAATAATTACAATTTCAAACAGGAAAACGCGAAGGGAATATATATATATAGATTAATATATATGTAGATTAAAAAAGCAAGGATAGTTCCTTTAATTTAAAATTTTCACAATTTACGAAATAATCTAATATGGATGTGCTAAATAAATAATAGTAGTTTATGTGACTGTACATAATGAAGGGCATTAAACACGAGCGTGGGTTTATGAAATGAGCCGAAGGCGAGTTTCATAATAACATCACACGAGTGTTTTAATGCCTAATTATGTACAGTTACATACACTAATTTATCTATCCACATATCATAAGCCTACATGATGCATTCAGGAGCCGCTAATTATGACCGGCATCGCGGCGTTGTTTTCTGGCAGCTTTCATAGTTTTTTTTTTAATTCAGAGACAAACTAGAGTCGGATCCAACTAGTCCAACTATCATATCGTTCAATATCTTACTTACGTGCGACATATGTCAAATTTGTATGCAAATTGATAATTCATTTCGAACTAAACGTCATCTCGACTGATATTAGAATAGAGGTTAAATCAAATTTCTTTGTTTTTCAGAGACGTTCGAAATTTGAATGAAATAATACTATCGAAATCGATGTTATTATTTAGCAATAATAACATTTTCACAGATAAGAAATTAGTTCTAACAAAACTGTCTATTTTTATGGTGGTCATAATGTGCGGTTCTTGAACGCATCATGGAGGGTTTATGATATTTGGATAGATAAAACAATTAGTACGTACATTGAACGGTTTCTAAATAATCGATAATAACAAAATCCTTCACGTAAACTTCGAAACAAGCGTACGAAATTTAAAATTCAACTGTTTTTAATTGGTGAAACCATAATAATAGCAAAACTAGTATTCTACAATTCTTACACCCGAAACATTTCGTTGAAAATATGAAACTTCATATTTAGGTGCACCTTCTAGTCCAAAATTCTTGTCCCCTATTTAAACTCTTGCTGGAAGAATATTCTTGCAAGTAATTCTTTTGAACTAGGTATTTAATGTTGTGTAGCGGTAGCAGTGGCGGAGCGCCCATACAAGCCGATTCCCACCGGCTTAACTAAAGTTTCTTGCTACTATTACCAAACTTGTAAATCATCAAAAAACAGCCTCTTTTATTGGTCCGGGTTGTCCAGTGAAAATTCCCACGCGCCGCCACTGGTAGCTATATGAAATGTTCAAATAAATATTATGTTAATACTGACCCTAACTCGTAACCATGTTATCAATAAAGATTGAATTGAATTGAAGAGCTCGATTCGTATTTGAACTGTTTACCTTAATACTTCGTGATTATAAGCTACATACTTGAAATAAACAATATTTTTTAAAGCTTCATCCGACAATGGTACGTACAACTCTTGACAGAACTAAGGTCTGATGCTGTGATCCTATACCACGGTAGCAATATTGTAGCCCCTGTTTGCTCGCGAAAAGTATCACGATCAAATCAGATTGAAAGTCGCGAGTCGGTAATGATATTTTTTTTGCCACACGGGACGGAAAGCGGTCGTTTTTCCTGTGGATTTAAGTTGTGATGTGTATTTTATAAGACTTGAGGATACGCCATTTATGCGGATTATAAAAGGTCCAATAAAAAAATTGGCTTCATAGTCTTTGGCTATGTCCACGGAAAAGACGCTAACCTAAAAATATCTGTATGACCTAGAAGTCATATGTAAGCACTGTGGTAAGCACTAACTTACACCTACTTCTTACTTACTAGTGAGCTGTGCTTATATTAAATATTCATATATTTTTATTTCGAAAAACTTTATCGACAATCTTTATAATTATCGAACCTGCTCCCAAAATCTCAAGAGAATCAGTTAAGAAATGCGACCTGTAGAGGAAGCCAGATAGGCGGAAATCCGGTTTTTTTTGTTAACCCAAGTTGACAACAGAGGACTTCGTGCGCTTCGCTCTCTCGTGCAAACCAATGATTGATGAATCCATAACAGCAGCAATAGACACAGGGAAGTACATTAGTTAAGGAGCGTGTGTTACCATCGACATAGATCAGCTGCGATTATCATACATACGGCCGTCTTCCTGCGGTCACGCGCGTGCGCATCCGGCAGGATGTTTTATACGTGCTTCTCGCCATTTCACTTGACCGGGTTTTTTAAATCCTATTTTGTAAATAGGATTCCTAGTATGTACAGTCGGCCACAGATAGTAGCAGCCCAGGTAGCCAAATATATCGCAACACGTTTTTATTACTATAGGAGTAAGGATGTGTAACGATATATTTGGCTACTTTGGCTGCTACTAACTATATGACGCTGACTGTACGTACTCCTTCCTACTCATAGGGATGAGTGGGGGGATTAGTGGGAGAGTCCTCTCAGGGGAGAGGCATGTGCCCAACAGTGGGCCGTATTATTATATAAAATAAACCATTTATTTAAATTACTGTTTTACAAAAACTATGTATGTAAAAAATATGTAATATATGGACCGTACACAAATTAAAAACTTGTTATGACGAGACGTCACAGTTAATAGCCATTTACACTGGTTAAATTTGCAAACTGATTGAATTAAAATTTGAATATCTTGATAACAGTAAGAGTTAAGATACTACTGTCTTGGAGAAATTAACTTTATTTGATCTAAACTAATGCCCCCTTGCAATTAACGGAAATTGGCAAAAACACGTAGTATCAAATCAAATCAAATCAAATCAATTATTTATTCTGCAAATAGGCCACAAGGGCACTTTTACATGTCAAATGGTGTTCTACAATATAATATTAATAATCTTACACAATAATCATTTTAAAATTGCAGATTTTAACTAATTAGTACCTAAATGGTTACAAACTAAATGTCACTGAATGAAAACTAGAACAATCCAAGTATAGACTGGACTTCGGAATAAACATGGACACATGTATATTATCGCGCATCTTCGCCTGCGTACTTTGTAATACCGCCCTTGAACAGTCAGCATCAAAAGTAACTACGCAATCGAAGACGTCAAAAGTTCGACTTTTGACGTCTTCGTTCTTACGCTGAATTACAAGCGGTCGAGCAATAGTATTATAATATATTGAAATGCATAGTTATCTAGTAGCTCTAGGCCGTTAAGGGCGCTATAAGGTTGTCTCCGTTTAGTTATGAATCTATGGCAAGCAATTTTCATGTATCTTTATAACTTTATAAGTATGTAGACATGTAAAGGTCGCGGGAGTCCGCTGGATGCGGGTGGCGCAGGACCGGTCATTTTGGCACTCTTTGGGGGAGGCCTATGTCCAGCAGTGGACGTCTTTCGGCTGATATGATGATGATGATGATGAGACATGTAACGCCATCTAATGCCTGAAACATAGGCTTCAAAAATTACCTACTTACTCAGACCTTTCCTTCACATAATTACGCATACAAAGACATCTTTAAATAGAATAGGCTTTTCTAGTTACACACAAACGTACATACACTCGGTAGCCAGGGGTGAGTGCTCCCGAGCTAAATATAGAACAGGTACTATGTGTGCGGTTGAAATGCAATTTAAAAACAACATAATACAATCGAATCAATAGCGATGTAAGCCGTTTCTAAGCTTAGGGATCCTTCGTAATAAAGAAGCAAGGGTACTCACAGGTAATGTCTGTGGTAGGCTTCAGACATTCGTAGAAAATCAGTACAATGTTTGAGAATGATTCAACTTAGATGATGTTTGGAACAGAATTAACTCTTTCACGTTTTTAAGTAACCGAATAACATTTGAAAACATGATAATTACACTATTTATTAATGTCTAGTGCACTATAGAGTGCGTCCACGTTAGGTAATTTGGCAACACCCCTCATTAACTGTCATATTTCTAGGGAAATTGGACGGTGAATGTGGTGTTGCCAAGTAATTTTAATGCAGACAGTGTGGACGGACTCTACTAATTCATTATTGCTATGTTTCGACTAAAGAATTGTGCCCATGTATATCAAATATATAAATGTCTACCTAAACTTCAATGGAGTCAAGATAAGTAATAATAGTAGTAGTGTGTATTAATATGCTCAGTAGGTATTTTTCAGTGAATTGTGTGCATTCATATGCTCAAAATATTTTGAGTGAAAGAGTGAACAACTTTCGAGTTTATAACATATAAATAGGTTTTGTTTTAAAGGGACTGACGAAGGGAAATAACTACAACTACGTTCATGCATCGACGACATGATTTATTATCTGCATAATGATCAATTAATGCAACTATGTAATAAATGTGGCTATCAACTTACCAATCACTACAGATTATTAACAAGAACGATAAAATGCCGCCTCACGTTACGCTGTCCTTATCGCACCTAAACAGCCTCTCTTCTAACCACGTCTCATCTTTCTTACACAACGTCAATGCACAAAATATAACATACAAAAAGTGCGCTAAAATAGTTTTAAACTAATTAAAAATAGAGTTCACATTTGAACGGTTTGATGTGTTGTAAATCTTAACTTTCAAATGGACCAATCAATAATTAGAAATAAACTGTCCGAGCGATCGGAGAAAGTCCAGTTAACTTCAACAAGGTGCGTCTACTGCTCAAAACAACGTTGGAACATAACAAGGTAAAAGTAAAAGCATTAATTAATACACTTCACTGGTGTAATAAATAGTTCTTGCGTCTATTATACGTTATTATAACACAGGGCAACGCCCTACGATAAGGGCTTTAATTAAGTATTATATTACAAACTTTTATTTTTAACTTGCCTTCTTAGTAGTCGTAAATTAGACCTTAGTGTATTATTATGGCACTATCAAAATGGTCTGAATGATGAAGATGAAATTTGGGTATAGAAATACGAAATCTTGCTTTTTCGTCTTCTACTGTCGCGCAAAAAAGACTATTTCGTGGACAAAAACTTTTTATTCATTAGGCATTGCAAAAACCAATATTTCTTAAAACCAAATAAACCTCGCGTAACCGCATCATAACTTTCAGTGACCATTTTACCGATGCATCATAATCTTTAAATGGAAAATAAGCTGCCAATGACTGGTAGATTTTGGCGAAGACTATAGAAAGCGTGGTTTTCTCAGGTTCCAGTTTTTGAAATTGATTCTGAACGGAGTTTTGGTTGATAAAAGGCATGTGAAATGTATAAGTTGCATATGAGAATTTGCTGACCACCTGGGGCAAGTGGAGGTACCTCGCTGTTAACATAGCGTAACATCTTCCGACCTTTTTAACCAACGGCAGGGCGGTTGCGTAAATTTTCGAATGAGCGTTAGGACTATCTACTGTAATTTGAAGCTGAAAATGACAGTCGTCCCGACGCTCGTTCGGAAAGTTACGCGATAAACCTGCATGAACACACTATATACTTACAGAGCACAGCATCAATGTTATTTTGGCTGTGGCCTTCTGCAGTGTAATCGGACCGTCTCATCTGAACGAGTCGACATTCCGTTGTGCCCTAACTTAGGAGATAATATCCACCGGCAACGTGCGATATATGTGCCTTCATATATTTAACACCTATCTATCAAGCATGCGATGGGTCGAAAATATGAACACATCTTCGCTCGCTGGTATTTAAAAGCTTACAGAAGTCTCTTACCACAATCGTGTAACATTACGCAAAACAATGTCTATCTGACATATTTTGCGCAACACATTTGTGATTTGACAGCTCACGCCTGTCACTGCAAATCGACCTTTACATGACAGCCGCTAATCGCCACATTCGACCCGTTCCGCCGTGCCCTTTTCATTGCATGTCGTTATTAAAAAGCATGAAGGCCTAATTTCGAATGGCATTAAATACAAGTTGGAGCCCGACCTCAGATAGCAGGGAGTAGACGACGTGTCGCGGCGACATGACTAGTTTCTATGTATTTCTATGGCATACCCTTCTTAGCTAGCGACACGTAGCGGGGCGTCGCCGTCATAAAAATACATACAAACCAGTCGTGTCGCCACGACACGTCGTCTGCTGCTGCTGTCTGCGGTCGGGTTCCAATGTGAACCTTTTTTTTTTTTATTTTTTTTTTTTAACCCAGGGAAAATCTTCATAGATTCCATCGCGCTTTGGGGAAGCGCGGTGGATATGCCGGATTCGTACCGGCTAAAAACCCTGGGGAGTTCTTCCCACTGCCTGTGGCGGAGTCACGGGAACGCTCTCGCACACATCCGCGACTCCGCCAGCAGTTGTCCAGCTCACCGGACCCACCTGTGGGGGATTTTTTTTTTTTTTTTTGTTGAGTGTTCCCTCCCACCATCATTTGTGGTGTACGTTTTTTTTTCTTCCTGCGCGCACTCCTGCCCTGGGACCTCGATCCGCTGGGAGACAGTTGTCCCCATGCCTGTCACCCGGAGGTCCTTACTATGGGGGCAGCCGGCGGTTATGCGCCTGCCGTCTGCGCCCAGGGCGCCTGCGGCGCCATTGGTCGGACGCATTTGGGTCCTCCCTGGCCCGTTCCGCTGTCTCCTTCTGCCGCATTACCTCCTCGCAAAAGGAGACTGAACCTTACCTAACACTAGTTGAGACGCATACAATACAGTACAAATACCTACTCTTTATTGCATACCTCAATAATAGCCCAAAGCGCGCACTGTGGCGTACAGGAAATCACCACTAGTTTGCGCTTTGGATACTCTAAACGCGCTTCTCAAATCAGCACCTGACTGCGATGTGTTTGCAAGTAGTTGGAAGATAATATGTGATGATTGTAAGAGGTTATGTGAGACGATGGATGACCGTCCGTCTTCAGTTATTTGTTAAAGTTATTGTTATTATTGTAAGTTCATGTTACTTAAATAACATTGTGTGCATGCATTTCACAGTGCCTTGGTGTCTCACTGTAATACTGTGTATTCTGTTTTGAAATTAAATAAACTAAATAAATAGAGAATACTACAGAAACAGTACCTACAGATCACAGAAAATATAACTACCTAATAAATACACAGCACATCCTCATTTCATTGCCATTATTGTTAATTATATAATAATACATCGTTTATTTCCAAAAATGGTACAGCAGGTATTTGTGAAGCCTCTGACTTCTGAGCTAGGCTGAGCCTGTGTTACAGAAGTCAGTGCCCTCTCCCAGTTTGTGAGTATAGTGGATACATTTTTGATATATATAAGATATAAATAATTCTGATACATTCCTTATATCGAATGTAATGGACAATATTTAGCAATTTTGGATTTTTTTGTGTTCATTTAGTGACATTTAGTTGGTTAACCGTTAACTTATTGGTTATAATCTGTAATTTTTAAATGAATATTGTGTAAAACTATTATTATTATATTGTAAAATACCATTTGACATGTAAAAGTGCCCTTGTGTGTGGCTTATTTGCAGAATAAATAATTGATTTTGATTTTTTAGATCTCATTTACATTTGATAGGTTTGCTTGAGGCTTTAGTGGGTTCTCTAAATTCTCTAAAATTTCTCAGTTACAACTATTTCGTTTTGATTGGCCATAGCCACACGGGGGTTCACAGAAGCGAAAAATCGATCTAGCTATGTCTCGTTCCCGGGAAAACTAATTTTCATCATCACGATTTCACGAGCAGGCTGGCACTAAATATCGAATAGCCAAATGTAGCTGTAACACCGGTCAGTTTCCAGCGCTAGAAATGGACCACTCGGATGTTACGTATGTCTTAAGTAATTGGCCGATCGAACGTGTTAACTAAACTATAGTGTGTTGCGCAAGGGTCAAGGGGCGCGAGAAACGCTTGCGTCACCGCTTTGTTAACGGAGCTCTTGTGAGGAGGAAATTAAAACGTTTTACACGTGCTATTCAGAATAACTTAGACCTATAAGCACGAACTATTTTCGAATATCTTCATCTCTTTCGCTCTCACATAATAGAAAGAATAGAAAGATGTAGATGTAGGTATACGGGAGTCCGCTGGATGCGGGTGGCGCAGGACCGGGCTTTGTGGCACTCTTTGGGGGAGGCCTACGTCCAGCAGTGGACGTCTTTCGGCTGATATGATGATAGGTACACGAACTGTCATTTTTGAAAGAAAGAAAGAAAGAAAAATGTTTATTGTCACACAAACAGATTACATACGAAAAATACATTATGAGAAAAAAATACAAGATTATTTTTGGCCGTTCGATATAGCAGCACAGGGACTGTGGATACGATCGTGAGGGGGATAGGTAGGTATAGGTACCTATAGCTCCTTAGATTACCCAATTTTTCGTAAAACAGCCCTTTTTCATTTATTAATGGCATATGCCGCTCCAATTGTAATGCATGCAATAGAGGTGTAGACACCAAATAAAATAACCAATAATGATGAATTTTCTCGAAAAAGGATAAAAATATTGTCAAAGGAGAAAAAAGTAAACCAGGGGATTAAATAATCACAAAGTTATAAGTGTTCAAAGTTTTGAGAGGGGGTATATTCTGTCCCTTTCCCGCAAAACGCACCTTCATATGAAACGATTGTCATTTACTATGACGCTCGTGGATCGTGACGTCACGATCCCCTATCGTTTTCTCTGTCTAACAAGCAATATTAAAACGGTTGTAGCTTCGTAATTTTTAGAGATATCTGAATGGAATTTTTGTCACTAGGCATATTTTATTGCCTTCTTTCTTTTGGAGTAATAATAAATTTTGAGTCTACACCCCTATTGTCGCTGCAGTTAATGCATTCTAGAGATAAGTAGGTATTTAGCTAACGAAAATAACTTTAGCGACACTGTATTAAAAAGAAAGAAATAAATGAATTTATCAACTTTTTCTATTCTGCGGTCACTATACTGACTATACTACCTTCGCTAAGTACCTACCTGTTTTTACTCTTGACGCGGCTACCGCTGACGGGAGTTGGTTCAGGTGTTTTCAGAAAGTTTTAGTCTAATCTGCGCAACTTTTAGTCTGGTTTTACTCATAGATAGATCGAAGATGACCTGCACTGTACATACGAGCTTAAAGCGTTGAACTTTTAAAATAATAATAATGACGGCCATGCATGCTCATACATGCCACGCATCCTGACATGTCAGGATTTTTGTCCCTTTGCCAGGATTGCGGCCGGACTTGGCAAGTGTCAGGATTTTTGTCCCTTTGCCAGGATTGCGGCCGGACTTGGCAAGTGTCAGGATTTTTGGAAATGACCTCATGAAATACAAAATAAAAAAGTAAATATATATTTTTATGATATATACTATATTACAAATTATACACAGCTTTAATGAATGAAATGATACAACTCTGTTACAAGAAATGTCAGGACTTTTGTCAGGATAATTATTTTTTCCATATGGCAACCCTACTGACGCAAGGAGAACCAGGCCCACAACTGCACAGGACACGAAACCAAAATGGCAGGTGGGGTGAATGACCTGCGCCACTCACTACACTCTACTCATTGCCATGCTGCTTGGCAAGTGAACATTAAATCGTGTGTTATGATTTTATTTATAGTCTCTGGGCGACCGAGCGCTGCTCGGGTGGAAATAGAGAAAATACGGAGAAAACTAATTTTCCCAGACATGAGACCTAGCTAGATCATCGATTTCTCGCCCCCGTAAACCCCTATACTCCAAATGTCATCGAAATCTTTAGAGCCGTTTCCGAGTACGTGATTGCAAATATACATACAAATATTGCTCGTTTAATAGTATATATAATATAGTATAGGATAATAAATAAATATTACGGGACAATCTTACACAAATCAACCTAGGCCCACGGTAAGCTCAGTAAGGCTTGTGTTGTGGGTACTAGGCGATGATATATATAATAGATACATACATATAGATACTTATATACATACATAACATCCATAACTCAGGAACAAATATTAGTGATAAATACACAAATAAATGCCCCCGGGATTCGAACCCGGGACCTCCAGCTTCGTAGGCAGAGTCACTACCCACTGGGCTACGGAGGCCGTTAGGATATCGAAGAAAAAAATAATTTACAAATATTTGCCATTTAATATTTCTCAAATGATTGATTTCGTCTAAGTTATTCCCATGCCTATATTTTCCGAATATACTCGTACTTGGCAGGAGCACCTGAGTAATTCAACCAATAAGTCAGTTTATATGCTGACTGCTGGATAATTAAACGATTGAGTCTATTTTCTGATTTAATTAATCAGAAAATCGACATGACGACAGACTCGTGATAACAAGATTCACAGTTGACTGTTGGATCTCGCAAAATGACAAACACAATCGCATTATAGATAAGGTCTCCATGTAGCGAGGAGTGATTAAAGAAGCAACCATATTATACAGGGTACTCCCGGGAATTTCCGTTAACTTTGGCATAGTGCAGAGTACATTCACAGATTCTTAATCAGTTAAGTCCAACAATAGAACAATGTATGTAGTAAACAAGTATTTAAAAATAGATTAAAAAAGGCACTGCTGGATAGGTTGGATTAAAATCAATCGATACTGTTAAATGTAGGTTTGAATTTGAAATGGGTACTTGGCGGTCTATTGTGTACGGATTAATACATAATATACCACTAATACACATATAGGTATTTAGTTAGTTTGCATGACTTAGCTTAATCTTAAATAAGTAGGTATAATTTGTAAATGTATTAAAATGAGAGAGCGCATCACTCGCCAACAAACTGTGAATACAGTTTGGCGAGGTAAAATATGTAACTATAAGCTTTAAGTATTTTTTTCGAGTTCAATAAATAAATAAATAAAAATAGAAACAAATTAGCATAATTACATCAATAAAAAAAACGATTTTTTTACAAAATAATTTAGTGTAGCATTCACGGATATTGTCTTATTGTACAAGGGCCTTGAAACACATGAAATAAAAAAAATATAAATGTAAAAAATATGTAATATCGACCGAACTCACTTTGTAAACCTTCTTGTAGTGTATATATCACATATATGTCACAGTTAAGAGCCATTTACACTGGTTAAATCTGCAAAACTGATTAAACATTGAATGTCTTGATAAAAGAAGTAGTAAAGATACTACTGTCTTGGAGAAATTCGACCTTGATTTCATAATACCCACGATTACACTATTCACGTTTACCCCTAATTTTCAAATTACCATGGCCATGGGCTCATAATACCTAAATCTCAAATTGTCTTATTCTTAAAATGAACGAAATTCATTATGACTTTGACCTAAAACGTCATATTCTCTAAATACCTAAAGATTGAAATGCACAAATTCCTTCAAATACCGAATGACTTCTGTCATTTCTATGACAAAATATTAAAATAACTAAATTGTTTTGAAGTTTAGGCATTATGAGACTAAGCTATTTTGACATTCGGCCATATTAAGAATATGGTGTTATGAGAAAAAAAGTTAGGTATTCTGTGATTTAGGTATTTTGACACTAAGTTCTTTTGCGACCTAGGAGTATTGGTAAAAGGGTAAAATGGAAAATAGGTGGAATAAGCCTTACTCGAAATTCGAAACTATGCCCCCTTGCAATTAACGGAAATTCCCGGGAACACGTTGTATAATATACATGATAACCCATCACAGCGCAGCGGTTACACCGATTTCCTGCAACGATACAAACGCGCGACTGCATCGTGACACTGGCCACAGAAAGTGCATCTTTATCGCTACTGTATCGCGACTGCATCGCTGTAAAAAGTATAAAAAAGTTTATCGCTTATCGGTCCAATCCTCAGAGCATAGAATACTAGAGAGAGGACAAGCCGCCCGCGGCCGTGTTGCAGCTGTATGCTCAATGGGCATACACTGCCATGCACGCGTGCTGATCGCAGAGAATGTTACGTTTTTTCCCAAAATGCCTGATATGATGCGCGTTTATTGTCAAATAAGCGTGTAGGTATACAAGTGTGTGTGTTTTAGATGTGTGCGTGCTTTGTCTTGTCAATTACTTGGGCGTTGTGTGGGTTAATGTACTTGCGACAGGCTCACTCTATACAAATCGGCCACCATGTCCGATCTCCTTATATTCATACATCTGTGGTCCAATCCAAACCCAAATATTGAGTGAGGCAATCCGTCAAACGTCGCCCAATAAAAGACATCAACGCGTGACGTTTCAAAGCGAGTAATTGATGTGATTTGATTTGTCTTTTTGTCCTTGATGTTACGGAGGCATTGAACATGTTTTGTGTCCATGTGTTCGGTGATTATGTAAGTATAAGTTATGTATGAGGATAAGGAAATAAAAGTTACTCTCAGCCTTTATGCTTTTTTTTTTGATAGATAGATCGTTTATTTCACAGATGTATGAATATAAGGAGATCGGACATGGCGGCCGATTTGTATAGAGTGAGCCTGTCGCAAGTACATTAACCCACACAACGCCCAAGTAATTGACAAGACAAAGCACGCACACATCTAAAACACACACACTTGTATAGGTACCTACACGCTTATTTGACAATAAACGCGCATCATATCAGGGATTTTGGGAAAAAACGTAATATTCTCTGCGATCAGCACGCGTGCACAGTATGGCAGTGTATGCCCATTGAGCATACAGCTGCGACACGGCCGCCGGCGGCTTGTCCTCTCTCTAGTATTCTATGCTTGTTTTGCCGCTATTATGCGCAAAATGGCAGCATCCGTGGTGCGCAGAATTCGGGGCAGCCCAAACAACCTTCTGAATACCATTGTTGACAGATTTGAAGGCCGTATCCAGAGGCATTGGAACGATATTCATCGTTTGTTTAATAACGTTTATATTTGATGTATCCGGCACTAGAATTAAGTTTTCATATGTTTTCTTTCACTAACAACTATGGACATTGTTCTGGAATAAATTATTTGAATTGAATATGTTTTGATTTGACAATTAGTTGTAATCAACCCGCACGATTGTATTGGCCAGGTGCGAAAGGTTTACTTATGGGCACAAGAAAATTATTGTGCCTATTGGTAGCTAATTGGCTACATTGAGGCCCAGGGCCCAGAGACTATGAGTAATCAATGGCCTTATACATCTATGAAAAGATTAACGTGCGTGGCTTGTCAGGCATTTATTTATTTATTTAAACTTTATTGCACGAAATACAAAAATGTACAAATGACGAGCTTAATGCCAAATGGCATTCTCTACCAGCTAACCATTGGGCTAAACGCAAACTTATATAAGGTGCAAAGAAAAAAGTATGTAAATTTCTGTTACGAATATGTGAAGAGAAAAAAAAAAACAAATGTACTTAATGCACATAATAAATAATAGTACTACGCACAGAAGGTTCTCTGTTAACAAATCCCATGTTTAGGTAAGCCGAACGAGCCTAAACGTGGACAGCCCTTTCTATCGCATGCAACGCGCTGCGATAGAACGCGTGCGTGCCGTAGCAGCGCGTACATACCCCCTGGGGCCGGTAGGCCAGCCGGCATTTACCATCGGCCAACCTGGGGGCCAATTTTTAACCGACTTCAAAAAAAGAGGAGGTTCTCAATTCGTCTGCTTTTTTTTTTTTTATGTGTGTATGTTACGCGATAACTCCGTAATTAATGAACCGATTTGAAAAATCCTTTCTTTATTTGAAAGCATATTCTTCCAGATTGGTCCCATTGTCACCAAAATCCATTTCTGATGATGGGATCCTGGAGAACTCTTGCAAACTTGAAGCTAAATAGCTTCAAGTTTGCCTTGCTTGTACCCAAATGGGTACTGATTTGAAGTCGGTTAAAACTTTGTTTTGAAAGTCTATTATTGACTT
The DNA here is from genome assembly GCA_963854355.1 of Epinotia brunnichana. NCBI lineage: Eukaryota > Metazoa > Arthropoda > Insecta > Lepidoptera > Tortricidae > Epinotia > Epinotia brunnichana. Next base: position 1,723,553 of record OY977954.1, on the reverse strand, counting down.
TCGAGCACTCGAAAATTAAGTAAATAAGTTTGTAGTGTCGAAATTGCAGGCACTTACTTTCTAGCGATATAGCTAAATACGAGTGGTCAATTCAATACCACACGTTTTTCAATTTTCCATCGCTATTCCAAAGTTTAATTTCATAATTTTTGACAGTTTTCGAAAGAAAGAGTCGAGCGCTCGAAAGCCAAAAATCCGTCTTCAGATTCAAAACAGAATCGCTTGCAATGCTATACGGCTGGAACCAAAATGCGCCTTTACCCCCTGGCCACGACTTTGGTCTTAAGCGACCTGCGACCAGCGTTTTATCTGTTCATTGCGCGTGATCCCAACTAACCACAGTGCGTTGCGCGTCTCGACCGCGCAATGAACAGATAAAACGCTGGTCGCAGGTCGCTTAAGACCAAAGTCGTGGCCAAGGCGTTAAGGTGGTCGACTCTGACTTTGGCCGATAGTACCTGCTTGTAGCGGCGCGACAAAATCATGGGGTTAGCCCTGACGTTGGCTTAATTCGCGCCTTATAGGATATGAGATTGATCATACATCATGTGACGTTCAAGACATTCGCAAATATATACCACCTTCTAACAACAACCTTTCTGTCATATCGCAGAATATACGGAGTATCTACACAAATCTTCCCGATCTCCAAATTACACTATCTCAACTGGATTTTGATCCTGACATCTTGATCCTAACAGAATGTCGATTAAACCCTATAAAGCCCATCCCTATTATACCTAACTATAATTCAATGGCTTCATCGCAAAATTTAAACCAAAACGACGGAGTTGTCGTGTATGTAAAAACCCACTTAAATGCAATTATTGACGAAGTAAAACTTGAGCACGCATCGTGCCTACAAATATCTTTACATAACATAATCATACTCGGTATATATAGGTCCCCGTCTAACACTAATGCCTCAAACTTTGTTAACTCACTAAATGATTGCTTAAACTCGTTATCGGCTAAAACTATAGCTATCACCGGGGACATAAATATAAACCTGATTCCACGTACAGTTGAGCCGAGTTATGAATACTATAACAGAAATAATTACCTGAACATGTTGAGTGTACATGGCATCCTCCCTGGACTAATCAAACCAACCCGATTAGGTAACTGTTTAGACCATATCATGTTAAAAATAAACAAAACCTCAACCACCGCCTACACAGCCGTCCTTAACACATCAATCACAGATCACAGCACCACACTCTTGATCTTATCCTTTAACTACAGTAAAAAAACAACTCCTAAAACTATTGAAGTAACTAATTATGCAAATGCAGCCAACAATCTATTAGAAAAAAACCTGAATTCCCTCCTTTTAAGTAACAACCCTAACTTCATAATACAGCAACTTATTCATAAACTTAACAAATCATTAAATGAAAGTAAAAAAGTCTGTAAAATACCCAGAAACCGAAGAACTATTAAGCCATGGATAACTCCGGGTATTCTGCGATGTATCAGAAACAGGAATAAAATGCAGTTGAAGCTAAAGACGGACCCAGATAATGAGGTTCTAAAGGTCACATTTAGGAGATATCGGAATTACTTATGTAATTTAATAAAAAAACTTAAACGACATTATGATCGAAATTTACTGGAAAACTCAAAGAACCCTAAGAGTCTCTGGACATCAATAAAGTCAATAACCAATTATAAAGCCACCAAAACTTCCAACACTGAACTACTCAAACACAAACCTGTTCCCAAGGATGCTGTCAATTGCGTCAATGAGTTTTTCTGTAACATTGGAAAAAATCTTGCTGCAGACATACCTGTTGGTAATATCCCTAGAACCGACACCGGTACCATACATAATAATAGCGCCACGCTGTCATCTTTCGTTTTACTAGAAACAGATCCCCGTGAGGTTGAAAACATTTTAATGTCGTTAAAATCCGATAGTGCCCCGGGAATTGACGGTATACCTACAAAATATTTAAAGCTGTGCAAAACCACTATAGTGCCCGTGATTAGCCACCTAGCGAATCTATGTTTTGCCCAAGGTGTATTTCCGAAACTGCTAAAACAGTCGCTAATTACGCCGGTTTATAAGAGTGGAGAGAGAACCGACCCGAATAATTACAGGCCGATTTCAGTGCTCACATCAATCTCAAAAATAATAGAGAAACTTATTAATACTAGACTATCAAGCTACTTTAACAAATATAAACTATTATCAAAATTTCAATTTGGATTTATGCAAGGGAAATCGACGGAAGACGCAATTTTGAAACTTACATCGATGGTGAGCAAAGAAGTTGACAAAGGGAAACAGTGCCTTGCTGTTTTCCTTGACTTAAAAAAGGCCTTCGACACTGTATCTCTCCCCATTCTTGTAAAAAAACTAGAACACTACGGCATCAGAGGCAAACCTCTGGATCTGCTGGTTGACTACCTTCGGGATCGTTGTCAGAGGGTTAAAATTGGAATCCATACAAGTACAGATGCTGAGGTGACCTGTGGCGTCCCACAAGGCAGCGTGCTGGGGCCGACCCTGTTTCTTGTCTACATTAACGATCTTACTAACATGGCCATCCACGATGGACATGTTATTTCATACGCAGATGACACGGTTGTAGCATTCACAGGCAAGAATTGGGAAGCGGTCTTTGGTGCTGCTGAGATGGGGCTCCGCAAGATCGACGCGTGGTTGAAATCCAATCTACTTACACTCAACATAGCTAAATCTAAATACATCTGCTTCACAAAGACGGTCAGCACACAACCTCGACAGGAACTAAAACTCAAAATTCACAACTGTAATCCGCAAAACAACACATTATGTAAATGCACCCCACTAGAAAAAGTGATCTCGATTAAATATCTAGGCATAATAATCGACCAACGGCTATCTTGGCATCAACACCTAGAATATTTAAACGGTAGAATAAGAAAGCTAGTGTGGATATTTAAGACTCTACGACATATCAGTAACGCCAATTTACTAAAACAAGTATACATTGTGTTAGCTCAATCTATAATGACCTACTGCATTCCAGTATGGGGGGGCGCTGATAAAACCAAGTATCTGGAAGTTGAAAGAGGTCAGAGATGTTTGTTAAAAACGATGTACTTTAAACCCTACAGATACCCCACTACAGAACTTTATGAGCTATGTAAAGTACATAGCATTCGCAAATTGTACATAATGTCTGCCATCTTAAAACTTCACAGATCGCTGGTTTTCAAACCTGAACTGTCAACTCAGAGAAGAACTCATAAAAAAGCACCTTTGCCTGCGTACAAATCAGCTTTTGCAAAGAGACAGTTTGATGTACAATCCGCACTGTTATATAATAAGATAAACAGGGAATTGAATATTTATATATTAAATTGCTACGACTGTAAAAAAACTGTATCAACATGGCTAAGTGGACTGAACTATTATGAGACTGAAAATATACTTTGAGGTTTATAATAATTAATTAATACAAAACACACATACGCACACATACACACACACACACACACACACACTTACACACACACACACACACACACACACACACACACACACACACACACACACACACACACACACACACACACACACACACACACACACACACACACACACACACACACACACACACACATACATATAGTTTAAGCTAGGCTTAAGTACCTATTTTTGTATCTTTGGAACATTATAAAAACCATTTTAACGTTAGAACTACCTATAATGTATAATTTGGAAGAGCGAGGTCTCCTGACACAGGTTATATAATACCTAATAGGAGGACTCGACCACAATGTATTTACCACCTAAGGTTAAATGGAAATAAATTTATTTATTTATTATTTATTTATTTATTATCATTTATTTGTCCAACATAGGTTACAGGATGTTACAGAGTTGCGGTCAGTTTCACTATGTGGCGCCTTGCGGCTTACAAATTGTTGAGCATGCATGTCAAAATCACTATCATTTATAAATTCATTTATGGTATAATAACTTGTATGAGCTAGAACATTTTTTAGAGCTATCTTAAATGTATGTAGTTTATCTATTGAATGTAAACATTTTGGCAATTTATTAAATATTTTAGGAGCCATTCCGACTACATTTTTTTGGAATAAGGTTGTTTTGGGTATCAATGGGTTTGTTATTTTATGACGTAAACGGGTGCTATTAAAGTTTAGGAACAAATGGGAGTTACATTTCACGAAAACACACATTTCATAGATATACAAACTGGGAAGAGTTAGTATCTTAAGTTTTTGAAAATAGGGCTTACAAGATTCCAAAGAACTAATACCACATAAAGATCTTAGACACCTTTTCTGCGCTCGAAACGCAATTTCTCGATCAGTCGAGTTCCCCCAGAATATTATACCGTATCTTAACGTTGAGGTTACAAAATTGAACTAAGCTTTATCGTGTTCCACCACTTCATTGCATAGGGTCTCCCTCCAATTGTCTCGATTTTAAAAATCATATTCCCAATTTATGGGGTCGCTCCTAAAGGACATCATGTCATGTTTAGCATCGTTTTTAAAACGTAACATACCGTTCGTTTAGCAAATAACATGACTAGTATCGTCATTTCCACATTCGGTAATGATTTTGATCAGTACACTGTTAGTACCTAATGTAATTTTTACTAAAAGTGACCGATATACGAACATTTGAATACTATTAACCTCCCTTTTGTAACAGTCAGGTATTGAAACTGGGTGACAAAATAACTGATTCTATCATATGTTTTGTCAACAATCGAAATATGAACGAAACTAAATATCACGAGTTGTTTAAAAACATTCGTCTGTTTGATGCATGTAAATAAATAATAAATACCTATCTTATTGTGTTGGATACAACGTAAACTATAAAGGCCGAGCCACGCCGACTGCGTGTGCAGCACGTACACCGCTGCGTTGTAAAGTATGAATCCCCATACGACATGTCACACCGGATGCGTCTGCGTTGCGTGTGCGTGCACGTCAACGAGCAAAGCTCCCGCTTTCGTCTTCTAACTAACCTATCCGCGATACGAATCGGTTTTGCCACTAAGTCCCTGTTGTGATTTTTTTACCTTTATGCCTAGGAATTTCGTGATCTGCCGGATTTTTACTTTGTGCCCGGTATAGAGCTAGGAATATCGACGAATGCGTTGCTCTAATCGATCTGCCGTATTTTGTATCATGCACATCATGATATGCCTGGTCAACTAAGCCAAATCATGAAATGGCGGCGTTTCACGATATGCCTAGGAATTTCGTGTTCTGCCAGATTTTTACTTTGTGCCCGGTATAGAGCTAGGAATATCGACGAATGCGTTGCTCTAATCGATCTGCCGTATTTTGTATCATGCACATCATGATATGCCTGGTCAACTAAGCCAAATCATGAAATAGCGGCGTTTCACGATATGCCTAGGAATTTCGTGATCTGCCAGATTTTTACTTTGTGCCCGGTATAGAGCTAGGAATATCGACGAATGCGTTGCTCTAATCGATCTGCCGTATTTTGTATCATGCACATCATGATATTCCTGGTCAACTAAGCCAAATCATGAAATGGCGGCGTTTCACGATATGCCTAGGAATTTCGTGATCTGCCGGATTTTTACTTTGTGCCCGGTATAGAGCTAGGAATATCCACGAATGCGTTGCTCTAATCGATCTGCCGTATTTTGTATCATGCACATCATGATATGCCTGGTCAACTAAGCCAAATCATGAAATGGCGGCGTTTCACGATATGCCTAGGAATTTCGTGATCTCCCGGATTTCACGATCGGCCGCCGACATCACCAAATCAATAATGAACAAACACAAACGGCGTATTTCACTTTAAACTAGAAAATCAGGACAATCAATCGGAACATTTTAATTTTCGCAAACGAAGCTACATAAAAATATCCCACACAAATTCTGTGAAGCAAAATGGGTAGTTCTAACAAATTCCCCCCGAGTAAATACACAAAAAAAAAACAATGCAGTATACGGTTCAAAAACCTTTCCAGTTTATCATACCTATCTAAAAGGGTCTACCTTTTACAAATGGCTACAAAAAAGATAAATAGGAGGTAGATGATAAATTTTGTCGTGCCTTATCCCATCTAGCTCGCTCACCACAATTCCCTGCCATAACTTGACCCCTAAATCTGTATTAACTATACGTAACCAGGGGTCAGCTTTTATGCTAATTCGTATGAGGCTTGTCTGTGAAGTTGTGAACAGTCGCCCGAAGGTAGCGTTTTTCATCTGTTTATTAATGGCTTTGTCAAATTTGCGTGAAAGGACAATGGAACACAAGAAGTCACTTAACTGAACATTAGTAGACCTTATTCCGTTGTAATATGGATCACGATAGATCAGTGTTTATTCGTTATTTGCAATTCGGACCACCAAGGCTGCTTGCACATGAGTCAGATTTAAGGTGCCTCTAATATAACTAGCTTTTACTCGCTACTTTTACTATCACCGCCGTGACAATTTTACATTGCACTTCCACCGACCCTTCTAAGATAAAATGTAGAGTTTCTCCCTTGTTAGACCTATAACTTTAGCTTAGCCCTAATGTTAAATATTCAAAGAAAACCCGAAAAGTTCACTGTTTCGAAGCAAAATGCATTAGCTCTAGTGAAACATTAGGTCTAATGAAACATTAGGTCTAATGAAACATTAGGTCTAATGAAACATTAGGGCTAAAAGTTGTTAGGTCTACTAACAAGGGATACCCAAGACCTAAGACCAATTTCATCTAAATCAGCTCGAATGTAGGTAAGCGATTGAACTTGTAGATCAGTAATTACCAATGCCAAGATGGTGTAGTGCGTCAAGTATGTTTGCTGAAGCTCGTGTCCCTGATTTCTTTGCCGTCATCAGAACACGGGTTGCGTCGTTTTGGAGCAGGTTGCGTGCCTCTAAGAACTAGATTCTTGCCATGATTGGTGAAGACTTAAATAGTCCAATTAGTAGGTTTTGGCTGTCTCTGCACCGGGATGCGAATCGTAAATAGTTTTAGTTTATATGATTCAAATTTTTACTGTTTCTCTTTTTACTTTTTATCTATACTGTACTTTTATTTTTAAATCATACTCCTTCCTTCTGTAACTTTTATTTTTACACTTTTAATTATATTTTTACATGTAGTAGGATGAGGATGATATGGGTTTTTTGCCTGAAATAAATGTCATTTATTTATTTATTTTATTTATTACACTAATTACTGACTTTGAAGGAGTTTCTATCACTCATTCAATTTATTCGCGCCAGTTGTTGTGATTTTATCTGTATGATAAATAGCTTTTAACACACTCAAGAGCACTAATTCGAACTATTTATCTATCTTATTATGCTTTATCTACAGTGATGAAAACAACCGCCATAGACCTTCAGTGGCAATCGTCATGGTGAATGGAGTACCGCAGGACCAGGCGTCTCGAGCGAACCTTGAGGGCGCGACCGGTTCTAAGGAGCCGATTTGTTTTTATTTCAAACGTCCGAGCCTGTTAACTGTAATTATGTCTGGGGGAGAACGCCATTGAGCTTTAAGTCCACATTAAGTTGTTTTGATAAAGGTAAATAAGTCAAATATACATTTATCCCATACTAATATTATACACAGCGAATCTGTAATTTACCTTTTTACGGAAACTACTGAACCGGTTGAGATTTTTGTAAAACCTTGTGTCCTAGGTGCTTTTGAAACAAGAGTAACTAGGCTATTACTGAACCAGTGAGACTAGGGTCAATCACTGGTCAGACTTTAGAAGAAAAAAAAGGATTAAAATAGATGGTGGAATGTATGGATATTTGAAGCTTTATTATTGGAAGAAGTCACGGACAAGATCTGCTCACGACTTGTATGAAAACAGCTTATATCGTCGGGTGACAAGCAAAACCTCGTATCTCGGTACGTAACGTATTCGATATCGAGATACGACCTGTTTTAAGTAGGTATTTGTTATTTAATGAGTTTTGCTTGTCACCCGACGATATTTACTTCGGTAAAGCAAACTATTAGCTGGTACAGTCAGCCAAATAAGTGGTCTACCGTGTACAAAAGTGGTCCTCTTTCTTGGCTAACTGTACAGATTATTACGCTTCATTTTGGTAACAACTTAGGGTGAACAAAAATTGCACTGACATGAAGAGAACAGTTAGGTAGCACTTTTTTATAGTTTTAGTAGACGCGTCACTAACGTTCTCATTTCGAATTTTGTAACGTCTAGCTAGGCTCACCACAGAGCTCACACACGTCAGGTTTCGGATCTAATTCTCTGAAACGGTTTGGTTTTAAAAATTAAGTTAAGGCTCCTGAAGTCGACACAATTGCGCTTATAATCGCTTTCGAGTGCCCTCCAACACTGTATCTGGGAACTGAACGCAAAAACCTGACTTGCGCGCAGAGTCCAAAAAACTGTACATTTGTACAACTACCGCCTAGGGTAAAACTAGCATAGACCTGGCACCCAAGATACCAGATACTGGCAATACGTTATTGCAGGATTTTCACCATGTTTATTTTGAAATAAGGTTAACAGTGCCAATAATTTTCCAGTTTGTATTAATTTTTTGAAGTTGTTACTTCGGTTCAAAGAACGTCTATACGCCACAGTTAAATGACCTCTTTACAAACAGTTGTTTTCTAACAAGTAAAAGCTTTACAAATACTAAAACACTAGCAATGCACCTTGTCCTACATACACTCAAAACTAACTTGAAAGTTAACTTAAGCTTTGTTTTCCAACAAAAGGTTTCACATTCAAATAGCTTACCAAAACACTCCCGGTATCCAATAATGCACAACACTGAACTGTCAAAGGGTTAGTTAATCCAATAAGTTAACCTCACTAGCACTGATTTCTTTCGAATGCGGGTATGAGCGACAACAGTGCTCCGCGCGACGGCCGGCTGGGTACTGAACTGAGGAAGATAGGAGACACGTCACTTGCGCGGGCGCAGTCTCACCTTTACTTTGTGTAGTGCGAGCGATCATGGTTGATACTTGGGTACAAGTAAAGATTTTTTTTTTAGGAATATAACGCCTATTATAGTTTTTGGTTGGATTCATAATCCGCATTAAACGGCGTCTCCTCTTGTATTTAAATCAGTGTGTTTAGAATTAAATTATACTTAACTTTTGTTTTTTCTCACTTTGTATTATACCGTCTTGCGCAATTGTGATAAATAATAAATGGAGTTAAGCAAAAGATGACGAAGTAGTTACAAATTGTAGTTAGAAAGGTACCTAAGTAAGATTGCTGTCTCGTTTGAACCATAGCAAGTTGTAGCAATAGATATGAAGTCATGTATGAAAGGCTTTTTATAGCGGAATAACGCAATTTTATATAACCGTACAAGGGGCGGGCTAAAATGTTATTAACCATTAACTACCAGTCAACCTTCGGGCTAAGCAGACATTGTGGGAATTGTAACTTCAAGTATAAGCACATTAGGGATTCATTCCCCTTTAATAAATTATAATAATGTACCTCCAGTGGCGGCGCGTGAAGATTTTCGATGGGCAACCCGGAGCAAAAATAGTTATGAAAGAGTTAAGAGTCTATAAAAAATAAATTATAGGCAAGCCGATGTTAATCGTGTTCTATGGGTTATAAGTATAATTTATAATTATTGGCATACTCTACTTACATAATTCGTTCATCATGTTAGGTTATTTTTTCAATTTAAAAAAGTCTTACAAAAACTGAATTGAAAGTGTTAATATTATATCAAGTATCAAGACCTGTCAACATCTCGGCCTCTATCTATACCGCCTCACCTCACGCTCCATCTAGCTATCTGTTTCACATTAGTAAACCCGCCAAAGATGGATGCTCGCAAAAACGGCCGAATGCCACAAATTATAATGATCGTCCCAAATTGGTCGGTCATTACGGTTAGGCTTGGTTTAACTGGATATGTTAGGCGTTGTTTCATTACTTTCATTATTTCATATTCATACACGTTACTTGTTCAGTGCAACAGTTATAGAGTTGGTACAGTTATTTGTAAAAATTGGTGTCACGTGACATTTTTAAGACAGGAATAAGTAGGTACTTACCTACTTATTCCTACCTACTTCATCAAATATTATAATATTTTTCAGTCTATTCAATCTCTAGACTAGTAAAAAAAAAGCGGCCAAGTGCGAGTCGGACTCGCACATGAAGGGTTCCGTTAAATAAATTGCTTTTTACGATTTATGACGTATTAAAAAAAACTACTTACTAGATCTCGTTCAAACCCATTTTCGTTGAAAGTTTGCATGGTAATGTACATCATATATTTTTTTTAGATTTATCATTCTCTTATTTTAGAAGTTACAGGGGGGGGGGGCACACATTTTACCACTTTGGAAGTGTCTCTCGCGCAAACTATTCAGTTTAGAAAAAAATGATGTTAGAAACCTCAATATCATTTTTGAAGACCTATCCATAGATACCCCACACGTATGGGTTTGATGAAAATGTTTGTGTGAAAATCTTAATGCGGTTCACATAATACATCTACTTACCAAGTTTCAACAGTATAGCTCTTATAGTTTCGGAAAAAGTGGCTGTGACATACGGACGGACAGACAGACAGACAAACAGACATGCCGAATCTATAAGGGTTCCGTTTTTTGCCATTTGGCTACGGAACCCTAAAAAGTACTAGTAAAAGTGCGAGTCAGACTCGCGCACGAAGGGTTCCGTACAATTATCTATAAAAATATTTATTTTATTCTGTTTTTAGTATTTGTTGTTATAGCAGCACCAGAAATACATCATCTGTGAAAATTTCAACTGGAACTATCACGGTATCAGTGAGATACAGCCTGGTGACAGACAGACGGACAGCGGAGTCTTAGTAATAGGGTCCCGTTTTACTCCTTGAGTACGGAACCCTAATATACATCACATAGGTATTTAGATATTTATATTAATGCAGATAGCTAAATTTCAATACAGCGCATCTTCGAGAGTTCTGGCAACCTTAGGTACTTAACCACATACCAGCTAGCACGATAGGTTTTATCGCCACGTTTTACGGCGAAAATGTACTGAAACGTCACGTAAAACATGACGATAAAATTTATCGGGCTAGGGCCTTGTTTACGTGCATTGAACATGCGTATCAGCATCAATATCTGGGACAAGAAACTGCACCGTAGCACAGAGCGCGGCCAAAGTGCGTTGGGTGTTTAGTTGAATTAACAAAATACATATAAGAAAAGGACTATTTGTATACACGCACACAAATGTATAATTTAGTAATAAATATGATGTTAACTGTAAATAAAGTCTCTTTGAGTTTGGACAACGCTGTATCATTCATCGACCGGTATATTCCTTCACTGTGGCACCTTTGGCCGTAATCAACTGCAAGAGTCTGTGCAGTTGGCAGTGAATATCCTACCTACCTACTTACCCATTTCCTTCCAACCTTCCGTCTGTAATAACCCGTAGGTCTCATGGTGCAGGCGCAGACATCCTTTTTATTAGGGTTCCGTAGCCAAATGGCAAAAAACGGAACCCTTATAGATTCGTCATGTCCGTCCGTCTGTCTGTCTGTCCGTATGTCACAGCCACTTTTTTCCGAAACTATAAGAGCTATACTGTTGAAACTTGGTAAGTAGATGTATTCTGTGAACCGCATTAAGATTTTTACACAAAAATCTAAAAAAACATTAAGTTTTAGGGGTCCCCATACTCAGAACTGTAACTCAAAAAAAATCTTTTCATCAAACCCATACGTGTGGGGTATCTGTGGATAGGTCTTCAAAAATGATATTGAGGTTTCTAACATATTTTTTTTCTAAACTGAATAGTTTGCGCGAGAGAATTGTAACTGCTAAAATAAGAGAATGATAAAACTGTAACTTCTAAAATAAGAGAATGATAAAACTAAAAAAAATATATGATGTACATTACTATGTAAACTTCCACCGAAAATTAGTTTGAACGAGATCTAATAAGTAGTTTTTTTTTAATACGTCATAAATCGTAAACCGCAATTTATTTCACGGAACCCTTCATGTGCGAGTCAGACTCGCACTTGGCCGCTTTTTATATATGTATATATTAAATCTATGATAGGGCTAGGGAATTAGGGCTCTAGGGTTGTTTAGGACAGTAGGAGGTAGGATTGATAGGTTATAACTCTCCCCATAGATTATTTTAGTAAGATCCCTTCAGGATTTTACACTTACGCCTTGGCCACGACTTTGGTCTTAAGCGACCTGCGACCAGCGTTTTATCTGTTCATTGCGCGGTCGAGACGCGCAACGCACTGTGGTTAGTTGGGATCACGCGCAATGAACAGATAAAACGCTGGTCGCAGGTCGCTTAAGACCAAAGTCGTGGCCAGGGGGTAACAGAAGAGTTGGCAATATTATCGCTGCGGTTTTTTTCTAAACTGGAGGTAGAACATCCCCAGTCGGGTTCCAAACATTAGCAAGATCACATTTCGCTGAGAATCTGACAGACTGTATCTAACCCTTTTCATTGCTATATTTATTTATTTAATCTTTATTGCACAAAAGAAGAACCTATTGTACAAAATACGGACTTAATACCGTAAGCATTCCCTGCCAGTCAAACTTTGGGCAAAACAGACATATTGTGGTGGACAGGACAGGGTGTGTCTTTAGTAGAGCTGCCAAGACTGCGTAGCATGGTTGGCCTTATCACGCGATAAGTGACAAGATAATAGCGTCGTCTCGTTATATCGAACGGCGTCAGCGAGTGACGGATGCTCTATCTTGTCACTTATAGCGTGATATGCCATGCTACGGGGCCTGATTTTGTCTCTTGCTGTCGACATAGCGATTCCTCATATAAATAAAGGGTCAGCAACGTGCAATGGGCGAATGATCCATATGGGCAACAGGCAGACCGTAGGTACAGTCGCTATCACATACATAGGTACACTATAGGTGTTCAAAAATATCGGCACATGCTCCCTAATGCCTTGAAAATAGAGGTGTGTTCCGATGTTTGTGACGTGCTTGTTTGCTCCGATGTATGTGATGGCGACTGTACATACCTACGCTTGTTTGCTATCGCCGTAGTACAGTCAGGGGTATTAATATACGTGCATAAAAAAGGACATAAATATCTGTACACGCCTATACGACATTGACAATAGAGTCCTGTACAGATATTTATGTCCTTATTTATGTACGTATATTAATACCCCTGACTGTACATAAAAATATATACCGACATATGTAATAGGTACAGGAGTAAGTAGGTACTGTAGGATTTAACTACTTATACCATTTAATGTCCTTACAATACAAACAACTAATACTAAACAAGAAATAAAAACAATTAAAAACTAATTACAAAAAAAATAGCCCGTCCAAAAGTTCTGCCTGCGGCAAGGACCCCATGACGCTGGCGGCATTTCCCCTTTGGACCGCGAGAGCGATCTTTTGGGAAAGGTTTGCGCCAGCTCTGGGGTCGCCTGAGGCGTGGACCAGCCGTGACGACAGGGTCCTCATGAAGGCCTTCATGTCGGCTGACCAGGGTCCCATCGTTTCAACTGCAAGCGCCGCAAACTCGTAGTTCTGTACTAGAGAAGAGTATTTGCGGCGCTTGAGTAATTGGGCCTGATCAGCCGCAGCGCCGGCCTGAGACCGTGTTGCCTGTATGTGGGACAGTGCGAACGTATCGACGTAACTTATACCATATATCGATATTTATTACGGCTATAATGCAATTAGATAAATTATGCTTATTAGATAAAACCTCAGTTTCCAGCCAAGTATCCGTTAGATTTAAACCACGGTTAAAATGAACATTACCATATTTAGCAGATAAATACACTCCAAGCCAAAATAACAAGGTAATATGTTACGTTATAAGACTTGTTAATACATCAAGCAACACACTTTACACAATACACTTTAACTCGTCCCAATAAGGTTCACAATCAATTAACTGTGTTGTCGATTCATACTTAGTCTAAGTATTTATTATGGTCAAAGCTGGTAATGACCATATAATCTAATAAATAAGTGTTCTGGGCGCCGCGGGCACTCATTCCGTACTTTAAGATATTTCCTCTGCCCATGGATTTGAAAGAAACTTGATATGATGACTGTTGTATGCAATGATGTAATATAAATATACGTAGATATGTTATAAGCGGTCCAAAAGTGGCACACTAAATTTTGGTCAAGTCACACAGCTTGCCATAGTTTTGCGTCGTCAATGGTAACGAATGCTGTCAGAATTTGGTGGCCATTTTTAAACACGGAATTTCGTACAGACAACATAATATTATCTACCTAATTTTTATATTACATCATTGGTTACGAAATTGATTTAAATTTAAGACAATTATTTGAGTGGAGACGACTACCTAGACGGCTAAGGTTGGCATTAGCTTTTTTTGGCTATAGGTAAGCTTGTTTGCTGGTAAAGTTACTTAGTCATCCTTAATAAAGAAACGGTGTCCGATCGCATTTACAACTCGACCACGCCACGCTAAGAATGCACCTCGCGTCGAATAAGTTATTGAGCGAGGTGCATTCTTAGCTTGGTCGGGATATAAATAATTTGCGATCAGAGACATTCATTAGTTTTAGATATTCTTTGCTGACAAACCTTGACTGGTGAGAAGCAAATCGTTGATTTATGAATTCGTTGTGTTGAGAGCTAGACGGAAATGCAAGTCCTTTATTAGGTACCTACTCTCCACCCATTAGCGTCCATATAATTACTCAAGAGCTCCGGCGACTACCAGGAACATTTCACCACGTCGTAGTTGCTAGGTACCCTGACTGTACTTGACAACCTGCAATCCTAAACCTAGTCATAGTCACTCAAAAAACTGAATTTAGTTGTTTTTTTTTTAATACAACGACGGTGGCAAACAAGCTTACGGCCTGCCTGATGTTAAGCAGTTACCGTAGCCTATGGACACTTGTGACTCCAGAAGAATCAGAAGCGCGTTGCCGACCTTTTTATTCACTTGAGGAGTCGCTGTGTTGGCAGATAGAGACATGCAGTTCCCTCACTCCCAACACGACAGCGCACCCTAGGGAGCTCTGGCGACCTTACTCACCACCAGGAACAAAACACCACATACTTCATAGCATGCAATGATTGTAATGAACGTGAAGCTGACAGTAAATCTAAGGAAAACTATGATAATGACAAGGCTGAGTGGAAATCTTGGCTGGATTTTATATCTAATTTTTTCTCTTTTATTGGACACTGATTGTCACATTAATTCTTGGACAAGATTATCATACCATACCAATTTCTTAGATGCGGTTTTAGACTTGATAACACTGAATATTTACATTTTGTTACCGCAGGTGGGCAAAAACTGAATTATTCTAAATTTACCCGTATCGTTTTTGGACCAACCTACACATTCTAAAACTTTAGGTACTTACTAAGCTACCAGAGATTCACTATTCCTTGAGCATCGATTTCTGGAGGCTTTTTAATTTGTTCCTTGAACAGCTGGACTCTCTAAAAAATATTGAGGCATGCGACCCTCTTTCAGGCGATATGGTTTGGTGGAAGAAAATGGAGAAAGTTAATATCAACGTCAGTAGGTACAGGTATTATTGTATTCGAAAAGCCAGTTTCTTGGAAACATCAATGGCCACGACAGTTTTTACGGCGCGCTACGAAAGTCGGCATGTGGGTCGCAACCTGCTAGTGAACTTGGGCAAACCGGTCCCCCGTTCCGTAAATTATAGGAGCGTTTCTCTCGCAGCGGCCCGATCATGATTCGCATTCCAATTTGGTATAAATGTGTTTGTTACTTCGGCGTTCCCGCCGGTGGGACGTCCACCGGGAGATCGCGACAAATACACTTAGGTATTCCCTATTCGTCCCGGTATCGCCGCATACCTACCGGGTAAACTCAGGCAGACTCAGATCTCACACGACTCACTCTCTATATAGCCAGCAGTAAAACACCCAGTAGCTCGATTCCACACACGCCAGATTGGTTGAAACGCCACAACCAATCTCACTGGAACGCCAACTCTTAGCTTAGTTAGAGTAGGTATTGCAGGGATCGTCCTAATACAACGCGACTAGGTATGCGATTATCGCAAGTTCGCGGGATCATACATATTGGACTCAAATAGGTGTCCTAATATTGTCAATTAGGACACCTACTATTCGAGTCCAATATGTTTGATCGCTCGTTCGGGCGAGTTAAATTCGCGCGAACTTGCGATAATCGCGTAGTCGCGTTGTATTACTTAGGACGATCCTAAAGCCGCTTGTGTCGGTGGTTTCTTCTGGACTTTCCCCACACCCTCCCACTACGCACGCACTATGACTTAGTTACGCAACAGGTTTAAAAAACAAATCATCAATAGGATTCTTAATAAGACACGCGGTTCAGTAGGTACCTACTTTTCAAAGCTGTAGCGTTTGCCCGTCAAGTGGCAGACAGGTAGCATTTTTTCTGATGATGAACGGTTTAATGATAATCATCTTGATATATGTGGGCTTACTATCACCCACCCAGATTTAGGTACTTTGTCATCCTTGAGATACGATCATATGAGACGTTCAGAATGAACCAAGTAAAAAAAGTACAGTTATTAAAGGCGGGGAAATGTTTGGAATTCCATACATTCGGAGCATGCGATGTTCATCCATCTGTCAATGTGTCGGAACGGAAACGTCAAGGCGTATGAGTGCAGTTAATCAATAGGGAACATTACGCAAAACTCTTCGTAGGTGGCGACAGTAGCAGCGTTGACATTGTATCTCGTTCCCACTTGAGGTATTGTCTATGCAAGCATCCTTGTCACTCATTTGACAACCCTTTGTCTCCCAACGACTCACATGTGAGTCGTCCGGCAGGTCCCACATGTGGGTCATTTTTATTACCCTGGAATCCCAATGACCCACATGTGGGTCATGATTTTTTTTTAATTTGATCCTTATATACAAAATACACCAGGGTTCATTATCGAGGTCTGACTGCTGGACCAATGGGACCACACATGCCGACATACATGTAAGTCGTTGGGATACCAGGCCTTCGATCACCGGATCGCTGGAATACAATGGGTTAATTGTGCATGTGTGTGTGAATCCCTATATTTCTATACTGGTTTACTATTAGTACCTCCGCCTCTGGCGGCAGAACATTGCAGTAATGTTCCCTATTGTCTTAGGTTTCTTTTTTTATCTGTGTGGTGTTGATGGGTTAGAATAGCACCACCCAGTGGAGTGGGTGTCCGTGGTCCGTGGGTGTTGTAAGAGTCGACCACGGAATTAAGGTAAGTAGGGTCATTTCGCCGGTTACGCGACCACCTTCGGTTAGCGACCACTTGAAGAACATGGTTTTTTCAATTGAAGATAACATCATTTCTACAGAGCCTATTGAAACAGTCAGCCGTATGCCTTATTGTTTGTAGTTATGGAATAGGAATTTACAAAAAAAACGAGTAAATATACTTTCAGTTCACCAAGTCAGCTAAGTGGTCGCTAACCGGCACATGAAATTAGGTGGTCGCCAACCGACGAAATGACCCTAGTAGGTTTGTGGGCAATGTGCCAGCTACCTATCACTACACTATTGATGAAGTCATAGGTAGCTGATAATTGGAATCAAAAAGTCGCAACCTACCTGATCTGCTACAGCGAAACAAAATTCGTTCGTGTATATCCCTCTCTGTCGCTTGAATAAGCAAGTGCGAGAGAAAGGGAGATTAAACGAACAAAGTTCGTTTTCGCTTCGCGGTAGCAGCTCTGGGCGACAACCACGAAAGACGAAATCGATTTTCGAATACATATATCTCTAATCTAACACCTTGCCTCATTCTCATTTGAAGGATAGAAATGGAGAGATACAAACTTTGGGCACTCAATACCCTGAGAAAATTACGGTTTTTTTGGAAATAATTCAATATCAGGCTAATTATTTGTATACGGCTTTTATATGTTATTTTAAACAACTTTTACTACTGAAGTCAATAATTCTATGGACCGGAAGTTAGGAAAAAAAAATAACCCGCCAGCAAAAATGCTATCAGTATTTTTATAATGAAAACATGTTTGGAGACTTACTACCTGAATCCAAAAATATATGCATCAGGAAATAACGGCATTTTAATTAAATATTTACGACCTTGAGATAATATTGAATTTGATCTGGCCTATAGAAAGGTTTATTCATTATCAAAAATAAGTGGATTATGCGCGTAACCCAAAGAACGTATATAGACGTAGTCAATTGTAAAGTAAAGAAAGTTTATACCATTTTCGCCTGATTTTTTCTGAATTTATGAAGATTACTTTTCATTATTTTTTACCGTATCGGTATTAAATTTAGGTGGATTATTAATGAATATTTAGTCAAATTACCCAACCTATTTTTTGGTGTAAAAATATGGCTGATATCGATATATTGTTGTGTTTTCATAGAGCGAAACCGTAAAGTTCTCAGGGTACAAGGAAACACTCCCGAGCTCCCTCACTCCAGCTACTGCGGAACACGAACTTCGTTCGTTCTCACACTCCCTTTATCGCTCGAATGGGCAAGTGCGATAGATATAAAAATATGCCAAAGATTTATTGCGGTTATATAAGTCAACACAAGGCAAAAGAGCTCTGGCGGTCATACATTTTATATGGCGCCCGAAACTCTTTTAACTACGTTGACTTGTAGAGTAGGTTTTTTTTTTACAATAAAACACGTTCATAATAAACTTAATATAAAGATATATATTTGACACCGTCATCAACTTATATATTAGGTATAATAATTAGGTACCAATTGTCGTTACAACATTTACTACTAATAGGTAGTTAAACGAAGGGAAAGAGTGGTAGGTTTAACTCTGGTTAAATTTATTTAACCGATAAAATATGTTCCCAAAACCAATTTAACGAAATATGATTTATATGCAGTTAAAATGTTTTATTTTAGAGGAATAATTAATATGTTCTTAAGCATTATCCATATTTTTAAACTTCTCAATACATACTTAGTACAATTAGCGTCAGTTTTCCTATAATGAGACAAATATTTGAATAACCACATGGTGTCCAATATGATTGGACAAAAATGCAAACAAATATATTTTATTTTAACCTCCAAGTGTGTAAGAAAATAAAATACATAGATTATAGGCATATATTGAACAAGGAAGTTATTATGCAATGTCAAAGAACTGAACAATGATATCATAAATTGGTTCATAAAATTTACGTATAATTTTAATTTTCTAAATGGAATAATGCATAGTTGTTGGTACAATAATACCAGTAGGTAAATTGCAATACCAAGTGTGCCCTCTCTTATTGCTCGACTATATCTGACGCTAACTGTATTAATATTATCAATACATATCTACTAAAAACCTGAATTTGACAGGGAATTGTTTATTAATAATACTGATTGATATCCCCACCACTCCGATTAACAGCGTCGACAGAACATACTATAATAAAAGGTTCATACAGAGTTTAAAAATCACATATCTCTCCTGTAGTCAATAGTTAAGGTGGTTCGATTGCCATACAAAACGTTATTTGACATTCGCAGGCCAACGGCGTGATATTTTAAGAAACTTATGTAACAAACATTCATAAATTGGCTTCCCATTTGCGCCAAATTCCACCTTTCCTAGAATAAACTTGTATAAACTAGATTAATTTGAGAAATTGGTTTGTCACGTGATATTTTGGGAAAACTAGTTTTCTCAAATTAATCTAGTTTATACAAGTTTATTCTAGGAAAGGGGGAATTTGGCGCAAATGGGAAGCCAATTGATAAAAGTCTGATACATTAGTTTCTTAAAATATCACGCCGTTAGCCTGCGAATGTCAAATAACGCTTTGTATGGCAATCGAACCCCCTTAAGTAACGTGCGTGTATATAATGTTTTCATCGCATAAAATTACACAAGAGACGCCTTCTTTCAGAGTCTAACCATAACTTAGGCTTGATAGCCCTTAACTTTGCGTATGTCTACAGAAAATTCGCGAATCTAACTCCCTGTATGTATAACCCATAAATTAACTTAGTAATTATTCCTCTAAAATATATGGGAATCTTAACGCTAGTACCCAGTAACACTGTGACTAGAATTAATAAATGTCAATGACACTATAAATAGTCACTTATATAAAATAAAGGTTTTGAAGAATAAGATAGTTTCACAGAATACACTCGAAAGAAAAATAGCTCGCAAAAGATATATGATTATTTAAATGGATAGATTATATTAATATCGATATAGCACTTTTTGCGACTAAGAAATAACATTAATTACTTTGTAAATAAACTGAATTAAATCCTTTATCGGAAATTATTTGTGTGTAAAATTTAGTGCCACATTGTATGTTTAAAGTTAAGAGTACAAATATTTTCCATAAAATTATTATTCATAGTACCTTTAAGGTCGTATTTCGGAAGTCTGTAGCTACCATTAGTGTTATATTCTATACATTAAAACCACTGCTTCGCATAATACACTATATATTTAATTTTGATAATTGAAAATGTGTCGAAAAATTTGTTTTATTGTCAAGTGCATCTTGTGTGTAAGTTGTTGTGTGCATGTAAATGTAAATTGGTAACTTATAATTGGCATTTTGACAAGATAATTCCAATGTGAACATGGCTGTTCCAAATCGAAACTTTATATGACGAGTTTAAGAGGCAATAAAAACATTTAAATAATTAGGCCTATCCGCCGCTATATTAGTGTAAAATAATTATATAATTTAAATTGGAAGTATTTGTAGCGTAGCTCTTAAGAGCTCTAGCCAGTACTATATTAAAATCTATGAAGTATACTTAGAAGTCGTACCTATTCTATGCTAAACAGGTGGCCGTTGCATAATGAATGACTTGTAACGCAATCGGAAACCTCTTTTTAACTCCTTATATTAGAAAGGGACTTGTATTACAAGTTACACGTAATTAACGCTGATTGGGGAATGGATGAAAATTTTAGAAATGCCTGATTATTTTTTTGGTGATAGGAATAACCTTCCTTAGCACCAGAAAAAAGTTGCAGACTTCAGCTGCGTCAATTATTTTTGAAAAATATAAACAGTTTCCTCACTTACGTTTTGTGGTTAGGACGGCGAATGAGCCACTTTCCGTGATCCGTCTCATATTACAAAAAATATTTTAAATATCTGACCCTGGCAATGACCAATATAGCTGCTGCAGCTGTCAATATCATTGCCAGTGTCAGTTTACCACGGATTTTTATGATATTTTTATGTAATATGAGACGGATCAAGGAAATTGTTTCATTCGCCGTCCTAACCACAAAACGTAAGTGAGGAAACTGTTTATATTTTTCAAGAATAATTGACGCATCTGAAAAGTCTGCAACTTTTTTCTGGTGCTAAGGAAGGTTATTGCTATCTCCAAAAAAAAATCAGGCGTTTCTAAATTTTTCATCCATTCCCCATTACTACGGGTAATTATTAGCATTATTTCCACATGTCTCAAATTCGATTACAAGTAATTAATGTAATTCTGCAACGGGCGTCAGGGGCCCAATTCACAAAACCGTGTAGCTTATAATAAAATCAGAAACCTCTTTTCACCTTGTATGAATAGAAAGAGACTTGAGTTTGTATTAAGAGTTACAAGTCATTATGCAACGGGCACCATCGAAACACTGATGTCAGATATGTGGTTATTTTTCACTGGTCCGAATCTAGAGGTGCATTAGGCGAAATAAATAAATGTTACAATGGCACCCATTTTGAAGGTAAAGACAAGTTATTAAACCACACACTGTGATAACAAATGCACAATCATTCATTCATTTAAAAAGTTCGGATCTCGCTTTTTAAACTTAAGCATAGTTATAGTGTATGTCATTGTGTGTGCCAGTTTTACCATAAAATTATATGTTTTAAGTTATACACCCTTTCGAGTGATTATTAGTCGGTTACGAATTAAAAAGTGAATAATTTGCTTTTAATTTAGTGGCAAATCATACAGAAACCATTCTGCATAAGCTGTAACACAAATTATACGTTCACACATTCTATAATACGAATATCAGTCATATTGTCTATGCACTACCCGACCCTTAGGTAAACAGAGAAATCGGGTAGTCTATGGTTTAGCATTTGGGCATAGACAATCACATGCTCACTGGAATTGACAATTAATTTACACAAGTGCATAACACAAAGTGTGCATTTTATCGTAGACCAGATATTATAACATAGATGTGTGGAGTCGAACAATATTATACAGCTCCATATTGTAATGTTAATAATATAGTGGGATTTTGTAATCTCAATGTGACTAAGTTCTTATATTTAGTACCATTTGGACAGCTTCAAAAAACCCACTATAAGATTGTCAAATTCGACTTTTTACTTCAGTCGTCAAAATCACAGTAAGTACAAACTACGAAATATTGTTCACCCCCAAACACCTATCATAATATTCTGTCTTCGATTCTCTTAAGTCGTGAAGTGTAAAAATAATAATGTGGCAAAGTAAGACTCCTAGCCGGCGGCAACGTCTTAACAACACTAAGCAACAAATTACTACAAGCAACTAAACCGTTTCCAAACATAGTTAACACTTTCACTGCTTCAAGTCTACGGATTTTCGCTACATAGCGGGGAAACTTAACTGTCTTGACTGTGCGATTTAGACTAGCAAGTCTAAATCTCACAGTCAAGGAAATTGAAACACAATGACAGAAGATCAAGTATGTGCTTCAGTTTCCTTCGCCGTGCTACGTAGCTTGGCAGTAGTGTTAATTATGATCTAAATGCCTCAACCAAAGCCCAAAGAGCAACTTTAACGTATGCAAAAAGCATTTGTACATTTCACTCTCATCCAAATTGTTGTTTTCGTCCCAATACGCCCTCCTCTCATCCTCGACGGAAACGGTTCTCAGAAACAGTTTACAAAACACGCTACGCCACATAGACCTCCTCTCATTACTCGTACTTTCCTCTTCACTACAAATTCGACAATCACAATTTCTACTTATTTCTACAACATTGGAAGTATTCGTGGAATCATATTTGGCATCACGTGTACGACGGTCAACGTCGTGTGCGACAGTGGGCGCCGGGGGCAATACGAAAGAGAAGCTCTTTTTCAACCTTCGGACAGTTGGAGATATGGACCCAGACTCTCCTTGGTACCTGTCTTTTAGAAGAATGAGTCCCAAATGTTCAGTTTTCGCCACGTCAGCGGACTCGCGTCGGGCGATCTTCTGGTTGCTTCGCAAATCCTCACAGCTCTTGAAATTGGGGACCGTTTGCTTCAAAATCTCCTTCCTTAAATTCACTTCGGTTTTCCTTCCTTCAAACGATAAGTTTCTTTGGAGAGGTATACCGAATCTCCTCTCTCGGGGCTTTTCTCCAGCCTCTAAGTCACCGCTTGGGGTGACAATGTTCCTATACGTCAGTCGCTCACATTCCTTCTCAGTATCCTCATCGGGGGCTTTCTCATCCTCTTTGGCCACGACAACCTCCTTAAGTTCCTGCAGGGACTGGTGGAACGAAAAGTTCCGTCTCAACTTTTTGATCTGCGGCGATATATTGCTAGAGCTATCGAAACCTTTGTAGCTATCTTTCAACACGGACAGGACGAGGCCGCTTCCAAAAACGTTATCAGTATCGAAGGATGCGCGTCTGCTTTTCACTTTCGGAGAAGCGGGTATATCTTCGAAACTCCTGTACTGCTCCAAGCGGCTGTCCCTATCCGAGTGCACAGTCCACGCCGAAGAACTACCCACGGACCAATCGGAGCTGATAGTGTCTAAGTAATTGAATATCTCCTTACCTCCGTCGAGGGAGAGAGACCTCTGCAGCGGGATATCGTGACTGAACTTGTCTAGATAGTCCTCTTCTTTTTCGTCAAACTTGTTCCCCAGCCACTTGTCGACTTCTTGGTTGTTTAAGTTGAGGTTGATGAGTTCTTGCCGCAGGTCTAGTTTGGACTTGGGGTTGTTTATGTCGGAGTGTCGGCGTGATGTTGGGGTAACTGTTGTTATGGTGAGGGAGGGGTCGGAGTGCCTACGCGGAGGCGCCCGGGTGTCGGAGTTACGCGGAGACGCCCGGCCGTCAGAGTTACGCGGAGGCGCCCGGCCCGGCGGCCATCTTGCTCGCGAGGGAGGACAGCGAGCGTCGCGGGAACGAACCCGTGGCGATGTCAGACTCAGCAAAGAGTTTGCGAAAACTGGAATATAAGTTGATCATTTTCAATATATTATTACCTAACGTAGGAACGCTTTGCTTATGTTTTCATACATGTATAATGCCAGGACATGTATGATGATGGTGAGCGTGTTAGGCTAATCATTGTTATTCAAATAATCCGAAAAATGTTTATGACTACCATTGACGCATATCCAAAATATATAAAAACGCATAATATTCGTTAAGTATGGAATTACAAATCTTATCAAGCAGCCCTATACAATACCGAAAATAGATTTGTAATAATATTTGGAAGGTTTCAGAAATACGTGGACAAATTGAGAATTCGATTCCCACCGCGATCACTAGATCTGAATTATAGCAGCCCAATAAATAGATACAACTGTAGAAATTCTCAAAGTTAGAGAACTTCTATTATAAAATAAGTAATTACAGTTAGTACTACTAAATTAATTAACTTGTCCGATAAACTTTGAACTCCTCCACTAGACGTCTAATAACTTCAAACATTTATTCTAGACCATACTAAATGAATGTGTAATTATTGCAAAGAATAAGCATCAAGGAGACTAACTTAATTTAAAATTCCCTGTTGTACCTACTCTAACTCTAAAACCACATATTGATCATTTTACAAGCAATATAATTAACAACAAATGTACCTATTTTTCTATTTTGGTAATTGCGAAAGAATTATATCACTCATGTTATGTATCTAAAATTTCGATCGCCAGCAATCAAAACGCCAACAAAGTTAGTCCCATTATCCATGTTAGTTCCTCCTCACACGTTACCTCGTCCTCCTCAGTACCAAGGGCCGAAAGAGATCCGCGGCGGCGGCGACCGACGTCCAGAGTCCTTCGTCGACAGCGCCAGCCAAAACCTTGCGCACGCAATACTCATGAGGGGGGTTAAATAAAAAGTGCCGCTAGACAGCGAGGGTTAAGGCGATGGTTCGTTTGAAGGAATATGAGTTAGTAAACAAGTGTGCAAAGAAAATTAAGTTTTAAGGTAATGTGATGAGTAGGTAACTGTTTCAAATAAATTTTTAGTCGAGTTAAAGTGATGAGTTTCAGTTACTTTTCGGTAGTTTTATGTGTATATAGATCACTTGAATTAACTTGGGTGGGTTCATGATCATGCGTGCATTTTCAGTGAGATAATTCATAGATTGCATAATTTGTTTATTACATTTTGGTACCGTAGTATGTGTATTGTAATTCAGACTTGTATTGAGTTGGCAGACATTTCATAATCATGCGTACAATTTCAACAAATCAACATTGATCAAACGCTTTACCATTATCCAAAATCAAATAGAAAACCCAACTCTTCATGCACACAATTCCCTTCTCAGTAAGTTTTACAAATATCTTCAACATTGTGAAAATTTGAGCTCGACCAGTGCTAAGTGACATTGCATCGGTGGGGATGACAAATGATAATTACTATGACATTTTGTACCTTAGCTGTGAAAAAATACCAACGATTTTTCTCAAGTTTAAGAGGCACATCTGTGAAATGTGCTTCAACTTATTTCGCTTTTAAAAGAAATAAAATTAAGAAAAAGGTATATAAACAAGGATTGGGGAGTGTTTAAGCGATAAAAGCATTTAAGTCGAGTGCAATAGGTATCAATGTACCATGCGATACCGTGCCGGTTACGATGGATCCATGGCAATCTCTTTCGGCCCTGGTGACTTCATTCAACAATCACCTAAAACTAGAATAATTTTGAGACCAAACACTTAATTTTAACATGCCTTTCGAATACCCAAATATAAAAAATAAATTGAAAAAAGTACCAGAACCAAATACCCGGTGAAATGATGCGGTACCAAAGATCCCGTGCTTTCAATATATTAGAAGAAAGTATGTACACAATTGTAATGTCTTTTTGTTATAAAGTTCTTAATAAAACTATTTAGTGGATTTTTTTATTCGGTGCAGCCCTTGGAAAAGCCTTTGATGCCAGAGTTATACACTGAATAGCACAAAAACGGGCACACATTGTTTTTCTATACTAAGTGTACCCGTGTTTTTGATCTTGAGTGTATAAAAATTAGAAAATATGTGGCCAATACTCCATTCAAATAGTTTTATATCAATATATTATTATGAAGTTGAAGATTGAAACTGGATGCATCAGGTATAGTTGTGTCTCAAGAGTATAGTAATGAAAAGAAGGAACATAGTATAGAACATCACTAATGAATTATTTTACAGATTTATTAATTTACACACGCTGAAATATGAAAAATTAGCGTTAGTATCGAAACATACAAAATATCGAGCATTCCTTAGTCAATATATTTATGTATAACCATTTTCCAAATATATTTACACGATATTATGGGTAATGCCACAGATTTAGAGTGATAGATACCGCAAGATTACCTGCTACTCCTTCCTGCTTTTGGTGCACAGTCGGGGAAATGTGCCTACTGTAACACACTTCAGTTAATTCTATTTTGTCTTATAAATAATCCACATTACATTTTTTTCATGCAATTGAAGAAGAAAATTTAGTACCAACCCAAAGATGACTCAATACCATGTACAAACCTTGCGTTATCTGTCCACTCCAAATCTGTATATTTAACCAACACCAGCCTATTTATTCATATATTATGTTATCCTTATATATTTTTCATTCCAAACAGTTCACCTCAATCTACTCATGCCGCGCCGTTAATAATTAGGGTAAGGCTGAAAAGATAAACACTATAATCCCTACATAATAACATGTGAAACCTTTACAGCGATTAGTTTTCTGTTCTATGTAATAATTTTCGGCCTTACCCTACCTTACCGTAAATTTATAACCAGTTCAAGCTATCGCATTCCAACTGACTTTTACCATCCAATTATTAGGACAATTCCTAAAAGTACTAGCCGACTAAGACAAGCAGACAATTTTTTTTCATGGCCAATTTGCCACTACTCTACTTTGGCTATTCGTACTTTGGTCCAGATACATTAGTAAAAACCCTTGGTATAGCGTATCTGAGGGGCTGACACAACTGTCTGGCAATCCGCGGGTCATTTGACTCCCAAATATCCGTTTCTTGAAAACTATGCAAATGATATGCATGCATCAGGACAGTGGTGCCAGCTCCACACAACGAACATCTGTATGGTCAGCTGCAAAGAAAAGGTACCCCCCCCCCCTCCCCCCCACTGCATACAAACTTTGTATTTTTTTTTATACCGCGACGGTGGCAAACAAGCTTACGGCCGGCCTGATGTTAAGCTGGTACCGTCGCCTATGGACACTTGTGGCTCCAAAAGAATCACAAATGCGTTGCCGACCCTTTATTCACTTGAGGATTCGATGTGTTGGCAGATAGAGACATGCAGGTCCCTCACTCCCAACACAGAGCACCCTAGGGAGCTCTGGCGACCTTACTCACCACCAGGAACACAACACCACATACTTCATAGCATGCAATAATATAGCAACACTACAAAGCAGTGGTGCTATTATGGCTGCGGTTTTCTGTAAGGTGGAGGTACTTCCCCAGTTGGGCTGCTCCACATACGAGCGAGATGACATTCCGCTGTGCCCTACCTCTCTCTCTCTTGTATGTAGGGGGAGGGGGGGGGGGGGGGGGGGGTACGTTTTCTACAGTATAAAGAACTATGTGCAAAATTTTCTCGCATCCCGCAACCGCGCAGCCCCCAGCGTAGAGATTGTTTGTAGTAAGACTATGGTCGGGTTGCACCAAATCGTAAGCGGTATCCGTTAAATTCTGATTGTATGGAAAGTCTCTATGGAATGATAGCTGCCGGCGCCACATTTAACCTTTCGATACCCGTTGGCTCCCCAGGCAGCCACTAGTCCATTTGAAAATACTTCTAAACCTTGACAGAAAACTGGGTTTTAAAACGGAAGTCTTAAAACCCACCGACTTCCCCGTGAGCCAAGGGATTCCAAAGCTTAGAGCCAGCCATTTTTTGGCCTTTTGAGTTTGGCACTCTTTAGTACCACCCAGGGGATACGTGCAGGGTTGTGGTAGGTAGCTCCTGAAGACGCAAGTGACAGTTGTCCCCCCTTTGTCAAGTGAGTGGGCAACTCGACTGTTAGAGGTTCTTAAGCCGCCCGAAGGCCTCTAACTCGGCTTAACGACTACTGTCATAGACAGCAGCCGGGATCAACTGCTTAATGTGCCTTTCAAAGCACGGAAGCTAGCCATAAACCACATGTATCGATACTATATCGCTGCAAAGAGTAGTTATTAAACTCTTAAAGTTGATTGGTCCGTGATCGGTAGGAGTAGGGCTTATTCCACCTATTTTCCATTTTTTTTTCTTCTTCAAACTTTTTTTCTCATAACACCATATTCTTATTAAGGCCGAATTTCTAAATAGCTTTGTCTCATAATTCCTAAATTTCAAAACAATTTCGTTATTTTAATATTTTGTCATAGAAATGACAGAAGTCATTCGGTATTTGAAGGAATTTGTGCATTTTAATTTAGGTATTCAGAGAATATGACGTTTTAGGTCAGTCGTAATGAATTTCGTCCATTTTAAGGATGAGACAATTTGACATTTAGGTATTATGAGCCCGTGGTAATTTAAAAATAAGGGGTAATAGTGAATAAGGTATTATGAAATGGTGGAATAAGCGCTTCTCATCGGTAGTTGGTGCAGCCCGCCCTACAGCTGTACAGCTAGGAGGTGTGGTGTGTACGTGTAGTGTACTCACAACTTCCTGATGCCGCTGTGTCTCTTCCACGGCGCGTCATCAGGCTCGGCGGGCAGCGGGCCCTGCACCGGCGCGTCGTCACATGCCGCCGCCGCGCAGCTGGCAAGAGGAGATACCGACGTGTCTGAGCTGCTGTAAAACCGGAATTACATTACTAAATTAGTGTCATGCATGTTCAAATCAGTTTCACGAAAGTAGTTTCGATATATGCGAAAAAATTACACACGCAAGAAACAGTTTCATTGTTTACACATTTACCCGTCGCTCCCGCGTAATGCGCACCGCTGCCACTTAAACTCGTGGCGAGCCGTTAGGCTCCTTCGGACCGACAAACCCCTGCCGTACTATATAGTCTAAGCGTGGCCTCAGGGGCACGGATCTCCTGCACATCTCGATATGCAGAGAATCATCATTATCATCATACCAGCCGAAACACGTCCACTGCTAGACATAGGCCTCCCCCATAGAGTGCTGAAGTGACCGGTCCTGCGCCACCCGCATCCAGCGGACTCCCGCGACCTTTATCAGGTCATCAGTCCACCTTGTGGGTGGGCTCTACCCACACCGCACAGAATAACCAAGTTTTAAAGTCTATATCGTCTCCGCCATTCCCCGCCACACAGCGCTTTACCCAAATGAATTAAGAATGGATGAAAATTTCAGAAGTGCCTGATAATTTATTTGGTGATAGGACCTTCCTAAGCACCAGAAAAAAGTTGCAGACTTTTCAGCTGCGTCAATTATTTTTGAAAAATATAAACAGTTTCCTTTTGGGTGTAGGACGGAAGATAAGACACTTAATTGCTTGACCCGTCTCATATTACAAAAAAATATCTCAAAAATCCGTGGTAAACTGACACTGGCAATTATATTGACAGCTGCAGCAGCTATATTTGTCATTGCCAGAGTCAGATAATTAAAATATTCTTTGTAATATGAGACGGATCAAGGAAAGTGTCTCATTCACCGTCTTAAACCCAAAACGTAAGTGAGGAACCTGTTTATATTTTTCAAAAATAATTGACGCATCTGAAAAGTCTGCAACTTTTTTCTGGTGCTAAGGAAGGTTATTGCTATCTCCAAAAAAAAATCAGGCGTTTCTAAATTTTTCATCCATTCCCCATTACTACGGGTAATTAATAGCATTATTTCCACATGTCTCAAATTCGATTACAAGTAATTAATGCAATTCTGCAACGGGGCATAATCAAGCACTTCTAAAATGTTCATCCATTCCCCATTGTACAGTCGCCATCACGTACATCGCGAACCTCTATTTTCAAGGCATTAGGGTGCACGTGCCGATATTTTTGAACACCTATAGTGCACGTATGTATGTGATGGCGACTGTACGTCGTTCGGAATGGCGCTCTACTGTTCACAGCAAAATAGACCAATATGAGCAGCGGCATCTAGAAGACCTGGAAGCCAAGCGGCATATCCGAAAGGCTAGGCCAAAACCCTCCTACCAAGCTGGACAGCTTCATTGCGCACCGTGTGACCGCATTTTTAAAGCAAAATTTGATTTTGCGAGCCACATTAGAGCTTTCCACAATCCAGATATATAAGAAATTGAGGGAGTCGCTGTCGCCGGACACGGCGTGGAGGACTATAATATGATGGCGACTGTATAATATTTAGGGTACCTTTCCGGCGGCGACTCGGCCTGCAGCGCCTGCATCTGTTCCTCGGCGCGGGCCAGCTTGAGCTTGAGCTCGTTCCGCTCGTGCAGGATGGCGCGCAGCTCGCGCACGCTGAAGGTCGGCTTGCAGGACTGGTCGTCGTCGGGGCCCTCGGGGGACAAGGCGCCGCAGGACGCACACTTCTGGAACGAACGGCTAATCATTCAAGTCAGCACACAGCAATGGCAATGGTTACTCGCGTCCGCAGGCAGATTTACCCTCAGTTTCCCTGCACGTGTCCCCCGGGTGGTGCTAAAGAGTAATCAACTTCTGGCTGCTGCACTGCTTATTCTAATAGCCTCGCAGTAACATACAGTTCTAACCTACGATGGTCTTAATATAACGTATGCGGAGTGAAATTTGCACAAAGTTCAATGTCGTATTAAATAAAAAACACATTGTTATTTTTATAAATATTAATGTTTTTTAATAGTGTATTTCACGACGTTCAATGCTAAAAAAAGTTTACTCCAATGCGAAATGATTTACGGCGGTTTTGTGGTACTTTGTCCATCGCTGTCGAAAATACAGATATAAGCATTTTTTTTGGGTGCAATTTTATCCTTCTTAAGAAAACTTTTTTAGGAAACTTCGTATGCTCGACATATTTCACGTTGTCGTCCGTTGGACTATTGGAGTTCTCAAAATAAAAGTTACCTTGCCACGAATTTCCATTTTAAGTGACTTATGATTCGTCACCCCCATAAATCCCATAACGCAAAAACCGCTAGTTTTTACATGTTTTGACCAAATGACGTAGCCGCATTTTCCGAGTAAGTTTATGATTTTCGGAGACGGTGGGCTTAACTTTTCTTGAACGATTGAAGATGCCCATGTCTTTAAGATATTTTTTAACCGTTTTACCGTCACATCTAAATTTCCTTCCGAGCTCTCTATACGATTAAGCGACTCGGCCGGCCGTCATTTTCTGTAGTCGAGCTCGCTCAGAAAACTTGCTCAAACTGCTATGGTTTCCAGAACCGTGCTTTCTAATAGTGGTTTTCCGCAAGGAAAAGGACGAGAGAATATTATAAATTGTGCTTCGACTCTCACCCATCTCTACAAAATGTTCCACCACCTTCGATTTCGGCCATAGGGGATGTGAACTGTAGAAATTACATACAGTTTCACGACGTCGTTCTTGTCGACTAACCATAGTTACAAAATTTATGAACCAATCCTCACGAAACTTACCAAAGTGATTGACAGACATATAGACGTTACAATGACAGTTATACATAATTTTTGTTTTAATTTATTTTTCACATTTTACATCTAAATTTCACTCCGCATACGTTAAGTTTGTAAAGAACTGTACCCATGTCATACGAATAAATAAATAAGCAGACAGCCGTGCTCCTTCGAGAAAACCATGGTAGGAAGTCCATTCGACAGCAGCGTTCGCAGGAGGAAATTCCTCTGGAACAGTGTTTTGCGCGCCCGTATGGATGATGCTGTGGAATGGACTTCCTACCATAGTTTTCTCGAGGTAGTACAGTGGCACAGTCTATAAACCAATACAGTCAGTCGACGAAGCCGTCTAGACAGGGCAATCGTGCGGGGTGTGAGGGGCGAGGGGCGTATAGGGCGAGTCCCAGCTGCATACCTACATGTAACTTGGGATATGACGTTGACAAACCCGCAAACGTCAAAGACGTCGGTCCACTGGTTACTCTTTACACTGTGGGTTCATCATCACACCATCTTCGTCCTCCTAGCGTTATGCCCGGGGTCCGCTTTGACACTTAATCCCAAGATTTGGCACAGGCACTAGTTTTACGAAAGCGACTGCCATCTGACCTTCCAACCCAGAGGGAAAACTAGACCTTTTTGGGATTAGACCGGTTTCCTCACGATGTTTTCCTTCACCGAAAAGCTAACGGTAAATATTCAAGTTCAAGTTTAAGTATTTATTCGTGACAACAAAAAAACACATACAATGTGTTGAAATTAATGAATAAGTTCCGAAAAACTCATTGGTACGAGGCGGGATTCGAACCCACGACGACAGTCGCATGCCTGAACCACTAGGCTACCGTAGAGGGTTCATCATCACACATTGGAACCTAAATGGTCGCGCTCAATGTGGTTCCAGAGGAATTTCCTCCCGCGAACGCTGCTGTGGAATGGACTTCCTACCATGGTTTTCTCGAGGGAGTACAGTATGGGGTTCTACACTCCTTGTGTACAAGTTTTAAATGCTCGGCAACGCACATGCGTCCATAGGCTAAGATAACCGCTTACCATCGGACAGATGTGGTATACCGCTGATTTCCAAGTACATCGGTTGCTCAAATAAAATATTGAACCGTAAAGAGTTTCACAAAGTTGGCAATCTTTGAAGTTGTAAACCCAAAGTCATTGATTTTTTGAGGAGCCCTTATTTTATTAACACAAATGAGAAAAAAAAAACATATTATTTTGCTAGATGTTAGTTGTTCTTGTATTGATGAAGAAACTGATATTAGAAAATAACGAAGATACATACAGATACATGCAAGACCTTATGGTTAACAGTTGCAGTGTTATGAAATGGACAATGAATTAAAATGAAAATATGCTGAAAATAAAATAACTTTCGTTATGTACAATCGCCTTCGTTCGCGGTGTTCCACTAGAAGATTTTGCCTTGTACTTTGCAACGAGCTAAACTCTAACCGTTCCTACAAATAACGCGAGACGTTCAGACGATTATCACCCTAAACTGGAACACAGCGAACGCATGCGATTGTACCAAGAGCAACACTGTCCGTTGTTAGACCTTATCACGTCTCAATAGGGTTCAAAATAGTCAGTTAACTGTGTGTTACCGTCGTTGCCGATAGTACAAAATACACATAACAAAATATTTATTCAACATGCTGAGTATTGTATGCCATTCGTCCGATAAGGATTCTAGTAACGACATGCCTTTTAAGTCGTGATGTTTAATTAAACTTCCGTTACGCCACACTTGACCGTAAAGTGGCAATTACCGCTCGCTACGCGTGCGGAAAGTCCCACTTCCCGGCCCTACAATTTTGTACTCACCACGGGCGTTAATAAAGAAACGGATTGCATATTAATCTCCCTTGCTTTCGGCTCAGGCGTCAAATACAGTTACAATTTTCAACATCATTAAAATTTTGTTTTACCGCCCTAGATGAGTAATATATTCCATGAGAGAGGAAAGCTACACGTTCCCATACAAAAACTCAACACATTATGTTAGTAACTTTCGTAATCCTCGAAATATTTTAGTATCTCGCAACAAAAAAACTCAAAACAAGCGGTACAATGAAACAACCACAGAAATAAATAGTTGAACGATTTGGCATTATCGTTCTGAGATAATTACATCTGAAGATTTCATTCAAGCATTCATGCATCTAATGGAGATTTAATTTCCACCCTTGCACGCAAACACGCATCGAAACAAAATGGACCTTAACATATTAGAAACAACGATTTTTTTAAAGCAACCAAAAATATCAAAACTCGAAATAGGTAAATCCACTTGTAAATGTGTGCGTATATAATAATACACACGCGTGCGTAATGCGTGTATCAAACACTACACCACTACACTTACAAATTGCGGTTAGCCTTTCCGCAATTAAAATTAGACCTTATCCCACTGACAATAAAGTCTATACTGACCTTGTTCTGCGCATCTGCCTGTTGTAGTGTCGTGATATCCCTCTGCTGGGACTGCACTATCGCGTTCAGTTCAGATCGCTCCTCGCAAACTAGGCGCAGCTAAAAGGTCAGGGCGGTTAATGCATGTACATGGGTATTAATGATCCAACCAAATTAAGTAGAGCATCGGAATGTATAGGTTTTCTTGAGCGGCCGTGGTCTAGTTAGCTTGGTCGGTTGCCTTTGACCGTTCACGCGTAAATCTATCGCTTTGAAACGATTTAATAGGCCGATGCGATTATGATCTCAAAGTTTTACACTTTAAGAGTGAATCTCCAACTCACACTTCTTTGTTAGTTCTGTCAAAATCTCAAGGATTTCAACCCAAAAGAGAACTAAATCTGCAGCTTCTAAGACTAGCACGTAAACTGTCAAAGGTTAAAATTAGCGGAAAATGGATAGCGGTAATGTATTTAGAATGAATACCAGATTAGTTAGTAACTTTGGAAAAACAAGAAGGTCTAGAAGTGCCAGATTAGCAGATTCTAAGTACCGAATGGACTCTGCATAACTTAGTTTTTCACAATACATGTGTAACCAATAAATTGACGTTGAGTACCAGTTGAGTTGACAAACAGATTACAAAACAAATGTAATCGTAATAGAATAGAGCATGCGAAGTCCAAGTGTAATTTAGTCAATGGAATTGACTAAGATTGTTTCTATACAAATTTCCAACTTTAAATTACAATGACAACAATTAGTTGCGTAACTCTTATTTCATCTGAGAATCGTAAAGAAATTTGATAGTTCTAGGTTTGAATAAGAACATTTCTAAAGCCCTTTTGTCTTTCCGTGATCGAAATGAAAATAATAGATCCGCGTGTTCAAGATATATATACCAATCGACGTTATAGGTGAAACGATGTTCAATAGAAGTTGCCAAAGATTGTAAACAAATTGACACATAACCTCAATATAAAACAATATACACTGTGGCCGTGAATAACCCGAAAGATTTAAGCTAACGATACTAGAGCCTAATTAGAGTATATAAAGTTATGTAACATATAGTCCAAAAACTCATAATTAAGGAGATATTAATTATTTGAAACAAATCAAAAGTTAAAAAATCTCCAGTCTAACACACCCTAAAGGCTTGAGCATAACTTGACACTTCTTGTCATGGAACACAAGTCACGGCATTCGCCGTTCGTCGTATGATTTCGGAGCGATTCGTGAAGTGTTATGCTCGCTCTCTGTTCTTCAACTTGAGTTTCTCAACTAAAGAGTTGTTCACAAAGAAGCGGGCAATTAATAAGATTTAATTTGTACTGAAATAGTAATTTAATTAAGACACATAATTAGACCCATGTTGATACAACATTATTTACTCGTACTGTCGTCAAAAATACGTGGTTTAAGTCTTTCGGGTTATTCACGGCCACGGTGTATACAATAACATCAAATTGATAGCTGTTATAAAGAAAAGTCGTCATATAGTTAGTAGTAGTCAAGGTAGCCAAATATTTCGGTACACGTCTTTATAACTGTAAGAATAAGGGTGTTACGAAATATTAGCTACTCTGGCTTGTTCTAACTATATGATATGACGCTGACTAAACATAAATATGAAAGTAATAAATAACCCAGTGTATAAATAGTTAATACTAACATATTAAGAGTCAATGATTGGAGCAAATAGGTTATGCAAACGAGAATATGGTTTGTTTACATTTTTAGACACTTCCACATTTCTAGAAAGGTCGATCGACCAATAATGTTACCTGATTTTGTATCTGCTTATGTTTTCTTCGTAGATCGCGACTGACTTGTGCCAATTTTTCGACTTGATTCGACAACTGTAAAGTATCCAAAATTGCCATATTGAGAAACTCTTCTAAAACTATTCGTTACAGATAGTTATTAGAGTCACACGTGATCTTGTTAGGATTTACGGGCAATAACTGTAGGTATAGATATAGATACTGTTGATATGTACCGGTTGGTATAGATAATGTGATAAGGTTTGGAAGTTGAAAAACAATATTTTTGTATCGAATAATAAGATCCGATACATGATAACTTGATAAGATTAAGGGCTATGAGGGGTGTAGCTTTGATAAGTTTGAAATAACTATCGTGAATGTTTTTAAAATTATAATAGTAAATATATTGTAAAGACTGTATCGAAAAGTATAAGGACAAGTGAAATATGTAATGTCTTTTTAAATATTTATAATTTTACATACGTATGTTCTTGGCTTATGTTTGAAATACATTTTAAAACGTTTAACTGTTAACTAATGTACCTATTATGTTTGCTTTCGGGCGACTTTTCGCACGTGACTTCGGACATTCTCATCAGATTCCGGACAACGATTACGGTGACCGTTTCGATGCTTTTAGCCAGTTTTTTTTTAATCTGTCTACGGAATCCGCTGCCGAGAAGCGTTGCCTAAGTGTCTTCATGATTGCCCAATATTCCTCGATGGGACGTGCCTCAGGGTAATTTGGCGGATTCATATTCTTATCAACATATTGCACGCCGTGGGCTTCCATCCACTCTCTGGTGCGAGCAGCATAGTGGAACCTAGCCAAATCGGGCCAGAATAAAATAGAGCCCCTGTGGCGTCGAATCAGCGGCAAAACCCTTTTATGCAAACACTCCTTGATGTAAAGATCGGTAGTTATCGTGGAAGTAGTGATGAACTCCGTCGATTTCATGCCGCATTCGCATATGGCCTGCCACACAATTGCTTTAGACCCAAATTTTTCGGCATAAATTGACGTTTGGTTCTCATTCAGGTGTTCTCCTTTGCGAACAGTATAGTACTGGGGACCGGGTAGAACAGAATAATCCAGTTTGACGTAGGTTTCGTCGTCTTAAATTATGCAATATTCATTTTTGGTTAAAACTGTGTCGTTTAACTTTCGAAGACGAAGTTTAACATTTGCAGCCTGTTTTGGAGTTCGTTTAGGCTTCCTTTGCTTTCGATAAGTTACCAAGTAATTACGCTTCTTGGCGCTCTGAACCATTCCTGCAGAAATTCTGCACTTTTTAGCCACATCTCTTATCGAAGCACTGGGCGAAATTGGATTGTTCGCAATATTCCAGAGCCAGTTCTTCGACCACTTTTCAGCTTGTCATTAAAATAGTAGTCTTCCCCGTACTTTTTAATGCCATTGTAAACCGCTGAACGACTCACCTTCTCGAGTTCTGCGATCTTTCTCATGGACATACCCTTTTCTCGTATGTATTTGTCCACAATTCGTTTTCGTTGATCGGGTGTTAGGCCTCTCATTTTTGAAATTAAAAGTAATCCGAAAAAAATAATTAAGTAATTGAGTTCAATACCATAGTATCTATGAAATAAAGCGACGTTCATATTTTTAAAACAAATAAAACAAGAATGGCGGCCAGCTAAAGTTGTCCTTATACTTTTCGATACAGTCTTTAAATAAGTATATTTGTTAGCCGTAGTATTTACTTATGTAAAAGTAGTAAAATTGGCTCTACTAGCTTCGATTTCTCCACATCACGAGCTTCCTATCACAGTAAAATGATATTCTAAAATGGAGGACATCAATCAATTTTTTGCTTCAATAATTATACAGCAGACTGACAGCTGTAACCTGGCAATTATATTGAAATTGCATTGTTAATTCATTTCACCGACTGGATATCAATTTGGTTCATTAATACAGTAACATCAGCTTCTAAACTACGTAGGATGAAGTTAAAACCAGAATTATTATAATTATAAGATACACAAGTCATGAGTCCATATTCTGAATAAAATCAGAAACTTAACTATCTAATTCTTATTCGGGTAGTGAAAGACTCGTGTGAATGAAAGCGCTCATCCAACAACTTCATCAAAATCGACACCCTAAATTCAGAATAAGCATTAGACGAAAGTATGAGAATGTTTTTTGCGACAATCAGCCAGTCACCGACTTAATCTATGTCGCTTTGTGTAACCTGATAATCTCGGCTATACGTTATAACTTGAACCTTAACACATAGTAATAAAGGCTAGAATTGGCTGTGACAGAAGCGTAGCTGGCAGATTAGCGAGTTCATTCTTTATAATTGCACATTTTCTGCTGTCATGATTTCCTGTGATTAATCTAGGTTTGTTTTAACTTTTCTGTAAATGATACTCAGTGTGTGTACCCACAAGCTTTTCGCCTATAATTAACAATGTTCGTGTAAAGTTTGATAAAACTATAATAATATTAATAATGCAAACTTGTAGCCTCATAATAGGGTATTTTCATCTATCAATATTAAACTGTCAATGTATTTTGTTTATATAGTTTTCACCATTAAGAAATACGAATATAACACCATTTCGTTATAAAAACAAAGGATTTATTTTTAATATGAAAATTAAAATCGTAGTTTTATTATTGTGAATGTTACGTGACTGAAAACGCCGACCGCCATTTTGTCTTCTGTGACGTCAGAACAGCAAATGCAAAAATAAGAAGGACACTCATATTTGACGTTTCTATGTTTCTGCACATAGTATCTTCTTAGTAGTCTGTGGTTTGGTGTTACAGTTATGACGTCACGATAATGGCGGCTGCCTTTTTGGCGCGAATATATATAACGTTCAAATTTCAACCATTATTTATTTGCATAAAGCGATATTATTTTGAGGAAATAAAAATACCTGTTGGCTATCGAATCTATACGAACCTTTTAAAATATATTAAAAAAACCGGCCAAGTGCGAGTCGGACTCGCGCTCGAAGGGTTCCGTACCATTATCTATAAAAGAATATTTTATTCTGTGTTTTTAGTATTTGTTGATATAGCGGCAACAGAAATACATCATCTGTGAAAATTTCAACTGGAACTATCACGGTATCAGTGAGGCACAGCCTGGTGACAGACAGACGGACGGACGGACGGACGGACGGACAGCGGAGTCTTAGTAATAAGGTCCCGTTTTACTCTTTGAGTACGGAACCCTAAAAATCGTAGAACAGCCTATTGTAAAAGTACAAATTACAATCGAGTAATTGAATCAAGAGAACAACCAAGAGTACCTCAGATCGCAGGTATTTGAAGCCCGAGCCCAAGGCAAGGGCGATAAATATTGCGATCTCAGGCTTTCCTTATTACCGCGCGTGGTGAGTACCAAATTTTACGTCTTTTTGGCCTAGAATTAAGGTTTTTTTGCGCGTAGCGACCGGTAATTGCTACTTTATGGCCAGGTGTGACGTAAAGTAATTAACGAAGGTTCCAAATTCAAAATGGCAAAAACCTGAGACTTGCGAGTAAATATTTTACACAAATTAGTCCGAAAGAAGCCCAATGTTGAACCATAAACCACCTGGAACTTAGTGTACTCTATCTCCCCTATATATGGCATTTCTGTGCCCTTTATCATTAGGGAAGCTAAACCTTGTATTTTGCCCGACGACCGCAGAGCCGCAAGGAAAGGATATGTTTTAGCCACAGATGTATGAATATAAGGAGATCGGACATGGCGGCCGATTTGTATAGAGTGAGCCTGTCGCAAGTACATTAACCCACACAACGCCCAAGTAATTGACAAGACAAAGCACGCACACATCTAAAACACACACACTTGTATACCTACACGCTTATTTGACAATAAACGCGCATCATATCAGGCATTTTGGGAAAAAACGTAATATTCTCTGCTCGCAGCACGCGTGCACAGTATGGCAGTGTATGCCCATTGAGCATACAGCTGCGACACGGCCGCCGGCGGCTTGTCCTCTCTCTAGTATTCTATGCTCTGAGGTTTTAGCAGTCTATGTTTGTATTTGTGTATGTTAAACTGTAGCGCTTAAAATACTGAACCGATTTTGATAAACGGGGTGTCAATCGATTCGTAATTATGCTCTCCGGATGACATACGCTACCTTTTGTCTGAAAAATCAAAACATGGTGGCTGTCAGATACAAATAAGTGACTCAATTTGAAAAATATATATTGTTATCATAGCGTGTTGGGTATCAAATGAAAGAGGAGAAAATTTCGAGTTCAAATATATAAAAATATTATCCGGAGTCGAGATATAGTTTTTTAAACTTTAATGCTTGTTATTAGAAAAGATTGAGTGAGTGATCGTCACATGTTTTTCTAATGTCATATTTAACGATAAGATTTGTCGGCTTCTTTAGATCTCATTGTGTTGGTTGATAATGATAACTGACAACTTCAAACCATGACATTGAATTTTAATAAGATTAACATTTAATCAAGCTTTCCTGTATTCTATAGTGAATTGAATTTGTATTAATACTACTTGGTACTTGTCTAATATTAAATATCACGGGATTAAAAAAAACACTCGTTGTTGCCCATTATTTATTAAAATTGTTGATTTGTGGGCCTTAAAATGCCGCTTCGACCAGCAAGTGATCTATTGTGCAGCCCTTTCTAGTTGCCTCCAGGAAATTCCACATTGTTTGGGCGGTGATATGTTGTACCTCCTCTGGGTGCACGATGTGCCGCCCTAGTTAGGTGCATGAAATGCATGAGTGGTCCGCAGGAGCAGAGAATGTGCATTGCAGTCTCCTCTGTCTCCTGGCAGAACCTGCAGGTTGCGTCCTGCTTCATACCCATTTGAAACAGGTGTTTGTTAAATTTGCAATGTCCTGTGAGGATTTTCGTCACGTCGAGGATTTTTGTAAAAATATGAATGTTGCTGACTATGTAGTCAGCAACATTCATATTTTTACAAAACACTTATGTATGTACACAATGTATGTTACTTATGTATGTTATTGTGTATGTACACAATAACACAATCGTGTTGTGAATGTGAATTATTAAACTAAACAAGAATATTGAATAAAATCGAAACTGATATACAATTAAGTGATTAGTGACGGTTAAACCGCTCATTTACCGCAAACGTGTCC
Source organism: Epinotia brunnichana (assembly GCA_963854355.1). Classification (NCBI taxonomy): domain Eukaryota; kingdom Metazoa; phylum Arthropoda; class Insecta; order Lepidoptera; family Tortricidae; genus Epinotia; species Epinotia brunnichana. The sequence continues at coordinate 1,682,515 of OY977954.1, read as the reverse complement.
ACGGCGACAGACCCGAATGAGTCAACCATCGTGTAAACTGAGCTAGACACGGTAGAGTGGTCGGCCAAGTTCGAAGAACAAACCTGACCGAACATTTTTTTAAAGATTACATTACATGGCACGCGATTTATACCAATTTTTTTTGCCGGTCCGACGCGATTTGATTCGGGCGTGGTCTTAGAATGCAAAAAAAATCCATTATTTTAATATGTCTTTACGCGGTTATGGGTTTATTTAGGGCCGCACTAAGAAATAAATTACGCGTTAGACCCGTGAAATGTAATCTTTTTAAAATTAGTAGGTACAACAAAATGCGAGTTTCAAACCACGGCCTATTAACAGAATAAATATTTAATTTGATTCGATTGAAAATGTTATAATGCGTTCTAGGCGAAAGTTTAAAGGTTGTTCATGTTAATCAGTCATTCATTATGAACTATACCGTAACATGATAATTACCTACATGGCATAAAACAAATTCTTCATTTAGTCATAAATAACATTTAAATAAAACGCACCAAACCACTTTGGAAGATCCTAAACAGTGTATGAACAATAAGTATTGTGTCAATAAATTGCTTTTGATTAGAGATGCGCCGAATATGGGTTTTACCGAATACGAATATTTGGCCGAATTTTCGGTCCAGCTTTTGCCGAACCGAATATTCGGTCGAATAATTCGGTTCAAAGGAATGCCTTATGCCTCAGCCGTTCCAAAACAGACTCATTTTTCAGTGGTAAAAATGTTGTTGATTTTTAAGTGAAACATTTATACTAAAGGTAGTTAAATAACAATAAGAATCCGTTTTAGAATAATAATTTCACAGGACAATGACTATGTTACATTCTTACAACTTGCAGACAAAAAACCTGCAAAATTATTCGGTAAATATTCGGCATTTGAACCGAATAATTCGGCCGAATAACGAACATTGAAAAACGTGCCGAATATGCCGAATACCGAATATTTACCGAATATTCGGCGCATCTCTGCTTTTGATCATCTACAATCAAATTCCAATCTTGAAACCTCTATCATTTGTTATAAGGGGAACTTCAGAACTTGGCTTATTGTTTACAAGTAATGTTTTTTTGTGGATTGTGTGACTAAACGTGGTCTGCGTAACACAATACGTATAGGGGAGCAGACATGACCGTCGTGCCACGGCAATCGAAATTACGTAATGCTAGAAACAACGCAACCCTACTGTGTACAATTCCTTCAACCCACAAAGTTGTTACCGACTCCTTCCTACGCCATGGACAAAATATCTACAAATCATGGAGCAACAAATTGGTGGTTTTCCCGCTAAGTATAAGAAAACGGTGAACGTGTTAACCTTGCGTATACGCGTTGACAGGACGTACGCGTCACGTCTTCTTCATACCTACAAGTCGCTGCGTCTACGATGCGTCACCGTAATTTGAGCGGCGGTGTGGTCAGTTGTAGGGAGTAGGGGGGTGCGTGGACTGTACGATCTATAGGTATTTGTTGAGTTGATGGTGAGACTGCACTTTCGTCTCTCCCACAGCTCAGAAACAACAGAAACGTGCTTATTGAAAAATGAAAAAAAAATGAAAAATGAAAATATATTTATTAACGAAAGAGTATTTCAAACAACATAGTGGCTATGGTTCCACACTAGGCTGGGCCTGTCCCGTGGAAATCCAACAGTACAGATTAACAATTACGCGGCTTAAAAATAGAGCAAGACAAGTTATGGAATTTTACAAATTAGTAGTAGGATTTGCCACTACTACTACTTTGGATCAGTTTTGTGCATTATTCTTCAAGGAATCCAGTTATTTCTGGTTTTGTTCTTAGTTCGGCAGGTGACTGACTAATTTTACTATAACTCGTCTGACTAATATTTAGTAGTGACTTCATGGATATTTGCAGATAATATTCATACAGCTACATATCCAATGTATGTGCAACTGTGCATCACTAATGATATATTGACATTATTGAAATATTTGTAGTAATTTTTAACATTATTTTTTGTATTTTGTAACTTGTTACCGTGCAATAAAGTTTGAATAAATAATTTTGTGCCATTTGAGAAGAAAAGTCCGATAAACAACATTTCTCGTATCAATATTTCGGCATCCGGTTTATTTTTTTGTTGCTTGTTAGCTACTTTTGATGCTGACTGTACGACTCGACAGACACCTACAGACAGACGGAAGGAAACCCAGTCAGCTGAGCTAAAGGGGTGTTTGGGTCTGAATCCCTAAGGGCACACAAGTCTACGAAGCAGAAAAAACCTATGAAACCCTACAACATTAAGCAAAAAGTGAATCTGTTACTAGGCAGTAATATTTATACCAAATAAACTTAATGTACCGTTGAACTCGCGAAACTGCGGTTTTGTGTGAAACCATTAGACCAGTTAACGTTTACAAAGATGTCTTTACAGCCTATCTGGACACATTAATCACTAAACCTCATATCACACCACAGCTTCACCACAAAATTGAATACTACCTAGTTGGGAATAAGGTTGTATTTTCAACAAGACCATCTCAGATGCTGCTTTGTTAGTGACCACGCTTCAGGCAATCAAGTGGCGTCCTAAACCTTTGTTAGCCAATATGTGACTTTATGTAGCTATAGGCGTTAATGACTATGCCCGAAATAGCTTTAAGCTGTCGTAAAGGCCGTATTCACGACCTTTTAATGACATCTCGCTATATGGCGATTGGCTTCATCTTCGTGAAACTAATTGAGTTGAGACGTGATGTGTTGCGTAGAAGAATATTCTCGTTTTTGAGTAACATTCGTTACAATACGAAAGTCAGATATAGGTACTATATACTTCTATGACAAGGTGGACTGATGACCTGGTAAAGGTCGCGGGAGTCCGCTGGATGCGGCTGGTGCAGGACCGGTAATTGTGGCACACTTTGGGGGAGGCCTATGTCCAGCGGTGGACGTCTTTCGGCTGACATGATGATGATGGTGTTATTATAAAGAAGAAAAGTCTGTGAGGTTGTATGTTTGTACGTCGGGTGTAATCTCCGGAACATCATCATTTCCTTGCCCTTATCCTATTTACCTGGGGTCGGCGCAGAATGTCTCTTTCTTCCATACTTCTCTGTCAGCCGTCATCTCATCACTCACTTCTTTTCTCTTCATTACGTCTCTCACACAGTCCATCCACATTTTCCTTGGCCTACCTCGTCTCTTACATCCATCCACATTCATACATTTCATACCTAATACTCTTTTACCCATACCACGCAAGGCGATTGGCTCTCAATTTATCCGCGATAGGTGCTACTTTCAGGCTTCCCCTTACATACATATTTCTTATTCGGTCCATCCTCGTCACACCACATATCCATCTTACCATTAAAGAAATATCAGAATGAACATTAGACAAAAAATGCTTGCATGTTGTTTCTATGACTCGATTTAAGGACAATCCAGTAAGTAAACAATGTATATTTGCGCAGTAAATAAATACTGGTGAAGCATTTCCTTATCGCCTATCACTAAATAAACGTTAATGTCACGCCATTGTTAAAGTTTAGGATTTATTGACTCTAGAATCTACCGATAAATAACGTATTTAAACGGTAAATAATGTATTTAATAGCTCCATAGCTCTAAGTTTGTAACCTCTAACACTATGGATTTTATAGTCCGAAATAAATTATTTGTATTTGTAATAGTATAGTCAAGGAATGAAAAGCTCCGGTAATTTTCGACTTTATTTTAACGCCGTGAAGGTTTAAAATGAACGAAAGTATTCATGCCGCGAATGAATATGTTACGGAGGATGTGGAAAAGTGTATAGACGCCTACTATACTCGCCCTCAACCCAAAACACGACTGAGGCCATACAACTCGAGGCACAATACAATGGGAAACTGATAACGCGAGCTCAAGGGTTTTATTGCCCTAGTCGTCATTTGGGTTGAGGGCGAATATAATATTGTCAAAGTTTCTATACGTGTGGCCTGTGGGCTAGTTTCAGCCTGAAGTCATATAACGCCCTGCGTATCCAATATAACAACATTTTCAGGAGGCTGTTTGGGCTTCCCCGATTCTGCAGCGCCTCTGGGATGTTTGCCGATGCTAGCGTAGATGACTTTTATGCCATAATACAGAAGAAGACGGCGTCTGTGGTGATGCAGACGAGGGGGAGCTCAAATAGCATCCTGAAAATGATAGCAGAGAGGTGGGACTCGGACATACTCCGCCGATACACCGACCTACATGTCGTACGTCCTAAAATGATAGCAGAGAGGTGGGACTCGGACATACTCCGCCGATACACCGACCTACATGTCGTACGTCCTAAAATGATAGCAGAGAGGTGGGACTCGGACATACTCCGCCGATACACCGACCTACATGTCGTACGTCCTAAAATGATAGCAGAGAGGTGGGACTCGGACATACTCCGCCGATACACCGACCTACATGTCGTACGTCCTAAAATGATAGCAGAGAGGTGGGACTCGGACATACTCCGCCGATACACCGACCTACATGTCGTACGTCCTAAAAAATAAATAAAAATAAGTATAGTTCATGTGGCCATTTAATATTAATTTACTAATGTAGTGTATAAGTGTTTTGTAACTAACAATGCTATGCTCCATAGCATAGCATATCTAAGGAATCTGAAAATAAACAATTTTCATTTTATTTATTTATAATACGAAACGAGCGAGGCCCACACGACAGTCCACTGGCCGTGATTCAGTCTGATACCACTCTAGAGGTAGGCCACAACGGAATTGAAATACCTCCACATACAGTCATAGCCATAATTAATGACTCCAGATATGAGGTGTTTCTGGTGGTAACTAAGGTCGCTTGAGCTTCCGGCAATGCACAGTATTTAGAGCGAAGAACCTGCATTTATCTACTACTATTAACAAAACACAGTATACACAAAGCGTGACAGTTTAAAGTGTGATATTTCGAAGTAAATTGTGGTGATTGAATAGGCCACAACGTCGTGTTGTTATAACGCTACACTTGCTATAATATTCTGATATTAGTCAGACGTCAGACCCCTTATTCATACTAGTAAAACGTAACAAACCTAGTATGTTAGCTAAGATGTCTTTTGTATATTTCTCACAAACACGAATAGGTAGGTAAACGAATTTCAACGGCATCTTGCTTAAAATGGTTTTTGAAGAACACTAGCCTCATGATTTCTTACAAGACTAGAACGCGTATAAATAAAGACGGTTGTTCCGGACAATCTTCCATTTATCTCCGTGCCCCGGGCGCACAGCCCATCTGGACATGATTGGCCGTCCGGCCCGACGGACATCGTTCGTTGGACAAGAATAAAGTATCCTATCTTTTCAACTGTGAGTGCGGAAACTGATGTAATAACTTTAGGTATCAACTGTAGTTGATGGCAAATATACGTTTACACTTTTGGATTTATTCCATTGTAATATACATTTATACAATATCGCAGCAAGTAGAAATCTATGCCTACCTCTACGGGAAATGGGCGTGATCTTTGACGGCGACTGTACAGAGAAATCTATTTAACGAATCATTTAAATAGATTTCAAAAGAAAGCACCTTGATCCCAAATAATGTTGGAAAACTTATTATAAAAGAATACTTTATTTGCTTATCCTGCCTCTAAGATTATCTCTTGTAAAGTCAAGTGATTGACGATTCTCACCATCATGTACGTGTCGACAGGGCCTAAGATCAAGCTCACTAGTTAAGTAATAGCCTATTCACTCTTGTTTTGAAGACGCATAGATTGTAGTTGTCGGGCAGTACAGACACAGGAAGCGAATTCCATTCCTTATCGCACTTAATTCAATAATGCTTCTGTTTCGGAAACAACAGCATAGAAAGAAATGCCTTAAAGACCATCCCTTATTAATTTCAAATACCAACCGATACATATCCACTAATGATTGTCAGCGAGATTTGGTGCGTGACAGCTGTCATCTCAATACTTTTTTACTTTTTAAGACCATTAATAGTACTCAGATAACTGCTATCATACGCATGACAGCCTCGCTGAAAATAATATAGGGTGCGCATCCACCAAACATGTGAAAATATGTGTTTCTAAGAGACACTTGGTTTGCCACTTGGCCAGAAACACAGCTTCACACATACGTAGTGGATGCGCACCTTAAAAACCCTTTCTGAAGTTGTGAGTCTGAGCATGTTATGGGGAGCAATGATTACTTGCAACAGACATTGGGTCAACATTACAAGGGCTTTTAGGGGTGTCTAAAAAGGGTCAACAAGGCCAAAGGGTCAAATGTACACTCACGTCAACACCGAACAGTTGAAGACCTTCGAGACACCTTTGTAGAAAATTGAGATTTATATACCACCTTCTTACTCGCATGAGGGACGACGATATTATCAGGGGTATAGGTAATACAAGATGTTGCAAAAATGCCCCTAAAGCGGACTTTCCCTCCGCGCCGAGTTAATAAGGGACGAATATTTTTTTCGGTCAATCATTAAGATTTCATCACACTACAAATAGCCCCTCAACTCTTTTTCCGCTTTACGGGTAATTTAGTTACATCTTGTATATTAAGGAAAAATTCTGTCCGAACTCAAATCAGAACATCTCAAAACGAATAGAGTCTGAGACATCGCAGAGTTTCTAAAAATCTAAACCTCAACAGTTATTCTCTAAGAAAACTACTATAAGATGGGTTGTGGGATAGTATGCGCTTAACAGTGATATAACACTGTTATGACGTGGTTGTCATATCGATTGGACACATTAAATGGTCAATTAACCCATGCAGCAACCACTTACCGAAAAGGTTATATCACCAGTATCCCACACCCACGATAAATTGTCAAAGTTATAGTCGACCGTTTAACTGAGACAGCCGGCAGGCCACTACCCGACAGCCCGCTACCCTCCCGCACGCACTGTCTCAGTGGTTCTAGCACAACTGACGCCTCGCGAGACGCGAAGATCTACCCTCCTCTTTCCAGTGGCGGCGTTTGGACCGGTTATTATGACACTTTTTGCGGGAAGCATATGTACAGCAATGGACGTCTTTGATGATGATGTGAAGCAGGAGTCACCGACTCGCACACGGCGCGCCTGGTTAGCAAGTTGTGCTAGACACCCACATATGCGGTGGACCTATTTTTTATTATTTTTGATTTGTTTTGGGCCTACTATGCCGCTTCGACCAGCAAGTGATCTATTGTGCAGCCCTTTTTAAGAGTTCACCGTTAAGGCCCGTTGCCTCCGGCAAATTCCAGCTTCTTTGGGCGGTGATATGTTGTACCTTTTCTAAGTGCACGATGTGCCGCTCCTACCTACACTATGATCTCTAGCAAGTAAACTCACACTCTCAATCATCTGCTGTTTCTCCTGCAACTGCGACTCCTGGTGACGGAGAGTGGCACGCTGCTTCTCTGCGGTGCTGCTCAGTCGGGACAGGACCTCCTGGTCGTGCTCACGGGCGGGGGAGGGCGGGGCGCTGGAGCCTGGGAATTGGACCTTAGTCAGTTGGCATTAAGGCACATTTTGCTGTTGACTTGCTTTAATAACAAAAATCTTGGATTCGGATATATCGCCTCTATCGCACTCAAGCGACAAGATGGAGACATAGGTAACATATACGGTTAACGTGGTAGTACTGCGGGTAGCGGACTATTCACTAATCACACTCTGAATTCTGAAAGGTACGAAACATGTGGCCCGTGTACCTAAACGTTTGATAATTAGCATATTTCCGAAATATGACCAAGTCGTCAATAACGTGCAATTAAGGAACAATTCAAATGTGATATTTCGTTTATGTCCGTATGTAGTTTTTAGAATTACATTTTGTCAAGAAATGTAGGTAAGTGTCTAACGAAAGTATAAACGATAGTATGCTTATACGTTCTAATTCTTAAAGGGCTCTTTCTCAAGTATGACTCAGAGCTAAGGAAAATATAATAATTTCGATAATCCCTGAACAAAATCTTTAAGAGCAAAGAAATTGGATAGGAATTTCACGACTTCATAAAACTTTGATAGCAACCGTGACATGTAAAAAAGGGATATGTATCTACATGTACCTATTTTTATCGGGTAATAATAGTGTGTTTTGGTCTTTCTCCCAAAAGTCGCGAGCAACATAAAACTCCTACGCTTTTTAATATCGTTATGTTGGCGGGAGTGTCAGCAAACCATCAAGTAAAATCCCTAATTTTCGCCTCGCAGCTGCGCAATTTCAAGATGTCAAGTTGCGTAAAACTGATGTTCATACTATACAGTGGAAAGTTAAAACGGGACAGTAAGGGCTGCTACTAGATCCCTTGCCGCCACGCAAAAATGGCATTAGGATTTCATTCCTAACGTTTTAAGTGATGACAATCTACATTCACAGATTTTTGAAAAAAGGTACAGTCAGCGAGAAAATCGGGCCATTCTACTTTTACGTGTACATTTGCGGGTCGATTTTAAGAAAAAAAATATAGAAAAAAGTTTTACTTATTAAAATTTTCAGTGTGTGTTTTGAAGTATACAAGTTTATATTTTGTAAATGCACCTCGAACAGCGATTTTTATCACATAGTTTTTGGGAAATTAGGGTATCTGTTACATGTGGCTACAAAAATAAACAACTGCGTTACTTTCCAAACGTTTTTTTAAATTAATAAACTCTTTGAAAATTTGTACTTAGTAATCAACCGTTTTAAACTTTGGGACTCTAGCAATCACACAATGAGCCTTTGTAATCATATACATCAGTTTAACATTAAAATATTTAATTAATAAAACCACTGCGTTGCTTTTTTAAGTAATCTTAACACTAATCTATTCCAATTACAGCATTACACAGAATAAAATTGGTTGCTTTTTAGCCTAGTGATCGACACAATGTATGCTATCAATTTAATAACAAAATATTAGTCGAATATGCTTGAACTAATAATATAACAGGTCTTGAAGCAGTGTAGACAGAGAGACACGAAAAGTAACGCAGTGGTTGAAAACGTAACGCTGTGGTCATCTAGGCATACTTTAAGTTTTTTAGCGAACATAATCAACAGTTTATTGTAACTGTTATACAAACAAACGAAGTTATAAAAAAGTATAAAATTAAACTCAGTCTTTATCTCCAAAACAAACAAAAATATCTTCTTTTAACAACAAAAACTAGAGATCACATGAGATCGTTTCATTACACTTAGACTTAAATTAAATTCTTCTTGCAGTTTGATACTTTTCCTGTACAGCGCGGACCTATCCCTTCTTACTTGTTTCCTCCCTCTTTGTTTAGCTGTCTCTGGAGCTGGCGGTGGCGTAGGTGGCAGCGAGGATTCAGGAGTGTTCAAAAGTATATTTTGGAGAGCCTTTTCACGTTCGCGCCTTTTCTTGTTAGCTTTCCTCCAACGTTTTTTCATAGTCCTGTGTTCTCTTTCTGTCATTTCTCGTACTGACTTCTTTGTAGCATGATATCTCTCACGATGTTTCCTCTTCACCTCGGCTTCACGAGCCGGATCTGCTTTCAGTTTGGCTCGGTATCGCCGTTGTTTCTCGGCAGGTGTTAGTGCCATATTGTGTTGTTATTCGTCTGTCAATAAAAGAAGTAGATTTGTATTCAATTTACGTCAATACAACAAGGAAAACGAACAAATTATACAACTGCGTTACTAGTGATACAACTGCGTGACTGTCAATACAACTGCATTACCACAAGGTAGTTACGCAGTTGTTGAGTAACGCAGTTGTTAAATTTACCTAACCTCACTTATAAATTAACACCAAACACAAAAACAAACACCATACCTTTACAATTATGTTGTTTTTACAAAATATAATCCAATTAATATAAAACAATACTAAAAAACGAATTATTTTACCTTATTTTGGCGGTAACTCCGGTGCCACATAATAAACACACGCACTCCGTCAGGCCGCTCAAGCGCAACTGGTTTCGACTTGTTTTGTCGGCGCGACTCCAAACGCTCGTCGTAAGTCACGGACCTACGTCTATTAAATATAAACCTTGCGCTCTTGTGATAAAGCCCGTTTACGGCACATTACTGTCGGTAACATGAAGTAGTATTATTTTTGCTAGTCAGGGTGGACAGACGTAAAAATACCGAAAATATATTTAATAATTAGAGTAAAAAAAAAATATCTGGTAGCATTTATTGGTTTCTTTATTGATGAAACTTAAAAGATTTTTTATTTATTTTATTCAATGGAAAAAGTTTTTGTAATTTAGCAATAAATCTTGCACCACACGCTTGAGACACGTATTTTTTCTATGGAAAACAGCGGTGTTACCAAAATAGACAATAGAGTTACCTATTTTTTGTCGAAATTATAATTAATATCATCAAACCCATAAAATCACAGTAACAACCTATTAGTTTAGATTCCTTTTAAAAAATATTTATTTCATGTTGTCATTTTGTTTATTTTTAATTTCAAAGAATTGTGTGGAGACATGATAATGGTCACCAAAAAGTAGAATGGCCCAATCATCACTTTTGACGAAATTTTTTTTTAATGCCATTCGATCCCATTCCTATTAAGGATCAAAATACTCTTCGGGACCGACTAAGGTTTGACAACTAGAACGCCCAGAAATCAAAGAAAACTTTTTCCATACAGTTAGTATGGGAATCCCGAAGTGCAATTTTTTTTAATGCAATTCGATCCCATTCCTATTAAGGATCAAAATACTCTTTGGGACCGACTAAGGTTTGACTACTAGAACGCCCAGAAATCAAAGAAAACTTTAATTAAAATAAAATAAAATAAAAAATAAAATTTTCCATACAGTCGGTATGGGAATCCCAAAGTGCAAGTAACGTTAGTAGTAGTGATCGTCTAGTTGTATGGAGACGGAGATTATACAATTTGATGATCGTCTAACTAAAGTAGGTACTACTTGCACTTTGGGATTCCCATACTGACTGTATGGAAAAAGTTTTCTTTGATTTCTGGGCGTTCTAGTAGTCAAACCTTAGTCGGTCCCGAAGAGTATATTGATCCTTAATAGGAATGGGATCGAATAGCATTAAAAAAAAATTCGTCAAAAGTGATGATTTTCTCGCTGACTGTACTTTTTTTCAAAAATCTGTGAATGTAGATTGTCATCACTTAAAACGTTAGGAATGAAATCCCAGTGCCATTTTTGCGTGGCGGCAAGGGATCTAGTGGCTGCCCTTACTGCCCCGTTTTAACTTTCCACCCTGTATAGGTAAACTAACCTTGTGCTTGCGTCTTAAATGATTATTATTGAGATTTTGATTTTGTTATGTGAGGAACCTGCATTTGAACATGTATCTTGCCCAATAATATATTAGTATGTAGTTTAAATATTAACATTGTATGACGTTTCCGTGAGTCACCAACGGTGCTGGCTGAAAATCAGCGCTGTAGGTGTCTGACGGTATCCCCTTGGATCTCATAATGGTATTTTTCTACTCGTCGACTTTAATCTTTGAATTAAGATTTCGTACACGAAACTAAGATCACATACTTTTTAATCCTGGAGCTCTACCAGCTGGTGACGGAGCTCGTGGTTCCATAAGATAACCGCCAGCAGTCATCTTATGAATCCAGGAGCTGTATAAGATAACTGTGAAGACATCAACGCGCAAATATACTAAGCTGATTGCGCTTCATTTCAGCAGGGCGATTTTCAATAGATACCTAGTTTGTTTAATAAATTATTATTTCCGTTGACTCGTAGAAAAAGTATTGTATACAATAGTTATATAATTAGCTTTTTAAGTCTCGTACCTTAATTAGGCCACTCAGCAAGCTTCGTGGCCTAAACGTGGTACTCGACTTAAAAAGCATACATTATATAACGATTGCATAAACTACTATTAGACTAATGCAGTTTCGCATAATTGGTTTGGCATAATTATTTGTGGCATAATAGTACTTTCGCATAGTAATATTTTGGCCTACTGTTTTTCTGGCATACTACGCTATTAGCATAATTTTAGCAAGATTAATTTGTATTGGCCGAATATACATTAGGCATACTATTGTTTGGGCTACTATTTATTTGGTACATCTGTCATTATCCATAATTTCAGTTGTCTAAATGAATGAAACTGGTCAAAATACCTAAAACGATATTATTAGTTTTTCAGCTCTTTTATAAAAAAAATAACCTGGAAGACGGAAGCGGAAGCTTTGCTCCCGCTTCCGTCTTCTAACCTATCCGCGATCCGATTCGGTTTTGCCAAAAAAATATTTGATACCCACCCTTTGAACAGGGGCTTAGTGGCAAAACCGACTATTATGCCACAAATAATTATGCCAATCCAATTATGCGAAACTGCATTAGTCTAATAGTAGTTTATGCAATCGTTATATAATGTATGCTATTTAAGCTTTGCTCCCGCTTTCGTCTACGAGGTTATTTTTTTTATAAAAGAGCGGAAAAACCTTTTATTAAAACTTACTACTAATGACATTTAGGCAATTTAACCAAAAACCATAGGCTAAAATCACTAAAATCAAAATTTTTAGATTTTAGGGATTTTGAACGTAGGTTATTTAACGTTAGTTTATTTTTATTTTAGACATTGTGATACGTACCCCTTTCAATAGAATAATAGCGTTATGCATTTTGATATGATGTCAATTGATTATTATGGGTATTCATGTTTATGCTTTCTGTATTTATGCTTTTTAATGTTATGCGTAAAAATGCTGGGCTACTAACAAGCATCACCTCAATGCTGCATGCTGCGCTGGTCAGCGGGCGTCACACTACTAGACAAGATCCTTAATGAGTACATCAGGGGAAGTTTTAGAGTTGCCCCAATTGTTGATAAAGTTAAAGAAAAACGCTTACAGTGATACGGTCACGTTCAAAGACGCCAAGAGGACCATATGGTGAAACTTGCCCTAGCATTACCTGCAACAAAACGTACTCGTGGAAGACCACCCACCACCTGGTTAACGACGATCGAAAAAGATCTAAAGGAAGCTCATTTAGATAAGGACGTAGCACAAAATCGTGCTAAATGGAAAATGCGAACAAGGAAGGCCGACCCCAAGTAAATGGGACCAGGTCCAGAAGGAAGAAGAAGAATGTTATGCGTAAAAAAATATGCGAAATGTGGCTTATGCATATCTTATTTTCGGCGTAAAGTAATTATGCGTAACCATATTAGTATTAATGATTTTATGCCTCTCAATAGTAAACCGTGTCTGACACCTCAACATAATGCTGAGCCAGTGTCCGGTTCACTGCCGCAGAGACAGATTTGTTTCATGTTTTATATGTTTTTCTGTTTATTTTATTGTTTAATATGTGTGTCCTGTGTGTTTGTCAATAAATGTATCTTCCTTTTCTTCCGATCTTATACGCAAATAGAACTAACCTCATAGTAAGCTCAATAAGATTTACGATATGGGTACTAAACGAAGATATATTAAATAGATGCCTATGCATAAATACTTAATACACAGGAAACATCCAAGACTCGGAAACAAATATTCATGCTCGTCACACAAATATATGCCCTTACCGGGATTTGAACCCAAGGCCGTCAGAAATAAAGGATCAACAAGTCTGGGAGTCGCACGCGTCCTCAGGCTAAGGAGAATATTTTCAGTAATTTTTATATCATGTTATATTGAGACCGTTATGTCCCAAAGCCTCCCCATACATTTCCATACCGTCATGGTATTAAATAACTTAGAAAAGTTGAAAAAACCCCCGAAATTTTCATTTCAAAGTTCAATATCTCAAAACCGGCTAAGTGCGAGTTGGACTCGCGCACGAAGGGTTCCGTACCCTATAAAAACGGCAAAAACTCACGTTTGTTGTATGGGAGCCCCCCTTAAAAAAATATTTTATTTTGTTTTTAGTATTTGTTGTTATAGCGGCAACAGAAATACATAATCTGTGAAAATTTCAACTCTCTAGCTATCACGGTTCATGAGATACAGCCTGGTGACAGACAGACGGACGGACGGACGGACGGACGGACAGCGAAGTCTTAGTAATAGGGTCGCGTTTTACTCTTTGAGTACGAAACCCTAAAACGGCTGAACTGATTTTGTTAAAACGTAGCTAAGAACCACCTCGATCACGTCAGCTTTCGGATAAAAAACCGCATTCAAATCGTTCCATCCGTTTAGGAGCTACGATGCCACAGACAGACACACACACACACACACGCACAGACAGACACACACACACACACACACACACACACACACACACACACACACACACACACAGACACGTCAAACTTATAACACCCCTTTTTTTCCGTCGGGGGTTAAAAAAGATTACTATCCCACCGAGTAACCGCTGCAGCAGAGCATTCCACGTGGATTTAATCATTGTAAAATTAAGTAATCATTCGCTAACACACTGATAACATCACAAATTCTAATACCATAATTAGTAATTACCATAATTGACGCATGGTCTAGCAATCTGGCGCTTTCAAAAGGCCATATGTGGTCCGATTTTTACGTCACAGACGACTTTATCCACAGGTAGGGCTAGTCTCAAGGTTATTAATTGGTCTATGCGATTGTGGACTTTGAGTATAGACAATAAGGTTCGTTTTGGCGAATAGGTGAGAGTAGACTAGATTGGCAAGGTATTTTAAGGAAAAGTAATGTTATTGCTAAAGCCTGCGCGCCAAGCATGGTAATTATAGTGTAATGGAGAAATGTAGGCCGCCTTTATAGAGTTTTGTGTTGTTTTACTTTACGTCCAGGTATTTTAAACTATTATAACTTACGAGAAATCTAGTCTTCCTAACAAGTAGCGAGATATGTAGCGATAAGATCTTTTGTACAAACAAGGCAATGATTAAATGAATTATGAATTAAGTTATGTATTTTACGACATCCATTAATACGCGTGTGAATTCAATACTTTGATTGTATTAATAGAAGTAGAGCACCGCAGATATATCCGCGAATCTATGATGGGTACCTGAGAATTGATATTTACCGATAAAGAAACTGAAACACCGGAATGTGATCTAGGTCATATTTGGAGCAGCTCAACTGAGGAAGTACCACCACCTTACTGAAGACTGCAGTTATAAACAATTTACTTTAAAAACAAAGTTTTAACCGACTTCAAATCAGTACCCAAATTGCTACAAGTTTGCCTATAAAACTTGAAGAGTTCCCTCGTTTTCTCCAGCATCCCATCATCTGAACTGGATTTTGGTGACAATGGGACCAATCTGGAAGTATATGCTTTCAATCAAAGAGATACATTTTCAAATCGGTTCATAAATTACGGAGTTATCGCGTAAGAAACACACAAAAACAAATACAGACGAACTGGGAACCTCCTCCTTTTTTGAAGTCGGTTAAAAATACAATTTTAGTTTTGTTTAGTTAAGGTCTATAGGTATAGGTATGTGTTGTTGTAATCTTGGAGTAGTAAGTAAGGTTGTCAGACATTCCGGAGCTGTGTTCTCATGTTTGACACCTGGATGGTAAGCGGGCGAGGTGTCAAATATTTTATTTATTTATTTCAGACTCAGGGTCCATATAAATGTTAGTGCTTTGGTTGGTAATTACAATACACATACTTACAAACTAGAGGTTAGTACAAATTATGCATTAAAAACAAACAAGAAAAGGAATATAGCAATGTCAATATAAAAAATAATACATAATAATAATATTTCTGCGAATGTCAATTTGTTTATAGCTAAAAAAATTAAACATTCTTGAACAATTACTTTTATTATTTATTATTTAATGTCAAATATTTTAGGCCTATCACCCATGTGAATGGAGTTCCAGTGCCTCACTACAGGGCAGTCGAACCTGTCCAGCACAACACTCAGAAGGCTGTTGGTACTGGCTCGCACTCTGCTCATCACAGAGGCAACACGTTTCCTCAATATTGTTTTAAAGCCATCCGTGTTAGCCTCTGCAAACATATATGAAAACACATCTTCTCACATCTCCTATGGATATTCACCCCAATAGTCTACGTCCGTACCATCGCCGGGCGCATTGATGGTCCGTCTCAGCCTCTTATTCTCATCCTGGAGACGAGACACAGCCGTCACGAGATCTGCGGACTCCGTCCGCCATTGCTCCTCTATCGCTTCTATTTCCTGCGGCAAAAGAAACAAATTTTAACGGCAGGTTACTAGCAAAAAGGTCAAATTAAGAGTCCTAAATGGACGATTCTTTTTATTATAAAAGTCCATTGAGGCTAGTCTCACCTGGTGGTAAGCGACGATATAGCCTAAGATGAAGCTCATTGGTTCAGTAATAGCCTATTCACTCTTGTTTTAAAGGCACCTAGATCGTAGTTCTCAGGAAATACAGATGAAGGGAGCGAATTCCATTCCTTAGCAGTTCGCATTAAGAAAGACGAGGCAGACATAAGGATGCATTCGCTCCCCACGCCTGGTCGTTCGGTGATGGAACGGGGAAGGTGGAATTAAGTCGTGCATGCAGTTCCTGCGCACACTCTCCAAAGTGTATGCGGTAAAACTCCGATAGGCAAGCTACTCGCCGTCGGTGTTCGAGACTCTGTTGTTTGGACTTAATGGTGGACGCTGTATTAAGAATTATTATATGAGTAAAATAACCAAGAAAGGTTCGTCAGGATTATAGTAAGGGAAAATCCGTGAACCTCTGCCTACCCTTCTGGGAAATAGGTGTGATTTAACCGATACACGTGTATGAAGACTGTTATGAAAGTGAATTAAGCGAGATTTGTCAGGATTTTACGTGAAAATCCGAATCTACCCCTACTCCAGGAAACATGCGTGATTATATGTAGGTATGCAAATTAGAAATAAATGCGCGATAACAAGACCTCGATGCATTGACAAGTTTATCGGTGCACAAGGTGAATAAACGAAAATGTCGGTCAAGGACGGTGGAATATTTGGTGTTTGACCTAAAAATGTCATTAAACATTCATTGTTCGTTGAAGATATCATTCAAAGCAGCAAATTGGCTTTTGGTGGTCAATTTGGTCACAATATATTGCTTGTGTAATTGGAATATGCCAGGTTAGATGCCAGTCTGGCAGACGCAAGTTGAACTCACTAGATTCCATCACGCGGCAACGCTGTTGGTCAAAACGCCTACATTTTGACCAACGTTAACTATGGCCGTTTAATTGAATCTAGTGGATTCAACTGGCTTTTACCAGACACGGAACAAATTTTTGTAATCCATTTCCATCCTTTAAACACGCCCCTCCGACCGAGCGGCCTTGGTCGTCACCGACCGCTGTAGTATGATATTTTGCTGCAAACAACTGTCGGTGCGGACCAAGGCCGCTCGGTCGGAGGGGCGTGTTGGACCGTCTAGCAGATGCTGTATAACCGCAAAAAGGACGATATTAAAGAATTATGAATGAAGTTTTAATCAATCAACCACTCAATGAATATTCACCGACATATTTTTATGTCGCCGTATGTTTTTGTACACGCGTCCGGTCGGCGGCTGGCACCACAGACAGGTTCAGTGTCACGGTGGGCTTACACCAGGGATCAGCTTTAAGCCCATACCTCTTCTTGTTGATTATGGACGCTCTGTCGTCGGACATACAGGAGGAGGCACCCTGGTGTATGCTCTTCGCCGATGATATTGTTCTTGTCGGCGAAGACGCATACGAGGTACAGAGCAGACTGGAGAAGTGGCGACAAAGACTGGAGAATCTTGGCCTGAAGATCAGCAGATCCAAAACTGAGCACATGTTTTGCGATTTCGGCGGTCCCTCCAGTTTGACGGCCATACAGCTAGATGGCGCTACGCTCCCAGTCTGCTCCGACTTTAAGTACCTCGGTTCGCTTCTACAGTGTGATGGTGATATCGACCGTGATGTGAAAAACCGAATGAGCGCTGGGTGGATGAAATGGCGACAGGTCTCCGGAACAATATGCGATGGCAGAGAGACCATTGTGAGGCATGTCGTCATGTATGGATCTGAATGTTGGGCGTTAAAGGTGACGGATGAAAAGAGACTGCATGTTACGGAGATGAGAATGTTAAGATGGATGTGTGGTGTGACGAAAATGGACAGAATAAGAAATGAGTATATTAGAGGAAGCCTGAAAGTAGCCCCCATCATCGACAAATTGAGATCCCATCGCCTTGCGTGGTATGGGCATATTATGCGGAGGGATGACAGTCATGTGACCAAAAGAGTGTTAGGTATGGACGTGGAGGGATGGAAGAAACGAGGTAGGCCAAGGAAAAGGTGGATGGACTGTGTGAGAGAGGATATGAAGAGGAAGGAAGTAAGTGACGAGATGACGAGTGACAGGGAGGTATGGAAGAAAAGGACATGCTGCGCCGACCCCAAATAAATGGGATGAGGGCAAGAAAATGATGATGTTTTTATGTCGCCATGTCAGATAACGAATGAGGCCTAATTTAAAATATAAGTATACATTTGATGCTGTACCCGTACCCTATGATCATATTATTAATCAGATGTGGAATCGACGGAATATAGTTGTTACCTATTAAATACTTTACCTACTTAAAAACATATATATATAATAAATATTTCAGAAAAAATAAGTCACAAAATGACAACAAGGTTAGGGGCGTCCTTTAAAACATTATTTCCGGATCAATAATGTAAAAAAATGTTGCCACTACATGTAATTTAACATAGAACTGTCACACAGTCAAGTGTACATTACTGTACAAATATCATTCTTAGTACAGTCACCGGCGTCAATATATGATGAATCAAAGGCCGCAAAAATATCTGACACGTTCTTACGGCTCTAGGAATAGAGTTGTCATCAGATATTTTTGCGGCCTTTGTTCCATCATATATTTATGCCGGTGACTGTACATGTTTATGAGAGGATTAAAAGAAAGAAGAAAGCCCTCGTGTCGGCTTTCTTCTTTCTTTTTTTCGTTCAAACATGGCACATTTTTGCACTTGTCTGTACTATAGCATGGTGAGTAATTAAATCGTGTAGCGTTCGATAACACATGAAACGTTACCATACAATTATACCATATGGACAGAACGTGTATGCATGCAGATAATTGACTTTCCCTGTATTTATGTACCTATGTAATTAACACGAGCATCACGTCATACATCATTAATACAACGTTTACATATCTGTGAATGAGACGACTATGTAAAAGGTATCGTGGTCATTCTATAGTAGGAACGTGATTCTTAGAGCAAATAGTTTCAAACGAACGCAACTGTGGGTCATCAACACTAAAATTATAAATGCGAAAGTGTGTCTGTCTGTCTGTTACCTCTTCATGCTTAAAGCGCTGAAACGATTTAGATTAAATTTGGTAGGTATATACAGAGGCGTATTTAAAGATTTGGCGCCCCGGGCCAGTAAGTTTTGCCGCTCCGGGGCCAGTAAGTTTTGCGCCTGCCGCCCCGGGCCATGGCCCCCTTGACCCTAGGGTAAATACGCCCCTGGGTATAGAGGTAGTTTGAGTCCCGGGGAAGGGCATAGGATAGTTTTTATCCTGGAAATCATCCCCAAAGGTGGTGAAATAGGGGGGGGGGGGGGGGGGGTGAAAGTTTGTATGGAGCTACGATATAAACGAGTTCCACGCGGACGGAGTCGCGGGCAGAAGCTTGTATTAGGTACAATAATTGTAGGTATTTCCTGTGGACATATGGACTATTGGATGACTGTTTTCCTTTCAACGAATTATATAAAAAAAAACATATGGGCGAAATTATTGCGATGTGGGCTTTGCTTATTTTTATGAAAACCCAGCGTTAAACCTAAGCCTAACTAAAGACTTAGATCATGTCATGTTTTACAATGATGGCTAGTATTATGATAGAAAAAAAGCGAATTTAAACAATTAAACCTAAAGGTTATTTAGAACAACTAAAGTCGTTCACGGCGTCGCAGCTACGACAGGTCGCAATGACATTAGACGTCCTTCTCGTTCAATCAACCTAATTTTATGTACGTAAATATTATTTATTTGACGCCCATAGTTTGCATTGGAGGTGGATGTATCACGCACACAAGCTAGACTAATAATTTGTATAAGCCCATTTCACGTTGGTCATACAGATTAGAAACACAAAGTCGTCTTTTAATTAAGGGCTTACGGGCATTATTTAAAATGTGTTTATCGCACAACATTGTATATAAGGAGACGCCATTTATGTGGATTACGTGTAGAATCAAAAACTAGGCTATCTAACTCTTAACTTTATCAATGCCCATACTGCACGAAAAGACGCAAACCCGAAACTGTATGATCCTAATTATATTGCGTAGGTATGTAATTCGGTAAAAAAATTCCTCCAATGATATAGGAAGTAGTACAATTTAACCTTAGATACTTATACCTTTTCTCGGTACATCGCTCGCTACCTACACTATCTTTCAATATCTGTTCAAAACTGAAAACCTTGTTAACAAACAAAACGTTACAATAATCTGACCTTCAACATAAACAAACCATTAAAATTAATGAAATCAGTTTCGCCGAGTTCAGGCCGCAACGATCTGGTCCCATTGTTAAGTGGGATATTTCATGCCCATATTGAAATATAGCAATGTTCAATGAACTTCCGAAGTACAATACACAAATAGATAGTCAACAGCCAGAGGCCGCTTTACCTATGGCGCAGGGTGTGCGTTGCCACGCGGGCGCAGGGTGTACGTTGCCGCGCGGGCGCAGGGTGTGCGTTGCCACACGGGCGCAGCGGTCTTAGGGGCGCCGAGCCAACACTTGCCGCGCGCGCCGGCCTACTAGAGGGCGCTAGAGTAATGATTGCACACGGGCGCTACATGGGCTAGATACACCTATATCACCAGCAGTAATATCTGCCACAGCCACAAAAATGCGTGCTTAAATATCTGACTAAACTCTATTTTAAGGCCGTTAGACTTAGGAGTGGTTAGAACATGTTGGATATTTTAGCCCGCTTGTTATTGCAGATATTAATGCCAGTGAGTGAGTATAAGCCTTAAATATAAAACAACATTTTTTTTTTTTTTACAGTCGGTATTGTCATTACTCATTTTGCAGAGGTATACAGATTACTAGCCGTGGTTCTGAGCATCCCTCAATTTACGTGCAAGATTTCAAAATCATAATTGATTAATTTCAGCAATATTTCCCATCAATACTTATTTTTTTTAAACTGTAAAATTTTCGGATTTCATTTCTTCTATCAGATAAGGTATGTTTTATGCCTAACAATCGCAAGTTAGCGGCTTCAAAATAACTACTGGTATTTTATTTAGGGAACATGTTTTAGCCCACACGGAAATACCTACCTAAATCACGAGCCTGTCAGTTCCTTGCTTTCAGAAGTCGAATTGTCCCAATTTTGTCGCAGTAATATATGTGATCGATATTATACCGGAAAGTATCTCGAATAGCCAAAAAGTTCCTATGTTTACGAACGACTCGGATACGTTTTGCAATAAATGGTCCGAACGTGCAATCTGACGACTGCCATCAGTCATACTTTCAAATGCATTTACATCTTGAAACGGTGTCCATCAATCCATTTAAAAACTATAGCATCGGAACTGCTGGTGTAAAGCGATGTAAACAACTCAACTGACTTCGTGGTTTAGTGTAAATTCTCTAACAAACATTATAGTCGTGTCTCTTGCGTTACCAGACAAAATTTGTTCATTGGTTACTAAAGATGACAGCAAAAAATTAAACAGGTACTTACTCAACTCTACCGTATAAGTACACCGCAATAAGTGTTAAAACCTCATGTTCTTTCTAAATCCCAAATGCTTGATCTAAAGAATTTTAAGATAAATAGCTTAATTCATGTGCATATTGCTTGGACGACCTTGACTGCTTAAGTAACAATATGCAAACTACTACCTCAAGTTGAAACAGCGGAAAATATTTATCTTTAGGTAAAAGTTACGTCCTTTTGAATGTGAGATGTGAAACAGGTTGTACATTAGCGTTTTTGCAAGTAAAAGAGGAAAAACTTGTGTTGTAACGATGGAAGTTACGGCTGTATGCCGCGAAGTGACGTAGAGGTTGGCAATGAAAATAAAACATCGGTTTGTTTTGGAATGTTAACGCCATCAGTGATCATTGGCCCCACAACATAAGAAGCCTATCATCAATGATGTTTCAATTAGCGATGCGCCACTTCGAATGATTCGACTAATCGAATAATTAGCGATTACTAATATCAATAATCGATAATGTTATGACATTAGTAATATACTAATGTTGATAATCCGAATCACGACTACTAATTAGTAACTACTAACTAACGGTAAGCCATAGATAATCTCGTCCTCGTTGCTAGTGAGTGACTAATAATCGAATAATTATAAATTGAGTCGAATAAGTCGAATGATTATTATAATCGATTTAGTATTATTCAAAGTCGCGCATCGCTAGTTTCAATATGATACGATACCCTACATAAATTAAAAGCGAAACTCTACTACTACTCACTTAGAAATTCTGGTAAAGGGATAACTTGCTTAATCCCGGGGAAGGGCTTAGGATACATTTATCCAGGAAATTATCCCCTAAAGGAGAGCCCTATGCTAGTGCTATAACGAAGTTGACTAAGGCCGCGGGCACAGGCAGTATACTAGGTTTAGATTAGGGTTAGTTACATACAGCATCACACGCCATTGACCATTGGTAGCATAGATTAGAATAATTTATTAAAAACTATACCTTATCTAGTTGCAATAAGGTTCAGGTATGGTCAGGTGACTGTGTTGACGTCACTAATATAACACGTAATGTCGTTGACACGCACAATAACAGAGCCAGTATTGTCAACAGTTGAACACGGTTGAATCAGATTTTTTGTGTTTTACCATGACTTCCATTATGATCATTTCAATAATCTATTGCCTCACACAATAAAAAACATTACAGGCAAAAAAACGATGGATGACGTAAATTTATTCCAAATAACCTTTACTAGACTAATTGTTGGAGATTCTACATTGAACAAGCTTTGCATGCATGTGTATAACATGAATTAAATGGAGACAAGTGTGGAGCAAGGACCGTATAACCCCTTTTCAGGCTTAATCCTATCGATTTGGAAACATTATGTGGTGGTGATGCGGTAACCATAAGATATAAACCTATTGAAATAGGGTTTTGTTTAGGGTTAACTTATGGTTACCATCATCATCATATCAGCCGAAAGACGCCCACTGCTGGACATAGGCCTCCCCCAAAGAGTGCCAAAATGACCGGTCCTGCGCCACTTGCATCCAGCGGACTCCCGCAACCTTTACCAGTCCACCTTGTGGGGGCCTACCCACGCCGCGCCTTCCCGTACGTGGTAGCCACTCGAGAACCTTTCCGCCCCAACGGCCATCGGTTCTACGTGCACCACATCCGATATGCTTACCATAACAATAGGGTTACCATATCAGTAAGGTTACCTTATCATAAGGTTACCATTATGGATAAGGTTTTAAAAACAACTTCTAAAATAACCCTATGGAAAACCCTAATGAGGGAAACCGGTTCCGGTCCCTGGTTTGGAGTATTTCTAACCAGTATAAAAATCCTTTACGAATATAATACTGATATGGAGTAAAAACAGACAAGTTTATTGAAAATTAATGCAAATTTTTCTAACAGTAGAATTATATCCGGGTGTGTAATGATCGGTATAAAAACAAATAATATAATTTCATTGGATATAACCATTTTTGATATAATTTCAAAGGGTAGAATAATTCATTGTATATAATATAATAAACGTTTGGTATAACATCAAAATATATATTTTTATTCAGTTGAACTATCATTTGGTATAACGCTTATTTCTTATAACCATCATAGGGCATAATTCTTATTTGGTATACATCTCATATTGTATATGGATCAAGGGGTATAATTTTTATGTGCAAATTGCATTTTATTTACCTTAACCAAACAACTTTTTAGGGTTCCGTAGCCAAATGGCAAAAAACGGAACCCTTATAGATTCGTCATGTATGTCCGTATGTCTGTCTGTCTGTCCGTCCGTATGTCACAGCCACTTTTTTCCGAAATTATAAGAGCTATACTGTTGAAACTTGGTAAGTAGATGTATTCTGTGAACCGCATTAAGATTTTCACACAAAAATCGTAAAAAAAAACATTAAGTTTTAGGGGTCCCCATACTCAGAACTGAAACTCAAAAAAAAAAAATTCATCAAACCCATACGTGTGGGGTATCTATGGATAGGTCTTCAAAAATTATATTGAGGTTTCTAATATCATTTTTTTCTAAACTGAATAGTTTGCGCGAGAGACACTTCCAAAGTGGTAAAATGTGTCGTCGTCCCCCCCCCCCCCCCGTAACTTCTAAAATAAGAGAATGATAAAACTAAAAAAAATATATGATGTACATTACCATGTAAACTTCCACCGAAAATTGGTTTGAACGAGATCTAGTAAGTAGTATTTTTTTAATACGTCATAAATCGTAAACCGCAATTTATTTCACGGGACCCTTCATGTGCGAGTCTGACTCGCACTTGGCCGCTTTTTTTCCGTTCTAACCTAACGTAAACCCTCAGTCCAAGAAAAAAAGATAGACGGAGCATGACGAACCACCTAGTGAAGCCGGTTTTCAACCAAGCCAAATAAGTTTAGCAATACGCTCACGCACACATACCTATACAAACAAAATTGCACAAAACTCTTCAGCACGTGCCGCAATGCGTTCAAGATCACCCATTTCGAGTTTTGTGGAATTTAATATGTTTATGTGTGCGTGAGTGTATGATAAACTTATTTGGCTTGGTTAAAAACTGGCTTCACTAGGTTGTTCGTAATGCTCTGTCTATCTTTTTTCTTGGTTTGAGCGTAAACCTAACCCAACCGCGAGCGTGTCGACGTCACTCCGCTTCGCTCCGCTCTAAGGGACACAAGTGAACCCTAACCTAACCCACTAATTGTACAATTGTTGCGAGTGTGTTTTTTTACTGCCCTTGCGAGGGCTTCGCCCCGCCCGTCCCCCCTTTTTCTGGCTACTCTGGCTTGATTATATCAACTGTACATTAGACAAAATGAGCATTATATGCATTATACTTAATGTATGTTATACTAAATATAATTACATCAAATGATCGTTATATATAATGATAATTATACATAATAAAAATATATTAAGTGTTGTTATACAACTCGAGAATTATATGAGAAGAGCGTTATTGCGAGTAATATTATATCAAAAATATTTATAGCCATCGTTTCACACCCATTATATCCACATCACAATCATACAATTCCATTTTAGACTCTACTATTTATCTTGTTGTATACGGAATTAGTATTTGAACTTACTGAATTAATATTTGAATTTTGACTGATTGCATACTTTGCTACATTATATTAGTTCTTAGTGTAATAAAAGATAAATTAATTGCTGTGAGAGAATGCCTAGTTTAAGTAAAACAATTGTTTTTCCTCGGGATGCTAAGGTATCCAGTCTAGTTAAGCAGTTGATAGAGACACATGGATGAAAGATAGATCCCGGCTAAGCATATTGCCCAGCAGCAATGCCAGAGAGTAGTAAAAGTCTATTAAGTTTCAAAAAGTATTTTGGTACAGCAAATCTTTGATGTCATTTGATAATTAGATATTTAAATTAGTAATGTCATAAGCATTATATAATTAAAACTGATAGTATTATAGTAATCACAGGTAATAGGAAAAGATGAGTCAGGCATTTTAATACCAACCTGATATCACCTTTTTATCTGGCTGTCTCTTGGAATCTAGGTATACTAATATTATTAAAGAGGATAAGTCAAGATTATAACTTTGTATGTAGGGGATAACCTCAGGAACCACATCCAATTTCACAAATTCTTTCAACTATGCATCAAATGGATTTTCTCACACACATACATCAGGTAATATTTTATCTTGTGGGTTTGCCTGCGTTCTTTGCATTACGCGGGTAGCTAGTTTCTATATAATTATGTTATAAAGAGTCATTTTGTCCAAATTTGCAATCTTAACACAAGCATTTTTGCCAATGGCAATTTCATGTGAATCCAGCCAATGGGAAAAAATCAACTTGCAAGAACTGTTTAGGTACGTACAGTCAAAGAATTTAATTTCCTACCCACTTTGGACTTTGTCAAAGTGACGTAATCAATCAAAATGTAAGAGACTTCTTATGATTTTATTTACAGTGTCACTTTGAAATAGTCCTAAATGGGTAGGAAATTAAATTCTTTGACTCTACAGTCAAGTGTAAGAATATGTGTAGATTAAGGGCCCCCCCACACTACCGGCGTCGTGTGAGCTCATACAAAATTGTGCGTGGGGTGCGGGGGGGGGGGGGGGGGGGGGGCTTTAATCCTCTCATAAATATGTACTGAAACCTTTATCTGCTGACATAAGAGTGATGGGACATATTTATGAGTAAGTTATATGCACCTAGGGTTGCCATATGGAAGATATATTTGTCCTGATAAAAATCCTGACATCACCCTAAAAATCCTGACATTTCTTGTAACAGAGATTTTAAATTATTTTGTAAGAATAGTAGATTGTACAACAAGTGCATAAAACGCACCATTTTACTCGAGACGTTTATCCATCCGAGCGAGCTTGCGAGCGAGGATAGATATAAAGTCGAGTGTAAAATGGGTTTTATGGACGAGTTGTACACTCTACTTTTCACTTCGATTGCGAGGAAATGAAACAGCAACACGTAAATATAGTAAATGCTAATTTAATTGTTGTTGTTATGGCTTAAATACTATACTGATCTACTAAATTGAAAAATAAACAAATATAAAAAATAATAAATGAGACGAAATACAAATTATAAGTTTATTTCATGAAGTTTTATTGTGTACTTTGGCTGTTGGTATCTTTGCCTTGGTCTTAGAATACGAACGAAACGAAATAAAATAAAGAGGTTGTTGTATGAAGTTAAAGATGTTCGTGTGGCTGTTGCAGCGATTGCCTTGGTCTTCGACGAAGATTTTACTTTATGCTCTAGAGCATAAAAAGCGACTTTATGTCGCCTACGCACGACATAAAGACGAACTTTTAGAGCATGAGAAGTGAAAATATTATTGTTGATTAATTACAACTTTTATGTATTCTTTCATTCATTAAAACTGTGTAAATTTTGTAAAAAATATATCTCGTTAACTTTTTTTTATATGAGGTCATTCCTAAAAACTCTGACACTTGCCAACCCATATTTTTACACTTAACTGTACATATTAGTTAATAGGATGGGGGGGGGGACACACAATCTGTTGCTCGCGTCCGCAGGATTTACCTACCACAACCCTGCACGTGTCCCCTGGGTGGTGCTAAATGAGAGACAACACTTTCTGAGAAATAGGCGCGTCCTATAAAAATATCACATGGATATTCGCCTATTCTACAGATCACCATACAATGAATAGGATACACATATGG
This sequence comes from Epinotia brunnichana, assembly GCA_963854355.1. Taxonomy (NCBI): domain Eukaryota; kingdom Metazoa; phylum Arthropoda; class Insecta; order Lepidoptera; family Tortricidae; genus Epinotia; species Epinotia brunnichana. Next base: position 1,655,166 of record OY977954.1, on the reverse strand, counting down.
CTCCATCCACATATAAAGAACCCAGATGGAGATGGAGCCACGGGATATAATATAACCTATGTCCAACTTGAAGGTCTAATGTCTATACTGGTAAAAGGTTTTTTTTAGGGTTGCAAACTTCCACCGAAAATTGGTTTGAACGAGATCTAGTAAGTAGTTTTTTTTTAATACGTCATAAATCGTAAACCGCAATTTATTTTACGGAACCCTTCATGTGAGTGTCCGACCCGCACTTGGCCGCTTTTTTATTAGATGGGTTGTTTTTGTTTTGGGGACTGACCCCTGCATGCAAACTCTCAAACTTACCTTTTACAGACATTAATCTCTTTATTATCAGTATAGATAAGGATGTGGTAGTTATTTTTCAAATGTATGTATTAAATTGTTTGTATGTCCATGTTTTACATATTATTGAACAACAGCTACAGATTTTAAACAGATAAGTATCTTCTATTTGAAATGTCTATTATTGATAGAGCATGAGGAGAAAGTTTGATAGATTACACAACTCATATGACTTAAGATCAACATTTCCTTTCTAAATCTAAAACCGGTGACTTGGCAAGGCTAGTCTCATTATTATATATTGAAACTAGTATTCAATAAAGTCCTTATTAGGACCATGTAATACTTAAAAACAAACACCATTTAATAGACTAAGACGGAAATTGCATACCCAGAATTTCACTCTAGAAGTGGTGGATGGACCTAAGTTTCATGGATAAAAACAGTCTAAGAGTCAGTTGATTGTAGGTAAGGAAACAGAGATACACAAATAACAACAAAATTTCATCTTAACCTTCCCACCAAAGCAAAAAAATGAATTTTCAGTTGCATGTTTTCGTTTCTTTTACAACTACTAAACTTGCTACTAACATAAAAGTAACAACTAAACAAACCTTGTATTAACATAGCACATTCAAGATCACGAAAACTCGGTACACTACAAAGCATAACTCATTATAATACGGAATTGAAGGCAATTATCGCAAAGCGGCGCGGTGATGTCAATGTCGCGCAATACAGACTTCCACCACTATATTGCCATACTCGTACTTTTGCAACTGCACCAAATGCAAGTGACGAAACTGCCGTTTCGTGCGCTACTGACTGACCGCTACACGCACAATTCAATCAATCACCAATAACAGTGACCTCTACCTACCTTCTCGAAGCGTTGTCTATATTCAGCCTTCTCCAACTTATCGTTTTCCAGCTGAGAAATCTTCGCCGTCAGCTCGTGTAGCGCTTGATTCTCCTTCTCGTTCCTCACTGCCAGGTTCTCCAGCAACTCCAGCGCGTTTATCACCTTCGGCAACAAAGCTGTCACGGCATCAGCCCCGTATTTTTCTATTATAATCTCACACTCCTTCCCAATATCCGATGCCAGATCATACACGTCCACCACAGTGACTTCGTCGTCGAATTCCGGCATTTTGGCGGAGAAGCGCCTGTGGTACGGCATCGAAATCACCTTGTTTTCACTTCACAGCACCGCATAAAGGTAAACGTCCGAATATTCACAGAAAACTATCCACCTTTCGCAAATGCGCCATCATTACTGAAATGTCAAATTTTACTCAATGGTAGGGAGGTGCCGTTCCGTTGCGCAGAAGCGAATGAATAACGTTTTAACGAACCGTTATAAATTGTTAATGCCACGTTATATGTTTAAATGACCTGGTATTAACTAGTTAATTTCTATTATATAATATAATATTCTATAAATTAATAAATAATGATGTGATGACAAACTATTCATTATTAATGGAAAATTATTTAACTTCAGATAAACTGCGCTTGAGAGGTGAAAACGGGACAGCGCTACTTTACTTATGTCTCTATTAGCCCGGCTAGCACACTAGCAAAATGACGACTTTTATGCACATGTTTTATGTCTACAACCGACTGCTCCTAAGTTTGTGAGTTCGTGGCCCCTGTTTCGGCATAAAGTTTTCGAGTACCTGATAGTAGGAGATCCGTTTTATTTATGCATATACACCCTCATTTGTTATTTGGTATTGAACAAGATTATCGAAGAGGTAGGTAATATCATGAATATTGACAAAATTCAATAGAAGGCCTGGGTAAAACTCTGGTAAATTTAAAATACCGTGATTTTTTTTGTTTTTCCAGGATTTTTTTATGAAATGTAAGGTTAAATAACTTATCCAATAGTACAGGGTCACCCTTTCGAAAGTATGTCACACATAGGCTATCTATTTATATTAACCAAAACTGTTTAACTTGAGATAAATATCTATACAACCTTTGGGAAGTGACACATATCTGTAAACGCTCTTCTGTTTAATAGAGTATAAAGTTACCTTTCACTTCTTAAAAAAAACCCTTAAGGCGCTCTTATTAGACGATATTTAGGTATTTGCGGAGGTGAGGCAGACGGAGCGGGAGACGCGCGTCCCGCGCACCCCGCTAACGGCCTTATTCTGTTGGCATCCGTATTCGGCTCGTTTTTGCGGATCATACGATCAAATGTTTGTCTTCTTGAATAATTGTTTTATTTTTCAAATCTTGGTTGATTTGTGTAAGATTGTCCCCAAATATTTATTGTTTATTTATTTATTTAAATCTATTTTTTTAAAGAAAATAAGGAATAATAGGTAGTTACAGTTCTTAAGTACATCGTAGTATGATGACATCAATTATGGACACTTACTTTCCAAAGATATGTTAGTACAGATTTCTTCATCATCAATCCACCTATCGTTTTCCCAGTTCCTATGTGGGTGCTTCCGTTTTCCAAATACGTAGAACTGATAAAATAATAGTACATCTTCACTTCCTAAGGGTGAACGTCACCAATTATGGATTGTACTAATATATTACAGGTTTTTTAAACCGAAATAAAATCGATTACTTCTAGGTAAAGTTATAGCGCCGGTTAACACCCGCTTAAGAAACCATCAAAAATAATAAACAAATAGCTATGTTCATCTATTTATCTCCTGGCAAATTATATTATTACCATGTATGTCTTTCCCGCTCACGGGACAATGATGTCCCGGACCTTTGGGAGGCATGCGTGGGGCTAGGTACCTACAAAGTACCAACGGAGCCAACACGTAGAGGCCCTTTTGACAATTTAATGAAATGCAAGGAGTATTATTACCATAATTATTATTACATAAGTATGACTGACTGATCAAAAACTGGATAATTAGACCACTGTTAGTCAGAAGAGCATTTTATTATACAGGGTGGTTATTTTAAGACCAGCAAGTTCTTCAGTACATGACTATGTCTATTAAAAAAATGTAATTTGACCAAACATCATATAAAAATAACAAATTCAATTTGTCTCTTAAATACCTAAAAGTGTTATGTCACTGCGCTCGCGCGGCGCGTGCTGCCTACCATGCTACCTCGACCAGCGGCCACACCGCGATGGACCTTGATACTCTCAACAAGCCAACAAGATTGGACTTATACTTGGCTCTTTACTCCAGGCAAAATACGGTTTCGAAAATCATTAATTTATAATAGCGTTTTTTTGTATATTTCATTTTTAATCGTTATTCTAAGATGCTTTACACAAGAATCCAATAATTTTTTCAACCGGAAGTAATTATATAAATATAAATTAAGCTTTAATTGTCTTTTTTTGTTTGATTTATGTTGAATTTTTTAAAGCAAATGTAAATTTAGGTAAAAGACTCCTCGATCTCATGCCATTTTTTTCGGTCTTTAGCCAACTGCATCCAGCTAGGTCCGGCGACCTCAGTTATGTCATTGGTCCAACGTCTTCGTCGTCTACCTTTCCTTGTTTTGCCTTTCGGCCCTGACCAGTTTGTTGCTTCCAGTGCCCTTCTTTTCTCCTAATATCTGGCGATATATGGCTTTTACCCGAATAGGGTCCATATAAGAAAGAAAAAATTGCATAAATCTTTTAGATTTAGTAAATATGTACTAACACAAACAATATGGAATAAATAAAGCTTAAATAAATATATATATATAAACTAGCTGTTGCCCGCGACTTCGTCCACGTATAACATGTTATCGTCTAAATGTTTGTTTAAGAAATTTAAATGTTTGTTTAATAAAAAAAAACATTGAAATTAGTTTTGTACAGTCAGCATCAGATAGTTAGTAGCAGCCTAGGTAACCAAATATATCGCAACACGTCTTTGTTACTATAGGTGTAAGGATGTGTTACGATATATTTGGCTACTTTGGCTGTTACTAACTATATGACGCTGACTGTACCTAGTCTTTAAGTAAACAGTCTAAAACCGAAGAAACAAATCTCTCTTTATTTCAAAATGTATTGCTCTCTATACAAACTTAGAACCCTATTTGAACTCTCATAGTAAATAGTCTGAAACCGAAGTTACAAATTTCTAACTTTAAAAATGTCTTGCTCTCTATACATAATTCGAACCCCCTTTTAACCTTCTTAAGTGATTAATAATTAAAAAACCGAAGTTACAAATCCCTTACTTTAAAAATGTCTTGCTCTCCATACAAACTAGAAGAACTGTATATCCTAGAAGTAGGTATTTTTGTCAAGACCAATCCAAGCATGTTCAGTAACGTTTCAGAAGGCCGCAGATTTCCGACACGTAAACAATACAAACAAAAATTGAAAACTTTGCAGGGTAGCAACAACACCGCGCTAATCAGAGGCGGAATCTTGGGAATGGCACCAAACATTTTCAATAAAATTCCAGACCGAATTAAACACTGGTTATTAATAAATTTAAAAGACAATTGACTTCAGATTCAGATTTGTTTATTATCATAATTTTACAATTGAAATCATAGTACAATGAATATACAGATAAAAATGTGTTAAAATTATAACTTGTCAGTTACAATAAAATACAATAGATGTGTAAAGTTGTGTACAGAATTGTTATTATTTGTAAATAGTTTAATAATACTTATACTCATAGCATAATACTATTACATAAAATAGAGAAAGAAAACATAATACAAATATTAACGTCAAGCTTTTAAGATCTTGTTATTTAGTCATTTGAAAGAAATTCTTGTAAACTATACAGTGTTTTTTCAAGCAATAGTTGTTTTACATGGAAGCGAAAAGAGTTGTCGTTCGTTATGGTTTTAAGGTTTGAAGGTAGCCGGTTAAAAAGTATTTGTCCTATTAACTTCGGAAGTTTTGTGCCTATTCTAAGTCTGGGCGAGGTTGTTTTGAAGTGGATACTTCTTTGCTCGCGTTCTTGTATAGGGGTACAGTTCAAAATGTATCACGTAACTTCCGGATTAACTTTTTGTAGAGAAGCCTAATCTGATTTCAAATAATTGTTTGTTACATGTTTTAATCCTTCTTTATTTGCTATTAGTTGTTAATCACAAAATGTTATTTAGTTTATGTGACGGGCATGAAAACTATGCTGAAATGACCGCCATTTTCAATGCCTCGCGAGTCAAACGAGCTACGTCAGTCAATGTTGCTATATATATCGATTTATCTGTGCTTATACAGATTTTAGTGAATTAATGCAGATATATATTTTACGGGGACAACCAACAAATAAGTATCCACTTAAACTTAATTAACGGTTGTATCTCGGACACAACCCGCTTCTTTTTAAGTTATTCGCATTTCTCATTGATCTCGAACTATTTTCACCTCTCCTTTGAGGTATAACTTATATATTGGAAGTTTTGATGTATGTTAAACGTTGGATAACGTTTAACATACATCAAAACTTCCAATATATAAGTTGAAACTGATGTTAAGATACTAAGTTTTCTTAAATGTTCGCGACACGTGTATCTGTCCTTTGCATAGGGAAGTACTCTAATTGCATGTTTCTGGATCTTTAGGATGCGCTCATAATCCGTACTGTTGCCCCAAAGCATTATCCCGTATGAAAGTTGAGAGTATATGTACGCATAATACAGCTCTTTTAAGCAACTTTCTGACACAAGTGGTCTTAACTGTCTTAGAGCATAGATCCCTCTTGCTAACTTACTGTATAATGTATCTATGTGATCTTTCCATGACATTATTGGATCAATAATTTCAATCAATAGATCAATATTTGATTGAAAAGTGTTATTATACCATTAAAGATTATTTAAACGACCCTACGACATAACATGATTCCATTCAAGACATTCCTTAGTTATAATATTCTTTAGTTATAGTATTTTTTGAGAGTTTTTGACATGTATTTGAAGTATTTAACACCAATCACTGTATTGAATTTTTTTTTTAATTTTTATAAATATATTAGCTGGCTGAAATAGTTTGTAAACCTACATTGTGGGTAATGCACAGAAGTCTTATATTTTGTATACCAACAATACTTATAAACGTTGTTACCTATGTTTAACAAAATAAATTTAATTGAATTGAAAGTACTTAATTTGTATTCTAATAAGTAATTTTTATGCAAAAATTTAAGTCTCTAGCTCTAAAAATAAAGTTTCCCCCATACAAACTTTGCACCCCTATTTACCCCCTTTAGGGGTGGAATTTCCAAAAATCCTTCTTAGCGTTGCCTACGTTGTAAAAGGTAGTTCTGGTGTAAATTTCAACTCTCTAGTCTTAGTAGTTTCGGCTGTGCGTTGATGAGTGAGTGAGTGAGTGAGTCATATCAATAACTCCATACCGACAAAAGGTATGTTCACTTAGATAACGTCACATTTATTTGCTTTAGTGGGCTTATTTTTAAAGGGGCGTGGCGGGGGAGGCTTTCTTGGTTGTTATTTGGAGAAACAGCGGTGGCAGAGTGAGTGCGAGATGTGAAACGGCATACTTTAGTGTTTTGTGATGGGTATCATGTGCACAAACAGCTGGCAAAGTTTTGCAGCTGTATAGGGGAACACCCTGTAGTACTTTGTACCCGACTGCCTCAGAAGGAAGTTTATGTTTTTCGAGCGTATGTATCATCATATCAGCCGAAAGACGTCCACTGCTGGACATAGGCCTCCCCCAAAGAGTGCCACAATAGCCGGTCCTGCGCCACCCGCATCCAGGGGACTCCCGCGACCTTTACCAGGTCATTAGTCCACCTTGTGGGGGGCCTAACCACGCCGCGCCTTCCGGTACGTGGTTGCCACTCGAGAACCTTTCCGCCCCAACGGCCATTGGTTCTACGTGCAATGTACCCCGCCCACTGATACTTAAGTTTAGCGATTCGGAGGGCTATATCGGTTACCATGGTTCTGCTGCGGATAGCCTCATTTCTGATGCGATCGCACAGAGAAACTCCCAGCATAGCCATCTCCATCGCCCTTTGAGTGACTTTGAGCCTTCTTATGAGGCCTATAGTAAGCGACCACGTTTCCCTTCCATATGTCATCACTGGCAACGCACACTGGTCAAAGACTCTCGAGACACTCTTGAGACACTGCGGAATATTGGACGAAAAGATGTGCCGTAGCGTATGTATACATGTATGTCTATAACGAAGATGAGGAAGGGCCGTGGCCTGCTGCTGGTGGAGTGGCAGGGTCTTTTTCCGCACTCATTTTTAATAGAATCTACTAAACAGCAAGTAAATATACTTCAGTTCACCAACTCGTTTCTTAGGACTTTAGTCTAGGTAGTCGCTATCCGGCGCAATAGCTCTAAATGCTTTTGATATATTTCTGTATGAATAAATAAATCTATTATTCGTACAGTCCATAATTGGTACCATTACCCCCCCCAACCATGTGCTCGTGTCCGAATCCGATTTACACCCGACTACTTACTACCTAACAGTTCTAAATACGTATTCAGGATAACTGAAGATTTTTATTGACATCTTGTCAATATGCTCCAGCTACCTATTAATACGTTTTAGGTGCGGATGTAGAAACGCTTTAATGTAGTAAATATCGCATACCTTATATTTGTTATTCTATCATTTCGAATGTGTTCTCCAGCATGTATTAGCGTTTCCTATTCCTTTATATATTTTTATTTACCTTGATAACTCGAAATAATTGCTGCAAAAAGGCGTATTTGCGTGCCAGGTAAACATTCACAGGTCCGTCGTCGGCAGTGGCCACGGGCGTACTAAATTGTACTCGCCACCGCGCATGCATGACGCGGACACCCGGTTTATCAGACAAATGACCAAATGTATTGAATTATCAAACATATTGAAATTCTAAGAAGCCGGTAGATAGATCTACCAAAAAGCTACCTATCACAACAAATTTCATTGTAATATTCCAAATAACTTTTGAGATATTTCGAGTTTGGTGGTAAAAAAGCACTGTTTTGAAAGGCAAAATCTATCAAGGTTTTTGTAAGCAATCGTGATTTTACGAAGTACGAACATAGCCAATGAACTGAAGATATACATATCAAAAATTTGGATCTCTAGCAATAGTACAAGTATACTAATAATCGGTTTGGAAAAGGCACTTTTTCGATGCGCAGCTGCATACAGCGCCTTAAAAATAAAGAAAGTTCCGGGAGTAGTAAGTCCCGGGATTTTAAAGGTTTAAAATAAAAAATGCCTTAATAATTGTAAAATGTATCTACCTAATAGTTAGATGTATTGATTATATAAGATTGATTTACCTGAAAATCATCAGAAAATGGTCAAGGTTGTATGGGTCACACTTTTTAAAGAACAATCTTATACTGTTTTATTTATAGTAACCTTTAATTAAATAAAAAAAATCCCGCAAATAATTAATACCCAGTAGCCAGGCAACAGTATTCCATTTTATCGAAGTACGTGTTACCTCTTCAAGAAGAATATCAAATAGCAGACGAGGGTACACATTTCCCATACCTTATCTACTACTAGGATTGATCTGTGTTTACCTACCACCCTACCACTATACAGGGTGACTGGTAATTCGACCTATTCCTTGCAAGGGGTTATAAAAAAATAAAATAAAATAAAATTGATTTATTTCAGGCAAAGACCCATATTTTAACACAAGGAAACAAAAGCAATAATAATAATAAAACAATCGACACAAACACTTACTTAATCTCCACTTATAATAAATCTCTAAATTAAAAAAAGAATCAGCCAGTTTGAAACTAAGCTTTGCGCGGTTCGAATGTTCTCAGCATCCCATGAACGGAAAAATATGAAACATTTTATATAGGTACATTATTATTCTAGCTGCAACTTAGGATAATTTTTATCCGACTGCGACAGTTAATTAATTTTCCGAAATATACGACTTCATTTAATTTTTCATTTATTTTTATTGAAATCAAACGCTGCTCCAACTGTCAGCTATAAGAACCGTCAAATTTTCGTCAAAATGGCGGAATTGCTTTGCCTTTCACTTATTAATAATTTAAATCCCGTCTACGATAGACCTTTACGAGACAAATGCTAAAATATAAACCATAAAAAAATATTCGATTCTGATATGAGAACTTATATGCGCAAATGTCGTTTTATGTCGTAATTTCAATAAATGAAATCAACAAATTTGAACAATATAATTAACACGAATTTGTTTTTTTTGAATGACAATGGCACGCGCTCGGCACATTCAGCCAAAGAACCTGCGGCGCTACCACGAAAACCGATACTCAATGTTCATATATTTGCATCCCTGTCACTCGAGTATGGTTAGTGCGATAGAGATAGAGATACCCGAATATTTTCGAATTCCGAAGTTCGTGGTTATAGCTCAGGAATCGAAAATATGGTAAATAATCATAATGTATTTTCTCGAAAAAGAATTTAAAATAAATATAGTCAAATGGAGAAAAAAACAAAGCAAGAGGTTATATAGGTAATGATTAAGTTATAAGAGTCCAAAGTTTTAAGAGGGGGTATGTTCTGTCCCTTTTCCGCAAAACGCACCTTCATATGAAACAATTGTTTTTTACTATGACGCTCGAGTATATTGACGTCACAGTCCCTCATCGTTTTCTCACTCTAACAAGCGACATTAAAACGGATGTAGCTTCATAATTTTTTGAGATATTTGAATGGGAGTTTCATCATCTTCTATCTATTTATCTCCACTTATAATAAATCTCTAAATTAAAAAAAGAATCAGCCAGTTTGAAACTAAGCTTTCTGTGGTACGAATGTTCTCAGCATCCCATGGACGGAATAATATGAAACATTTTATATAGGTACATTATTATTCCAGCTGCAACTTAGGATAGTTTTTATCCGACAGCGACAATTAATCTATTTTCCGTAATATACGACTTCATTAAATATTTCATTTATTATTCTTAAAGTATATCGCCGCCACATCTGTCAGCTAAAAGAAACGTCAAAATTACAGTAATAAGAAATACTACGGACAAAATGGCGGAATTGCTTTGCCTTTCTTTCGCCTATAATTTTAATCCCGTCTACGATATACATTGACGAGACACATAGGTACTAAAAGCAAATATAAAATTAATCGATTTTGATATGCGAACTTATATGCGCAAATGTCGAATTAACGCGTAATTTGTACAAATGTAACAACAAATTCGAACAATATAAACTTGGTTTTTTTGAATGGCACGCGCGCGCGCTCTTTGCGTAGTCAGCCAACCCACGAAAACCGAAACTCGAAGTTCGTATATCTGAGGGCCTACCGCGAACGGCATTCGAAGTTTTCCCTCTCTGTCGCACTTATGTACGAACTTGTAAGTATGACAGAGAGGGGAAACTTCGAATGCCTTTCGCGGTAGGCCCTCTGCATTCCTGTCATTTGTTAGTGCGATAGAGATAGAGATACCCGAATATTTTCGAATTCCGAAGTTTTAAAGAAAATACGGATGTCGGATAGATCTAAATTAATATTTTATGTGTGAATATGGTTAAAATTATTTGGAAATACTATTGTTGTTATTGTTTTAGTATATTTGACTAGCTTTAAGTTTAATATTGTACGTCCGAAATGGGCAAGCTGTTGGACTTTATTTTACCCAAAACAACTAAATGTACACAGTTCTGACAATAAAGAAATCTTATTTAGGGATGTAGACACTAAACAAAATAATCATAATGTTGTATTATCTCGAAAAAAAAACAACGCAAGAGGCTATATAGGTAATCACTAAGTTATAAGTGTATAAAGTTTTAAGAGGGGGTTTGTTGCGTCTCTTTTCCGCAAAACGCACCTTTATAATGACACGATTGTTTTTTACTATGACGCTCGAGGATCGTGACGTCACGGTCCATGATCGTTTTCTCACTCTAACAAGCGACATTAAAACGGTTGTAGCTTCGTAATTTTTTGAGATATTTGAATGAGTTTTTCGTTTCTTCTTTCTTTTGAAGTGAGTCTACAGCTGCACCTCTATTTGGAAGACAAGCGGAAATAATCCATACTATCCATACTAATAATCCATACTTCCATACTAATATTATAAATGCGAAAGTGTGTCTGTCTGTTACCTCTTCACGCCTAAACCGCTGAACCGATTTAGATGAAATGAGCCCCGGAGAAGGACAAAGGGTAGTTTTTATATCTGAGGGGCTGAAAGTGGGGGTGGAAATTTGTATGGAGCTACTTAACCCGCTGCACCGATTTAGATGAAATTTGGTATATAAATAGTTTGAGTCCCGGGGAAGGACATATAATAGGTTTTATCCCGGAAATCATCCCCTAAGGGGGTAAAGGGGGAGGGGGGGGGGGGGGTGAAAATTTGGATGTAATCTATTTTGATGAAATTTGGTGTAGATATAGGTTAAGTCCTGGGAAAGGACATGGGATAGTTTTTACCCCAGAAATCATCCCCTAAGGGGATGAAATTAGGGGTGAAAATTCGGATGGAACCCATTTTAATACAATTTGGTATAGAGATAGATTGAGTCCTGGGAAAGGACATAGGATAGTTGTAATTCCGGAAATCACTCCCTAAGGGGGTGAAATCGGGGGTGAAAATTTGGATTAATCCCGTTTAGATGAAATTTGGTATAAAGGTCGTTTGAGTCCTGAAGAATGACATTAGATAGTTTTTATCCCGAAAATCATTCCCTAAGGGTATGAAATAGGGGGTGAAAGTTTGGATAAAATCCATGTATACCTAGATGAAATTTGGTATAGAGATAATTTGAGACCCTTCAAAGGATATAGAATAGTTTTTGCCTCGGAAATCATCCCTTAAGATGGTAGAAGTTTGTTTGCATTATATTTTCTATGTATTAAGTTCTACGCGGACGAAGTCGCGGGCAACAGCTAGTATTACATTACATATTTGCATATTTGCAACACTGGGCAAAGATCATTACCTTATTTGGCCAGTGATGATCTTTACCCAGTGTTTTGTCATCGGGCAGTCCAGGCGCTCAGCAAACATATTCAGGATGGTGTTAGAACTGCCGCGCACTCTGCTCAACAGAGACGCAACTCTCTTCCTTCTGATGGCGTGGAAGCCATCAGTGTGCGCCTCTGCGAACATACCCGACGCGCTACAGTGTCGCGGCAGTTTCATCAGCATCCTGAATATGTTATTATATTGGACCCTGAGCGTATTGTACGTGCGCTGCGTATGACTCACCCACAGGCTGCTGGTGTAGAAGGTCTGGCAATAAGCCCTATACAATGTGACTTTAACTTCCTTCGTGCACCGAGCAAACCTGCGGGCTATCATGTTACCTCTTACGGCCAAGGCCCTCCTCTCTCTCTCTATATCCGTATCATCTCTCAAGTCCGGCGTGACCATATGCCCCAGATATTTAAACTGGTCTGCCACCTTTAGAGCAACGCCGCCCAACACTACCGGAGGCACAACTGTCGGGTTATATTTACTTGTTTTAAATATAACAACTTCACTCTTTTTAGAGTTGTACCTCAGGCCATGTTGCTCTGCATAGCTCTCGCATTTGCTTACCAGCTGCCTTATTGCATTGATGGAGGGACCCAGCAGCACCATGTCATCAGCGTAGCTAATGTTATTGACACTGACACCGTCAATATGACATCCCACATGCGTACTGCTGAGCTCCTCGATCAACTGGTTAACATAAAGGTTGAACAGAATAGGCGACGACAGCCCCCCTTGTCTGACACCACACTGAAGCTTATACTCTTCGGACATTGTATTCATCCATCTCACATGATTGACCTGGTTACCATACCAGTATTTTAAAAGTGTAACACATTCTGCTGGCACGGTCGTACGGCTTAGTTTTTGCCACAACAGATGGTAGGCAACCAGGTCAAACGCCTTGGACAGGTCCAAGAAGCAGGCATAAACCGGTGTTTTCCTGTCCTTGTAGTACCCGACAGCCCGCTTAAGACACACAATCGCCGTTTCCGTGGACAAACCGGGTCTAAACCCAAATTGTGCATCATGCAGTTTTATGTGAACTTTAAGCTGTTCATTAAGCAGGCTATCGAGCACCTTAGAGGCAATAGTAGCACGTCCCCCGTTCTGTTCTTGGCTATAGGTACAACAACCGTCCTCATGAGATGATCCGGCAGATACGCATGTCGCAGGCACAACGTAAAGAACATAGCCAACACGCGAGGAAGATGGACTCCAGCATATTTGAGATGTTCAATGCTGAGACCATCGTGCCCCGGAGACTTACCGCGCTGCATAGCCTTAATGACCACTGCCACATCTTTGGCAGATATTCTAACGGTACTGCCTCCCACAATGGTCCCACCATCAAAAACCTCCTGCGGTCCACTTACAAGAGGTGATTTTACTGTGAACAGCTCTCTAAAGTTGTTGGCTATGTCCTTCGAATCAACCACGCCACCGATGCCCACAGGGACCCCGGGTCCTACGTTAAGTTTCTTGGTGTTCTTCCAGAAGCCTTTGAAGTCCTTCGCCGCATGGTTCATTGCTAGGATGTCTGCTTTTATTTGAGCCTGCCTATCCTGACACCATTGCAGCTTGGACTTAAAAAGCCGCCTACTCTGACACATGACTTAATAGATAGGGCCCTATCTTACTTATACTAGAGCTAATTTGCAACAATTTATGTCCAGTCAACCAAGGGTCAAAACACGATTTTTTTTTAATTTTTCGAGTTTTTAGTTTATTTGAAAAAAATCGCCTTGCAGCCTTAAAGTGCTGATTGTGACAAAAATGTTTTTTTACCATCCAAATGGAAGTACTTTTGTCACAATCACCAGCTTAAGGCTGCAAGGAGATTTTTTTTCATACAAACTAAAAACTCGAAAAATTAAAAAAAAAACGTGTTTTGACCCCTGGTTGACTGGACAAAAATTGTTGCAAATTAGCTCTAGTATAACCCCTTTCAAGGAATATGTCGAATTACCTAGATTTCTCTGTCACGAACTTAGGAAAAAGTATTAAAAGTGGTAGTCCCTTGTTTCGTGTAACTAGTTCTTGGATATTCACACAATTAATAATTTAGATCACATTTTAATTATGTTCAATAACCATTAACTATCCTACATGTAATATATAAACATAAATATACCGGACAGAAATCGAGCAATAAAAAAAAATATGCTGCAAGTAAATATGCGAATTCACCTTAAAATTGTAAATGTAGGTCACGTTCAACCTCGTTTTACGGGAATTCTAGTGAACAAAACATATACCGAATTTAGCTCATAGAAAACCTCATTAAATACATTATATGTTTTTTAGATTTACATTTACAATTTCTCAAGTATTATTTAAATACAAAAGATACAAGGATGTATCTAGAAAGTCCTTGATTCGGTAGTAACACGAAATAGGGGCCACACGAAAAATATAATGACCGCTAGTTCGTGAGTCCATTTATTGCGATTTTAAGGGACTCCTATACCTAAATATACAATTATTTCTTATTAAATCAATTGTGCTAATCAATGCTGCAAGATTACCATGTTAGCTAAGTGCCGATTTCGATCGTGTAGCGTGTCCTTTACATCGGCTGTTTTTGTCTTTTCTGTTCTGTGCATGCCAAACAAAACAAAGTACTTTGTGGAGTTTGTGGTGCATGCAGGCCATGCAGCAACTGGCACACAGACTACTTCACTACTAAGAAAATACTGGCAGTCTAGAAGCAACAAAAGGACAACTCCTTTTTTCGAATTTCGAAAGAAAATAAACTTCAATTCTATTGAGCTTGTGCTGTCAATGTTATATAATAGAAGATAATTTATTCCATCAAAATATTTATGGAAAACTGCATAAAATATCCCTACGTATCTTACTTTCTGTTTTAAAAAAACTAATCCTCACAGTGGCCTCGAATTGGCAGTGAAGTGGTAGATAGTCTTAAAATTATGAAATGTCGAGACAAACAATTATTTAGCTTGATTGTATCGTTTCTTCTCCTTTGTTTCATCAGCAAAGCTATACTGGCACCGCTAACGCTACTAAATCCATAGGAGTCTCTAGGTGAACCCATTCCAAAAATTCTGAGGAATACTTATTGTCTACGTGAAAAGCCCGACTAATTGGTTTCATCCCTCATTCCAGGACATCTTGGATCATCCTTTTTGATTAGCTGGACAATCTTCTTTTTATTCTCTGTTGAATCTGTTGGGTATCTGGGGTTTAGATTCAGAATCTAGTCTTTGTGCTAAGATATTGTTATCTATTGTTACGGAGATCCGTAGCAGAAATTAAATACGTTTAAGTTTCAATAACCAGTTTATCATGTAGAAAACAAAAATATGAAAGATAGCCAAAAAAAGTCCTCCCGCGATTTTCTATCCTTCCGGCTGATTTGACACTACACCCAAAATACTTTAATCATTAATAGACCCTAATTTCGATATCACCTTCTCTCAAAAACCTCTTTTTTCGAAGGACACTACTCTCGATACAACCCAAATTCATGTGGACTGCGTCCCATTACGAATGAGTCTCAAAGTACTCTATTCCCAAAATACCCTAAAATAGCTACACCTAACAGTAGCGAAATAACCTAATGTCATAATCGCTTATTCACAAAACCCTCTAGTCCCAAAATACCCTAAAATTCAATTTTCGTGAATTTATTTCGATATTTATTTCTATGAACAGAAGGAGGTTCACATATTAGGTTTAACCGTGAAATTTAGGGTTCCTTTGTCAAAAAGCAAACTGTATAGTTTCGCCATGTGGTCGGTCCGTTTATCCGTCTATTTATCAAAAAACCTTCCTTGCAGTATTTAATTGAATGAAAAACTTTTATTGGTATCTGAATTATATATTAACAAAATAAAAATACAAATAAAACGAAAAGCTCTATTCCTCGGTTTTAGTAGCACAACTAATTTATGCTTAAGCTCTACATTATATTTTTAAAACAAAATGCCCGTAACTCATAGCATTCACTTCCTAAGATTGATTACATTATTTAAAAATGTTGTTGCATCAATAAGTCCTTCGCTTAGATTCGTTAGTTGCATTTTATATTGTTAGTCGAAATCTATATCGCATCGTCTTCGCTTTGCCCCGCTAAATAATGAATTGCTGATGCGAGTGTCTTGATACCTCGCCTCCTCAGAGCATAGAATACTAGAGAGAGGACAAGCCGCCGGCGGCCGTGTCGCAGCTGTGTATGCTCAATGGGCATACACTGCCATACTGTGCACGCGTGCTGATCGCAGAGAATATTCCGTTTTTTCCCAAAATGCCTGATATGATGCGCGTTTATTGTCAAAAAAGCGTGTAGGTATACAAGTGTGTGTGTTTTAGATGTGTGCGTGCTTTGTCTTGTCAATTACTTTGGCGTTGTGTGGGTAATATACTTGCGACAGGCTCACTCTATACAAATCGGCCTCCATGTCCGATCTCCTTATATTCATACATCTGTGCTCGCCTCTTTTTTAATTTTATATAGGAAGCGAATCAATGTAGGCTTGTGTGGTAGACGGATGTTCAGGCGCAGACTGGGTTGTTGCTTCGATGTTTTTCCGTACAGCAACTTAGTCTTTGTGGCCCCAACCACAGCCACTGTTTCTCCATATAGGACTTGAACTGTAGTACTTCTCTTGTCACTGGAGCTTGGCTGATTATCGTCACCCAACAATTATATATTTCCGAATGGGGTAACAGCGGTAAATAGGAACACATTTCCACAATTTTGCGCCCTTCTCTGGACCCCTTCGTATCGAAACGTCCCAAAAGCAAATAGTCCTATTAGCATAATGACCTAAAAGCAAATTGTCCTATTAGCAAAATGACCCGAAAGCAGAACGTCCCTTTCGCAAAACAACCTAAAAGCAAGTCGTCCTATTATCAGGTTGCCCTTTTAGCAAAACGTCCCGAAAGCGAAACGCCATGAAATCAGAATGACCTAAAAGCAAAATGTCCTATAAGCAGAACGTCCCATGGTGTAGAAACAAGAAAAAAAACGGCCAGGGGCCCGTTTAAATAATATTTTTTTAATTCAGTTGAAGCAAAATAAAGTAACAATGTGTTCAATCAACTAGCTCTTCTTAACTTATAACATAACACCACAAAAATAAAAAAAAATAAAAGCACTTCTTTAATATAAAATAACAACTGCGCACGCTCAATCTAGTTGCTACGAGGGTTGATGTATTCCACTGCTCTTTGAATGAATTCACCAAAGTTACTTTGTATGTGTTATGTTATTGTGAAACTTAGAATTATGTAATACCCTATAAATATATGTTATGTTAATAATTTGCTACGCTATCGCATTGGGAGACTGTAATGATAGACGTATAGTTAATATAAATAAAAAAAAAAAAAAAAAAAAAAAACTTTTCCTAACTCGACTGCATGTCATTTTAATAACCGTCAGATAAAATTCTTTTAATATGTGTTATCTTTTTCAAGAACTCGTAAGATGAAATTTCACCATTTCTTAGTTTTTTCATCTCCCTATTATATTTTTCTTCAAATGTCATTACATTTCTACGGCGTTTCTCTTCTTTGAAATAAACCCCCAAAATTCTGAAATCGCACCTTTTTCCTTCATTCCGAAGTGCATGGATTAAGCTGGCAGCGTCGGTTTGGGTCTGATGTTTTTATTAAAGCCACCATTCCAACCTTCTAGAGCATTATTGGTCCTGTGTCGCTCACCTACTTCAGGGGGCATTTTCATCCATTGCTTTTCGAAATACTTGACAAATTTTAAGCTTTCTTCCGATTGTTCCACGTTTTCTTTTACTTTGTTCCAGGTTTCAATAATGTTTTCTGATGGTACAAGAGGTAAATTTGCAGAAATCCTCACCAATTGTCTGCCTTCGACAGTCTCAGTTAGCTTCAGTTTTTTCGCATTACGCCAGACAGATTTATTTAGGTGGTAATAACATCCATATACCGTAGAGTTCGGAAAGACTGTTTTGAATGCATTTATTTGAGCCCTTTCGTAGTCACATTAATTTTTTTTTAATTTCAATGTCAAAATGGTTTAATATCAGATTAAACATCCTCTTGTATGTGTTTTCTGTTTTATCGGTAAGAAGTGCGTATTTCAGAGGCACGATACTTGTGGTTTCATCATCACTGTTCATATCCGCGTGAATAGAATATAGCTGGTAAAATGGCCGAGGGACATGAAAGGTGCCGTCGCCAAAAAATGTCGAAGGTGAAGCCAATTGTTTCAAACTTTTCATGCCCAATGATGTCGAAAATAATAAAATTTTGTTGTTGTCTGTCCCATCGTCGCATCTGAGAAAATTGTGGGCTAAGATTTGTGGTACTTTAACGTCGTTAAGATGGTTGAAGTCAGTTTTCTGCAGTTGTAGACATTTTCTACGAGCACGGTATAATGTATCTTTCTTTGATACTTACATACGCCGGAATTCTCCCTATATCTGATTCTTTTCCGAACTTCTTTTCAAAAATTTCTTGTACTGGGGTAAATTTCTTGCATACGACCTTTTTACACTCATCCATAACCATGTCAATTCGGTTTTTAGTGAAATTAGTTCAACACGTGTGCGGCGTTTTTCCTGACAAAACTAATGAGCGGTCCTTTTTTAAGCTAACACTAGCACTACAATATTCTCGATTGGTACACCGCCAATTTGTGCCACTTTTGCTAGCATATTTAAAATTGTACCGGTGGCCGGCATAAAGCAATACATCGTTACCTTTTTGTGACTTTATAAAGGTTAATTTACTGTCGTCACTTGCTGACGAGTGTGACGAGCTACTTGACCCCAACCCATTATCCATATTATGAAATTTTGAATTGAATATTTTACACCTTCCTAATGGCACGTCAAGTGAAATTAAAATGACAATGACATTCGGTAATCATTTTCCTAAGTCGAAAGCAGATAAAGAGAAAGAAAGACTGTCGAAGGCAGATAATAGATGAGTACATCTGCACATTTACCTCTAGTGCCATCAGAACAAATTAATGAAACCTGGAACCAAGTAAAAGAAGAAAGCTTCGATTCGGACCTGGCCGTTTTTTTTCTTGTCTCTACACCATGGGACGTTCTGCTTATAGGACATTTTGCTTTTAGGTCATTCTGATTTCATGCCGTTTCGCTTTCGGGACGTTTTGCTAAAAGGGCAACCTGGGGGGCTAGCACACTAGGCTTTATGTCGCGTTTTACGTGACGTTTAAGTACATTTTCGCCGACATAAAACCTAGTGTGCTAGCTAGGCTGATAATAGGACGACTTGCTTTTAGGTTGTTTTGCGAAAGGGACGTTCTGCTTTCGGGTCATTTTGCTAATGGGACAATTTGCTTTTAGGTCATTATGCTAATAGGACTATTTGCTTTTGGGACGTTTCGATACGAAGGGCTCTGGACAATTCCACCTTCAAAAACTTTGCCTTCTTCCACACCGCACGATTATAGTGGTAGAAGCACCCAGTGAGCTCGCAATTTTCGAAAACCGATTTCATAGCGTTAATTTGCGCAATTTCATAATCACACTTGAATTTGTGAATAACGACACCCATTTGGTCGCGTATTAAGGTGAATAGCCTGCGGTAAGTTTTTTCAGTTTTGTTTGGCAATAATGCAAATATCACTGGTACAACATTTGTTGTTTTACTGTTTCTGTCCACATCAACATGCAGAGTATATAATTGATAGAACGGCTTGGGCACTCTCTTAAATGTGCCGTCCCCGAAATATTGCAATTTGTGGCATGATGATGTTTTTATGTATTGTTTAGCAATATTCATCGAAAAAATTAAAAAAAATTCTATGTCAACATCTTCTACAACCAAGAAGTTCTCTCGTAAAATGGCCGGTATTTGTACTTCTCGTACCTGAGAGAACTCTGTGTTCTTCTGATGAAAACCTGTGCCTCGCTCTATATAAGGAACTTTTGACCTCTTCATACGAACACATACTGAAGTTAGCGTCGACCTCTTGCAATACTATAACTCTTTTTTCATAAATACTTATGCTTCACTGGGTTCATTGTCCTGCACACATCTTGCTTACACGAATCTATGGCGACATCTCTTACGTTCTGGTTGTGATGTGGCTTACAGACATGAGCGCTCTTTTTCAGGACGGCATCTTTTTCTTGGCTTAAGGTTATCGATGTGTAGCAACTTTCAGAGCGATTTGCACACTTCCAATTAACAGTAAGTACCACCTTTTTATTGGTGTGGCTATAATTATATTTGTGCCCTTCGTAAATAAGGGTAGGTTTTCCTTTCTGATTATTTATGAATATTATTTCGCTGCCCATTGTGAATGACTGATTTCACAGGAAACAATACAATACGGCAACTACAGTTTTTTTTTATCATTGTATTGACACGTTTGACGACCGCTTTAGCCTAGTTGGTAGTGACCCTGCCTACGAAGCAAGAGGTCCTGGGTTCGAATCCCGGTAAGGGCATTTATTTGTGTGATGAGCTCGAATATTTGTTCCTGAGTCATGGATGTTTTCTATGTATTTAAGTATTTATTTCTCTATATAAGTATCCATATCGTCGTCTAGTACCCATAGTACAAACTTTGCTTAGTTTGGGACTAGGTTGATTTGTGTAAGATTGTCCGCAAATATTATTATTATGTATCTCCGATTTAAATTCACGGGACAAAGCCCGGTCATTTGGAAGGCGTGCGTGGGGATATAGATCCAACACGTAGAGGCCCTATGGAGACGAAGTTTAATGTGATGTAGTACACCTGCTAGAACCCATTCACGGGTACATCGGTAGATACCCGTGAACCGGTCCCAACAGGCGTTGGGGCTATTGTGGGTAAAATGGATAGAGAACTGGGTCTATGGTGATGAGATTTGGATGGGCAATAAAATTGGGCTATTGCATAGAGGTCCGGACACCTGCCATAACATTGTAATTTACAAGGTTATCGAGGCAGGCGGTGACTAGCCACTCACTTATAAGATGGGCCCCTGAAAGTGCCGTAGAAAAGACGGCCAGGAGCAACACCGGGTGAGCGGCTCAGGGGTGTCGAGAGGTGGTGCTGCGCTTTCTCCGAAGTTACTCGCGGCGTTATGCCCTTTAACACTTCCACCCCTGGAGCATATAGCTCTGACGACTCCTCTCTGGACGGCCAATGAAGGCAAGCCAGAGCTGAGAGTCCTGCGGTCCCCCTTAGGGTTCCACTCCGACCGACGAAGACACGCCGTAGACAGAGGCCCTGACCGACTCTCGGGAGCACTCGGGTCCGTGGGGTCGTTACTCCCCAACAGCTCGCCACAAGCTGCCCTACCCTTATTATTATTATTATTACTTCATAGTAAGTAGGTGCGGCCACACTAGACGCACGCGCACCCGAGCAAAGTCAACCGTTCAAGTGACAGGAGGCTAAGAATTGTCAGATGCCAACTTTAAAATCTTAATTGTCAAATTCTTTCCAAAAACTGAAAAATCTTAAATCTCACCCAAAAGGCAAAGACTTTGAAAAGCTTTACTTCATAAAAAAGACTTAGAAATTTTTTGACCGAAAGTGCAAAATATATTGGAATCATAAAAGACTTGGAATAATTTCAATCAATACGCTAAAATAAGCATGTTTTGTAGAAAAAACTTATCTCTAAAATCAAAAATGGCTGAGATATTTGACTTAAGAGGATTGTGAAGTGCCGATACGCGGCACCAGTAGGAATTTAAAAAAAATCTATCTGTTTCACATCGCTCTGTGCCTCACCCGTATCGTGCGATAGAGAGAGTAGCTAGTCTTGAAGGCAATTGCCTACATTTCCTTGTTTAAATATTGTTCCGGGTGATAACGTTTTTACCCCCCTAAACCTTTATGAAATGAAATAATTTTGGTATTATTAGATTTAGTACACTATAATCTAAGTCTGTACGTTTTCTTTTTTTAGCAAATCAGATTAGATTAATTAAAAAAAAAAAAAAACGATAGACAAAGTTTTTAAGTCAAAAATATCGATTTTTAGATGCTAATAACTTTTACCGCAAGCAATATTTCTTAAAAATCAAAACGTACAGACCTAGTTTTTCATTATATCTACAACATGTCCAAAAATTATAATAATCGAAGAATGTTTACGGGGTGAAAAACGTTATCGCTTTTTGTATGAAAAATTACAGGTTCACAATCCTCTTAAAAGCGCGTAGGTAAATTCGGCCGAGCGCATTTGGCTCAGACGTGCCGCGCGGTGTCCGTCCACACCAAACGCACGCTCACCCAAGCGGCTCGTCCGAGCCCTCCGCACGCTCGCCTGAGCGGCTCGGGTGAGCGTGCGGGGGAGGGCTCGGGCGAGCCGCTAAGGTGAGCGTGCGTCTGGTGTGGCCGCACCTAGTGGCTAGTATTTTAATGCGAACAGGTAAGGCGTATTATAAAGTGGAAAAAGGTTAACCTTAATAACAGCAATCTAAAACGCATGCACGTTTATTGATAGTAAAATGCTGATAATTATTCGACTACTTTATTTATAGATAGCAGATATGAATCGAAATTCATTAACCTAATATGTGAACCTCCTTCTGTTCATAGAAATAAATATCGAAATAAATTCACGAAAATTGAATTTTAGGGTATTTTGGGACTAGAGGGTTTTGTGAATAAGCGATTATGACATTAGGTTATTTCGCCACTGTTAGGTGTAGCTATTTTAGGGTATTTTGGGAATAGAGTATTTTGAGACTCATTCGTAATGGGACGCAGTCCACATGAATTTGGGTTGTATCGAGAGTAATAGTGTCCTTCGAAAAAAGAGGTTTTTGAGAGAAGGTGATTTCGAAATTAATGATTAGAGTATTTTGGGTGTAGTGTCAAATCAGCCGGAAGGTTTTCTATTACAATACAATTTGCATTCCCCCCGAACTTCCCAGAACCGCCACATGGCGCTGATCGTCGCTAACCATCCGGCCGACTTAGTTATTTCGTATATCGTACTTAGTTATTTAACAATCCGTTCAGACGGTTTCATTGAATTACCAACCGAGTTTTAAATATTGTTAAATTAATTAATAATTATTACTAACTGTTTGACACTGCTTAACTTAACTTGAAACTAAATAAATACCCTGATTGACTTATACAAAACAACCAGTCTGGAAGATAATTATATCCAACCAAAATCTGACTATTAAGCTACTTTTAAAATGAAGACTGAGTATTGATACTAACAATTACGTAAACAAATATTAAAATACAATAAAATAATTAATGTGCGTAATTAGGGTCCTAGTCAAAATCAAAAATCAAAATCAAAATCAATTATTTATTCTGCAAATAGGCCACAACGGCACTTTTACATGTCAAATAGTATTCTACAATATAATATTAATAATCTTACACAATAATCATTTTAAAATTGCAGATTTTAACCAATTAGTACCTAAATGGTTAACAAACTAAATGTCACTAAATGAAAACTAAAAAAATCCAAAATTGTAAAATATTATCAGATACATTCGATATAAGGTCTGTATCAGAATTAACAATAAGTTTATGATATTCATTTAGTACCCCAGAGATGTATAATGTCTCTGAGCATGCAAATACAATTAATAATTATTCTAATGTTATTATAGAGATGTATACTGTCTCTAAGCGTTAAAACAGAAAAAAAGGATCATTAATGTAATATTGTCAGAGATGTACAGGGTCAATAACAATAAAACGTGTCAAGAACAGAATGATGTCTCTCGTCAAAATAATGATAATAACACTAGTATTTAGGTAGTTACTATGCCCTTGCAAGCATGAACAGACCGGACTCCACAAACAGCACCCGATCACGAGTATGACGCATATCTCAGCCATCGCCTCCCTCAACCATATGTTAGGGAAGGTGGCGACCCGATCAACGACGCCACCGTAAGCAAAGCCCTTTAAGCGAGCATGACATATTCAAGCCACACTGGAAATTGATAATAGCAAAGATTAAAGCGACTTGTTCGGCGAGAAAAAGCATTACGTGCTCTCATGTTACATAAAACGGAACAGCTATTTCCGGTACTTATAATAATTACAAAGGTAATACGCCAAGACAATCATACTCGAAGGTATATTAATTCTAATAGAATTTGACTGCTACTGGCTTAAAGGCATTTTTGTCGTTTATGAAATCGTTGACATTATAATACGCCTTGCTTAGCAAATATTTTTTTATATGAGACTTAAATTTACTTAACGGCAAATTAACAATTTCGGTAGGTATTTTATTGTAAAAACGTATACAGTTCCCCACGAACGACGTGCTAACCTTGCGAAGACGACTGTACTGCACTGCGATCTTGTGTTTACTTCTGGTGTTGTAGTCGTGGATATCGCTGTTGAGTTTGAAGTCCTGAAGGTTTTTCCGCACATACATAATATTCTCAAGAATGTATTGGCATGCTACAGTAAGAATATTTGCCTCCTTAAATTTGTCCCTGAGAGAATTTCGGGCTTTTAGTTCGTAGATGGAGCGTACAGCTCGTTTCTGTAGCACGAAGATGGTCTGGATATCAACCGCTTTTCCCCACAACAGGATTCCGTAGGACATAACACTGTGGAAGTAACTGTAGTACACCAGCCTGTAAGCGCCGGTCGTTGTAACACTATGTTAAGAAGCTACAACAGCAATCGTTTGTTAGTTCTTAGCTGTACTATTGTATTAAAAAACTTTGTTAAGCACCTTCTATGTAGGTACGTTACTTATGTGACATCTATCTGTATCTGATGTTTCTTGTATCTTGTCTTATGAATTAATACTGACAAAGTTAGCCGACAGATCTACAAACTAGGTATAATGTCCATGTCTGTTATACTAAAAAAACTTTATTTATTCAGCAAAAATTGGTTTGTCACGTGATATTTTGGGAAAACTATTTTTCTCAAATTAATCTAGTTTATACAAGTTTATTCTAGGAAAGGGGGAATTTGGCGCAAATGGGAAGCCAATTGATGAAAGTTTGTTACATAAGTTTCTTAAAATATCACGCCGTTAGCCTGCGAATGTCAAATAACGCTTTGTATGGCAATCGAACCACATTAAAAACCTCAATATCATTTTTGAAGACCTATCCACGTATGGGTTTGATGAAAAAAAATTTTTTGAGTTTCAGTTCTGAGTATGGGGACCCCTAAAACTTAATGTTTTTTTTCGATTTTTGTGTGAAAATCTTAATGCGGTTTACAGAATACATCTACTTACCAAGTTTCAACAGTATAGCTCTTATAGTTTCGGAAAAAAGTGGCTGTGACATACGGACGGACAGACAGACAGACAAACACACAGACAGACATGACGAATCTATAAGGGTTCAGTTTTTTGCCATTTGGCTACGGAACCCTAATAAAAAAGGGACAAATAAAACTAAAGCCTGCAAGAGTTAACTTGAGACTCGATTGCATAAGTACTTACTTACTAATGTTAAACGAACCAGTAGGTCGAATGTCACTTTTTATATGGAAAATTGACAGTTAAATTGAACCGACGCGCGTTCGGAACGTTACGTGTTTACCCCGCAGGTCTCAAGTTACCTTGAGACTCGAGCGTGTCACTCATTTCTCTGTAGCATAACATTGAAGTGTCTTAAATTAAAGAAAGGAAGAAAAGAAAAACGTGAAAGGAGATTTCTACAGGGCATCCATGAGATAGGTATATGGGTTATACTTTTTTTTTTTTACTTTACTTATAACTAAAATAAGGGGTCTCCCCGCGGCATGGTGCCGAAGATGGTGGCAGCATTTCCCCGCTGTATCCCAATACTAATGTGTTAAGGCCTTAAGGGAGGAAGCTGCCAGGTCGGCTTATTTTAAATATCAATTTCTGGCGGCTGAAATATTCTATGAAAATAATGGAATGAATATATCTCTTTCCTCATCGTTGCATTGTCCTAGTCGCATCTTTAAGTAAATTTCTAGTATTATTGGTTCTTCATACTTGTTTCTTCACTCTCAAAGCTATTTTATCCTTAAAAAAATTATAAATCGATTATGTTGTTAAGTTTTATTGCTATCAAACATCATTGTCTACATCTCCCTCGGACCCCCTCCTCGGATTATGCATAGCAGACTCCAAACATGTAGGGTAAAAAACAGAAAAAAATCAATGAAATAATTGTCTAACAAGCACTGCAAATAGCCCCGTATCGCCCAATGTCTAGTTTATTCACATTTAACATGCGGCCCAGTAATCCACAGTAAGAAAAAAAAAGTACTTAAAGGCCAAGGTAGCTTTTGCTTGATTAAATGGCATAATTTATAGCAATGCAACCTACGAAGCTGGAGGTCCCGGGTTCGAATCCCGGTCTGGGCATTTATTTGTGTGTTTATCACGAATATTTGCTCCTGAGTTATGGATGTTATGTATGTATATAAGTATCTATATGTATATAAGTATCTATATGTATTTATCTATTATATATATCGTCGCCTAGTACCCACAACACAAGCCTTATTGAGCTTACCGTGGGCCTAGGTTGATTTGTTTAAGATTGTCCCGTAATATAAAAAAAAATAAAAAAAATATATATATATCCTAAAGTTTTAAGGGGTTATGTAGGCATTATATACAACAACTTTTGAAATATAAAAAACACCGTAATTTTGGTCCTCAATAGGAACATATATTATTGTTAATTTGTTAATACCTATCTTAAAATATAAATTTACAACAATAAGTACCTAAAGGTCACAACACCATACACAGTATAATAATTTTGTAGCCAACAAGGCATTTAGGCATCACAGACAGTAAAATTAATTAAAAACATATGGATATGTCCGCGAAAAAGTGCACAGTTACATTCATGACGTAACGTACATGACAATTATAAATACATACATAGATTTTTTTATGGAACTGATAAGAAATTGAGTGTATTTATTTATATATATATATATTAAACTCTTGTGATTTTTGAACAACAAGAACCGTTATATTATACATACTTATAGGATTTATCAAAAAAGTCATGAGAAGCAAAGTTACAGATAATTATATGCTGAGCATATTTCTAACACAAAGTTTTTGCGTGGCTCTTAGTATTTTTGAGTAATATTAAAAACCTTTTTTTTATATCATCGACGTGTGAACGTTTGTTTCTTCTATAATCAGATCACCGAATGAGCAGCATTTCGTGGTGACAGTCGCTCTGCAGCCGTTGCCGTAACAACTACACCTCCAGTTTCTGATCTTATCGAAATATTCTCGAAGATGGAACGTTTTGCGGTCGTAGCATAATAATGGTGTTCCAATACGGCTTAAAGATAATAACGGTCCTGCAATAAATAGTAGAATTACTGTGGCTTTAGAACAAAACAAAATAATGACATGTAGGGGTGCCGGTTAATGTACAGCCATGATAATGTACAGCCCAATAATACGCGTCCATTGGACGCGTATTATCAGGCCGTACATTAAAGGGCCGTGCATTATCAATTTATCACTCTGAGCAAATTCGGTACGGGGCAATAATAGGGAACATTACTGCAATGTTCTGCCGCCAGAGTGCAGCACTATCACAATTAGTAAAAGTTTTTTTGACAACTTTGACAAGCCCTTCAAAGCTCTGGATCAAATAGGGAAGAAAATATTTTAATAAATAAAATGCATCAGTGCTGCGTAATTGGATGCAAGAATGAAGGGCATCATTAATTTCCTAAGGAAACGATGATACGAAAACTATGGGAAGCGGCAATACGTCGTAAAGCAAAAAAAAGCCCCCATCAGGATGCCATTTTAATATCACAGTACAGGTATTTTACACACGAATGATAATAAAACGATTGTAGTTTAACGCGTTTTCATCAATTATTTGTTATTGTTTGTTAGGTAAATAAATATGACATTGTACGTCATGGCGGTTTGTTTACGGGTTGTGTTAGTGTCGCCCTCTGCGCAGAGCTTTGCGTAATGTTCCCTATAGAGACAAGACATCGTAAGGAAACTGATCAAGAATTTTGCACTCGTAGTCTCAGAGCAAAGAAATAGACATTTTTACTTGGTCTGAGCTCGTAGTTTCATTCTTTTCACCCGTATACACTCGGCGTCAAACAAAAGTATCGCACCTTTCCTAAAATTCGTTTCAAGCGATTATTATTCCTAAGATACTTACTGTACCCTGTCGATATTAGTATCATTTGAAAGGTAATAAAACCCCCTATTTAAAAATGGCGGAAAATTTACCACCACAGTCACAAAAAAAGAAGTGTGGTTAAGTACTTAGGTACTAAAAATAAATTAGACGGGGCAGAATTTTTTTTTTTCTCAAACATGCTATGAAATATTCTCTTTACGTTCCTTATAATAGACTCGGAAGTATCCTTTTTCGGGCGCAGCATCTCGAGGCGGCCTGAAATGGTATTTCATACAACTTTTCAGGCCTAGGCCTGCAAAGTAACTTTTTAATTTTCATTCCACTATTTGTGGCACAGAATCAGGGCATTCAGCCATGAAAATTAGTTTGATTTGAGGATTTTTATTTATTTATTTCAATGCATGTTTGAGAAAAGTACTATATTTACATAACTCGGCGTAAAAACGGATTCCCGGCCTCGTATCTCTATCCGTCTATACCTACTTGGCCGGAAATCCGTGTTTTCCCGGCCTCTGATGTAATGTACTATTACTGTGTAGAGTATGGATATCGTAGGAATAAACATGGTACAGTCAAGTATAAAAATATTGACATGGCGTCGACAACAGGTACAGATATTTATGTCCGTATTTATGTAGGTACGTATATTAATAAACCCCTGACTGTACCAATAGGTACTTAATTTTAAATAATTTAATAGATATTTAGGACTTTTGTACTTCTATCTACCAATTAACTAAGAAGATCAAGTAAAGTAAAAATAAGTAGGTAAGTATGTTCGTAATATAAAATAATGAAGGGCTTCCTTCCTTTTATTCTAAAGTATAGGTATCTAATACCAAAGTAATCGTATAACCTCTTAATGAGAAAGCTACGTCAAACACGTATTCATTCATTTAACGAGGTACTTGTACCTATCTGATAAAGGTCCCGTCGACATATGTTACAGTTTTCAGTGTTGTTAAAATATCGATTATTAGCCCTCGCCACGCGCGAAGCAACAGTTGGATCGCGTAAACAGGAGGGAGCGCGCGACTCTCCCGCACTGTGTAAACAACGTTATTTTTTATTTTTTTAATTCGAAATGAATTTACAAAGCAAAGCCAATAAGTTTGTGTGCCCCAACGACAGGCAGTTATCTTTGCGTGCAAAGTAAGTTGATGGAAATTTTTAGTGTTAAGTTAATCCAGATGATCGGAGTTTTGTTTCCCGGAATAAGTAAAGTTTGGTGAAACTTGTTATTGAGACTCTTACAGATTTGAATAATGTGCGGTGTATTTATTTACTTGCCTATGTAATTTTTTATATTGTTTATGCCTATCTTGTAAACCTTGTAAAGTGTTTTAACTATTTTATACGGAGTGTTTGGAAGCCGAGTGACTTTTAGGGATGGTAGAGAAATAATATTTGTTTTAACATTGAAAATGTTTCTTCGATCGCTTCAGTATAGCCTCCAATTTCAGCGAGAGTGATACATTGCCCTGGTCTCGTGAGTTTTAGGGCTACGTGGATGATTGAGGTGTCAAAAGATGCCTCTTGGCAAGGTTTACAAAATGGTAAAAAAAAAACCAAAAAAAATTAAAATCTTCTTTCAAAAGTGGCTAAAATGTCGAAAAATAATTTTTTTTTTGGTGTCTTGTCGTACTAAATCGGCAATTTCTTGAAAACGAAAAGCGATATCGAAAAAATGAAAAATTCCTCGGGGTATTGAGCTGGCCTACATTTTGTAAAAGAGAGAACCTCTCTATCTCTTACGGTCTAGGCAGGAAGAGATAATAGAGATAATAATAATAATTTATTGATAAAACATAATGTACATCAGTGTAGACTAGGATCTTAATATTAGAGGCAAATAACACGTGCCTGAACTAGGATACCCTGTGTTTCAGGCAAAAAAGAACTAACAATTGAATATATTATTCATATGCAAAATATTATTCAATATGATTCTTATTTACTAGGTAGTACAAAATAATTAGTAAGTTAATAACCTATATATAAAAAAGGTATAAAAAGATAGAAGATAGAACAAAATTATTTTAAAACGATAAATAACTTCTCAGTATCGTCATAGGACATATTATGTAGGGCTTCTCGTAGCGTTGATTTACATTTCATGTAGTTTAGGGGATATAGATCTAGCCGTGCATTAAGTCTTTTGTAAAGAAGTGGACCTAGGAAAAGAAAAAATCTAGAAGAGAAAGCGTGTCGTGTTTGAGTATAATTAGGACAAACAAGGAAGGTGCCCTTTATGTGGCGCAATTTCGAGTGCGGCTCGTTATGTTCTGCAATACGAGTGTCGTATTGTTATTGGAGTGTTTATTTGAGGTTGTAATAGAAGCAAACAATTAAACGGTAGATTATTAAGCTTCTGAACAATTATTTCCACATGGTAACCTTATCTTTTTTCTTCAAAATAAGTTTAGTTGTATTTTTTAACTCTTCTGGAGTGCTATCAGTAACTTTTTTTATTTTAAAGACAAAAAAAAAATGAAAAAGTAATCAAAAAATCACATAATTTTTTTTTGAAAACAAAAATGCAAAAACTATTATGACTCGTTACATGATGTTACCTCAAAATCAGCATTGACTGCTGTGCTATGATGTCGTGGTGCCAAGATACATTACTTGGAGGTCAGAACTTTAGATCAAAATATCTCCGAATCCAAAAAACTAAACTAAACAATAGCACATTGTGCATTAAGGGCCGTAAGAAAGGGATTACTAACGAGAGTATATTAAAAGCCCGACGCCGAAGGTGGAGGGCTTTTAATGAGTCGAGTTTGTAATCCCCTTACTGCCCGTGATACACGCCATGTTTTTCATCACATTCGCGAGGAAATAAATAACTACAAAAGACAGAAAAATATAAGTTTCATACAACCGCATCAATCAAAAATTTACGAAATTGACAACTTCACTTCACTTACAGATTTGCGAGTGGAGGGCGAGGGGGCGTGGCCCCGCGTAGCCTACTAGATTTGCTTTAACCAATCAGATCAAACACAAACTCATAACTCCCTCGGGAGTTATAAAAATCCATACCTCCCGCCGGAGGTAAATCGGCTATAGCTGCTCTATACACCTGCCCACACACCCTTTACGAGCAAGTGTGATGAAAATTAAATAGTTTCGTATTTCATGAATTTAAGACGTTATTAACAGAATATGTATAACTAAGCCTCTATCTCTTACGTGTGGCGCAATTACAGGGCGCACGCTCGTTTTATTCTGCAATACGAGTGTCGTGTCGTTGACTTGCAATTTGATTGTTTATTTGAGGTTTCAGTAATTATTTATGATTATAATATATGTCGTCGCGCGAACAAAATTTAAAACACATAATGAAATACAGATTTCTTCAATTCAAGCAATTGTTTGTTTGTGATTATAATGTATGTCGACGCGCGAACAACATCTAAACAAATAATGAATGAAATACAGATTTCTTCATGCAATTGTCAGTCAAATGCAAATGGTATTATCTACCTATATAGGTATAGGTCGGCATCGGGCTTTGATTTTACTTTGGCAAAAAACAAAAGGAATGTTTAGAGACCAATCATAAGTGGGGGGTTTTGGACAAATAGTTTGTGTCAAGTGGTTGTACAGTCGCCATCACATACATCGGTACACCATAGGTGTTCAAAAATATCGGCACATGCACCCTAGTACCTTGGAAATAGAGGTGTGTTCCGATGTTTGTGACGTGCTTGTTTGCTCCGATGTATGTGATGGCGACTGTACATGGCGACGGATACACTTGTGTATCTGGATGTGTTCTCGCAGTTACGGGCTGGTAATAAATTAAGTAAAGTTAGTGATTGTAAGTAAGAATTTAATATTTAATATAGATATTTTTTACTGACAATTCGTATCAGATGTTTTTGCAATCCATATGTGATTCGATAGTTATGCTTTTATAGTCTGAGATTTTGTGAAGATATTTATATTCAGTCTGATCCAAAATTTTATGCTGTTACAGGCAAATGATTATTATGCGGGCTGTAAATCATCACATATATATTTTTACGGACGATGTTTTGTCATACATAATTATGACTTCAATTGATGATCAGATATTTTTGCAGCGCTGTCCATAATCATATATTTATGCTGGTGACTGTATAGTATATATCCGTTCACCCTTGACCGTGTATAGATATTTTTGACTTCTGATTTGTTCACATGTATATGATATTTAAGTGTGTATATAATATCGACATCTGCTTTGTTCACAAGTATATGACAAACATGTGTACATATATTTATGGCTGCGTGTTTGTCTACATGTAATTGTCTTTCATTGTACATATATAATTTATGAACGTATCAGCGTACAGATATTAATGACTCGATGAAAATGAAAATGAAAAATTGTTTATTTCCTTTTTTAAAAACACGTTACAATGCCTGCAGTGATTGGGACTTCCTTTTAGGTAAGTATACCTGTGTTAGGATGCCCCGCTCTTCCATAGCTGGTAAGTAGGTAGGAAACTTACATCTAGATTCTAGAGGTTAATCTTAGCTTAGTTTATTTTTAACTAGTAAGTAACACCTTATAGGTGCTTATGTTGTATAATTAGGGTTTTAGCCTAATTTAAGTGAAAAATAATACAAATACTATATTAAAGGTAAGTGTGTGTATGTGTGTGTGTGTGTGTGTGTGTGTATGTGTGTGTGTGTATGTGTGTGTGTGTGTATGTGTGAGTGTGGGTGATTTGAGGTCAGTCAATAATTAGTACGATACAGTAGAGACTCCGTATCATCATAGCTTAGTTGCTTTAGCCATGCAGTTAGTTCAGTCTTACATTTATTTAATAATAGTTGATGTATGTTGATTATATTATGCACCTTATTGTAGATATATGCCGATTGCGCTTTATACTGCCTTTTAGCAAACATGGATTTACAGTTATATTCGGGGGCGACGAGTTTTTTACGCCGTCGTGTTTCTAAGGGAGGGTTGAAATCTAGGGTTTTGTGTAGCCTAAGTGTTGCACTCAAGACATACAGCTTCCTCATAGATAGTTGGTCACTAATTTGATAAAGTTCCTTTGTAGGAAACCTGTATGGTTTTGAGTACATCACCTTGAGCAGGCAGCGTTGCCCTCGCTCGACCTCCAAGAATTTGGTTTTGGCTGCTCCACCCCATACAGTGATGCAGTAGCTCATGACGGGTTGAGCTAATTTTATATAAAGTTGATTAATTAGTTCTTTCGTGGTGATATATCTAAATTTCATAAAGATCCAGTTCAGTTTTTTGATTCTGTTGTTCACGTTTTCAAGATGAGTGTACCATGAAAGGCGCTGATCCAGGAGTACACCTAAGTATTTGGTAAATTTAACCTTTTCTAATTCTATACATTTACAAGGTGGAGGGTCATGTTGGTTACAGTTATGTATTTTAAGCTTTAAGTTAACATTAGGTTGCGTACTAACATATTTAGAGAAACATATATAATTCGTTTTGCTGACATTAAGCGTAAGGAGGTTATTTCTAAGCCATGCAGTGACTTTACAGAGGCCAGATTCTGCATTCTTGAACACTGACTCCCAGGATTCTCCATCAAACACAATTGCAGTGTCATCAGCATAAGAGCCGATGTACCCACGTTGTAGTTTGAGATTCGTCATGTCTTCATTAATCTCATATACCTACTTATTACCTACCTTTAACTTGTGCATGCATACTGCATACTGCGTCGACGAAGTTTAATTTTTTTAAATCTTTTCAGCCTTGTTTCTTTATGATTATTTTGTTATGTTAACATAGTTTTTATGTATTAATGAACCTCCAGATCTTTAGTTTTATGTCTATTGGTACTGTTTGTGTACCCTTTATATTTTTGTTTATGCGACTGTTTGTGTTCTAAATAAATAAAAATAAATAAAACACACATCCAATTTTACTCAAAAGTAAGAAGAAATTGTTGAAAAATCTTCAAGTTTACTTACCCTGGACAGCGAGCGCGTCCTCACTTTGACACTTTCTGTTCGACACTAGGTTCGGGCTTGACTCTCGACTACATCATTCGAAATATCTCCTAACCTTTTCTAACATAGCTAAACCCGCTCATCCGCCATTACCCGCCGTCCGTGATTCCCCCACCCTCCCCTAACAGAGTGCATTGAGGTTGTCAAAACCGTATTAACCCATGCTCTAGCTCTAATTAACGATGAGTTACAGGAAGTTCATCCATGCATGACTCCATGCAATTTCAAACATGTTCTCATAAACAGATAACCAGTAATGTGGATTTGAGCAAAGTGGCATTTAGAGCCCGGGAGTCCCCGTTCCCAATGTTGCAAATGGCGGAAGCTTTTCAAGTGTTGGATAGTGTGATGGTGCAGTGCATGCACTCTTTGGAAATTTTTCCCATAGAGAAGGCTCTAGGTCGAGTGGTGGCACGTTCGTGACAGGCGGGGGAGACCGTAGACCTATTCTTGCCCGAGTCTACACGGGTTTGTTTTACTACCCTAGTTAAGTAATGTACTATTACTATGAAGGAATAAATAAT
The DNA here is from genome assembly GCA_963854355.1 of Epinotia brunnichana. NCBI lineage: Eukaryota > Metazoa > Arthropoda > Insecta > Lepidoptera > Tortricidae > Epinotia > Epinotia brunnichana. The sequence continues at coordinate 1,620,393 of OY977954.1, read as the reverse complement.
AAATAAATAAATATTACGGGACAATCTTACACAAATCAACCTAGGCCCACGGTAAGCTCAATAATGCTTATGTTGTGGGTCCTAGTACTAGGCGACGATATATATATAATATAGATAAATACATATAGATACTTATATACATATATAACATCCATAACTCAGGAACAAATATTCGTGATAAACACACAAATAAATGCCCTGACCGGGATTCGAACCCGGGGCCTCCAGCTTCGTAGGCAGAGTCACTACCAACTGGGCTACGGAGGCCGTTAAAAGGAATGGTAGCGTAATATATATATATATAGCCTTTTATTTCAGACACACGTTCTTAATTACTCTAATATATCACACTTTCTTATCTTCTGTGTGTCAGTTTGCCAATCGGCAAAGGCCTCCTCCAACCTTCTCCATTCCTTCCTATCTTGTGCTACTCTGCTCCATGTTACTCCAGCAACCTGGGTTATGTCGTCATCCCATCTTTTTAATGGTCGGCCTTTCTTCCTTTTGTTTCATTGAGTAACACGTTTGCTCCATTTGTTTTCTCCTCTGATAATGTGACCAGACCATTTCCATTTCAGCCTCCTTATTTTTGTTGTTATATCCTGCGTCTTGGTTTTTGATCTTATATTGGCTGTTCTAATGCGATCAGCTAGCGTAAAGATTTCTTTTACTTTTAATGGTAGCGTAAAGATTTCTTTTACTTTTATTGTGCAAAGCTGTTCACTTATTTCTGAATTAAGTCATAATCCTAGCTGTGGTATTATAAACGCGGTAGTCGGCCACCCATTCTCAAGAGGCTTTGCCACTCGTTCGAGCAGAAGCGATTGCCACCTGGCTTCCAAACCTAAAGGGCTAACTTAACCTTAATCGGGATTAATTAAGTTGATAGCTAAATGGACATAATTATTGTTAGAGGTTTTGAAGGTGACCTCAGGCCCATCCACCGTCACGCTACGCTCGTAGCGCTACGCCGTAATCCGTAAGCTCGATTCTCCATACAAACGTAGTTACGCTCCGAAAATTTGTACTCAGAATAAGTTAAGTACCATCCAGATCTGTAATTAGTTTATGTAGCTTCCGATACCATAGTAAAAAACCGGCCAAGTGCGAGTCGGACTCGCGCACGAAGGGTTCCGTACCATTATCTATAAAAACGGCAAAAAAATCACGTTTGTTGTATGGGAGCCCCCCTTAAAAAAATATTTTATTTTGTTTTTAGTATTTGTTGTTATAGCGGCAAGAGAAATATATAATCTGTGAAAATTTCAACTCTCTAGCTATTACGGTTCTTGAGACACAGCCTGGTGACAGACAGACGGACGGACGGACGGACGGACGGACAGCGAAGTCTTAGTAATAGGGTCCCGTTTTACTCTTTGAGTACGGAACCCTAAAAATACAGCAACAAGTTTTTCATACAAAACTTGTTTTTTCTGTATTTTGTTTGTTTTATAAACTGGATCCACATAAACTAATTACAAAGCTAGATATACCTCATGTCATTGTAAATGCAAAGTTTCGTTACAATCCAGCTCACTGCGGACTCTTAATGACCATGTAGCGTAAAGCGCCCGTAACGCATGACGCATGTGTGTCGTGATTGGCGTTCAATGAATCATATCACTGATTACTTTTTCGTGGAACTATTGGCATAGCCATAGTTTTCCTTGTTGTAGCGAAAACTCGCTATGAACAGAGAATCTGCCGAACGGTTTCTTGCCTGCTTACCTACAATCACTGTATATTTTTAACCCCCGACGCATATAGAGGGGTGTTATAAGTTTGACATGTCTGTGTGTCTGTCTGTGGCATCGTAGCTCCTTAACGAATGGACCGATTTGAATGCGGTTTTTTTATGCGAAAGCTGACGTGACTAAGATGGTTCATTGTTACGTTTCAACAAAATCGGTCCAGCCGTTTTTGAGATATTGAACTTTGAAATTAAAATGTCAGGGGTATTACAACTTTTCCAAGTTGTACTTAACTTAATATGCATTATTATAAAATTAAAGACTCAGTGAAGGAACGATCATTCTATAAGTAAGTACTTACGTGTGCTCCGTATAATCATCCTCCTATAGCGTTATTTCCGGGTGTGCACTAAAGGAGTCCGGGGTCCGCTTTGACACCTAATCCCAAAATTTGGCATAGGCACTAGTTTTACGAAAGCGACTGCCTTCTGACTTCTGACCTTCCAACCCAGAGGGAGAACTAGACCTTATTGGGATTAGACCGGTTTCCTCACGATGTTATCCTTCACACAAAAGCTAAGAAAGAAAGAAAGAAAGAGATTTATTGCCACACATAAATAAAAAACTCATACACATTAATTAAACACACAGTTTTTGTTAAATATACAACTAGAAAGGAAAAAATACAACACAATGTGGCAATAGGGATGGACTCAACGTTTGCTGTGCCACCGATTTGATGTCACAGCGTTGGTTTTCAGTCCACCCCCGACGATTACAAAAGAATTCAAAAAATGATTTGCGGGTTTTACTAACAATAACTCCAGTAAGTATTCAAATAAATATACAATAACTAATTAGAATTTAAAATCTCCACTTATAATAAATCTCTAAATTAAAAAAAGAATCAGCCAGTTTGAAACTAAGCTTTGCGCGGTTCGAATGTTCTCAGCATCCCATGAACGGAAAAATATGAAACATTTTATATAGGTACATTATTATTCTAGCTGCAACTTAGGATAGTTTTTATCCGACTGCGACAGTTAATTAATTTTCCGAAATATACGACTTCATTTAATTTTTCATTTATTTTTATTGAAATCAAACGCTGCTCCAACTGTCAGCTATAAGAACCGTCAAATTTTCGTCAAAATGGCGGAATTGCTTTGCCTTTCACTTATTAATAATTTAAATCCCGTCTACGATAGACCTTTACGAGACAAATGCTAAAATATAAACCATAAAAAAATATTCGATTCTGATATGAGAACTCATATGCGCAAATGTCGTTTTATGTCGTAATTTCAATAAATGAAATCAACAAATTTGAACAATATAATTAACACGAATTTGTTTTTTTTGAATGACAATGGCACGCGCTCGGCGCATTCAGCCAAAGTACCTGCGGCGCTACCAAGAAAACCGATACTCAATGTTCATATATTTGCATCCCTGTCACTCGAGTATGGTTAGTGCGATAGAGATAGATATACCCGAATATTTTCGAATTCCGAAGTTCGTGGTTATAGCTCAGGAATCGAAAATATGGTAAATACCTAATCATAATGTATTTTCTCGAAAAATAATTTAAAATAAATATAGTCAAATGGAGAAAAAAACAAAGCAAGAGGTTATATAGGTAATGATTAAGTTATAAGAGTTCAAAGTTTTAAGAGGGGGTATGTTCTGTCCCTTTTCCGCAAAACGCACCTTCATATGAAACGATTGTTTTTTACTATGACGCTCGAGTATATTGACGTCACAGTCCCTCATCGTTTTCTCACTCTAACAAGCGACATTAAAACGGATGTAGCTTCATAATTTTTTGAGATATTTGAATGGGAGTTTCATTATCTTCTATCTATTTATACATAATAAATGCCTATGTCCTGACTGACTTATTCACTCAATCACTCACTCACTCACTCATCAACGCACAGCCGAAACTACTAATTTTAGAGAGTTGATTTTTGCACAGTATGTTGCTTTTATAACGTGGGCTAGGGATAAAAAGGGATTTTTGAAAATTCTACCCCTAAGGGGGTAAAATGGGGGTGCAAAGTTTGTATGGGAGAACCTTTTTTTTTTGAGCTATAGACTTAAACTTTGTAGAAAAATTAGTTATTAGAATACAAATGAAACACTTTCAGCGTTTTGGAAAATTCCACCCCTACGGGGGTAAAATAGGGTAGCAAGGTTTGTATGGGGGAAACATTTTTATTTTAAATAGAGACTTAAAACTTTGTAGAAAGATCAGTCATTAGAATACAAATAAAGAACTTTCAGGGTTTTAGAAAATTCTACCCCTAAAGCGGTAAAATAGAGTGCAAAGTTTGTATGGGAAAAACTACTTTTTTTTAAATAGAGACTTAAAACTTTGTAGAGAAATTATTCATTAGAATACAAATAAAGTACCTAGATTCAGTGTTTTAAAAAAATCTACCCCTAAGGGAAACAATATTTTTTTTAAATAGAGACTTAAAACTTTGTAGAAAGATTACTCATCAGAATACAAATTAAGTACTTTCAGCGTTTTAGAAAATTCTACCCCTAAAAATAGGGGGCTAAAATAGGGGTGCAAAGTTTGTATGTGGGAAACTATTTTTTTTAGCTAGAGTCCTAAAACTTTGTAGAAAGATTATTTAAACACAAAGAAAGTACTTTCAGCGTTTTGGAAAATTTCACCCCTAAGGGGGTAAAATAGGGGTGCAAGGTTTGTATGGGGGAAACATTTTTTTTTTAAATAGAGACTTAAAACTTTGTAGAAAGATCAGTCATTAGAATACAAATAAAGAACTTTCAGGGTTTTAGAAAATTCTACCCCTAAAGCGGTAAAATTGAGTGCAAAGTTTGTATGGGAAAAACTACTTTTTTTTAAATAGAGACTTAAAACTTTGTAGAGAAATTATTCATTAGAATACAAATAAAGTACCTAGATTCAGTGTTTTAAAAAAATCTACCCCTAAGGGGGTAAAATAGGGGTGCAAATTTTGTATGGGAGAAACAATATTTTTTTTAAATAGAGACTTAAAACTTTGTAGAAAGATTACTTATTAAAATACAAAAAAAGAACACAAATCGTTTTAGAAAATTCCACCCCTAATAGGGTTAAAAAGGAGAGCAAGCTTTGCATGGGCAACACTTTTTTTTGAGTTAGACTTAAAACTTTGCAAAAAGATTACTTATTAGAATACTAAAAAAGAACTTTCAGCGTTTTAGGGGGATCCTTAAGATCCTTAAGAAGGGTAGCCAGTGTTGTGTGGGAAAAACTTTTTTTTTACTAGACTTATAACTATTCAAAATGTTACTTATTAAAATTAATAATAAAGTACTTTCAGAGTTTTAGAAAATTCCACCCCTAAGGGGGTTAAAAAAGCTTTGTATGGGCAACACTTTTTTTGAGCTAGAGACTTAAAAGTTTACGAAAAAAGTTCTTTCAGCGATTAGAAAAATTCAACCTCTAAGGGGGTTTAAAAGGGGGTTCAAATTTTAAATGGCGAGCAATAAAATTTTAAAGTGTGAGTAAGAGATTTTTAACTTCGGTCTTATTCTGTACGTTAAAAGACTACAAAACTGATTTCAGAGTTTTTCCAAATTCATCCCCTAAGAGTGTTAAAATTGGTTCAAAGTTTGAGTATTTCAAGGCATTTTTAAAGTATGAGATTTTTAACTTTGGTTTTAGACTGTTTGTTCACAAACTAGAAAATGAACATCAACTTTTTTTTTAATTATCCCCTAAAAGAGGGTTCAATTTTTGTATTGAGAGAAATCATTTTCTAAGACGATAAAAAGTTCTACGCGGACGAAGTCGCGGGCAACAGCTAGTTTAAAAATAAGAATAAAAAAGTGAAGGGAATTAGTAGAATTTGCTGTGTACACACTCGCTAGGCATAATGTGACAAAAGTTTAGAAATTAGTTGTTTTATTACTTATTAATTAATTAGGAAACTATTTATTTATTTATTTATTTGCTGGTTGCTTCAGTGCATTTTTGTTTATCGAAAATAATTGAACAAGCTACGTTCAATTATTTTCGATAAACAAAAATGCTAGCTAGCGCTAAAACTAACTAGCGCTAACGGTAAATATTCCGTGCACAAGTTCTGAAAAACTCATTGGTGCGAGCCGGGATTTGAACCCACGACCGCCGCTTGCCTGAACTACTAGGCTACCCTTGCTTGCTCGTAAATTATTTTAAGTTTAAATTGTAACCAACATTTTATGAGCCTTGATCTTGAAATAAACGATAATTTAATTTAAATAGATCCAATTGTCAAAATATGCGTTGGACGAAATGGGGATTTAAAAACCATTTGGACGAACTGCGTATTGGATGAACGGCTAATAAATACTTCGTCCGCAATCCCATTTCATCCGCATTCGCATCTCGAGTTGGGAATATGGATATGATGAAAATGGGGAACGAGATGAGAGTGTGGCCTAATTGTGAATGTGGACGAGATGCAAATGTGGTTGAAACGGGAATGTAGACCAAGTGAACCTAAACGGTTGGATCTTTGGACATATCCTTGGACATTTAGACCATTGGACATTTGATTCTTTTGACATTTTGACCTTTGCTCTTTGGACCTTTTCACACTTTGACATATTGACTCCTTGAACATGTTGACCCTTGGACATATTGACACCTTCGGCATGTTGACTCTTTGGACGTATTGACCCTTGGACATATTGACTCCTTGGACATTTTGACCCTTGGACATATTGACTCCTTGGACATATTGACTCCTGGGACGTTTTGACACTTGGGCATGTTGACTTCTTGGACACATTGACTTTTTGGATATTTTGACAATTGGACCTATTGATCCCTTGGACATTTTGACCCTTGGACATAGTGCCCTGGAAGGAAAAAATCTGGTCGGTTTGAATTTGACCTCTTGGCATTAATTTGTTTAAAAAAAAAACTTATGTTAAACCATGTAGTCCAAATTCTGTTTTATCCCTACGTAACGGTAATTTTACGATATCCGCATAATAAATCAAAATGCCGCCTAAAGAGCTTCAGATAAGAAAAAACATTGTGAACATCTTTTAAGAAAATCCAGGTTTTTCACAAAACGACATTGCTAGGTGCCTTAAAATTTATAAATCGACAGTTCAATCTGTACTTCTTCATTTCGAAAAGGACCTGACTGTAGAACGGAAGCAAGGAAGTGGTAGAAAAAGTGGACCTGTGGACAAAAAAAGGCTAAAAAGGTAGTTGACTGTTTTACAAGAAATCCGAGCCTTTCTATCAGAGATGTTGCAAAAAAAGTGAAAGTTTCTAAATGGTACGTACAAAAAATTTAAAGTTATGCAGGCTGAAAGACATACAAAGCTGTAGTCAGACCTAACAGATCATAAAAACAGGAAACTTCAGTCAAATCACGTTGTAGAAAACTGTACGACCAGTTCCTGACAAAATATGACTGCCTAGTCATGGATGACGAAACGTACGTCAAAGCCGATTTTAACCAGTTAAGGGTAGGAAAATAGGGGATGATTGATTTGTCGTCGGTTAAAACTTTGTTTTTAAAGTAAATTATTGGCAGTGAGTGTTGCTGCTACAGACTATAGCGCACAGCTAAGAGCGTAGCTTAGCAGTGAATGAGCTAAAACGATCGTTGCCAATTTATTCGGGCTATTATCGCTTCCTATTTCAGTAACATGAAAAGATAAACGGAATCACCTAAACAGTTAACAACCTTAACCAAGTACAGTTAAGTAATTAGTAAATTCCATAGCTTCATTAGACCCAATCAAGGAGCTAACAAAATAAGCTAAATATACGGCTGAACTAAAAACAAGCAATAATGCCCTCTTTATCAATGAGTTAAAGATGGGATATCCTTGGCAAGTCCCTGTGTCAATCCATAAAGAGCATAGATCGCATCTCTATAGTCGAACCATCAGTTTAAACTGACCTGTGATTACTTATAGTTGTCACGAATCCAGGGGTCTAATAATACTAAATGGGATCAAAAATAAGTGGAAAACCTTTTGTGAATAACGGGGATGAACTGAGTAACAAATGTAATTAAAAGTAAAAGTTTGCTACGTCCGTAACTTTTCCTAAAACCGCTTCGAACTTTTTTGCTTTTATTATCGTCTGCCCGGTCTTGAGTGTTATTAAAAAAATACATATTTCTACTTATTTATCAGTTGTAATAGCTCAACTCAACATAGTTGTAATTGGTTGGGTGAATTAGTTCTGCAATTATATTCTTTTCAGAGTGTGCTTCATAATGTGCAGGACCTGTTAAAACAAATGGAGGGTTGAATTGCGAAAATAATGGCGACAGGTCTCCGGAACAATATGCGATGGCAGAATGCCTCCTAGGCTAAAGGGCAAAATCTATAAGACCATTGTGAGACCTGTCGTCCTGTATGGATCAGAATGTTGGGCCTTAAAGGTGACGGATGAAAAGAGATTGCATGTTACGGAGATGAGAATGTTAAGATGGATGTGTGGTGTGACGAGGATGGACCGAATAAGAAATGTGTATGTAAGGGGAAGCCTGAAAGTAGCACCTATCGCGGATAAATTGAGAGCCAATCGCCTTGCGTGGTATGGGCACGTAATGCGGAGGGGTGAAAGCCATGTGACCAAAAGAGTATTAGGTATGAATGTGGATGGATGTAAACGACGAGGTAGGCCAAGGAAAAGGTGGATGGACTGTGTGAGAGACGATATGAAGAGAAAAGAAGTGACTGATGAGATGACGGCTGACAGAGAAGTATGCAAGAAAAAGACATGCTGCGCCGACCCCAAGTAAATGGAATAAGGGCGAGAAAATGATGATGAATTGCGAAAATAAAGCGGCCACACATTGTGCCACTAGTGGATTTCACAGACACTAGCACTCTGCATTTTGTGTAGCATCGGCGCACAACGAGCGTTTAATATGGAAACGCACAGATGGCGGCGCGGTGCGGCGCGGAGGCGGTACCGGTTATAATGTTCGAGCTAATACGAAAGGGTCCGCACAGAATACCGCACAGCGCCGCGCCGTTCTGTGCGAATCCTTTCATATTTAGCTCCAACATTACAACCGGTACCGCCTCCGCGCTGCGCCGCGCCGCACCGCGCCGCAACCGCTGTTGAGGTCGAAACGCATAGACAGCGGTGGCGGCGCGGTGCAGTGCAGTGCGGAGGCGGTACCGGTTGTGGTTGTAATGTTCGAGCTAATATGAAAAGGTCCGCACAGTGCGTTTCGACCTTCAGTGTTTCCAGCTTTAGTGGCAACGTCCAAGCCACTCGCTACTAGTGTCCGCGTCTCACTACAGCCACTGCTGTAACGCCTTGGCCACGACTTTGGTCTTAAGCGACCTGCGACCAGCGTGCAGCGTTTTATCTGTTCATTGCGCGGTCGAGACGCGCAACGCACTGTGGTTAGTTGGGATCACGCGCAATGAACAGATAAAACGCTGCCGCTGGTCGCAGGTCGCTTAAGACCAAAGTCGTAGCCAGGAGGTAATGTGCGGGAGTTCTAAATATTTATGGATTTGGTACAGTCAGCAGCAGATATACCTACCTACAATGGTCAGTGTTCATAAACAAGAGTACGTTTGTATCGTCAAAAATGTATTAACAGCTAAGTTATCATTTTCACTTGGGCTTTCAGTACCTACGTCACAAATATATTTTCATCACACTTGCTCATAAATGGTGTTATTCCTTGCCTGTATACAGAAGGACACTGGCCTAAATTGTGCCCGTGGGAAATAATGGTCCCAAGGGAGTAATGAGCTTGTGTGTGATCTGATTGGTTAAGCAAATCTGGACGGCAAGAATTCTGCTCTGTGATTGGTTGGAAAATAAAATCGAGCAGGCCATGCCCTGCAAGAACCACATGCTCCATGCTCTGTGTTATTGGTTAAAATATTGAAGCTACGCCCTCCACTCGCACTGATCTAGAAGTGAAGTTGTCAATTTCGTCAAAATGTTATTGATGCGCTTGTATAAAACATAGGTTTTTCTGTCTTTTGTGGTTATTTATTTCCTCGCAAATGTGATGAAAAATATTGTGTATAACACGAGCGTAAGAATATTGCAAACTCGAGTCATCAAAAGCCCTCCGCCTTACGGCGTCGGGCTTCTGATAGTCTCTCGTTTGCAATATTCCTTATATGCCCCTTGTTAAACAATGTACTATAATCATTCAATTGTCATAGTAATACGCTCATTTAAGACAGGTGTTATGGGTACTAGACGACGATATAAATAATTACCTAATACAAATAATTCAATTCATAGAAAACATCCAAGACTCATAATCGAATATTCATATGTTCATCACACTAATTGGCCCTTGATTACTTTGAACCGACGAGTCACTGGCCACTAAGCTACACTGGTCGTAAAGAAGGTGCTGTGCTGTGTAAAATGTACCTATTCGTGTTGTATTTGTTAGTATCAGTTGTAACAAAGAGAGGATAAGCGCAGCCTCGGCCTTGCTCGCGACGTTATCGCCTGTGACATCCGCTTCCGGTGTGGCTTCCACCTACATCGTGCACGTAGGTCATACGGGGACATGTCTAAATATAATATACAGTATTGCATTTCAGCTATATTTTTTTATTGCATCCTAGGCGAACTTTCTCCGATCAAATTGGAGAAATCTTACAAAAAGGCCAGGTCAAAAGTACCCTGAACCAACGAGCATGTATGAGAAATGTTATGAAAGTGAGTGAAGCGAAAGTGGTTTGTCAGGATCGTAGCAAATGCAGATCCGTTATCTCTGCTTACCCCTCTGGGAAAGAGGCGTGTTTATATGTATGTATGTATGCATCCAAAATATACGAAATACGGGGGTAGTCACAAAATAAACGCCCGCGCACGGAAACATGCAAAAATCGGTATAACTAAAAATAGATTTTAAATAAAACATAGGTATCACAAACGAACTTCAAGGTGAAAACAGCCTTGCAATTTTTTTTGACACATTGTATACCAAAATTGTAAACAATTAAATTGTTAGTGACATACCAAAGAAGGTACTATTTTGTTCAGAATTCTCCGTCGCTTAGTTTCAGAGTTAGCTTTAAACAATCACATTTTTACCAAACAGCATGGACACGCCCGTACAAACTTCCCCTATTCCAACCCCTATTACAATTATAGGTTATCAGACACGTGGATAAATAGTCTAAAATTTGTTCTAAAACGGTTCTAAATCAATCAGCCCTTTACGGAAGCAATATTGGCGCAAAGATGTTCAATTAACCTTAATTAATTGCTCACGTTAAAACCCATTGCGTATCGGCTGAACAAACTCGCTTTCTTGAAAATTTCATAATATACATTTTCCTTTATCGTTATTTGGTTTTGTCGGTAGCGGAGGTATATTCTTGTTCATCGCTTTACATCCTAATCCTGGTATTGAATGGAGGAAGAGAGATTTACTCGTATGAATGTTGTTTCTAAAGGAGACGCCAAACATGCGAAATTGGGGGACGGCCAAGCTAGGTCACCGGAAACCTAGTATGGAGTGACCTTGGTGTGGCTGGCTGCCGTGCTTCCGGTACTTAAGCCTCTGCTAGACCAACACGCCCCTCCGACCGAGCGACCTTGGTCGGCACCGACCGCTGTAGTATGAAATTTTACTGCAAACAACTGTCTACACGGTCGGTGCGGATCAAGGTCGCTCGGTCGGAGGGGCGTGTAGGCGACCATCTATAGCAGAGGCTTTATACACGCGGGCAGAAATCACGCGGTGGACTGCAGTCCACCAATTTCGTACATGTAGCGACTCCTTCACATCCTTACACTTTGCCAAAGCCGGCCCAAACACCTCGCTCCTATACCAGAAATCTGCAACATCAAAGCTCGGTCTGCTAGGATTGCTGGTAGAATTCGTTTGGTATAAGTAGTGTAGTGTCCTATTAAGTTTTATCTATCCAAATATCATAAACCCTCCATGATGCATTCAAGAACCGCACATTATGACACCACTATAAAAATAGACAGTTATGTTAGAACAAATTTCTTATCTGTGAAAATGTTATTATTGCAAAATAATAACATCGATTTCGATAATATTATTTCATTCAAATTTCGAACAACTCTGAAATGAAAGAAATTTGATTTGACCTCTATTCTAATGTCAGTCGAGATGACGTTTAGTTCGATATGAATTGTCAATTTGCATACAAATTTGACAAATGTCGCACGTAAGTAAGATATTGAACGATATGAGAGTTGGATTAGTTGGATCCGACTCTAGTTTGTCTCTGAATTAAAAAAAATAAACTATGACAGCTGCCAGAAAACAACGCCGCGATGCAGGTCATAATTAGCGGCTCCTGAATGCATCATGGAGGCTTATGATATTTGGATAGATAAAGTAGTTTATGTGACTGTACATAATAAGGCATTAAAACACTCGTGTGATGTTATTATGAAACTCGCCTTCGGCTCGTTTCATAAACCCACACTCGTGTTTAATGCCCTTCATAATGTACAGTCACATAAACTACTATTGTTGTGCCGGTTTTCTCTCTAATTCTTTATTTGTTAGCAATGGTATCTGGCAGATCTCCCTCTTAGTCATGTAAGATCAGAGCAAATTATTTTTAAAATGCAAGTTGCGTAGTCTCCTTATTACAAGCTTTATATTAACTTGCACCGTTCGAATGTATGTAAATATGTCAGTATGTAAGTATGTAAGTTGTCCGTCAAAATTTGCAATCCATTTTTCAGTCACTTTCCGTTATTCAATTGAGCTGAAATTTTGCAAGCATATGTATATCGCATGACAATACAATATTATGATGAATTGGAGCTGATCTGATACTGGAGCTGGAAGGTGACCATAGGAACTCCGCAATAAAACGACACAACCCCATCGAGTTTGGGCTCGTTAGAATCGTCTCAATGAGTAGTTGATGATGGTATGCAGAAAAGTACAGTCGGCAATAAACGCTTGTACCAAAAATGAAATTTTTGACAGAAACTTATTTTCTAATTTATTGCCCTTTGATAAAAGTACACCTTGCAATTTGTCACAACAACCGGCAGAGACGCAGATATAGTTAGAAAGAGACAGCATTCATTCAATTCATTGTAAGTTGTATGGTGACAAATTGCAATGTTTAATGGGCTAAAAATTTTACTGCCTACGAAGCGAGAGGTCCTGGGTTCGAATCCCGGTAAGGGCATTTATTTGTGTGATGAGCACGAATATTTGTTCCTGAGTCATGGATGTTTTCTATGTATTTAAGTATTTATTTCTCTATATAAGTATGTATATCGTCGTCTAGTACCCATAGTACAAGCTTTGCTTAGTTTGGGACTAGGTCGATATGTGTAAGATTGTCCGCAAATATTTATTATTTATTTTATTATTTATTTACCGACAAATGATCCATCGAATGTACCTAAGTTTCGCAGAATTTTCAGTTTTTCGCAGAAATTTTCAGAATCAGTAAACTTTTCAGGATTGTTGTAATTGTAAAACAAACCTAATCTAAACTAATGCGTTCTACAAAATGACCTTCTAGCTGTACCTAAAAACTTAACGGTTTCTGAGTAACAAAAATTCGATGAAATTGATATTCAGCGAAACAATTCATTCGGTGAAACGTTTGTCGGTGATATAAGGGGACACCGTTTAATGGCCTTACCGTGGCAGAACAAACGGGAAACAGTTTGAATTGGGGAATTACGAAAGGATTATCAAAATTGAAGCCCGGAATAACTTGAAAATTATTAAAGAAAGAATGTTTATCTTTTGATAAATGAAACGTACTGCGTAATGTATGCAAACACAATCCATCACTCAAGTTAATATGATTAAATTCTCCCAGGCGAAATGGATGCATGGATAGGATATTGGTATTCAAAAAGTTGGTTTGTACCTACTTGAAATTATTTGAATTAGCCCATTCTTTTTTTTTTTATTATGCTCACACAACAAACTACAGTAATTCATGCAGTAACATAAGAAGCTTAGTGTCTCGATCTGGACTATAATTCTAAACAGTGTGTACACAGAAAGATTCATAACTTAGAGACAAACTATTCACTAGAATTACATGGCCCCGCCAAGTCGAGTAAAACAAAGAGGTCCATTTCTCGATCGAAGCCATTCAGGCCATTTTCAACATCCTGTAATTTCGTGCTGGCTTAAGCTAGAACCCTGCATTTTCAGTAAAATGTAGGGCATTATAGGGCCTAGATACATTTTCAATATAATTCAATTTGAACTATTAGTTCAAGAATTATTGCCCGTCATAGTTCCTTAGTTTTGTCACTGACATAACCAACTCATAATGATCAACATATAATTCTAAGGTTTTAGCAGACCCACAAGCTCCAAATTTCAAACATTTCTTAGCCTATTAATTCATAAAAAAACCTGAAAATATTGCAATTTCAGTCACGTTTCAGAGATATACAAACGGCATAAGTAAGTAATTTTGTAATCCTATACTCTAAGACTTAGACTTGGCTCTACTTACGAAATATCTCACCATTTTTTTACTGTGGAAGAGTTTCGAGACTTGGCCTATTTTTTACATGGTATGTTTTTATGGGATTAAATAATCTTGACTATATTTGATCGTCTTTTTCCCCTCAACACTATTAGAAACAACAATATTAGACTTCCCCAATTCAGAGGAACTGGGGAAGTCTAATATTGTAACTGTATAAAGATTTGATTAGCTAGATAATGCTGAGCCAGTGTTCGGTTCACTGCCGCAGAGACACACTTGTTTCATGTTTTATATGTTTTTATTGTTTAATATGTCTATATATCTTGGGATGAGGTGTCAAACCGGACCCCGGGCAACTTTAGGGGCACAACCGGCCCACCGGGAATAACGCTAGCAGGAGGATGTGTGTCCTAGCTGCGTGTTTGTGAATAAATCTATCTTTCTTTCTATTATATTGTTATATTTAGCTTTAGATGAAGTTAATATTACAGTTGTCCCTGGGGATCATACGGAATTACGGATATAGATGTATGTTGCTTAATGAAAATTCTAGATAACTGACGTTCCACGGACAAGGCATTTAATTAAACTGTCAGCAAAATGGAGTAGGATGGACTAGTTCTAAATTATAACATCGCTTCTCTTGTTAATTGCAGCCATCATATTTGGTATTGAATAAGGTCATGAGTAGGGTTAGGATTCTGGTGGCAGTTTAGCACAAGTAATGAAGTGGAGTCGCCATTGTATATTTTTTTATTTGAATAAATGAATAACTGAACGATAAATCTATATTATAGTACCGGCCAATAATATGTCACCTTTGCGTTTTATTGTATGAACGTGTATAGAGTAAACAATTTAGGTTTGGACATTCCATTTATGTGTCGAGAACGATAGAATAATAACGTCAATGGTCAACCAAAAAGGTCAAATAGGTATGTAATATAAGTTATATTAGATATTTTACATAAAATGTTTTTACCATTCAGTCATTCGTTCAATTATAAAAGTATATAACAGCGGATTTACTACATTTCTTGTGCTAAAGTGCCACGAGAATCCTGACCCTAATCATTACATTGTACAGTACAAGTGAAATTCAACCAGAATTAATATTGACGTAGTAAGAGAAGGTATTTCGAATGAATATGAGACGCTACTACTGATACTGAAACCGAAGTATCAGTAGTAGGTACCTATACTGAAACTTATCCCAATGACAAATTGTTCAAGACCTTGAATAGATACACACACACATACAAATTATATGTTTCAATATTATATTATGTTTTATTGATTTTTTATGCATCAATTTACTTTTATGAAACCAATAAATTTAATTATGCAATATTGGTTTATCAATCATTTATTCATTCATTCAATCAAAAAATATTATATATCATTACTCGAAAACTAAGTAGACAAAAAAGCAACGTTTTGAGCATTTCTAAATAATATTTATACACCTAGATAATATGTTTTTTGATAGGATTGTAGCGTGCGCGTGCGTGTGTGTGAGAGTGTGTTTGTGTGAGAGAGATGAGCATCTCTTTTAAGGGTTCCGTAGCCAAATGGTAAAAAACGGAACCCCTATAGATTCGTCATGTCTGTCTGTCTGTCTGTCTGTCCGTCCGTATGTCACAACCACTTTTTTTCCGAAACTATAAGAACTATACTGTTAAAACTTGGTAAGTGGATGTATTCCGTGAGCCGCATTAAGATTTTTACACAAAAATAGAAAAAAAAAACAATAAATTTTTGGGGTTCCCCATACTTAGGACTGAAACTCATTTTTTTTTTCAATCCCATACGTTCTCAATCTATGAATTGGTCTTTAAAAATGATATTGATATTTCTAATGTATTTTTTTCTAAACTGAATAGTTTGCGCGAGAGACACTTCCAAAGTGGTAAAATGTGTGCCCCCCCCCCTGTAACTTCTAAAATAAGAGAATGATAAAATAAAATAAAAAATATGATGTACATTAATTACCATGCAAACTTCCACCGAAAATTGGTTTGAACGAGATCTAGCAAGTATTTTTTTTTTAATACGTCATAAATCGTAAACTGCAATTTATTTTACGGAACTCTTCATGGGCAAGCCCGACTCGCACTTGGCCCCTTTTTTTCTAGCTGAAACGGATAACTTTGTTGGTTTGGTTTCGCTCGCTCATTCAAAAAATTGACAAAGTTAATCTGTAATGATTTGTTTAATAAAAACAATTTCTATAATTTAATTATGCATATAAACGAATACCTATCATAATTTCAACTTTCACAAATTTTATAATAACACTTAGCATAATTTTTCGTTTTTTTGCTGTATGAACGTTGTAAGCAAGAGTTGTTAGTTATATGAGTTTTATATAGTTTAAGCATTATAAAAAAAAAATCGTTCAATTCAGACAACCACGGGTCCATACATGTTAAAATTATTATCTAGGTTTACCTACTTACTTACTAGTGTTAGTTATTTCAAAGTAAAGAACCAGGACACTCACGTGTACGAGGTGACTATAGAGTGTACTCTGGTCCAATGTATGACAAGCTGACTGTCCATCCTGTCAGCTATAACGGCCAGGAGGCTGTTGCGGCTGTCCCGCAGGCGGACGGAGCGCGGCTGCGCATCGCGCACGCATGATGGCCGGGAAACCATCCACGCGCGCGTGCGCGAACATACCGGACGCGCTACACCAGCGTGGCAGCCGCAACAGCGCCCTGAACGCGTTATTATACTGGACGCGGAGAGCACTCAGCGCCCGCCAGCGAACAGCTGGTCCATAGTGCACATGTAAACAATGTTGTGCAAAAAGCTCGAAATAAACTTAATCATCGCCTAAACCTATGTGCCAGCATGTTGGCTCTGGTGGCCAGGGCCCTTCGCTCCCTTTTTATATCCTCATCATCCTTGAGATCATCACATATAATATGTCCAAGATACTTAAAAACAGACACCCTTTTCAAGGGCACCCCATTTAATAATATTGCAGGAAAACTCAAAGGACATTTATTACCAGCCTTAAAAATCATAGTTTCACTTTTAATACAATTATATTTAAGGCCATGCTCATTAGCATGCGCATTATGCTTACTAAGATTATGATAATAGTCTTTATGGTAATCGTTTATTATGTGTTTCGGACGTATGTATGTTACATGAAATTATACAAAAAGTTTTTATGACGATTGAACCGCTCCCGTACTTAATTGATACAAGCTTTCTCGAAAATGCTCTGCAAGTACTCTCTCTCTCTGCTCTCACAAAATCTCTGCTTTCAATTTAAATAGTTCTCATTTCCAGCTTCCCTTCAGCCACATTTCAAGAACCTTTTTCATTAAGGCATCAAACGGATTCATTAATGTTCTCTCTTTATATTATCACTTGCACTAGGTCATGGCCGCTTGTAATTCCGCGTATCTCGATGCCTGCCTCTAAAATATACAGTTGCCATGAGATATATTTGGAGCAAAGAAGATGCTCACATAACCTTGTGTATATATCTACCTGAATATTTCAGTCAGGGTACATATTTAATATCAGGGCCCAGCCCCGCTATTCTGTAACTTGTTTTAAGATCTCCTCAACGCTCACCCACAAATATATCTTGACGCCGCGATTCGTAGTAACTAAGCGTAATCAGAGGGCCTACCGCGAAAGGCATTCGAAGTTTCCCCTCTCTGTCATACTCACGAGTTCGTACGTAAGTGCGACAGAAAGGGGAAACTTCGAATGCCGTTCGTGGTAGGCCCTCTGAGGTCTAATTTCGTTAGGGCGTGACGGATGAGGTGAGGCGCGTTAGCGCGTTTCTAATATCAGGGCCCAGCACCGCTATTCTGTAACGTGTTTTAAGCTCACCTCAACGCTCACCCACAAATATATCTTGATACCGCGATGCGTAGTAACTAAGGGTAGGTAGAGGTCTAGTTTCGTAACGGGTGACCGGCGGGGTGAGCCGCATCAACGCGTAGTAGCGAATAACAGCCCGTGGCACAGCCTTACGTAAACCCCATAGACCCGACGATATATTTTATGTACTTATACATATATACCTACTGTTAATACATTGAAAACATCCAACACTCAGAAAAAAATATCATGCTTATCAGCTTATCACACAAATATTTGCCCTTAGTCACCGGAATTATAATAGGGATGATGACTACGTTTTTTTTACGATGCCATTCATACCAGTTTTTGGAGAGGAACAAATGTTTGTATGGGAGCAACTACAATTAAAGAACATACATACCCAACAATTTGAGACAAAGATTGACCTCGCTGGCGGCAGCCATAAACGCTTCATACTAATTGAGACAGGTATGACGTCACACCTCACACAAAATTAAAAGTCTAGTAATTAGGTCAAGTGGGGTATCAAATGAAAGGGTTTCAAATGCACATTCTAAAACAGTTTTTATATATATATAGGTATCTTTATCTAGGGTTTTTCTTTAAATCATCAAAAACAGTTTAGTATTTGTTGTTATAGCGGCAACAGAAATACATCGTCTATGAAAATTTCAGCTGGAACTATTACGGTATCAGTGAGATACAGCCTGGTGACAGACAGACGGACGGACGGGACAGCGGAGTCTTAGTAATAGAACCCTGTTTTACTCTTTGAGTACGGAACCCTAAAAAAACAAAGTGGCAGGGGCAGGACGAGTGTTAACTGGCCTAAAATGTGTTGCAAGTGACCCTAACTACCCACCCTAGTCTTTTGGTAGACGATTTTCCATACACCCTGTATATCGTAGCTCCATATAAACTTTCACCCCCCATTACCTCTTAGGAGATGATTTCCGGGACCAAAACTATCCTTTGCTTCCCTCCCTCAAACTATCTCTATACCAAATTTTATCTAAATCAGTTCAGCTGCTTAAGCGTGAAGAGCTAATAGACAGACAGACAGACACACTTTTGCATTTATAATATTAAGTATGGTTAGCATGGATATGGATACGGTACCAAAGAATTTCAATTTCAAAAAGTGGAACTTACTATTCAATTCAATTCAATTCATTTATTCAGGGACTAACATGGATCATTATTGTTAGTAATAATACTTAGCTTAATATTAGTAACTATAAAATTAATAGAATAGCACACATAGTCAATTTAAAGAAATAATAATAATAATACAATTTAGGCCAGAAAGAAATTTACATTAAAGGTAAGTAGCTAAGTACAGTCAGTTATAATAATATATGTAGGTATATGAAATAATCAAATTAAAAATGTACAATAAGTATGTCAAGTTAATTAATTATTAATTTAAATCTCAAAATTTATAGTGAAACTATTAAATTTTAGCTAAGTATATCTCTCTTTGTAAAGGCAGGTAGCACCGTCAAAGTACCTTTATTAAAAAAAATACCACCGATTTATGTTAAAATGAGCAAAGTTTCCTAATTAAATCATAGTTTGAACTCGAATTAACTCAGGTAAACCACTATGCGGGGAACTTGATAATATCTAGCTAAGAACTTGCTGCTTATTACCTGGAAACTCAAATATAAACTGGTTTTAAATTCAGCTTCCATTTATTTATACGAGCTTTTGCCCGCGACTTCATCCGCGCCGAACTCTTTTATATTGTAGCTCGATACAAGCTTTCGCCCCCATTTCACCCCCTTATGGTATCATTTAGATTTTCGGGATAAAACAATTCTAAGTATGTCACAAACTACATCCAACGTCACACACACTATCTCCATACTAAATTTCATCTCAATCGGTTCAGCCAGACAGACAGCGACTTTCGCGTTTATAATATTACTAGTTAAATTCCAAACTTCTACCTCCAATTTCATATTTTTGAGGATGCTTTCCGGGATAAAAAGTTTCCTACATTGTATAAACTATGTACGGTTGTAAAAACTATGTAACGGCCTCCGTAGCCCAGTAGTGACTCTGCCTACGAAGCTGCAGGTCCCGGGTTCGAATCCCGGTCAGGGCATTTATTTGTGTGTTTATCACGAATATTTGTTCTTGAGTTATGGATGTTATATATGTATATAAGTATCTATATGTATTTATCTATTATATATATCATCGCCTAGTACCCACAACACAAGCCTTACTGAGCTTACCGTGGCCCTAGGTTGATTTGTGTAAGATTGTCCCATAATATTTATTTATTTATTATTATATATGTGTTCAATTTGCATCCAGTCAGTCGTTCTTGCGTGACTGAGAAAAAACGTTCACACTCATAAATCTCATAATATTTTAATCGCATTTATAGGACAACGTCCTGTGTACGTATTAACTCGTAATAATTTACATAATACCTTGTATATAATTTAAGACCGCTTGTTTTGTAAATAACTGACCTCAAGCGTTCTCCTGATTATTATGGCCCGGAAATTAAACCCTCACTGGGTTTAACATTTCTTCTAAAAGCTATAAAATGTTTGTACATGTCCGGCCTACACTTTTAATGGGACCGGACTGGATTTAGGTATTGACCTAAGCAAAAGCTATCACACAATTATCACTATGTCACCAGCTATCATTAAGGTAGGTTGAATAGTGCCCTGAAATGAAGGGCGAACGGCTGTGACGTCAGAGCCATTAGTCGGTCAATCAATTCCCTTCAAGGTTCGAATTATCTCCGGGGAATTCCTACAATTCAACCCTGAGATAAATGCTATTTTTGTCTGTCCTCGACGCTGATGAGAACTGTTTACAGTCAAAATGAATGATGTCATTACTAACCGACCCTGAATTGACTGACCCCAGTGTAATCTGTTGTTTAGTGTCAATTCGTCAAAGCAGAAAAAGACAATGCACACTTCTTGTATAGATTAGATTAGATTAGACACAGTGTTCTGGATATGGATAAAATTATATACGTCGAGCTAAGAGTTAAAATAAGAAGAAACAGGATTGTGTAAAAGTAGTGACCGTGAAGAGTTGAGAATGTGATCAAATGCAATAAAGCCTAATATAAATAACGAATTGATTATGCAGGGCGCAAATGATCGGAAATGGATTACTTAAGTAAAGACTGTTACCCGAAAATCTTCTTTAGTGACGTTAACATTGAACTTTGGAAATAATTATGAAAAATGGTATAATTTTTACAAAAAGTTTGCTTTAGTTATTGAAATCTGGAATGATCGAGAGCTTGCGCGTAAACATTTCTGGTGTCATATAGTGCAGATTCACGTGAAGAGACGGGATCGTGTAAAAATAATGAGCGTGAAAAATTAATAATGCGATCAAATTCAGTAGTATGAAATACATATTGGGCAGAATTGCGAATAGGAAGAGACAAAAACGGCATAAATTTAGAATAACCCTTCTCTGGTTTCATCCTGAAATGTACGTCAGTTAGTTTTACGAGTAATACGTTTGTAGGTAATTTATAACAAGTGCTTTTCCAGCAACACTCTTGAACCCCAGCGCTTTACCTGTGATATTGACGTACCTATCTCAATCCGCCGACTGATAACACTGCAATTACGGCGGTAAGCGGTATCGATTCTGGTACAGTCGACGCCAAAAATATGTTAACAGTTTTCGCTGTTGTTATCTATGACTGATACCCAAGGTTGGTATTATATTATCTGTGGTCTGTCACCGAAAAACAAAATGCCTTAATGCATGTGTCTTACATATTAATAAAGCTTTCGTATATAAAATGGTGTTTATGTGGACCTCAAGCGATGCCTAAAATCTAATACAACAACAGCAGAGCGTGGTTGATCAGTTCAACTAAAAATATGGCAAGCAATACGTGTATGTTTCCAAAATTGTCTGACGGAGTCGGTTTCTCGAATTGGAAGTTTAGAGTGAAGATTTTGCTTGAAGAAAGAGGTTTGGACGATACATTAGCACCAGGAAAGACGTGCAAAAAGGAGGATGACGCAAAAGCGCGGTCAGTAATAGTTCAGTGTTTGTCAGACAGATTTTTAGAATACGTAAAGAAATGCTCGACTGCGACCGAGATGATCGAACAACTCGATAAAATATTTGAAAGAAAAAGCGTGTTCAACAAGCTATATCTTAGAAAAAGATTACTAGCATTAAAATGTTTGACAACTGACAAATTGCAGGATCATTTCCTAAAATTTGACACAATGATCGCTGAACTAGAAGCTTCAGGAACAAAAATCGACGAAAGTGACAAGATATGTCATCTGTTGCTAACTCTACCCTGTGAATACGAAACAGTAATAACAACATTGGAAACTATGAGTGACAACAAGGAATTGGACATAGAGTTCATTAAGTCACGATTATTGGACGCGGAATTGAAATTAAAGGGAGAAGAAAATAAACAGATTGTACACAAAATGGAATCTAGTTTTATATCCTGCTACAAATGTGGACAACAGGGACATATATCTTATGAGTGTAAAAACAATGAGAGACAGAATAACATGCAAAGCCGAGGTAGAAGTCGTAGCAGAGGCAGGTCCAGAGGCCAGTATTTTAGAGGCAGAAGTATTAGAGGAACGTCAGTGAGCTATGCAGAACAAGTTCATGATCAAGAGTCTACATTTATTGCATTATCTGCGCAAAATGATACACAGCAAGGAGATAGTTCAATTATATTTGTTGTAGACTCGGGTGCAACTCATAATTTTATAAAATCTGAGTATGAGGAAATAATGGAGGATGTTAAAAGCTTAAAGGTGCCCATATACATCAAAGTTGCAAATGGAGAAAAATTAATAGCCCAAAAGGAAGGAATTTTGAGGTTAGAATGTCAAAATAACCCAGTTAAGATTGAAGGTTTAATTGTTGAACGACTCACACACAATTTGCTTTCTGTGAGTAAACTGCAGGAGAGAGGACACACTGTGGTATTTAAAAATGGTCAATTAAAAATACACACATCAACGAAGACCTACTTTGGAGAACGGTGTGGAAAACTACATGTTCTTAAATTGTCGAGAAAACAGAAAATGGAGAATTGTGAGTACACAAATAATGATGACAGAGCATGGCACATCAGATTAGGTCATCTCAACAGAAAAGGTTTAGCTATAATGAAGTTACCATATAACAATGATATGTGTGATACATGTATGAAAAATAAAAGTACTAGATTACCTTTTCAACCTGTACAACAGGCACAAGCTCACAAAATAGGAGACTTGATACATTCTGACGTGTCAGGACCTACAAGAACACAGACAAAAGAAGGCTACAGGTATTTCCAGACAATAATAGATGATTTCTCACATTTTACCCAGACTTATTTAATGAAAAATAAATCTGAGGCAGCTGATAACCTGGTGAAGTATATAAAAGAAGTCGAGCTGGAAAAGGAAGTCAAAATTAAGAGAATACGCTGCGACAATGGCGGGGAATACTCATCAAACTCTTTTAAATACTATTGTCAAGATAAAGGCATACAAATTGAGTACACTTTACCATACAGCCCAGCTATGAACGGAAAAAGCGAGCGCATGAATCGCTCAATATATGACAAGGCCAGAACTATACTTGACGAGTCAAACTTACCAAGACACTTATGGGGCCATGCAGTGCTGACAGCAACATATTTACTTAATCGGTGCCCATCAAAAGCAATTCATTTTAAGATCCCTGCTATATTATTTGGAAGAGAATTTAAGCTAAATAAGCTGAAAACTTTTGGATGTCAAGCCTGGATGATGGTAATACCTAAAGGAGACAAATTTGATTCAAGAGCAAAAGAAGTAAGAATGATAGGATATGGGAGAACTGGTTATAAAGTATGGGACCCTGAGACAGATGATGTTATTTTTACAAGAGATGTAAGATTCAATGAGAATAATATAAAATATAAGAATAAAATAAATGAACCAGAAGAAGTGGAAATCCAGATTGAACAAAAGGAGGAACCTAGAGAGAAAAAAGATGGAAGGATTGGAAAAGATGATAAGGAAGATGATAAAGCAAGAGAAGAAAATGATAATGCGAGAGAAGAAACTGAAAACATAGAAGAAAGGAGAACAACAAGAGGAAGAATTATAAAGACACCACAACATCTACACGAATATGAATTAAATGAAGCATACTGTCTATTGAATGATGAAGAGGAACCACAGAGCTATGAAGAAGCTATCAGTGACGGATGGATAGATGCCGTCAACACAGAACTAGAAGCATTAAAGAAAATGAATACCTGGACTGTGACAAATTTACCAAATGATAAAAAAGCTATTGATACAAAATGGATATTTAAGACAAAAGATAATGGCTTGAAAAAGGCTCGATTAGTAGCAAGAGGTTTCCAAATACGAGAACCAGAAGACTTTGGTAAAAACTATGCTCCAGTTGCAAGGACTTCAACTGTACGAACACTATTAGCGTACGCAGTTCAAAATAATTATAATATAAGACAGCTGGATGTTCCCACAGCTTTCCTTAATGGGATGTTGGACTCGGAAGTGTACATAAAAGCACCTCAAGGAGTACAAATAGAAGAAGGAAAAGTGTTGAAACTAATTAGAGCATTATATGGCTTAAAAGAAAGTCCAAAGTGTTGGAATCAAAGATTCAATGATTATATTGAAACGCAAGGATTTAAAAGATCACTACATGATTTTTGTTTATACACCAGTGAAGAAAACAAAGTGTGGATGGTAATATATGTAGATGACATTATTCTAACAGGAGATGATGGAAATATGAACAAAGTGATACTGGATTTAAAAGAAGAATTTCGAGTAAAAGACTTTGGCTCTCCAAAGACATTCTTAGGAATGGAAATAGATAGAAACAGAGATCATTTGAAAATTACACAGAAGAACCAGATACATAAAATGCTTGAAAAATTCAAAATGACTGACTGTAAGAGTACAACTACACCAATGCAGAAAGACTATCAGCATGATGTCAAAGAAGATGTAGTTCAAGATGTCCCATATAGACAACTGATTGGTGGACTCATGTTCATGGCGACTGTTACCCGACCAGATATCGCATATGCAGTCTCATATCTCAGCCAATATTTAGATAAACCAACCAGAAGTCTATGGACTCAAGCCAAGCGAGTATTAAGATATTTAAAAGGCACAGATAATACAGGACTGATATATGAACGGACGGAGAACAACTCTTTAGAAACTTATTCAGATGCAGACTGGGCCGGAAATCACACAGATAGAAAAAGTGTATCCGGGTCTGTTACCCTGTACAATGGATGTCTTGTATCATGGTTTTCCAGAAAACAGACATGCGTGGCGCTTTCGACTGTCGAAGCGGAATATGTTGCAGCGGCTGCTAGTGCGTGTGACTTGCTATATATAAAAGGACTATTCAGTGATTTGAGTGAACTCAGCAGTGACATGCATTGTGTACTTTACATGGACAATAAAGGTGCTATACAATTATCTAAATCTTTCGAGAATAGTAAGCGTGCTAAGCACATTGATATAAAGAACCATTTCATAAAAGATCTAATCGTTAAGAAAGAGATAATTGTCGAGTACATTTCTACTAATGAAAATGTATCTGATTTGTTAACTAAAAGCTTATCTTGTGAAAAGCTTCGTTTGATGAAAAACAATTTAAATATTAATTAATGGTTAATGTCTGTATTCGTTTTGTCTTTTGTCAATTAATTTGCAAAGTAGGCAATAATCGATTGATTCACTTTATTTTGTTTAGTTAAAAGTTTTCAATCGAGGCGGGGTGTTGTTATCTATGACTGATACCCAAGGTTGGTATTATATTATCTGTGGTCTGTCACCGAAAAACAAAATGCCTTAATGCATGTGTCTTACATATTAATAAAGCTTTCGTATATAAAATGGTGTTTATGTGGACCTCAAGCGATGCCTAAAATCTAATACAACAACATTCGCCTTATTACAATGGAATAAGGTGCAAAAGTGTAAACATATTTTTGGCGTCGACGTTACTTAGCATCAACTAGGTGCACTTTGGCTTATGCTGGATTTACAAGTATTAAGTTGTTACAAGTATTAACTAAATTTTAACTCTATACTAAGCGACTTATTTATTACTAAGTACTTAGGTGTACTACATAGCAACGCTTTCGGTGTGGGTGAGAAACTAAGAAAAACGAATTAGGTAAAAGTGCAACTTTCCCTCATGAATGATTAGAAGATAAAGAAAAATATTTCACACATGTATTTGTCATAGCTGTCTTGTCAATTATTATCCTGTAATTCCCTATGTAATGTTTTATGCGACTAAGTATATGACACAATGGTATACCTATAACAAACATACAGCTTGCCTGTTAGTTGCCCAAAAAGGCTCATCATTTTCCTTCAACATATTACTTCGTAAGGAGTGTTCAAGTTTCGAGAAATACTGCATTCCAAGTAATATTATTCTGAGTCTCCTTAATGCTTCCTTAATGGTGATGCGTAGTTTATGTTAGCATGTAGGAACATGTTATCAGCGTGTGCTCAGCTACTTTGGACACATAGTGAGGTGAGATTTTTAGGCGGCTGTCTGTTTGTCTCGAATAAATGTTTCTTTATTTTCTTTCTTTCCATTAAAAGCTAGTCATCTTTGGGAACAAAGATGTGCTCTGAGCTCTGACCCCTGGCACAAAAAAAGGAGCCGTCACGTCAGAGTGCATCATATGAGTGTGATGGGTTTGAAACTAGGTATCTGCCTGTCACGTCTTGAAACGTCAAGTCAGATAAGTATGAATCTGACTTGAGATGACACTATACTGTGCCCTGCTGTTTCAAGCAATGATAATGTTATACGTTCTTCTGAATTAAGGGCGTGAATTGCAAAATATCGCGTTCTTTAAAGCGCCGTTCTGGCTAAATTAGGAAACAATAAGGTCAGATTTTCATATGATTCTTGACTTCTTAACTATAATGGTTGTTTATTCGATCGATACTTTTAACTCAGCCTTTATTTACTGTTTTTGACTCGGCCTACTCAAATAATAAATATTTTAACGAAACAATCATGTTTATAACATGCTATTTTACTTTAACTAAAATCTCACTCAATGAAATATGAATAAAACTGTAAGTTAGGTATTTATCGAAAGTCTTAAAAAGCCTTTCCCGAAAAGTGTTGCGCCTGTTTTTTTCGTGCGCGGAAGTCATAAGCATGTCTCAGGGGGCCTGGTTTTCGCGAATCGGCTCGAATCGAAGCATACCCTTTAAATACAGATATCTTTCAGGCTCCGAACGGGATGGAGTGCAGCCCGAAGCGAGCCTCCGCTGACGACGACAGAGCGAGAGGCAATCGCGGCGGTCGTGCGACGGGCGGAGAAGGTCGATGAGGTCGAAGCGCGACGCGTCGGACGACTCGTCGCGCGACTTGAAGGTATGGTGATATTTTTTTACTACGACGGTGGCTACGGTATATAAGCTACGGTAGCCTAGTGGTTCAGGCATGCGGCTGTCAAGCGGCGGTCGTGGGTTCGAATCCCGGCTCGTACCAATGAGTTTTTCGGAACTTATGTACGGAATTACCGTTAGCTTTTCGGTGAAGGAAAACATCGTGAGGAAACCGGTCTAATCCCAATAAGGTCTAGTTTTCCCTCTGGGTTGGAAGGTCAGATGGCAGTCGCTTTCGTAAAACTAGTGCCTATGCCAAATCTTGGGATTAGGTGTCAAAGCGGACCCCGGGCTCCTTTAGGGGCACAACCGGGAATAATAACGCTAGGAGGATGATGATGGTGGCAGTAGGTACGGTGATCCCCAAATATGAGTGAAAAGACATTCCGCGGTGCCGTATCTCTCTTATCATATTTAGCAGATTTCACTTTGGTATCTTGGTTATGATCAACTGCAAGTTGCATTATCCCGCAAAATACATAACTTCTTTAAAAAAAATATAGAGCTGAATGCGAAGATTGGGGCTGGCATCTTATTAAGATAGTCTGTCATAGTACTCATAGTCTCCAACCATCATCACAACTTTATTACTAGTACCTTTCGTCTGTCCGTTCGTTATTACTACAGTCCATCTGCCGTCTATTATATTGTTTTGTCTTAATTAAATCATTTAAATTAAAGACCTTATCTTTTCTTAGTCAGATGTAACTGCAGTAACGTGGGTTAACTTGGAGATTCCTATAGTTTTTCTACGGTAAGATATCAAACTGCCGTGGAAGTGGAAACAAGCGACGCCTACTTCGTAATGACTTTCCGCAGCAACAAAGTTCCAATGAGTCTTGTACTAATATCTGTTACTAGGCTTTAGATATTCTACTTACTTTAGAGGGAAATAAAGGCTGCCGTTCCTAACAAATATTAGGTCCTTACCTATGAAATTGGCGGTTTTTTCACAGATATTATTTTGTATGTAATTTATTCATTTCTATTGCAACTTCCAAATTATTTTTTAATTTCATTATTAGACTATGTAACAAAGGTTTTAAATACAAAAAATAGGTTTGAATTTTTTATTTAGTGTTTCAAATTAAAGCTTGAAAACCGCCCTTTTCATGTGCTGCCGGTTAAAGTGTTTCAATTACGTATAGTTTTATGATGCGAACTATTTTTAAGGAATGAAAATATGTGTAAAGTAGCTTAAAAGTTTTCTATATTCCTACCAAAATTTAGTTTGCTTTGAATTTGACATTACCGAATAATCCGCAAAATTCAATGTATAAAAATCACAGTTTTCATAAAATTCTCCATACGCACCGCCAATTTCATAGGTAAGGACCTAATATTTTCATTTCGAGCCTCGATAGTTCCCTATTTCCTCCGCCAAACTTAATTATTTTTAACCGACTTTAAAAAAGGAGGAGGTTCTCAATTCGTCTTTATGTTTTTTATGTGTGTTTGTTACGCAATAACTCGGTAATTTATGAACCGATTTGATTTTTTTTCTTAGTTTGAAAGCATCCAGTTCTGATGATGGGATCCTGGAGAAATCGAGGAAACTCTTCAAATTTTATAGGCACTTAAAGCTAATTGGCTACTGATTTGAAGTCGGTTAAAACTTTGTTTTTAAAGTAAATTATAACAAAAAAAAACACAGTGGGCAGAACGAGTGTTAATTGGCCCAAAATGTGATGCAAGTGACCCTACCTACCCACCCTAGTCTTTTGGCAAACGATCTTCCATACATCCATCGGTATTGTCGATTGTTATAGTTACCTAAAACAAACGTACTTTATTCACAATAAAACTGAATAAGGAATTACTTTTAATTCAAAATCATTGTCACCCTAACGTTAGTTTGCGAAACTTTGACGTATGGTGTATTTTAGGATTTTTAGGTTATCTACTTAACTTCAAGAAATGTAGGGTGACCAAGCATTCAGTGGACATTATTGTAAACATTATCATTAAATGTTATTAGCTAAACTGTGATTTAATTGCATGTGACCTCATCCATTGAAAGCCGTTTTGGCTGTTTATCGATATGTTTCGACGCCTGATCACGGATTAAAAATCATCGTGTATACAGCGTGTATTTTTAATATTACCTCAAATTGTCACCAGAGGTAGGTGTTAGGGCTATGAACCGATATTGCAAGATTTTTTTTCTTAACTACCAACTGTTTTTTCCTTATAAAATAATTCAGCACGCAATGTATCACAACATTGTCTTACTGATGTGACGTCACAACTGTCACAAGTAACCCACTTCTTCCATGTGTCAAATGAGTGTTAGCATTACATTGCTGCTCGATAAATTTTCAAAAATTAATTACGCTTTGGTAGTTAAGACTAACTTACAATTTTCTTATAATATCGGTTCATAGTGCTAAAAGCTATGTATGGTTACGATTTGAGGTAATATTAAACATACAGGCGGTATAAACTGTCCTCAGGAAAGACCTGTGAATATTGCCAAAGTTTTTTTTTCTCTTTATTGTTTTAGGAACATTTAATCACTTAAGATTACGTCAGTCCCATTGTACCTTAACCTAAATTACTAAAGCTATGTATATCTACCTACGTATTAGTATTATATTGCATAAGGTATTCTAGCACAAATAAATATTAGGTCCTTATTTATGAAATTGGCGGTTTTTTCACAGATATTATTTTGTACGTAATTTATTCATTTCTATTGCAACTTCCATATTATTTTTTAATTTCATTATAAGACTGTGTAACAAAGGTTTTAAATAAAAAAATAGGTTTGAATTTTTTATTTAGTGTTTCAAATTAAAGCTTGAAAACCGCCCTTTTCATGTGCTGCCGGTTAAAGTGTTTCAATTACGTATAGTTTTATGATGCGAACTATTTTTAAGGAATGAAGATATGTGTAAAGTAGCTTAAAAGTTTTCTATATTCCTACCAAAATTTAGTTTGCTTTGAATTTGACATTGCTGAATAATCCGCAAAATTCAATGTATGAAAATCACAGTTTTCATAAAATTCTCCATACACACCGCCAATTTCATAGGTAAGGACCTAATATATCAATTATTGCCAAAGTTATAGGCTATTGATTTGTACGACCCATATAGGCCTTAGTGAACTCCTCGTCCTAAATTCACCTCTGCAGAGGTCTGGTAACCTAGCGCCCTAAATAAATTGCTTACTATGCAAACCGTAGGGTCCTCCCGCCACCTTCATTTATTGCAATTCCCAGTGATAAGGGTGTTCCTGTACTTGTAAGGGGTTGCTAGCTTTATTTCTGCGACATTTAGATGTATATTTAACGGCCTCCGTAGCCCAGTGGGTAGTGACTCTGCCTACGAAGCTGGAGGTCCCGGGTTCGAATCCCGGTCAGGGCATTTATTTGTGTATTTATCACGAATATTTGTTCCTGAGTTATGGATGTTATATATGTATATAAGTATCTATATGTATGTATCTATTATATATACACGGTGGAATTTAATCGGTGATCAGGAATCCAAAAATCTTAATTATCAATCTACACAGAAACCAATACGTGAGATCTCGTGCAATATAGCTCACAATCTAATTAATCACACTTAATTAACATCGGTAAAATGTACACTGACTGAATAAATGGACACCCTACTTTTATTGAAGGGAAGTTACTCGTAAGTGTACATACGTCAAGTGCTTGCTGGCTTTGGCGGGAAACTAGACAGATCAGACGTCAATAAATGAAACGTCATTAAACTTTTCAGACTAAACCATTAGTAGGGTGACAATAAATTTTATTTAAAATTTAATTTCAACTTAAAAATTAGTTATGATAAAAAAAAACTTGGTTCCACTTAAGTACCACATAAACGTGACCGCCATCGTTTACTGAATTAGAAAAATGGGTTCCTGTTCACCGATTAAATTCCACCGTGTATATTATCATCGCCTAGTACCCACAACACAAGCCTTACTGAGCTTACCGTGGGCCTAGGTTGATTTGTGTAAGATTGTCCCGTAATATTTATTTATTTATTATGTATGTCTTTCCCGCTCACGGGACAATGATGTCCCGGACCTTTGGGAGGCGTGCGTGGGGCTAGGTACCTACAAAGTACCAACTGAGCCAACACGTAGAGGCCCTTTTGACAATTTAATGAAATGCAAGGAGTACACCGAGCGGATGCTGTCCCTGCCCGTGTCATGGGACGCACACAGAGACAGCACCCGCTGGGGTGTATAGGGACTATTGCTGTTGATGGAATCTAAAGAAAATTTGGTTATTGGGTGAAAATGATGGACTAGTGGTTGGGCTATTGGGTGAAACATCGGACGCCTGCCTAATAAACTGTCTCATTTTTTATCTCTGGCAGACGGTGACTCGCCAACTGCTAGATGGGCCCCTATTAATAGGGACATTAAAAAATGGCCTAAGGGCAACACCAGTCAGAGAGGCTGGGGGGGTAGAGAGGCGGCACTGGACTTTAAACATATAGCCAACTCGCCACTTAGGTGTCCACATCTACCCTCGAGCAACAGCTCTTGCTACTCCACTCTGGACAGCCAGTTATTATTATTATTATATTTAAGGCTGACTGAGCATAAGCGTGAGCGAGATGGAAGTGCGTGTTCGGAAGTGTGTAACATCACTTTTTAGTACATATTAATCGATTTTTGGAATACTGGATAGTTTATTAAAAATCTATCCGGTTATTGTGTTAGAAGAATAAAAAAGCTATCCTTTTTATAAAAAAATATATAGATTGTCGTTGAAAATTACGAAATCTCGAACATTAAAGTTTATTTTTATGGTGATATTTGAGAGTTTTTTTACAGAGTTACCCAGCCATTTTTTATATTATGTTCGGTTATTGTGTTTCTTTGTTTCTTTTTCAGTCTAAGTACAGTAATTTTTCTGTAGTAGAATTCTTCATTATTTCTTCACACTGGAAGCTCAAAAATCAATCTGTACGTCAGATCGTGAACCGGCCTCGCCTTAAGACCACGTTACCCGAAATCGACCTATTTTACATTTAATAATAAACAATGAAATACTAAATTTTTTGATGGGATATTGAGATATGTTATAGTTTAATAACCGCCCTTGATACTTTTACGAACAAAAACACAATATTTTAAACTTTGCTCGATCATATCATGCCACGAAAAATGGGAAACGCTGATCTTATTTCGAGTTGTACATAAAGTAGGCGCAAAATTGACTCAAGTGAACAATTACAAAATATAGGCAATGATGTAAAATAGATCTTTTTACGAACACTTTCTTTTAAAATGGCTTTATATTTATTTATACACAATTTATCTGGGAAACTGACCTGCGCGTCTCATTTTCGTAGGCAGATGGCCATGTGGCCTCGAGCTGGACGGACGTCTGTAGCGATTTTTGGCATTTTGACAACTGTATAATTCGCAAGTTTAATACCAGCAACCAGATAATAATATGTTGTTAGGGAAAAAATAAAGAATGTGATGTGGTTGGATAAGCACTGAAACTAGATTTTATGGTATTTTTACAATACGCACTAATATAAAAGTTAAAAAAACACACCATAAGAACACGATTTATCATATTTTTCTTCTTCGATCCCTTTATTAATGTAAAAAGTTCGAACTCGTTTCTTTAGAACGTGGAAAATTTATATATTACACAGGCCACATTGTCTTATATGGCGTGTAGGTGTATGTGTGTGTGTATTTATGATAGATTTATAGTAACATCTGACATCAATCTGACATACTTATTAGGTAGGTCTGACATTTGACATTTACACTGTTTCTATTGATTTTGCAAAGCTAATATTCTAAATAAATAATATAAAGTACGAGGAGCACCGTATCATGTACCTACCTACGAAATATGAAGATTGTACCATTTATGATGTTGTAATCGTGGTCCTACCATAATGTTTACGCCATCCATTAAAACGCAGTGCTGCAGTGCCAACAGATGGAATCCTAATCATTAATAGAAAGACATACTTAGTTACAATATTTATAGGATCAAGCCGGGATCGTCTACAATTGAACGTTGCGCTGATCTCCCGGTAATACTTCTGCTGCTGTAAAAACTATCGATGGCATAAAGACATTAATATTGCAGCCGTCATGATTTTTAGGGTTTCGTAGTCAACAAGGAACGCTTATAGTTTCGCCATGTCCGTTTGTCCATCTGACCGTCTGTCAGTATGCGGTTTAGCTCAGTGACCCTTACTACTAGAAAGATGTAATTTGGAATGGGTATAAAAATCAATCACGCCACCAAAACGGTAGCATAAAATCTTGAAAAGTATATATTTAAGGTAGGTACCTTATACGGAAAGTGGGGATGTATTTTTATCTCTCTAAACTCATGTGGCTTTGGATAGCTTGTTCAAATATATTATGGGTTTCTGAAAACCACTTTCCAATCAGCCGTTTGCGTGATATTGGGCTTTTTAAAGCCCTAATTTTGTTCTACAGTCAACGTAGATAGCATGTGACTAGATTCATAAAATACCATGGGTCAGTTTTATTTATGCCCACACGCGGTGATGATGATGATGTGATGTAGCAATTATTTTATAAGACCGCGGATAGTCGGGTTGTAAAAGACACACACTTCTTCAAGGTTCATTCTAAACTATGTCCTTAGAATACTATGTCCTATTGTTTATTTTAAAGTCATAAAACTTTTGTTCGCGGCATGCGAATCTCCTCGCTACGTAATTTTTTGAAATCACTTTGATTATTCATGGATTCTCTTAAAACGTATACTGGAAGATCAATATTTTTTGTAGAAGTTGGTAAAATCATAGCAAATTGTAATTTATGTTCTTCTGATTATTTTCATGCGATTTTGCACCTTAGTGAAAGCCGCATAGAGTTGTCAATCTAACGTGGGTACTAGGTACCATTGACTTTTCAATTGTATGTCACCCACCGAAATATATCTAATAGACCGTCAGCCCACTCCCAATACGCCTACGTCTCATGACACGAAAAATGCCAGGCACCTTTGACACCATCTGCCAAGTAGGTACTTCCAGCCATTTCAGGACTGACAGACTAAGTTTTACTCTCTTTACGATTAAAGTGCTAAATGATGCCACTTGTCTCGTACTGTTGTCACATGACGTAAATATACCTACCCTTATAATTTTGACCGAAAGTGAAGGATATTTCAAACTTTCGGCCAATTTTAGCTGCGATAATCTTCTGATTCTGGCTCAGCACAACTTTCTTGACCTGTTGCGATGCATTTGATGGTGTTGTCATGAGACATAGGCGTATTTGGAGTGGGTTTACTGTCTATAAGAAGCATACTTAGAATAAAATACGAAAATATAAATAAGTCACTGTCATTTTCCAGCAAGATGTTTTGACAGTTTTGACAATTTTAGTTTCTCTGAGGAAACATAAATTAAATCTTAGGTCAGTGACCTGTCACAGTAAAGTCTGCGTGAAATGTAGTGGTGTGCGTTACTGGGGAGAATTACGATAACGTTGCGCCGCCAGCGGATTTTTTGTGTCGCGTATGTAGTTTCAAGTCGAATTAAAAACCCGGAAAGGAAGATTACAAAAATGTCTCGATGGTCGACACACAAATATATCGATCATCGCTAGCTCGTGTCGTTTGATGACTCTCAAATATTTGTTCGTAGTATGTATATTTTGAGATTATTTGAGTTGACCGAATTGCATTAAATTCTTCCATTCAAAAAGCAACTCTACCGTCCAGGATAGAAAATCCCAATTACAATGACAGTTTTATAAAAACCAATAAACCATAAAGGCATGTAATATTCTTTACGTCACAGCTGGCCATAAAGTAGCAATTACCGCACGCGTAACGTGCGGAAAATTCCACTTCCTGGCCGGGGAGAGACGAAAAATGTTTTACTCACCACGGGTGGTAATAAAGAAAGTCTCAGATAGCATATTTATGGCTCGGGCGTCAAATACCTGCGATCTGAGACATTCTTTGTTTACCGCCCTAGGTAATTAATGTACCTATTATTGCCTAACCGGGATATCAAGCCAACCATGAAGATTAAATCTGAAATCTCACGTTGTTTCTTTGCTTAAGGCGCTGTCAACACCAAAAACGCGCACACTGTCTACTTGTATCGGAGTAAACGAGAGCGAGTGTTACTTGGGCGGCCAGGTTAAAGAAGAAAATAATGAATAAATATTGATATAAAAAAGTGTGGATTATTTGTGAAATATGGCTCGTTAGCGGTTTAGGTATGAGTATGTGGACTTCATGTTTTTAATAGGGAACATTACTGCCATGTTCTGCCGCCAGAGGCAGCACTACCACGAATAGTAAATCAGTATAGAAATATAGGGATTCACACACACATGCACAACTGATTGTCAAATTAGTGACAAGGATGCTTGCATAGACAATACCGCAAGTGGGAACGAGATACAATGTCAACGCTGCTAGTGCCGCCACCTACGAAGAGTTTTGCGTAATGTTCCCTATTGCAGACCCATACGTCAAAAAATAAGGACATAGAACCGTTTTAAGATGATTTTAAGACCAATCTTTGCAATTATTTTCTATCGAGCCGATTTCGTCCAATTATGTTTACCATGTTAATTAAGAGAAATAAAATTATGCCTTATTCTTTGTGCTTCCGATTGGCATCGGCATATTTTGACGGTCATATATACAATACGTTTTAACGTTATGTTTTACGTGACGTTTCAGTACATTTTCGCCGTGAACCGTGACGATAAAACCTATCATGCTAGCTGGGCAGGTAGATCTAAATGTAACTATTTGTATGGGAAAGACAGTTGATTTGTCTAAACGCTTTCATAAAGTTACGCAATTAACCCTCAGGTGTGACGTAAAGTAATGAACTACTTTGTTCCAAGGCATGCGTCGGTCAGCGCAAGGTCCCGCGCCGCGGACATGCCTCGTCTGCGGGGAAACGGCGCGACTGCTGTCTCCTCTGAGGACATGCTCCATTTGCCAAAACTCCGCGTGCACCAAGTGTGTCATCGACACGAATGTTCACAGGTAAGGTAATCACTTCGACCCAGTGGGATCTTTTGTGCATTTGCCCTCTCCTTTATGCCTACTCTCAAGCTCGCACCATCATTCCCACAAACCGGATGATGCTGCACAGCGGTAGCACCTTGAATTCCTTTGTTTGTGGATAGCCGTTACCAAAGTAATACATTATTTGTCTGGCAAGGCAAGGGCAAAGCATGACATTCACACAGTAAAGGATGACTACGCTAGAACAGACCGTGGCCGGCCCGGGCCGTTTTCTAAGAAAAACGACTGTGTTTTTGCGCGTCCGAGCCATACCCAAGTGAGCCGTTTCCGAGCCTCGGTCGTGGTAGCGTGAGTCATCCTTAAGTGTTCCATAGTCTGATCCTTCTCGCCACACATTCTACAGTCTAAAAGGTCCTGGCCAAGAGATATTCGACCCCGAAGTAACTTGTGAACACTCCACTACCTTTATAGGATCACTTTGTGTCTGTCTGTTTTAACTATATCACGACAGTAGCTGGCTGACTGGCTGGGTGGCGCAGGACCGGTCATTGTGGCACTCTTTGGGGGAGGCCTATGTCAAGCAGTGGACGTCTTTCGGCTGATATGATGATGATGAGAAGCTGACTTGTGGGCTTGTAGCATCTGGACACAGTCACAAGCTCGTTACCGACCTTTTATTGGAGTGAAATGAAATGAAATGACTTGAGGGTTCATTCTGTTGACAGCTAGATACAAATTAAATTATGCATGTCACCTTTAACACAAGGCACTCTCGGGAGCTCTGGCGACCGACCTCATTCACCACGAGGAACAAACACCACATACACAGAGCAAGTACTTAGTGCTGTCTTCTGTACGGTGGCTCGATCTTCGTATATCTCCGTCTTTATCGCACTTATGGTTTATGGTACTCGAGCGACCAAAACGGAGATATACGAAGTTCAAGATTCGAAGTTCGTGGTAGCGCCGCTGAGATGCTCTAAACATTGGCATTCCCTCTCGTCTGTGTCGAGGAGTATGGGTGGCATACGTGCCATTGGTCTTGCAAGGAGTCTCTGGAGCCTCTGATTCAAATACATAATTGGCACAAATGGACATGACTTATACTACTCCCCAAGAGTATAGAGATGTTCTGCTCCGGGGAATATTTCCGATTTCAAAGGGGAATATTGGAACATGTTCCCCATAGAATACATAAGTGTCAGGTCTCCAGGGGACCGATTTTTGACTTTCGAGCGCTCGAATCTTTCACTCGAAAACTGACAAAACTTACGAAATGCTCTTTCGAAATAGCGATAGAAAATTGAAAAGCGAGTGGTATTGACCACTCGTATTCAATTATATCGGTAGAAAGTTAGTGCCTGCAATTTTGACACTAAAATCGTATTTATTTTTATTTAATTTTCGAGCGCTCCAAAGTCAAAAATCGGCCCCCAGTTCCCTTTTAAGTATTCAGTATTCAAGTATGTATTGCAATACATTAAACATGAAAATTACCAGATATGTAATCATAAACACTTCTCTGCTGGCGTTCTATAAATGTAAAAGCTCACTATATGCAGTTGAGTTCCAACCTTCCAACTAAAGACCTTTTTAAATGGATTTTCTGATCAAAATGCGTTACAATGATGGGTCATGCGTTAAATGCTGGGGCTTCTGATATGTAAATGAGGATGGTTAATTTGTGTGTCAACCTCGCTGAAAGCAATTTTCACTATACGAGTGTCCGAGCGGACGAGTCCCATGCCCCGCTATTCAGTAATTGTTTAACCTCACCTCATCGTTCACCCACAAATATATCTTGAACCCGCGATTCGTAGTAACTTAAAGTAATCAGAGGTCTAGTTTCGTTAGTCGTGGCAGATGAGGTGAGGCGCAATAGCGCGTTCCGCATAACAGCCCAGCTCTAAGTTCTGTTACACGGGACTACTTAAATAACATTCTCGGAGTACCATTTAGGAATGTATTTAGTATTCAATGTTATATTACATTGCACAGATAGTTCAACAAGGGGAGTATAGCTGTGCAGAGTAGCGGACCGGTGATAGAAAGAAAGAAAATGTTTATTGTCACACAAGCAGATATAAAAAAAATACATGTAGATATCGCTAAACAAGATTATTTGTGTGACAAAAGGAAGACAGTAATTTGAGACGACGAATTACTAGAGGTAGGTATCTCTAGTAATTCGACCGATTTGAATGCGGTTTTTTTTTCTGAAAGCTGACGTGATCGAGGTGGTTCTTAGCTACGTTTCAACAAAATCGGATCAGCCGTTTCTGAGATAAGCATTGAACTTTGAAATAAAAATTCTGAGGTTTTTCAACTTTCCTAAGTTGTATTTATTAAAGTTAAATATCTAACTTCCGTACATTAAGTGCGAGTAGTTCCGAAGCCAGGATTCTCACACGCTACTTTGAACCACTAGCCTTAGCTTCCGCGATATGATGCGACGAACACAAATTGACCTCCTTAGTTAACTAACAGGCTTTGAGTAGGAAAACAAGCAATGCGATTCATAACTTCGGCTCATTTCGCTTGCTCGTATTCTATCTTGACCCAGAGATTCGTAACAACTACTCGCAATCGGAGGTCAACTAAAACTGGTTTGTAGGCAGCGAACGTAGCGAATAACATCTAAGTTATATTTAAATTCTAAGAAGCTTATACATGTACAAAGTTTAAGGGGCTTTGTGTTGCCATAGCGATCCCGTATTTTCTGTACCGTTTTTGGGGTTCCGTTGTTCCGTAGTCAACAAGGAACCCTTATAGTTTCGCCATGTCCGTCGCATCGGTCCGTCCGTCCGTACGTCAGCGGCTTAGCTCAGTAACACTAACACTTACTACTAAAAATCTGTAATTCGGCATGGGGCATATTAATCACGCCATAAAAATGTTATGATAAAATTTTGAAAAAAAAGTTCTTCCCCTCCTTCTCATAAATTAGGAATGTAATATTTTTTCTCGGTAAACTTATATTGTGGGGTAAAATAAGACGGGTCTTAAAAAAACTATTTAGGGATGCGTTTGCGTGATATTGGTTTATATTAGAGTCATGCATGTGTCCGGCCCTGTGCCAAAGGTTAAAGACAGACAAGCAACTACGGAACCCTACACTACGCGTTGACTGCGCACAGGGCCGGTTTTTAGGGTTCCGTACTCAAAGAGACGGGACCCTATTACTAAGACTTCGCTGTCCGTCCGTCCGTCCGTCCGTCCGTCTGTCTGTCACCAGGCTGTATCTCAAGAACCGTGATAGCTAGAGAGTTGAAATTTTCACAGATTTTCTGTTGCCGCTATAACAACAAATACTAAAAACAAAATAAAATATTTTTTTGGGTGGGTGCTCCCATACAACAAACGTGATTTTTTTGCCGTTTGTATAGTTAATGGTACGGAACCCTTCGTGCGCGAGTCCAACTCGCACATGGCCGGTTTTTTCTAAAAATGCAGGACTTTAAATTTTAAATGCTTGGACGGTCGAACTTACAACGGGCTAAAAACATTTTTGTACTATAGACCAAATTTAATCCTGACCCAGCATGGAACCTTATTACAATTAACTGACGTATTAACGTCATTTGAACATTCGTTAATTGTAACAAGGTTCTATGGTGGGTCGTCATTCAGTTGGTTCGATTGTACAGTCGCCATCACATACATACACTATTGATGTTCAAAAATATCGGCACATGCACCCTAATGCCTTGAAAATAGAGGTGTGTTCCGATGTTTGTGACGTGCTTCTTTGCTCCGATGTATGTGATGGCGACTGTACCTACTTACCGTGTCGCTTTTACGGCATGTTTAAACTGCCATACGAAGTTGTCAAACGAGTGAAAGCAACAAGGTATCATGTTCAGATACTTATGAGTTCTACTGAACTTAGGAACTCTTACTTGACTATACGTATAACGTACTTAAGAACATTTTGAACACATCAGATCTTTTCCTTAACAGTATTAATACCGTTAAGAAAAATGCGTGTATTATTTATTGTAAGGATGTCTATACGGGTTTTGGTATTCAATGGAAAGAATACAATAAATGTTCCTACTTGTTCAATTTCTACCAAGCACAGATTGTGGGTAACTATTGCTATATATTGAGGTTGTGAGGCTTTTTAATATGAATATGTCATTTCGAGTGATAACTCTCTAGTAATAATAGATGATGTCGGACCAAAATTACTGTAGGTACGTACCTAATTAGAAACATTAGGTAGGTGGAGGGGACGATAATGTTGGTATACTTGAATTTAGTTTGCCCTAATGCTACGCAAGGAAAACAATAGAGTTTTTAGGACGATCATGACATGACACACCAAGGAAACCAAAACTCCATATTCTACCAAACTAGAACTCAACGTAGAAATCGCGAGTCTGTTTTTTTTATTTCGAAAAATTCCAAAATCTGAATCCACTCCCAATCAAACCTGCTCACAAATTCAAGAGAATCGGTTGGGATATGCGACCTGTAGAACCTGTAGAGAACAGCTGGACAACTCGAAGTACACAAAAATTAACAACATAATAATTTTACTTTAAAAACAAATTTTTAACGGATTGCTTCAAGTTTGCCTATAAAATTTTAAGAGTTCCCCCGATTTCTCCAGGATTCCATCATCAGAACT
The DNA here is from genome assembly GCA_963854355.1 of Epinotia brunnichana. Taxonomy (NCBI): domain Eukaryota; kingdom Metazoa; phylum Arthropoda; class Insecta; order Lepidoptera; family Tortricidae; genus Epinotia; species Epinotia brunnichana. The sequence continues at coordinate 1,579,359 of OY977954.1, read as the reverse complement.
GGATTTTGGTGACAACGGGACCAATCTGGAAATATATGCTTTCAAACAAAGAAAATAATTTTTAAATCGGTTCGTAAATTACCGAGTTATCGCGTAACATACCTCCTTTTTTGAAGTATGTTAAAAATAATACTTTCACAGACGAGTTTACTTTCAGACAATAAACCTCCCCGAATTTCAATAAGCTGCTAATGTATATTGATACAATATTGTATTCAAAGTAAACACAAATCGATCACGCGAATCACGGGCTGTTTTGTCGATAGGCACGCATGATATTGTTTGTTTTGTTTTCATTATTTAGACTGCGTTTTTCGATGCCATTAGTGGAAATTTTGAGACGCTCTTATTGTTTGTTATGGCACTTGTTTTGTAAAGAGGGATTGTTGTCAGAATTCATACAGAGATAATTGTGTGGATTCTATGTTGGGTATGTTTGGATATTGTATGTAAGATATGATAATAAATAATAATAAATAATAAATATTACGGGACATTCTTACACAAATCAACCTAGGCCCACGGTAAGCTCAATAAGGCTTGTGTTGTGGGTACTAGGCGATGATATATATATAATAGATACATACATATAGATACTTATATACATATAGTGATAAACACACAAATAAATGCCCTGACCGGGATTCGAACCCGGGACCTCCAGCTTCGTAGGCAGGGTCACTACCCACTGGGCTACGGAGGCCGTTATATGATGACTGATGAAACTAACTTTTAAGAGAGGCAGGGCACAGCAGAATGTCATCTCGCTCGTATGTGGAGCAGCCCAACTGGGTCAATCAGTCACAAAAACAAAAATCATCTTTCCGGTGGTCAATAGTTCAGGGCTTATGTTTATATATATATAATATGTTTTTATCACATAGACTTATAGAAGAGGCAACGCCGTTTATGCGGATTCAGAGTTCAACCAAAAATTAGGCTTTATAGCCCTTAACTTTGGCAATGTCCACCGAAGAGACGCGAGCCTAAATCTGACAATGACCCAACTGGGGAAGTACCTCCACCTTACAGAAGACCGCAGCCATAATAGCACCACTGCTTTATAGTGTTGCTATATTATTGCATGCTATGAAGTAAGTATGTGGTGTTGTGTTCCTGGTGGTGAGTAAGGTCGCCAGAGCTCCCTAGGATGCGCTGTGTTGGGATTAATGGGCGGACGACAGATGCAAATTATGTCAAAATCATGTCAAACGATATACGTAATATGGATACGACTATACAATTGGTTTAAAAAAGAGAACATAATTGCAAAATAGTTGTGTAATTTTATTGTTGTAGTAAATAATCATATTTTTTTTCTATATTACATATTTTAAGTCCATTCATTTTATGGTTCACTATCCAACAATATAGGGAAAATTCCCTCTCTAAATCTACAGATACTAATTATGTACTATGGAGGATAGAGGTATTATGTACTGACTGATATATGTATAACAAAAACTGAATACCTATGTGTGTTTGTACATAAATATTACTCGAAATTTAATAAAAGTCTTATCCATCTTATGATTTCTTCACTACATTGCATCCATCGTCCGCCCTTTGGTTGGGAGTGAGGGACCTGCATGTCTCTATCTGCCAACACAGCGAATCCTCAAGTGAATAAAGGGTCGGCAACGCGCTTGTGATTCTTCTGGAGTCACAAGTGTCCATAGGCTACGGTACCTGCTTAACATCAGGCAGGCCGTAAGCTTGTTTGCCACCGTCGTTGTACAAAAAAAAACTCTTAAGTGAATCAAAATTTATAGGGTACTTCCCGTTGACTTATAACTATTAAATTTGGCAAGTAGTATTTTCTTATGTTACAAGTACATGGGAAAATCTGAAAACTATACATTTGTAATCTTTATTTAAAGTACTGGCGGTCTGTCAAGTCAAGACCCTTTATCTCAGAAACGCGTTGAGTTATCGAGTTGAAATTTAACCATAACTCAAGTCTACAGGTCCCTTGAAGCTGTGAAAAAGTCAAACGTCTAAGTTAACGTAAAAAAAATATACGGCCGTTTATGCCGCAAAAAACGAATATTTCAACATTTTCGACACTCTCAAGGGAATCAAAATTTATAGGGTACTTTCCGTTGACCAAGAACTATGTGGCTAGTAATATCGTCTTATGCTACAAGTACGAGTAATTACGGAAAAAAAACGAAAAACTATTTATTTGCAATTGAATCATAATAAATATAGTTTTTAACGGCCTCCGTAGCCCAGTTGGTAGTGACTCTGCCTACGAAGCTGGAGGTCCCGGGTTCGAATCCCGGTCAGGGCATTTATTTGTGTGTTTATCACGAATATTTGTTCCTGAGTTATGGATGTTTAAATATGTATATAAGTATCTATATGTATATATCTATTATATATATATCGTCGCCTAGTACCCACAACACAAGCCTTATTGAGCTTACCGTGGGTCTAGGTTGATTTGTGTAAGATTGTCCCGTAATATTTATTTTATTTTATTTTTTATTTTTATTAAAAGTACGTAATCAATCATCGAGGTAGGACGAAATTGGTACGGAACCCTCGGTGAGCGAGTCCGACTCGCCCTTGTCCGGTTTTTTTGTGGATTCAGTTTTACATTTTTTTTTTAAGACAGGCTTGCGATGTCTAGTGCTCACATAGCCACTAGTCATAATACCCTATGCGCCTACGTACAGTCGCCATCACATACATTAGGAGCAAACAAGCACGTCACAAACATCGAAACACACCTGTATTGTCAAGGCATTAGGGTGCATGTGCCGATACTTTTGAACACCTATAGTGTACCGATGTATGTGATGGCGACTGTACATACGTAAGGGGTGAGCGGAAAATTGCTGCTACGCGCTACGGCGTAGCACACACGGTACGTGTGCTACGCTGTGCTTGTCCTCGAATGGGTTACAGGGGTCGGGCCACCTTTTGGCAACCATGGGCCATATAGGAGCTAAAAAAAAATACGCGAGCCGCACTTCTTAATTATTTGTGACTTTAGCAGGCAATTCCAAAATTCTGAATTCAACGACCTCACATACAAGACAGCCAGGGAGCCTCGCGGGCCTCAAGCAAGGGCCTCGCGGGCCGCCTGTTGCCGACCGCTGGGTTAAAGGAATCAAGTTAGGGGCATCATCCATTTCTACTAATCTTCTTCTCTTACTTAAGAGCTAGGCTCTTGTCGGTGTAGCTCAAAGTAGGCCCTCCATCTACTCCGATCTCACGCAATCTCTTTGACCTCACGATATGACCCAACATCAACTCTCTTTTTGACTCCAACTCTCCATGTAGTCTATTCTAGGTCTTCCTCTTCCTCGCCTCCCCTCTATCTTTCCTTCAATTATGTTAAGTACGAAGTTGTCATGCCGTATGAGGTGCCCTATCATCTTCCATCTTCTATTTTCTAAGTTCTTCACTAACTGCCTGGTTTGCCCCACTCTATTCAGCACTTCACAACAATTCACTTTCACTTTATTCATTGGTTACTCTATCTCTCCAGCTAATTTTCTCCATTCGCCTCCAACTCCACATCTCAAACGCTTCTAATATCTCCGCATCTTTCTGGGTCAAGGTCCAATTTTCACTTCCGTACAATGCTCCATATGTAAGATTTAATAAATTTTATTTTCGTTTGTTTCGATATTTTTGGAGTAAATATATGTTTTTTGCTGTGGAAAGCTAGTTTTTCTATTGCTATACTGGACTTTACATCTGGTGTGCATCTAGAGTCTGCGATGATAATGGTTCCTAAATATCTGAATGACCTGTCGCGCGCCTTCGAGCTGGTGGCCCATCCTCTCATTTTATCTAAGTTGGACCACTATGGTGTTACTGGCAACTTCAAAAACTTAATGGCTTCGTTTCTGGAAAGCCGTAAACAATTAACGTCTGTCCGCGGCGTGAGATCTGACTTGTTGGAACTAGGTGACTGTGCCGTACCTCAAGGTTCTGTAATCGGCAATAATTTGTTTTTAATTCTAATGAACGATTTCACAACCGCCACCGACGATGCAGAATTCGTGATGTTCGCCGATGACGGTTGTGTCATTGTCTCAGCTTACAATCAGCAGGACCTAATAAGCAAACTCAACAAAGTAATGAGGGACGTTGCCTCTTGGTTCTCCGCAAACGGTATGTTATTAAACATTGAAAAAACCAATATCATGCACTTTTCACTCCGCGGAAAAAAAAGAACACAATCTAAATATATACTGCAACGATCGACTCGTTCCTCAGGTTGACGAGGTAAAATACTTGGGTCTTGTCATAGATTCTGGTTTAACGTGGGGTCCCCATATTGACTCACTATGCAATCGTTTGTCGTCCGCGTGTTTTGCACTCACTAGGCTGCGTCCCAGTCTAGATCACAATAATGTAAGAAAAGCCTACTTTGGGTATTTTCATTCTCTCCTAACATATGGAATCGATTTATGGGCAAGCGCAGCTAATCGTGAGAGACCATTCAGACTTCAAAAACGAGCCATTCGTTGCATATGTGGTGTCTCCTGGGATCATCCTGCTCGTGAGCTGTTCAAGGAAACCAAAATTCTCACCCTTCCTAGCTTGTACGTCCTAGAAGTAGCCAAGTACGTGAGAGGTAACCTTGAACAGTTCCCGACGCGTGGTGACTCACACAATTTTAACTTCAGGCGGCGCGGCGATCTGCGCGCTCCCGCCACACGTCTTGCGAAGGCCCAAAAATGTCTCCACTCGATAGGGCCCAAGATATACAACAAGTTGCCCCAAGAAGTCAAAAGCGCGCCGAGTATGAGGTGTTTTGTGAACAGACTTAAAATTAAACTAGCATCCGATTCATGCTATTCCATTGACGAATTTCTCAATAATGGCTGAAAACCGAACGACTTTTCAACTGGCTCGCTGCCCAATCAGTGACTTGACAAATAAATGTACTAATAATAATTATTCGTTGACTACACGCTGCAGTGTACCTAAACTAAGACATACTTACCTACCTAACCTGCTGTAATATAATATAAGACATACTTTTTCACCTTAATGTGATAGTATTATGTATAATGTTATTTAACATCTATAAATTGACATGTAAAACTACGTTTTATAAAGGAATAAATGAAATGAAATGAAAAAGTTTACTATTTCGACTGTGGATCCGTGTAATAATATATATATATATGAATAACAAACTGTTAATATAGTTCTGTGGGGTTTTTATCATCATCATCATCATCCCAGCGTTATTCCCGGTTGTGCCCTCTTTCGAAACAAAATACTGTACTTGACAACAGTGAAAATGAATTATTATATTATAACCATTGTTTATTACAAAACTCAAGAAGATACTCTGGAAATCGACTTACTTTTAGCGCTTCAACTCATTTTTGCAATTTTAAATAGAGTATAATCCATCTTAAAACTCCGGACACTTGTAACTTATAACTTTGGATTATTTATGGTCTTGTGTTACTATTTTCTCCATGTGACTATATTATTTTTTATCCTTTTTCGAGGAAATGGAACATTACATTATTGATTATTTTATTTGGTGTCAGAATCCCTATGGTTGATTTGACTATCAGTCAACATCCCCTTTGCAGACGTTCTCATAATGTCTCGTCGAGGTTATTCCACTTTCGCAAGGTTCACAACGTTTGAATAGGCAACTTTATTACTATTCGTCTGAAACCTTTCCAAGACAGAGCCTTTGCATTTCGTGTGTTCAGTTATACAGTGTGTCTCTGACGTTGGGGCTTTAAATGCAAATATCGATTATGGTCCTGAAACTGAACCACTTTTGTTCCGCAACTTTGTAAAATAACTATTATTCCTATAATTTGTTAGTGTTTGAACTTTAACTGTACCATCAATGTATTGCAAACACGGCCTCATTATTTGACATCCATGACACTGATAAGTATGAAAACTAACTAATGGATGATGTACATTGAAAATTTTATTTAATTTGTATGGAATAATGAAAATACAAAAACAACGTATTTTTGAAAAGTTGTAGAACAAAAGTAGTTCCGTTTCAGGAGCATAATCGACATTTGAATTTAAAGCCCCAAAGTCAGAAACACACTGTATTTATACGTCAAATATTGTTACAACAAACTTCATCTCACAAAGTCAACACTACCGATCAAACGTTTGTGCTGACTTGGGCTGTAGGCTTTATAACAATACATCACAATTTGAGTATAGTCGACGTGAAAATATAAATATATTAGCCACTACAGTTTTAAATTAAGTACCGTATTTCTCTAGTTTCCCTAAAATTAGCCTATTGTTATTTACTAATGTACTTACCAATGTTATGTTATAACTAATAACTTTATACCTCTCAGTTCCAGATCTGTATTTTAGCGCATCACGTTTGGGTTAAATTCCTCTGGAAAAACCTTACAGTTCTCACGACGCAGGCTCGACCTAGTGTGGGGCTATTGCTTAATTCTAATGTAGAAATAATTTGTAATTCTTCCCGTTCTTAACTCACTAGGTAAATTAATCAATTTTGTAATTTGTATTTGTATTCTGCCCGCGACTCCGTCCACGTGGTTTAAGTATATCAATCAATCAATCAATCAATTATTTATTCTGCAAATAGGCCACAAGGGCACTTTTACATGTCAAATGGTGTTCTACAATATAATATTAATAATCTTACACAATAATCATTTTAAAATTGCAGATTTTAACTAATTAGTACCTAAATGGTTACAAACTAAATGTCACTGAATGAAAACTAGAACAATCCAAAATTGTAAAATATTATCAAATACATTCGATATAAGGTCTGTATCAGAATTAACAATAAGTTTATGATATAATTTAGTACCCCAGAGATGTATAATGTCTCTGAGCATCCAAATACAATTAATAATTATTCTAATGTTCTTATAGAGATGTATACTGTCCCTAAGCGTTAAAACAGAAAAAAAAGGATCATTAATGTAATATTGTCAGAGATGTACAGGGTCAATAACAATAAAACGTGTCAAGAACAGAATGATGTCTCTCGTCAAAATAATGATAATAACACTAGTATTTAGGTAGTTACTATGCCCTTGCAAGCATGAACAGACATATCGTAGGTCCATACAAACATTCACCCCTGATTTCCCCCCTTTTGGGGCTGATTTCCGGTATAAAAACTATCCTATGTCCTTCCCCGGAATTCAAACTATCTCCATACCAAATATTAGTATAGACACACTTATAATATTAGTATGGATATGGATTTTTATCCATTCTCTCTTTTCACAGTCGTACACTCCTGTCAGAGGGTTCGTGGTCACTTTTATGGTGTACTCGGTGGGTCTCCGTCAGTGGTGTGTCTCTTAAAGTAAATTTGTACTTTTTTCTTCTGTTCTGTGCGGAGACAAATCCAACAAATTCAACATCATAGAATAGTAATATGAGACGGATCAAGGAAAGTGTCTCATTCGCCGTCCTAAACCCAAAACGTAAGTGAAGAAACTGTTTATATTTTTCAAAAATAATTGACGCAGCTGAAAAGTCTGCAACTTTTTTCTGGTGCTAATGAAGATTATTCCTATCACCAAAAAGATTATCAGGCACTTCTAAAATGTTCATCCATTCCCAATTGATATTTTGCATATGGGAAGTCTAATAGCATATTTGTTATTATATTATGTACAGGCGTGGTATTAATCCTTTAAGGCGATTAACGAGTATACGAGGACGAAGTCGTGGGCAAAAGCTAGTGGCTAAATAAAGTATCCTTTGAAAGGCACCAATAATCCTCTAAAATTGAATATAAGCATTGATTACAATGCCACTTTTATCCCTGCCGTGATCAAATGTCGTGTGGGTGGACGGACGCCTGTGTAAATAGATTGGATCCATTACATGAATATAGATGACATTATTTGTCACTAAATGGACACATAGGGAGTCTATTCGGTTCACCAATTTCCCATCTGCTTCGCATTTTGAGGAAATCGATAAAGGGTCGCCAGCGCGTTGCCGACTCCTCAAGACCATTAGGTACCGTAAAATAGAAAGAAAGAAAGAAAGATGCATTTATTCGCTAACACACAGGATACACATATGAAACAAAAAAAATAACAGTGAAAAGCATGTAACAAAATGGGGCGAGTAGGGTTCGCGGGAAGAGTTGGGATATGAATGGGGAGAGAAGGGATGTAAGGGGGGTGAGATGGGATTTTAAGGCTACTGCTACAAATTTTTTAAATGTCTTCCAAAATCACCTTTGTATGAAACCATCTCATCCCAATTACGAGGGACTACGGGGTGAGGTAGGATTTCCTGTTTATCGTCAAAGCTATGAAATGGAACTACCCAAATTAAAATTAAAACTAAAATACAAACGTCCGGAACACTTATTATATAAACCATTCAGTTTGCATATGTAAAAATAAAATGTTATCGAGGTTTGAATGTCAGGTTTGCCCCTATTCACCCCATTTTACGGTACCATTAGGCAGACCTTAGGCCAGGATATGGATGCCAGCGGGGAGCGAGGCGACGAGCGGCAGTTCATACATTTGATAGAATTCAATCGAATTAAAGTTCCAAGAAGAAGATTTAAGTCGAATAAAATAAGTTTCTGTCAAAAATTTCATTTTCGGTACAAGCTTTTATTGCCGACTGTACTTTTCTGTGTACTCATCTCTCTCTCATCAACTACTAATTGAGACGATTCTAAAGAGCGAGCCCAAACTCAACGGGGTTCCGTCGGTTAAGTACCTACTGAATTCCCATGCCCACCTCCTGTCTGCATCATCAGATCAGCTCGTGGTACCATAATATTGAATTGTCATTCAAACTATTACCTTTACCCAAAATTTCAACTCGATCGGTTGAAGATATCTGTTTCAAAGTTGAGTTGCAAGATTCCACCCGGACAACTTACATACTTAGTTACATAGTTAAGTACATACATTGCAAGTTAATAGAAAGCTTGTAAAATACAAAAATGACGAACCTGGAAAAAATTAACACTATATACACGCTGCGCGAACTTGACTCAATACGTGTAGACGTGATACAAAACGCACGAACAGCTGCGCAGCGTAAAGACTTCACGTCCATACCAGTAAAAAAATCAGGGCAACACACAGCGCTGAACAGTCTTATTTCTGAAACCACTCTTACATTGAATCTTTTTCAGGTCCCCAATCCGTTCAAGAGAGCAGTACGTATGCAACCTCTGCGCGGAGACTCGCGAGATGTGGAAGAAGTCAGGAGCGTGGTTCTTCAAGGCTCTCCCGAAGTACATACTACCAGAGCGACGGCAGACCGGGCGGTACGCGGATAGCGAGCTGGCGAGGTCGCTCCAGCAGGTAAGGATGAAGGTAAGATCTGAAAGAAGTGTGGTTCTTCAAGGCTCTCCCCAAGTACATACTACCAGAGAGGCGGGAGACCGGGCGGTACGCGGATAGCGAGCTGGCGAGGTCGCTCCAGCAGGTAAGGATGAAGGTAAGATCTGAAAGAAGTGTAGTTCTTCAAGGCTCTCCCCAAGTACATACTACCAGACAGGCGGGAGACCGGGCGGTACGTGGATAGCGAGCTGGCGAGGTCGCTCCAGCAGGTAAGGATGAAGGTAAGATCTGAAAGAAGTGTTGTTCTTCAAGGCTCTCCCCAAGTACATACTACCAGACAGGCGGGAGACCGGGCGGTACGCGGATAGCGAGCTGGCGAGGTCGCTCCAGCAGGTAAGGATGAAGGTAAGATCTGAAAGAAGTGTTGTTCTTCAAGGCTCTCCCCAAGTACATACTACCAGACAGGCGGGAGACCGGGCGGTACGCGGATAGCGAGCTGGCAAGGTCGCTCCAGCAGGTAAGGATGAAGGTACGATCTGAAAGAAGTGTTGTTCTTCAAGGCTCTCCCCAAGTACATACTACCAGACAGGCGGGAGACCGGGCGGTACGCGGATAGCTAGCTGGCAAGGTCGCTCCAGCAGGTAAGGATGAAGGTAAGATCTGAACGAAGTGTTGTTCTTCAAGGCTCTCCCCAAGTACATACTACCAGATAGGCGGGAGACCGGGCGGTACGCGGATAGCGAGCTGGCAAGGTCGCTCCAGCAGGTAAGGATGAAGGTACGATCTGAAAGAAGTGTTGTTCTTCAAGGCTCTCCCCAAGTACATACTACCAGACAGGCGGGAGACCGGGCGGTACGCGGATAGCTAGCTGGCGAGGTCGCTCCAGCAGGTAAGGATGAAGGTAAGATCTGAACGAAGTGTTGTTCTTCAAGGCTCTCCCCAAGTAAATACTACCAGAGCGACGGCAGACCAGGCGGTACGCGGATAGCGAGCTGGCGAGGTCGCTCCAGCAGGTAAGGATGAAGGTAAGATCTGAAAGAAGTGTTGTTCTTCAAGGCTATCCCCAAGTATATACTACCAGAGCGACGGCAGACCAGGCGGTACGCGGATAGCGAGCTGGCGAGGTCGCTCCAGCAGGTAAGGATGAAGGTAAGATTTGAAAGAAGTGTTGTTCTTCAAGGCTCTCCCCAAAAACATACTACCAGAGAGGCGGGAGACCGGGCGGTACGCGGATAGCGAGCTAACAATGTCGCTCCAGCAGGTAAGGATGAAGGTAATGCTCTGTCTATCTTTTTAATTGGTCTGAGCCAGTGTCCTCACTTACGCTACACACTTTCCTTGATCCGTCACATATTACAAAAATTATTTTAAATATCTTACCCTGGCAATGACAAATACAGCTGTTGCAGCTGTGAATATCATTGCCAGTTTCAGTTTACCACGATTTTATTGTAATTTGAGACGGATCAAGCAAAATGTCTTATTCGCCGTCCTAAACTCAAAACCTAAGTGAGGAAACTGTTTATATTTATCAAAAATAATTAACGCACCTGAAAAGTCTGCAACTTTTTTCTGGCGGTAAGGAAGGTTATTCCTATCCCCAAAAAAATTATCAGGCACTCCCAATTACTCCATTCCCAATTACGAAACAGATACCTACCGAAGGGTATATTCGTTTGCACTTGCGTATCGGTTGAGGGAGACGACACGGTCGGTTTGGATGACGTTTGAATCTTGCGTCTTACGTCTAAAATATAGCCTAAATATGGTCGTCGGTATTTGTTTCGTGATTATTTCCCAGAGACCGATGAATATACATACTAACATACATAAGTACACTTACCCCACTAGTCCAGAATGGGATAGGCAGAGCACATTAAATTGAATTGTCAGTGCTACTCCTAGGGATTGGATACGTATTGCTAAAAGTAGTGAAATTTCTAACGGCTGTTCTTGTTTTCATATAATGTAGATATTATATGAAAACAAGAACACAGTTTTGACATTAAATTATCTTATCTATATATAAACGGCCTCCGTAGCCCAGTGGGTAGTGACTCTGCCTACGAAGCTGGAGGTCCCGGGTTCGAATCCCGGTCAGGGCAGGGCCTCCCTGATGCGCCGCGTGCGTGACAGCTCCAACAGCCTCGTGCGCCTGGTGCTGGAGTCTCCTGCCTGCGCTGTATGGAAGTACTGGGACTCGGTGCACATGAGAGGCTCTGTATATAATATATTGTAGGTAATATTAGATTTAGGTACCTGACTAACTTAGGATAAGCAATTGTGTATGTACTAATCACTATGGACATAGTCTGAAATAATTTTTTTTGAATTTGAATTTGAATTTATTTGTGTGTTTATCACGAATATTTGTTCCTGAGTTATGGATGTTATATATGTATATAAGTATCTATATGTATTTATCTATTATATATATCATCGCCTAGTACCCACAACACAAGCCTTATTGAGCTTACCGTGGGCCTAGGTTGATTTGTGTAAGATTGTCCCATAATATTTATTTATTTATTTATTTATCTAAAAGACGCCATATTTAAACATTTCAACTACATTTTCTTGGCTTATTGAACATCTGAAACATTATTTATTTTATTGATTACAATGAAGTATGAGGGCCGTACAACACAACCGATTGTATTCATGATCTGGGTCAGGTTTTCTCTAATAGTATTCCCAGCTGTGGGTCAATGTGAGTAATTAATAAAAATAAAAGGTAGTTAGAAGAATTAATGTTTAACACCTTAATTCCAATAGTTGACACTTTGCATGTCACCTTTATTGATTGAAGGTGCTTTTGGGGCAGTGTCGGGCACTGGGATATTTACCTCAATTAGATGATATACAAAATAATACCGTTAAGTTAAAAGCTTAAAATAACTGCTAAATACATCGGTCGAGCACTCAAAATCTCCTTCAGTCGGTGTAGGTACGAGTCGTAGTCGAGTCGCTTCACTCGTCGTCGTACCGACGACGAGCTAAGCGAGGAGGAGTGTTAGGAACAACTGCGACACAACAGCGCGTGAGCCGAGCGAGCGAAGCGAGCGTGCCGCGGCAGCGGCCGGTGAAGCGCCAGAACCGACTTAAGAATTGAGTGCTCATTATGTAGTAGTCGCTAAGCTCTAGGCAAATATCAAATGTAGTCAAATTGGCTTCTAGACAGTCAGAGACCAACCCGGAAATATATACAGGGTGTATTATTCAAACGGGGCAGTAGTGAAGGAAAATCTGAAAGAATAATTAGATCCATCCGAAATAAGATCCATTTCCGTACAATAAACTATTAAATTCAGCATTTTCTTTTGATTAAGTACATTCAGCACTATTTATTTACGCAAAAAATCGAACTCTGATTTTGAGACAGATTTGACCGGGTACCGAGTTCGATTCCCGGCCGTGTATGAGGCTTTTTTGAAAATATTTGAATGCAGTTTTATTTTTTCTAAAATCGGTCTCGTGACTCCTAAGAGCAAATTTCCGTATTTATTGTAGTTTCGGATTTTCCCTCACTGCCCCGTTTGAATAATACATCCTGTATAAGTACTAAACTGTACTAAAAAACTTTAAGTAGGTCACACTCGCTAAACATATAAAAATAAAGTAAAATAATGTATTCATGTCAACAAAATACAATAAAAGAAAATAAGGTAATAGACTCCAAAGTAAGTATTTTATATTTATTACGACGTGCAAATAACAGCAGCCCAGGAAAACACTCGTATTGCACTTATGAACAAAAGGAACGCGCAATAAAGCCATTCTGTGATATAAATGTCCTTAATACCCAGAAGGCCTATTGTCACGCCTCGCTTCGCATCCCAATCGCATATCAACGCTTACACGTGTGCTTTATCTACCTAACTGGTTAGAAAGAGTACGCGAAGCAATTTAAATAGAACGCAATTGGGAATGGATGAAAGTTTTAGAAGTGCCTGATTATTTTTTTGGTGATTGGAATAACCTTCCTTAGCACCAGAAAAAAGTTGCAGACTTTTCAGCTGCGTCAATTATTTTTGAAAAATATAATCAGTTTCCTCACTTACGTTTTGGGTTTAGGACGGCGAATAAGACACTGCTTGATCCGTCTCATATTACAAAAAAATATCTTAAAAATCCGTAGTAAACTGACACTGGCAATGATATTGACAGCTGCAGCAGCTAAATTTGTCATTGCCAGGTTCAGATATTTAAAATATTTTTGTTATATGAGACGGATCAAGGAAATTGACATTCGCCGTCCTAAATCCAAAACGTAAGTGAGGAAACTGTTTATATTTTTCAAAAATAATTGACGCAGCTGAAAAGTCTGCAACTTTTTCTGGTGCTAAGGTTATTCCTTAGACCAAAATAATTATATTTAGTCTTGCAAAATTGTAACTTGTGCTTCCAGAAATAGGCCCCTGCAATTGGCGTACCTATATAACACACATTCTCCATCACAAAACACTTAAAGGAAATTGAGTTAAAGGAAAGTGAACACACTCACTTAAATTAGCAGCGTTTCGCAAATGTATCCTTCGCAGTCGTGTTTATTAAGTGTAAAGTCTTGTAGCTACTACAGTGAACGAATATACATAGAACACGAGCTCCATACAAATTTCTACCCAAACTTGGGCCCAAAACCCGGTATGCGCATAGTCAACTGCGTATCCAATCACAGCTACCCAAAATGTCAGCCTATTTTCAATTACCCAACACAAATGGATGCGATTGGTCAATTTAGGAATGCATTGCTGTGATTAGCCGTCGTGCGTCACGTCGGACGACAGCCATGTGACAGTGACATCGAAAACGGATAATTGTTGAATGGTTACATGCAACAAGAAGCAACTTAGTTATGATAACGTTTGCGTGATTTTTTTTGTTTGAGAAGTAGGGCTGAGTCGCCAGGTAAAATACCAAATTATTAATTATTTATTTTTATTTACAATATAATACAAGTATAAGTAATGTAGAGCTCCTTGTAGAGAAATATCAGGAATTTCAGAGGCCGCTCTACATTGCCTTTATAGATTACCAGAAGGTTTTCGATACTTTGTCACACTTATCTATCTGGGAGTCACTAAAAGCACAACACGTAGAGCCCCAGTATATCAATATTCTAAAATACTTATACGAAAATAGCAGAAGTAGAGTACAATTAGAAACTGTTCTATTGCGCTTTTAATTAATAGAATGCGATGGCTGCAAAAATCGATTTTAAATGCATCCAGTCACATCTTTGAAAGAGGAAATAAATAAATATTACGGGACAATCTTACACAAATCAACCTAGGCCCACGGTAAGCTCAGTAAGGCTTGTGTTGTGGGTACTAGGCGATGATATATATAATAGATACATACATATAGATACTTATATACATATATAACATCCATAACTCAGGAACAAATATTCGTGATAAATACACAAATAAATGCCCTGACCGGGATTCGAACCCGGGACCTCCAGCTTCATAGGCAATATAACCAAACATTTATTTGCAATGAATGCAAGATGAAATGTAAAGAACAAAGAACATCCGTTTTTGGCATGCCATTTCGAATCGTGTCGTTTCAAACGAACTGCTTCATTCCATATTTCGTTTCTAATAGGCTTGTTGCGTGGTGTTAAAATTGATAGCGTCGTGTTGCTAAATGGATAGTAAACCATCAAATGATTGTAATAAAGTATAAATTACAAAATATAATTCAAATCATAAAAAGATATGAACCTTGAAAGTTTAGAAAAAAAAGTTTTTTTTATTTATTGTCCAAGAGTAAATTTAAAGGTACCAATAGAATCCTTACGCTTTTATAGAAACAAATTGGTATGACAACTATGGACCTAAACGCAGTATTTCGCGACCGAAACAGCAATTTACTTCATTTTCCATGCAATGGTTAGTACAAATTGCACGGTGTGACGTCATATTTTAAAGCCAATCAGTATGAAGCGTTTCGGCTGCTGTCAGCGAGGTCCGTCTTTAACGCGATTTTTTGGGTATTAATGTCCTTTAAATGTAGTTGCTTCCATACAAACATTTGTTCATCTACAAAAACTGGTTCAAATGGCATCGTAAACAAATTTAAGGTCACAAGCCCATTGGATGTGTTGGAAATCTAAAAACAATTTTTTTTTTCATTTTTTAGATAGAAAGGCATCGATAAAAACTACAAAATATTGATAAGATATTTAATGGTTAAAATAAAAAGCAACTTATTTTATGATGTCTGTTGGCAAAATACCATCCCTATACAAATTGTGATCATACCAATAAAAACAAAATAATATATTTATCGCTGTTTTAACTTGTGAAAAGTGATTCCATATTTTTTGTTGTGCTTGTCCGAACGACTCACACACCATTTTACGGAACAACAAGGCATAAGTGCATCCTTTTTGTGGGGCCACTTTTCAGCGCTAGTTAGACTTCTATGTATATTCGTTCACTGAGCTATTATGATACAGTACACGAGTTTTAGTTCCATTCCGATTCGGCTATTTTATTACGAGTACATTAGATTTTTCTCACGATTAGCGAGGCTAAGAAGCGAGAATATGAGATTGAGAAACGTTTGGTTATTGAACGTTTTGTGATCACTGACCATTATGGTGAAGTAGATATCCTTACTCCAAGAAAATAGCCCGACCACAGAGCATAGAATACTAGAGAGAGGACAAGCCGCCGGCGGCCGTGTCGCAGCTGTATGCTCAATGGGCATACACTGCCATACTGTGCACGCGTGCTGATCGCAGAGAATATTACGTTTCTTCCCAAAATGCCTGATATGATGCGCGTGTATTGTCTAATAAGGGCGTAGGTATACAAGTGTGTGTGTTTTAGATGTGTGCGTGCTTTGTCTTGTCAATTACTTGGGCTTTGTGTGGGTTAATGTACTTGCGACAGGCGTACTCAATACAAATCGGCCGGGATGTCCGATCTCCTTATATTCATACATCTGTGAGCCCGACGCATCTGTAGCATCTGAGATTAAATGTCAGTAATGACTGTGTGAACTAAGCGAGTGTGCTACCTTGGAGACCTCGGGGAGGCTAACGAGGGGAGGACGCTAGCCTGACGCCCTACCTCTCTGTCGCTCGAATGAGCAAGTACGATAGAGAGGGACACACGAACGAACTTTGTTTTCGTTTCGCGGTAGCGCCCCCGTGTGCAGTTTCATGAAGCTTCAAGTTACAAATTAAAGTCTTAACAGGCAACACAGAGGCACTTGACTAAGAACTACTGCACGGCTACTACATGATGGCCCGCGAGCTCTCTCCCTCTCCATGACGAGCCATGCTTTAAGGGGATCCCATGCCCCAATGACCTTCGATCTGAACCCCTTAGTTTTCTATTGTTTTTTGTACCTTATCATATTACCAACAACAGCTTTAAGCAATATAGTATCCCATATTTATTTCAAACATCACTGTTTTCGAGACATCAAAGTTGAACAATATCAGACCAAAAAAAAACTGGTTTTCTGGCTTTGTGTTAATTAGTTTAAAATCAAAACCCTACACACGTTTATAGAGACATCACAGAAGAATCCAAATAATTATATATAGATTTCCTATAATGTTAGATTTTTCACAGAAATCTTGATACGAAAAAGGTGTTTAAAATAAATCATATAAAAATAACTATTAATTTCTTTCAAAATATGGTTGACAAAAATGGTGATTAAAGATTGAAGAATCGATAGCCGTTTGCCTTATAATTCTATTTGTAGTGCAAAAATATTCGTAACGATTAAAAACTAGTCAAAATCAAAAATCGATCAAAACCTCGGGTAGCCCCTTAAGCGCCCTTTTATATTTCACGGCGCCCTATACTCGTAGCGTAGTGCCGTACAACTCGCCCAGGGCGACCACCCCGGTCCACCACCATAAAGCCGGTCCTGACCATACAGTCACAGATGTAGAGTCTGGCTACTGAAAGATGAGCCTAAGATTTATTTATATTTTTTTTTATGCCAACAGTAATATCCTAGTTCGCCTGTTAATTGTTCAAGTATCATTATTATTTTATCGCGTATCGCGTTAAACACAGTGTTGTAAGTGGTAACCCGCTGTTTTTTTTTATTTGCTACTCTTTTCTTGGCTCATCTTTCATTAGCCAGACTCTAGCTACTCCTCTCAACACATTCACGGCCACGCTAATCTCGTAGCGCTACGCCGTAGTCCGTAGCAGGTTAAACCTCGTATGTAGAGGAAAGCGCTCGTAGCGCTCTGACGCATATGTGTCGTCACTGGCCATGAATGGGTTAAATAACGCAAGAACATTAACAGCAATTGCGGTGGACCCGTCACGTGGCGGACAGTCCTTGATTATGTTTCAAACGTAAGTGGATTCAACGCATCCACCTACGACGCTATCATGAAATAAAGCCTCCTAACCGTAGGGTTGCCTCTAATTCAACCCTTTTTGCATAAGCCCCGGCAGCATTTTTTGTTGCCTTTGTAGGGAACTAAATAGTTAATAGGGATTTAAAAATTTTCAAAGTCTTCTTCACAGTTTTATGTAGTATGTTTCTGTATTAGTTACGTTACATTAGACTGGGGTGTACAATAAGGAGTAGGTACTTACGTGTATTATTTCAATAAAATATTGTTTTGTTATAGCTATAAATATTTGGTCTCCATACTTCAGAAAGGGACAAAAATCCGTTGAAAAATTATATTCTTCGTATGTCTACATATGATGAAACCCGTTTTTTAGATTAATGAATACTATTTAAACTTATTTTTTTTTTATTTCGAATAAGTTCATGATGTTAATGTTTTTTTTTTTCTTTCTTAATAGGTTTAGGTCCTATTTGAAAGTAGCGAAAACTTTCATAGTAATTCTTACTCGCGCGAGTAAAAGCGAGTAAGGATTACTATGAGAGTAGAGGTACTCGCCGGCGCGGCGGTGGGACAAGTGCCTTAATCTGACATTTTAAGTGCCCCTGCATAAATTATATTCTTAAAATAAAAATAGTTGAAGCAACAAAAAATATTACACACTTTATAATCTTGGAATAAATAAGAAGGTTAGTCGAGTTGACACTAAGTGGACGATTTTATAAAATTGTATCTCAAGCAAGGGAGCAAAATGACATATTTACGTCGAGGGCGTCATATTGATCCCTGAGTGACGCGAAAGATTCTACAATAGAATCCTGGCCCCGTAGCATGGATGGCGTTATCACGCGATAAGTGATAGGATAAGCGCGTCGTCTCATTCTATCGAACGGTGTCAGCCAGGGACGGCAGCTCTATCCTATCACTTATCGCGTGATAACGCCATCCATGCTACGGGGCCTGAGAGTAGCGAGGGATTCTAAACTAGAATCATAAGCGTAAGCGTTATTCAAGTGTTTACGTCCAAAACGTTAACAAGTTTGCTACCGAGTGACACGATACTTTTTTTCACACCTTTCATGAGGAAAATAGGAGAGGAGAGGATGTGAGGGCTATGTTGGGAGTTGTTCGCATCAGAAATGAGGCTAACTGCAGCAGAACCAAGTTAACCGATATAGCGCTCCGAATCGCTAAACTTAAGTGGCAGTGGGCGGGGCACATTGCACGTAGAACCGATGGCCGTTGGGGCGAAAAGGTTCTCGAGTGGCGACCACATACCAGAAGGCGCGGCGTTGGTAGGCCCCCCACAAGGTGGACTGATGACCTGGTAAAGGTCGCGGGAGTCCGCTGGATTCGGGTGGCGCAGGACCGGTCACATTGGCACTCTTTGGGGGAGGCCTATGTCCAGCAGTGTACGTCATTCGGCTGATATGATGATGATGATGATGAGGAAAGTAGAAATCCCTCATTTGACGGCAACAATTAGGTACTTTTTTTCTGGATAAATTTTGTATGCCATCTGATTGTGCCAACCCTGTCAAATAGTTCTAAACCCTTATAACGAGCAATAAGTACCTATATAAGCAGTTATATAAATAATCTATATATGACGCTAAAGTATATACATATGTATGTATACACACTTAGGTTTGTGTAGGCTTAAGTGGAATTTCTTGCTTTCGTGCTCCCCACGACTCTTTAGGAACGCCGCTTCAACTAAATAAATATTAAGGGACCATCTTACTCGAATCGACCTATTCCCAAACTAACCAAAGCTTGTACTATGGGTACTAGACGACGACATAGATAAATGAATACTTAAATATTTAGAAAACGTCCATGACTCAGGTACAAACATTCGTGCTCATCACACTAATAAATGCCCTTACCGTGATTCGAACCCGGGACCAACCGCCGCGCCTGCTTCGTAGGTACTAACTAGTAGAATCACTATATACCACACAAAGTCTGTCTGTCCCTATGTATGCTTAGATCTTTAAAACTACGCAACGGATTTTGATGCGTTTTTTTTAAATAGGTAGAGTGATTCAAGAGGAAGGTTTATATGTATAATAAATAATAATAAAAAATAATAAAAAATAAAATAAAAATACTTTATTTCAGACCTAGTGATCCATAGTGTGTTAGTAACATGTGACTTAATACTAAATTGGTTAGTAACATCAAGTAAGTATAAAAATATTCTAAAATAATAAATTGGGCAACGCCCTTAATCTGTCCAATCCAATAAGAAAGGATTGGACAGTCAAACCTCCACGATATTGCCTTTAGGATGCTGTTGGCGCTTGCTCTCACCCTGTCTAATAGCGATGCTATCTTTTTGCGCATGATCGCCTGAAACCCGTCTACACGGGCTTCGGCGAACATGCCCGAGGCACTACACCTCCTCGGCAGCCCCAGCAACATTCTAAATGCATTATTGTATTGCACGCGCAGGGCGCTATAGGCTCGCTTTGTATACCTAACCCACAGGCTGCTCGAGTAAAAAGATTGTGTATACGCTTTAAAAAGCGTTATCTTTACTTCGTATGAACATCGAGCAAACCTGCGAGCAAGCATATTACTACGAACCGCTAACGCCCTGCGCTCTCTCTCAATATCCATATCATCTTTCAGGTCGCTCGTGATAATATGTCCCAGGTACTTGACCTTATCCACGACCAACAGCTGACTACCGCTTAGCTAGATAGGTGGTACATTATAGGGCTTAATTTTCCCTGCCCTAAAAATCATAACCTCACTTTTAGTGGGGTTGTACACAAGCCCATGTGCCCGGGCATACGCCTCGCAGGTAGCCAGGAGTTGTTCGATGGCTACAATAGAAGGGCCAAGCAGCACCATATCATCGGCATAGTTATATAATACAAACCCGTACCTTAATATTGCCCCTGCCACAAAGCTACATATACAATCAACTGGACCAACACACTAAAGACCTACACCAAAGATACTGGGAGGAGATAGACACATGCAGACAGACCAAAGAGATTCTGTCGAAACGCGACTACAAACTCACAACCACACTACTAAGGACACATAGAAACCAACTGCGCAAGATAGTGGGTATAATAACAGGGCACAACACCTTGAACAGACACCTTTATAACTTAGGCTTAAGCACCTAGGTTGTCCAAACACACTACGGGACGCAGTCAGCAACACCAAGGCACTCGCCAACTTTTTAGACGAGCTGGAGTGGTTAGAGTAGCGCCACACCGCCGTTTCACGCAAAATAATGGATGTCGACTTGCGGAAAACGCCCAGTATAACTAACTAACTAACATACCCGTGCAAAGCCGGGGCGGGTCGCTAGTCACTAATAATTATGCCAAGTGGTCGTCTGTCAATATCACGAAAAATTTCAATTAAATAAATACAAAATCCGATTCAGACGACCACTTAACTTCTTGAATGTACGTCAGAGGGGTAAACACGTAACGTTCCAAACGCGCGTTCGGTACAATTTAACCGTCAAGTTTCCATATAAAAAGTGACGCGCGTACAATGCGTTACGTGATCGACCTGCTGGACAATTATTTTTTTTAATTTTTTTCTTCATCATTATCATCATCATATCAGCCGAAAGACGTCCACTGCTGGACATAGGCCTCCCCCAAAGAGTGCCACAATGGCCGGTCCTGCGCCACCCGCATCCAGCGGACTCCCTTAGGTACTCAACAAAAATTACGATAAACTTAGTCTAAGTCTTCGCCAAACTTCATAACAGTTTGTTGGCGAATATACACTCTTTAAAGTTTAAACTAACTCACTTTTTATTCAACTAAGTATAATTTTCCCTAACAAAAAGTGACATTTAGATTTATGTATCTGACGCGTGTACAATGCGTTACTGTAATCTCCAGAACTCCTAAGGGAGAGCAGATTCATTAAGAGTAAAAAAGTTTCTGTCAAAAATTTAATTTTTGGTACAAGCTTTTATTTTCGACTGTACATTTCTGCATACCATCATCAAATACTCATTGAGACGATTCTAACGAGCCCAAACTCGAGGGGGTTGTGTCATTTTATTGCGGAGTTCCTATGGCCACCTTCCAGCTCCAGCATCAGATCAGCTCCATTCCATGTCATCATAATATTACATTGTCATGCGATATACATATGCATGCAAAATTTCAGCTCAATCGGAAACCGGGAAGTGGGTTAAATTTAACTTGCAAGATTTGATTACAGACATACAACGGGACGCAGGTGAAAGTAAATAAACGCTTGTAAAAACGTGATATTTTCTCTAGTTAGCATCACCATGAATACTCAAATCAATATAAGTAGGGTCGGTAAGGCGCTGGTGATTCTTGAAAGAGTTGCAAGCGTCCATAGCTTATGGTATCTATTGCGCCCCACCTCACCCGTCACTCCTAACGAAACTAGACCTCTGCCCCCCTATTCTGTAACTTGTTTTAAGCTCACCTCAACGCTCGTCCACAATTATACCTTGACACCGCGATGCGTAGTAATTAAGCGTAGGTAGAGGTCTAGTCCCTGATTACTCTTGGTTACTACGAACCGCGGCGTCAAGATATATTTGTGGGTGAACGGTGAGGTGAGGTAAAAGCAAGTTAAAGAATAGCGGGGCTGGTGACTAGAGTAAAGTGTTTCCCGACGCCTCCGCCGGCCATAGTGCCGCCAACGTAGGTAAGTAGGTACCGTACGTTAATCAGCCATTGTCTAAAGTTAATCACAAAGCCTAAATGATGCTTAGACTGCTTAGTACTTAATCCTAGGGCCTAACAATGTCCTATTTTACATATTGTTCCGGCTATAATAATTATAATAATAACCTTTGTGTCCTTAAATTAGGAGTTGATCGGCTTTGTATTAAATTGTATAAATATGCTGCTTGGGACCGCTTATACTTGGGATATTTTTGACTGCTAATATTAAACTAGAATAGGTTATATGCGCTTGTTTTATGGGTGTCGATACATTAACCCATTTAGGGCCCATGACGACAAATATGCGTCTGAGCGCTACGAGCGCTTTTCGCTACATACGTGGCTTAAGCTACTACGGACTACGGCGTAGCGCTACGAGATTAGCGTGGCCGTGAATGAGCTAAAGGTCATCACTTTTGAAATTTGCAGTGTTCCAGACTTATAAAAATGGCAAAAACAATTTCTAACAAGGATGTTGACTGATAGTCAAATTATAAACATTTTGTGGAACGCAAAAACGCTTTGTTAGTACCTATTAATACATACCTACCTTCGATATTTATAAAAAGTTATAACTTCACAATTTTCTATGAATGAATGAATGAATGTTTCTTTATTTCAGGCAATAAACCCATCACAAACTACATCTATGATCAAACAGCGTCCTTTTTTTGATATTCAGATAATTCATCATCATCATCATATTAGTCGTCCACTGTTGGACATATGCCTCCCCCAAAGAGTGCCAAAGTGACCGGTCCTGCGCCACCCGCTGTATGCTGGACTAAATATAATAATTCAGATAAACACGTTCAGTGCCGGGAACACAACTCTTGTGTGCCTACGCCGTAAGCGCTTTTAGACCAATCAAATTAGCTAAACCCGGACATAATTCGATAACTGTAATTTTCTTTTTCTATGATGTAAAGTATTGTTAGTTATAGTTAAAATAAAAAGAATTAAACATTTTAGGGTTCCGCGTCATTGTAAAAAAACCAAAAATCTAAATTTTTAACAAATTCTGATTTCATAAGTGCAGCATAATATGTAACTTTGTAAAAGTGCCTCTATTATGATATAACGCTTGCATTCCAGTTAAAGAAATCAAAATTAATCTAATTAATCAACCGGGACTATCAATAATAAAGAAAGTTCAGTAAGTTACACATTTTCTGGCTTATCTTACCAGAAATTATAGATAACTGCAATTTAACAAATTATTCTGAATAGTATATTATGTGTGTTGATAAATTATTAAAAATTAAACAGATTCTCTTTGCGGATTTCTAAAATCACAAATATTGGTAGTTTTTGGAAAACCAAAATACATAACTACTTAGAAAGTGTTTGATTTATGCGGTCAACATATTATTAGTACTATAAGAAACAAATTAAACAAAAAATATCCACGATTAATTCATATTTTTTCGTACTTAAGTTTTAATATGAACCTTATCTCTTGCAGAATAAGGCCGTCATTGCTTTGCGCCTCAACTACCGACCGTGCTGTCGCGAGTCGCAGGCATTCAAGGCCGAAACGCACTGACAGCGGTGGCGAAGCGGCGCGGGGTGGCGCGGAGGCGGTACTTGTAATGTTCGAGCTAATATGAAAGGATCCGAACGCTTTTTTCCCGGCCGGTATTCTGTGCGGACCCATTCGTATTAGATCGAACATTACAGCCGGTACCACCTCCACACTGCGCCGCGCCGCCGCTTCGCCACCGCTGTCAATGCGTTTCGGCCTTCATTTATTATGGATAGGTCAATGATTGTCAAACATTTATAAACACGAACGTGGCGTTTACCACGGTTCGGCTAGGGTGGAGATTTATTGAAATATTGTGTTCATTAGATCGATAATAACTAAGTTGTTCAGCATGAGACATAATTGTCGTGGAATGTCGATTACCTATTTATAAGCACTCAGTCTTCTGTATAGAATTATTTAAATAAAATATGTTACTTATGTGGGTGCAGAAAGGGGCATTATTGGAATGATTCTTATTCGAATAAACATT
Organism: Epinotia brunnichana; assembly: GCA_963854355.1. Taxonomy (NCBI): domain Eukaryota; kingdom Metazoa; phylum Arthropoda; class Insecta; order Lepidoptera; family Tortricidae; genus Epinotia; species Epinotia brunnichana. Next base: position 1,555,016 of record OY977954.1, on the reverse strand, counting down.
TATTCGCGAATAATTTATTCGTCTACACTTTCGAATGACGAATGATTTATTCTCATTTCATTCCAATAAATCCACGAATAATATTTAAGGATGCGGTTGCTCGTTGTAACACGTACACGAATTTAACACGATCACTACAAGTGTACCTATTTTCAAGTATTAATACCCTTTTCTACTAATTAACAATATTTTTGTGAGTTAAATGAGTCACTTCATGGGGCATTTAACAGGTTTGTTTCAATATGTCATGTGTGTGGGCTTGTCCATATATTACGTCGTCGTTTTTAGGGTTCCGTACTCAAAGAGTAAAACGGGACCCTATTACTAAGATTCCGCTGTCCGTCTGTCTGTCTGTCTGTCTGTCCGTCTGTCACCAGGCTGTATCTCACGAACCGTGATAGGTAGACAGTTGAAATTTTCACAGGTGATGTATTTCTGTTGCGGCTATAACAACAAATACTAAAAAACAGATTTTTTATTTTCTTTTTTTTTCTTATACAATCTTACACAAATCGATCTAGTCCCAAACTAAGCAAACTACTATGGGTACTAGACGACGATAAACATACTTATATAGATAAATAAATACATAAATACATAGAAAACATCCATGACTCTGGAGCACATATTTGTGCTCATCACACAAATAAATGCCCTTACCGGGATTCGAACCCGGGACCTCCGGCTACGCAGGCAGGGTCACTACGAGGGTCAAACTGAAAGTTTCGGGAATAAAAAAAAATATGCAGTAACATTGATTTAAGTATTTTTATTGTTTTTCAAAGTATTCTCTTTTATATTTTATGCACTTTTCCATGCGTTCAAACCAGTCGTTAAAACACTTATTGAACGCTGAAAAAGAGTCGACAAAATGGCCATTTTAAAAGCCTCCACTGCTTCTGCCGGTGTCTGAAACACCGCGCCCACCACGCAACTTATCCTTGATTTTGGGGAATGTGAAAAAATCGTTGGGATTTAGGTCAGGGCTGTATGGAGGATGGTCCAGTAGTTCGACTTTTTCACCTTCCAGGTACTCATTTGTTTTACGAGCGGTGTGAGGGCTGGCATTGTCGTGGTGAAGGATGATGCGGCGACTAGGCCTTTTTTCCTAAGTTCAGCAAAGACACTCGGCAAACCAATACTTGTATACCAATCGGCTTTGACCGTTCTACGATCTTCAAGTGGAACAGTAGCCACGTGACCCGATTCGGAGACAAACATAGCCACCATCTTCTTGGCCTTGCTGCGAGAGCGAATAACTTTTGTTGGCTTGAAGCTCGTCTTCGTTACCCCATACTCGAGATTGGTTTTTAGTTTCAGGCTCATATGCGTATATCCAAGACTCGTCACCTGATACGACCCTAAAAACTGCATTTGAGCTTCCTCCGTTGAATTTATTCAATGTTTTGCGGCACCAATTGACACGAGTCGTTTTCTGCTCGTCAGACAATAAGTGCGGGATCCAACGGGAAAACAACTTTCGCACGCCTAGTTCTTCCTGTAAAATAACTTGTATCTGACTCATTCCAATCCCCAAAGACTCCTGAATTTCCCGATATGTCACATACCTGTCTTCTTTTATCAGCTGACTCACAATGTGGACGTTTTCTTGCGTAACTGCCGATTTTGGTCGACCTTCACGCGCGTCGTCCGTGAGGGATACTCGGCCACGTTGAAATTCTGAATACCACCTGTATATTGTCGTCTTTGAAGGTGTTTCATTACTAAAAGCAGCAATCATCCGGTCTCCACATTGTTTTTGTGTTCATCCACTTTGAAAGTCGTAATAAATTTTTACGGGACAATTCCATCTTCAGCGGCAACTCAACAACTCGAGAAAACAATTGAAACTGAACCATTGTTTTGTTAGGGTTCCGTACTCAAGGAGTAAAACGGGACACTATTACTAAGACTCCGCTGTCTGTCTGTCTGTCTGTCTGTCAGTCTGTCTGTCTGTCCGTCTGTCACCAGGCTGTGTCTCAACAACAGTGATAGTTTGACAGCTGAAATTTTCACAGATTATGTATTTCTGTTGCCGCTATAACAACAAATACTAAAAACCAGTTTTTTTTTCTTTTACAATCTCACACAAATCGGCTTAGTTCCAAACTAAGCAAAGCTTGTATTATGGGTACTAGACGAACGATAAACATACTTATATAGATAAATAAATACCTAAATACACAGAAAACATCCATGACTCAGGACTTGGCCGGTTGTTTTTTGTCAATTCTTGACCCCCCCTCCTATCATCATCCTGTTAATTCCTAAATGGACACTACCCGCCTCATAAAATGACTACCGTCATCCAATAGACCCCCCCCCCTGTTTTGAAATGACGTAATTTATGGACAGCCACTGTCTGTAATTGGATCAATGTTATGTTATTAGAGGCGATTACGCATGTAAGATTGTTCAACTATATACCTGTAATTGTACATTGTATGTACTTAATCATGTTATATTCTGATCTGTGTGTTTTTAGGGTTCCGTGCCTCGAAATAGAAAAACGGAACCCTTATAGGATCACTTTGTTGTCCGTCCGTCCGTCTGTCAATACCCTTTTTCTCAGGAACGCTTGGAGGTATCAATCATTAAAAGTTTGAATTCCTGTGCATAGTGTGTGCATACATTATTTTAGAATTAATATTTTTTATATTAATGTTGCTGTGCCCTAACAGGGTTATGCTGGAACTGTATTTATATGTAACATCTTGTAAGACCCATACTGCAACAAATAAATGAATAAAGCTGAAATTTATATCAAATACTCAGGTTTACTGTCTTTTGGAGCTGTGAAAAAATCAAACTTCTAAGCCAACGCAATCAAAAGATACAGCCGTTTATGCCGCAAATTTCCGCAAGTTTTCGAAACCCGCAAGGGAATCAAAACCTACTTCCCGTGCACTCAGAAACTTGAAATTTGGTGCGAAGCAACGCCCTATAGCACATATAAAGGAAAAATAGCAAAAACCGTAAATTTTTAGTTACATCACTGAAAATTGTATGTCCAGTATATACTGACACGTACTAAGTATGTGAATACATACTTAGTGAGTGTCAGTTTATAGTGGACTTGGTTTTATTGTACGGGGTGGTCCGGAACCCTCGGTGCGCGAGTCTGACTCGCACTTGACCGGTTTTTTTTTCACCCGTGGTAAAGCCGAAATAGTAAAAATAAAACAGGTGAAATAATTACAATTAATATCCGTTCACCATGCACGGCGATGTTAATTGGTACCCTTGATTTTTTAATTTTTTTTTTATTTATTGACCAATATAATCTGAGTAGTACATTTTGGTATACATTTTTTCACCAGCGGAAACCTCTAGGGTTTATATGCTGATGAATAGTTCGCTATGGTACATTAATTTACTTGAATACATCACCGTTATAGACTCATAATTATTACAATACACTCGTATTGGGTTCAGATAACGTCAGATACCTTTTGATACTAGGTTTCGATTGTAAGCTATTTACGTATTTATGCTGTAGTTCTTTTGGTAGTTGGTTTATTATATAAGGAAGAAGATATTTGACGTTTCTTGTCCCATGCACATTGACAAAATTAGGTAATTTGAACATAGCTCGTTTTGGTAAATTTTGTCTAAGGTTGCTTTTTCTTACATATAATACTAAATGCTCTTTGTACGCATACTCTTCCCTTAAAATACATAGTTTAACTTTATTGAACACTGATGATTGATTGATGAAGCGGTAACCTTTTTCTAACAAATTTAGAAACTTGGTATCTCTGTTCTGTCTGTAGGAAATTATTACGTTTTTGAGATATATTCCATTAAAAAGCATTCCTACAATATTCGTTCAATATATTATTCCCGAAAAGCATTACGAATGATTATGCGAATGAAGAAGTTATTCGCGAATAAATATTGGCGAATAATTATTCGAAATATTTATTCGTCATTCGCAAATAATCCTATTTATTCTTAAACGTTATTCGTATTCGAATAAATTTATCCCATCTCTGGGTGGGTGACAATAAGCATATCTTCTCTTTTTTTTGGCGTTCTGGCCTGTCGGCTCAATTTTGCCAATAAGGATATCGACTACCGTAGGCTCAAAGGGCGTAAGGGACGAAATGCCCATGCCCATATCCCGTGAACTCTCAATCTTGAAATTTGGTACGAAGTATTTATAGCACAAATAAAGGAAAAATTGCGAAAACCGTAAATTTTTAGTTACATCACTGAAAATTTGATGTCCAGTATAAACTGACACGCACTAAGTATGTAAATACATACTTAGTGAGTGTCAGTTTATAGTGGACCTGTTTCTATTGTACGGGGTGGTCCGGAACACTTGACCGGTTTTTTTTATGCTAACCACGATCATGACATCATCTCTTTCATTTACTTAACAGTTAAGAGTTTACTTATGTTTTCGATGATAAAAGCAAATCAATCGTTCCTTACGCCCTTTGGACCAGAGTTTTCAAAGGGCGTAAGGGACAAACTGTGATTTTTTCATTAGAGCTAAAAATCCTACAATTAGGATATTCCGTTATATTTGTTTTATTTGTACACGGCGCGGTCGGTGCAAAACACGTAATTGAAATAAACTCGTTAAGACGGGTTCGCCGTGCGCTCGCCCGCTGGCGCTCCACTCTCTCCCCGCCTCGCACCCACCGCATGCATCTGGCTCCACGAGAAGGTCGCGAGTATTTTCAATTAAATTTTCAATTTCTTAAGCGTGAAATTAACATGCTTGATTTTGATGAAATCATGATTATCGTTCACAAAAGGCTATTAGTAAACAAAAAAATCATAGTTACTATTTATAATTACTGAGAAATACATTATTATTAAAACGTTACAAATAAATGTTTAAATATTGTCTTAAATGTCTAAAAAGACGCAATATAGCTTAAACAGATAAAAACATCATAGTTACCATTTTGGCTTGTCTAGATAATGAGATCAGAGGAAAACTGTGAAAAAAAACGTATATGCGAATTTGATTTCAGTTTAATTTTGCTATTAAGTGATCGAATTTGAATGCACCTCAAAGTTATACTAACAAGGTACTTGGTTACCTTTTTTACTTTTAGGAAAAAGTTAGGTAGTGTACGTTAACTCGTGTTTTTTTTAACTACGGTTACGATCGCGGATTTTTTACTTAATATATTTCATTAATATTTGATACTGAATAGTAAAATCCGATAAAACAATAAAAACAACGAGTTTACGAATTATGTCCAGGGTAAGCTAATTTGATTGGTCTATTTCCGCTACATACGAGGGAAACCACGAGATCGGCTACGAGCGTAGCGGGTAGCGATTCCCGGCGGTGAATGTGTTAATGTTTAAAAAATCTTCTACATGAGTTTTGTATATTTGTAAGGTAAATGCCCCAATGCCCGACACCTTAATGCCTAATAGTTAACACCTATTGTTCACCTGTGTTGTTTTGACATAATGTTAGCTATGTATTAAGCCAGTGACGGCACTGGGACGTTTACCTTAATGTCCGAATAATACATTTTTACTGTTGTCAACTGCCATACTACCTACTGCAATTTAAATTGTGCCCATTGAGAACAATGGAACATAGCATCTGAATGTGCTTGACGTGGTGGAAAAATGTCGTCTTTTGTTCCAACATTCCGGTCCAACAATACAGACGAGTGGAGCGAGTGGGCATTTACGTGGTTTAAAGCATTTTTGTATTGATGCGAATGTCCAATTATATGCTGGCTTCATTTCATAGGTCAATTTAAAAGGATAAGTTGTACGACGACGGTAGCAAACAAGTGTACCTACTGCCTGTCTCATAGACGCTTTCTATTCCAGTAAAATCACAAGTGCGTTGCTAACCCTTTAAGATGTGTACAATTACGAATAAATGAATATAAATATATAAACTATTTTCTTGTAGAACCGCATAATGTTAATCCATAACTGGAGCATTCGAGGGAAGAAATTTCTCTGAAACCGTACCGTGCGCGACCATGAAGGTTCAAGGGTATTGGCCATTTAGGTACCTACCCTATTAATTTATTTGAAGATGTGGTTAATTTTCTCTGCGAGTGTCTATTCAAAAGTTATCCTTTGGTTATTGCCATTAATATTCAGTTTAATAAAACAGGGTTGGTTTTATTTAACTGAATATTATTGAAAATAAATAGTTTTTATTTAACATGGATGAATTTATTTAAGGTGCCCAACACTTTATAAAAGTGTCATTACACTTTGAATTTTCTAGCTTGGCAGCAAAGTCGCTTTTTGATTGAAATACTTTAACAGCTCAGCCAAGTGAAATAAATTTAAGTATACACACACATATGGTCTAGTCTAGCTCGAGGCTACACTTGCAGAAAACTACGAAGTAACGTCGGTATAAAAACATACGTTTTAAATCGTGTTGAATATTTTTATTTGACCAAGGTTCCTTTTTACAGACTACAATACTGTTATAAAAGAACCTAATAAAAAGAGTTCTCTGACGTTAATTATAAACAGTCTAATTTTCTGTATTTAACTTTTTCCAAACTTATGCGGCTTAGTCTATTTACATTAAATTTAGTTTGGATGTTGATACTTGGAATAGAAAATACGATACTTTTCATTCTGAAAACGATTCCCTAAGGGAATGAAAGGAGCAAAATAGGCGAAACAAGATAATATTTACAATCAAATAAAAATTAATCTCTTTATTGCACACCTCACAATACAAAAATATTTTTCCAACGCAGCGAATATTAAGCAACGGCAAACAACAGTCAGTCTTATCGTTAAGAAGCAATCTCTTCAAAACAGTCGCGATAAACAGATTCAATGCCGAGAAACGTCAGTCTTGTAATCGCTGTCCCCATTTATTTGAAACGGATTTCTGTCCAAAACAATCACGGGATAAAATAATTAGGCTGATGGAATAAAACAACATTTTGAGGATTACCTACTCGAAAAGTTGTGAAGTGAAATATGATGGGAGTCGTTAAAAGCTTTTATTAATTAACATTTTCGTGTATAATCATTTGGCAACTCTCAGTTCAAGCTAAAAATTATTTCGTCCTTGTTTTTACAAAAGTAGGTATTATGTTTACATGCACTGTTCGTATAGAAGTAAAAGTCCGTGGGCGACCGAGCTCCGCTCGGGTGAAAATAAATAAAATACGGTAAAAACGAATTTTCTAAGACATGAGACCTAGCTAGATCGGTTTCTCGCCCCCGTAAACCCCTATATTCGAAATTTCATCGAAATCGTTAGAGCCATTTCCTAGAACGTGATTGCAAATATATATATATTATACAAATATTGCTCGTTTAATAGTATAGGATGTATTTATTCACAAGAACATAAAAAAAAATACAATTAAAATACATTTGATAATCAAGAACTAGTCAAAACTCCCCAATCCTCCACCGCTTGGGCTCCTAAAAGAAGATGATTTTTTTTTGTTCCGGGACCTATCGTGTGTGATATCAAATGAAAGGGCTTTGTGAGCCGATTCTAAAAAATATAACACTTCATTACAGTTTAGTAATTTTTTTTTTATTAAAATAATAGTATTTTATGCAACTGTTGTATAAGAAGGTCTTAAAAGGCGAGTGGCGTGGGTTGCGATGCGAGCCTTGGCGAGCATCGCAATTAAAGACGCCACGAGCGTTTTTAGACCAGTTATACACCGTTGCATACAACACTTTTTCTACGACAAATTTTAAATAAATAGCAGACTACAGAATAGTTAAACTTTTCAGGCAGCAAGTTTTCTATTCGCACTTTTGTTACTCACGCAATTTTTTCAAGAGTGCAGTTATTAATTTCTTCGACCATTTTAAAAGAAACGTACACTTTTGTCTTCACAAACACGAATAAAATCTTAATAGTTTAGGACTAATAGTTTATCATCTTTCGTCTTTTCATTTTGAACTGTATTTTGGTGGGAAATCAGAAATGTGACACCTCTTGCTTATGGTTTGTTTTGTTTTTAATTTGTTTGCACTTGCCATCCGAACCAAACCTAATCCGGACCCGGACCGAATTCAAGCTGTTTATTTTTATAAATAATACCAAGAATTTATAAAACATGTAATTTAACACACAATAGATGATGATTTATTATTATTGTAGTAAATAATTTATAATATACAAATGTTAAATCGTAAATAAATACTTTTATTTCGAAATATTTGTTTATGAAGTTGGCACCACTGCAATATAGCGGCCGATTTAAAAAAAAGTTAAACAGTGCTTTTATGAAAAATGTATGAACCAAAAAAGTACGCTAAACAGTTCGTTTTTGGGCCATAGAGCATAGAGTTTTTCGACGACTTATTAGTGGTGTCATTGTATTTGAGCTACAGCCTATATAAATGACAGATAACGGTACAGGATTAGAAAAAAATAATTATCAAAACATAAAGTTTGGGCTCCTCCAAATACGATACGGTTGAATACTTTTTTTGTAAAATATACCTCAAATGATACCTAATACCCTCATATCTAACCCCGAGAAAGCAATTTTGAAAATATTCACATTTCGTTTTTTTGTAAGTCGTTGTTCGTTTTTTTACTTTGTTTTTCTGAATCCTTTCTTCCATGGATGTAACTTACAAATACTAACGTTTTGAAACCGAACTTAAAGAGACATACTGAAAACCCCAAAGTCGTCTTTCCTATGGTCAAAACTCAATAGCATTTGAACATGTAATTTAATAATTTAATCACACAGTATGTAAAAGTGGAGAAGCCGTATATGCGAATTATGAGACCACCCAAGAAATAGGCGTTTTAACCCTTAAATAAAACTATGTCTACTGCAAAGACACTGACCTAAATATCTGTATGACCCTAAGCCCTAAACCAGGGGTCGGCAACAGGCAGCCCGCGAGACCCTTGCTTGCGGCCCGCGAGCCTTCCTGTCTGTTTTGTATGTTAAGGTCATTGAATTCAGAATTTTGGAATTGCCTGATAAAGTCACAAATAATCAAGAAGTGCGGCCCGCGTCATTTTTGCTAGCTCCTAGGTGGCCCTTGGTTACTAAAACGATGACTGTTTTGCAGGAGCCAGGCAACAGCAGCAACGAAGGCAAGACGGACTCGGAGCCAGGGTCACCGCTCAGCGTCCACGCGCCGACCTTCTCCAGACAGCCCAGCAATTGCGAGAGCAGGAAGTCTAATGATTCCACCCATGTGAGTAAATAGATAAGATACTAAGAATCCCGCTCCTTACAACCACTATTGGCCACCACTCAACGCGAACACACTGCCTCACATGTAGGCACTAGATGCCGCTACTGTTCGCGGCTCTAGTAGTGAGCGCGAGCCACTCCCGCAGTGCGAGCCACTCCCGCAGTGCGAGCCACTCCCGCAGTGCGAGCCACTCCCGCAGCGCGAGCCACTCCCGCAGCGCGAGCCACTCCCGCAGCGCGAGCCACTCCCGCAGCGCGAGCCACTCCCGCAGCGCAAGCCTTTCCCGCAGCGCAAGCCACTCCCGCAGTGCGAGCCACTCCCGCAGCGCGAGCCACTCCCGCAGTGCGAGCCACTCCCGCAGCGCGAGCCACTCCCGCAGCGCGAGCCACTCCCGCAGCGTGTGGCTCAGACGCGGCCACTAAACGCACGGTGTGCGCCGGTGCTATACAAATCTCGTCTGTGTGTCTCCACTAGTGGTTCAAGGGTCATTTACATGGTGCAACCACTCGTATGCGATTTTCATTAGCAACATTTTATATAAGTATAATAATATAATAAACCATTTATCTCAGGCATCAAAGGCTCATAGTAACTAATACGTTATTAAGGGGCTCCACGCGCTTTTTGACTAGTTTTGATGAGTTTTGAGTTGATATTCCTCCGTCATTACAATAGATATATTTATACCACAAACGTTAATCGGTTCTTCAATACTTTATCTACTTTTGCAAGAGAGTTTTTTGAAAAAAAAAATATTTATTTTTCTATGATTTATTCAAACATGGTCCAAAAAAGCTCTGTTTTCGATATTAGTATGTTGTTTATGCACTTTTATGTATGAAATTTACCTGTAACTGTTCCTTTGTGACGTTTCTAACAACCCAAGAGAGTTTTTTTTTATTTTTAACTCATTTTTACAAAAGTTACGTCCAAAAAGCTGGTTTTTTGGCCTAAAACTGCTAAAGTTTAGTGCCATATATCTCAAAAACGATGAGTTTTGAAGTAAATATGGGATACTATTTCGGTTGACCTCGTTGTTGCTAATACAGATCGAAGGTCATTGGGAGCTGTGAGCCCCTTAAAGTGTGTTTGTAGAATACAGTTATAAAATTAACAAACAAATTCAGGCGACAAAACAGCGTGAGCTCCGTTGCGTCGTCAACGCTGGTGTAGGATTCGGTAGGTGGCCCCGGAACCGCCGAAACAAGACACCCTTCTGTTTTATGTTCCCAACTGCCGTAGCAGTGATACCTAGGTAGAGAAACATTCTTTACGTCATACCTGGCCATAAAGTAGGAATTACCGCACGCTATGCGTGCGGAAAACCCCACTTCCTGGCCAGATAGAGACGTAAAATGTTGTACTCACCACGGGCGGTAATAAAGAAAGCCTCAGAGCGCATATTTATCGCCCTTGCCTTCGGCTCGGGCGTCAAATACCTGCGATCTGAGACATTCTTTGTTTAACCGCCCTAGGTATAAGTAATGTACTATTATCTACGCACATATCATTAGTGCTCTAAAATGCGTTCAGAAACCGTCGGTAATGACCAGCATTATTACTACCAGTTTTACTATGACAACTGTCTTGTCTGTGGTAGTAGGTAAAATCTGTACTGTAATGTTATTACAGTACCTACAGATTTTGGTATCGTTATGAGTTTAAATTTGGAACAGCTGTCAAAACTCACGTGGTCTCTATTCTAGTATCTATAGGGTTCAATTTTTTTTTTATACCTATCTATAGATATTAAAACAGTTATCGATACGAAACGTCAATTTATTATGTTTTTTAATTTTAGTTTTTTAACATATTTTTTTTATTTTTTTCTCTTTTTTACTTTTTTACCTTTTTTTTCTTTTTTTTTCACTTTATTTTTTTTACCTTATTCCCATTTTTAGCTTTTTTACTTTTTTCCACTTTTTTTTTTCACTTTTTTCAATTGTTTGCACTTTTTTATAATGTTTTAACTTTTTGTGCATTTTTTTAAAATTTTTTTTCTTTTTTTAAACTTTTTCTATCTTTTTTTTTACCTTTTCTAACTTTTTTTTACTTTTTTCATTTTTATTCCTTTTTTAACTTTTTTTTAACTTTTTAAACTTTTTTTTCACTTTTTTGTTACTTTTTTAACTTTTTTCCTTTTTTTTAATTTTATCACTGTTTTTGTTGCTTTTTTAACTGTTTTTACTGTTTCTTACTTTTTTCACTTTGTTTACTTTTTCTAACTTTTTTTTCACTATTTTCCTTTTTTTTAGATTTTTTTTCTTTTTTTTTAGGATTATTTACAGGTAGCACTCGTAACAATGCAGGTCATTTTCCTACGGCTTCTGAACCCATCTTAGAGTACTTATGATATGTGTTTAGCTAAAGTAGTGTATGCAACTGTACATTATTAGGCCTTAAAACACTCGTGTGATCCTATTATGACGCTCGCTGACTCTCATTATGTATCAGTACCATAAACGACTATTGAAAACAAATTTAAGGTTGATATTGAACTCAATTCTCACCGCCTTTCAAGTTCGTACTTCTATTGTTTCCGAATCTCTGAAGTCTCTCAATAGACTTAAGTTATTTGTATGGCCATTGTTTTTACTTTGAACATTCCGCACTTGTTCCACAAAGGCCATAGCCGGGGGCTACCTAAAGCAACAACGTTTATATTCTCAAATTCAGCTATTAACCCTAATCAAGGGAGACGGTTTACAAAGGTCAGTTTGGTACTTTCAGTTTAGCAATGGAAGTTATACCAAACGAACTCGTTAACGATTACAATGGAATCTTTGTTATAATTTGAACTTATCAGCAACTTAATAATAATATGTGTTCACTTTGACGATCGGTTAGCCTAGTGGGTAGTGACGCTGCCTACGAAGCTGAAGGTCCTGGGTTCGAATCCCGGTAAGGGCAAATATTTGTGTGACGAGCATGAATATTAGTTTCCGAGTCTTGGATGTTTTCTATGTATTTTAAGTATTTAAGTCTATTAAATATGTCGTCGTGTAGTACCCATAACACAAGCCTTATTGAACGTACTATGGGGCTAGTTCGATTAATGTAATATTGTCCCCTAGTATTTATTTATAGCTACATAAATAAGACTTTCAATTTAAAACATGCACTCAAATCGGTTCATCCGTTTAGTTACGATGACACAGACAGACCACAGATAGACACATATATACATAGATGTACCCCGTTTCCCTCGAGGGTTAAAAATAAAAGTCGAAATTAACTGTGCATAAATAAAGGCTTGTTTACATAAATGCTAGGCATATTTTTTACTTGAATTGATACAGATTTTTTTGTACAGTTATTAATGCTGTTAAGGCGCTGTCAACACCAAAAACGCGCACACTGTATATTTTGTATCGGAGTAAGCGAGAGCGAGTGTTACTTGAGCGGCCAGGTTTTAGACGAAAATAATGAATAAATATTGAAATAAAAAAAAGTGTGGATTATTTGTGAAATATGGCTCGTCAGCGGTTTAGGTAAGAATATGTGGACTTCATGTTTTTAATTGCAGACCCATACGTCAAAAAAATAAGGACATAGAACCGTTTAAGATGATTTTAAGACCAATCTTTGTAATTATTTTCTATCGAGCCGATTTCATCCAATTATGCTTCGAGTCCGTCTACGGTCTTGGAAATATGATGAATATTAACTTATTTTTTGATACAAATAGATAGATAGATTTATTTTACAAATAGTTTTTCTTAAACAACTGCTTAAATAATATCAATTTCAACAAATTTGGTCTTGTCAGCCTCTTAAAAATAAAAGTCGAAATTAACTGTGCATAAATCAAGGCTTGTTTACATAAATGCTAGGGATATTTTTTACTTTAATTTTGTACAGATGGTTATTTGGCGTGTTTCGTGGCAGATTTTATATACTGATCTCTGTCCACGTAGGTCATGAATAAATGTCAATTCTATTTCAACTTTTACACTGGCAGCGAGGCGAGATTAAATTAAAACTGTAAAACAAAAGACCGGTTTCGGAAATTTCTCGCTAGGTAGGTACAGAGCCTCGCCCCGAGAAAAAATATGATGCAACTCATTTCGTAAATGTCCAATATATTTTTACAACAGCCAGCAGCCTGATAAAAATAAAATGATGTTCCTTTGATTTAAACCAACGACGCATGGTATTGGATGTCCGAGTTCATTTATCAGAACCACAATTCGGTTCATGTCTTTCACATCTCAATAGCGTTTCAATATTCGTTTCGCTCTCTTTCTGACACGTTAGCTCAGCTCACGTAGGAGTGGGACACAGATGTCAATTCAATTCAATTTAATCAATTTTATTTCGGACAAAGTCCATAAATTGTTAGTAACATATTACTTAATTCTAGGGTTAGTATTAATATTAATATAGGTCTAGGTGTAAATACATAGGGGGACATGCAGCTGCACCCAGTGCCTCAGCCACGGTGAGTCCGACTGGTCGGCCAGCGTGCACAGGATGGTATTCGAGCTGGCGCGCCACCGTCTCAGTAGCGAGCAACACCGCTTCCTGTTGATCGCGTGGAAGCCGTCGATCCATATAAATGTGACTGAGATTGGAAGCGAGGGATATACTCGTAAATATGTAGACTCCCTGAAGGTGCCGTACCTACTCGTATCTATTACCCGTGCAATCTGTCTAAGTGAGTTCTCGGGACGAACAAGCCTTTGTTTTGTTTGTTGGATGACAAATGACAACAAACAAGTTTTGTGGATTAGTTCCACAGGCTGTTTCTATTGTCAATGTCATTGGATGTGTACAGTCGCCATCACATATACATAGGTACACTATAGGTGTTCAAAAATATCGGCACATGCACCCTAATGCCTTGAAAATAGAGGTGTGTTCCGATGTTTGTGAGCTGCTTGTTTGCTCCGATGTATATGATGGCGACTGTACATCCACGAGCCAAATGTAACCAACAGCGCATGCGTGATTTACTCGGGATCGAATAATGCATACAATTTTGTAGGTACAATACAATAGTAGTAGTGACGTGACCTTTCACAAGAAGCTACACGGTAGCCTAGTGGTTCAGGCATGCGGCTGTCAAGCGGCGGTCGTGGGTTCGAATCCCGGCTCGTACCAATGAGTTTTTCGGAACTTATTACGGAATATTTACCGTTAGCTTTTCGGTGAAGGAATACACCGTGAGGAAACCGGTCTAATCCCACTAATAGACCAAACAAATTAGCTAAACCCGGACATAATTCGATAACTGTAATTTTCTTTTTCTATGATGTAAAGTATTGTTAGTTATAGCTAAAATAAAAAGAATTAAACATTTTAGGGTTCCGCGTCGCTGTAAAAAATCCAAAAATCTAAATTTTTTACAAATTCTGATTTCATAAGTGCAGCGTAATATGTAACTTTGTAAAAGTGCCTCTATTATGATAGGACGCTTGCATTTCAGTTAAAGAAATCAAAATTAAACTAATTAATCAACCGGGACTATCATTAAGAAAGAAAGTTCAGTAAATTACACATTTTCTGGCTTTTCTTACCAGAAATTATAGATAACTACAATTTTACAATTTATTCGGAATAGTATTTTATGTGTGTTGATCAATTATAAAAAATTAAACAGATACTCTTTGCGGAATTCTAAAGTCACAAATATTGGTAGTTTTTGGAAAACCAAAATACATAACTACTTGTAAAGTGTTTGATTTATCCTGTCAACATATTATTAGTACTATAAGAAACAAATTAAACAAAAAATATCCACGATTATTAATTAATTCATATTTTTTCTTACTTAAGTTTTAATATGAACGTTATATCTTGCAGAATAAGGCCGTCATTGCTTTGTGCCTCAACTACCGACCGTGCTGTGGCGAGTCGCAGGCATTAAAGGCCAAAACGCACTGACAGCGGTGGCGAAGCGGCGCGGGGCGGCGCGGAGGCGTTACTTGTAATGTTCGAGCTAATATGAAAGGATCCGAACGGTTTTTTCCCGGCCGGTATTCTGTGCGGACGGACGCTTTCGTATTAGAGAAGAACATTACAGCCGGTACCACCTCCACGCTGCGCCGCGCCGCTTCGCCACCGCTGTCAATGCGTTTCGGCCTTCATTTATTATGGGTAGGTCAATGATTGTCAAACATTTATAAACACGAACGTGGCGTGCACCACGGTTCGGCTAGGGTGGAGATTTATTGAAATATTGTGTTCATTATATCGATAATAACTAAATTGTTCAGCATGAGACATAATTGTCGTGGAATCTCGATTACCTATTTATAAGCGCTCAGTCTTCTGTACATAATTATTTAAATAGAATATGTTACTTATGTGGGTGCAGAAAGGGGCTTTATTCGAATAAAAATTTAAAATAATTTATTCGCGTATAATTTATTCGTCTACACTTTCGAATGAAGAATGATTTATTCTCATTTCATTCGAATAAATAGATACCACGAATATATAATTAAATAAATACATAGAAAACATCTATGACTCAGGAACAAATAATTGTGCTCATCACACAAATGCCCTTACCGGGATTCGAACCCGGGACCTCCGGCTACGTAGGCAGGGTCACTACGAGGGTCAAACTGAAAGTTTCGGGAATAGAAAAAAATATGCAGTTACATTGAATAAAAGTTTTTTTTTAAAGTATTCTCTTTTATATTATAATGCGTTCAAACCATTCGTTAAAACAATTATTGAACGCTGAAAAAGGGTCGACAAAATGGCCACTGAAGTGAAGGCTTTTTCACTGCTTCTGCCGGTATCTGAAACCGCTGACCACGCGATAGGTACGTTGCGTGGTCAGCGTTTCAGACACCGGTGATAACGTCATAAAGCCGAACGCTCGGCTCAGGCGGAACGGGACAATGATTCATATTTTTACGTGCATGCTGCTGGTGTTCAATTGTTCATCGGTAAGACGTTATCACGTCAATAGAAAAAACAGAGCAACTAGAACGTTTTTCATACCAAGTCTCCAATATTTTTTTTTTCTATTTGGTATTATTTATTGCAACAGAAACAAGTTTCCGACCTAGATATGGCAGATCCTATTGTATATAAAAAGTTTCATGTTATTCTAGTGTGCCGTTTTAAAATGAGAACCAAACTTCGTTTGTATGGAGAGTCGACTTGAGTCGACCATGCTGGGGACTCTTACAGTCAGCATCAAAAGTAACTACGCAATCTAAGACGTCAAAAGGTCTTATTCCCTTTTAATAATGACTTTTGACGTTGGAGCTGTGAAAAAAATCAAACTTCTAAGCCAACGCAATCATAAGATTTATGCCGCAAATTTCCGCAAGTTTTCGAAACCCGCATAATCAAAACCTACAGGGTACTTCCCGTGAACTCAGAAACTTGAAATTTGGTGCGAAGCAACGCCTTATAGAACAGATAAAGGAAAACATTGCGAAAACCGTAAATTATTAGTTACATCACTGAAAATTTAATGTGCAGTACAGTAGACGGCAAACTTCGTGCGCAAATGAGGGGAAGTGGGGGGGCAGCTTGCACGTACAATTCGCCTTTGCGCAGGCAAGGTCATTTGCGCACGAAGTTTGCCGTCTACTGTATAAACTGACACGCATTAAGTATGTGAATACATACTTAGTGAGTGTCAGTTTATAGTGGACTTGTTTCTATTGTATAGGGTGGTCTGGAACCCTCGGTGCGCGAGTCTGACTCGCACTTCACAGGTTTTTTTTGTCACCCGTGTTAAAGCCAAAATAGAAAAAATAAAAGAGGTGAAATAATTACAATTAATATCCGTTTCACCTTTGCACGGCGATGTTAATTGGTACCCTTGATTGAGCGGTCACCTCTTTCTAACAAATTTTAAAACTAGGTATCACTGTTCTGTCTGTATTAGGATATTACGTTTTTGAGATATATTTCATTAAAAAGCATTCCTACAATATTCGTTAAAAAATATATTCCCGAAAAGCATTACGAATGGTTATGCGAATAAAGAAGTTATTCGCGAATAATCCTATTTATTCTTAAACGTTATTCGTATTCGAATAAATTTTGCCCATCTCTGGGTGGGTGGCAATAAGCATATCGACTACCGTAGGCTCAAAGGGCGTAAGGGACAAAATATCGAAAATGAGCTAAAATGCAGTCATACTCAGTTTTTTTCTCTCTATCGGTTGGTATAGATAACGTCCCGATAGCTTGAAAAAATTGTCCGTTACAACCATGAAAAATATTGCGTTGATACTCAATTTTACCGAGCATTTTTGTCATATCCAATCAAATAAGAAACGTCTCTGATACATTTTGTCGTAACTCTCAGTTCATTGTAAGATACGCCATTTTGCTTTGTGAACTTTTTCACAAATGTGTCTGTTACACCAAAATACTCTTGTTTTAAATATTAAATAAGTCTGGATACGCTAATTTGTAATTTCATAAATCGAATAATTCTTAGCTTTAACTTATTAGGGTTCCGTACCTCGAAAGGAAAAAACGGAACCCTTATAGGATCACTTTGTTGTCCGTCCGTCCGTCCATCAGTCTGTCAAAACCCTTTTTCTCAGGAACGCGTGGAGGTATCCAGCTGAAATTTATATCAAATACTCAAGTCTACTGTCTCTTGGAGCTGTGAAAAAAACAAACTTCTAAGCCAACGAAATCAAAAAATACAGCCGTTTAATTTCCGCAAATTGTCAAAACCCGCAAGGTAATCAAAACCTAAAGGGTACTTCCCGTGAACTCTGAATCTTGAAATTTAGTACGAAGCATTTATAGCACATAACTAATGGAATAAGTTTTTGTCAAAAATTTCATTTTTAGTACAAGCTTTTATTGCCGACTCTACTTTTCTGCATACCATCATCAACTATACATTAAGACTATTCTAACGAGCCTAAACTCGATGGGGTTGTGTCGTTTTATTGCGGATTTCCTATGGCCAACTTCCTGCTCCAGCATCAGATTAGCTCCAAATCATCATAATATTGTATTGTCATGCGATATACATATGCAAGCAAAATTTCAGCTCAATTGGATAACGGGAAGTGACTGAAAAATGGATTACAAATTTTGACGGACAACTTACATACATACGAACAGTGCAAGTTAATATAAAGCTTGTAAAAATTGCGAAAATTGTACATTTTTAGTTACATCACTGAACATTTGATGTCCAGTATAAACTGACACGCACTAAGTATGTGAATACGTACTTAGTGAAATCCTACAATTAGGATATTCCATTATATGTATTTGTTTTATTTGTACACGGCGCGGTCGGTGCAAAACACGTAATTGAAATAAACTCGTTATGACGTGTTCGCCGTGCGCTCACCCGCTGGCGCCCCACACTCTCCCCGCCTCGCACCCACCGCGTGCACCTGGCTCCACTACAAGGTCGCGAGTATTTTCAATAAAATTTTCAATTTCTTAAGCGTGAAATTAACATGCTTAATTTTGATGAAAACATGATTATCGTACACAAAAAGCTATTAGTAAACAAAAATTTCATAGTTACTATTTATAACTACCGAGAAATACATTATTATTAAAACGTTAAAAATAAATGATTAATTTTTGTCTTAAATGTCTAAAAACACTCAATATAGCTTAAACAGATAAAAATATCATAGTTACCATTTTGGCTTGTCTATATAATGAGATCAGAGGAAAACTGTGAAAAAAAACGTATATGCGAATTTCATTTCAGTTTAATTTTTCTATTAAGTGATCGCATTTTAATGCACCTCAAAGTTATACTAACAAGGTATTTGGTTACCTTTTTTACTTTTAGGAAAAAGTTAGGTAGTGTACGTTAACTCGTGTTTTTTTTAAATACGGTTACGATCGCGGATTTTTTACCTAATATATTTGATAAATATATGATACTGAATAGTAAAATCCGATAAAACAATTAAAACAACGAGTTTACGAATTATGTCCAGGGTAAGCTAATTTGATTGGTCTATAAGGTCTAGTTTTCCCTCTGGGTTGGAAACTAGTGCCTATTCCAAATCTTGGGATTAGGTGTCAAAGCGGACCCCGAGCTCCGTTAGGGGCATAACCGGGAATAATTATTCGTTATTCCCGGTTATAGCAGTAGTATGTACAATAATGTATCAAAATGAATTTTTTGTCATTGAAATAAATACATACACTCGAAAATCGTATGTCAAGCAAAAAACTTTTCAAGAAAAAATACGGAAAAATAGCAACATAAAATAATCGGCTGCGACCCGATATTACGTAGAGAAATACGCATAAATCAAAAGAAACTCGTACGGTTCACTAAATTGTAATCTGAGTACAGAAATACTCCAACTGCGACGAAGGTTCACAATGAATATCACCTCTATCACAATACATATAAGATTCAAATTACAACGAACTGAAAATTATACCCGGGGTCTTTTTATTTTGATCACGAAATATTAGCCTCATTTGACCTTTTACTTGAAATTCGAATGGAGTTATTGAAATGGTTATTCAAACAGAGAATTTTGTAAAGTCAGAGTCAGATTACCGGCACGGTTTGCACTCATATCACTTTTTGCCGTTTTTGAGCGATTATTGTTATAACAAGTGACAGCGCTCGAATGAAGTAGATAGTTTATTTCATACATGGTAATACTGAACCTTCTCGTAAGTTGACAATCAGCGTGCCTATTTTGCGTGAAAAAGGGTTTAGCACTACTCGAACCATATCCCTGGCAATCCCAACTCCTCCACCAAGTTTATCAATGCCTTGATACATATGCCAAAAAAAACAAGGTATGTCATTCCCGACGATTAATGTTGCCTACGTCACACAAATGTTGCCATTTGTGCAAAGTTGGCACACAAATGTTGCCATTGACTGACATATTTCATACAAACAAGATGATTTCGTCGGGTGACAAGCAAAACTCACTAAATAACAAATACCTACTTCAATCAAAGGTCGTATCTCGATATCGACTACGGCCCGAGATACGACGTTTTGAAGAGCAGTGACAATTTTGGTAGTGACTTTTGCTTGTCACCCGACGATTTGTTAATGCATGATTAGTATTTAAAATAAAAAACCGGTCAAGTGCGAGTCAAACTCGCACACCGAGGGTTCCGGACAATAGAAAAAAGTCCACTATAAACTGACACTCACAAAGTATGTACTCACATACTTACTTACACAGTTTATACTGGTCATTAAATTTTCAGTGATGTAATAAAAAATTTAAGGTTTTCGCAATTTTTCCTTTATCTGTGCTATAAGACGTTGCTTCGTACAAAATTTCAAGATTCTGAGTTTACGGGAAGTACCCTGTAGGTTTTGATTCCCTTAAGAATTTCGAAAATTTGCATAAACGGCTGTATCTTTTGATTGCGTTGGCTTAGAAGTTTGATTTTTTCACAGCTTCAAGGTCAGTAGACTTGAGTATTTGATATAAATTTCAGCTTGATACATTCACGCGTTCCTGAGAAAAAGGGTCTTGACAGACGGGCGGACGGACGGACAACAAAGTGATCCTATAAGGGTTCCGCTTTTTCCTTTCGAGGTGCGGAACCCCTTAAAAGTGATAAACTTGTAAAATAGTAAATTGTAGCTTCGTTAAAAGGGCCATTGAGTCCACTGACGTGTTCTGCGGGCCAGAAAGGAAAAAAAACGTGAAATAGTGTTGCGCGTTAGAAACTTAAACATTCGACGACATTTCCTTAAATACGCATTATAATAAATCCAAGGGCTGAATTCAAATAGCTTAGTTAAGCTAAATATAGACATTACGGCTCAAGGATTTAAATAGGCATTACAGAGCGAGCGTAATGGGGTATTTTGTGGACTTCTATTTTTAGACATTTGATGGAGGTCATGTTCATTCAGATCAGATTAGGTCTCGAAGTAAATAATTACGTTGTGTTGTATGTAGATGTATCTATTTGAACCAGTTTCTGTATATACCATATCTTTTTTTGTAATTTTATAATCAAGTGTGAGAACAATAATTTACTTTAAAAACAAAGTTTAAACCGACTTCAATACAGTACTTCGCCAAGCCACATAGGTACATGAACATTTCCACATATCCTTTCTATTTTACCACATGCACTGCTTTCCGAGATCAAATGCGTTGATTATTACAGAAAAAATCTAAGTCGCTATCTGTGGGCTGGTTATTACCAGGAGTTCCGTCGATTCCTAAAGGATCTCAGAATCACCACCACATGAGTTGCTACTTCAACGGAGTCATGTCAGGATCTTTGACGAACTTTACATTTTTGAGGAGTTCCATAAGTCATCTGTGTCTTCATCATCTGTTCCACTTCACCAAAATTGCGATTTCCGAAGGTAAATACACGAATTATAATAGAAAATACCGAAACCACTACATGTGTGCCTATAAAATTTGAGGGTTGCCCTCAATTTCCCTGGGATCTCAACGTCAGATCCTAACTTGGTGACAATGGGACCACCTCGGAAGTATACTCTTTCGAATAAAAAAAGAATTTCGGAAATAGGTCCACAATTGACGGAGAAATCGGCGGACATACATAAAAAATATATACTTACCTACAGTGGAACATTTATAACCTCTTCCTTTTTTGAAGTCGGTTAAAAATATGGATTACGGTTATAACCTAGTGGCTCTGTTAGCTGTAGAACTTACAAGCCTTTGGACTTCGAAAAACTGGATCGAATAAAACACGAGAATCGATTGAATAATGCGACCTGTAGAGGAGAAAAGCTGGACGGCCGTACAAACGAAAAAAATTTGGGCCAAGCTAAAACGGAGAACTTCATATATATATATGTATTTATGTATTGATATATATATTCATACATTTATATTCTTCGTTCGTTCGTTGTAAGTATAAATAGTTTACTCTATAAAAACAATAGTTTTAACCGACTTCAATTCAGTACTCCGCCAAGCCACATTAACATTTATTTGCACATCTTTTCAAATTTACCACATGAACTGATTTCCGAGAGCAAATGCGTTGATAATTAGAAAAGAAAACCAAATCGCTGTATGTGGGCCGATTATATTTGAGGACTTCCGTCGATTCTTCAAGGATCTCAGAATCACCTTTGGCACTTCATTGTTTGATATTTCAACGAAATCTAATCATGTAGAATCTGTGACGTACCTACTTTTGTAGTTTGAAGTACATCATTGAAAAGTTCCACAAGCCATCTGTAGTCTTCATCATCACTTCCATTTTACCAAATTCATGATTTCCGGGTGTAAATACACGAGTTATAATACTTATAATAGAAAATACCGAAATTACTAAACGCCTGCTTAATATATTTGAGGAGTTCCCTCAACTCCTCATGGTTCCCATCATCCAATTAGAGTTTTGAAAAATGGGACCAACCTGGAAGCATACCTATACTTTCAACAATTAAAGAATTGTACGAATCGGTTCAAAGTTCTGAGGAGATAATCTCCTTTTTTTGTCGGTTAAAAATAAAGAGAAATTTGACACAGATCGACCTAGCCCCATAGTACACTCAATAAGGCTTGTGTTATGGGTACCAGACAAAGAGGGTAGTGGCACCAAAAGATGAAGAATTAACCGACTTTACCCCAATGTTTTTATGCTAAAGCATATTTAATGCTAATTTGATTTCAGATATTTTACTGCTTTACCAATATAGATAAGTAAGTATATTTTGCTACAATTTTAATAATAAACGAGTATACTTTAATTAAGCCCGATTCATGTTCGGAAATTAATCAAAATCAAATTAATGAAATTTTGCCGGTATCGGGTAATTGTTCGATGAAATCAGGAATAAGTCCCTTATGTTGATTTATTTTATGTGTGCCTGTGCAACTGGTTTTCAATCAGGTTCCATATAATATACATATGTATTACGTCCCTTCACCATGGCATCCATATACAATAGTACATTACTTACCTAGGGCGGTAAAACAAACAATGTCTCCGATCGCATGGTATTTGACGCCAGGGAGATGAATATGCGATCTGTACCCTTATTGTGAGATACAATCGTAACCTAACGTTACGTAACTAATACGAGATCGAATAAACGCGCTTCGAATAGATTTCGATCTCGCTACGGTATTCTTCGATTCGACCCGTCAAACTTGTAACTCACACTGCCGTTGGACTACGAAACCAACTGCAAAACGTTAGGCACTTTGCGTTTAGTTTTCGATGCGTAATTTAACGTTCGATTCGTACTACCAATCGGTAGTGTGAGACATTTCGAATCGAAGAATACCGTCGCGACTGTAGTTTACTATTTCACTTGCAAAATGGCCCGTGATATCGTATTATTCCGTCAAGAGTTACCGTAGATCCGATCGAAATTTATCTCAAATTAAAGAACTTATAAAAATAAGGGTTTTGAATTGACAACATATATCCGCAAAATTCGGATTGTCGCGTGTTTTGTATTTAAAAATGCAAATAAATGGCCCCCGCGCCGCCATATTGTATCGACAGTCGACACTGTCGACGTCGCGATGCGCGTATTCTGTAATGTCATAACCGACAAACATGTTAATGTTAAAAATGCTAGTGATATAAGGTTGAATATTGGAAAATCGTGAACGAACGTGAAGTCGATCGCGAATTAAGTAATGTATAAGTGCCTCACGTTACAGTTTGGATTTTTAGTTATATGAGTGACCACCAGGGGCGGTGTATAGACTTTTCATACTAAATCTTGACGATAGGCGGTATTAGCGTCGATAGTAGACGCGACTCACTTCAATCCCACGCTAAGGGTGCTGAGGCTTTCATTATACCTACGTGGTAACTACAAAATCTTACGCCTCCTGACCAGGAAGCGGGATTTCCACGCATGGCGGGCAGTAATCACCACTTTATCGCCAGATGTGACGTAAAATTTTTTTTGATAATGCCAACATACATTAATATTTAACTCGCAGATACCTCGCTCGTTCGATGCATATTGGAAATATCCGATATATCTAGAACAAATATAAAATGAAATTTAATATCAATGAATACTGGGAATATTGCGCTTCGTAAATCCGTGGAACGCATATCAATTATATCAATTGTTGGATATGCACGGCAGGTGGAATATCAATGTAACCCAATTATTCGATGAAATCTGGGTCAAATAGTTTAAATACTATTGGTGCTTTGTGTGACAGTTTGCTGAAACCGATACTACCTAATAATGTAAATTCCCTTAGGGTTGCAGTTTTTATTTTATTGCTCCTAGGACCCAGGCCAACAGTTAGGTCAACAAGCAAATAAATATTTTATAATAAACACAAAAAATTGCGTATTTCTCCGAATGTTTGGTACACCGCCGGTTACTTCTTGTAGCTATTGCTACAAAAAGCTACGCTGTAGCGCTACATAATAACATTTAGGGTGACGACAGGAAGCATGTTCTAGTTACTAACGTATTGGATTCAGTTTTTAGTTACAGTTTTTGAGCTTTAGGCAGAACTTCAAAAACGAATCAATCTTGAACATGATAGATATCAAGTCAAGGACACAAATTATATTTAAATAGCTAACAGCAAGGATAGTATGAAGTTTGATAGTTTTCTATGATATGAGTTATTTAGTAATGCTATAGTTTCCTATGGTAAATATAGCAGCATATTTTAACATTTATAAACTGTGGTCGATAACAACCTTTATTGATATCAAAATGGGAACGTGAAACGTATCTCTCATAAACCTGTAGTATAGATATATGTATTTGTCCATACGTCAGTTTAGTTTGGTTTAGTTTATTATATCTCATTATACAAATTTCATACATAATATGTACAAGTAATTTGGGTTATACTACTAGTCCTATATACAGTGATCGTTTCATAACAATGATATTAACACGGTACAATGTGCAGCATATATACAAAATATATAGGTAAGTATCTCTTCAAATATAAGATATTTGACTCTTAAAATATCCGTGGAAATACGCGTATTTGAGCAAAGAGATTAAGATTTGTACCAAGCCGAATCGCTCGAGGCGAGCTTGCCGTCCAGCCAAAAATATTGTGACATTGTCACGCAGTGCATACAAATCACTACTTTTTAAAAGTTACATTCACGAAATATATATTTATATTGTTGCTTTTAGAACAATACGCCTTCGGAAATTAAAAGAAGTAGGTACCCTATCCGAGAGACCGACGGTAGAGCCGTGAGATGTAATACTATACAGGGTGTTAAGTACTTAAGTCGTGATACAAAATAGCAAAATGTGAATATATCTATGATTCTGAACAACTTTTACCATGGTACCAATTTATTATTATGCAAAAAATAACAGGCTGTCCACACACACAAGGATGAGGTATACCCATACCAGATATTTTAGTCGCAAAAGAGATTATGGACATTACAACCTCTTTATTGTTAACGTTATAAGTAGGTACTGGCAGATTGCATTCTTAAGGGTATTTATTACGTATGTCAATGTCAAACTTTAATGATTGCACGAAAAACCCTTAAAAATGCAATCTGCCGTAGCTATAACGTTAACAATAAAGAGGTTGCAATGTGCATAATCTCTTTTGCGACTAAAATATCTGGTATGGGTATACCTTTTCCTTTAATTTTCCATTTTCTAGTATGAAGTACCAACTGGATTATTTTGAAAAAAATACACATTGCAGATCTTTATATAAGCATTTACCTAACGAAGAACTGTTGGTGTCTCTTTTCTAAAAAGCCAGAAAAAAAATACTTTAGTTTTATTTCCTTCATTTATCCAAGATTTTTTTGAAAAAATAAAATATTATTTAAAGTATACGTGAGTCTCTATATATAGAATACTGTACCAAAAATTTACGTAAATCGCATTAGCCAGTGTGGGTTTTTTTTTGTTTTAGTAAAAGGTAAAAAAAAAACATATCTCAGAAAATAAAAAGATAGGAAGCTGAAACTCACAGGAAATAATATTTGCCATGAGGGCTTTTAATAAAAAAAAATACAGTGTACATTTGGTCGAAGGGCCGATTTTCCATGAAAACACTGCTACGCTCTTTAATATTGTTAAAAGATATGACGGTCAGAGTTAACTTTTGCTAAAATTGTAAAACGATGCTGGCGCAGAGTTTTATTTGATAGGAGTTCTTGCGGTTTGTATAACATTTACGGAGGTAATCGTAGGTCGTAGCATGATTATCACTTTAGCCGGAGATTCACCTACACTATTTTTGTATGTAATACCTACATATGAAATTTTACCCGTACCTACAGTATCCAACGGTAAACATAAAAGCAAGGACTGAAATTACAGGCCTGACGTTCCTTTATGAATTTTTAATTATTTAATTTAGGCGTTTATTTTTCATGTTAATTACTCGCCCACCCACTGTTGCTAATGGTTAATTTGTTTTCTTTTGTTTGTGTTCACTTATATTCCGTATGTCGACTTAATTAATTAATTTGACCGGTTAGCCTAGTGGGTAGTGACACTGCCTACGAAGCTGAAGGTCCTGGGTTCGATTCCCGGTAAGGGCAAATATTTGTGTGATGAGCATGAATATTTGTCTGAGTCTTGGATGTGTTCTATGTATTTTAGTATTTATATCTATTAAATATATCGTCGTCTAGTACCCATAATAAGACAAGCCTTATTGAGCTTACTATGGGACAAGTTCGATTTGTGTAAGATTGTACCTACCCTAATATTTATTTATTTCTTTAATTAATAATCTCCTAGCGGTTTTATAAAAGTGCCAAGCTCAAAAAAAATATCGTGCTGCTAGAATAGCATCACTACTTAATGAAGCCGATCTGAAAACGTAAAGCAATTTCTTATCAATAACGTTCTAATATTTACAACTCTCTGCTCTCTGATATGATCTAACCAGTAACCTTGTAAGAAGTGAAGTTATTATTTGCTGTTGTAGCGGCCATAGTAAGTATTCTATACTAATCCCCCCTTACTCATAATAAAACTTAAAATGCCTCTGCTAATAAAATGTGCTTTGTCCCTTTCTTTCGAACACAAATGTCAAAGGACAAACGAATTTTAACGGCATTTTAGTTAAAATAGGCTTGTAGAACGTTTATGAATACGGCCGTAATCTATATTAATATTATAAAGAGGAACTGTGATATTGTAGCTATGCTGGGAGATTCTCTGCGCGATCGTATCAGAAATGAGGCTATTCGTAGCAGAACCAAGGTTACCGATATAGCCCTCCGAATCGCTAAACTTTAGTGGCAGTGGGCGGGGCACATTGCACGTAGAAGCGATGGCCGTTGGGGCGGAAAGGTTCTCGACTGGCGACCACGTCCCGGAAGGCGCGGCGTGGGTAGCCAGCAAACCGACCAAACGAGACCAAATAATGGATTAGGGCTACCGTGTATCTTTAAAGCCAAGCCTTAGCACAAGCACGTCAAAACCTTTAAATATGTATAAGTTTCGGCAATACTTTTCTAGGGAATTCTTAAGACTGAAAATTCTACACGTGTTTTAGAGATAACCGTACAGTTCAATTGGGCTTACAAATACACATATTTCATGTATCCCAAGGCGCTCAGATTTAATACAATAACGAGCGCACAACGCTCATAAATAATGAAATATAAATATTTGGGGACAATCCTACACAAATACATATAGTTATCCTACTATGGGTACTTGACGGCGATATACATACAGACATACATATAAGCACACCTATTTCCCGGAGGGGTATGCAGATATCACCGATTTCTACTTGCTACTATCTTGACAAACCTTAGTTGCTTCATTCACTTTCATGACATTCTGTATAGGTACATGCTTATTAAGCATAAAAGGCTAAAGGCTACAAAGCATCCTGAAATCATATCAGAATGCAAGACGTGAATCGACCTTTGACTGTATTAAAAATCACAAACAATATACTACATGCAATGTGGCAATGATGGGATACTATCCACATGGAGTCCAACCATCTATTAAATGAATAATGTTCTAACATAATAAGTAGAGGGCGGAGTACCGGTGGCAAATTTCACACAAAAGGTATGGAGTCGCCTAAGTATTCTTATGATTAAATAAATAACGAATAAATGATTAATTTTGCATAATAATTTTTAGGAACTTATAGAAATTATCTTACAAGCATACAAATATAATGTAATACGTTGTTAATATCTATAATACATAATAATATGTTTTCTTATCAAAACATTATCATTACTATTCCTGAAATCGATTTATGAAAATAAATGTTAAGTACTTACTTCCAATTTACGAGTAGGTACCATACTAAGTATAAGTACATTAGCTAAATGAATAATTTTATTATTCAAGCCTAAAATAATAATTATAAAAAAACGACTCCATACCTTTTGTGTGAAATTTGCCACCGGTACTCTGCCCTCTAATAATAAGTTAGGCTTATTGTATTTTTACTAACATATTAAGTAAAACTAACTAACATTTTAATAACATAATAAGCTACGGTAGCCTAGTGGTTCAGGCATGCGGCTGTCAAGCGGCGGTCGTGGGTTCGAATCCCGGCTCGTACCAATGAGTTTTTCGGAGCTTATGTACGGAATATTTACCGAGTTGTTCGGTGAAGGAAAACATCGTGAGGAAACCGGTCTAATCCCAATAAGGTCTAGTTTTCCCTCTGGGTTGGAAGGTCAGATGGCAGTGCGACAAACTGTCTTCCGCGTGTTATGCACTTTCCAGAATTGCACCGACCTTGTCATATGACAATGTTAAAAAAGCCTACTATGGCTACTTTCACGCTATTCTAATTCTGGGTGCTGACCTGTGGGCAACAGCAGCGGACCGAGATAGACCATTTAAATTACAAAAACGTGCTATTCGTATAATTAGCGGAAAGTCATACGACCATCCTGCTAAAAATCTATTTAAGGAGCTTAAGATACTTACCCTTCCCAGTGTTTACATATTAACCGCTTGCAAGTATGTTAGGGCCAACGTGGACCAATACGCTACCCATTCGTCGGCTCGTTGGAACAACCGCTTATTTATCCCGCGGTGCAGGCTCGCAAAGACCCAGAAGTCACTTGGGGTCTTAGGCGCAAAATTGTATAAGTTGCTACCAGAGGAGATAAAACTATCAAAAACTGAAAAAATGTTCGATGTTAAACAACATATCATGCTACAGCGTTGACGAATTTGTTGAGACGTGCACTGGCCCTAAGTATTAGGAGCACCTACATAACCTTACAGTTAAGGCATCACAATTTTGTAACTAATATTTTTGTATTGAAACTTCCTGTATCACTCAGACATATAAAGCTATATGCGACCTTATTTGACATCCGTGGTAATTAATAAATAATACTACTTATTATGTACATACCTGACTTGTAAAACATTGACTTTTATGAATAAATATCTTGTATCTTGTAGTCGCTTTCGTAAAACTAGTGCCTATCCCAAATCTTGGGATTAGGTATCAAAGCGGACCCCAGGCTCCTTTAGGGGCACAACCGGGAATAACGCTAGGAGGATGATGATGATTTGATGGACCGAGGGGTAATCACGTAACGCATTGTACGCGCGTCTGACAGTAAAATCACAATCTAACTGTCATTTTTCCATATAAAATTGACATTTAGACCTTACAGACGCGCGTAAGAAAAGTTACGTGATCGACCCACGGTCTGAATTAAAATAAATTGAAAAAAATGATTGATTGAGTATTGTTTACCGTCACGTTTATTTCCAGAAATCTCTCGAAATATCAATAAATATGTCCATCGCTGGCAACAATAACACGAGACCGCCATTGCCAGTGATTCCCGGATAGCTGTCGTTGCCATAACCATAACACGATAACTGTCTTGTCTCAACGGTACGTCACGAGCACGACAAAGATTAGATTACGAATAAGATGATACACTCGCCTTACGTAGGTACTGTGATCTTGTGTGACACGTAAATGCTTAAACCTGCTGTTTACAATAAAGTGCTTACATACATGCATACACTCGTTAAAGATTACTACGTATATCCAGCATGGAAATTTAGTCCAAAATTCTTCTTAAAATAATCGTGAGCCTTAGGATGGGCTGGTAATTGGTATTGAATGCCTTAAGGCATTAAATCCTCTATTTTGTAATTTTGTATTATGCAATCATCATCAACATATCAGCCGAAAGACGTCTACTGCTGAACATAGGCCTCCCCCAAAGAGTGCCACAATGACCGGTCCTGCGCCACCCGGTTCCAACGGACTCCCGCGGCCTTTACCAGGTCATCAGTCTACACACGCTGCGCCTTCTGGTATGTGGTCACCACTCGAGAACCTTTCCGCCCCAATGGCCATCGGTTCTACATGCAATGTGGCGCCCACTGCGAGCCTCATTTCTGATGCAATCACGCAGAGAAACTTCCAGTATCTCTCCATTGCCCTTTGGGTGACATTGAGCCTCATACCTACCCATGGTAAGCGACCACGTTTCATACGTCATCACTGGCAACACACTACTGGTCAAAGACTCTCGTCATGAGACACTGCGGAATATTAGACGAAAAGATTGTGCAATAAATTTTTAAAATAAATTAAGAGCCACAGTCGATTTGAGCCGTACTGTCCATACAAACGTAGTCTTTCCATAGCTACAGAAACTAGTTTCTGACCTAGATATGGCGGTTCCCATTGTATATGTATGTGTATATTTACCTACAAAGTTTCATGTTATTTTAGCATGTCGTTTTGTAATGAGAACCAAACTAAATAATTACGTTCGATGGCGAGTCGAACGTTCTGACTACCCATGATTATACAACGTTATCCCCTCTGCGGTAGTGGGATAAAAATATAACTGTAGTTTTTTCTTTTTTTTAGAACACAAACAGTCACATAAACAAAAATATAAAGGGCACACAAAGAGTACCAATAGACATAAATCAAAAGACCTGGAGGTTCATTAATACAAAAAAACTATGTTAACATAACAAAATAGGTAATCATAAAGAAAAAAAAACTTAATAAATTCTTTAATATAATACAATACCGGTCGTCGACGCAATATGCATGCACAAGTTAAAGGTAGGTAATAAGTAGGTAAATGAGATTAATGAAGACATTTTGGATATTCTTACAATGGGGGTGTACACTGAATAAAATTATCAATAAGTAATGTTGTATTTTCTTGAAAAAGGATTAAAAGTGTAGTTACATGAAGAAAAACCCAAGACAATAAATAGTCACAAGGTTACAAGTGTCCAAAGTTTTAAGAGGGGTGCCTGTCCCTTTTCCGCAAAACGCACCTTCATAAGAAACGATTGTCATTTACTATGGCGCTCGCGGATCGTGACGTCACTATCCACGAGCGTTTTCTCTGTCTAACAAGCAACATTAAAACGGTTGTAACTTCGTACTATTTTCAGATATTTGAATGGGATTTTCATCATTAGACATATTTTTTGACTGTTTTCCTTTGAAGTAATAATAAATTTTGAGTCTACACCCCTATTAGATATCTGTTGATGTTGATGTTGATGTTGTGAAGGGACGCCTGGCCGGTAACAGGCGGGCAGTCGACCGCTCGTCGCGGTCATTCAGCCCAATTCCCTTAGGTTTGGGCTCAAGGTTACTGTCCCGGCAGCGCTCCCACATCAAATTCTTCCATTATTCTTGTTTTCCTGCAGAACAGAAGGCCTATTAGATATCTACAATTTCCTCAACCTTAATCATTGACCTCTACCAATTGATTAATCTATGGCCCGCCGTGCGTCATATAGCCGGGAGGAAATGGGGCGACCCCGCTCAACATGGCAATGAATAAAAATATCTTTATTGTCTTGCCTAATTGAGGTCAACCCTTCAGAGTTGATCTTAACTGTAATGGAAATTATTTTATTGGCGTCTTCAATCAAGGAACAAGGGAATTATGGGGGGAAGTGCCGTATTATAACCACTTTCTTTGCTTTATTGCTGATGGGAATGATTGTGGCTCTTAATAATGACAATGAAAAGGAAATACAGAAGGCGGTACTCCTGAACACTGCGGGGGTAGTCAGGAATCAGGTGGCTCTTAAAGTAATTTATTTTTATTTTTTATTTATCATTTATTTCAAGCAACTTATAGGCTCATATACTCATGGTTAGTGTGTACTTATAGCTATGTTAACATCCATATTATATCATTATACATACATTATTATTTTTAGCGAATGTGTCATGTTTCTAGAAGCACTCAAGTAGGTCAGACATAGTAAGTACTTCTAGTAACATGCATGTCATCGCAATGCCTCAAATACGGGCAGTCAAAGCCCTGAGCCAACAAGCGCAGGATGGGGTACCTGTACCCCATCCTGCGTTTGTTGTAAGTACCCCGTTTGTCGGGTTAGAAAAGCCCCAACACCCTTCTTCCAGTGGGTGTCGTAAGAGTCTACTACTAGTGATTCTGTGAGATGTATACGAAATCTAATGCTTCGCGAATTTAAGTACTCAAAAACATTTTTTTTAACCAATAACTGAATCTGCAGAAAAAAATCTATATATAATTAATCGAACCTCCTCACAAAATTTCACGAGAATCGGATTAGAAACGCGACATGTAGAGAACAGCTTCGTTCGCTTCGCTCGCACGTTCAATAAGAATAAGGTTGAAATGTGTTATGGGCGAAGGATTAGCAACCTATCAATTCCAAATAATGTTTACCTACTCCGCCTTCAAAACTAGAAGTGGCACTGGAAGTCATGCGATCTACTCGTAAGTAGGTAGGTAGGTACAGTCAACCAACTTGATTCCTAGGCCACCGTAGAACCCTGTCATTTCAACTGCTACATAGCGACGCAATAATCCTAGTAACCCGTATTGACATAGCATTTACAACGGCAAGGTTCTATGACGGCGTATAGGAATCAAATTGGTTGACCGTACCCCTTTTGGAAACACAAGCGTGAGTTTATGTTAAACTCTATAATATAGTCGCTTCTTCAATTGTAATAACCTATCTACATACTGAGAATATAGTGGGTGAGACTTAATGACAATATTTATACCACGTAAGTCATCCAAATACTATATCTAAATACCTACATTGTAATATCTTCCACAAACGCCTATACACAGTCACCCTTCAGTTTCTAAATTTAGATGCTACGAGTGGACATTGTTATAAGTAGATTATTCCACAATTCCTTGGCAATTTTTAAAGGCAGTTTGAAAATACCTTTTTAAGTACTTTTTCCGTAAATAACAGTGTCCGAAATAAATCTGACTTTGGCTGGGACCCCGAGTTATGTAAATTAAAAGTTTGATGAAAATTGCTATTCGCTCTCTTTACGAAGTTGCGATCTCGTCTTTGCTTATAAATTCGAAGAGTCACCCTCTTCCTAAGGAAATGCGCTACGGAAGTATAAGAAATTACGTTTAATATTTGATAGGAATATTTATTAGGTTTCCTATTGGGTTTTTATATCAGTTGTGTGCTTAGAAAGGAATCTCGCAGGGAATAGGGATGGTGACACCAAATAAAATAATCAATAATCTGGTATAGATAAATTAACGAGAGCATGGAATTGCATATGTAGTAGTATTGTATGTTTACAGGCATTCTATATTTGAATTTTCTATTTTCTCGTACTATCAGCATAAAAAGAGGTTTGTTATATATTGAAGAAGTAAATATTAAAATAATGTCAGTGTCAAAAAATTGTGAAGAAAAATTAAGAGAAAACTATTCTCCTTTTGTTGCAAACGGTACGGTACAACCACTACAAATGCAATTCCATGTTCTCGATAATTCATCTATATTTTCTTGAAAAAGGATTAAAAATGTAGTTAAGTACTTGAAGAAAAAAGTAACACAACACAATAAATAATCACAAGGTTATAAGTGTCCAAAGTTTTAAGAGGTGGTATATTCTGTCCCTTTTCCGCAAAACGCACCTTCACATGAAACGATTGTCATTTACGCTCGAGTCGAGGCCCGTGCCGTGCTGCCATCACGGGTCTCAAGTAGGGCTCCCGCTACACGTGTTACACGCCCGCCCGGGTACCCGTACTCTTACACCCGCGGTGCTAAGCGCCCGTTCTACCCGAACACGACGGGCGGGTACCCGTGTACCCGTGTACACGTGTATCCGTGTACACGTGTATCCGTGTACACGTGTACACGTGTACCCGTCCAGGCGGGTTTGGACCGTCCGCCGTGACCGTTTGATTTAAGCAAGTAGAATAAATTATATTACTCTTTTTGCATTAGTAATTCTAAGAGTTTAGTATGTTTGATGTTGTTTTATATTAGGTATGTGGCAAAAGGAAACATCGCAGGAAGCCTATGTTTGCTCTATTGAGTCATAATCTATACATATAAATGTCTATGTCCTGACTGATTTATTCACTCACTCACTCACTCATCAACGCACAGCCGAAACTACTAATCTTAGTTGATTTTTGCACGGTAGGTTGCTTTTATAACGTGGGCTAGGGATAAGAAGGGATTTTTGAAAATTTCATCCCTAAGGGGGTAAAATAGGGGTGCAAAGTTTGTATGGGAGAACCTTTATTTTTGAGGTAGAGACGAAAAACTTTGTAGAAAAATTAGTTATTAGAATACAAATAAAGTACTTTCAGCGTATTGGAAAATTGCACCCCTAAGGGCGTAAAATAGGGGTGCAAAGTTTATATGGGGAAAACTTTTTTTTGAGCTAGAGACTTAAAACTTTGTACAATGATTACTTATTAGAATACAAATAAAGTACTTTCAGAATTCTGGAAAATACCACGCCTAAGGGGCTAAAAAAGTGTTGCAAAGTTTGTATGAGGGATACTCTTTTTTGAGATAGAAGCTTAAAAGTTTGTAAAAAGATTACTTACTAAAATATAAATAAAGTACTTTCAGCGTTTTGGTAAATTCTGCCCCTCAAGGGGTAAAAAAGGGGTGCAATTTTGTATGGGGGAAACTTTATTTTTATAGCAAGAGTCTTAAAACTTTGTAAAAAGATTAGTTATTAAAATACAACTAAATTTCTTTCAGCGTTTGGAAAATTCCACCCCAAAGATGGTTTAAAAGGGTTGCAAAGTTTATATGGGGGAAACTCTTTTTTGAGATAGAAGCTTAAAAGTTTGTAGAATGATTACTTATTGAAAAACAAAAAAAAGTATATTCAGCGTTTTAATAAATTCCACCCCTAAGGGGGTTAAAATTGGGTGCAACATTTGTATGGAGGACACATTTTTTTAGCCGAGGTACAATTTTGTAGAATCCTTACTTATGAAAATTAAATACTTTCAGCATTTTAGAAACTTCGACCCTTAGGGGTTTATAAGGGGGTGCAACGTTTGTATGGAGAAAATATTTTTTTTAGCGAGGGACTTAAAACGTTGTTGAAAGATTACTTATTACAATACAAATAAAGTACTTTCAGCGTTTTGGAAAATTCGACCCCTAAGGGGAACAAAAAGGGGTGAGTTTATATGGAGAAAACTTTTCTTTGAGCTAGAGACTTGAAATAGTGTAGATAGATTATTTATTAAAATACAAATATACGTAAATTACTATCAGTGGTTTAGAAAGATTACTTATTAAAAATACAAAAAAGTACTGCCAGCGTTTTGGAAAATTCCACCCCTTAAGGGGTTAAAAAGGGGTGCAAGGTTCGTATGGGAAACACTTTTTTTGAGCTAGAGAATTGATAGTTTGTAGAAAAAATACTTATTACAATAAAAAACTTAGTGCTTTCTTTTCCATTTTTCCCCGAAAAGCGTCAATAGGGGTTCAAACTTTGTATGCAGAGCAAGAAAATTTTAAAGTATGAGATTTGTAACTTCGATTTTAGCCTGTTTGTTAAAAGACTACAAAACTCATATCAGCGTTTTTTTGAATTTCATCCCCTAAAGGGGATTATAAAATTTATAAGAGTGTTCAAAATTTGTATGGGGAGCAAGACATTTTTAGAGTAAGGGATTTGTAATTTCGGTTTTAGGATGTTTGCTAAAAGACTACAAAACTTATATCAGCGTTTTTTTTAATTCATAGCCTAAGAAGGTTAAAAGGGGCTTCGAAGTTTGTATAGAGAGCAAGACATTTTGAAAGTAAGAGATTTGTAACTTCGCTTTTAGATAAACAGTCTAAACTCTACAGTCTAGTAAAATACTACAAAACTAATTTCAATGTTTTTAAAAATTCATTCCTTTAACAAACATTTAGACGATAACATGTTCTACGCGACGAAGTCGCGGGCAACAGCTAGTATTGTCTAAGCCTAGTATTTTACTAATGATTGTCCGAGCAAAGGGTTTTTTTTTTTACTTTTATTAATAGCAACTTGTAGATATGATAGCTAACCAAAAATAGTAGGTATTTCCATGAGAACTATTTAATTTTAACCGAGCGTTTATTGTATTGTACAGTCGAGGAAGTTGAATGTATAGCACTTTTGATCCTTAACGTCATTTAATTAGTCGACATGTGCCAAACCTTCATTTTTCTCGACCGTACATGCCATTATGGTTCTAATTGTTAAAAGAATTATGAAAATGGCGCCAACTTTCGGATGCATTTGTTTTGAGCCTTAAAAGGATTTAAGTGATGATAACATTTACCAATTCATAGTTCCTAAACTATAATTACTTATAACCAGTGATGGGCAAAATGTAATCGACTAACGATTAACGATTAAGGTTAACCTACTTAATCGCGACTAACGATTAAAAATGACGATTGATCAATCCTAGTCGTAAGAGTTTCGACTACTTTAGTCATGATTAAATTAATCGCCGATTAAATACGAGCGACTCGATTGATTAAGATTAATTTTCTCAAGATTGATATCAAGAATGAATAAGTTTTTTTGTAAGTGTAGGTTATGGTAACGTTGACAGATTGCTGCATATTAAGGAATGTGTAAACACCTAGGGCTGACTGGAAGCATATTACGTTCGTAGTTATCGCTTGATAAATAACATGCCAAAGCATTCGTCAGATTTTTTACAAGTGTTGTTAAAGGGGACGTGAACAAAATGGGTTTGTTATTTGTATAGTTTCCTTGCACATTTATAACAAAATGTATTAAAAAACGTTTGTGAATTTTTCTCTTAGTTTTATTTGGTTGACAATGACATAAGTATTCATTTTTCTACATTGACACCTTAACCATAAGTTCGTGTTTAACCTCATGAAGGTTCTGTCTGTGAAACGGTTGAACATGCCGCCCACCAAGGACGTAGTTGCGTCCTTAATTGCATACTTCGCCCACCATAAGAGCCTCATTTTATACTTCAGCAAAATGAACTCAATACTAATTGAATGACACGTAAAGAAATAATGATATAAAATCAACATTATCTAACTTACAATGTATATCTTAAATAAACGACTGTAATAAAAATAAATAGTAATACATTTCTTTAAAACATAAAAAACAAATCACAACAGAATCAGCGTAGAAAAGTATAACATATTGAAGCATGTATGTATGTATAATATTTATAATATACCAGTTAACGCACACAAACCAAAAATATTGCCTTCTAATGGTTATTTAGTTATTTAATCCTCAATTGGAAGAACACAAAGTTTAGACGTGGGACGTTTTATTAGTGACCCCTTGGAGCGCAATGAAACAACACGTGTGACGTTGTCCGAACCAGGGTGCTTGGTTATCACTCTGCCAAGTAACCATCGACTAGGTGGTAAGTCATCTTCCATTACTAGAACTATATCACCAATGTTAGGTTCTGGAGTTTGCTGAGACCACCTATATCTATGTAAGAACCGAGTGAGATATTCGTGCGACCATCGACGCCAAAAATGTTGCAGCATGCGTTGTGTAAGTTGCCATCTTCGTAAACTGTTTAGATTAGAGTTTAGAAAACTGCTATCGGGCACTGTGAGTAATGGTTCTCCCACTAAAAAATGTCCTGGGGTTAACACATTTATGTTTTCCGGATCATTATCAAGCCGATATAAAGGCCGAGGGTTTAAGCATGCTTCGATCTGAGTTAATACGGTAGACATTTCTTCGTATGTTAGTGTGGAATTACCAATAACACGCTTTAAATGATATTTAATTGATTTTATACCTGCTTCCCATAGGCCGCCAAAATTGGGAGCATGCGGGGGTATAAAGTGCCAGGTAGTGCCTTTTGTTGCCAAAGCTTCAGCAACCTCTGAAGCTATGTTCGGGTTTTCAGTTTTGAATAATCTTTTAAGTTCCTTGGACGCACCTAGAAAGTTGCTACCGTTGTCACTCCATATTTCTGTACAATGTCCACGACGGGCTACCATTCTTCGAAACGCCTGGAGAAACCCTTCTGTTGTAAGGCTGCTTACGACTTCTATATGGACAGCTCGAGTACACATGCACACAAAGAGACATATATAACCCTTGAATGATCTTTGTCCTCGACCTCCAGAAGCACGAATATGGATGGGACCGGCGTAATCTACGCCACAGAAACTAAAAGGCCGTGTTGGTGTTACTCTTGCCGCTGGTAATTGTCCCATTAACTGGGATTTTTTTGTCGCTGAGTGTCGCACACATGTCACACATTTCCTGAAGAATGCAGAGACTAAATTCTTTGCGCCTAATATCCAATACTTTGAATTAATATAGTTTTGCATGAGCTGTGGTGATCCATGACACGTCTTCATGTGTGCGTCTGCAATAATAAGTTGCGTTAACTTAGACCTTTTGGGTAAAATTACAGGATGCTTTCTATTTTCATTAAATACTGGGGTGTTTTCTAATCTTCCCCCTACTCGAATAATACTATCTTCGTCTAAAAATGGATTCAAAGATTTTAAGGTAGAATTCCGTGGAATAAGTCCATTTTGACCTCCCAAGACTCGATATTCGTCTTTAAAGTTCTCTATTTGACATTGTCTGATGCATAAATTAAGTGCTTCTTGCAATTCTTCATTAGTTAAATAAGTCAAGTTATTGTTTCTACTTGTATGTCTTGCTAATGCTATAAAACGTCTGCAATAAGCTAAAACTCTAACCAATCTTGTCAATGAAGAGAATCTATCCCAAAGACTGTCAAATGTTAATATTGCATGACAAGTCTTAGCCATCTCAAGATCAGTTGCCGCGTCTTTAAGTCTATCATATTTGATTTGTTTCTCTTTTAAGAAGTCTGGGCCATTAAACCACATTGCAGTATTTAAAAGTTCTGCAGGACGTACACCTCTGGATGCGTAATCTGCAGGATTGTGTTTAGATGGCACATGAGACCACTGACTTGACTCTAAGGTTGTTAGTATTTCGGACACTCTGTTCGCTACAAAGGTTTTCCATTTATGTGGGTGGCTGTTGAGCCAGGCCAGGACGACCGTGGAATCTGTCCAGGCGTGAATATCACATTTGTCAATAGTCAAATGATCAGCTATTTCATTCAGAAGCCTAGTAAGAAGCACTGCTCCACAAAGTTCCAGTCTGGGTATGGAAACTTGTTTAATGGGGGATACCTTTGTTTTTGCCGACACTAAGGTGACTATGATATCATCTGTCTTATTTATGACTCTAGCATACACCACCGCCGCGAATGCAATTTTAGATGCATCGCTAAATCCATGGAGTTCAACTATTTTGTTAGCCGTATTGAAACCTATCCATCTCGGAATGCGAATATCAGTTAATAGTGACAATTCTTCACGGTAGGTACACCATTCTTGAGCTAGGTTATTTGGAACCTCTTCATCCCAAGTTATTCCCGCTAACCATAACTTCTGAATCATGTTTTTCGCTACTATAACACTTGGTGCCACCCAACCCAGTGGATCAAAAAGCCGTGAGATGTCAGCAATGATGTTCCTTTTTGTTATAGGTATCTTAATTTTCGGGAGTGTCACAGTGTACTGAAAATCATCACGGTTTCTGTTCCAAGATAGACCTAAAATTTTGATTAGTTCATCCTCCTTAATTTTTATTCCATCATCAATTTCGAGTTTTTCAGCATAATTTTTTATTCTTTTCAGTAAATTACTGCTGTTGGTTGCCCATTTTTGGAGACAGAATCCTGCTTTGGCCAGTAAGTCGTTCATTTGCTTATAAACTTGCACTCCTTCTTCATCATTTTGGCATCCGGTCATGAGGTCATCAACGTAAAAATCGTTCAACACTCTTTTGGCGGCAAGTGGGTAGTTATGACCTTCGTCGTGGGCTATTTGTTGCAGGGCTTTTACTGCAAGGTAAGGGGCGCTTGCTGTGCCAAATGTGACTCTCTTTATCCTGTAGTGTTTCAACTCTGAGTTTGGATCATCCCTCCAGAGTATTCTTTGGAAATCTGCATCTTCTTCTTTAACCTTAACTTGCCTATACATTTTTACTATATCGGACACTAGGCAAACTGGATATGACCTCCACCGAAGAACTAAATGTCTTAAATCTGGTTGTAACCTAGGTCCAATCATGAGGTCATCGTTTAATGAAATTCCATTTTTTCCTTTGCAGGAGGCGTCAAAAACGACTCTAACCTTAGTCGTTTCTCTGTCCTGTTTCACTACGGCGTGGTGTGGTAGATATACAGCTCTTTCATCATATTTTTCATTTTCGGATATCTTCTCCATATGTCCCAGCTGTAAGTATTCTTCTATTACTTCTTTATACTTAGACCTCAGTTCTGGGTTTCTATTTAATCTATTTTCTAGCGAGTAGAATCTGTTTTCTGCTACTTCTCGTGATCGACTATATTTGCAACCTGGATCATTATTGTGGAATGGGAGTTTAACGACGTATCTTCCATCTTCATCTCGGGTTGTGGTGGCGGTAAAGAAGTCTTCGCATTTTTTCTCTTCGTCTGTCCATTTAGAAATGTTATTGACAGGTGATGGGTCTGCTTCCATTTCCCAAAACTTCTTGAGTATGTCATCTTCTGTAATTTTCGTGTGTAACACTACTAGGTTGGAAGTTTCATGAATTGATTTTACCACACCCGATAAAATCCAGCCTAACGATGTAGCTTGAGCTACTAGTGTGCCTTGTTTGTTCTTTCTTATGCCTTCCGCAATCACCCGGCTATAGACCTCAGCGCCTAGCAATATGTCAATTCTGTTAGGAGTGTGAAAGTTAGGATCAGCCAGTTGTAATCCTTGTATGTCTATTGAATTTAATTGTACTACCCTTTTTGCGGGTAGGAGTGTGGTGACTGACCTGAGCACGAACGCCTTGACTGAAAATTGTATTTCCGGTAAAACCAATGATCGCAAATTCAAAGTAACCATTGATTTGGATCGGATATTATTTTCTCCGCCTAGGCCTGAAATGTTTCCATTAATGGTTTCCTTTTTTAGGCCAAGAAACTGAGCTGTGGATTCTGTGATGAACGATCCTTGAGAACCTTGATCCAGAAGAGCACGAACTGGATAAAACTGTCCATTTCTTGACATAGCGTTAACCAGGGTGGTGGCTAACAATACCTGATCATGATTTCCTGCAGAAAAACAAGAAGTAATAACTGAAGGTTGTGAATGTTCAGCAGTTTCTTCAATGTCTCCCTGAACAACACCGACATTGCTAGCGCCCTCAACGGCCTTGTAAGTGTCAAGATCAGAACCATTCTCAGTATGTAGCAGTGAGTGATGTCGCCGTTTACACAGACGGCATGTAGTGGGGTTTTGACACATTTTGACTGAGTGTGATCCACCTAAACAGTTGAAGCATAAACCTTTGGTTTGGACAAAGCCACGACGTGAGTCAACTCCTAGCCTTGCAAATTGTTTGCAAAAAGTTAATCTATGTGGCTCAGAGCAGAATGGGCATTGAGAGCTTTGAGCTGCATAGAAGGTTTGCGTTTTCGGAGTACTGGAGATCGAATAGTTACTAAATGGTTTTTTTATTTCTACAAATTCCAATGCCCTGTACCGATTTGTGCAAAATGTATTGAATTGTTCAAACGTGGGTAGTTCGTCTGTAGCTAAGTTTGAGGAAGCTGTCAATTCCCATTGCTTTCTTGTTTCCGGGTCTAACTTGAGAGTCAGTAAATGAATTATCATGACATCCCAACTACTGACGTCAATATTAATATTTTGTAATGCCTGTAGGCAGTCAGTACTTGTATTAATTAGCTCTTTTAAAAATACTGACGACTCACAAGTGCTATTTCTTTGGGATAAAAACCGTTTTAAGATTGTTTGACAAATAAATCTTTTATTGTTGTATCTAATTTTTAACGAATCCCAACATTTATCACAGTTAGCTTCTGAAATCGGAGTATGTCGAAGCAACTGCTCCGCCTCCCCTGTTAGATATCCCTTTAAGTAATGCATTTTTTGCACGTTGTCGATAGCAACATTGTTGTGAACTAGCGATTCGAAGAGATCACGAAAGGTGATCCATTCGGTGTAGTTTCCAGAAAATGAAGGTATAATAATTTTTGGCAATTTAATTTGCGTTGGTGCGGTTTTCCTTTCAACACTAAGTGTGGTGTGTTCTTGAAATTGATGGGTGAATCTTTTCGCTTCTGACCTTAACTCAGTTTTATAATCTACATACATTGAATCTGTCAAGTCATAAACCTCTTTAGTTACGTAAGTACTAGAATCATATTCAGGTTTGTCGGAGTGCAGGCTCATTAGTTGTTTATGACCAGCAGAGAATTCTTGCCACATAAATTCCAATTTTTCAAGTCTTACCTCCACATAAGATTCTGTAATACGCTCTTTTGGCGATTTCTTATAATTTTTGAAAGCGTTGCCTATTTGATTGAACCCTTGTATTTGTATTTTAATTAATGCCTCCATCGTGATGGCTTGAGTTGCGTTGACCGCCATTTTGACTACTCAATGCTAACGAGAACCCCCAAAAAAAGTTCCGAAAAAATTCACAAGTCCATTGGATAAAACCTTAAAATCTTAAAAGTTCATAAGTGAACAAAATAAAATTTTAAAATTTTACAAGTCCATAGAATGAATCCTGAAAATGTTACAAGTGCTAAACACTTACAATAATTTTGGTTTTGATTTTTTTTTTTTTCGTGTGACCGTAACTAAACATTATACTAACTAAACAATTACTCTACTTTCTAAAAGGTTTTATATACACACGTTATTAAGTAGCACACTTAAAGTCTGATTGTTAGTAAGTATGTTAATCCCTTTCTTTTCGGAGTTAATTCCTTGAAGAACTTCACTTGAAAGGTCACAACCGCACAGTCACTTACGTATTGAACTAATGTTGACTTTCGTACAAATAAATAATCGTAACTCACAGTTTGTCCTGGTTCAAATTGTCACCTATGAGCGTGTTCCGTGTCCATCCATAGGCAGATTCGCCTTGGAATCGCCGTAGTATGCTGGTTGACGTATGGCGTCAAAAGGGTTGGAGTTTTTGCTGCTGGTTGTTTTTGCGTGTCGTATTTGGTACGTATTTGGTAGCGCCTATTTCGACAAGCACTGCTGCTGCGTCGCTATCGTGATTCACTGATTACGAGTGGTGGAACATCTTGATATTAATCCGTGAACTATTTACCACATTTATACTGGATATTCAACTACGAAGGACCATGAACAAAATGGGTTTGTTATTTGTATAGTTTCCTTGCACATTTATAACAAAATGTATTAAAAAACGTTGGTGAATTTTTCTCTTAGTTTTATTTGGTTGACAATGACATAAGTATTCATTTTTCTACATTGACACCTTAACCATAAGTTCGTGTTTAACCTCATGAAGGTTCTGTCTGTGAAACGGTTGAACAGGACGTATGCTTTCTTTATCTTGTAATTTACATCGATTTAATACAGCATACCTACTAGAATGATTTCCAAGTGTACAATAATTGACTAGACATTTTGAATTTTTGTAACGTGTTGTGGTCCTATTTTTAATCAAGATTTAATAGTGAAAATTAGTCGATTAAAATGAATCGTCAATCGAACTCTGCGACGATTAATTTAATCTTGATAAATGACGATTGATTGTTTAATCGATATTTATTTGTTGATAAAAAAATTCATCGATTAATGCCCATCTCTGCTTATAACTCAACAATGTGTCACAGATTCTTTTTACAGAATAGATAAGCATGGTTGAAAATTCAATGAACTAATGAATGCGCTTACCAGTTAAGGAAAAAGTGTTGTTTACGTCGGCTTATGCACAAAAATGGGTTTTTTTGAAATATTGTAGTGAAAATGTTCTAAGAACTAGTCAATGCACTTCTCAGATAAGGATTAACTATTGTTAACGCCGGATTTTGCACAGAAGGTTTTTTTACCTGGTGCTTAAAGTGAGAGAAAACAATTGCAATTAGAACTAGAGGCTCGGAACAAGTGAGTTTTAAATATTCTAGTTGTAAGTTAGTAAGAGTCTAGTTGTCCAAGCAGTTGGTCAGTAGAATAAAACGTGTGGTTTTTTAAAATTTAAGTAATGTTGGTAGCTTCCTTATTTACTGTTTTTTTTTGTTTTTGTTAAAGTTGTGTTGTGTTATTTTTTGTTGTTGATTGTTAAAAATGAAAAGAAGTTGGGTGTGGAGTTACGCCACTAGAGTTGGAGACAAAAGCTATTGTGATTAGTGCGGTGACCGAACTAATGAAATTTCAGCCATAGGAAGGCATTTGAAAACAGCTCACCAAAAATCACCAACCCAGACATCGCCTTCTGAGTAAGTACTTGTGTCCTTGTAATATTTTACCGTGGGTAAAATGTATTATTTTATTCAAAGAAGTTATTATTGCAACATTATTGCATCTAGTTTAATTAGATAACTTACTGTGTTTTAGTAAATTATAATTAGGGTTAGGATTCTGGTGGCAGTTTAGCACAAGTAATCATTAGTGGAGTCGCCATTGTATTTTTTTTATTTGAATAAATGATTAAC
Organism: Epinotia brunnichana; assembly: GCA_963854355.1. Classification (NCBI taxonomy): domain Eukaryota; kingdom Metazoa; phylum Arthropoda; class Insecta; order Lepidoptera; family Tortricidae; genus Epinotia; species Epinotia brunnichana. The sequence continues at coordinate 1,510,184 of OY977954.1, read as the reverse complement.
TGAACGATAAATCTATATTACAGTACCGGCTAATAATACATCACCTTTGCGATATATTGTATGAACGTATATAGAGTAAACAATTTAGGTTTGTTGATACAGCGCATATTTTACTAGTTACATATTTAACATACATTTTTGACGACAACTGCAATGCAATACTGTAAATTACAATGATGATTTTATGATATAAGAGTTAGTTGCCGGGACTTTTTGGCCAACCAAAAAGGTAAAATAGGTGTGTAATATAAGTTATATTACAAATTCTACATAAAATGTTTTTACCATTCAGTCATTCTTCATCTTTTTTGGCCTCGCCTTATTCCGTTACGCGGGGTCGGCTTTTCCAATCATGCGGTGCCACTTTCTTTGGTCCTGTGCGTCCTCTGTAGTAAGGCCCATCTTCTTCATGTATCTCTGGAATTCCTCATCCAGGTAGCTAGAGGTCTTCGTCTTCCCCTCTTTTTTGTAACCATGTTACCATTCAGTCATTCGTTCAATTATTAAAGTATATAACAGCAGATTTACTACATTATCATATCATTGTACAGTACAAGTAAAATCAAACAATAATTAATATTGACGTAGTAAGAGGGTATTTCGAATGAATATTATATGCTACTACTGATACTGAAACTGAAGTATTAGTAGTATACTGAAACTAATTCCAATTAAAAATTGTTCAAAACCTAAATAGGTATAACTTATACATTTCAACAAAATATTATGTTTTTATTTAAATTTAATGAATCAATTTACTTTTATGAAACTAATAAATTCAATTATTGGTTTATCAATCATTTATTAATTCAGTCATTCAATCAAAAATATACACCGTGGCCGTGAATAACCCGAAAGATTTAAACCACGTATTTTTGACGACAGTACGAGTAAATAATGTTGTATCGACATGGGTCTAATTATGTGTCTTAATTAAATTACTATTTCAGTACAAATTAAATCTTATTAATTGCCCGCTTCTTTGTGATGTTGAGAAACTCAAGTTGAAGAACAAAGAGCGAGCATAACACTTCACGAATCGCTCCGAAATCATACGACGAACGGCGAATGCCGTGACTTGTGTTCCATGACAAGAAGTGTCAAGTTATGCTCAAGCCTTTAGGGTGTGTTAGACTGGAGATTTTTTAACTTTTGATTTGTTTCAAATAATTAATATCTCCTTAATTATGAGTTTTTGGACTATATGTTACATAACTTTATATACTCTAATTAAGCTCTAGTATTGTTAGCTTAAATCTTTCGGGTTATTCACGGCCACGGTGTATAACAACATCTCCTTTGCTCTTTTTTCACCACAATGCCACCAAACATCCCAACTGTAATTATAATATTTAAATAAATGTAAGTATCATGTTAACTGTATGTAATTACTCCAACCCGTTAACTTGGACTAGTATTTTGCATTATTTTTCAATTTAATCTATAGCTACTGATTAAGCCTTGTTTACTTATTTGATATATACGTATCTGTAAACAATGAAAACCAACATAAATAATTAACTCACTCACCTCCTGACTCCATCATCAGACCATTGTCACCAAGAATAATGAATAGAACTCGTCAAAACAAACCAAATGAACCCAAACTCGGGGGGTATACAAGAAGCCATTGAGGAGTTCCACTATCCACCTCTTGACTCCATCAGCAGACCATCGTCACCAAGTATAATTTATAGGACTCGTCAAAACAAACCAAATGAACCCAAACTAGAGGGGCATACAAATAGCCATTGAAGAGTTCTACTACTCACCCCCTGACTCCATCAACAGACCATCGTCACCAAGTATAATATATAGAACTCGTCAAAACAAACCAAATGAATCGAAACTTGTCATAAATCCATTGGGTGAAAATCACCTTACAAAATTTTACTGAATTATCTTTATTTGAATAACGTTTTATTTAAATAAAATGTTAGTTAGGATAACCCCATTTGTGGAATCATTATTCCGTATTTCATTCCTTATAAAAGTAGCTTGTCAGCGTGAATTATTCACCTTCATGTTATTTTAAATAACGAGCGCATGAATTTATTCTTATTCCCATCGATTTGAATAAGAATAAAAATTTTGTTCTTATTCTTATTCAAGATAACTTTTGCCCAACTCTGGTGCTAGGTTACAATTTATTACATTTATCAATCTGCAAAAAGCTACGAACACCCATTTGGTACTTGTATGTACATTCTTAGAACGACGGGATAGTTCCTAGCTTCACACCTCAAGGACGGGTATTACCCACGTGTACCCGTGCACACGGGTACGTTCGGACCGGTCGCTTAAACCCGCGGGCGTGTTACACAGGCACGGGTACCCGACACGACTACACGAAACCCAGACACAACCGCAAGCCCTAGTCTCAAGCGCTTTCTCTCTCTATCAAGCAATATTAAAACGGTTGTATCTTTATTTTTTTTAAATACTTATTTAAATAGGAGGTTCGTCATTATCATTAGGCATATTTTTTTCTATAGGGAACATTACTGCAATGTTCTGCCGCCAGAACACTCAATTCGGTTCATCTGTAAGGGAGCTACGCTGCCAAAGACAGACGCACAAATACACACGTAAAACGTATAACAACCAGTTGGTGTGCAGAATCCTAAAATGATCCCTTTTTCTAGGAGCCACACCACGACTGGAACGAAACCGACCTCCTAAGCCACGGCGTGAGCGGTCTCAGCCTGCAGCGCACCGACAGCCTGACCCAGCGGCCACTCGCCTCCCTCAAACGGACTGGCAGCAAAGGCAGCGCATACAGGTAGGTACTACAGAGCTACAGGATAACCGGGCTACAGTCTGAGCCAAGGTGTTAGCGATCACAGCCAGTTACAAACTACCTTAATCCACTGTTCTTTTAGTCTTCAAACGGACGGCATCAAAGGCAGCGCATACAGGTAGGTACTACAGAGCTACAGGATAACCGGGCTACAGTCTGAGCCAAGGTGTTAGCGATCACAGCCAGTTACAAACTACCTTAATCCACTGTTCTTTTAGTCTTCAAACGGACGGCATCAAAGGCAGCGCATACAGGTAGGTACTACAGAGCTACAGGATAACCGGGCTACAGTCTGAGCCAAGGTGTTAGCGATCACAGCCAGTAGCAAACTACCTGAACCCACTGTTCTTTTAGTCTTCAAACGGACGGCATCAAAGGTAGCGCATACAGGTACGTACTACAGAGCGACAGGATAACCGGGCTACAGTCTGAGCCAAGGTGTTAGCGATCACAGCCAGTTACAAACTACCTTAATCCACTGTTCTTTTAGTCTTCAAACGGACGGCATCAAAGGCAGCGCATACAGGTAGGTACTACAGAGCTACAGGATAACCGGGCTACAGTCTGAGCCAAGGTGTTAGCGATCACAGCCAGTTACAAACTACCTTAATCCACTGTTCTTTTAGTCTTCAAACGGACGGCATCAAAGGCAGCGCATACAGGTAGGTACTACAGAGCTACAGGATAACCGGGCTACAGTCTGAGCCAAGGTGTTAGCGATCACAGCCAGTTACAAACTACCTTAATCCACTGTTCTTTTAGTCTTCAAATGGGCTGGCATCAAAGGCAGCGCATACAGGTAGGTACTACAGAGCTTCAGGATAACCGGGCTACAGTCTGAGCCAAGGTGTTAGCGATCACAGCCAGTTACAAACTACCTTAATCCACTGTTCTTTTAGTCTTCAAATGGGCTGGCATCAAAGGCAGCGCATACAGGTAGGTACTACAGAGCTACAGGATAACCGGGCTACAGTCTGAGCCAAGGTGTTAGCGATCACAGCCAGTAGCAAACTACCTGAACCCACTGTTCTTTTAGTCTTCAAATGGGCTGGCATCAAAGGCAGCGCATACAGGTAGGTACTACAGAGCTACAGGATAACCGGGCTACAGTCTGAGCCAAGGTGTTAGCGATCACAGCCAGTTACAAACTACCTTAATCCACTGTTCTTTTAGTCTTCAAATGGGCTGGCATCAAAGGCAGCGCATACAGGTAGGTACTACAGAGCTACAGTCTGAGCCAAGGTGTTAGCGATCACAGCCAGTTACAAACTACCTTAATCCACTGTTCTTTTAGTCTTCAAATGGGCTGGCATCAAAGGCAGCGCATACAGGTAGGTACTACAGAGCTACAGGATAACCGGGCTACAGTCTGAGCCAAGGTGTTAGCGATCACAGCCAGTTACAAACTACCTTAATCCACTGTTCTTTTAGTCTTCAAATGGGCTGGCATCAAAGGCAGCGCATACAGGTAGGTACTACAGAGCTACAGGATAACCGGGCTACAGTCTGAGCCAAGGTGTTAGCGATCACAGCCAGTTACAAACTACCTTAATCCACTGTTCTTTTAGTCTTCAAACGGACGGCATCAAAGGTAGCGCATACAGGTACGTACTACAGAGCTACAGGATAACCGGGCTACGTCTGAGCCAAGGTGTTAGCGATCACAGCCAGTAGCAAACTACCTTAACCCACTGTTATTTTAGTCTTCAAACGAACGGCATCAAAGGCAGCGCATACAGGTACGTACTACATAGCTACAGGATAACCGGGCTACAGTCTGAGCCAAGGTGTTAGCGATCACAGCCAGTAGCAAACTACCTTAACCCACTGTTCTTTTAGTCTTCAAACAATTCAATTCAATTCAAATAATTTATTTGTCAAACACAGGTATACAATGTATGGTAGGGTATCAAAAAAACATGTCTCACTGTGTTTTGCCACAAGGCATACAAAATTCAGTTAAAATTAAAATTACGACTTAAATACGATCAAGATTTTCATTATAATTAAATGTCAAATACCTAAAAACTAAATAATATTAATTGTAATAAATCGTAATTTCAACTTGCTTATATCAATAACTATGTCGTGATTAATTGGTAAAAGGATAAACATTATTAAAAATACAGCATTCCTATATGTAAGTATTATCATGCATGTCAACTAAATAATCATTTATAGAATAATACGCCTTTTTTGTCAAATAACTGTGTAGCTCTTTTTTGAATTTAATTACATCCTCTATCTGTAGTATACAGACGGCATCAAAGGCAGGCTAAAGTGTGAGCCAAGGTGTTAGCGATCACAGCCAGTTACAAACTACTAAGATTAAGGTGGATTAAGATCCACTGTTATTTTAGTCTTCAAACGGACTGGCATAAAAGGCAGCGCATACAGGTAGGTCCAACAGGATAACAGGGCTACAGTCTCAGCCAAGGTGGTCGGCCTACAGCGCAGCGCACCGATGCCAAATGTTTCTGTTTAGCCAAATCGTTGACTGGTAGAGAATGCCTTTTGACATTGAGTCCGTCATTTGCACTTTCTCTTGTATGTGCAATAAAGTTTAAATGAATAAATAGCCTCTCCCAGCGGCCGCTCGCCTCCCTCAAACGGACTGGCAGCAAAGGCAATACTTACAGGTAGGTGCTACAGAGCTATTATATAGGTGATCTAAGGGACCATCTGAGCCAAGACTTTAGCGGTCTGACCTGTAGACATACTAGTAGAAATGTATGATGTATTAGCTGCCCGGTTATTGCAAAGAACGCAGGTGTATTTAGTAGCTGCAGGAGTGGCGGTCGTCAGCTGTCAACCGCCGCCGTACCGAGTGGACGTGCATGGAGTGCTTAGGTATAGGTACCTGGTGTTACTGAGTATTTTACAGCAGTCAAACCCGCGGAATAAAACAAAGCTGAAAGTCCATTCTATCCACAAGTGAAAGTATTTTGGAATCGGGTAAGCGATCCCGGAAATTACCCCTATATACAAACACACACAAACTTACAGAACTAGAATCTCATAGACTTTTCGTCTTTATAATATTACATATCGTTACTATTTCCTTGCAGCATCCGCAGCGCTCGAAAAGAAATCCCAAAACCAGAACGAACCCCAACGATACCAGACGCAGGCTTCGGAACATTGGAGATCAAGCTAGCCTACGAGAACGCCACATCTTCTTTAGCAGTCACCGTGCTCCGGGCAAGAGGTCTGATTGGCATGGACATGACCGGGCTGTCTGACCCGTTTTGCAGGCTTGAAGTTCTACCTATAGGTATGTGCGGTTTGCGAACGGCCTGTTTATGACCGACGTTGTAGCATCGCCACTTTATAGTGTAAACTAGTACAAGAGGAATGGATGTGCATGGATGGACTTTCATCAAAACGTGGGGTGCGTACGTGTGGTTTGATAGATGGATTTGGTCGGTCGTTCGCACTTCAGAAACACCAAAGTGCAATTGTGCAGTAGTTTTAATTATTCACTATTGACGACCGGTTTACCCTAGTTGTTGTTGTTGTGTTGTAGCAACCAAAGTAGTCAAATAGTTCGGTACACTACACCATATATTTAGTATGGTGTACCGATCTATTTGGCCACTTTGACTGCTACAGAGTAATTTGACGCTGAGTGTACAGTCAGCGTCATATAGTTAGTAGCAGCCAAAGTAGCCAAATATATCGTAACACGTCCTTACTGCAATATATTTGGCTACCTTGACTGCTACTGTACCTACGAAATTGACGGTCTGTGTCCATATCAGGCAAACATTGTCTTGGATGTTTTCTAAGTACTACCATTTATTTATACCTATTATAGTAGTTTATGTGACTGTACATAATGAAGGGCAATAAACACGAGTGCGGGATCACACGAGTGTTTTAATGCCTAATCATGTACAATTACATACACTACTTTATCTACCCACATATTATAAATCCTCAATGATGTGTTCGGGAATCATTAGAATAACCTCCATTGCACCGCCATGGCTGACTAGATTTCAAATCATGACCAATTAGATTTCCATTATAACATCGATATCGATTTTATTACTTATGATTTTTCATACATTATAATAACACTGGCACAGATAAAACGCTGGTGGTCATAATATATGGTTTCCGAACACATTATAGAGGATTTACGATATGGGTGTAGATAAAATAATATATCGTCGTCACGCACCCATAACACAAGCGTGTTTGGGTGTGGTTTGATTCGTGTAAGATTGTCTCTAATATGATTTTTTCATAACATTACAGAAGGCACATATTCCAACCGACTACGAACGAAAACGGTGCACAAGACGAAGAACCCGGAATTCAACGAGACCCTCCACTTCTTCGGGATCACGGAGTCAGACCTCGTCGCCAAGACCTTGGAGATATTCCTGTTTGACGACGACAGGTAAGACTTGATCAGAGTCCACAGGGTCGTTTTTAAATAAAAAAATTAAACTATTGGAGGTTCTCGAGTGGCGACCACATACCGGCAGGCGCAGCGTGGGTACACAAGGTGGACTGATGACCTGGTAAAGGTCGTGGGAGTCCGGTGGATGCGGATGGCGCAAGACCGGTCATTGCGGCACTCTTTGAGGGAGGTATGTGTCCAGCAGTGGCCGCCTTTCGGCTGATATGATGATGAGCATTGATCGAGATGTAGGATAAAGGATCCTCAGAGAAAAAGTATCAATTTTACAAATGTAAACTGGCAACACCGAGGCTTCTGGAGGTCCTCTGACCAATAAAGACTGGCCTTTAGACCAGTGTTGCCAAATCAGACTAATTGTAGTGAAATGGGCCCCAGCAAGCAGTTTAATCCGATCTGAAGTGGCAGGAGCTAGGGGATCCCAGCCCCCCTGAAGCTAGAGGTTCTCCATCATCGGTCGCGAGGTTATGGGCACTCTTCCAGAGTCGCCGGAAAAAAACAGCTGTTTCAAATGGGTATGAAGCAGGACGCAACGTGCAGGTTCTGCCAGGAGACAGAGGAGACTGCAATTCACATTCTCCGCCCCTGCGGACCACTCATGCATAAAAGAAGTACCTAACTAGGGCGGCACATCGTGCACCCAGAAGAGGTACAACATATCACCGCCCAAACAATCTGGAATTTCCTGGAGGCAACGGGCCTTAACGGTGAACTCTAAAGAAAGGGCTGCACAATAGATCACTTGCTGGTCGAAGCGAAGCGGCATTTTAAGGCTCACAAACCAAATAATAATAGCATACCGCCCTCGCCATAAATATTATAGGTACCTACAGGGTGTTTGGCAGATGGATGGACATACATATAAAATATCTTTATTTCAGATCATTGGTTCGATCCATATGATGTTAGTAACATATACTTGGGATAGATGCATATGCAACGTTGTGCACAAAAAAATCACTTGGACCCAAAGTGTTTTTTAGGAATTTTATATTTATATTTTTCAATTACTCCGTTTTCAAGATTTAAAACCTCAATAATTTAAAAAATATATATATAACGGGCACCATTTTTTTTATTATTATTATTTTGCTCCCTCGATCTACTATTTCTATGTCAGGCTTAGGTCTATGTGTACCTAAGGTAAAAAACTCGACGATATACATAAAGCGAGCAAATTGCTTAATACTATCATGAAAATACTTCATCTTTTTCTGCATACATGTTAATACATCAATTTCCGGGCTTTAGCGCTTTTAAACGATGTCAATAAAACATTGAAACCAAACATTTAAAGGAGATACCGCGAAAAGTACTAAAGTTTAAACGACGACTATCTTGAAAGTGCTTCCGTCTTCCGCTTAAAACCCCATTACTTTAAAAGATGCTCTACTTTAGTCTTGCTAGAACCTAAAAAGTTGCAAGCGAAAGTTTAAATACTAAAAGCGAAAATTTAAATAGTAGTAACTAAAACTAGCCAGTCACCCGTTGGGTATTTAGCCAAGTACCTACTTACTTACGCGGTCGTATATATCTACCCTATAAATGGATATTATTATGTAGTTACCAAGTAGTTAGTTACAACCTACTTACAGACGCAGAAAAATAAAAGTTGTGCCTGCCATTTTTGCCTGCCCCCGATAGTTTTTAAAACATTCTAGAAATTTGGTTTTTGGGTTGTTGAGTTTTCAGGTATACCTACGCAATTCAAACTATAGGCACGAAACTAAGTACTTTAACTAATAGTTATCAATGTTATCATACAGCATATTCCAAAGCCAATTATAAAGTTTGCCACGTGAGAAGTTCTAAGCCTTTCTATGATCTAGTCTTAGTGGAGTTAATCTGATTAATTTCCCTGCTGGCTAAAACTTAAAGTTTGACTGGCGTTTTGTCCGAATATGATTACGCCATCAGCCTTCCCCGTCATAGAATAGTTGAGATGATCATAGGTAAACTGATATTACTGATCAACCAATGTCCTCGTGAACAAATGGGTGATGACGCAGTTTTTTAAACGAGCGTTACGACAGCTCAAATGTAATTTTTCGATACTAAAATGACATTGAGACAAACGTTACGCGGTTGACGCATCGGTTGCCAACGTATATTCAACAACGACAGTCCTATAGTTCAATTCATTTTACAAATACAAATGGCTTATTTGCTGAATACAGTTTAAATACTTTAAATATGGTGTACGATATTTTAAAGTTCGGTGTATCCAGCTTGCATGCAAGGCGTGCAAATTATATGGTTATTGGATAAAAAAATTAAAGAAATGTATTGCGATGTACCAAGTGCACGCAAAAATCTCTCAATGCCTTACACGTCCAGTACAATAATGGTTTCAGGATGTTGTTGGGGCTGGCTCGCTTTTGTAGCGCATCAGGTATGTTTGCTAGAGTTGATAGTTTTCAGGCTATAATTCGTAAACGGGTTGCCTCTCTGATGCGCCGCGTGTCAGGCAGTGACAACAGCCTCCTGAATACTATTGTTGATAGGTTGGAATGGTGGAGCACTGGAACTCCTTACATGATGATAATGGGTCATTGTCAGATTTAGGTTCGCGTCTCTTCGGTGGACATTGCCAAAGTTAAGGGCTATAAAGCCTAATTTTTGGTTGAACTCTGATTCCGCATAAACGGCGTTGCCCCTTCTATAGTTCTATGTGATAAAAACATATTATATGTAAACGTAAGCTCTTAACTATTGACCACCGGAAAGATGATTTTTGTTTTTGTGACTGACAATGACCCTAATTGTATTGTGTTGTATTAATATTGCTAATTTAATGATTTTATTCGATGTATTTTGAAAAATGAAAATGAAAAAAATTAATTTTCATTTCATTTTCAATATTGCTAATTTAATAATTTTATTCGATGTATTTTAATGTACCTAATCTTTATTTTCAACCGACTTCAAAAAAGGATGAGGTTCTCAATTCATCTGTATGTTTTTTTTTTAATACATACATACATATAATCACGCCTCTTTCCCAGAGGGGTAGGCAGAGATCACGGATCTCCATTTGCTACGATCCTGACAAACCACTTTCGCTTCACTCACTTTCATAACATTTCTCATACATGCTCGTCGGTTTAGGGTAAGTACTTTTGACATGGCCTTTCTGTAAGATTTCTCCAATTTGATCGGAGAAAGTTCGCCTAGGTCTTCCCCTTCCAACTTGCCCTTCCACTCTTTTTATATACACTCTCTTCGTTAATCTTCTTTCATCCATCCTCTCTACATGCCCAAACCACCTTAACATACCCTTCTCAATATTCGTGGCTATATCTCCATCCATTCCACACTTAAATCTTTTATCACACTGTTTCTGACTCTATCACTCAATTTCACTCCACACATACTTCTCAACGCTCTCATTTCTACTGCATTCACTCGACTTTGATGTCTTTTTTGCCACACCCAACTTTCGCTACCATACATACCTAAGTGTGGGCACCAACACTCCCCTATGCACAGCCACGCGTGCTTTTTGCGATATTTTCTGGCTGCCCATAAAGGCATTCAGTGTTCCATTCACTCGATTCCCTGCATTCACTCTCCTTTCAATATATTTCTCATGCTTTCCGTCTCCAGTAAATAATGTCCCCAAATACACAAACTCTTTTACTTGTTCCAGTCTTTCTTCTTTCGGCAACGGCTCGCACCGCTTGCACTACGCATGGATAATGCTTCTACCTAATGAGTTTACTTAGCAACATGAATGCATTCCTACCGACATTATTTTTATTTTAATGTAGTGTTTATTTTAATTACACCCAATTCCATGTTAATTTACCTAATTTATATTTAGTATATTTAAGGTGATATTAATTATGATCACCATAATGTGTACTGTTAGTACTAGGCTAATACTTAGTATTGGCTTAGGCTGAAAGTAGGCATTATTGAATGAATACCAACATGTATGCAACAAATGCGAGCTTTTCTAATCAAGCATAAAAATGTTATTCGTTATTGTACCTAAAGTGTACACTAATATTGATTAAGTGTAAATAAAAAATAGCTAAACGCCTGGTTGAGCGTATCAAAAAGTTTAAAATGAGCGCATTAGCTCACTAAACTGTTCGTGTATTATGTTTTTGCTGTCTAGGATCTAAATGTACACTAGATAAGTAAGATACTGTTGTACTTATTGTTATTAATAAAGACATTTTATAAAGGAAGAAAGTCTTTCTTCACCAATCATTATTTCGCAGTCTGTCATAATTTCATCTTAATTTCATTCTTTTTTTTAATGTGTGTAGGTATGTTACGCGATAACTCCGTAATTTATGAACCGATTTGAAAAATTATTTCTTTGTTTGACAGCATATACTTCCAGATTGGTCCCGTTGTCACCAAAATCCAGTTCTGATGATGGGATCCCTTCCAGGGAGGGAACTCTTCCAATTTTATAGGCAAACTTGAAGCTCTTTGGCTACTGATTTGAAGTCAGTTAAAACTTTGTTTTGAAAGTCAATTATTAATAAATAACTCATTTTGTAATTTGTAATTTATACCTGTGGACTTATGGTTCGAAATAAAAGATAAATACCTAATAATAATTACAGGTACGGCTGCGACGAAATGGGTTCAGCAACAGTATCCCTCCGAGAATGTGCCAAAGCCCCCGCTCAGCTGCGTCTAGCGCTGTCTGGCTCGACCAGCTCAGAGCCGGCCGGGCCCAGGATCCTGCTCGCGCTGTGCTACTCCACCAAGAGGCGCGCCCTGGTGGTCACCGTGTGCAGGGCGGCGGATCTGCCCGCGCAGGACAGCAATGGGTTCTCGGATCCTTTCGTTAAACTGTAAGTAATAAGTTTCTGTCAAAAAATTCATTTTTGGTACAAGCTTTTATTGCTGACTGTAATTTTCTGTATACCATCATCAACTGGGGTTGTGTCGTTTTATTGCGGAGTTCCTAAGGCCACCTTCCAGCTCCTGCATCAGATCAGCTCCTTGTCATCATAATATTGCATTGTCATGCGATATACATATGCATGCAAAATTTCAGCTCAATCGGAAACCGGAAAGTGGGTCAAATCTAACTTGCAAGATTTGATTAAATACAGACAACGGGACAGGTGAAACTAAATAAAAGCTTGTAATAAATAGGTATAATAGTAAGTAGGTACCCATGCAGTATTTGCATGCAAACAACTCTTGGCGTAAGTAGGACTTGGGATGCCCGGACAATTTCGTCAAGTTATTAGCATAATTCTACCAAGGTTGCTTAGACCCTCTGTCTTATACCTATACCGAAGATCAGCACTGAGCCACTGACGTTCGAGCGTAGAGTTAGGGTACAGTCCCCATCACATACATAGGTACACTATAGGTGTTCAAAAATATCGGCACATGCACCCTAATGCCTTGAAAATAGAGGTGTGTTCCGATGTTTGTGAGCTGCTTGTTTGCTCCGATGTGTGTGATGGCGACTGTACCTAGGACCTAGGTGCATTGTTGGTCACAATGTGTGCGTTTGGCGTTTAGTAAGTAAGCTATGTAATGTAGGCACCTACATCCGCGTAACCGCGTAAGACACACCCGTGCTTTTTACAATGATTCCTACTTAGTTACGGGTTAGGCTCGCAAAACACACTTTCCCGAAATGTGCACTTTCTGCAAAGGTGCACTTTCTGCAAAATGTACACTCCCAAAATGTACCTAAACTTTCTCAATTTGGAAACTTTCCCGAAATGTGCACTTTTTCAAACAGTGCACTTTTCCAAAACGCACGCTTTTCCAAAATGTACACATTCCCATTTAGGGCACTTTCTCAAAAGGTACACATTTATTGAGCGTATGATAAAGTACAATATCCAATCCTTTTAAATAAACTTTACGGCATCGGAATACGAGGATTAGGACATAAGTGGCTTGCATCATACCTAATGAATAGAGCCCAGTATGTAGAAATAGAACATTACGACTTTAATATCAATATAATTAAAAATGTGCAGTCCGACATTACAACCATCACATCATCAATACCACAGGGAAGTGTAATCGGCTGTCTTCTTTTTCTCATTTACATCTATGATCTTCCTAAAATTATACAAGAAACTTCAATCCTTTTCGCTGACGATATCTCTATACTTACATCCTGTCAAAATACATCACACATAAATAATAAAATAAATACCATCTTAGATAAAATCACAGATTGGATGCACGACCACCACCTGGAAATCAACTACCAAAAGACAAAATTAATGACATTTCACCCATATCAGAAAGACCCGTTAACAATTAACTGTAACCACAATTCTATAACATTAGAGGTAGTCGACACATTTACGCTTTTAGGAATCGTTATAGACAAACACCTATCATGGAAACCACACTTAAAAAGTATTAAAACCAAACTTTCCAGATTTGCGTACGCGCTACGGGAAATAAAGAAAACCACCGACTTTGAGACCGCACTGGCAACATATTACGCGTACAGCTATTCCTGGATCAGCTATGGAATTATCCTCTGGGGAAATAGCACCGATGCTTCCACCATATTCACCCTGCAGAAAAAGCTTATAAGAATACTAGTGAACCTAAAACAAATAGACAGTTGTAAGCCGCACTTTATCAAACACAGAATACTCACTCTACCATCCTTATACATCTTAGAAATATGTAAATTTGTCCGCAAATACTCAGAATTCTATACCAAACGAGAAGACACACCTGTACCATATGCATTAAGAAATAAAACTAGATTAATAGCACCACCCTCCCGATTAAAACTCCACTCATCCGGCCCTTTAATAATGTCCATAAAATTATATAATAAACTACCAGAAAAAATTAAAAAAGAAAGCAAAGAAAATAAATTTAGCTAATTGTATATTACTTTAAGCTTTGTTAGTTTTTAAGTTAGTATTTAATTTCAATACTATTACTTTTGCGATGCCCTTGCAGGGCTCATGTTTGATACGTCCATATTGTAACACCTACCTACCTACCACCTTTATGTAACAACATGAATGCTAATAAAATTACTTGATTACATGATTACTTGATTATTATTTAGACACATTCTTCACACACACACACGCACACACACACACCACACACAAGCACACGCACACACGTTTCACACTTTTTTTTTAAATCCACACGCATTTTTGTCTTAAATTTAATCTCATCTAAATCGATTGTGGAGAGGAGCCTTAAGTTTGATGGCAAAATATTTTTTTTAGGGTCCCGTAGTTAAAATTGCAAAAACGGAACGCTTCGCTTATAGTTTCGGTCTTTATGATTCTGTCCGTCCGTCCGTCCGTCTGTCCGTCTGTTTGCATTTGCACTATTTCATAGAAACCCTTAGTACTATAAACACTATAAACAGGGACACCTCTACCCCTAGTGTAGGTACTTTCCGGGAAAATATACCTTCTGCGAAAGTGCTCATTCTGGGAAAGTGCACCTATTGAAAAAGTGTACATATCGGGAAGTGCACTTTTAGATACAGTGTACCTTCCGAGAAAATGACCCTTCTAAAGAAGTGCACCTTCAGAGAAAGTGCATATTTCGGGAAAGTGTGTTAGGTATACGAGACTAACCCTTAGTTACGTTCGGCTGAGACAATATAGTCCAACGCTGACCATCAGGATAAAACTGAATATTATACTCAACTCTCAATCATCGTCATCATATCAGGCGAAAGACCACTGCTGGACATAGGCCTCCCCCAAAGAGTGCCAATGTGGCCGATCCTACGCCACCCGCATCCAGCGGACTCCCGCGTCCTTTACCAGGTCATCAGTCCACCTTGCGAGGGGCCTACCCACGCCGCGCCTTCCGGTACGTGGTCGCCACTTGGTTCTGCTACGGATAGCCTCATTTCCGATGCGATCACGCAGAAAAACTGCCAATTAAACATACATTTCTTTTCCAGGCACCTGGACCCCGATCCATATCACAAGAAGCACAAAACCTCCATCAAATGGCGAAACCTGAATCCAGTCTGGAACGAGGAGATCCTCTTCGAAACTCGCCCCACCGAGCTGTCTCGTCAGAACCTGACTCTGACAGTCTGGGACAAGGATTACGGCAAACCTAACGACTTTCTTGGAAGCCTGGTATTGGGTGCCAGCAGTAAGGGCAGAAGACTGAAGCATTGGATGGACTGCATTAAGTTCCCCGACCATAGGCATGAGCTGTGGCATTCGTTGACTGACACGCAACATTTGTGAAATGTTTTTAATAAGATGTGCAAATAGTCTGGCCAACCTGGTAGTAGAAACTAATACGGTATTTTTCATGCGCTTAGCATTGTTAACCCAAAAGAAAGAGAAGTATATTGGCATCATTGTGGCCAAACTATATCTAACCGCGCTAAGGTATTTTATTGGGTTCCACCTGTTACCACTTTGTTGTTATACATATTTATTGTACCACTGGTAACAGCCAAGAATTTTTCCCCGCCTGCTCCTAGTGGCAACTACTGAGGGAAATAATCCCAGCTATTACCACTTATGCCTGATTTACACTATGCCACCACTGCCCTTCACGCTGCCCTGCTTCCTGCCGTAAATATTTATGTGGCAGCGTCTAAAGGCAGTGAGCACATTGCCACTCCATACTTCTTTTGTGTTGGGCCTCGGGCAGTGGAGGACGACAGACGTCAGCTAAATTTAGATTATTGTGGAATGGAGGACGCCTTACTCATACCTTCTGCGCTTTGCCTCCTGAGTTTGTTTAACTATTTTATTGTTATGAAAAGTATTCGACGGCGAAACGCCGTCGTCGTACTAGGAGATGGTGGATGCTGAAAGTGTTTCATCATTAAATACTCTATTGAAACGGCATGATCACATTTGTACACCTACTTAGCACGGCTACACAAACGTTGATAACGCGGCGACGGTTGACGACGGAGAGAGTGTGACGACAGTATTATGAATGTGTGTTCCTTTTGATAAGTTAGCAGCGCTCATATTATATCTAATGTTTCATTTTCACTTTGTTTGTTACTTTCATGTCGTGCTTCTTGTGACGTGTGTCTGAAGAGATTTGTTAACCGACTCAGTGGGTCCCAAGATACAGGCTCAGCCTAGTTTGGAGCCCCACGGATAATGTCTGTATAATCTGTCATGTGCTTGTCCAATAATAAATTATTCTTAATTCTAAATTATTCTTAATTCTTAGTATGTAAACACTCGCTCGAGCTGCCGCTGCCAGTCCTTTGGCTTCCGCCACAAAAACGACAAAAAAAGGGAGCGTAGGGCAGTGGCAGCGGCATGAGAAGTGGGCAGCGCGAGTTGGTGTTTACATACTCGCGCTGCCCACTTCCCTGCTCACTTCCCTGCTCACTTCGGCATAGTGTAAACAAGGCATTAAGTGAACTCTTGAAACCCTTCAGTGGCGGACCCAGGATTTTGGTTTGGGAGGGGCCCAACTGGAGTTAGATTTTGGCACGATTTTTGTATGGATATGGCTTTAATCCCCTTGTCCTTCCTGGATCCGCTACTGCTGCCCTTATTCACTTTAGTGGTAACTGCTAGAATTGTTTTAGTGGTACATGTGGGTATAGCCCGGCCAATTAAATAGTGTTACTTCGCGTCGCTTCCGCGCGAAATCATGTATGTATGTAAACGCAGCTTAAAAGCCACCATAGAACGCTTGTAAATGATTTGAGTGCTTTGAGGATTATACATATTGTATTATAATTATAATGTAAGTAAGTACCTATCTAATATTCTTATCCTGGAAGTTAGGAAGGAGTTACCTAAGGGAAGTGATCCTGGGCATCACTGTTAAATATAGGTAATATGACTATATTTAAGTAGGTATGTGTACCTAGTTCAGAATAAAAGAAAATGTAACAAAAGAAATCTTGTCGTCGTCACATATTTTTGTAAGCAGCTAATAGGCAATAGAAAATAAAAATACAGCGACTTTAGAAAATACTTAGGTAGGTACTTAAAATGTTGGATATCACTCTTTAAAGGCTTTATGTCTTACCTACTGTTATGAACTTTATTTACTAAAACGTTGGTTTAATTAAGTTATTTTGACACATAAAGAAAGTTTAAAAAGAGAAAATAAACGCTTCATCGTACAGAGAAATAAAAAGAAAGGCAGAATGTAGAACAAGTTGGAAATTACTCCACCGACAAGAGCCTAGCTCTTAAATAAGAAGAAGAAAGAGAGATTGTCTCATGTTTTTCAATATTTAGTTTGATGATACGCGCGGAGTTTAAAGCCAGTTCCAAGCGAATCAATAATAATGTTTTTTTTTCAGCCCTGGCAAAAAATTGCAACTAACTGACTATACGCTCGCAGCGCGTGTAAAGTCCCATATCCTGCTGGTCGATCACGTAACGCATTGTCCGCGCGTCAGGTAGATCTAAATGTCAATTTTTGTACGGAAAAATGACAGTTAAGTTGTCCTAACGCTGGTTCGAAACGTTACGTGTTTACCCCTGTCAGGGGAAGACGTAAAATTATGTACTTACTTACCACGGGTGGTAATAAAGAAAGCCTCAGATCGTATATTTACGGCGCGTGCCTTTAGACGAATACCTGGCCCCGTAGCATGGATGGCGTAGATCGATAGTATCACGCGATACGTGACAGGATAGAGCATCCGTCCCTGGCTCACACCGTTCGATTGAACGTGACGACGCGCTTATCCTATCACTTATCGCGTGATAACGCCCATCCATGCTACGGGGCCTGCAATCAGAGACATTTTTCTACCTTCCTAGGTGAGTATTGTACAGTCGACCAACGTCAACTATAATAAGTTTAAACTGTTACACCTTGCTCCATTGTATTAAAAAGACAAAAACTGTGCACACACATAATGTTTGATGTCGACGGTGTACCTACTATTAGGGTTCCGTACCTCGAAAGGAAAAAAAAGAACCCTTATAGGATCACTTTGTTGTCCGTCCGTCTGTCAAGACCCTTTTTCTCAGAAAAGCGTAGAGGTATCAAGCTGAAATTTATATCAAATACTCAAGTCTACTGTCCCTTGGATCTGTGAAAAAATCAATCTTCTAAGCTAACGCAATCAAAAGATACAGCCGTTTACTTATGCCTCAAATTGTCGAAACTCGCAAGGGTATCAAAACATACAGGGTACTTCCCGTGAACACAGAATCTTGCAATTTGGTACGAAGCAACGTCTTCTAGCACAGATAAAGGAAAAATTGCGAAAACCGTAAATTTTTAGTTACATCGCTAAAATTTTCAATTCCAGTATAAACTGACACGCACTAAGTATGTGAATACATACTTAGTGAGTGTCAGTTTATAGTGGACATGTTTTTATTGTACGGGGTGGTCCGGAACCCGCGGTGCGCGAGTCTGACGGTTTTTTTTAGTAAATAGGAATACTAGTAGGTACCTATAGGCAAATATAAATATCAATGTAGTTTAAGGACAGTCGTTTAATCGTTATAGGTAAGTATATCATTGTTATTATAGATTGTTCGTATTTTTGTATTTAAATGTGCCAAAGAAACAGGTGATGAACCTAATCATGTTGTTATAAAAACAATTGTTATAGGTAGTAAATGGATGACTGCCTTTATATTGTATACTTAATCCTAAATAATGAAATAAAGATTTCAACTGCACGGGGTAATTTTTATTTCTATCTTTGCATAACCATTTTTTAACGAAAGGACAAATTGTCAATCATCAACTATTTAACAAGAACTCAAACCCATAACTTTCGATCTCTATTGTCGGTAAAGCGCCTCTAATCAAATATGGCCGCCAATGCTATTTTAGCGTTTCGTTTCCTAAACTATGAATTTAAATAACTTTATACCATCTATTATTGTTAAATATAACTTAGACTGAGCAATCATCCAAAAATAAAATACCAATGCTGTCCTAATTATTTTTAGCCATTACAAAACACAAAATATTTTCGTAACATATTAATAACATGCATAGCAACACCATACTCAGTGCAAAAACGAAACACGCCAAAGTTGTTTTGTGAACTTTTCTGACATGTGAAACTGTAAATCGTTTTTAACACAAAAGAAAGCGTTTTATCGCAATAAATACCGAATCATTTAGTTAGTAATGTATTAAAATTATCATTAGTCAAAATGGCATTCTTATGTCCCGTGAGAATAAGACGAGGGAAGAAAAAGAAATGTGAGTACTTGATGGAGCTTTCATCGTGGGAACTTTTATGTCAATGACCTCCAACTTTCTACATATAAATGTAAAACTAGTCATTTCGCCAGGTTCGTCATATGCCACCCATATAGGGAGAGTAATTAATCTCAATCAGTTACTGGTTTATTGCTCTCAACAGTATTGTAATAAACTTGAAGCTTTTAAACAACCTTTCAAGCTTAATTTTTATCAGTAGGTAATGCTTTTTCATAAACATATATTTCTGTCAATTTATTTTGTCTGTTTTCGTAAATGACCCGGGGGCCAAAATTAAAAATGCAATTTGTCAATTTTGTCATTTTATTAAAATAGTACATTATTAAATTATTACAAGGCAAAGGCACAAAGTTAAACAGCCATTTTTTTTTTATAGCAAGCAGTGGAGACTCGGACAAGGATTTATCTAGACCAGGCTCAGGGCTCAGCCCTGGGATGGGACGGATCACCGGGTCAGCTAGCATAGAGACCTTAGTGAGAGTCGGAATTGAAAAGGAACATGGTCTCAGTCCGGATTCCAAAATGGTGGTGCTCCATGATTTTGCACCTTGTGTTGATGATGAGTTAGAGGTAATAGATATTTTTGAAAGGTCACTTGTATAGATATTGGAGAACTCGCCTGTACGGTCAGCAGCAAAAGTTGCTAAAGCGGTCCTAGTGCTCAAAATAATCTACACACGCACTCTAATGTCAAGGGAATAAGGATCTGTATAGGTCGTTTTGATTGTGTTATTTTGATTAGCTACTTCTGATGCTGACTGTACCTGTATATGAAAAACTGTTCAAATAGGTTGAATTTCGGAGAAGGAAAAAGGTTATGAACTAACTATTTTTATAATGGGATGAAATGTTGAGTTTTGTTTGAGAAAGAGGATAGAATTTACATTGGCATGTTGTGCAATATCAATACATGCAGCTTGTGGTATGACTTAGTCCAATCAGAAAGGCCATTTTATATACGGGACAAAGATTTTTTGAAAGTATGTGAGGAGTACAAATCTAAACACTCACAGAATTCTATATAATATTAGTATAAAACTATAGACTATCAAAACTGTATGAAGTTACATGTTTTGCATTTTACAGGTGAAACGCGGTCAAATTGTAAATGTATTGTACCGTGAAAATGACTGGGTGTATGTGATAGTGGCTGAGTCACGGAGAGAGGGTTTCATACCACACTCGTACTGTGCTCCATGCGAGCACCATGACTTGAAGAAGAAATTACCGAGGAGCAGGTCTCCTGCGGATATAGCACACAGAGATGTTTCACAGTAAGTTTCTAAATCTGTACAATCTATTATTTAACTTGTAATGTTTGTTTGGGTTGAATCTTGCAAATCAATTTAGACCAACTTCTTACTAATTGAGTTGAAATTATGTACTTTTGTGTAATTTGGATGACAGTGCAATATTTTGTGACCATAAAGCTGGTCTGATGGTGGCTATAGGAGCTCCTGAATTACACAAGATAAACCTGGTGTATTTGGGCTCATTTGAATTAGAGATGTACCGACTAGTCCTCATTCAGCACTTTATGGATCACAGGACAATAAGTAAACTGCCATTTTTACCATTCATTCCTTTTCGACGTTATACAAATCAATTGCTCTAGTTGATAGTTTAATCACTTTTTGTTTTATTTTGCTCACGAAATGAAATACGCCGGTAAAATGTAACGACGCGAACGCATGCAGACAGCGCGACAGCGAAGCGAAACGAAGTTTCCCGATTGCACCCGAACTTAGCCGACTAGTCGGCCTTCTAGGCGGCTGACTAGTCGGCCAAACCCTTAGTCGGCCCATCTCTAATTTGAATCCTACTCAATAATTTGATGAATGTGTAATCAAATATAGTCAGCAAACCTTTTCGCCCCCTCACAAACCCCTCCGATTTTTCATTACCCATTTAATTACATAACATTTAAATATTTGTATTTGTAATTCGCCGACACTGACTTGAACTCAAAGTTCGTCAATGTCGTAAGCAACCTGCTACCAACGTCATAGGAAGCCAACCAATAAATTTAAAACTTAAGTGGATGACCTCGCATTTTTGTCTATGGTGGCGAATGGTTTAAACTATCATCATCATCATATATGCCGAAAGACGTCCACTGCTGGATAGGCCTCCTCCAAAGAGTGCTAAAGTGACCGGTCCTGCACCACCCGCATCCAGCGGACTCGCTGTTAAACTATCGTCATCATCTTCATATCAGCCGAAAGACATCCATTGCTGGACATAGGCCTACCCCAAAGAGTGCCAAAGTGAGCGGTCCTGCACCACCCGCATCCAGCGGACTCGCTGTTAAACTATCATCATCATATCAGCCGAAAGACGTCTACTGCTGGACATAGGCCTCCCCCAAAGAGTGCCAAAGTGACCGGTCCTGCACCACCCGCATCCAGCGGACTCGCTGTTAAACTATCATCATCATCTTCATTATCAGCCGAAAGACATCCACTGCTGGACATAGGCCTCCCCCAAAGAGTGCCAAAGTGACCGTTCCTGCGCCACCCGCATCCAGCGGACTCCCGCGACCTTTTGTGGGCGGGAATCGCTAAACTTAAGTGGCAGTGGGCGGGGCACGTAGAACCGACGGCCGTTGGGGCGGCGCGGTTCTCTCATGGCGACCACGTACCGGAAGGCGCGGCGTGGGTAGGCCCCCCACAAGGTGGGCTGTTAAACTATATAAGTTAGGAAATGATATTATTCCAGATTATCAGTATCAGACGGGGCGACGAACGACGGGCACTCGGAGCTGGGCAGCGAGGGGGAGGCGTGTCCGTTCAGCAAGGACCCGTCCGGCCGGTACGTCGTGCTCTACACCTTCACGGCGAGAGACGAGAACGACGTCGATGTGGAGAGAGGCGAGTTCGTCACAGGTAAAGGACCACCTAAATTATATTGTTCCAGATTATCAGTATCAGACGGGGCGACGAACGACGGGCACTCGGAGCTGGGCAGCGAGGGGGAGGCGTGTCCGTTCAGCAAGGACCCGTCCGGCCGGTACGTCGTGCTCTACACCTTCACGGCGAGAGACGAGAACGACGTCGATGTGGAGAGAGGCGAGTTCGTCACAGGTAAAGGACCACCTAAATGATATTGTTCCAGATTATCAGTATCAGACGGGGCGACGAACGACGGGCACTCGGAGCTGGGCAGCGAGGGGGAGGCGTGTCCGTTCAGCAAGGACCCGTCCGGCCGGTACGTCGTGCTCTACACCTTCACGGCGAGAGACGAGAACGACGTCGATGTGGAGAGAGGCGAGTTCGTCACAGGTAAAGGACCACCTAAATGATATTGTTCCAGATTATCAGTATCAGACGGGGCGACGAACGACGGGCACTCGGAGCTGGGCAGCGAGGGGGAGGCGTGTCCGTTCAGCAAGGACCCGTCCGGCCGGTACGTCGTGCTCTACACCTTCACGGCGAGAGACGAAAACGACGTCGATGTGGAGAGAGGCGAGTTCGTCACAGGTAAAGGACCACCTAAATTATATTGTTCCAGATTATCAGTATCAGACGGGGCGACGAACGACGGGCACTCGGAGCTGGGCAGCGAGGGGGAGGCGTGTCCGTTCAGCAAGGACCCGTCCGGCCGGTACGTCGTGCTCTACACCTTCACGGCGAGAGACGAGAACGACGTCGATGTGGAGAGAGGCGAGTTCGTCACAGGTAAAGGACCACCTAAATTATATTGTTCCAGATTATCAGTATCAGACGGGGCGACGAACGACGGGCACTCGGAGCTGGGCAGCGAGGGGGAGGCGTG
This sequence comes from Epinotia brunnichana, assembly GCA_963854355.1. Taxonomy (NCBI): domain Eukaryota; kingdom Metazoa; phylum Arthropoda; class Insecta; order Lepidoptera; family Tortricidae; genus Epinotia; species Epinotia brunnichana. The sequence continues at coordinate 1,487,031 of OY977954.1, read as the reverse complement.
TCCGTTCAGCAAGGACCCGTCCGGCCGGTACGTCGTGCTCTACACCTTCACGGCGAGAGACGAGAACGACGTCGATGTGGAGAGAGGCGAGTTCGTCACAGGTAAAGGACCACCTAAATGATATTGTTCCAGATTATCAGTATCAGACGGGGCGACGAACGACGGGCACTCGGAGCTGGGCAGCGAGGGGGAGGCGTGTCCGTTCAGCAAGGACCCGTCCGGCCGGTACGTCGTGCTCTACACCTTCACGGCGAGAGACGAGAACGACGTCGATGTGGAGAGAGGCGAGTTCGTCACAGGTAAAGGACCACCTAAATGATATTGTTCCAGATTATCAGTATCAGACGGGGCGACGAACGACGGGCACTCGGAGCTGGGCAGCGAGGGGGAGGCGTGTCCGTTCAGCAAGGACCCGTCCGGCCGGTACGTCGTGCTCTACACCTTCACGGCGAGAGACGAGAACGACGTCGATGTGGAGAGAGGCGAGTTCGTCACAGGTAAAGGACCACCTAAATTATATTGTTCCAGATTATCAGTATCAGACGGGGCGACGAACGACGGGCACTCGGAGCTGGGCAGCGAGGGGGAGGCGTGTCCGTTCAGCAAGGACCCGTCCGGCCGGTACGTCGTGCTCTACACCTTCACGGCGAGAGACGAGAACGACGTCGATGTGGAGAGAGGCGAGTTCGTCACAGGTAAAGGACCACCTAAATGATATTGTTCCAGATTATCAGTATCAGACGGGGCGACGAACGACGGGCACTCGGAGCTGGGCAGCGAGGGGGAGGCGTGTCCGTTCAGCAAGGACCCGTCCGGCCGGTACGTCGTGCTCTACACCTTCACGGCGAGAGACGAGAACGACGTCGATGTGGAGAGAGGCGAGTTCGTCACAGGTAAAGGACCACCTAAATTATATTGTTCCAGATTATCAGTATCAGACGGGGCGACGAACGACGGGCACTCGGAGCTGGGCAGCGAGGGGGAGGCGTGTCCGTTCAGCAAGGACCCGTCCGGCCGGTACGTCGTGCTCTACACCTTCACGGCGAGAGACGAGAACGACGTCGATGTGGAGAGAGGCGAGTTCGTCACAGGTAAAGGACCACCTAAATGATATTGTTCCAGATTATCAGTATCAGACGGGGCGACGAACGACGGGCACTCGGAGCTGGGCAGCGAGGGGGAGGCGTGTCCGTTCAGCAAGGACCCGTCCGGCCGGTACGTCGTGCTCTACACCTTCACGGCGAGAGACGAGAACGACGTCGATGTGGAGAGAGGCGAGTTCGTCACAGGTAAAGGACCACCTAAATGATATTGTTCCAGATTATCAGTATCAGACGGGGCGACGAACGACGGGCACTCGGAGCTGGGCAGCGAGGGGGAGGCGTGTCCGTTCAGCAAGGACCCGTCCGGCCGGTACGTCGTGCTCTACACCTTCACGGCGAGAGACGAGAACGACGTCGATGTGGAGAGAGGCGAGTTCGTCACAGGTAAAGGACCACCTAAATGATATTGTTCCAGATTATCAGTATCAGACGGGGCGACGAACGACGGGCACTCGGAGCTGGGCAGCGAGGGGGAGGCGTGTCCGTTCAGCAAGGACCCGTCCGGCCGGTACGTCGTGCTCTACACCTTCACGGCGAGAGACGAGAACGACGTCGATGTGGAGAGAGGCGAGTTCGTCACAGGTAAAGGACCACCTAAATTATATTGTTCCAGATTATCAGTATCAGACGGGGCGACGAACGACGGGCACTCGGAGCTGGGCAGCGAGGGGGAGGCGTGTCCGTTCAGCAAGGACCCGTCCGGCCGGTACGTCGTGCTCTACACCTTCACGGCGAGAGACGAGAACGACGTCGATGTGGAGAGAGGCGAGTTCGTCACAGGTAAAGGACCACCTAAATTATATTGTTCCAGATTATCAGTATCAGACGGGGCGACGAACGACGGGCACTCGGAGCTGGGCAGCGAGGGGGAGGCGTGTCCGTTCAGCAAGGACCCGTCCGGCCGGTACGTCGTGCTCTACACCTTCACGGCGAGAGACGAGAACGACGTCGATGTGGAGAGAGGCGAGTTCGTCACAGGTAAAGGACCACCTAAATGATATTGTTCCAGATTATCAGTATCAGACGGGGCGACGAACGACGGGCACTCGGAGCTGGGCAGCGAGGGGGAGGCGTGTCCGTTCAGCAAGGACCCGTCCGGCCGGTACGTCGTGCTCTACACCTTCACGGCGAGAGACGAGAACGACGTCGATGTGGAGAGAGGCGAGTTCGTCACAGGTAAAGGACCACCTAAATGATATTGTTCCAGATTATCAGTATCAGACGGGGCGACGAACGACGGGCACTCGGAGCTGGGCAGCGAGGGGGAGGCGTGTCCGTTCAGCAAGGACCCGTCCGGCCGGTACGTCGTGCTCTACACCTTCACGGCGAGAGACGAGAACGACGTCGATGTGGAGAGAGGCGAGTTCGTCACAGGTAAAGGACCACCTAAATGATATTGTTCCAGATTATCAGTATCAGACGGGGCGACGAACGACGGGCACTCGGAGCTGGGCAGCGAGGGGGAGGCGTGTCCGTTCAGCAAGGACCCGTCCGGCCGGTACGTCGTGCTCTACACCTTCACGGCGAGAGACGAGAACGACGTCGATGTGGAGAGAGGCGAGTTCGTCACAGGTAAAGGACCACCTAAATTATATTGTTCCAGATTATCAGTATCACAGGTAAAGGACGACCAAAAACATAAATAAAAATTACCTTTATTGCTAAGGTTTACAACTTTAAAGAAGACTTATTCTACTTAAAACAACTTATATTTACTTCGCTTAACTATTTCCATCGACAACCTCATTTTGTCTTCCGACGAGCGAGATGGCAGTGTGTAACATTACTATTTAGTACATATTAATTGTTTTTTTGTAATACTGGATAATTTATTAAAAATCTATACGGTTATTGTGTTAGAACAATAAAAAAGCTATCCTTTTTATTAAAAAAAAACATGAATTGTCGTTGAAAATTACGAAATAAGCGACGTACTTGGGCTCGTGGTCTTCTCTCCCTAGTGTACTTTAGATCGATGTGATGATTTTTTTCTATTGAGCGAAAGTCAAAAGCTCAGGTTTCGAATAGCTGTTGTCCCTCGAGAAAGGCTAATTAAATTTAGGGCAGCCGTATTATAATTCAAACAAGCGCTACAACTTTTTAAAAATCCGTTTTCTGAGCTCACGTCGCCTTAAACAGATACCTGATATGATGGTTTTATTGTATTCCAGTGTTGAACAGAGAAGACCCGGACTGGTACTGGATCGTGCGCAGCGACGGGCAGGAGGGCTTCATCCCCTCCGGCTTCGTGTACCCCGCCACAGTACAAGGTAAACAGTAATGCTTACTTATCTTATCTTATCTAGGTGAGGGCCCTTTCGGATGCACTTCGACCCAGTGGAATCTTTTGATGATGAACGGATGATGCAATTCACCGGGAGCACATTGAATTCCTTTGGTTGCGGGTAACCGTTACCAAAGTAATTCATTCTTTGTCTGGCAAGGGCATGACATTCACACAATAGGTGTTCCATAGTTTCATACTCCTCGCCACACATTCTACAGTCTAAACTATCCGCTAGTCCCATCTTGGCCAAGAGATCCTTGAATTCGAAGTGACCCGTGCACACCCCAGATATAATTCTGAGTTGCTTCCTACTGGATTTCCAGAGTTTACTACATCTATTATTTACCTGCAGACATTTTTGTTGAACCTAGTTGGTTAATTATTAGAGATGGGTCGACTATGGGTTTAGCCGACTAGTCAGCCGCCTGGCCGACTAGCCGGCTAGGCCGATCGTAGGCTTCGGCTCAGTTCGGGTGCAATCGGGAAACTTCGTTTCGCTTTGCCGTCGCGCTGTCTGCATGCGTTCGGGCCGTGACAAGTTTTCTTTACATTTTACCGGCGTGTTTCATTTCGTGAGCAAAATAAAACAAAAAGTGATTAAACTATCGACTAGAGCAATTGATATTAAATCTGTATTTGAGTAAAATATAAAACCAATGGTAAAAAATGGCAGTTTACTTATTTTAAGTCTCGTTTTCCCGTGATCCATAAAGTGCCGACTAATCGGCATATTTTGCCGTACTAGAGTACTACAAAATGAGGCCGGATATTCGGCTTTCCCGACTAGTCGGTACATCTCTATATTATGTCACCGCCAGTGACAGTCAAACAGAGACCAGGCCAAGTGTGATGCCAAGACTCTTCGAAAACATATACACTCCTTTCTAGAACCCCACACTGTAGTCCTTCGGAAATTTTCAGTAGGAAATTCCTGGATGTCAATGTACTCATTTCAAATACCTGGGTCATATACGTAGTAACCGAGGACCTGAAAGACGATTTCGATATCGAGCGGGAGCGCAGGGCGTTGTCAGTCCGAGGCGGGATGCTGGCGCACAGGTTCGCACCTTGTAGTGCCCAAGTGAAGCTGACTTTGTTTAGAGCTTATTGTCAAAGTTTCTATACGTGTGGCCTGTGGGCTAGTTTCAGGCTGAAGTCATATAACGCCCTGCGTATCCAATATAACAACATTTTCAGGAGGCTGTTTGGGCTTCCCCGATTCTGCAGCGCCTCTGGGATGTTTGCCGATGCTAGCGTAGATGACTTTTATGCCATAATACAGAAGAAGACGGCGTCTGTGGTGATGCAGACGAGGGGGAGCTCAAATAGCATCCTGAAAATGATAGCAGAGAGGTGGGACTCGGACATACTCCGCCGATACACCGACCTACATGTCGTACGTCCTAAAATGATAGCAGAGAGGTGGGACTCGGACATACTCCGCCGATACACCGACCTACATGTCGTACGTCCTAAAATGATAGCAGAGAGGTGGGACTCGGACATACTCCGCCGATACACCGACCTACATGTCGTACGTCCTAAAATGATAGCAGAGAGGTGGGACTCGGACATACTCCGCCGATACACCGACCTACATGTCGTACGTCCTAAAATGATAGCAGAGAGGTGGGACTCGGACATACTCCGCCGATACACCGACCTACATGTCGTACGTCCTAAAATGATAGCAGAGAGGTGGGACTCGGACATACTCCGCCGATACACCGACCTACATGTCGTACGTCCTAAAATGATAGCAGAGAGGTGGGACTCGGACATACTCCGCCGATACACCGACCTACATGTCGTACGTCCTAAAATGATAGCAGAGAGGTGGGACTCGGACATACTCCGCCGATACACCGACCTACATGTCGTACGTCCTAAAATGATAGCAGAGAGGTGGGACTCGGACATACTCCGCCGATACACCGACCTACATGTCGTACGTCCTAAAATGATAGCAGAGAGGTGGGACTCGGACATACTCCGCCGATACACCGACCTACATGTCGTACGTCCTAAAATGATAGCAGAGAGGTGGGACTCGGACATACTCCGCCGATACACCGACCTACATGTCGTACGTCCTAAAATGATAGCAGAGAGGTGGGACTCGGACATACTCCGCCGATACACCGACCTACATGTCGTACGTCCTAAAATGATAGCAGAGAGGTGGGACTCGGACATACTCCGCCGATACACCGACCTACATGTCGTACGTCCTAAAATGATAGCAGAGAGGTGGGACTCGGACATACTCCGCCGATACACCGACCTACATGTCGTACGTCCTAAAATGATAGCAGAGAGGTGGGACTCGGACATACTCCGCCGATACACCGACCTACATGTCGTACGTCCTAAAAAATAAATAGAAATAAGTATAGTTCATGTGGCCATTTAATATTAATTTACTAATGTAGTGTATAAGTGTTTTGTAACTAACGATGCTATGGATCTAAGGAATATGAAAATAAACAATTTTAATTTTTATTTATTTATAATGTAACAAACCATATATGACGAAGAATTACGTTTGTTCTCTACAGCAAACCAGCAAGACAATCCTCAGCCGCCCCCGCAGCACTCTCCTCCAGTCAACCCGAGCACTGCCCTGCCCGGGAACAAGGCAGACAGCGAGGGGCGGTACCACGGGACAGAGCTAGTCATGCTTTATGATTACAAGGTGAGGTAGCTGATATGTACGGTTAGGCCCCATCCACATTGTCCGATATTGCCATTCGTACCTGCTTCGTGCAATTCTTGTGCATAATCGAATGTTAAGTATAGTTGTTAAATATATTAGAGAAGTAATAAAAACCATCCAATTATACAATCCAGATAATGTCGAGGAGGACCAGAAGAATGGTTGTCTATAAAGTCAGTTTATGGACGATAATTTTACGAGTACGTCATAAAGGCGAACGCTCGGCTCAGGCGGAACGCTTTGAGTATTAAGCCCACTGGAGATGTCATTCATAACGTTAACTCTTCGAACAAATTTTTTCGCCAATTTTAGCGGGGGGTGAGGTACACGTACAGCACACCACCAAAATATGAATAAATCAACAGACATAAATTTAGCTGTTGAGATAAACGCACACTACAAAAAAAATAACACATCAAAAATTACACGCACACAGACAGAGTTTTCACGTAACCGTGCAGCATACATACGAACAAGTTAGTGATGGGACACAACGGACAGATCTGTAAAATGAGTCAAATCAGTTGATGAATGAACTGAATTATCTTATACTATCTATATATATAAAACGCAAAGGTGACTGACTGATTGACTGACTGATCTATCAACGCACAGCCCAAACTACTGGACCGATCAGGCTGAAATTTGGCATGCTAATAGCCACTATGATGTAGGCATCCGCTAAGAAAGGATTTTGATAAATTCCACTCCTAAGGGGATAAAATAGGGGATGAAAGTTTGTATGAAACTTACGTAAATTCATTTGATCATAGTAGCTCCAATCTTCAATCTCAGTTCGATCAATCGAGAATTTTCGTAAGTTTCATACAAACTTTCATCCCCTATTTTATCCCCTTAGGGGTGGAATTTATCAAAATCCTTTCTTAGCGGATCTCTGTCAATTCTCGATTGATCGAACTGAAATTGAAGATTGAGCTACTATGAACAAATGAATTTACGTAAGTTTCATACAAAGTTTCATCCCCTGTTTTATCCCCTTAGGAGTGGAATTTATCAAAATCCTTTCTTAGCGGATGCCTATATCATAGTGGCTCTCTGCATGCTAAATTTCAGCCCGATCGGTCCAGTAGTTTGTTTATTCAGGTTTTAGTTCTAAACGTTGTCAATAGATGGCGTTAGTGGTAATTATAGATCGCGCTATCGTTGTGTTTTAACTGAGGTATATATACCCGATGAGAAGTGGCCGCTTTTTCCTGTAGAATATACTATACCTGTACGTTTCTAGCGAATTATCTTTGACGAATTTGCCTGTTCTGTTGGATTATTTGGATGTTCTGTTGGATTACATTTGCTTTGTGTTTCGGTTTAGTTGTTTTGATTTTGTTTAGAACATCTTATCATTGACTCGGCTTTGTACTTGGCATTTTGGTTTGTTACGTGTTTCGGTTTAGGAGTTTTGGTTTTGGTTATAGACTCGGGTTTGTACTTGGCATTTGTTTTTGTTTTCGTGTTTAGTTTAAATAAGTTTAGGTTTTGTTGGTTCGACGTTTGTAAAATGGCTAAAGAATATCTTACCGTTAATGGAGAAATTGTAGAATGTACTGTCGTCCCTATTGTTGGTGACGGTGCCTGTTTGTTTCGTGCTCTTTCTTATTTAATGTACGGAACACAAGATAAAGCGATGGAGGTGCGTTCAGAAATTGTCAGATATGTGGTTAATGACTGGAGCAAGTTTTCAATTATGACCCACGACAGAAATGGTGATAATTATTCATCATCTAACGAATATTTTGATGATATGATCAAAAATGCTACTTATGGCGGGCTTTGTGAGTTAGTAGCAGCAGGATTAATATTTCCATTTAAGTTTGAAGTTTATAGAAACGGTCTTAAATATACGGAATCTGGATCTAATGACGGTAAGGCGATTACGATTTAGCCAAGGTTTGTCCAGTGGGCATTTTGATGCGTATCTCCCAATAGCAGCACGTGATTATGAAATTTACACGCCTTTGTTGTAGCGCTGGTGAGGTGCAACTTGAACCATTAATACAACTGCCTGAACCACTTTACAGTTTGGTTAATGATCTACACCCAAATCACGTGCACTTCATGGATAATATCCGAAAATATAACGCCTGTTTTCAAATGACTTCATTTGGTGGAAAACAGATAAAGGAAGGCGGTTTTTCACAAACTTTTAAAGTTCAAGGTCTGGTCTATCATTTTATTGGAAGTATATTACCAGAACCTGGGCAGGACGCACAGTTCCTGCAAATTTATTTCGTCGGTGAAGATGATATAGAAGCTAATATACGATGTTCTAAATTTCCTAATTTGAAACCAAATTTAATCAAGCAACTGCAGCTTATGTTACATGAGGTAAACCCATACATAAAAGATCTAAAAAGTGCCATTGATAAAATATCACCTTCAGAGTCATTCAAAGTTGTAATACATGCAGATAAAAAACCACAAAGGGAACACAGAGGTAGATATAATGCACCAACGGTAAATGAAGTGGCTGTTGTATTAGTGGATCAGCAGTTTGATCGAAGAGACATCATCCTCGAAAGTCGAAATAACTCACTTCAGCGTATCAGTGAGATACATCGAGCTTACGACGCACTGCAGTACCCGTTGATGTTCTGCTGGGGAGATGATGGCTATTCAATCAACATACCACAATGCGATCCCACAACTAAGTTGCCCTTGAATAAAAACGTCTCTGTTGTAGGTTTTTATTCATACAGAATAATGATCAGAGAAGGAGAAGATAACTTTTTGGTTAAATATCTCGCCCTTTTTAGTCAATATTTGGTAGATGAATACGCCAAAATAGAAACTGAAAGACTAAACTACATAAGATACAATCAAGCCAAACTGCGCGCAGATAATTACATTCATTTGAAAGATGCAATAGGACGGCAAGATACAGAAGCAAATCAGCTGGGACAAATGGTAGTACTTCCGTCATCTTTTACTGGTGGACCAAGATACATGCATGAAAAAACACAGGACGCCATGACATACGTTAGACATTACGGTCGTCCCGACCTTTTTATTACTTTTACATGTAATCCACGTTGGAGCGACATAAGTGATCACTTGCTTTCAGGTCAAAAATCTTATGATCGATACGATAAAGTTTCGCGTGTCTTTCGATTAAAGGTGAAGAAGATCATGAATTTGTTGATAAAAGGGAAAATATTCGGTGAAGTAAGATGCTATAATGTACTCAACAGAATGGCAAAAGCGTGGCCTTCCACATATTCACATTCTTTTATGGCTTCAACATCGTATCACTCCGGATCAAATTGACAATATTATTTGTGCTGAAATACCTAACCCCAATCGTGATCCTGAGCTTCACGAAATTGTTTAATCTAATATAATACATAGCCCCTGTGGAAGTTTTAACCAAAATTCTCCGTGTATGAAAAATAATTCGTGCAGCAAACGTTATCCCAAGGCTATTATTAAGGAAACTCAAACGGGTAATGATGGTTATCCGCAGTACAGGAGACGTTCTCCAGATGACGGTGGATTCTCCGTCCATATCAAGGGTGTAGAAGTAGATAATCGTTGGGTGGTTCCTTATAATCCAGTGCTGTTAAGAACATGTAATGCTCACGTGAATGTAGAGTACTGTAATTCAGTGAAATCAATTAAATACGTCTGCAAATATATTAATAAAGGTTCAGATCAGGCTACGTTTACTTTAGAGAATGAAAAGGACGAAGTTACAACCTACGCAAGTGGTAGATATATAAGTTCAGCTGAAGCAGTGTGGCGAATCCTTGAATGCCCTATACATGAGCATTTCCCTCCTGTAGTGCAACTTGCTGTCCATTTAGAGAATGGTCAGAGAATTTATTTTAATGGGCAGAACTTGAGCGACAAATTGAGTAGTCCCCCTAAAACTACACTCACTCTCCTTTCCTTTTTTGATCTTTGTAATAGGGATGATTTTGCAAAAACATTGTTGTACTCAGAAGTCCCTGCGTATTACGTTTGGAACAAGCAAGAGTTCCAGAGAAAGAAGAGATGAATGAACGTTTAAGGATGGTCAGGCGTCAAAAAAGAACACGTTCTGGGTAGGGTTTATACGGTTCATCCAAATAATACAGAATGCTACCACCTTCGAATGCTTCTACATGAGATCCGGGGTCCAATTTCATTTGAAGCGTTGAAAACTGTAGATGGTCACTTACATCCCACTTTCCAATCCGCATGCAAGGCTCTAGGTTTACTTGAAGATGATCAGCATTTGCACGCAGCACTGGAAGAGGCAGCACTTTGTCAAACCCCGCACAGGATTCGGGAGCTTTTTACAATCATTTTAGTGTTCTGCCAGGTTTCTGACCCCCCATGTCTTTGGGAAAAATTCAAAGAATGCCTTTCTGAGGATTTTAAAAAACAGCTGGAAAGGGAAGGTGATGTGGATGTAGAGCACTTATCAGATTTGATATTGAACAAATGCCTGTCGGTATTAGAGGATGCCGTTTTATCATTAGGCGGCCGACCTCTTAAAGAGTATGGATTACCTCAGCCAAACATGTCAATACAATTTGGAAATAGAGAGTACCTGAAGGAGACCAGTTACGATTTAGTAGCCTTAGAGGACGCTGTCAGAAAAAATGAAGCGTCTTTAAATGACGAGCAATACGCGCAACGACGAGCAACGACAAAGAAATTTAAATGACTTTAAAGGTCGAACTGCTCATGCTACATTTAAGTTACCACTCAATTTAATTACTGCTGAGACTCCCATTTGCAACAGCTCCAAACAAAGTTATTTTGCTGAAGTTTTAAAAAGTACAAAAATAATCGTGTGGGACGAAATAACGATGGCTCATAAAGGTAGTATTGAAGCCTTAAACAGATCTCTAAGGGATATAAGGGGTAATACAAAATTAATGGGTGGTGTAACAGTTTTGCTGGCTGGAGTATCTACCAGTGGTGCCAAAAGGAACCAGAGCTGACGAAGTAAAGTCGTGCATTAAGCAATCTAATTTGTGGCCCCAGGTTAATATTCTTAAACTCTCTAAAAATATGAGAGCACATTTGGGCGGGGATGAGTATGCTGGTAGATTTTCAGGTCTCCTTCTTAAAATCGGTAATGGTGATTTTCCATCATTTGATGGAATGATAACCATCCCGGAAGAATTGTGCACAGTTGTAACTACGGTTCAAGAATTATTATCAAAAGTTTATCCAGACATTATTCGTATTCATGACAAGCCTATTGAATGGTTATGTGAACGTGCCATACTTACTCCAAAGAACGACCAAGCAGCGGCTATCAACGATATCTTGCTCATGTCGTTTGAGGGCGAAGAAAAGGTCTATACTTCAATTGATACTGTGGTCAATACAGATGACGCTACTAATTATCCTGTAGAATTTCTAAATTCACTGAAACCGCCAGGTTTGCCTTATCATAAGCTTATTCTGCGTGTGGGCACTCCAATTATGTTGTTACGAAATTTAAAACCACCAAGACTTTGTAACGGTACGAGACTGCAAGTGAAAGCGTTACATAGCAATATAGTGGAAGCCACTATTTTAACTGGATGTGCGAAAGGGGAAACTGTATTTATACCACGAATCCCATTAATACCTAATGACATCCCGTTCGAATTTAAACGATTACAGTTTCCCCTAGCGGGAATTGCCTTGAGAGAACATTGCTTCTCTCATGGGCAGTTTTATGTTGCATGCTCACGAGTAAGTTCACCCAGTAGCTTGATAGTTTTAGCGCCTAATGACAGATTAGTTAGGAATATTGTGTACAAAGAAGTTTTGTAAGCCCTAATTTTTTACACACGCCAAAAGTAAAGCCGCAGAAACTGTAATTGATAATAATACTTCTTAACGCGAGCGAAGCCGCGGGCAAAAGCTAGTTTATTATAAAATTGTAAAAGTGAAAATTCTGTACATTGAAGATCCTGCCCAAAAAAATGTTTATTTGTATGTCTGTCTTTATTTTATGTGCCCCTGTGTCCTTAGCCCTCTCGCACAGTTAAACTGTGGAATGAACTGTCGCCCGCGGTTTTTCCGGGCTGATACCGAGATAATGGGATGAATGGTAATCTTACAAATAGCATATGCAGCAGCCAGCAGATCTATACTTAACGCACTCCAGGATTTCAATAAGGTTCTTAAACTTACAATGAGGCATTGCGAAGATCGGGTATCTGCTTCAGACGTTGCTGCAGCTGAAGCACCGGCAGTATTCGATTTTGTTGGTTCAATATTTATTTTTACAGGAGTATCCTCCTAATAAAAGTAAAATGTTAGTTTATTTTATTTAATATAAATATAGATTACTTTTGAAAATATTCAGAAGAAAAACCGAAAGAAAAGCCGCGCCGCCTCAACAATGTTACCAAAGATGACACCACCTGGTGTAAAAGTTGACAGTCACAACGCACAAGGATAACATATCAGTACACGTTCCATAGTAAATCCAGCTTGAAATCAAATCATTTTAAAAATCATTACACATTATAATTTTCTGCGCTGTGTCTAATTACTTGTCACTTACACTCTTTAGGAGTAAGGAACTTTTGAAATGCATTTTTGAATTAAAGCCTGACCACAAATATATGAGGATTGTCAAGAGGGCGCTATTTATGAGATCATTAATGGCAATAATTTTGCAACTGTCAATCTATCGGTTCTTAAGTTATCATTTAAAAACCATTTAGTAGAATACTCATTTTTTGTAAAAGTTTTTCGTTAAGTAAACACGTGTACCTACACATTTATAATATTCCACTCACGACTGTGAATTATTTTTAGCGTTTTGTTAATATTTGTCTTTAAAGAAATGTGAACGACCACCACGAATGACGTTGACATTATTCACCAACCAATCACAAATAACAATCATTGCCAGTGTAAGAAATTAATTCCAGTGAAATTCCGGCTTTAGAAATTGGGATAATTTCGAAAATAAGTGTAAAAATGGGGCAATATTTAATTTGTTATCATTAATTTGATTTTATGGAAAAAAAGCCGGGTTTAAAAATAAAATGTATACCTACTAGTCGCAGATTTAGGAAAAACAAAGAAAAAAAGAAACTCACCAAACAAGGACATCTTCTCCATTTCTCCTTTATATAGGGATCTTTTGGAAATCTAAAAGGACATATAATAATTTGAAATAAAGTATATAAATAATAGTATATGAATAACACATACATTCATGGTCCCGCACTAAATGTATTCCTTTTACCTAGATATTTTTTTTCCAACAATTATTTTCTTTTTAAGACTAAATTTCAACAACGTTATGTCCAGAGAAAAGTAATTTTTCAAATTCACCTTACAAGATTCAAATGTAATATACATATACACCTACTCTTTCATTCAATATCTAATAAAAAAACTGAATATTAAACAAACTGCAGAGATTGAATGAATGAATGATTCATTAAAATGTTGAGTCGCTTTTCTTACCTTTATCGCATCCCTAAAGACAGATTCGACCCCGTACCACGATACCATGTTTACATTTTCTATCGTTTACGTATCGCAAACGGTATTTTCTTTAAATGGAGATTGTACTTCAATACACATTTAATAGTTGGTAAAAATACTTACCTATGATAGGAAACCCGAACTTGTTGCGAATTTGAGCTGTCAGATCGCCTTTTACATGATAATACTGCACAATTCACCATTTTTCGAGAGAAACGTCACGCGACACGGATCGATACACAATGGCGATGAAGCGACTTTAAGTAGTTTTATATAACATGGTTGACCAGTTGAGTTGGTGAGACCAGCAGTACTGGGCTGGGGGTGGTACTGGGCTGGGGTGGTACTGGGCTGGGGGTGTACTGGGCTGGGGTGGTACTGGACTGAGGTGGTACTGGGCTGGGGTGGTACTGGGCTGGGGTGTACTGGGCTGGGGTGGGTTTGGGCTGGGGGTGTACTGGGCTGGCGGGTACTGGGCTGGGGTGGTACTGGGCTGGGGTGGTACTGGGTTGGGGTGGTGACGCGCTGTAGGTGTACTTTCTGGACGCTCTGCTCTGCCTTGCTGGTGTTGCGCATCATCCCCGTAACCCTCTATGCTATTCTCGTGCGCGCGGTGGCGTGGACTGTGGGTGGAATGCTCTCGGGCTTCCTCTTCCTGCTGTGGTCCTCTGCGTGCTGCATGGTTGCCGTAGTGGAGCGTTGAGCGGTATCTGGGTCTGGGTCTGGTGGTACGCTGCTGCCGTAAGGTGAGCTTTGCCTGTCACCTTGACTGTCCGCCGGTTTGCTGTATCCGTAATTTGAAGACTCTAGAACAGTTGTATATAGGGCCCACTAGCGTGATGTTGGCGCCCTTTACGGTAATCTGGATCTTGTCGGTCATCTTGTCGACCTGGCTGGCGCAGTGGAGCTGGTTGTCTGCTTGGCTAGACAGTGTCTACGGGTTGGTGCGGATCTAGACTGCCTGGAGCAGCCTGACTGGCAATGGTCGCCATGAAGTGTATGACGTTCAGGTTAGATAATGACTACACGAGGCTTGGGTAATAACCGACTTATTTATATAAAATACATGGTCTTCTATACTAAGTTTGTTTCATAAACATTGCGTAACGTGTCCAAGGTAGTTCAGTACAAAGTTGCTAGGTATCGAGTTACAGGAATGTTAGTATTTCCTTTGTTCGATTACTTGGAATTTATATGAACAATTATATAAAATAAATAAATAAATAAATATTACGGGACAATCTTACACAAATCAACCTAGGCCCACGGTAAGCTCAGTAAGGCTTGTGTTGTGGGTACTAGGCGATGATATATATAATAGATACATACATATAGATACTTATATACATACATAACATCCAGAACTCAGGAACAAATATTCGTGATAAATACACAAATAAGTGCCCTGACCGGGATTCGAACCCGGGACCTCCAGCTTCGTAGGCAGAGTCACTACCCACTGGGCTACGGAGGCTATATGGGCAAATAGATATCTATTTTCCGACAGCTGTTATCAGCTATGACCCTTACTACAGCGTCATGCGTGTTAATTGTTGTCAGGACGCTACCTCCGCCTTTCTCAAATTGTAAGGCTTTTTCTACTGACACAGAAGCCTGAAACCCGTGTTTATTTCCAGGCGCAAGCCCCCGACGACCTCTCCGTGAAGCGCGGCGAGTGGGTGTACTGCGACCTGACGCAGCAGACGGTGGAGGGCTGGCTGTGGGCGCACGCGCCGCGCTCGCGCCGCTCCGGCTTCATCCCCACCGCGTACGCTCGAGCGCCGCACACCACGTCACTCTGACCGCGTACTGCGCCATTTGATCCCGTGTAACGTAACTCTGACCGCGTACTACGCCACTTGACCGCGTATAAAGTCACTGACCGCGTACTACGCCACTTGACCGCGTATTATGTCACTCTGACCGCGTATAACGTAACTCTGACCGCGTATAAATTCACCCTGACCGCGTATAACGTAACTCTGACCGCGTACTGCGGCACTTGACCTCGTGTAACGTAACTCTGACCGCGTACTACGCCCCTTGACCCCGTATAAAGTTACTCTGACCGCGTATAACGTAACTCTGACCGCGTATAACGTAACTCTGACCCAGTGTAACGTAACTCTGACCGCGTACTACGCCCCTTTACCCCGTATAAAGTCACTCTGACCGCGTATAACGTAACTCTGACCACGTACTGCGCCACTTGACCCCGTGTGACGTAACTCTGACCGCGTACTACGCCCCTTGACTCCGTATAAAGTCACTCTAACCGCGTATAACGAAGCTCTGACCGCGTACTGCCCCACTTGACCTCGTATAACGCCACTCTGACCGCGTACTACGCGTTTTGACCCCATATAATGCTACTCTGACCGCGTATAATGTCACTGACACCGCGTATGTCGGCACTTTAACACCGCGTGTCTGCCTCTGTATATCTTTTATGGTGCCACCGTAACAGTTAACTCTTTTCTCATATTGTTTTTAGATATGTAATGTCTGCAACTTAGCATCTAAACTATGGCCATATTTTGACATGTAATGTATAGCAAAATCGTCTTCCAACTTTTCAAATTCGACGTAAATATATTTTTAGCTAGTGTAAAAATGTCCGTCCAAAATTGACTGAATCTCATATTACGCTTTATATTTTAACTTTTTAAAGTAGTTGTAAGGGTTTATGTAATATCATTTTGAAATAAAATAACTAGATTTGTAATAGTATTTTATTTACAATCACATACCTAATATTGTTAAATAATTTCGCTCGATCCCAAAATACCACAATTTTGACCTTATTAATTCAAGCTGTCAGATACTCAAAATAAGCTCGAGAACGCATTACATAAATTCTCCCACTATTCATTGCTCTTTAATATATTAACCTCCCACTACACTTGGTTATAAAATCCAACTATATTTCAGATGAATACTTTCTGATAATGTGGTACAGTCACCTTAGTCAATACAATAGCCTATATAGTAAATAGCCAAAGCAATTTTGTAAAAATGGATCTTGTAGCTGACTATAAATATTTTGGGCTAAGCAAATAATCTGTTGATTACTCCAGATCAGCGATCAGATTTTTCTTCTTTCTCTTGGCCTGCTGTTTAATTTCATCCTTGACTGTCCATTTGCTCAACTGCTCTTCAACTTTCTTAATATCTTGCTCTGTGACTGTAATCTCCAGCTGTAAGTCCGTTTGTTCACTCCGAATTAATCTCAAGGCTTCTAGTTTCTCCTTGAGGAAGGGGCCCTGTTGGCTCTCAAGGAGGTTCCGGTAGTTGGAGAGTTTTTCATTGCGAATATCATCACAGTGCATTTCTGTCAGTTTTCTTAGGGATTCTTTACGGGACAGTTTGTGGTGAGACCTGATGAAAAAATGAAATAGTGAATTTGTTGTTCCATTTAAACTTTTTTGGGTAAAATTACAGGATGATTTATTTGGTTAGGGCGCATAACGTCCCACTCGCAAAACGTCCCTCAACCAAAATTTCGTCCCATTCTCAAAACGTCTTCTCTGCAAATGGTCCCTTATGTAAAAAACCCCATTCGCAAAACGTCCCTTTCTCAAAAGGTCCCACCCCTTTCGCAAAACGTCCCGTCTGAGAAAGCCCCTTTCCCTGAAAGTCCCTACTGCATAATGCCCCTTTCGCAAAACGTCCCGTCTGCGAAATGACCCATTCGCAAAATGACCCGTCTGGAAAAAGCTTGTTTAAGTAGAGATTAGGAGTCTTCTCATGGGATAAGAGATGGCCAATAACGGGTAATTTTGTGGAAGGGACGTTTTACGAACGGGCCATTTTGTGAAATGGACGTTTTGCGAACGGGTCATTTTGCGAAAGGGACGTTTTGCGAACGGGACTTTTTTATGTGAAGGGACGTTTTGCTAACGGGACCTTTTGCAGAAGGGTCGTTTTGCGTAAGGGACATTTAGGAAAGAGATATTTCGCGAAAGGGACCAAGGGCCATTCTGCGAGTGGGACGTTATGCGCCCTAACCATTTATTTTAATAACAGCATAGTAACAACAACATAGCGGGAGTCCGCTGGATGCGGGTGGCGTAGGACCGGTCACTTGGGCACTCTTTGGGGGAGGCCTATGTCCAGCAGTGGACGTCTTTCGGCTGATATGATGAACAACAACATGCAAGATATAAATGAGAATAGCGGGCCCAATCAACAATTTCTTGTTATTATGTCCCCTTAGCCAGGAGACAATAGTATACATGATATTTTTAAAATTGTTATCATAGCCATCAAACAAGAATGGACCTTTTAAAAAAGGAGTTCACAATATCAACAAAATTCTACATTTGCTGGATGCCAATCCATAAAATAAATATTACGGGACAATCTTACACAAATCAACCTAGGCCCACGGGTAAGCTCAGTAGGGCTTGTGTTGTGGGTACTAGGCGATGATATATATAATATTTTTAGATAGATGATGTAATAGATACTTATATACATATATAACATCCATAACTCAGGAACAAATATGTTGGGCGTGGAAATACAAACACACTCGATGATCATTTTATTTGTTATATTATTAAGAAAAGCTTTGCAGACATGAGTACAATAACGAGGGAAATTATATTGAGAGCTGACAGGTTGTCACTCTTGACAGGTCAGTACCGCAGATAATATAGAGTAGCGCTATACAATACTAACACTCCTCCTCGCGACTCCTATATTAATCCTAATTGGGTCATCAGTTCTTTAAGTCGCGGTCCTGCTAGGCCCTTTGTTAGCAAATCAGCGGCCATCCTCTTTGTGTCCAAGTAGCTTAAGCATACTTGCCTTTCCTGTACACAGTTTCTTATGTAATGCATCTTTAAATCAATATGCTTTGATTTTGATGTGACTATAGGGTTTTGACTCAATTTCAGAGCGGCTTGATTGTCATTTGAAATCTGGATGCAGTCAATATTCACACCTAGGTTGTTAAATAGGGACTTTAAGTGTATAGCTTCCTTGGCAGCTTCAGTAATCGCAACATATTCTGCTTCAGCAGTTGAGAGCGCCACACTTCTTTGTTTCTTGGATGACCAGCTAACACAACCTCCTGCATATATAAAGCAATAGCCGGAGAAGGATTTTCTGTCCAATTTGCAGGCTCCCCAATCTGCATCCGCCATGCCATATAATTCTTGTTCAGTCTTCTTGAAACTTATTCCAACCTCGGAGGTTCCTTTAAGGTATCTTAAAACGCGTTTGGCGCTTTTAAAGTGTTCGTTACTGTAGCAATCATTATATTGAGATAGATAGCTAACAGCAAACATTATGTCAGGTCTTGTAGCTATCGCTAGGTACATAAGAGTTCCAATTAAATTTTTGTATGGTAATTCTTTTCCATTTGTACTTTTATCAACTTCTAGAGACAGGCCTGGTTCTATAGGAGTAGTTGTCGGTTTGCATTCTTCCATTTTGAATTTGAGTAGTGTGTCTTTTATATATTTTTCTTGGTTTAGTTTTACTGTATCTTTAGTGTATTTAAAATCTATTCCAAGCATTCTTTCCGGTCTTCCCAAGTCTTTAATTTCAAATTTATTTGCAAGCACTTCTTTTATTTCTTGCATTTTCCTTGGGCAGGAATAGGCTATCAGTAGATCATCAACCCATATAGCTGTGATAACTTTAGCTCCTCCTTTCTCCAATATGTAAACGCATGGATCGGCTTGTGATGGTACAAAACCAAGGTTCCTTAATTCCATGTCCAGTTTGATGTACCACTGCCTCCCAGATTGTTTTAATCCGTATAGGGATCGCTGTAGTTTGCAGACTTTTTCACATTTAGTATTTCTTATGCTTTCCAACATATTTCTCGCTTTATTGTAAATGGTTAGATCATCCTGTTCACTTTCTTCAATCATGATTTCAGTCAAATAATTTTCAAGATTTTCAGGTACCTTCATAGAAATGTCTTCATCTATGTCGCCGTTTAAATAAGCTGTTGTGACATCCATCTGTGTCAGTTGCATACCTGCTTCAACGGACATTCCTACAACGGATCTTATGGAACTTAATTTGGCTACAGGTGCAAAAGTTTCACTGTAGTCTACACCGGGTCTTTGGGCGAATCCCCGAGCTACAAGCCTCGCCTTTTTCGTTTCAGTGTTATTTTGTCCAGTCTTTGTTTTGAGTACCATTTTATAATCTATGACTTTCGTACCATTTTCTTTCTTAATAATTTTCCAGGTCTCATTCTTTATATGTGCTTTGATTTCTGCTTTAATAGCATCGTGCCAGTCTTCTTCATTTTCGTTTTGTTCAGATAAGAAGGTCATTTCAGACACGAGCATATTGTCTTCCACATCATCTTGTAAGTAGTAATCATTTGTCCACAATGGCTTCTTTTTATTCCTTTGCGGTCTTCGTGGTGTAGCTGTTTCAGTTTCTGTTTCAGATGGAGTTCGGGATTCATCACTCTCAGCCCCCCCATACTCAGCTGGCGATAAGTTGTCATCATCCATTTCTCCAGGTCTGGTGGCAGCTGAGGATGATGCATCTGTCAACGGTGGTGAATCCTGAAGCTGCAAGGTAGGTTTATTATTTTTATTAAACTTTATAATTGTTTCCTTTACTTTTTCAGGTTCTTCGTTGCAGACATCTTGGGCTTTGGAGGCATTGGTGTGTGTATCATCATAGTACATCTTCTCGATGGTCTTCATGTCTCGGCTGATCACAACATCATTTTTATCTGGTAAGTAGATCCTGAATCCTTTAGCATTCTTGGCATATCCCATAAAAACACCTTCTGTGGCTTTTGGTGAGAATTTGCCTCTTCGTTTTTTATTTAGGATAAATGCCTTACTGCCGAAAATGTGTAAATGGTTTCCAGATGGAATTCTGCCGACCCATTTTTCATAAGGTATATCTCCATTTAACGCTTTTGCTGGGCTTCGGTTTATTAAATAATTGGCAGTGTTTACCGCCTCTGCCCACAAGCATGAAGGTGTATTTGCTTCCATCATTAGACACCTAGCCTTGTCTAGCAGGGATCTGTTTTTCCTTTCGCTGACACCATTTTGCTGAGGAGTGTATGGTACAGTCAGTCTCCTTTTAATACCATATTGTTTCAGCAGATCGTCAAATTCTTTGTTTCTATATTCTCCGCCATTGTCAGATTGCAAATTCTGAATCTTCTTCTTTGTGAACAATTCCACTCTGGTTTTATATTCTTTAAACTTTTCAATCGCTTCGCTTTTGTGTTTTATAAAATATACACAACAATATCTTGAGAAATCGTCAATGAACGTTATGTAATATTTTGATCCTGCAATGGAATCTTCGAAAGGTCCACAGATATCACTGTGTACAATTTCCAAAACTTCAGATGAAATCCGATCATGGCTGGTAAATGGAAGTGATGAAAACTTTCCTTTTATACAGGTTTCACATTTGTCTAACTTCACATTTTTTAAATGTAGTCCTCTCATCATTTCCTTTGTAACCATCATTTTAAGATCTTTCTCATTTATGTGGCCTAATTTTCGATGCCATGTCATTGTCTCATCTTGACATTTTGTTGTTAAATTTGCAGTTTCATTTTGTTCAAAATTCAGGTAGTATAATCCATTTGTTTTTCTTTTAGCTTGCAATACAACAGAATTGTCTTGGATAATTGATGCTCTTTCCTTTTCAAATAATACTTTGTAGCCATTTTCTGTGATTTTACCGACAGACATTAAATTTGTTGTAATCTCTGGAACATACAGAGCATTATTCAGGTTATATTTTTCATTATTTGTTGTAGTTAAACTTATTTTTCCTTTTCCCTGAATTTGTGTTGTATGGTTTTTCGACGCTAATGTTAAAGTATTTCTTTCCAAAGTTAAATTTGTGAATTTATTTTCTTCACTGCTCATGTGTGAGGTACACACCCACTGTCTAGGCACCACATATTGTCGCCAATATTAGCTTCTGATGTCAAGCAGATATTGAAATTTTTTTCATGACTTTTGTACTTTTGCATGTTGGAACCTTTTTTCTTCGACCAACAGGCCTCAGATGTATGGCCTTTCTTATTACAGTTTTTACAAATTTGAACCTTCTTTTTATGTTTAACATATAGTGCTTCAGAGCTTGACGGTTCGGTTTGTCTTCTGGCCTCAGTTTCCTCTATAATTTTAACTTTCAATTCTTCCGGGCTGGGCAAAACATCTCGAGACTCAATGGCAATTCTAAAACTGTCATAATTAGCTGGTAGGCTGTATAACATCATTATACTTAATAATTCAGGGTGGATTTTCACTTCCATATCCTCCAGCTTTCCTACAACGTCCATAAAGTTGTTTAAATGGTCCCTGATGTCCTCTTGCAAACTCATTTTCTTGAGAACAAGTTGTTTCAACAGAGTAGCTTTTCTCGCAGGGCCTGTGCTCTGGTATATAGATTTGAGTTTTTCCCATACTTCCTTTGAAGTTTGACATCCTTTTATTTGTTTTAACTCGGACGGGGAGATCAATAAGATTAACTCTGACCTTGCTTGCATATCGAATTTTGCGAATGTGCTTCTTTCGTCGGCGGTTGCTGAAGCCGGCAGCTTCTTATCTCCACTAACGTAGTCCCACAGGTCATTTTTAATCAATACGGCCTGAGCTTGTAGCCACCAAGTGTCGTAATTTGTCCTGCTTAAGGTTTCGATACATCGATACGTTGTTGACGCCATTTTTCGGCTATTTCTTCGTTTTCGCTAATGATCATTACTAGTATAACCACGTTCCGCTACCAATTGTTGGGCGTGGAAATACAAACACACTCGATGATCATTTTATTTGTTATATTATTAAGAAAAGCTTTGCAGACATGAGTACAATAACGAGGGAAATTATATTGAGAGCTGACAGGTTGTCACTCTTGACAGGTCAGTACCGCAGATAATATAGAGTAGCGCTATACAATACTAACAAAATATTCGTGATAAACACACAAATAAATGCCCTGACCGGGATTCGAACCCGGGACCTCCAGCTTCGTAGGCAGAGTCACTACCCACTGGGCTACGGAGGCCGTTATAACATAACATTTTCAAAAAGTGACCCAGGATATGTTACTTGTTTCTATTGCTAGCAATAGAAACAAGTTGATCAACCCAGATACATTTTATTATCTTCTCTGTCATAGACAGTCCCACTTCTCTTTCTAAAGAGAAGAGAAAGAGTGGAGCTTTAGTTCTAACTAAAAACATAAAATTAGTGGATGATTTATTTTAAAAACACCATACCAACAACAACTTGCTAGATATAAATGAGAATAGCTGGGTCAATGAACAATTTCTTGTTTGAGTCCCCTTAGCCAGGAGACAATATACATAATAGTTTTTAGAATTGTTATATCATGGCCATCATACATGTTTAGAAGATGGCATGGATGGATGGAAGATTATAAAAAAGGAGTTCAAAATATCACCCAAAATCTAAATTTGGTGCAACTCACAAAATATTTTAAATAGTGACCCATGAGACATGACCATGGCGTAGCTAGCAATAGAAACAAGTTGATCACCCCCCATCTACATTTTGTCATCCTCTGTCATAGACTGTCCCACTTCTCTTTCTAAAGAGGAGAGCGGGGCTTTAGTTATAACTAAAAATAAAAAAAATTAGCTTACTCAGGGTGTGCTTTGTATTCAATGTTTAATTTCTCCAAAAGCCACTCAAACTTCTTGTAGTCATATGTGCGTAGATACTTGAGCAGTTTCTTCCTTCTGTCAATCAGCTCTTGCACGGTTTTCTGCAAAAATAAATGGATTGTATTAGAGAAAACATAATGCTAATTTATTTCAAGCCATACAATTATTCCAACAGTTATTTGAATTACATTAAATTTGAATGTCTCTCTTTCTTTTTCTTTTTTTTTTTTTTGAAAGAAAGACAGGCAGGCAGACCAAAAGATGGGACGACGATATCAGGCCTGTTGCTAGTGTCGCCTGGAGCAGGGTTGCCAGAGATAGACATGAGTAGAGAAGGCTGGAGGAGGCCTTTGCCGACTGGCAAATGGACACCCAAAATAAATAAACAAACCATACTAATAACCAAAGAAGAAACTACAACATTTGGATGTCACGATCAAAGGCTATAACATAACATAAATTTGAATGTACATTTTGATACACAGGCAGCACATAGGTGGTGGGGAAGTGATTACAGCTCAATATGTGCTATTGAGATGGTCTCCAGACAAACAGTAAGTTACTTCGGGTACTACTACTACTACTACAACTAAACTTGTACTTACTGTTTACCTCTACAGGTAAGAGTGAAAGTTATATGTAACCAGTTTTTTAAGCTAATATATGTAAATTGTGCCTAAAGCAATTATTTTAACATAAACGCTACCAACCTTAGCATGCACATTTCTTGGGAACTTCTCCATAGTAGCCTGGAGGCAGCGAATTTTTGCTGTGAGCCTTGCAACTACGAAAATACAATTACATTAATTTCTTCCGAAAAACAGCACTATAAAAAGGTAACAAGTAAATGGGTTAAGGCATTTGTCTACCCAAGTCTACCATAGCCTCTTGTGAACTGTATACAGGGAAAGGCTGTTTTAGAGTCTGTCCAGAGGCTCTAGTATAAGTTTTATCCATTCAATACGTTTTCGAACGCGTTTGCGTTTAGTTTTAATTTGTATGGCAACGCGTAGTTCCTAATAGTTACCACCAGAGGCGCTGCTCGCGTTGCCGTATAAATTGAGACTAAACGCAAACGTATTGTATGGATAAAACTTATACTAGAGCCTCAGATGACGCGATTTACGCAGAGTCCACTCGCAAGCTTCAATTTATATTGCGTCAGGGTGCCGCGTTTTACGCGCGTTTCTAAGCGCGACTCAGTCAGTTATAAAGTTCCGTATCGAAGTTATCACGCTCCATTTTGAACCAAATACGTCCACTCGCCACGGACTCGCGCATACTACTGGACGCAGCAATAGCGCCCGAGTATCGCAACTCGCGCGTCGAGAGTCGCGTTTGTTGCACGCGTTTTACGCGCGAGTAGGGAGGGAAACGCGGGGCAGCACCTCGACGGGATATATGC
Organism: Epinotia brunnichana; assembly: GCA_963854355.1. Lineage (NCBI taxonomy): Eukaryota > Metazoa > Arthropoda > Insecta > Lepidoptera > Tortricidae > Epinotia > Epinotia brunnichana. The sequence goes on along the minus strand of OY977954.1, from coordinate 1,462,425 downwards.
AGCTCTAGTACCTCAGGAACGCTTGTCTCTCGTAAAGGGTGTCATCTGCACAGACTCTTTATCAGTTGCGGCGCGTGAGAATTTTTACTGGACAACCCGGAGCAAACAAGAGGCTGTTTTTTGATGATTCACGAGTTTTGTAATATATTGCAAGAAATTTTAGGCAAGCCGTTGGGAATTGGCTTGTATGGGCGCTCCGCCACTGCTCTTTATACATCATTACAGATGGCTAAGAGAAGACCAAACACAACAGTTATATAGAGCGTTTATCTCGTGAAACTGGGTTGCTCAGACTATGTGAGTAGGCTTGGGGAGCCTCCCACATAATTGAAGTATGAGCTTTAGATCTAAAATAATGTTTACTTTTCGTTTCAGCAGTATTTTCGTCATATGAGTGTCTCCGGACCCTGTCCACAAGCTCATGCTTTACTAGTTCGTTATATTCCTTACTGCCTAGGAAAGCTGCTGAGAATATTTTGCTCACTGATTCTGGAACACTGAAAAATACAAATTTCCAATAACTGTTGAGTAATCATTATACTAAAACACTGGACAACGTTAACATTTGTATCAACGGCATAAATGTAAGAATATAAATGAGTAATGAAGTTTTAAGCTGTTTTATAATGAAAGTGTAACATTTATAGGTTATGTTGCATTCACGCTTAAAAACATATCATTGGGCATTAAACTTCGATACTTACTCCTTAACCTCTTTGCTTAGGGAATAATCATGGCCTAAAGACATTTCAGAGATCGGTGGGAGGCCTTCCAAGTCTCCTGATCTGGCCGCTTTGTAAGCAGGCACATATTCGGGCCTCACCCATTTGAATTTCACTTGGTGTTTAATACCCCGAGATTGGATGATAGTAGTTGTAAGGCGGCGCAACATTTCGGTTTAATTTACACTTTCTATTTTGATGAATAAAACTGTTTTGTTACTGAGGCAAACCAATATTTTGACAACTTTCGTCAAGTGAGTCAAGTCAAGCTAACCTAACCTAATTTGATCTGACACTGACATTTGTTTTTTTATTTTTTATAGATAAAAAATACTGAGAACATCGTAGTGATGCACCCAAAGCACATCGTTAAGCGTTATTTTGTAACTCGTTATTCAGTACAACCTGAAATATCGAGCAAAAGGGACGGATAAGCAATACATATTATTATTATATCGAGCCCGTTATGTCCCACTGCTGAGCAAAGGCCTCCCCTCTCCCCTTCCATTCATCGCGGTCTTGAGCAATAACTGGCCAGTCTTTTAAAAAGGAGTCCAAGTTATCCCGCCATCGCCGACGAGGTCTACCGCGTCTCCGTTTTGAGTGTTGGGGCTTCCACTCCGTGGTCCCTTTGGCCCACAGCTCATTCGGCAAGCAATACATATAATAACATTTTTTGAACTCACATACAATCGTCCACAGTAAACTCGTCTTGACGACGACTAGACTGAATGATTGTTTGTTGTAATAATTATCGCAAAGTCGTTCAAAAAACAATGAAGCACGGCCGTACTTACATCCTTTTCTCGAATCAGGATATTCTACAATATATTGACACTGTGATATACGTCAATATGCATGAGATATGGGTGGATCATCAGTATTTATTTTTTTAATCACAGAAAGATCAAATAAACGAATTTTTGACCATTCATTTATTTACTGCATTTCGAGTGCATACCTGGTTTTTTTGGTAATAAGGTGATGTAATTCGTGCAGGAATGTTTAATTTTAATAAGGAATAAAACCAAATAAAAACGATGTTTTGACCATTCATTTATTTATTGCTTTTCGAGTGCAAACCTCAAACTGGAAAATATTTATATGCAAATTTTTGTACTAAGTGTACCACTCCACATGACTACATCGTAATTCATAAACTAACAAATATATTTAGGAAACGAATACATGTTTATTTAAAATAAACAATCTATCATTTTCACGTCTGATTAAATTAAATCACATTTTCTAAATACATATAATCTATACCATAGGATCATATTGCCTCTAATATTCAGTAACCCTTTCAACGCCAAGGACGCATAAAGTAGTCGTGCCCGCAACGCCTAGAACAACTATAGTTGTATGGCATGAGCTGTCAAAGTACCATCCATGCTTTCAATTAAGGTTTATTGGCTAGTGCAAGGATTTTAGTGTGGTACATTACATTCCTGGCGGCGAAAGGGTTCCTCGTAAAACATTTTGTAATCGCACACTAAAAACACCAAGGATATTCCAGTACTTCTATTTACCTTCAATATATTAAGACTGTAATTTCTAAATTTGGCCTTGAATTCCTTACTAGTACAATTTAGTGTAAAAACCCAATCGAAAGTATCATTTATGTTTCACATAATTTGAAATCTACTAGTTATTTCTGGAATGTTTAACCCTTACTTCACCAAAACAGCCCACAACTATGTTTTATTGAAATAAAATTAATAAATAAGAGCAAGTATACATATATAAGAGAAATTCACGAATTAAACAATTGTTATTATTTTACAGTTTACTTATTTACAACATTTTGTGCTAATGTTTGTTGAGACACATATCGACGCTTAGAATCAATACTGTCTAACTAACATTTTTGACGTTTTTTACCTTTTAATGCACTTAGGTGCAGAAAAAAATAACGAATAGCATACCACGCTTCCTGTAAAATTGAATTTTTGTTACTTAGACGGTATTGATTCTTAAGCGTCGATATTACAAAACTGAGACAAAGATTCTACAAAGATCTTACAATGGGGAATGGATGAAAACTTTAGTTAAAGTGCGTGATTATTTTTTTGGTGATAGGAATAACCTTCCTTAACACCAGAAAAAAGTTGCAGACTGCAGCTGCGTCAATTATTTTTGAAAATAAACAGTTTCCTCATTTACGTTTTGGATTTAGGACAGTGAATAAGACATTTTGCTTGATCCGTCTCATATTACAAAAAAATATCTTAAAAATCCGTGGTAAACTGACACTGGCAATGACATTGACAGCTGCAGCAGCTATTATTTGTCATTGCCAGGGTCAGATATTTAAAATATTTTTTGTAATATGAGACGGATCACGGAAAGTGGCTCATTTGTCGTCCTAAACCCAAAACCTAAGTGAGGAAACTGTTTATATTTTTCAAAAATAATTGAGGCAGCTGACAAGTCTGCAACTCTTTTCTGGTGTTAAGGAAGGTTATTCCTATCACCAAAAAATAAACAGGCCTTTCTGAAATGTTCATCCATTCCCCATTGTCTGCACGTCTATCACAGGATGGCCCGTGAACTGTGTCGCGGCGAGATAGACTATCGGTCTCTTTCTAATTAGAACGCTTAGAAAGAGACGGATAGCCGTTGCTCCATCGTTCTTGTTTCTGGTATGACGTGTCAACTTAACCCTTTAATGATATCTAAAAGTCACGACCATCAATTAAACACGTGGACTAGTAGGATAATTACAAAATTATCACTAAAGCAGGGAAGCGACTCGTCTCCGAATAAATATTTTCCATTGGTAAATAAATTAGTTTGGAGGAAGGTTCTACTTTTGGATTCTGAGTAAACCCCCAAACCTTAATATATTTATTGTTACGCCAATATACATATTTTACGGGAGAATTCTCTCATAATAAATTAATACTGGACTCCATTCAGCTACTTAATTATTAAAAATATTTACTTTGCCTATACATATGACTACGTACGTACAAAATGTCTTTTATTGTAACCCTTAATTGAAGCTCAAAATACACAAGGTATAAAAATTATAAATGTATTAGAATATATAAAGAAAAAAAAATACCGCACAGGTATTTGATATGTGCATAAGTTGAAACACCAAACTAAGCTTACAAATTAAAATAACGAATTTTAATATATTACATCAACACCTTTTATATTTTAGGAAATTGATTTAGGAAGATAATTAGAAATGCAAACAGTTAATTACTACCTATATAGTAATAATGGAAAATAAGACGTTTAAAGAATTCTTCTGTTAAACTTGGAAAGCTGAACTCGAAACAATTTGGAAAATTAGGAACAGCACCAAAATAATAAATACTATTATATGGAAATATCACTATAAAATAATTTTGGTTAATTTATTTTACACCAATCAGTTAAAATTACAATGTTCCCACTGTGGCCTGTTTCTCAAGGCTACAAGTTACAATGTGACAAGTCTTAATTGGCTACACTGGGCCGCTTTTTAGGGTTCCGTACCCAAAGGGTAAAACGGGACCCTATTACTAAGACTCCGCTGTCCGTCTCTGTCTGTCTGTCCGTCTGTCACCAGGCTGTATCGCATGAACCATGATAGTAAGACAGTTGAAATTTTCACAGGTGATGTATTTCTGTTGCCGCTATAACAACAAATACTAAAAAAACAGAATAAAGTAAATATTTAAGGGGGCTCCTATAATGGTACGGAACCCTTCGTGTGCGAGTACGACTCGCACTTGGCCGGTTTTTTTACCAATAACGACTGGCCATTTGTCCTGTTTTGCTTGTTCATACTTGTAAAATTGTAACTTGTAGTTTCGTGAAACTTGCCTCACCACTGGTACCTTCTTATACATACTAAATTAACTCATAATTAAAATAACAACACCAGAAATTAAAAGCACCAAACTCTAAAATCCAAATTTGTGTCTCAACGTGTAAAATGCTAAAGCGTCAAACAGTACCGACGATGCAAAATAATCATTAACATTTTTAACGTCATGGACGCGTATAGTGGTCGTGATTCGTTCGCGTCGCCACGCCATTGTGTAAGGAGCTAAAAAAGCTCAAGTAAGCAATTCGCTCATGTAGCAAAAAGTGACAGAGTTTATCGCCCGAGAGATATGGCAGGCGGGTTAAATTATAGCCTGTATAATGAGAGTATTTTAACGAAAAAGCCTACTTTTGTAGCTACAAAGACCAAAAGTGAAGAGTTAAAAATGTTATTAAAATCCTTCAGTAATTACTTTGAGCCACGATTTCAATAGAATGTTGTATGGACATCTATTTTTATGTTGACAAGGTATTGGATTCCAAATATCAACATCCTTTAATTCTGGTCTAAGCTTATTATTATATCACTTAGATTATACCCATGATTTTATTATATAACCTGTCAATACAGCTGTGACAGATGAAAGTCAAATAATTACCTAACTAGTTAATGTAGTGAACACTTATTATATTAAATCTTAGAGTACGGGCAAGATAGTACCGGTCGGGCAACTAGCTGGTAATATGCGTGAACTATAAAGTTCCAACTTAACTCTTACGTTATATACAAATTTCCAACTAAACTGTTAATAAAAACTATCCGCCGAGTAGCTTAATCAGTTCCCTAAACTTGTTTATTCCGCGCAGCAAAATTTCCAGTCGCATTTTTCCCCACTTTGTGCTTTGCCTCATTTATATAATCATCTAGTATCAGATTTACTTTACGCTATTTCTTCCTATAGCATATTTTCTCATTGAATGTACGTACTTCCTCTTATCTTCTCCTATTATGCCACTATTTAAACTTCATTCTTTGTTTGATTAAAAAACGTCGAATCTACGTTTAATAAACTTATAAGCTAACATCCGACAAGGAAAAATACAATTTGGGGAATAACAAATTTAACGAATGATAATAAAGATGCACAGGTTCCAAAACGAGTGGGGAAAAATGTAGCTGGGAATTTTGCTACGCGGAATAAACAAGTTTGGGGAACTGATCTACCTACACGTTTTACAATAGAATGAAACTAAACAAATGCAAGTCTGTTCCAATTTAGAATGGGATGCCTTTTAATAGGCCTCCGGGCAGCTACAGGTAAATAGGTCAGTATTAAGAAAATTATGGAAATTATTGACCTTAGAGGATTTGAATGTAAGAATTTTACTCTCACAGTATCATTTTTCATTGACATCATGCCGGAATATCAGAGTTAGAGTCTTTATGTATTTCACTTAGGGAATGCTAGTTAGACATTGAGTTTGCCACACACTGTGGTAGAATGACATCAATAAGTATTATAAAATATATGCGGTAGGTGTGCATTGTGTATTTAACCCCCTTATTCATAAAACTTAACAGACCTCTGTTAGCTACAATATGTTTTGTCATTTTCTCTCGTACTCAAATGCCAAAGTGACAGATATGCACGAATATTAACGGCATTTTAGCTAAAATAGGTTCGATGAAATTTTATCAATAACGCAATATACACTACACTACAGGAAAAAGCTACAACAAACAACAATGTTCATTAAGTAATTATCCAGATATCTTGAAAACTAGAAAATTTAATAAAACCCTTGACAACCACACACATATTAATTAGCTATTTTCTTACTTAATCACACCAACATCTTAAAGGTAACTATCTTATTCTAATAATATACACTTACCGACGTTGACTGATCATAAGACATTGCCCTATTTTATATGACAGGTGATACCGATGATCTATATATATGATAAAGTCCGCATCTCAGCAAAACTAGAAGACATGCCATCGTAACCTTTCTTCTGTCTGTTTAGGATCTTGTAAACATCTTGAGTCATGTTTTTGCATTGTAACCGACAGGTTTTATAAATTGAATAAGTGTATCTATATGTCGCATCCTAGCTCCTAAATGGATGAAACGATAGTTTTGTGGTTCTTAGCTAGATTTGTTGCAGCAGGGCAGTTTTTTTTTATGTAGTTATTTTGAAACAATTTTATTTGCTCTATACAGAGCCACCCAGGCTTAAACCCGCGATTGTATTCATCATATCAGCCGAAAGATGTCCACTGCTGGACATAGCCCCCCCCAAAGAGTGCCACAATGTCCGGTCCTGCGCCACCCGCATCCAGCGGACTCCCGTGACCTTTACCAGGTCATCTGTCCACATTGTGGAGGGCCCACCCATGCCGCGCCTTCCGGTACGTGGTCGCCACTCGAGAACCTTTCCGCCCCAACGGCCATCGGTTCTACGTGCAATGTGCCCCGCCGATTGTAATAACCCACCCATACGAAAAGTATCTACCAGTATCACAAAACGGCGCGCGTGGTCTCTCGAATTTTCTCGCACTATACGTCTCTTTCCAAGTCTTCTAATAAGAGAGAGAGTGATAGTGCGAGAAAAATCGAGAGTCTTGTGATAGCCGTGCAGAGATGTGCATGTTGTACAAACGCCAGTTAACTGACCATCCTGTATTTATATTGAACCTTATTACAATGCACATAAAGTGCACGGATGGTCAGTTAGCTGTGTTGTCGATAGTACTTAGCAATTTTTCTAAGAATCTCTGTATTGTCTCCTGGTTAACACAGAATGACAAGAAATATTTGATTTAAGGGGACGTAGATTCGTGGTCTTCTCTCCCTCTCACTGAGCATAAGCGTGAGCGAGATGGAAGTGCGTGTTTGGAAGCGCGGATATCATGTTTTTTAATTTTAAAATTTTGTGCGTTTTTATAATTAAAAAAGTAATCGCTGATTTCCCTCAAACATGACATTGCCGATTTTCAGAACCAATTTTAATATGTTTAGCTGTTGTGCATAATTTGTTACGATTTTTTTAAGCGTATTTTAGACCTATGTTCGTGATTTTTTTCTATCGAGCGAAAGTCAAAAACTCAGGGTTCGAATAGCTGATTCCCATCGAGAAAGGCCTCAAGATTGCTAATTAAATTTAGGGCAGCCGTATTATAATCCAAACAAGAGCTAAGATTTTTTAAAAATCAGTTTTTGGAGCTTACGTCGCCTCAACCACGTTATAAGTAAGATGGCATGTCCCAAGTGTTACGATTAGCGGGCTCACTGAGCTAAGTAATGAACTTTCATCGCATCGCGTACTACCGCCGCCGACGCCGCGCCGGCGCCCGGCGGCGAGCTGCGAACAATACATTACATAACATAACATCATTTAATTTAATTAAAACATTTATTTCGGACACACATCCATATTATGTTAGTAAAAACTTATACTACTATACTTATCATTACTAATGTTAGTGGAAAGTATAATGGGCTTGTGACCTTAAATTTGTTTACGATGCCATTCGAACCAGTTTTAGTTGATGAACAAATGTTTGTATGGAAGCAACTACATTTAAAGAAAATTAATACCCAAAAAATCGAGTTAAAGACGGACCTCGCTGACAGCAGCCGAAACGCTTCATACTGATTGGGTTTAAAGTATGACGTCACACCGTGCAATTTGTACTAACCGTTGCATGGAAAATGAAGTAAATTGCTGTTTCGGTCGCGAAATACTGCGTTTAGGTCCATAGTTGTCATACAAATGTGTTTCTATAAAAGCGTAAGGATTGGTACCTATAAAATTACTCTTGGACAATAAATATTTTTTTTTTTTTTTCTAAACTTTCAAGGTTCATATCTTTTTATGATTTGAATTATATTTTGTAATTTATACTTTATTACAATCATTTGATGGTTTACTATCCATTTAGCAACACGAAGTTATCAATTTTAACACCACGCAACAAGCCTATTATAGTTGGCATGCACATGCATGGACATCCAGTGAGCTAGAATAGGGCTGTCCATCCTCCCAGCGATCACCCTCAGGAGACAAACATTTATTTGCAGAAAAAGGAGCGCCGGCCGTTTATTAACGACCTCATCCGGCGTTCGCTTGTTACCGCCTCTATACCTGCGATTTTAGAGCCTGGTGGTATGGTCAGAGACGATGGCAAGCGGCCCGACGGAGCTACCATGGTACCGTGGAAACTGGGCGGGGCCCTTGTGTGGGACGCCACCTGCCTCGACACCTTCGCACCGTCCCACATGCATGGAGCCCGCTCACAGGCTGGCGCTGCAGCTGACCAGGCCCAACTACTCAAGCGCCGCAAATATTCGTCTTTACTTAAATACTTCGAGTTTGCGGCCCTTGCTGTAGAGACAATGGGGTCCCTGGTCAGCTGACATGAGGTCGTTCTTGAGAGCTTTGTCGAGGCGGCTCATCAACACCTCAGGTGACCCCAGGGCTGGCGTTTACCTCTCTTAAAGAATCGCCCTCGCGATACAGAGAGGTAACGCAGCCAGCGTCATGGGTACAATGCCGCAGGAGGATCTCCTTGACGGGGTATTCTTTGTATAAATAATACTTATTCATTTTTACTTTCTTGTTATTTAGTTTAGTTTTATTTTCTTGTTTAAGTTATTTTAGTTTTACTATTTACTGTATATTAATCCTTTTACGTTAGTAATATAGTGAATGCTCAAGTCAAAAAAAAAAGAAAAAGGGTAAGTTACAGATTTTGGATTATTAATTGTTCAACCTCACACTACATCTTATAATGGTTATGTTATGTACACAGAGTATACACAGAAATGAACAAAAGGGTCAAAAAGTAGTTGAAAAAACCTCGCGTGATTTGTGCACAATCCAATCCAATCTACGAAGATCACTGCTTACCGTCAAACGGGCCGTACTATTTTCCACCGACGCAGTATTTCAAAACCGGACAAGTGCGAGTTGGACTCGCCCACCGAGGGTTCCGTCCAAAATTACAAATGTAGAGTTTTCAGATTTTTCCCTGTACTTATTTATAGTGTAAGGCGATACGAAACTCACTTGCCAAATTTCATAGTTGTAGGTCAACGGAAATTACCCTATTAATTCTGAATCCCTTGAGGGTCGAAATATGCGTTTTTTGCGACATAAAGGGCCGTATCTTGTTTAAGTTAACTTTGAAGTTTGATTTTTCACAGCTTCAAGGGACTGTAGACCAGCATTTTAACGTTATGACGTCATATCGGTTTTTAAATAGCGGTTTCGGTACCTATTACAGGCAGGTGCCGGGACCACTTGATGGGTTGGCGAGACCGCGCTCATTTTTGACAGGTCTATAATGCAGTCGGGGTACCCTGGTGACTGCTGCCTACCACCACTTCACACAGATATTTGCCTCGGCAAGCTTGCCCACGAGGTGAGCCCAGAGGTTCTTTCAGAACGGGACGAACAGCATCCACCAAGTCCCGACTAGCTTCCGGGATCTCGAGTCTCTCCGGATCGGATGTGGTAAAACTGGTAACCATAAGGTAACCATAAGTCGACCATACTGAGATAGAGGGTTTTTTAGGGTTAATTTATGGTTACTAAACGTAAATATGTGGTAACCACATCCGATATGCTTACCATAACAATAGGGATACCCTATCAGTAAGGTAACTCTTATGGATAAGGTTTTAAAAACAACTTCTAAAATTAACCCTATGGAAAACCCTAATGAGGGAACCGTTCCAGTCCCTGCCTATAACCCCTTGGCCATGACTTTGGTCTTAAAGCGACCTGCGACCAGCGTTTTATCTGTTCATTGCGCGTGATCCCAACTAACCACAGTGTGCTCGAACACGCAATGAACAGATGAAACGCTGGTCGCAGGTCGCTTAAGACCAAAGTCATGGCCAAGGCGTAAGGGTTCCGTTGTTTCCTTAAAGTACGGAACCCTACAAACATCAGCTCACCTTGGTCACGTCGAGCGTCGGCCGGCGCTTGTCCCTATTCCCTCTTCTTCCCTTTCCTCTTGGCATTCCTCTTGTTATAGTTCTGCGCCAGCGCGTTCACTATCGACACCACGAAGTACAGCACCATGGCCAGCACGAACTTCTCCAGCACACTCGACAGCACGGAGCCAGAGTTCTCCGGTAAGGGGCTGGAGTCGCGCTTGTGGAGGCGCGCCTTCTGGTTGCGGAGGAACTCTAGCAGCGGCGCTTCCAGCTTGGGCCCGATGTAGGGTATCCGCTCTACCCAGGTTAGGGCTTGCCTGGAAACAGATGCACTTGTTATAAGTTGTAGAGGGCACATTGCACGTAGAATCGATGGCCGTTGGGGCGGATTCTCGAGTGGCGACCACGTACCGAATGGCGAGGCGTGGGTAGGCCCCCCACAAGGTGGACTGGTGACCTGGCAGAGGTCGCGGGAGTCCGCTGGATGCGGGTGGCGCAGGACCGGTCATTTTGGCACTCTTTGGGGCAGGCAGCAGTGGACGTCTTTCGGCTGATATGAAGATTAGGAAGGCGTAGATGGAAAAGTCTCTTCTTAGTATCAGGGTTAACCTACAATTTCTTGTTAAACTAACAAGCGAAGCGAACGGTGTTCTCCGTTAGGAAAAAGGAAATTCCATATGTCTGGAGTCTGTGCAGCTGTTCTCATCTACAGGTCTTACCAGAGCGTCCAACTAGCGGGCTGGCACAGTCACAAACTCACCCAACAAGCGTCTCATTGAAGGACACTATGACGAACATCTTCTGTATGTGCATCTTGATGACGGCCTTCCCCAGCACGGTGGCCCCGAAGAACGTCCAGAAGGGCACCAGGAAGTGTCCGCACGTGAGGCCGGCCAGGTCGAACAGTGGGTTGGGGATGGACGCGCATGCTAGGATGCCGATGAAGCCGACCTGTTCTACTAGTTTTTGTACTGTTTTCTTTGCTCTGGAAAGGGATAAATGGGTGCTTAGTGTTGTCGGAAGACATTTGTGTAACATATTTGTGCTAGCTCTATTAAGGTCACAGCTCACTACAGCCGCCCGGCAGCCTGGCCGCCCCGCGTCGTCGGTCGGCGGCCACTCGTTGTCGACGGGTGGCCGCCGCGTTGTCACCAGTGAACCTCGCGTGGTCATCCAGTGAACCTCGCGTGGTCATCCAGCGAACCTCGCGTTATCATCCAGCGAACCTCGCGTGATCATCCAGCGAACCTCGCGTGGTCACCCAGCGAACCTCGCGTGGTCATCCAGTGAACCTCGCGTGGTCACCCAGCGAACCTCGCGTGGTCATCCAGTGAACCTCGCGTGGTCACCCAGCGAACCTCGCGTGGTCACCCAGCGAACCTCGCGTGGTCATCCAGTGAACCTCGCGTGGTCACCCAGCGAACCTCGCGTGGTCACCCAGCGAACCTCGCGTGGTCATCCAGTGAACCTCGCGTGGTCACCCAGCGAACCCCGCGTGGTCATCCAGTGAACCTCGCGTGGTCACCCAGCGAACCTCGCGTGGTCATCCAGTGAACCTCGCGTGGTCATCCAGTGAACCTCGCGTGGTCATCCAGTGAACCTCGCGTGGTCATCCAGTGAACCTCGCGTGGTCATCCAGCGAACCTCGCGTGGTCATCCAGCGAACCTCGCGTTATCATCCAGCGAACCTCGCGTGATCATCCAGCGAACCTCGCGTGGTCATCCAGTGAACCTCGCGTGGTCATCCAGCGAACCTCGCGTTGCCATCCAGTGGACACGAGCGTCGTCATCCAGTGGACAAGAGCGTTGCCATCCAGTGGACACGAGCGTCGTCATCCAGTGGACAAGAGCGTTGCCATCCAGTGGACACGAGCGTCGTCATCCAGTGGACACGAGCGTTGCCATCCAGTGGACAAGAGCGTTGCCATCCAGTGGACACGAGCGTCGTCATCCAGTGGACAAGAGCGTTGCCATCCAGTGGACACGAGCGTCGTCATCCAGTGGACACGAGCGTCGTCATCCAGTGGACACGAGCGTCGTCATCCAGTGGACACGAGCGTCGTCATCCAGTGGACAAGAGCGTTGTCATCCAGTGGACACGAGCGTCGTCATCCAGTGGACACGAGCGTCGTCATCCAGTGGACAAGAGCGTTGCCATCCAGTGGACACGAGCGTCGTCATCCAGTGGACACGAGCGTCGTCATCCAGTGGACAAGAGCGTTGCCATCCAGTGGACACGAGCGTCGTCATCCAGTGGACAAGAGCGTTGCCATCCAGTGGACACGAGCGTCGTCATCCAGTGGACACGAGCGTCGTCATCCAGTGGACAAGAGCGTTGCCATCCAGTGGACACGAGCGTCGTCATCCAGTGGACAAGAGCGTTGCCATCCAGTGGACACGAGCGTCGTCATCCAGTGGACAAGAGCGTCGTCATCCAGTGGACAAGAGCGTTGCCATCCAGTGGACACGAGCGTCGTCATCCAGTGGACAAGAGCGTCGTCATCCAGTGGACAAGAGCGTTGCCATCCAGTGGACACGAGCGTCGTCATCCAGTGGACAAGAGCGTCGTCATCCAGTGGACAAGAGCGTTGCCATCCAGTGGACACGAGCGTCGTCATCCAGTGGACAAGAGCGTCGTCATCCAGTGGACAAGAGCGTTGCCATCCAGTGGACACGAGCGTCGTCATCCAGTGGACAAGAGCGTCGTCAACGAGACAACCCCCCCCCCTTTCTCTCCCCCCTCGACCCTCCCGAACCGTGCGTTGCCAGCTCGCGGCTCACGCAAGGTAAGTATGCCAACAGCGAGCTATCATCGAGTGGTCCACTCGCGGGATCCGGTGATGCTACGGAGTTGATGTAGTCAGCGCATGCCCATACAAATCCATATGAAGAATACTAACCGCTCGAGGCGAGGCGGTGCGGCAAGGGTGCCGGGTGGCTGTAGTGAGCTGTGACCTTAAGTCATAAAACTAAAAAAAACATCTGCGGGCGTAAGATTGTTGCCGTTTTATCACTAAGACCCTGGGAGACCGAGCTCTGCTCGGGTGAAAACAGAGAATATACGGAGTAAACTAATTTTCCCAGACACGAGATCTAGCTAGATCGATTTATCGCCCACGTAAACCCCTATATTCCAAATAAAATCGAAATCGTTACAGCCGTTTCCGAGAACGCGATGAACAAAGTGACAGATAAAGGCCATAGCAACTATATGTTGCTGTTTCAGAGCTGTAAATTGAGATTTATTTTGTTTTTGAGAAATAAACTATTTTGTATTTGTAATTACTGTGTGGTTTAAGAGAATTGTGTGACCTCATCAGGGGATTAACCTTATTCATAAATAACGAATAACATTTAAGACAATATAACGTTTGTGTGACCTATCTATTTGTGGTCACAACACGAGAGGTAGGTGCGTATGCGTGACATATCTATTTGTGGTCACAACACGAGAGGTAGGTGCGTATGCGTGACCTATCTATTTGTGGTCACAACACGAGAGGTAGGTGCGTATGCGTGACATATCTATTTGTGGTCACAGCACGAGAGGTAGCGTCTGCGTGACCTATCTACACTCGCGGACAATGAATACGGGTCGGTGAAATACTGTCATATTTCCTAAAATAGTGCAGGGTTGTACAGTTTTTTTTTTAATCCTGTCAAGATCTTTATTTAATTATACTTGTAAACTGCAAAAGTAAAATAGTGCAGGGTTGTACAGTTTTTTTTTAATCCTGTCAAGATCTTTATTTAATTATACATGTAAACTGCAAAAGTAATAGTAACAAAAGAAAGTTACCAGGTTTAAATCGGACTCGTAAAAACCCATGAAAAAAACAACGTTAACGGAGCGAGATATCGCAAAAATCGTAATTTTTGGACGTTGATATTTTTATAATAGGATCCCGGAAATTGCTAATACAGTTGGGTATTAAAAAGAATACTATACTATGTTAATAACTAGCGTTAAATATTAAAAAAAACCTATTGCGGTTACTTAATTTAGGGTGACCCGTATTCATTGTCCGCGAGTGTATTTGTGGTCACAGCACGAGAGGTAGAGTCTGCGTGATCTATCTATTTGTGGTCACAGCACGAAAGGTAGGTGCGTCTGCGTGCCTTATCTATCCCATAAAAAACATTCCATTTAAAAATAGGCCAAGTCTCGAAACTATTCCACAGTAAAAAGTGGTGAGATATTTCGTAGAGCCAATTCAGGCATTCTTATTAATCTTTATTTGCTTGCTAAATAAAATTCAGCAACTTGGGAATCACACAACTTTACTGCATTTACTACTTTTTGCATGACTAAAACTATGTAATTGTGATTGCCAAGTCACAACATTTTATTTAGAATGTGTAGTAGGGTCGTTTCGCCGGTTAGCGACCACTTAGCCGAGTTGCTCACTTTAGATTAGTAAATGTATACCTATTCAATTTACACACATAATAGATGGTATTCGTAAAGACTCTGAGTATAGTCAAGTTTTGAAACCTACAATAAAATATACCACTTTCATCCATAGATTAGGAAAAAATATAGAAAAGGTTACAAAATAGCGAATTCGCTAGATAGCGACCGCTTTAGTCGGTTTGCGACCACCTGTTAGCTAGTTGGCGACCACTCTTGCAAATAGTGTTTAAGTAGTTAATAAAAAGATTTATCATCATCATTATCATATCAGTCGAAAGACGTCCACTGCTAGACATAGGCCTCCCCCAAAGAGTGCCACAATGACCGGTTTTGCGCCACCCGCATCCAGCGGATTCCTGCGATCTTTACTAGGTCATCAGTCCACCTTGTAGGGTATATCCACTCTGCGCCTCCCGGTACGTGGTCGCCATTCGAGAACCTTTCCACCCCAACGGCTATCGATTCTACGTGCAATATGCCCCGCCCACCGCCACTTAACTTTAGCGATTCGGATGGCTATATCGGTTACCTACCTTGGTTATGTTGCGGATAGCCTCATTTCTGTTGCGATCACGCATAAAAACTCCCAGCATAGCCCTCTCCATTGCCCTTTGGGTGACTTTTAGCCTTCTTATGAGGTCCATAGTAAGCGACCACGTTCCAGTACCATACGTCATCACTGGCAACACACACTGGTCAAAGACTCGCCTTGAGACACTGCGGAATATTGGACGAAAACATGTGCCATAGCGTAGCTTCCCGAACGCAACCCAGACGAGTCGGATTCGACGATTGACCTCTTTCTCTCAAAGTTTGACCTACCTAACTACCCTTATACCACTACAAATAGGAGTGTAGACTAACCATTTATTATTAATCCAAAAAAAGAAGGCAAAATGATAAGCCTAAGTGACGAAAATCCCATTCATATATCTCCAAAAATTACGAAGCTACAACCATTTTAATATTGCTTGTTAGAGAGAGAAAACGCTAGTGGATCGTGACGTCACAATCCCCGAGCATCATAGTAAATGACAATCATTTCATATGAAGGTGCGTTTTGCGGAAAAGGGATAGAATACACCCACTCTAAAAACTTTGGATACTATAACTTTGTGATTACTTAATCTCCTGCTCTTTTTTTTCTCCATTTGACGTTACATTTAATCCTTTTTCGAGAAAATTCATCATTATAGGTCATTTTATTTAGTGTCTACACCCCTTAATTGTTACTCTTCTAAACCTACTTTATATTGCTGTGTCAATGAAGAATAGAATCGAAAAAAGCGCGCCATCTCGCTCACACCATAGTGCTTTTATATAAATAAATAAAATAAAATATCTTTATTTCAGATCTTTAGTCGATCCATATGATGTTAGTAACAGTGGAGACTTATGAACTACGTTAGTAACAATAATGACAATAAATTAATGATACTTAAATGACAAATAACTTAACGCCCCGGCTTTGCACGGGTTTATATGCATGTATTATACATATATATTGCTATTAAAGTTACACATGTCATTCATAGTAGGTATCTAAATGCCACCTTTTTACAAGCTTTTATTTAACTTTTAGATTATATTCTACTTACACTAGCGTCTGCCCACGACTCCGTCCGCGTGGAAATCGTTTATATCGTAGCTTTATACAAACTTTCACCCCCTTAGGGGATTATTTCGGGGATAAAAACTATCCTAGGTATGTCTCTTCCCGGGACTCAAACTATCTCCATACCAAATTTCATCAAAATCGGTCCATCGGTTTAAGCGTGAAGAGATAACAGACAGACAGACATACACACTTTCGAATTTATAGTATAACTATCTCATATAAATTATTTATTATTATATAATATAATATATAATTACATATTATTATTATATAATATAATATATAATTACATATTATTATTATATAATATAATATATAATTACATATTATTATTATCTTATATATACTATGGACATAGCATGTATTGGCGCGGCTTAAATACCGACTCAATTTGCTAGCCAAGCTAAATATCGCGGGTGCCGCATAAGAATCCATAAGGAAAGAAAAAGAAAACGATGTGGTCGCTATCCGACTTCTTTGGTAATTATGTATTTGGGTACGCGACCACCCCATTTTATTTAAATCTCAAGTTTCAAGTTTCAAGTATTTTATTGCATTCATGTTGTTATAATATAGTACATAGTTGACACATGTTACAGTAAGTCTCAAACATGAACCCTGCAAGGGCATCGCAATACATAGGTATTTATAGATTAACTTACAACTAATAGTCTAATAAAATAACATAAGTCAGCGGTAAACATAGTTATTGTTAAGCATTTTGTGTGTCTTTATGCATATGTTTGTTGATGACGTATTTAGATTACTAAACATAATTTAGATATAATATATATTTATTTATTTATATATATGTGTGCCTATACTCTGTGTTGAAACAATTATAATTTGGTAGTAGATATATGTACTTTTATAGTTTATCATCTAGGTATTCATTTATAGAATAATATGCGTTGTTTAGTAATATATTCTTTAGTTTAGTAAAAAATTGGTTATCCTTATTTTCTTTTCTTATGTGTTCTGGTAGTTTGTTGTATATTTTTATTGACATGGTTAGCGGACCTGAGGAATGGAGTTTTAACCGGGAGGTTGGAGGCACAAGCTTTGATTTATATCTCAGACTGTATGGTAACGGCGTGTCTTCTCGTTTTGTGTATAGTTCAGAGTGTTTACGGACGAACTTACATATTTCCAGGATGTATAAGCAGGGCAAGGTAAGTATTTTGTGCTTAATGAAGTACGGCTTGCAACTATCGGTTTGTTTTATATTTACGAGTATACGGATTAGTTTTTTTTGCAACGTGAAGACGGATGGAGCGTCGACACTACTGCCCCAGAGGGTTATACCATAACTAAGACAGGAAAAACCGTAAGCGTAGTAAGTTGCGAGTGCAGTTTGAAAGTTGGTAGTTTTTTTTATTTCTTGAAGTGCGTACGTGAATTTAGAGAGTTTAGTTCTTATATGTTTTATGTGAGATTTCCAGGTTATATGTTTATCTATGACTATTCCAAGCAGGGTAAATGTATCGACTGATTCTAAAGTTATGGAATTGTGACTATAGTTGATCGTTAACGCGTCTTTCTGATATGGATGGAAGGTCATTAGCTTTGTTTTTTTATAATTTATTTCTAGGTGGTGGTCGTGCATCCAGTGTGTGATTTTACTGAGGATACTGTTTATTTTGTCGTTTATCTGTGTAGTATTATGGCATGACGTTAGGATTGACATGTCATCTGCAAATAAAATTGACGGTTCTTCCATGATTTGTGGGATGTCATTGATATATATGAGAAATAAAAGGCACCCGATTACACTCCCCTGAGGAATTGAGGATGTGATGTGTTTAACGTCAGATTGCACCTTTCGTATAACACCAGTCTTAAAATCGAAATTCTCTATTTCTACATATTGATTTCTGTTTGTTAAATATGATTTAAGCCATCTATGCCCCATTCCACGAATGCCTATGCCGTATAATTTATCGAGTAGTATTGGGTATTGTACTTTGTCATAAGCTTTGGTCATGTCTAATAGAATTCCTATTGCGTATTGTTTCGAATTTATTATGTTGAGGATTGTTTGTATGTACTTGTATACTGCTAAAGTGGTAGAGCGTTTTTTACGAAAACCGTTCTGCGATTCATTAAAAATCTTGTATTTTTCGCAGAAGGCGTATATTCGGTTAGTCATAGGTTTCTCAAATATTTTTGAGGCTGTAGGCAGTAAAGCTATAGGTCGGTAATTGTTTGGATCTGTTTTTACATTACTTTTATGGATCGGTTTAACTATGGCAGTTTTCAATAAATCGGGGAAAGTTCCTTCAACGAATGACTGATTTATTAAATCACAAAACGGTAAAGTGAGTTCTTCTGCACATTTTCGTATCAAACATGGTGGGAGCTCGTCAACTCCGTGGCTATTTTTGTTTTTTAAACTTTTTATTATTGTATATACTTCTTTGTAGCTAACCGGTGCAAGAAACATTGTGTTCTCGATAGGGTTCAGCACGGGGCGTCCTAGACGTTGCTCTGCATTATTCGTAGTTTGGGCTGTTTTACCTATAGATATGAAAAAGTTATTGAAGATGTTGGCTACTTGTTTTGGGTCAGAGGTTGCTATATTATTAACCTGTATTTTTATATTACTTTTTTCTTTCTTTGGTTTTTTATTAGTTTTTTCATTTATTATATTCCACATTGTTTTTACTGTGTTCTTAGATGTTTGGAGTCTATGTATATTTTGATTCTTTTTGGCTATAGTGACGGATTTTTTTAATATTTTGTCATATTTTTTGTAGTATTGCTGTAGTACTGTGTTATTTGATTTTGTAACGAGTATTTTTAATAATCTTTTGTTCTTGCAAGATAATTTTATTCCTACTGTTAGCCAATGTTTTTTGGGCTTAGATTTTAGTTTGAATTTTCGTTTCGGAATACAATGGTTCAATATTCTGAAAAGTGTTTTGCTAAATACCAAATAGTTTTCGTCAATGTTCTTGTTTTTTACTATTATATCTGACCAGTTTACTGAGTTTAGAGCTGCTTTGAATCGATTCATGTTATCATTGTTAAAAAACCTTTTTTCTATATTCCAAGAAGTTTTTTCTTTTAGTGTACTATTTATTTTTGTTTGTAATGTTGTTCCTAGATGATCAGAAAAACCTAATTCTTCTACAGCTGTGTACAGTTCTTTATCCTGGAAGTTGGTGAATACTAAATCTAAACACGTTGATGTGGATTGTGTTATATGTGTGGGTTCTTTTATATGTTGAGTAAATTTATATTGTGACATAATATCTAGAAAGTTACATGCATTCAAATCATTTTTTAGGATGTTTATGTTAAAATCACCTCCTATAATAATATCGTGCTTCGCGTATTTTGTATTTATGTACTTTAAAATCTGTTCCAGTCTGTTGTAAAATGAGTTCTCTTCTCTTCTATTCCAGTACATAGTTATAAGTAAAATGTTATGTTCTGGTAATTCAACCGCGCAGAGCTCTAATACGTAGTCAATGGACATTTCTGTGATGTCAGTTTTCTCGATATGTTTGATGTGGTCCTGCAGAAGGATGAGAACGCCGCCGCCAACTCTTGTCTGTCGGCAGTATGATGCTGCTACTTTGTAATTAGTGAATTGTATTAGATCTAATTTTTCTTTTGAAACCCAAGATTCGGTGATACATAAGGCTTGATGGTCTTTTTTATCTTGTATATTTTCTTGTATATAGGCTTCCAATATATCTCGTTTGTTATAAAGACTTTGCATATTTTGAAACAGTATTTTAAAATTATGATCTTCAATTTCGAAATCTACCAATTTTGTTATGTCCATTCTGATTGTCTTCGTAGGGTTGGGAGTTTGTATCTTGTAATGTTTTTCCTTGGTTGCTTTTGGTCATTCTGGTTTCGTCCATAGCGTCTGTGGGTTTAGGTGCACCTGTGTTTCGATCAACAATTTTTCCCTCTACTATGAGCTGGTTGTTTTGTATAACAGCGTACAATCCTTTTTTTCGTGCCTCAAACATTTCTTTACGCATATTATTCCGATCTCTGAGCGCATCAACGTCCAAGAATTCGGAGATCGATAGTCCAGTCCCGCGGAAGTGGTAGCTATTTTGTAGGATATACTTACACATTCTTTTGCTGATCAACTCAACTACTAGCGGACGATTACGGTTACTTGTTCGCCCTACTCGGTAAGTTTCCTCTATATAGCCAAGCAAGTCTACCTGTAAGATGTCTCGGCAGGCTGCTATTAGTCGTCCATGCAGTTCATATTCCGGCTCTTTATAGTTTTCAGGTAAGCCATAGATTACAAATTTCCTGCTGTTACTTTCAGGTCAATCTATTTTTAAATATGCCGAATCTCAACGAAATTATTACAACAGCTAAATCATTTAAACGATCAATTAACTAATTTCAGCATAATAATAAAATTAAGTGACGTAACTAAAGTTTTCGCGCCAACTGTCGCGTTATTTTTTTTACAGATTCACTGCACGTCAACACTTTTCGGAAGCAATGTGTGAAATGTGTGAATTGAGGTTATTTTTTCTTGCTTTGGATTAAGCTTTGGGTTTTAAAGTGTATAACATTTGTGTGTAAAAAAAATAAAAAAATAAAGGCGGCGTCTAAATGCTTCGTCAAGTAATAACTTACGACCGTATTCATAAGCGTTCTACGAGCCTATTTTAACTAAAATACCGTTAAAGTTCGTTTGTTTTGTTACCTGTCACTTTGACATTTGTGTTCGTAACCAGGGACTGATTTCGGTTACAGTTATACCGGTATGAAACCGGTATTCAATTACGGTACCGTTATGTCGTAAAGGTTATGTGCGCCGCGCGAACATAACGGTACCGTAACCGTTTTGAAATAACGGTTAGCGGTATCAGTTTTAAACGATCGAGAAAAGTAAGCGAGCTGGCACTCTACAGAAGAAGCATTGGTTACTAAACATTTAAAGACAAAAAGACAAAGCGGCAGTGCCTTTGCCGGCGGTTTGGCAATAACCCCAGACCAAAGTCGATATATCGGTACCTTTATAAAGCGGTTACGGTACCGGAAAAAATAAAGGTACCTTCATATTTCGGTAGAGAAATATAAAGGTTCCGCTACCGAAACCGCTATGACGTCATACCGTTAAAATAGAATACCGGTATTTTTCGGTTATGCAGTCCCTGTTCGTAACACAAAGCACATTTTATTTAGCAGCGGTATTTTAAGTTTTACCAATAAGGGGGTTATAGGTTTACCGCAAGCCTCCAGTGTCACTCACCTGCTCATAGTAGACTCATCTTCAATATTAAGTTCAGCCGCACTGCCTCCCGACAGCCTGGCAGCCCGCGCCATGAAATACGGAGGTAATTCTCCCAACGCCGTCCCGATGCCCCACATCATGGACTCGACGCGGACCTTCGCCATGATGTTCCATATGGACACGGCGTTGCGAGGGTCGATCTCGGTCGGGCAGATTATGCTGGGAGGAAAAGTTCAAGATAAAAATGTTCTTCATTATAAAGGAAAATCTTGACAATTATTGGGAATATACTGGGTGATTTCGGGGTCATGATCCGGAATGACCAAAAGCGAATAAGATGGTTACACTGAACAACTTTCCCCATGTGACCGACCACGAAAAAAAACAGCTGTTCTATACAATAACTACAGCCATGGCCAGATGATTAAGAACATGATTTTTTTCCCCATACAGTTGCATACAGATATGACTTTTCAAATTTGATGATAATTTATAATGTGTTTGATTAATTTTGTTTCTTATTATACGGATGTAACCGTGTTTAAACAGTATTTATTATAGTGCATAAGAGCTTCTGTAAAATTTAGACTTTAATAAAAAATACAGGCGATCAAATCAACACTTTTTATAAGTTCATACATTGTTCCTAATTACAGTATGAACTCGTAAAAACTGTCCATTTGACCATCCGTATTTTTTTAAGCACAACTTTAACAGAACTTTTTTTAACTAAATTAAATCTTATTTATACACAGATACCTCCATATACTCAGAAATAAAATTGACCAAACATATTTTAAATCATCATTAAATTTGAAAAGCCATATTTGTATGCAACTGTATGGGGAAATAAATCATGTTCTTAATTAATACAAATACAAAATACAAATACAAAATTTATTTATTTACCTAATGAGTTACAGACAAGAAGAATTACAAAGAGCTTAGCTTAAGATTTTTAACATTAGGGTTGCTATAGTCCTCACACTAGGTCGAGCCTGTGTCGTGAGAACTGTAAGGTATTTTCAGAAGAATTTAAACCAAACGTGATGCGCAAAAATACAGTGAGAGGTAGGAAGTTAAACATAGGTACATTCGTAAAATACAATAAGCTTACATTAGGGAAACTAGTTAAATACTTTATTTAAAACTGTAGAGGGATGCTCTGTATGTGTGCGAGTGTTGGTCTGTGTGTGAGTGAATGTTTGTGTGTGTCCATGAGTGATGATGATGTGTTATTTATTGTAAGGGTTTCAGCATGTCTTCAGTCGCCTTATAAGAAAGAGAGATCAGCCATTTTCTAAGGATATTCTGAATATCTTTGTGAGACAAGTTTTGAATATTGGTTAGCTTCGATATTTTATTGTAAATAAATGGGTGCAGGAATCGTGGAAAGCGGCGTCCGAAGGACGTTTTCGACAACGCTTGTGGAACACGGAACACCCTTTTGCTTACAGCAGGAACGTGTGCAGCCCCGTGCCAGCACCAGGCTAGTGAGACACTAGCTACTCACTCGTTGGGGTACGGCGGCTGCGGGAAGTTGAGCGAGCCGCACTCGTAGGCCGCGAGCGTGACACCCGCGATGTGCGGCCCGAGGTACAGCAGGAACGTGTGCAGCCCCGTGCCAGCACCAGGCTAGTGAGACACTAGCTACTCACTCGTTGGGGTACGGCGGCTGCGGGAAGTTGAGCGAGCCGCACTCGTAGGCCGCGAGCGTGACACTCGCGATGTGCAGCCCGAGGTACAGCAGGAACGTGTGCAGCCCCGTGCCAGCACCAGGCTAGTGAGACACTAGCTACTCACTCGTTGGGGTACGGCGGCTGCGGGAAGTTGAGCGAGCCGCACTCGTAGGCCGCGAGCGTGACACTCGCGATGTGCGGCCCGAGGTACAGCAGGAACGTGTGCAGCCCCGTGCCAGCACCAGGCTAGTGAGACACTAGCTACTCACTCGTTGGGGTACGGCGGCTGCGGGAAGTTGAGCGAGCCGCACTCGTAGGCCGCGAGCGTGACACTCGCGATGTGCGGCCCGAGGTACAGCAGGAACGTGTGCAGCCCCGTGCCAGCACCAGGCTAGTGAGACACTAGCTACTCACTCGTTGGGGTACGGCGGCTGCGGGAAGTTGAGCGAGCCGCACTCGTAGGCCGCGAGCGTGACACTCGCGATGTGCGGCCCGAGGTACAGCAGGAACGTGTGCAGCCCCGTGCCAGCACCAGGCTAGTGAGACACTAGCTACTCACTCGTTGGGGTACGGCGGCTGCGGGAAGTTGAGCGAGCCGCACTCGTAGGCCGCGAGCGTGACACTCGCGATGTGCGGCCCGAGGTACAGCAGGAACGTGTGCAGCCCCGTGCCAGCACCAGGCTAGTGAGACACTAGCTACTCACTCGTTGGGGTACGGCGGCTGCGGGAAGTTGAGCGAGCCGCACTCGTAGGCCGCGAGCGTGACACTCGCGATGTGCGGCCCGAGGTACAGCAGGAACGTGTGCAGCCCCGTGCCAGCACCAGGCTAGTGAGACACTAGCTACTCACTCGTTGGGGTACGGCGGCTGCGGGAAGTTGAGCGAGCCGCACTCGTAGGCCGCGAGCGTGACACTCGCGATGTGCGGCCCGAGGTACAGCAGGAACGTGTGCAGCCCCGTGCCAGCACCAGGCTAGTGAGACACTAGCTACTCACTCGTTGGGGTACGGCGGCTGCGGGAAGTTGAGCGAGCCGCACTCGTAGGCCGCGAGCGTGACACTCGCGATGTGCGGCCCGAGGTACAGCAGGAACGTGTGCAGCCCCGTGCCAGCACCAGGCTAGTGAGACACTAGCTACTCACTCGTTGGGGTACGGCGGCTGCGGGAAGTTGAGCGAGCCGCACTCGTAGGCCGCGAGCGTGACACTCGCGATGTGCGGCCCGAGGTACAGCAGGAACGTGTGCAGCCCCGTGCCAGCACCAGGCTAGTGAGACACTAGCTACTCACTCGTTGGGGTACGGCGGCTGCGGGAAGTTGAGCGAGCCGCACTCGTAGGCCGCGAGCGTGACACTCGCGATGTGCGGCCCGAGGTACAGCAGGAACGTGTGCAGCCCCGTGCCAGCACCAGGCTAGTGAGACACTAGCTACTCACTCGTTGGGGTACGGCGGCTGCGGGAAGTTGAGCGAGCCGCACTCGTAGGCCGCGAGCGTGACACTCGCAATGTGCGGCCCGAGGTACAGCAGGAACGTGTGCAGCCCCGTGCCAGCACCAGGCTAGTGAGACACTAGCTACTCACTCGTTGGGGTACGGCGGCTGCGGGAAGTTGAGCGAGCCGCACTCGTAGGCCGCGAGCGTGACACTCGCGATGTGCGGCCCGAGGTACAGCAGGAACGTGTGCAGCCCCGTGCCAGCACCAGGCTAGTGAGACACTAGCTACTCACTCGTTGGGGTACGGCGGCTGCGGGAAGTTGAGCGAGCCGCACTCGTAGGCCGCGAGCGTGACACTCGCGATGTGCGGCCCGAGGTACAGCAGGAACGTGTGCAGCCCCGTGCCGAGGCCGACGGAGCTGCACACGCCGAGCACCACCCACCAGCCCCACCAGGCTAGGGTGGAGATTACTAGCTAGAATACCAAAAAAAACACAATAAGTAGGTATAGATAGTTTAATTCATGTTAGATGCGATGCGAAGCCAAGCCCCTCTTGTATGTAGTCGTGACCTATTCGAATATCCGTGTCCACACCGGAAGCATGTTCGGCCGCACGCCTCGCCCGAGCCAGTACACATGCTCGGCCGTATGGCTCGGGCGAGCCGTCCGCTTGCTCGGCCGGCTCGCTTGAGTTTTAGCGTGTCCGTGGCTAACGCGCGCGGCAAGTCCGAGCCAAATCGGTTTGGGCCAGTGACTGATTTCGGTTACAGTTATACCGGTGGGAAACCGGTATTCCATTACGGTACCGTTATGTCGTAACGTTTATGCACATAACGGTACCGTATTTTTTTAGAAATAACGTTTAGCGGTATTAGTTTTAAATGACATCGAAACCTTTATAATACCGGTATAATAAAGGTAACCGAAAAAAATAAGCGAGCTGGCACTCTACAGAGGAAGCATTGGCTACTAAACATTAAAAGACAAAACGGCAGTGCCGCTGCCGGCGGTTTGGCAACAACGCCAGGACAAAGTCGATATGTCGGTTCCTTTAAAAAGCGGTTACGGTACCGGAAAAAATAAACGTATATTTATATTTCAATAGCGAAATAAAAAGGTTCCGCTACCGAACCGAAACCGCTATTTTACAACCGATATGACGTCATACCGTTAAAATAGAATACCGGTATTTTTCGGTTATGCAGTCCCTGGTTTGGGCAAATTTACCTAACGGCAATTTAGTCGAGCTCGCGAGCTCGTCTAAAAAAATGTTTTGTTTTTATTATTATTTAAATAATTTATAAAAAAAAAGAAACTAGGTACAATTGACAACATTTTTTTTTCTAGTGGGCCATTTTATGATTTATTTCGCTAGAAAATGTTTTTTTCACTCAGAAATATCAAATTAAAAAGTAGCGAATTCCAGAAGGTCGTAACTAAATGATGACGTCAACGTTGCGGTTCTGTATGGCAGCTTGCACACCTTTCATATATATGACGGTTGTAGTACTGACGTCACACACGGCTTAAACCAAATTTATACAATTTCGCGATTTTCTTAAAAACGGATGAGAAATGAAATCTGAAAACTACTTTATTACGTTCAGGTAACATAATTACCGGAATGGTTTTTGAAATAGGTATAATTACATAGTTTGAAATGTTGTCAATTGTTGATACATAGTCATTAGTTCTCGAGATTGGTAAATGCGGCAGCCAATTTTATTGTATTTTTCTTCTTTTATTACCTTTTATGAAAAATCTCTCTTGATTTAACTTTGAAATATTGTATCCATATACGTATATATATGTATACTCACATGTACGTAAGTCTGGTGAGGCCCGCTTACATGGTAGGAAACCGTCGTACCGGTGATTATTAATAATATTAATATCGCCAGAAGTTTGTACGCTAATAATCTGAAACAACAAAAAAAAAACAAGTCAACCGCCGTTTTGAACGTTTCGCAATTTTAATGCGAAAGTCTAGTCAATCCGTAACAAATTTATTAATATAAGTTTCTGTCAAAAACTAAATACAAGTGAAGTGTTCAAATTGTCGGCACTTATTTTCTTACACTTATATTATTATTTATGAGTGGTCAATACCACTCGTTTTTGAATTTTCTATCGCTCGGATTTCAAAAATAGTATTTCATCGTTTCTGACAGTTTTCGAGTGAAAGAGTAGAGCGCTCGAAAGTCAAAAATCGGTCCCCTGGTCGCACCGAAGCTTGTAATAATATAGTTCAACGAGCCAATATTCTCTTGGTAAAAGAACGAGGTGGCAAGCCAGTATACTGTCTGCTTGATGGTAACCCGACACCGTCCATGGAAGCTTGGAACTTCGGAAGAGTCAAAAGCGATTTGTGGATTTGCCGTGTTGACAGCTAGATACAATGTAGGCTCTTCACTGTCAATGCAGAGCCTTGGGGGCTCTGGCGACCTTAACTCAGCACCAGGAAAACAACACCACAAACCTACAGAACGAGTAGTGGTGGTATTAGTCCGTAAGCCCACTCCCAATACGCCTACGTCTCATGACAACACGATAAAATGCATGGCAGCAGGCTGAGAAATTTGTGCTGACCAAGAATCAGAAAATTATAGCACGTAATCGGTCGGCAGACGGTGTCAAAGGTGGTTCGCTGTGTTAACAGCTAGAGGCAATTGTAGGCTCCTCACTGTCAATGCAGAGCCTTGGGGGCTCTGGCGACCTTAACTCAGCACCAGGAAAACAATACCACATACCTACAGAACAAGCGGTTATGGTATTAGTCCGTAAGCCCACTCCCAATACGCCTACGTCTCATGACAACACGACACGATAAAATGCATGGCAGCAGGTCAAGAAAGTTATGCTGACCAAGAATCAGAAGATTATTGCACCTAATCGGTCGGCAGGCGGTGTCAAAGGTGGCCAACTTTGGCACCGTCTGCCAAGTACTTCCGGCCGCCATTTCAGGACTGACAGACTTAGGTTTATTCTCTCTACGATTAAAGGGCTAAATGATCCCGTCTCATACTGTTGTCACATGACGTAAATATACCTACCCTTACAATTTTGACCGGAAGTGAAGAATTTTTCAAACTTTCGGCCAATTTTAGGTGCGATAATCTTCTGATTCTTGCTCAGCACAACTTTGTCGACCTGCTGCCACGCACTTTATCGTGGTCATGAAACGTAGTCGTATTGGGAGTGGGCTTATGGACTACATGGTCCAGATAATTTAAAGCACTTTGTCTGCGTACTTACTTCTGGCCCCGTAGCATGGTTGGCCTTATCACGCGATAAGTGACAAGATAAGAGCGTCGTCTCGTTCTATCGAACGGTGTCAGCCAGGGACGGATGCTCTATCTTGTCACTTATCGCGTGATAAGGCCATCCATGCTACGGAGCCAGTTCGGTCAAACTCACAAGGGGCTGAAATGAAATGAAATGAAATGAAAATTTATTAATAACAATCGTTACAGGTCATGGTCAATTTGGTAAATTTGTTTATGTTGTGCGTGTCACTTTAACGTCATGTTTAAACTGCCGTACGAAGTTGTCAAAGTAAGGTATCAAGGTGTTCAGCTACTTATGACTTCAACTGTACATTCGTTAAATTTATTTACCTTTGGATTCCGGTAGATGTGAGCGCGAACAGCTCTTTGAAGAAGTATTCGAGGGTGGTGATTGGTCGTCGCCAGAGCACCAGATTGCTGTCTGAATCCATGTTTTCCTTGCTTCTTATTCTGCAATCAATATATCACTGTCATTATTAGAATAACTGAGTATTAGTGCTATCATCGAATAAAACCGTTTTCAATATGGCGTTTGCTTATATGGCCAAAATTTAAATTCCTACTCGACTGCAAATCAAAACTTGTGCGTTGGCATTGAATATTCTAGATTTAAATAATTTTACTCGAAAAGAAATGAATATTTATTTTGGGCACTACACCCACACATTTTTTGCCTTTTGGATTATCATTGGCATAGATACTTTCAGATTGAATTTCAACAGCATCCACAATAAAAATGAAAAACTCTCTGTACTCGACTGACCAAATTCGTGTGAGCAATCATACTAGTTGTCCCCTGCGTTACCAGTGTTACCACACAAAATACGGTGAGCTCTGTAGCTCTAGTATAAGTTATATCGATACATATAAGTTTACGAATGCGTTTGCGTTTAGTTTCAATTTGGCCACCAGAGGCACTGTTCGCGTTGCCATACAAATTCAAACTAAACGCAAACGCGTTCGAAAACGCATTGTATCGATAAAACTTATACTAGAGCTACTGATGATTGACTGATACTAAATCGAAACAAAATGAAGTTTATCCTGAAAATACGCAACAAATGCTCAATAAGGGGGAACGACAGCTTGAACTTTCCATACAAAAACGTTATTTAGCTAGGTACCTATATTAAATAACTAATTAATCAATAATATTAAATGTATTTCAGCTACTTCCATAGCGTAATGGCATACGGAATTTTACTTTGGGGTAAAGCTGCTGATATTCAAACCATCTTTGTTTTGCAAAAACGAACAATACGGGTCGATATACAACATCGGCTCACGTGTATCACTGAGAGAACATTTCAAAAACATGAATATTTTAACAATGGCATCACTGGCACAGTACATTTATGTTACCATTATAATTATATGCTTTAAAAAATGTAGACTCGTTCTATAAAATGCATAGTGCGAGATATAAATAGAACACACCTAATCGAGATATAAATATAAATGTCAATTAAAACTTCAGATCAAGAAAAAAGATGGACAGAGTATTACGAACCACGTAGTGAAGTCGGTTTTCAACCAAGCCAAATAAGTTTAGCACAAGCTCACACACACATATACAAACAAAATTGCACAAAACTTTTCAGCACGGGTCGCAATGATGTCAAGATCACCTATTTCAAGTTTTGTGCAGTTTCATTTGTTTATGTGTGCGTGAGCGTATGCTAAACTTATTTGGCTTGGTTGAAAACTGGCTTCACTAGGTCGTTCGTCATGCTCCGTCTATCTTTTTTTCTTGGTCTGAGATTAGAACACACCTAATCTCCTTAGGTTGCGGGTTGTGTAGCCCGTTGCGCGCGCGCTGCCCCGACTCGGCCTGCACTGCTGCCGCCAGCTTGTAGTACCCGAGACGGGCTAGCTGCAACACAAATGTCTAACTCTAATTCGGAAGACCCAGAATACCATACATGACACAGATGAAGGAATGGTGCTATAGCCACACATACCAAGAAGTAAAGACGAGAGCCCAAGATAGACTCGAATGGAGAATGCTGCAACGACAGAGCTGACCCTGTTAATATTGATGATGATAATAATTAATCTGTAACTAGGCCTTATTTAAGAGCCCCCTTTAACAAGTATGGAACTAGCGTTTCGGAAAGTAACCTCTAGCGAGACAAAACGCCTCAAGAAACAGAAACAAAAAAGGCTAGATAGAGCAGGCTCTCTGTGGAGTTTCGTTTGCAAAAATAGCGCACCGCAATCTGATTTCTGATATACAGGGTGACTGGTAATTCGACCTATTCCTTGAAAGGGGTTATACTAGAGCTAATTTGCAAAAATTTATGTCCAGTCAACCAGGGGTCGAAACTCGCTGGTTTCCGAGATATTCGAGTTTTTAGTTTGTATGAAAAAAAATCTCCTTGAAGCCTTAAGCTGGTGATTGTGACCAAAGTACTTCCATTTGGATGGTAAAAAAAACATTTTTTTCACAATCAGCACTTTAAGGCTGCAAGGCGATTTTTTTTCAAACAAACTAAAAACTCGAAAAATTAAAAAAAAATCGTGTTTTGACCCCTGGTTGACTGGACATAAATTGTTGCAAATTTATTTATTTAATCGTATGGCGTATTCTATATTGTAGGCTTTATTATTTTATTATAAATCAACATCCAGGTCGCACAGCCAGTCGATCGCGTCAGATGTCAGATTAGTGTAGAGGTCCTCCGGGTCGCCTTTATAGCGTCGCTTTGGGCAGCGCTCCACGATGTGCTGAGTGGTTTGGTCTTCAAGGCCACAGTCGCACATCGGACTTTTGCTCCATCCCCATTTGTGCAACATGTAATTGCACCTGCCGTGACCTGTACGGATTCTGTTGAGGCGGCACCAGTATTTCCTCTGAAGCGAGAAGCCCTTCGGCTTCTGAGTTGGGTTTCCGATAAGTGGGCAACGCTGATCGCCAGTCGCTTCCACCCACTCTTTCTTCCACGCTTGTTCTAGCTGAAACCCGTCAGCTCTCAGCTTCCTTGCAGCATCGCTCGTAGGGCGGCGCGATTTGAGTCGTTGCGGTGGTGGATCCGTGAATTCGCGGTGGCATGGCAGGTCCGGACGAGCTGTTATTTTTCCGGCTTCCCTCAAGAGCGCATGTTTTCTACGTAAGTGGGGCGGCGCTATGTGGCTAAGTACTGGCAGCCAGTGGGTCGGCGTGGATTTTATTGTGCCGGACTCGTTGGCAACATCCACTTATTGGACGTCTGGGATCCATATAATATATATCAGAAGTCAGATTGCGGTGCGCTATTTTTGCAAACGAAACTTCACGGAGAGCCCGGTCTAAAACGCGAACAACCGAGTTTCTCTTCTGCTTCCGAAAGTCTTATTTCAGCCTCCAAATATATAGGTACGTATGAAACGGTATTTTTGTAAAAAAAATACTTTATTTCTTTAATTTTTCAACAAATATAGGTTCATTTGTATTGTATAGCAGTTTTTATAAATCTAAAATTAAAAATCCGTTTAATGCTGTTCTCTCTAACTCTATAGGTAATTACACTAATGACCGAACTTTTTAACCGACTTCAAAAAGAAGGGAGGTTCTCAATTCGAATGTTTTTTTTTTGTGTGTTTGTTACGCGATAACTCAATAATTTATGAACCGATTTGAAAAATATATTTTTTTGTTTGACAGTATATATTTCCAGATTAGTCCCGTTGTCACCAAAATCGAGTTCTGATGATGGGATCCTGGAGCAATCGAGGTAACTCTTCAAATTTTATAGGCAAACTTGAAGCAATGTGGCTACTGATTTGAAGTCGGTTAAAACTTTGTTTTGTGTAATAAACTTATTCTTATTCTTAAAGTAAATTATTAACCTATAAAATAACACGTCAGTCACAGCAATGCAATTAATAAATTCAAACAGCTTGGCTTAAACTGTGCAGTCTGCAATATAAAACATAATAGTTGACCATTACTAGAGTAGTCATTAAAGTGAAACATCATAAAAGTGCACAATGCACATGCAATCGTATCAAAACCTAGTGCACAATCGACACATTTATTGCGCGTTACATAGTAGTAGTAACGTCAAAAAAGCGGCCAAGTGCGAGTCGGACTCGTACATGAAGGGTGCCCTTAAATAAATTGCGGTTTACGATTTCTGACGTATTAAAAAATAACTACTTACTAGATCTCGTTCAAACCAATTTTCGGTGGAAGTTTGAATTTTAATGTACATCATATATTTTTTTTAGTTTTATCATCCTATAATTTTTGAAGTTACAGGGGGGGGGGACACATTTTACCACTTTGGAAGTGTCCCTCGCGCAAACTATTCAGTTTAGAAAAAAAATATGTTAGAAACCTTAATGTCATTTTTGAAGACCTATCCATAGATGGACAAGTATGGATTTCATGAAAAACAAATTTTTGAACTTCAGTTCTAAGTATGGGAAACCCCAAAAATGTTTTTTTTTTTTTCTATTTTTGTGTGAAAATCTTAATGCGGTTCACAGAATACATCTACTTACCAAGTTTCAGCAGTATAGCTCTTATGGTTTCGGAAAAAAGTGTCTGTGACATACGGACGGACAGACAGACATGACGAATCTATAAGGGTTCCGTTTTTTGCCATTTGGCTACGGAACCCTAAAAATATGCATGTCACCGTAGGATTGTGAACTCCGTCAGTTTATAATCTCACTCGAGAAATTATAAAGTTATAAACCAACGAAAAATGAAGCGTTAAATTGTTAACGGTTTTGACAGTTCAGACCGTCAAAAGTTTTAATTCCTTTTTAGGGTTCCGTAGCCAAATGGCAAAAAACGGAACCCTTATAGAGTCGTCATGTCTGTCTGTCTGTCTGTCCGTCCGTATGTCACAGCCACTTTTTTCCGAAACTATAAGAGCTATACTGTTGAAACTTGGTAAGTAGATGTATTCTGTGAACCGCATTAAGATTTTTACACAAAAATCTAAAAAAAACAGTAAATATTGGGGGTCCCCATACTCAGAATTGAAACTCAAAAAAAGTTTTTCATCAAACCCATAAGTGTATGGTATCTATGGATAGGTCTTTAAAAATTACATTGAGGTTTCTAACATCATTTTTTTCTAAACTGAACAGTTTGCGCGAGAGACACTTCCAAAGTGGTAAAATGTGTGTGTCCCCCCCCTGTAACTTCTAAAATAAGAGAATGATAAAACTAAAAAAAATATATGATGTACCATTGCATTACCATGCAAACTTCCACCGAAAATTGGTTTGAACGAGATCTAGTAAGTAGTTTTTTTTATATGTCATAAATCGTAAACAGCAATTTA
This sequence comes from Epinotia brunnichana, assembly GCA_963854355.1. Classification (NCBI taxonomy): domain Eukaryota; kingdom Metazoa; phylum Arthropoda; class Insecta; order Lepidoptera; family Tortricidae; genus Epinotia; species Epinotia brunnichana. Next base: position 1,429,064 of record OY977954.1, on the reverse strand, counting down.
TTTTACGGAACCCTTCATGTGCGAGACCGACTCGCACTTGGCCGCTTTTTAATAAAATATTTTGACGTCTTGTTTGCGTAGCTACTTTCGATGCTGACTATACATACCTATGTAGTTCATGAATCATGCTTTGTATACATGTTTTAGAATTGATCGTACTCAATATCACTTCATTGTCAATGTATTATGTACACGTTCATCAAATAACAGCCTCAGTGTCCAAGTAATATTAAGTTCAATACATAATACATATTAATATTAATTAGTTATGTTTATTTAAATTAATAATAAGGTTGACTGATGACCTGGTAAAGGATGCGGGTGGCGCAGGACCGGTCACTTTGGAACTCTTTGGGGGAGGCCTATGTCTAGCAGTGGACATCATAGCCAATTTTGTTGTATTTAAGTATTATCTTTGTTCAAACCTAGCTAACTAACTAGCTAACTAAAACTAAATGTAAAAAAATTGCCCCAGATCGCTGCCAGGCGGCAGTGTGCCCAGAAGGCTGGCAGCATTGCCAAGTTGTATGGCAATGCTGATCCTCTGGGCGAGGTAAAAGCCAGCCTTCTGGTCACGTGAAGCCTCGACCAAGCGCTTGCACAATCCATTGTAGATTTTGTACGCGCCCGGTCCCCACGGCCCGAGGGTCTCTACGTCGAACGGCTCAAATATGAAGCCACTGTCGATGGGTCCATACTTGCGCCGTTTGAGACCCTCAGCTAGTTATGTAAAAAATCACAATATTTTAGATTTTAATCCATGGTATAGGTGCCTCAGACGAGAATTGCATTATGATTTGCTTTGATAATCTGCAGACTAAAGTTGATCGTGAAATAACACCTTTAATCATTCAAGCGTACTTTATGCATGCAAAGTCAAGGTGCTCATGCGCATTCTAGTCAATAAACTTACTAATTATGGTGTACAGTGACGCCAAAGATACGAGTATACATTTCTCGCTTTATAACAAAGAAGTAAGGTGGAAAGGCGCATATATTTGATGTCAACTGTACTAATGGCAAGCGTATCTAGAACGAATTAGCAAATCATAAAAGGATCTGTAGGTTATCAATAAGTAGGTCTCTGCTTCATTGGATTTAAAGATACACCGGCATTGTATGCAATACCCATTGCATTTAAATGTTGTATTTATTTTACGTAACATAAATACATGGTATGTAACGAGGAAATTATACAAAAACAATAAAACTTGAATTTATAAAAATCGGCGAGGCCTTATGCCTGATCAAATATTACCTAGCCATATTTTGACACCACCTAAGATCTAATAACCGACCGAAGAGCTGGCGGCTTTCTTGCGCAACGCATCAGCATTGCAATTTAACGAGGAAATACCAACAGCATCCTCGGTACAATGCCTCGAGGGCCTTTTTTAGATTTAACGTAGTTTTAATTTAATTTAGTTTATGTTAATAATTATCATATTTAAGATCTAAGATAGATTCCCATGAAACGAAGTTTAATATCATGAAGAGAAAAGTGCAGAGACGCTTCAATAATTCATAACATACACATGTATGCAAATACAATATTACTCAATAAATTCACCATTTTATGTCACACTTTCAATAAAAACTTACACAAACGCGTGGAACGAATCAGGCACTTCCACCCAAGCAGTAATCATTTATGTTACCAATTATTTATTTCGAGTTACGCGATTTTAAAATTAGCCGCGAGCTCCAGACGTCCGCGGTAACCGAGTGACATCACGACACTAAAAATTTCACTTTCGAAAACTACTTTCGCGCTTAACTTTTCACTATCGTTTGGGGCCGAGGGATGTACTTTGAACTCTAATTCTTTAGTAACGGAGCTCAAATTGTGTTTAGTTTGGTTTGGAACACGCATTTTGAATGTTACATAAATGTGCGTGGAAATGATTATAAAAGCATTACGTTAGATTATGCCTAAGTATGAAATGAAGTAAAGAAATGCGAAATATGTACATAACAAGATTCGCATTTGAAACTAGCTTAATCTGGATATCAGCTGAATATCTTATCGGTCGCGTAATAAGTTCAATAGACAGTAAACTGTCTGTGGGAAGTGATTATATGTTATGAATTATGACTAATGCGTTACTAATTCTATATATTATAATTAGAAATTATTGTTCGAGTTAAGTATACTCTTGCACAGATACGTTATATTGAGTGTCAGTTTCCTAAAGATCCTAATTGTTAAATTTAAATTACTTAACAACGTGAGGTTTTCGGATCTGTCCTTTTGTACGACTCTATTTGCGAAAACGAAAAACTAAACTGACGTTCAAGACAAATGACTAAAATGTAAACAATGAAATTCCATCTTTCATCCTTCTACATATAGCACATGTATTATCATTTGTGGCTCCTCTTAAGTATAGGTATTAAACATCATTAAAATGGCTATGGATTTTTTAAATATCACACACAATCGCCGAAACTGTTAAAAAAGAGTGCGTAAATCTGCGCATGTCCGCTGCGTTACTTTTTAGGGTTCCGTACTCAAAGAGTAAAACGGGACCCTATTACTAAGACTTCGCTGTCCGTCCGTCCGTCTGTCTGTCACCAGGCGGTATCTCAAGAACCGTGATAGCTAGAGAGTTGAAATTTTCACAGATTATGTATTTCTTTTGCCGCTATAACAACAAATACTAAAAACAAAATATATTTTTTTTAAGGGGGCTCCCATACAACAAACGTGATTTTTTTGCCGTTTTTATAAATAATGGTACGGAACCCTTCGTGCGCGAGTCCAACTCGCACTTGGCCGGTTTTATTATACATAATTAAGTGAGTTTGTAAACTTAGCGTGTACCTAACAGATTATCTCTGAATTTTTTTTGAAAATATTTATCCTATTTCAATAATCCTTTTCCAGCATATAGGACCATCGGCATGGACATTGGCTCTATTTTATTCCGCCTGCGTTCTTAACAATATGCGGCAGCTAGCACTTTAATTAAGAAAATAATGTATTACTCACTGCACCCGCGCGGCCAATCATAATTATTTAAAAAAAAATGCTAGAGAAAGGCATGACGCAATAAATAACCAGTTGCCAACATTAGAATTCTGCTCGAGACTGCAGCTAGAAACCTAGCTTTCATTAATAATACATGTCAGACAACAGGTGGAATTAAGAGGGCGTTCATGTGCACACTAGCGCCACTAGTAAATAATTGTGATTATTTCAATTTAACGATAGATATTTAAAAAACCGGCCAAGTGCGAGTCGGATTCGCGCAGGGTTCCGTACCATAATCTATAAATATTATTTGATTCTGTTTTTAAAGTTTTTTTTTTAATTATTCTCAAAAAAACAACAATGGTAATTACATATTTGCTTGCTTAGCCAAACTGAGGACATAGTAATATAATGTCTAATCAATAAGGTGGCTAATTGACGTTTTAAGTAACAAATGCTTTAATATAATATCAATACTTTTGCACGAAATTATAATGTAAGTAAGTACTTTTTTGTCCCATTCTCACTTAAAATCATCACAATTACTTAGACAACATATGCAGTGACCAGTATAGTTGTTCAACACTGAACGATTATAGACGTCGGTGGCATTCAAAAGGTTTTAAGCACGTAGCAACATTCGATTAATTATTTGACACCATGGCAGCAGTCCAACAGTAGCATATCCGGTCACAATGTAATTTCTTTGTTAATACCTAGATGCACTTAACACATACAAAAATAACCCCTAACACATATCAACGGTGTTCATTTTCTAACACACTAACTAAAATGCCCCCAGATCAAGGGACTCTTGTGCCAATATCAACCTAAACACACATCAAATAAAGTTCAAATCGAGAATATTTGATCATCTTTTGTTTTAAAAGAGCGGCATATTAAATGGGAGCGTTAAACTATTTCGAGTCTTACAGCCTTGACATAGAGTCTATATTTACATAGCATGCGCGTGAGTTCACGGAAATAAGAAGTGGTGTGATCGCGAGCGCAGGCCCACCGACCTGAATCGTTTGATAGACGTATCCTATCCTATATTTTAAATTTGGTCAATTTAAATTTAAACCCATAAAAATCAGTTTAAAAAGTGACCCGGGAGACGTAACCATGACAACTGGTGACAGAAAAAAGTTGATAGATCCAAATTCAAAAAGAGTAATTCTATACTATTTAATATTTATATGATTAGATACTTAACACGCGATATTATTCTATAGGTAGGTACTATTATTATAAAGAGGTAAAGTTTGTGTGTTTGTTAGTTTTGTAAGGGGTAATCTCCGGACCTAACCATCAATTATTTTAGGGTTCTGTACCCATAGGGTAAAACGGGACACTATTACTAAGACTCTGCTGTCCATCTGTCACCACTTCACCAGGCTGTATCTCATGAACCGTGATAGTTAAACTGTTGAAATTTTATAACAACTAATACTAAAAAACAGAATAATATAATTATTTAAAGCGGCTCCCATACAACAAACGTGATTTTTTCGCTGTTTTTATATATTATGTATAATGGTACGGAGCCCTTCGTGAGCGAGTCCGACTCGCACTTGGCCGGTTTTTTTTATCAATAACCAGTATATAGAATAGACCTTCGGGATATTGCAATATTTCATACCGCGGCGCTGTCTGTGTTCTCTGTAATATGCAGACGAAACCGAGGGCGCAACTCATCAATCTCATCATATCAGCCGAAAGACGTCCACTGCTGGACATAGGCCTCCCCCAAAGAGTGCCAAAGTGACCGGTCCAGCGCCACCCGCATCCAGCGGACTCCCGCGACCTTTACCAGGTCATCAGTCCACCTTGTGGGGGCCTACCCACGCCGCGCCTTCCGGTACGTGGTCGCCACTCGAGAACCTTTCCGCCCCAACCGCCATCGATTCTACGTGCAATGTGCCCCGCCCACTGCCACTTAAGTTTAGCGGGCGCAACTAGTATCATGTAATTAGAACAGGTATCGTACTTAGTAGTGTAGATATAGATAAAAATTTAGTTGTAAATAATTGCGGACCTTGTACCCATTAAAGTTTAACTACCGATTCATAATTAAATATTGTAACTGTGCGAACAACTGTTTGTAACGTTAATTAGAATAATGAAGATAAGTACCCAGATTGTACTGTTAGATTAAATTGTATGGAATTTTCATTCAGGGCAAAAACTTTTTAATAAAATTGATACTCAGGACTTGTTTTTAGGAAAAGTTCGACCACTGCTATCATGTCATAGATCAGGTAGGGAAAGTGCATCCAACGGGGCAAGAGCGCCACTACCTTAAGGCGCTATAGGTTCAGCGAAGTGAAGCGAACATAGTTTTTGAAACAATATAATGCGTCTCTTTATAATAATATGGTTTCAAAAAAATACGAATAGTAATCTTGAGGCTTTTCTGCAGGGAAATCAGTGATTCGAAACACGATTAAGCAATTTTCGCTCGATAGAAAAAAATCACGAACATAGGTCTAAAACATAAAACATTCGTAGCAAATTATGCACAATAGCAAAACATATTAAAATTGGTTCTAAAAATCGGCAATATCATGTTTGAGGGAACTTAGTGATTACTTTTTTATTTATTGAAACGCACAAAAAATTTAAATTAAAAAACATGATATCCGCGCTTCCAAACACGCACTTCCATCTCGCTCACGCTTATGCTCAGCGAGAGGGAGAGAAGACCATGATACTATAGCGCCTTAAAACCGACGGTGAGGGGATGGGGCACTTTAAAAACATTGAAGTGATAGTCCGTAAGCCCCGTCCCAATTCAAAGGTGGCCAACTTTGACCGGAAGTGAAGGATTTTTCAAACTTTCGGCCAATTTTAGGTGCGATAATCTTCTGATTCTTGCTCAGCACAACTTTCTCGACCTGCTGCCATGCATTTTATCGTGGTGTCATGAGACGTAGGCGTATTGGGAGTGAGCTTACGGACTATTAAGGCGATAAACGAGATACGCGGACGAGATCACGGGCAAAGTTAGTATCATCATATTCTACTTAGGAGCAGGAAATAGGTATGTAACCTCATTCTGTTAATGACCCACTTCCCCCTATCCGCATTTTCCCCATTTTCGCAGTAATACCCAACTGTATTATTCTTGACTTATTGAAAGAGGGAGCGCAGCGTAGTTCTGTTTCAGCTGGGGCCACAATTCTTTCGTATGTCCTTTTTAACCGACTTACATTTTAAAATCTGGGACACTTTTTTTCCTGTATGAGGATCGATAGTATCAACGATTCTGAGTAAGAGAAACCAAAAAAAACTAATTCGAAAAAAATAATGTGGTAGAGGAGAAGAGAACCGACTTCAAATGAGTAGCCAAATTGCTTCAAGTTCCCTCGATTGCTCCAGGATTCCATCATCGGAACTGGATTTTGGTGGCAACGGGACCAATCTGGAAGTATATGCGTTCAAACAAAGAAAGAACTTTTCAAATCGGTTCATAAATTACCGAGTTATCGCGTAACAAACACATAAAAAAAAACAGTCGAATTGAGAACCTCCTCCTTTTTTGAAGTCGGTTAAATAACCTTGACTGCCTTATTCGTAAAATACGACGGTCACTGCTGACTTAAGCCCCTGCTAGACGGTTGCCAACACGCGCCTCCAACCGAGCTACCTTGGTTGGCACCGACCGCTGCAGTATGAAATTTAGCTCCAAACAACTGTCTACAGTTCTACACGGTTGGTGAGGACCAAGGTCGCCAGGTTGGAGGGGCGTGTTGGCGACCGTCTAGCAGGGGCTTTAGCCAAATATGGATACCTATGCCATCACTGCAGATCACTTTGCGTCATGACAATTAACGTTCAACGTTGTAATACATTACTTTATGACTATGTCAAACAAGGCGCCGGGGAAAAATAATTTTAGCGAGTTCAATAAACTAAGCCAGAGTAAGCTGCCAAAATATATGATTTGCAAAATTAACTGCAACGCTAAAGCGCATCACAAACGACACAATTCATCACAATTGACAGAGATGCATGCTATAGTCGGGACGAGAGCGCAATGTACCTCTCATTCTAAACATAGCTGCGACTCTGTCAGCTGTCGTGATAAGTTGCGTCGTTTAAAAAACAATTTTGATTGAGCATGAACTGAGGTTCCCACCGCGGAACGAAAACGAAGTTCGTTCTTGTATCTCCCCGTTTGTCGCACTTGCTTATTCGAGCGACAAAGAGGGAGATACACCAACGACACGTAGCGCCCTTGTGGTGCAAATGACGTATCTAGTAAACACGTGATGCAGTTTCCATAATACGTCACGATGTTGCGTCATGCAATCGTCAAGCGAGCTGCAAAAATGATGTGTCACACTACAAAACGATGCAATTTGTCCCAACAGAGACGCAGCTATTGTTACAATGAAATGTACGTATCGCTGTCCCATCCCAACTATAGCTGTGTCTCTGTCGGTTGCTGTGACAAATTGCAATGTGTGTAACAGCTTTAGGATGATTCTACGAGCGTTCCAACCGCCGTCAGTCCGCTGCTCGCATTATTGTCAATGTACCGGCAAACTGGCATGGCATCTTCAGGTATTTGAAACAAGTCCAGGACTACTACCAATTTATTGGGAAAGGGGATTCAAATCTGCAAGAACTTTGACAATAATGCGAGCAGCGGACTGACGGCTGTTGGAACGCTCGTAGAATCACCCTTTAATGAAACGCATCGCAGGAACGTATTTATTTACAAAATACATACTGAAATTGGACATAATGTAATACTCATCATCATCATCATATCAGCCGAAAGACTTCCACTGCTGGACATAGGCCTCCCCCAAGGAGTGCCAAAGTGACCGGTCCTGACAAGACTGAATGACCTGGTAAAGGTCGCGGGAGTCCGCTGGATGCGGGTGGCGCAGTAATACTAATCACAACCAATTACAGATTGACAATAAATACATGATATTACGATGACGTGGACCAGCAAGTGTTGACTTATAAAGTTGACGTGGCGTTCGTTATCGTTAGGCAAATATCAATTCAATACTTAATGTTCCAAACACGTTGCAAGGAACACTAATAAGCCAAATGCTCCGCGTGCCAAGATTTCGTGGTGACAGCTCAGCTGTACTCAATTACAATACGTATACAGTAAGCATCATAAACATGTATACATTTTAGATGGTTCTAGCACCTTATTGCTTAGATGTAAGGTCAAAAATTGTATAGGTACATTTTTTTATGATGATGTGCAGTCAATTGTAAAAATATGGGCGCATACTACTTACTCATGTCCCAACGATTAAGGTTTCGGTATTTGGGCACAGAATAAGTAATAGTACTACGTACAGAAGGTTCTCTGTTAACAAATTCCCTGTTTAGGTACGCCAAACGTGCCTAAATGTGGCCATCCCGTTCTATCGCATGCAACTAGGGTTTGCAATCCGGATCCGACTTGTATGAAAAGATCCGGATCCGCGAATCTGGATCCGGATCTTTCCATACAAGTTGGATCGACCCGTGCGAGCGTCCCGTACCAACACGCGGCAGCTACTAATGGGCCGCCAATTTGGCGGCCGCCGGCATGTACTTGTAGCGGCGCGACGGAATCACAGAGTGAACCGCCCCTGATTTGGGCCAATTTCCGAGCGTTTGTAACGCTCGGCTCAAGTTTATTTCAGCAGAGGACATACCGCGAAAACTCACTCACTCAGTGATGTCACGATCCACGAGCGTCATAGTCTCATAGTAAATGACAATCGTTTCATACGAAGGTGCGTTTTGCGGAAAAGGGACAGAATATACGAGTACATACCCCCTCTTTAACCGCCTTCAAAAAAACAAGAAGGTTCTTTATTGCGATTTCTCGCGTTTGGCTAAACCGATTTTGATGCGGTTTTCAGAAAAGTAATTGTTACATTCTAGAGAAGGTTTTGGTATACCTAAGTATACATTACAACATATTTTGTGTTTTTCAGTGGGTAGGTAACGTGTTTTGAAGGCGGTTCCCTTTTAAAAAAAAAGTTATTGAACTTTGGACACTTATACTTAACTTTGTGATTATTTGGTCCCTGCTTTACTTTTTTCTCCATTTGACAATATGTATTTTTAATGTTTTTTCGAGTTTTTTTTTTCATTATTGGTTATTTTATTTAGTGTCTATTGTAGTGTGTATTGTAACTTGTAGGTACCCAGTTTAATGAAATCAGCTGCTTCGTGAAATAGGCTATGGGTAGTAACTTTCTATTCATTGTTGTTACTGTTACTTACTGTAATTTTGTTGCAGAGATGAGCATGAGATAAAAGATGCGTCGGTAATAGGCCTAATCTAGTCCAAGTCCAAGGTAATTATGTATTGGTGTGTCGACACTGGAGGTCGTTGTTGTTCTACGTCCGTAGGAATAACCCTAGAAACCCTCGTGACCTCCGGGTGGTGCTAAAAGAACAACAAATTCGGCAGCTGCACTGTTCCCTCTAAACCTAGCAGCGCACACTGGAACTCAATCAGCGACATCGATACGAGTAGGTACATTATATGTACCAGTGTGTAACCGCCATACGATAAATAAATAACTGGACGCATGCTCAGCCGAGCGCGCCAATCGCATTTTCGGCCGCATGCGCTCGGTCGAATTTGCTCGCCGAGCGACGTCCACACTGAGCGCGCACGCTAGGGCGAGTCGCGCTCGGCTGAGCATGCGTGCAGGGTGGACAGACCTTATGATTATTTAGTATTTTATTGCTACTTGCTCTGAAAAAGTTTCTTAAAATTTGCTGTTTCACCGGGTCCTATTCCGAAAGCATAGTTCAGCGGGAGTTATCTCTAAATTTAGATTCTTGTATTAAAGGTAAACTTTATGTGAGAATGCCTGATTAGTGATTAGATTATGATTAGGGTTTCCCAATAAATAAAATTTGTCAAATAGTGACCCTTCTGTACTTTTGTTTATTCTGTGATATATTTGAAATAAGAGATGTATAGATATATCCATATTAAAGATTTATGTATTGAATATTATATGCTAGTTAAGGCAGACCAGATCAAATAAAATTGTCAGTGCCATTTCTAGCTATTGTAGATTTAAAGATGGATAAAATGTGATGTCAATTATAATAAATAAAAGACTTCTTCATACGTAAGTGCCAATAAAAAAACAATGTCCAGTAACTAACTCTCAATGCAGTGCAATAAAAAACAAAATTTGCAACTACTGCAAACAACACTATCGAATCTAATTTCAAAATAAATAAAAAATAACCTAGTGTCATACATTAAATGTATTCACTACATTTTCTAACAAAAGTGCATTCAAACGAAACTAAACTCGCAACTGTACACTTATTTTTCAAACATTACAAACAGAACCACGGTGAGTCACAAAATATTTAATCTACAAAAAAATAAATGAAGCACAACAGCACGGGCGGCGAATAAAACCACAAATAAGCACACAAATGCAAACTGTGTACCAGCTCGTTTTTGTTGCCCGTCGCCCGCTGCCCACGTTTCCTGCACTCCGTACGAAGCTGCTCTTTGCTCATCGCGGCTAAAACTTCCGGATTCAAGTTCTGACGGCCTCTTCCATTTTCAGATACCGCGCTTGGGCGTAATACTGCCTCAGACACCCTGCCACTATTCTGATTACGGGCTCGTCTTGTCGTAACCATTGCAATGATTGGATCTGTTCGTGATTCCCCGTATTGTTGTTGTGTGTTACTAACTCAGATCCTCATAATATTAATAATCTCTTTAAATGTGATGTCTTCTTCGCCTTCCAGGTTAATGTTCGATAGAAATAAATATTTATGAGATATTGTAAATAGTATAGTAATAAATATAATGTTTAACTCGATAAGAATGGCAAGAACAGGTATTCTACACCACGGGTAAGCATATACGTTGAATACTTGCAATATAATAATAAAAAATAAATAGGTAAGTACATAATGGTAATATTTTCAGTTACAGATGAAGTAATAATTAATAACTTTACGAAAATGTTATGTAAATGTAATATATGCCACAAAACTTGTAGCTGGATGTATAAACATAATTTAAATAATGCAATCCAATTCCATTAACTAGAATTATAATAGTTCGGAGTGTTATTGATTAATTAATTCCGACAGTTATTTTGAGATCGAACAAAAATGTCATGTAAACAACAAAAGGGCGTCTGATGAGGTTAGCATTGTTAAATAATAAAAGCAAAGTTCAGCCCCTAAACAAATAAGCTTAATTAAAATAATATTGGGAACAGTCAGCAGAAATATTATGCACCTTCTAACCTAACATTACAACTAGATATGATAAGATAAATACTTACATGTAACGCACCTTGAGGGCCAAAACACCCGATATTTATTTTAAAATATGATTGCACTATTTTATCTTAAAGTCAAGAAATGAAAATGAAAATTTCGATTATATCTCACTCTTCTCACCTTAGAAAATAGAATACTGAACTGAAGTATGAAAATGTCGAAAATGTAATGAGGAAAGTTGTCATCACATACAATTGAATTACCACATGTGCTCATGAAAAACCAGCTATCATGCCAACAAAACTTAATTTATGTTAAATATATATAAAAATAATATTACTTTTTTATATATTACTATTTACAATATACTTTATGAATTGTTTATTTTAATTTATGTTTAAATCTACGACTGCGATAGTTTATGCAAAATTCCTTGATGCAGGGTAACTTCCTAATAATGGCAACTGAAATTCAAAAACTGACGTGTGATAAAGATTGTCATTGTTGTCATTGCCACTATAAAAAATACATTTATCATCGTATTATATTATATCCAAAAGAAATCTCACAATTTTTCAAAATAATAGTGGTACATTAGCGGTATTCCAAAAGTTTATAGGTAGATATATGACACAACGTGGTATCATAGGTTTTCGTTGAACTGGATATTGTAATGAGCATGACTTCAGTTACTCGACCTAAATGTGGTAACATTTCAAATAAAAAAAACTGGCCAAGTGCGAGACGGACTCGCGCACAAAGGGCACCGGACCATTATCTATAAATATTTATTTAATCCTGTTTTTTAGTACTCGTTGTAATAGTGGCAACCGAAATACATCATCTATGAAAATTTCAACTGTTTAGTCTAACTATCACCGTTATTGAGATGCAGCCTGGTGACAGACGGACAGCGGAGTCTTAGTAATAGGGTCCCGTTTTACTCTTTGAGTACGGAACCCTAAAAAACAACAATTCGACAACGTCAAGTAAACTTTGACGTTTCTTTTGATGTTATGACCATGCTATGCGAACTTAGAACTTAATGCAAATCCAGTTTCTTATTGAAAACAGTGCCACCTTCTTGATAGCTGGCGAACTCTCTGAAGCTCTAGCGATTGCTAGGCTAGGCTGTCAAGGTATTTCAAAATTCGCCGTATTGTCACAAGTCATCAGTAGCCTAGGGGTACAGACGGTGGTATTTGGTGTCGATGATCCGGCGTTCAAATCCTACGACCGACGCACTTTTTGTATGTTTTGTACATTCAAAGAAAAGTTGTAACTACCGCAGAAGAGATGGCGCCTGTATACGCAAGCATTAAATGCCTTCTCAATTTGGTCGAGTTGCCTGTCTATCTCAGTATGTATATTGTAGTCTTTGGTTATGACATGAATCAAGTAAATATTGGACTCGAATTACAAGAGAAATGAATACAAATATTAATAATTTCGTGCCATCACTTTTAAATCCCAGGACAGTAAATAAAGAGAACTTCTCTTTGACTCAAGTAACTTTTGCAAACCTTGAACTTTCTGTGAAATATGCAACTTTGATGAACATAAAACAAACGTAGGTATATTTTCATATTTCAGAATTCAGTGGTCAGTCGCTGTTCATTGTCTTTGAAAAGAAACAGCGGCGGCTTAGCTAAGAGGAATATTAACCAGGTTAGTAGCTACGAGTATTTTCTTATTGAAAACTTTGATTATACTTAAGGTTTGTTTTTTAAATACTTTATCTCCAGGCGCCACATTTCAAGCTATTATGTTGTCTATCCGATAGTTACTTCACTGTAGGTACAGAAAACACATTCAAATTGGTCTGGCCAAGCATTATTATTTATTTTATTTTCTTAGTAAAATGTATGCTTTCACAGCACTGTAAAGCAGTATTTATATCATGCTGATAGTAATGTAGATACAAAGTCATAATGGTTTGAGCTAGCATGTCAAAACTTATTACTTTGTTTTTTTTTCTGATGTAGGTAAGACTAAATTAAAATTTAAGGTTGGGGTGTAGCAAAGGGTATGCAGGACTAAGAAAAAAATTAATTTGTGGGTCATCATTATGACACATATTTTATATATTTCTATTGTTTAGACTATGCCAAAATAACCATACTTTATATGAAAAAAAAATCTCTAAAATAAAAAATGGCCAAGATATTGGACCTCAAAATTGAAAAGTCTCTAATACTGAATCATTATAATACCCATATCATCGAAACTGCTGAAGCCACGCGAAACCTATTCTACTCTTAACTCTAAGGCAGGTCGGTGTAGGTATGACGACGAGCGAAGCGAGGAGGAGTGTTACGTTGAACCGCGACCCTACAGCGCGCGAGCCGAGCTAGCGAAGCGAGCGTGCCGCGGTAGCCAGAACCGACTTTTTTTTAATTTATAGTTTTCCGAATATTAAAAAATCATAGTCAACATAAGCAATAGTATTAAATGCTGAAACGAAAACACTACAAAATGTAAAATGTCTGATAATAACTTAACAAGAAATAATATCAGCTGAAGAGAAGTTCACATTTTTTGATGTGTCTATTAAGAACTGCCTATTTGTTAAAAGCTTTTTACACCATCAAAGAATATAATATATTGAATATGTAACTTACTATTCTATAACTTAATGCAGCAATTACACTTCGTCGTTACACCGCAAAAGTGTAAAGACCACGTAAAGCGGCAAATACACTGCGTCATTCACCTAATGCGGCGACCGCATTAGGTGAACAACGAAGTGTAATTGCCGCATTAGTTGACTAAGTTTCTGCCCTAAAAGGGTCCATGCTGTACTCTGTTTGCATAGTAACATCTTGTAATACCATAGTTAGTAGTTTGACAACCAGTTAACCTAGTGCAGGGTTCCTTAAAGTGGGGTCCATGGACGACTCAGGGGTCCGTGACATGATTGCTAGGGGTCCCCGGCCACTTTGTTCACTTAACTTTAAAGGTTTGTTTGATAAATACTTATATACATAGAAAACATCCATGACTCAGGAACAAATATTCGTGCTTTATCACACAAATAAATGCTCTTACTGGGATTCGAACCCAGGGCCTCCAGCTTCGTAGCCAGGGTCACTACCAACTTGGCTAAAGCGGTCGTCAATGAACTACCTAGTCGGTCCTTAAGTTCTGTCACAAGGTTTTTGATAGATAAAACTCAGCAATAAACTTTTTCTTATTCTTATTATACATGATTAAAAAGCTTATTTTATACGAATCAAATTGCAATACAATAAATACATTTTGAACTCTCTCTTCTTTCTCCTGGCTATTGTCCCAATTTGGTGGGGTCAGCCCTCCTAGTATTCTTGCGCCACATCGTGCGATTGTAGGTTGTCTCTTTGCGTGTGTCAGTATCTCTCATGTCATTGTCTATTGTTTGTAGCCAGGTCATTTGTGGTCGTCCGCGGCCCTTCTTCTTTTCTTCTATATTTAGAACTCTTTTGGTATTTTTGTGCTTTTGAGGATTACGTTAAACAGTTTTGTCAGCCATGCTACTCCGGTATCACCTAAACTTTTCCACAACTCAGCTGTAAGCTAATCAGGTCCGGCTGCTTTCTTATTTTTCATTTTTTGAATGGCCGCTTTAACTTCCTGTGGTAGAATTGCGTCGGCCGGTCCTTCCGTGCATGGCAACATCGTTATCGGCTCCTGCGGAAACTCCTCGTTTAGAAGTATTTAATAGTATTCTTGCCACCTTTTGGAAATTTCTTTATCTGTGGTTAATAATTTGCCGGATGAATCTTTAATGTATTTGTTACGTTTAATATCTTTTGTTTGGTTATGTCTACATTTTGCCAGTTTAAAAATATCTTCGTCAGTTTTTGCGTCCTCTAATTGTTTGTAAAAAAACAATACATTTTGAACAATTATCGCAATGTGACAAAAAAACCTTGTAACTTGAGACAACCGTGAACCCAAAACACGATCTAACAGAAATACCACTTACACAAATTTAATAAAATAACAGTGTTCCAGATGACCAACAAGGTTTTTTTTATTTATTCTGAAACCTCGATTTTAGACCATGCTTAGCAACTAGCATTTGATTTTCTGTTAGCATTCAATTCCAACTGCTCCCATCGAGAAATTTACGTACTTTTTACGTTTTCAGAAAAACGCGTAAATTTGAGCTTGTGGGCAACAAGTACACTACGTAAAATGTGAATATGAAAATTTGTTGTACACAAACTTACTTATCTTATGCTTCAAAATGGAGGAGGGAGGGTTCAGGTAGGGGTTCTGACTAAAATCTCACGTAAGTTTGTAAGGTTTTAAGAATCATGGAAAAAGATACAGTGATCCCGTCCGTGTTTTTGATTGGCTAAAAAAGTGCGAAATTTCTTAAGAAACTAGCATTTGTGTAATATGGCTCTAAGCATTTAAATCCAATAATCGTTCTAATTTATCAGTATTTCATGAGCTGTCAAACCATATATAGCATTAAATAAAAACATACTTGGTATTATTTACTATGCGGCAAAACATTTGTGACAGAACTTTAGGACCGACTAAGTAATATTAGTAAAAAATATGCTGTTTAAAAGTATTTTCAAAATGTTCTGTACTGAAGCGCTTATTCTCAGGTTGGCAATACACTTGTGATTCTTCTGAAATCGCAAGCGTTCATAGGCTATGGTGTCTGCTTGTTTGCCACCGTTTTAAAAAAAGCAGACTGACTGATGTTCTGAATCCAAAAGGAATATAAAGAAAATTTAAAATAAAAATGCTCGACGCACAGAGATGATAATGTAAAATATCCGCCATCACACATTTATAGCAATAAACTTTTTTCAGTTTGCCTATGTTGAATGTAGAAATGAATTGTCATTAGTTTCTGAATCATAATTCCTCCGTTTTATCCAACAGACTGTTCCTGCCAAGAAGAGACAGTTCGCCGCAAAAGACGCGGAAAATCAAAATCCTTCCATAAATACACACTGTGCAAGATCAATCGCGACTCTAACAGATTTAGATTTATCTGGATTTGAGCAATACAAAGAAAATAATGCTGCACCAAAACAGCTTACTTTTCTAAACAATTACGATCTAGGCACAATAAACACTGTGACATTAGATGAAAATAAAAAAATCAATGTAAACCCTATCGCAAGGTCTTTTGCACGAAAACACCTAATTTTTTCAAATAAAGATATAGCTGATGTAAGCACAGTTCACCTCTCGTCAGATGATCTGCCTGAATCCAACGATACGATCTGGGACCACAGAAATGAGACTCAAATAATAGGCAATATAATTTCCGTGGTAAAAAGTAAAGAGAGCAGTCTTGATTTCTCTTTTTTAGAAGATTTACCATGTAATACCAACCAGCCTAGTAAAATAGAAATAGACAATGTAGTTTGTAATAATTCACTGAAAAGTCATTCTTCTGCCACCGAGCTTTATAAATATGAAGACACGATAGTTCACGATCTGAATGAATCTCATGTTTCAATCTCTTTCGGAGTAAAAGACTGTGATTATATAGATTTAACTACTAAGAATGCTAATATTAAGAGAGTATTAATTACACATAAGGATAAAGAAGTTAATTTAGATTGCGATATCGTCGCTCGCTCGCTCTCCACCGAAAGTGAATACGACGAAAACATGGATCTAACTCCGCCTCAGAAGAGGTCGGGAGTGGCTGTTAACCTAGAAATAAAAAAGAAGAAACTGGCAGCCAACGATTCAGTTGAAAACCCTAAAGTTCTAATTTTGAAAACTGATGCCATTGAGAAACTGTCTCATGTCATTGTTCAACCGCAAAATTGTAAATTAGTGAAACGTCATTTGAGTAACAATAATTTTGGAAGCAAGTCTGATAAAAAGGATGGGAAAAGTGATAATTTGAAGCAGATATCGATAACTTCGTTTTTTGGTAAACAGTGTATTGTGGGTGGTAAAAGTGATGTCACAGAGAGTGTGATTGTTGAAGATGAGGCCGCCGAGATGAGCAAGAATATAGGCGTGTCTGATTTGAAGTGCGTCCGGCCCTACAGGTCAGTTTTTTTAATAATTTTATATAGAAAATATGTAGTGCAAGTGTTTGACCATAATCTCGCCAGGTAGCTGTGTTCGACTTTACATTGGAGTTGGTTTGGTATTTGGTGACATTGGGCTCGGCATGCGAGGAATATGAAACCTATATTCCAATTTAGCTCACTACCTTATTTGAATAGAGCCCTTGGTATGTGGCGATGAGTTTGTTGTTCTTGCATGAATACCTGTATAAATAAATAAATATTTGCGGACAATCTTACACAAATCAACCTAGTCCCAAACTAAGCAAAGCTTGTACTATGGGTACTAGACGACGATATAGATACCTACTTATATAGAGAAATAAATACTTAATTACATAGAAAACATCCATGACTGTACGGTCGGCCAAGAAAGTGGTCTACCAGTTTTGACAAAAGTTTCTGTTAGATCGGATTGTCGCTAAGGTTACTGTCGTAATATTATTAAGTTGAAATCGACCTAGTTGTTTCATGACGTTCAAATGAACCTCGACCGTAGGGTGGTAGACCACATTTTTGGCCGACTGTACGGCTAACTGTTTCAACAGGCTCTGTAGAATTGATGTTATCTTCAATTGAAAAACTATGTTCTTCAGGTGGTCGCGTAACCGGCGAAATGAGCCTATATTCTATTACGTTTTTAGGGTTCCGTAGTCAAATGGCAAAAAACGGAACCCTTATAGATTCGTTATGTCTGTCTGTCTGTCTGTCCGTCCTTATGTCACAGCCACTTTTTTCCGAAACTATAAGAGCTATACTGTTGAAATTTGGTAAGTAGATGTATTCTGTAAACCGCATTAAGATTTTCACACAAAAATAGAAAAATAACGATACATTTTGGGGTCCCCATACTTAGAACTAAATTTTTTTTTCATCAAACCCCCCGTACGTGTATCTATGGATAGGTCTCCAAAAATGATATTGAGGTTTCTAACATAATTTTATTCTAAACTGAATAGTTTGCGCGAGAGACACTTCCAAAATAAAATGTGTCCCCCCCCCCCCTGTAACTTCTAAAATAAGAGAATGATAAAACTTCCAACGAAAATTGGTTTGAACGAGATCTAGTAAGTAGTTTTTTTTAATACGTCATAAATCGTAAAAAGAAATTTATTTTACGGAACCCTTCATGTGCGAGTCTGACATGCACTTGGCCGCTTTTTTTATAACTACGACACGTGGCAAGCCTGATGGCAAGAAGAGATACCGTATACTTAGTCCAGTACGGGAACGGTTAAATTTACCTTCAAACTTATATAACGTATATGTGCGGTATGTAATGTAACAAACGAATATGTACGGTACGTCGCAAAAGCAACGTCTGTTTATGTTCGCTCCGCAAACAATAATTGTTTTTAATTGTTCAAAGGGTGTGTTGAGTGACAAATTATACAAATAATATATGATTATATTGTAATTTTTTTTTTTTTTATAAGTTTACAAGTCAATAAAACTTAGTCAAATAACCCGCCCCGTGTCATTCCGGGTGCAAAGGTGCCCATCACACTCGCCGCATTGCCGCGTTGAATCGCGATCGACAACCTTTGCAACAGGAATGACCCGGAACGGGGGTCATACCCTCTCAGTCGCAAACGGCGCCCCACTTCCGCCAGGAATGCCCTGGCCTCTGAGCACCAGCATCCCATAGTCTCCACCGCAAGAGGGACAAATGAATAATTCACCAATGCAGAGTATTTGTCCCGCTTTCTAAGCGCAGCCGCCTCGGCAGCAGCTCCTGCTGCCCCAATGGTGCGACCAAGGTGCGAGGCAGCGAAAGTGCTCACACAAGTGGCGTCCCACAGCAAGCATCTACCCTTCTGCCATGGCACCAGGGTCAAGCCATCCGGCCTTTTGCCATCGGACCGGCTCAGGCCTGAAGGCTCCAGCACACATGGAATATTGGCCGAGACTAACGCCCTCCGGACAATATCATTGAGGGCATGGTGACGAGAGAATCTCCCCGCACAGCGACAGCAACTCAAGGCGTGGTGCCCGTTGCTCTCCACCATGGCGCCGCAGATGCATAAATGAGGTTCGCATACATCGCAGCCCAGGCGGAGAGCCACCGCCACCCTCATCGATTCGTCGTCAAGCAGAGTGCCCATGTGTGGAGAGGGAAGCGCATGCAGCCATGCCCCAGACTCTGGCTTAGAAACTGCCTTGAAATATATGATTGACTTAAAGTGCTGAAAAAAAAAAGTGCAGTGGAAACCAAGGACCGACTTTAATTTAGGACTTCAAAAAAAACCTGAGTGTCTTGGCCAAGCCGGTAGGTAAGCGAACGCGTAGTATCTCACGGCGGGTACGGTTACGTCTGCAGCACACTGGCGCGGCCTGCGGTGGCGGACCATGGTAAATTTGACAGCTGTTTCCTATTGTCCGCCGCGGCTAGGCCGCGCCAGTCTGTGAGGGGCCTATGCCTGCGCTACGCCGTTTTAATACTTATTTTGAAAGCGTTTCGGTCCTTCCCGTGAGCAGTTAACGACTATGAATGTGCAAAGGAGTCCACCGGTCAAACATGCAGATTAAAATCCGGAACTTCACAATTTAAAACAAACCGATTTAGATACGTACTCGTATATCCGTGACGTCAGTTCCAGGACAATTTTTTGACAAGTGACAAACAAAAAAAAAGCCTATATAGATACGCGCTGGGACAGGAGATTTGTATGAATCCCTCTATTCTATCCTTTCTCTATGACCGGACCCGATGAAGACGACTCTCCATGGTCTCCACAGATTAGACTGGAAGGGCGAGCCGTCTCCGCGCAGCCGCGTGGCGTCGGCGCCGCGCGCCGCGGGCCGCCCGCGCGCGCCCGCGGCCGCCACCGCCACCGCGCCCGCCACCGCGCCGCTCGCGGCCGGCGCGCGCTCCTGCTCCCCGCTCAAGGAGTCCGCGCTCACCAAGCATACCAAGTCGAACAGGACGTTTGGCTCGGCGCGGACGATACCGCACTACAAGATAGTGGCAGGTGAGTTGGTTACAGCCGCGTGGCGTCGGCGCCGCGCGCCGCGGGCCGCCCGCGCGCGCCCGCGGCCGCCACCGCCACCGCGCCCGCCACCGCCGCGCTCGCGGCCGGCGCGCGCTCCTGCTCCCCGCTCAAGGAGTCCGCGCTCACCAAGCATACCAAGTCGAACAGGACGTTTGGCTCGGCGCGGACGATACCGCACTACAAGATAGTGGCAGGTGAGTTGGTTACAGCCGCGTGGCGTCGGCGCCGCGCGCCGCGGGCCGCCCGCGCGCGCCCGCGGCCGCCACCGCCACCGCGCCCGCCACCGCCGCGCTCGCGGCCGGCGCGCGCTCCTGCTCCCCGCTCAAGGAGTCCGCGCTCACCAAGCATACCAAGTCGAACAGGACGTTTGGCTCGGCGCGGACGATACCGCACTACAAGATAGTGGCAGGTGAGTTGGTTACAGCCGCGTGGCGTCGGCGCCGCGCGCCGCGGGCCGCCCGCGCGCGCCCGCGGCCGCCACCGCCACCGCGCCCGCCACCGCCGCGCTCGCGGCCGGCGCGCGCTCCTGCTCCCCGCTCAAGGAGTCCGCGCTCACCAAGCATACCAAGTCGAACAGGACGTTTGGCTCGGCGCGGACGATACCGCACTACAAGATAGTGGCAGGTGAGTTGGTTACAGCCGCGTGGCGTCGGCGCCGCGCGCCGCGGGCCGCCCGCGCGCGCCCGCGGCCGCCACCGCCACCGCGCCCGCCACCGCCGCGCTCGCGGCCGGCGCGCGCTCCTGCTCCCCGCTCAAGGAGTCCGCGCTCACCAAGCATACCAAGTCGAACAGGACGTTTGGCTCGGCGCGGACTATACCGCACTACAAGATAGTGGCAGGTGAGTTGGTTACAGCCGCGTGGCGTCGGCGCCGCGCGCCGCGGGCCGCCCGCGCGCGCCCGCGGCCGCCACCGCCACCGCGCCCGCCACCGCCGCGCTCGCGGCCGGCGCGCGCTCCTGCTCCCCGCTCAAGGAGTCCGCGCTCACCAAGCATACCAAGTCGAACAGGACGTTTGGCTCGGCGCGGACTATACCGCACTACAAGATAGTGGCAGGTGAGTTGGTTACAGCCGCGTGGCGTCGGCGCCGCGCGCCGCGGGCCGCCCGCGCGCGCCCGCGGCCGCCACCGCCACCGCGCCCGCCACCGCCGCGCTCGCGGCCGGCGCGCGCTCCTGCTCCCCGCTCAAGGAGTCCGCGCTCACCAAGCATACCAAGTCGAACAGGACGTTTGGCTCGGCGCGGACGATACCGCACTACAAGATAGTGGCAGGTGAGTTGGTTACAGCCGCGTGGCGTCGGCGCCGCGCGCCGCGGGCCGCCCGCGCGCGCCCGCGGCCGCCACCGCCACCGCGCCCGCCACCGCCGCGCTCGCGGCCGGCGCGCGCTCCTGCTCCCCGCTCAAGGAGTCCGCGCTCACCAAGCATACCAAGTCGAACAGGACGTTTGGCTCGGCGCGGACGATACCGCACTACAAGATAGTGGCAGGTGAGTTGGTTACAGCCGCGTGGCGTCGGCGCCGCGCGCCGCGGGCCGCCCGCGCGCGCCCGCGGCCGCCACCGCCACCGCGCCCGCCACCGCCGCGCTCGCGGCCGGCGCGCGCTCCTGCTCCCCGCTCAAGGAGTCCGCGCTCACCAAGCATACCAAGTCGAACAGGACGTTTGGCTCGGCGCGGACTATACCGCACTACAAGATAGTGGCAGGTGAGTTGGTTACAGCCGCGTGGCGTCGGCGCCGCGCGCCGCGGGCCGCCCGCGCGCGCCCGCGGCCGCCACCGCCACCGCGCCCGCCACCGCCGCGCTCGCGGCCGGCGCGCGCTCCTGCTCCCCGCTCAAGGAGTCCGCGCTCACCAAGCATACCAAGTCGAACAGGACGTTTGGCTCGGCGCGGACTATACCGCACTACAAGATAGTGGCAGGTGAGTTGGTTACACCTTGCGTTTCTCTGAAGAAACAGAAGTCAGCACCCAAGCGTATCCTGAACCATGCAACCCAACGCGCACTGCGGTGGCCTCGTGGCCGGTGAACTCTTCAACTTGCCACCACAGGAATACTGTTATATGCTCAAGGAGTCGCGCCAACAGGACATTTAGGATGATACCGCAGTACTAGTTAGTTGTACACCTTGCGTTTCTCTGAAGAAACAGAAGTCAGCACCCAAGGGTATCCTGAACCCTGCAATCCACGCTGTCGAAACGAAATCCAACAAGACCATTAAACACCGCAGGGCGATACCGCATACAAAGTCTTAGCTGGCGAAAGACTGAAAGATTCCTCGTTGCACTTGGACAAAAGACAAGGTATCGAGCTTTCTAAATGTTACAAACCTACTCACTTTCTGCCAAGACCAAGTCCAACAAAACCTTTGCTTGCGATCGCTTGATAGATTTTGGACGCCTGATCAGACCGCTGCAGGTAAACTGTTTCTGTGGAGCCCGTAAGTTTATCTACAGCGTATGTTAGTCTGTCTGCCGGCATTTCCGGCACTCTATGGGTCATTTTGACCCGTAAAGTCCCACGAGGCCACGTCCAGTTAACAGATGGAATGTACCTGCAGCGTGTGTTCTGTCTGTCGATATGTCCGGTCTTTTAAGGGTTGTTTTCAACCCCTGAATACCCATGAACCCATGAGCCATCGTTCCCACTTGTTCCCAGGAACGCACTTCGCAGTGGACGCGTTCTCGTACGGCGACATCCCGAACGTGAAGTATTACTACCTGACGCACTTTCACTCCGACCACTACTCTGGATTGAAGAAAAATTTCAGTAAACTCTTGTATTGTTCCAAAATCACAGGTAAACATGCCGTTTTTATAACCTTCTTTTTATTACATTATTATTTGAAACTAGCTTCTCTTATGCGAAGCCCTCATGGTCAACTTA
Source organism: Epinotia brunnichana (assembly GCA_963854355.1). Classification (NCBI taxonomy): domain Eukaryota; kingdom Metazoa; phylum Arthropoda; class Insecta; order Lepidoptera; family Tortricidae; genus Epinotia; species Epinotia brunnichana. The sequence continues at coordinate 1,405,934 of OY977954.1, read as the reverse complement.
CAACGTAGCCTATGGCCGTTTACAAAAACGACTCGGTTTGCCCTAGAGTCAACTCTAGAGAAGTCAGACGAGTTGTTGGATTAATTGTGTCAGCAGCCAGAAATAAATGCAGGTCCTCACAATTTCCCTCTATATAATGTTTTATAATGGGAATACACTGCAATAAAATGTTACGTGCTTAACCATAGACCTGGGCCTAGGTAACTGACGACATTGGCTCATACAAAAAGGGTCTTGTCCTCCGAAACGACAGCACGCCAGTCATATCGATCCTTTGCCAATTCCCGCCAATGGGTAAACCATCTGGAATGATAAAAACAAATAAAAACCTAGGTTACCTAGACCCATTTGGAACTGTTCTTTTGCAGGTGATTTGTGCGTGTCACGGTTAGGAGTGAACCCGAAATGTATACACGTGCTCAACCTCGAGGAGACCACGAGGATCGAGGGCGTTGAGGTCACCGCCGTGGATGCCAACCAGTGAGTCTGTCCTTATCACTCATCCGTGATACACATCAGAGCGAGCAGACAAGCGTTATGTGCGTGTAACGGTTAGGAGTGAACCCGATATGTATCGAGAGCTTCGAGTCCAGTGAGTCACTCCTTTCCTTCTCAGTCACTCATCCGTGATACACATCAGAGCAAGCAGGCAAGCGTTATGTGCGTGTAACGGTTAGGAGTGAACCCGATATGTATCGACAGCTTCGAGTCCAGTGAGTCACTCCTTTCCTTCTCAGTCACTCATCCTTGATACACATTAGAGTGAGCAGGCGAGCTGCATCGAGCTCACCGCTGCCCACGTGAACTAGTAAATCGATCAGTTCTTCTCACTCGCTCATCCGTCACTCAAGCGGGGGCGAGTAGGCAAGCTGCTTGGAAGTTACAGTCCACGTGGTTTTGAGCCCTAAAGATGTTTTGCCCTGCAGCGAATGCAAATGCAATCGGTGATAAACGGAGGATATGATAGCCAGTGGCATGATATTACTCGCCACGGCTCGCCGTGCAGAGAGAAAACGATCCTTATTAGGCATACGAGTGATACGGGTAGATCAAAGTTGTCTTGTTATTCTGCTCTGGTAAGCTACGAGACAGGAGTGGCAGATTTGATTTTATATCATGCCCTTGCCAGACAAAGAATGAATTACTCGTACTTTGGTCACGGCTACCCGCAACCAAAGTAATTCAAGGTGCTCCCGGTGAACTGCATCATCCGTTTTGTGGAAATGATGGAGCAAGCCTGGGAGCATGCATAAAGGAGAGGGCAAATGCACAAAAGATCCCACTGGGTCGAAGTGCATCCGATAGGGCCCTCACCTAGACCTAAGATAAGACAGATTTTATTTGAAGAAATATTATAACATGGACTCAACGCATGACTGAGTTGCCCTACCATAAAATGAGTTTATCATTGTCACAAAAATACATGTTAGTGGATTATAACCGTCTAACTTCACAATTTTGAGTCTTCCAGGTGATCCTGACTAACGTAACTTAACCATCTCGGCCAGCAACAAAAAATGATTGATTGGCTCTTATAATTTCATTTGTAGCAGGGTTTTTCTTTAAATACTCGTAATCACATTAACTTACATACTCAATTATCGCTCTTAATGTCACCGGGCATGTGTTTTTATTTTATTATTTTTCTTTCTCTTTTTATATTTTGTTAGTATTTAACCCCCCGGATTCACAACACTTCAGGGGCTGCACCCCTGACTTACTCCGCATGATGATGTAATATAAAATAAGTAATAAGTGGTGAACGGTGTTGGCCACACATATTGTATTTATTTATAAGGCTAATAATTTAAGACTCCCTTGTAGTGGCTGTTTGTTTACCTAAAAAAAAAAAAAAAAAAAAAAAAAGCTACGGTAGCCTATTGGTTCAAGTATGCGACTGTCAGCGGCGCGGCGGTCGTGGGTTCGAATCCCGGCTCGTACCAATGAATTTTTCGGAGCTTATATACAGAATATTTACCGTTAGCTTTTCGGTGAAGGAAAACATCGCGAGGAAACCGGTCTAATCCCAAGAAGGTCTAGTTTTCCCTCGGTTGGAATTGGAAGGTCAGATGATAGTCGCTTTCGTAAAACTAGTTCCTATGCCAAATGTTGAGGTTAGGGTTAGGGCGCATAACGTCCCACCCGCAGCGAAATGTCCCTCACGCAAAAGGACCCTTCTGCAAAAGGTCCCGTTCGTAAAACGTCCCTTCACATAAATAAAGTCCTGTTCGCAAAACGTCCTTTTCGGAAAATGACCCGTTCGCAATACGTCCCTTTCGCAAAATGACCCGTTTGCAAAATGAGCCGTTCGCAAAATGTTCCTTTCGTAAAATGTGCCATCTCTTATCCCATGAGAAGACTCCTAGCCTCTACTTAAACAAGTTTTTTCGCAGACGGGACGTTTTGCAAAAGGGGCGTTATACAGTAGGGACTTTCAGCGGAAGGGGCTTTTGCAGAGAAGACGTTTTGCGAATGGGACGTAATTTTGGTGGAGGGTGTTTTGCGAGTGGGACGTTATGCGCCCTAACCGGGATTAGGTGTCAACACGGACCCCGGGCTCCCCTAGGGCACAACCGGGAATAATTAAGGAGGGTGATAACAGTTTTCTTTAATTAAAGCGTGTTTCCAGCTGCCCAGGCGCAGTGATGCTATTTTTCTGCCTGCCCAACGGCAAGACCATTCTGCACACGGGGGACTTCAGGGCCTCGCCCGCCATGGAGTCCTATCCTCTGTTCTGGAACAGCGACGTGCATACCATCTACCTCGACACCACGTGAGTTATCCTGAGGGACCCATCAACTAAGATCACCTGACCCGATCACCCAGGTGATCGTATTGGACGAATATGTCTTATGAGATCACCCAGGTGATCTTACTGGATAAGTTCGTCCACTAGAATTACAGTCCCCAGAAAGTACTGGATATACAATGATGTGACGACGTATAACGATGTTATAATAGTACATTACGCGAAAACACGTTTTCACGCCGAGGCATGTATAGTGCTTTTCTCAAACATGCAATGAAATAAAAAAATAAAAATCCTCAAATCAAAACTAATTGTCATGGCTGAATGCCGTGATGCTGTGCCACAAATAGTGGAATGAAAATTAAAAAGTTACTTTGCAGGCCCAGGCCTGAAAAGTTGTATGAAATCCCATTTCAGGCCGCCTCGAGATGCTGCGCCTGAAAAAGGATACTTCCGAGTCTATTATAAGGAACGTAAAGAGAATATTTCATTGCATGTTTGACAAAATGTACTTTACTTTATATATCTGTCCACTAAAATCTCCCAGGGGATCGTGCTGGATATGGCGTAAAATAGGATCACCTGGGTGATCTCACAAGACATACTCTTCCAACACGATACCTCGGCGATCGTGATCGGGTCAGGTGATATGAGAGGATACCGCGAACATTTTTAAATATTTAAGAAAATCGTAGAAAAGCCTATTCCATTGAGTTCTACCAGGATTAACATAAGGTCCATTTTCCAGTTACTGCAACCCCCGCTACGACTTCCCGACGCAAGAGCAGAGTCTCGAGATGGCTCTCGCTCTGCTCCGCGCCAAGAAGGCCGCGTTAGAGAAGGTCGGCAAGAAGTTCTCGTCCGTGCTTATCGTCTGTGGCACTTACACTATAGGTAACTGTTATACAGGGTGAAATATTATTGACCGTTCATAATTTTTCCAGGCATTAGGTATCAATAAAAGATGCCATTTCTGAAAAGAAACGTAGGGTTTCACAATAAAAGGTGCTGTCTGAATAAATAATTACGGCCGTAGTCATAAACGTTCTACACGCCTATTTTAACTAAAATGGCGTTAAAATTCGTTTGTGCTTATCTGTCACTTTGACGTTTGTGTTCTTAAGAAAGGGTCACCGCACATTTTATCTAGCAGAGGCATTAAAGTTTTATGAATAAGAGGGTAACGTGTGGATAATCGGGAGCTGAGTGACGCTCGGGGTTAGCGGTGCGGGAGGGGGGGGGGGGGGGGGGTGCGCTATCTACGCGCGCATGGCTTTTTAGTATATCTTTCAGTTGATGTATCTTAATATTTTAGTACTGAAAGATACCGACAGAAAAAAACACGTTTTATTTTTCGTTAAGGAATCCACTGTGAAAATTTGAACGGTCAATATTATTTTACGCTTTATTATATTTTGCCTTGGCGCAAAAACAGGCCTGATCTCTTCACGCCAAGCTACAATGGCTCGTCCTAGGGCGATGCCATTTTTGTCGCCTTTCCTGGGGTCCTAAAACGAATCGCAACACCGATCCTCTTCAGTCGCCTTTTACGACAGGCGGGGGAGACTAGCGATTCGAAAGAGCGACACAAGGAAACCATGATACTGGTTATTTGTCATACATCGGGTTTGCTATGTACTCGACTTATTTGATATTGAAGACTCGATAAGGGCTTGTTCATTATACTACGTTATCGTTTTTTGTCTATTTTTGACCCTCCTAACATCATCCTAGCGTAGAGTTGCAAACTGACCGTCACGTTCAAAATGTCCGTCCGTCATTTATCAAGTTGTCGGTCATAATCGTCATAAACCGGTCATTAATAGTCATTTATAGTCACTAACGACATTTATAAACTATAGCAGCAACGAGGCATAGTTGTCATAGTTGATAAATAAAACATGGTTTAATATGTATAAAATTTAAAATGTATTGCAATAACACGACAAAAAACTAAAAGTCATTCATACATAAACATAAAACCTAAAATTGTTCGTCTTCTGATTCAACTTGCATCGATGTATTGTTAAATTCTAAGGAATCAATATACTCGTAGCAGTCGTCAGAGCGGTCAGCAGATTCCGACGATGCCTCAATTTCGATTTCGTCACAATAACGTAAATTCTGTCGAATTGTTATAAGCTTGTTCATGCGGTCTTTAGATAGTCTATTTCGTATCTTCTTTTGACGCAAAGCTCTGCCACCATAGTTGAGGTGCAATGGCTTCAACAGTCGACCATGCGGAATAACCTTTACCAAAAAATCCTGTTTTGGTACGAAATTCAGCGACATTGACCATAACCTTTGTACTGTTCAAAGAAAGGCATTCCGCTTGAGAATGCACAAAGTTGGAAGCTTCAACCATTTCATCGCTTGTAAGACCTTTTTTTTTTTTTTTTTTTTTTGTCCGGGGGAAAATCCTCATGGATACCACCGCGCCACGGGGAGGAGCAGTGGTTATGTCAGACTTGTACTGACTAAAAACCCCCGGGTGTTCCTCACACCCACTTTTTGGCCGGGATACGGGGACCATTATTCTTCCGCGTCCCGGCCAGTGGTCGTCCGCAGTCGGATCCAACACTGGGGGACCACCCATCCCCCCTCCATCAAAACAGTAGTGTGCCCGGAACACTTGGCACACCACCCAACCCGAGGACCCTACTCCTTCGGACGACGAACGTCCCCGTGTTCGTCGCCTGGAGGTCCTCCTTATGGTGGCAGTCGGCGGTCGTGCGCCAGCCTCCTGCGGCCAACTCTCCGGCGGCGCTGCTGGGGCGCCTCTACGGCATCCTCTCTGGCCCGTTCCGCCCTTTCCTTCTGTGCCACTACTTCCTCACAGAAGGAAAGCATTGCCCTCCAAGATCTGTCGCTGTCGACCATAGATTTAACTACTACCGGCAGCGACAGATCGCCACCAATTACATGGGCCAGTTCGTCCCTCTGACTCGCCCAGGCCGGACACAGCTCCAAGGTGTGCTGAGCTGTGTCCTCGGCCTCACTGCAGCTATGGCACTCCATAGTTGGTTCTCTCCCGGCTATGCGACACAGGTACCGTCCGAAGCAACCATGCCCCGTAAGTACCTGCGTCAGTCGGAAGGTAAGTGTCCCATGACTGCAGTCCAACCACTGTGACAGTACTGGGCGCACAGCCTCAATCGTTCTAGAGCCAGCAGATGGTGTTGCCAGCCTCTCTTTCCACAGCTCGACCGCCTGGAGCCGAAATTCCTCACGTTTCGCCTCCACCTCCCTTGGTGCTGGCCAATGGTCCTGGGACCGTGCCTCCTCACGCCAGAAGTACGAGTATGCGAGGATTCTAGCTTCGAGGTCCCAGGGCAGTGAACCGGCCAGCACGCACGCCGCCTCCGTGGAGACCGTGCGGTATGCCCGGATTGCCCTGACAGCCATTACACGTTGCGATCTTCGCAGCAGGGCAGAGGTCCGGCTGCCTAAGGCATCGGCCCACACGGGTGCCCCATACAAGGCCATGGAGCGCACCACTCCAAGGTACAGCCGCCGGCAAGAGGCTTTGGGCCCTCCCGTATTTGGAAGTATACGCCCGAGAGCTGCAGCTGCACCTAATAACCTTGGAGTGAGGCGCTCGAAGTGTGCCTGAAAAGTCCACTTGCTGTCGAGGACAACGCCAAGGTAACGCATTGTCGACCCGACGTTGATGGACTGTCCCCCCACCACAATGTGTGCACCGGCTGGAGGCGCCCTCCGAGGCCCATGGAAAGAAATGGCCTCAGACTTGTTCAGTGCAACCTCCAAGCCAATTCGCCGGATTCGGCCCACCACATGGGCTACCGCAGCCGTCGTCAAAATGGCCGTTTCTCGAAAGTTGCCCCCCCGAGCGGTGACCAACGTATCGTCAGCGTAGCAAATTACGTCCACTCCCCGCAAATTTGCTCCGCGTAACACCCAGTCATATCCGATGTTCCACAGGAGCGGGCCGAGAACCGACCCCTGCGGAACACCACACACCATCTCCCTCTGCCCCCACTCGTGCCGACCGGGAAAGGCCACAAACCTCTCAGAGAGGTAAGCCTCAACTACACGGCGCAAGTATCTGGGCACCCCGTGATAGCGGAGTGCCTCCTTGATAGTTGCCCAGGGCAAGGTGTTAAACGCGTTGGCGATGTCAAGGGACACCGCCAAAACCGTTTCACCCCGAGCCACCGCCTCCTGTGATCGCTTGTAAGACCTGAGCCAAGGTACCTTGGATCCAACAAATTGGCCGCCAAATGAAATTTTTGAATACAAAAGCTAATTTGAAACAGCTACCCGAATTAAATCTTTTTCCGACTCTGAAAAAACGTCATTTAGGCAGAAACCATCTTCCAGTGATGCTGCAAGTTTTAAAAATATATTAGGCACATCAGAGGCTCTTCCTTTGTCTGATTCTGCTTGTGTGACAGCAGTTGCAATTGGTTCTAAAACTTGTAATATCCCATTTACTTTATCCCACAATTCATCATCTAACATATTACGTACCAGACCTCTTTCTAAATCCGTGTCATCCATTATAGCCAAAGATTTTAATGCATCTTTATTTTTAGAATACGATTCTAGTGTCGTATACAGAGTATTCCATCTTGTTTTACATGGCAGTTTTAAAGTATGTTTAAACTGTCCATAGGTGCTGATTTGTATGTTTTCAAAACATTCCAGTAAACGATGCCTATTTTTGATGGTTTTATTAATAGAAGTTACCGTATCTAAAGTATCTTTTAATGGCTTGATATTTAATATATATATAAGATTAAGTGCGTGAGCAGCACAACCAAAGCAAGCTATATTTGGGTGAACATTTTGTATAAGTCTCCATGCTGGTTTCATGTTTCGGGCATTATCCGTAATAATTGCTACAACTTTTGTGGGTGAAACCTCGTCTATTACTTTTAGAATTTCATTTTTCAAGTATTCCCCTGTTTGGCGTTGGCGTCCAGGGTAAACAGATTTTATAAAGACTGGTTCAGGTGTGGTTAAAATAAAATTCAGCAAACCTTTTCTGTTGACATCACTCCATCCATCTGTGATAAGAGCTGGGGCTACTGAACGTTTTAATTTCTCATTGATTTCGGCTTTGACACGAGTGTACTCTGCTTCCAATAGATTGTTACTTATGGCATGTCTTTTCGGAGGATCATAGTTAGGGTCCAATGTTTGCAAGGCTGCTTTCCAATATTTAGACTCCAATAGTCACAGTGGTGCTCCGGTTGCATAAACAGCTCTTGCAAAGCTTGCATCAGCGGTTTCCTTATCTGTGGCAGGTTTTGGTTGTTCAGATAAGTATTAAATCAACAGAGTGATTATTCAAATCACTCTCGTGGTCTCGTATATCAAATGAACACGAAGGTTTTGTACCACTTGAACTTGCAAGCTCGGCGTCATTTTTATTAGTACAAGTATTTTCAATTAATATTTTATTTGTAACTCCCATTAACATTACCTACTAACACATATTTAACAACTTAACCTAACCTACTTTCATGATAAGCGTGTCTTATATCATAACAATGATAGATAGATTTATAAATGATGTATACAATTATATTTCATAAATTTACTTATCGAATAGCGGTCATAGATTTATTTGAAAAGTAACTTATACTATTAAAAAATAAATGTCCAATGTGACAATAAATGTCGAAAATGACCAGACATTTATCATAAATGACGGTCAGGTATTGAAAGTGACGGTCAGTTTGCAACTCTATCCTAGCGTCGTAATTATTAGACCCCTTCCCACTTAATAAAATGACTACCGTCATATAATGGTCAGACCCCCCAATTTTGAAATGACCTAACCCTTTTCCAGGCAGAGGCGTTACATCGACCACATACCTACATACTGTCAAACGTGTATCTTAATGTCAATGACTAAGACTGATATTTGATTGTCATTTTTCAATAGCCGACCTGGAAAAGGGTTAATAATATATGTAAAAGCCCTTACAATACAACACACGCACACTACACATCAACTAGAAATGTTATTATAATATCAGCAATTGCTTTTTAAAGGTAAAGAGAAGTTTTTTCTCGGCATGGCGCGGCGCGTCGGCTGCTCCGTGTGGGCTTGCCCGGAGAAGGACAAGGTTCGTACACCACCCGCATTCAGTTGCAAAAAAAAACTAGGTGGCTCTGTGAGCTGTAGAACTCGCGACCCTGTATTTTATTTAAAAAAAAAGCGAGAATGTGACTCGACAAAAAATCGATATAATTAAAGAACCTGCTCGCAAAATATCACGAGAATCGGTTGAGAAATGCGACCTGTAGTCCTCTACCGGCCGGACAGAAACGATTTTCGGTCCAAGCTGAAGCACAGAACTTCGTTCGCTTCGCTTCCTCGTTCGATAAGGACATCGTCATCAACATAAACATGTCCCTGGCAACCCCACTTTCGATTTCGGGATTTCTGAGTATGTGAAAAAATTGTTCCAAATTAGTACTTACTTTAAAAAAATTGTACTTCAATAGTTTCGAGAGTACAATTATTTTAAATTGGGGTTGCTGGGGAGCGTCTCTCCAGCAACCCCAATCTTAAAAAGAAGTAATTTCGCGTAGAATCTAAGTTTTTGGGTAAAATAAGGCCCAAAAAAAAATTGTACTCTCGTGTTTTCCGTTGAACGAGATAGCTAGGTTAGTTAAATTACCTAACTTGCGCCAGATAGTGAACGCCTGCGTGACACAGCAATACGGAAAACACATGTACTCCGTATTTTGCTAATATTTTTCATCAGGCGCAAAAAAATAAAAAATAATAAGTAAAACTGCGAGTATCTGGCCATGAACTGACTCATTCAACGGTAAAAACTAATGAGTATAATATTTCCAGCCTAATGCATGCTACTGGTGGCAGTCATATGCTACGCGTTAAGTTTTTGTTGGTTAGGCCGAGTTCCTCCGGCCCGGCAAACTAAGATAAACTTTTCGGCATCGACGGCACTTTCAAAAAGCTGGCTGCTGGCTGGCTGGTCGAATGAGGCATTTGCCCAAACGTTACAGCAGTCTATTGCTGTGCAATATAATGATTTTTTGCGCCTGATGAAAAATATTTACAAAATATGGAGTACATGTGTTTTCCGTATTGCCGTGTAACGCAGGCGTTCGCTTTCTGGCGCAAATTTGGGGATTTAACTAGCCTAGCTATCTCGTTCAACGGTAAACACGAGAGTACAATTTTTTTTGGGGCTTATTTTACCCAAAAAACTTAGATTCTACGTTAAATTCCTTCTTTTTAAGATTGGGGTTGCTGGAGAGATGCTCCCCAGCAACCCCAATTTAAAATAATTGCACTCTCGAAACTATTGAGGTACATTTTTTTAAGTAAGTACTAATTCGGTACAATTTTCTCACATACTCAGAAATCCCGAATTCGAAAGTGGGGTTGCCGGGGAGCATGACATACATAAACTTAAAAATAATATATTTATTCAGGCGTTACTTTGCTTATCCATGATATGTTACGAGAACAAACATCACAAAAAGAAGGATTGCAACTTTGATGATAATTTAAATAATTCAAAAGATCTATTTTAACTATATCGAAATTATAGCACTTAAAGGGACTTTAGATGGAAAATTTAACCTTTAATGGTAAATATGGATAATAGAAAAGAGCACACTATTTTTTATCAAAATCAAAGTTGATTGTAATTACGAAATAATAGAACGAACTCACATAAGTAAATGCCACTGCAAACCCTTTTCCTGATATTTTTTTGGTAAATTTCGTAGGCTCGGGCGATGAAAATGAAAATGAATATTAGTTGAAGGATAATAAGTAGATCAGTAGGTACAATTTCCTTACATACTACTTGTCTTATTGCTAGTACATCTGATGATTGGTAATTGTATCCTCCAAAATTGGTCAAATCTCCACGTGTCCAAAATGTCGACCATTAGCTTTTTGGTTTGACCGCGCCCATGAACATGGGTTTTTTTAGCGATATAGCAAAGGAATATTGCTCTCGTAACATAAACTTAAAAGCCGGACTCTTGTCGATGGAGTACCTAAATCGCCATTCTGTTCTCTCTGCTACTGATTTCAGTTTCTGATACGACATTCAGTACATTAACTTTCTCGCTTGTGCACGTCTCGGTCTTCCCCAGCCTGTCCTTCCTTCTATCTTTTCTTTACACACACGCACACACACTCTCACAGGTGCTGCAGGCAGTGGAAGGCCGCAGCTTCTGTACCGTGGCCGCCAGCGGGTGCCAGCTGCACGCCGTGCCCATGCGTGACCTCACGCACGAGGTAAGGCACAAGGCTTCCGTCTGGAGGTCCACACACTCTCACAGGTGCTGCAGGCAGTGGAAGGCCGCAGCTTCTGTACCGTGGCCGCCAGCGGGTGCCAGCTGCACGCCGTGCCCATGCGTGACCTCACGCACGAGGTAAGGCACAAGGCTTCCGTCTGGAGGTCCACACACTCTCACAGGTGCTGCAGGCAGTGGAAGGCCGCAGCTTCTGTACCGTGGCCGCCAGCGGGTGCCAGCTGCACGCCGTGCCCATGCGTGACCTCACGCACGAGGTAAGGCACAAGGCTTCCGTCTGGAGGTCCACACACTCTCACAGGTGCTGCAGGCAGTGGAAGGCCGCAGCTTCTGTACCGTGGCCGCCAGCGGGTGCCAGCTGCACGCCGTGCCCATGCGTGACCTCACGCACGAGGTAAGGCACAAGGCTTCCGTCTGGAGGTCCACACACTCTCACAGGTGCTGCAGGCAGTGGAAGGCCGCAGCTTCTGTACCGTGGCCGCCAGCGGGTGCCAGCTGCACGCCGTGCCCATGCGTGACCTCACGCACGAGGTAAGGCACAAGGCTTCCGTCTGGAGGTCCACACACTCTCACAGGTGCTGCAGGCAGTGGAAGGCCGCAGCTTCTGTACCGTGGCCGCCAGCGGGTGCCAGCTGCACGCCGTGCCCATGCGTGACCTCACGCACGAGGTAAGGCACAAGGCTTCCGTCTGGAGGTCCACACACTCTCACAGGTGCTGCAGGCAGTGGAAGGCCGCAGCTTCTGTACCGTGGCCGCCAGCGGGTGCCAGCTGCACGCCGTGCCCATGCGTGACCTCACGCACGAGGTAAGGCACAAGGCTTCCGTCTGGAGGTCCACACACTTTCACAGGTGCTGCAGGCAGTGGAAGGCCGCAGCTTCTGTACCGTGGCCGCCAGCGGGTGCCAGCTGCACGCCGTGCCCATGCGTGACCTCACGCACGAGGTAAGGCACAAGGCTTCCGTCTGGAGGTCCACACACTCTCACAGGTGCTGCAGGCAGTGGAAGGCCGCAGCTTCTGTACCGTGGCCGCCAGCGGGTGCCAGCTGCACGCCGTGCCCATGCGTGACCTCACGCACGAGGTAAGGCACAAGGCTTCCGTCTGGAGGTCCACACACTCTCACAGGTGCTGCAGGCAGTGGAAGGCCGCAGCTTCTGTACCGTGGCCGCCAGCGGGTGCCAGCTGCACGCCGTGCCCATGCGTGACCTCACGCACGAGGTAAGGCACAAGGCTTCCGTCTGGAGGTCCACACACTCTCACAGGTGCTGCAGGCAGTGGAAGGCCGCAGCTTCTGTACCGTGGCCGCCAGCGGGTGCCAGCTGCACGCCGTGCCCATGCGTGACCTCACGCACGAGGTAAGGCACAAGGCTTCCGTCTGGAGATCCACACACTCTCACAGGTGCTGCAGGCAGTGGAAGGCCGCAGCTTCTGTACCGTGGCCGCCAGCGGGTGCCAGCTGCACGCCGTGCCCATGCGTGACCTCACGCACGAGGTAAGGCACAAGGCTTCCGTCTGGAGGTCCACACACTCTCACAGGTGCTGCAGGCAGTGGAAGGCCGCAGCTTCTGTACCGTGGCCGCCAGCGGGTGCCAGCTGCACGCCGTGCCCATGCGTGACCTCACGCACGAGGTAAGGCACAAGGCTTCCGTCTGGAGGTCCACACACTCTCACAGGTGCTGCAGGCAGTGGAAGGCCGCAGCTTCTGTACCGTGGCCGCCAGCGGGTGCCAGCTGCACGCCGTGCCCATGCGTGACCTCACGCACGAGGTAAGGCACAAGGCTTTCGTCTGGAGGTCCACACACTCTCACAGGTGCTGCAGGCAGTGGAAGGCCGCAGCTTCTGTACCGTGGCCGCCAGCGGGTGCCAGCTGCACGCCGTGCCCATGCGTGACCTCACGCACGAGGTAAGGCACAAGGCTTCCGTCTGGAGGTCCACACACTCTCACAGGTGCTGCAGGCAGTGGAAGGCCGCAGCTTCTGTACCGTGGCCGCCAGCGGGTGCCAGCTGCACGCCGTGCCCATGCGTGACCTCACGCACGAGGTAAGGCACAAGGCTTCCGTCTGGAGGTCCACACACTCTCACAGGTGCTGCAGGCAGTGGAAGGCCGCAGCTTCTGTACCGTGGCCGCCAGCGGGTGCCAGCTGCACGCCGTGCCCATGCGTGACCTCACGCACGAGGTAAGGCACAAGGCTTCCGTCTGGAGGTCCACACACTCTCACAGGTGCTGCAGGCAGTGGAAGGCCGCAGCTTCTGTACCGTGGCCGCCAGCGGGTGCCAGCTGCACGCCGTGCCCATGCGTGACCTCACGCACGAGGTAAGGCACAAGGCTTCCGTCTGGAGGTCCACACACTCTCACAGGTGCTGCAGGCAGTGGAAGGCCGCAGCTTCTGTACCGTGGCCGCCAGCGGGTGCCAGCTGCACGCCGTGCCCATGCGTGACCTCACGCACGAGGTAAGGCACAAGGCTTCCGTCTGGAGGTCCACACACTCTCACAGGTGCTGCAGGCAGTGGAAGGCCGCAGCTTCTGTACCGTGGCCGCCAGCGGGTGCCAGCTGCACGCCGTGCCCATGCGTGACCTCACGCACGAGGTAAGGCACAAGGCTTCCGTCTGGAGATCCACACACTCTCACAGGTGCTGCAGGCAGTGGAAGGCCGCAGCTTCTGTACCGTGGCCGCCAGCGGGTGCCAGCTGCACGCCGTGCCCATGCGTGACCTCACGCACGAGGTAAGGCACAAGGCTTCCGTCTGGAGGTCCACACACTCTCACAGGTGCTGCAGGCAGTGGAAGGCCGCAGCTTCTGTACCGTGGCCGCCAGCGGGTGCCAGCTGCACGCCGTGCCCATGCGTGACCTCACGCACGAGGTAAGGCACAAGGCTTCCGTCTGGAGGTCCACACACTCTCACAGGTGCTGCAGGCAGTGGAAGGCCGCAGCTTCTGTACCGTGGCCGCCAGCGGGTGCCAGCTGCACGCCGTGCCCATGCGTGACCTCACGCACGAGGTAAGGCACAAGGCTTCCGTCTGGAGGTCCACACACTCTCACAGGTGCTGCAGGCAGTGGAAGGCCGCAGCTTCTGTACCGTGGCCGCCAGCGGGTGCCAGCTGCACGCCGTGCCCATGCGTGACCTCACGCACGAGGTAAGGCACAAGGCTTCCGTCTGGAGGTCCACACACTCTCACAGGTGCTGCAGGCAGTGGAAGGCCGCAGCTTCTGTACCGTGGCCGCCAGCGGGTGCCAGCTGCACGCCGTGCCCATGCGTGACCTCACGCACGAGGTAAGGCACAAGGCTTCCGTCTGGAGGTCCACACACTCTCACAGGTGCTGCAGGCAGTGGAAGGCCGCAGCTTCTGTACCGTGGCCGCCAGCGGGTGCCAGCTGCACGCCGTGCCCATGCGTGACCTCACGCACGAGGTAAGGCACAAGGCTTCCGTCTGGAGGTCCACACACTCTCACAGGTGCTGCAGGCAGTGGAAGGCCGCAGCTTCTGTACCGTGGCCGCCAGCGGGTGCCAGCTGCACGCCGTGCCCATGCGTGACTTCACGCACGAGGTAAGGCACAAGGCCTGCATCTGGAGGTCGCGGGTTCGAACCCCGGCTAGTCGGTGGCCTAAGCAAGATGTAGTTGCTTTATAAGAGCATTCCGCGGAAAAGTCCACCGTTGTCTCGTACAAACACGAATTTTCAGAAAATTGGTAAGTTTTGGAGTTTCTTTTTCTGCGACAATAAAGTCAAATTATGGTCAGAATTATAATATTCCAATTAAAATTGCAAAGATAACTCTATAGACAGAGATATACACGCGTTTGTACGGGACAACTCGTGGAATGCCCCTGTATATGAAAAAACAACAATATGTCGTTTTTTCTCACACCGAGAATTTGGTTTGGTAATATGACCAAGTATTCTTATATAATCGAAAAGCTCAGATGGCTGTCGCTTTCGGAAAACTAGCCAACGCCAAATCTCGGGATTAGATGCCACATCGGACCTTAGGCTCCTTTAGGATATAGCCTGAGGATGATTTACAAACTTGTAAAGTTATAAACTTACATTTTACATACTTTACTCCCTATAATTAGATCTTAGGTAATATATATCTACGTATTGCACTACATATATATTATATTAATATAAACATCTGTTGAATGTAATAGTGGAAACTAATAACATGATTGTTCTGTACTACAGAAGCTGAAGAGCTACTTGGACAGTCTGAACGGTGCGTTCTCTGAGGTGGTGGCGTTCAAGCCGAGCGGCTGGGAGAACGGCAAGAACACCACCGTCGAGAAGGAGCTCGTCACCATACACGGTAACTAATGTCAACGTTCAAGCCGAGCGGCTGGGAGAACGGCAAGAACACCACCGTCGAGAAGGAGCTCGTCACCATACACGGTAACTAATGTCAACGTTCAAGCCGAGCGGCTGGGAGAACGGCAAGAACACCACCGTCGAGAAGGAGCTCGTCACCATACACGGTAACTAATGTCAACGTTCAAGCCGAGCGGCTGGGAGAACGGCAAGAACACCACCGTCGAGAAGGAGCTCGTCACCATACACGGTAACTAATGTCAACGGTCAAGCCGAGCGGCTGGGAGAACGGCAAGAACACCACCGTCGAGAAGGAGCTCGTCACCATACACGGTAACTAATGTCAACGGTCAAGCCGAGCGGCTGGGAGAACGGCAAGAACACCACCGTCGAGAAGGAGCTCGTCACCATACACGGTAACTAATGTCAACGGTCAAGCCGAGCGGCTGGGAGAACGGCAAGAACACCACCGTCGAGAAGGAGCTCGTCACCATACACGGTAACTAATGTCAACGTTCAAGCCGAGCGGCTGGGAGAACGGCAAGAACACCACCGTCGAGAAGGAGCTCGTCACCATACACGGTAACTAATGTCAACGGTCAAGCCGAGCGGCTGGGAGAACGGCAAGAACACCACCGTCGAGAAGGAGCTCGTCACCATACACGGTAACTAATGTCAACGGTCAAGCCGAGCGGCTGGGAGAACGGCAAGAACACCACCGTCGAGAAGGAGCTCGTCACCATACACGGTAACTAATGTCAACGGTCAAGCCGAGCGGCTGGGAGAACGGCAAGAACACCACCGTCGAGAAGGAGCTCGTCACCATACACGGTAACTAATGTCAACGTTCAAGCCGAGCGGCTGGGAGAACGGCAAGAACACCACCGTCGAGAAGGAGCTCGTCACCATACACGGTAACTAATGTCAACGTTCAAGCCGAGCGGCTGGGAGAACGGCAAGAACACCACCGTCGAGAAGGAGCTCGTCACCATACACGGTAACTAATGTCAACGGTCAAGCCGAGCGGCTGGGAGAACGGCAAGAACACCACCGTCGAGAAGGAGCTCGTCACCATACACGGTAACTAATGTCAACGGTCAAGCCGAGCGGCTGGGAGAACGGCAAGAACACCACCGTCGAGAAGGAGCTCGTCACCATACACGGTAACTAATGTCAACGGTCAAGCCGAGCGGCTGGGAGAACGGCAAGAACACCACCGTCGAGAAGGAGCTCGTCACCATACACGGTAACTAATGTCAACGGTCAAGCCGAGCGGCTGGGAGAACGGCAAGAACACCACCGTCGAGAAGGAGCTCGTCACCATACACGGTAACTAATGTCAACGTTCAAGCCGAGCGGCTGGGAGAACGGCAAGAACACCACCGTCGAGAAGGAGCTCGTCACCATACACGGTAACTAATGTCAACGGTCAAGCCGAGCGGCTGGGAGAACGGCAAGAACACCACCGTCGAGAAGGAGCTCGTCACCATACACGGTAACTAATGTCAACGTTCAAGCCGAGCGGCTGGGAGAACGGCAAGAACACCACCGTCGAGAAGGAGCTCGTCACCATACACGGTAACTAATGTCAACGGTCAAGCCGAGCGGCTGGGAGAACGGCAAGAACACCACCGTCGAGAAGGAGCTCGTCACCATACACGGTAACTAATGTCAACGGTCAAGCCGAGCGGCTGGGAGAACGGCAAGAACACCACCGTCGAGAAGGAGCTCGTCACCATACACGGTAACTAATGTCAACGGTCAAGCCGAGCGGCTGGGAGAACGGCAAGAACACCACCGTCGAGAAGGAGCTCGTCACCATACACGGTAACTAATGTCAACGGTCAAGCCGAGCGGCTGGGAGAACGGCAAGAACACCACCGTCGAGAAGGAGCTCGTCACCATACACGGTAACTAATGTCAACGGTCAAGCCGAGCGGCTGGGAGAACGGCAAGAACACCACCGTCGAGAAGGAGCTCGTCACCATACACGGTAACTAATGTCAACGGTCAAGCCGAGCGGCTGGGAGAACGGCAAGAACACCACCGTCGAGAAGGAGATCGTCACCATACACGGTAACTAATGTCAACGGTCAAGCCGAGCGGCTGGGAGAACGGCAAGAACACCACCGTCGAGAAGGAGCTCGTCACCATACACGGTAACTAATGTCAACGGTCAAGCCGAGCGGCTGGGAGAACGGCAAGAACACCACCGTCGAGAAGGAGCTCGTCACCATACACGGTAACTAATGTCAACGTTCAAGCCGAGCGGCTGGGAGAACGGCAAGAACACCACCGTCGAGAAGGAGCTCGTCACCATACACGGTAACTAATGTCAACGGTCAAGCCGAGCGGCTGGGAGAACGGCAAGAACACCACCGTCGAGAAGGAGCTCGTCACCATACACGGTAACTAATGTCAACGGTCAAGCCGAGCGGCTGGGAGAACGGCAAGAACACCACCGTCGAGAAGGAGATCGTCACCATACACGGTAACTAATGTCAACGGTCAAGCCGAGCGGCTGGGAGAACGGCAAGAACACCACCGTCGAGAAGGAGCTCGTCACCATACACGGTAACTAATGTCAACGGTCAAGCCGAGCGGCTGGGAGAACGGCAAGAACACCACCGTCGAGAAGGAGCTCGTCACCATACACGGTAACTAATGTCAACGTTCAAGCCGAGCGGCTGGGAGAACGGCAAGAACACCACCGTCGAGAAGGAGCTCGTCACCATACACGGTAACTAATGTCAACGGTCAAGCCGAGCGGCTGGGAGAACGGCAAGAACACCACCGTCGAGAAGGAGCTCGTCACCATACACGGTAACTAATGTCAACGGTCAAGCCGAGCGGCTGGGAGAACGGCAAGAACACCACCGTCGAGAAGGAGCTCGTCACCATACACGGTAACTAATGTCAACGGTCAAGCCGAGCGGCTGGGAGAACGGCAAGAACACCACCGTCGAGAAGGAGATCGTCACCATACACGGTAACTAATGTCAACGGTCAAGCCGAGCGGCTGGGAGAACGGCAAGAACACCACCGTCGAGAAGGAGCTCGTCACCATACACGGTAACTAATGTCAACGGTCAAGCCGAGCGGCTGGGAGAACGGCAAGAACACCACCGTCGAGAAGGAGCTCGTCACCATACACGGTAACTAATGTCAACGGTCAATATTATTTCACCCTGTATGTACACTTAAATACGTAATAGTACATTAGATATATATATTGTAATGATATCGGTTATACCTAGTGATTTAAATAGTTATGTTAATTTTAATAACAATAAAGAAACTATAGGTCTATTGATATTGTTAATGTATAGCTTCCAGCTAATTAATTTGTATATTTTAAGACCGTTTGTTTCTAAATAAATAAAAAAAAAAAAAAATTATTGGAGAGGCCGGGAAATTGCAATTCGTGGATAAGTTGATTTTGTCGGATGAAGCGAACCTGAATCCGACAATAGAGACGATTCCACGAATTGCCGTTCCCGCCGAGGCATATATAGTGCTATTGTTGCCGACGCGGAGAATGGTGGGGGGCGCGGCAGGCGCGGGGCGCGGGGAACGGGGAACGGGGCGCAGGGAACTGGGCGCGGGGAACGGGGCGCGGGGAACGGGGAACGGGGCGCGGGGAACGGGGCGCGGGGAACGGGGAACGGGGAACGGGGCGCGGGGAACGGGGCGCGGGGCGCGGGGAACGGGGAACGGGGCGCAGGGAACTGGGCGCGGGGAACGGGGCGCGGGGAACGGGGAACGGGGCGCGGGGAACGGGGCGCGGGGCGCGGGGAACGGGGCGCGGGGAACGGGGCGCGGGGAACGGGGCGCGGGGCGCGGGGAACGGGGCGCGGGACGCGGGGAACGGGGCGCGGGGAACGGGGCGCGGGGCGCGGGGAACGGGGTGCGGGGCGCGGGGAACGGGGCGCGGGGCGCGGGGAACGGGGCGCGGGGTGCGGGGAATGGGGCGCGGGGAACGGGGCGCGGGGAACGGGGCGCGGGGCGCGGGGAACGGGGCGCGGGGCGCGGGGAACGGGGCGCGGGACGCGGGGAACGGGGCGCGGGGAACGGGGCGCGGGGCGCGGGGAACGGGGTGCGGGGCGCGGGGAACGGGGCGCGGGGCGCGGGGAACGGGGCGCGGGGTGCGGGGAATGGGGCGCGGGGAACGGGGCGCGGGGCGCGGGGAACGGGGCGCGGGGTGCGGGGAATGGGGCGCGGGGAACGGGGCGCGGGGAACGGGGTAGATGTCGCCGCACGTCAGCCTTCCGCTCTCATTTTGCATTTAGTTTTGTTATTTAATTCATGTACTTTTTTGTGTTACAAAGGTGTATTAAACGTACAGCCAAACTTTTATTTGGGCGCAAGCTTAAATAAGCTACAGCTTTTCTCCAAAAATGCGAGTAAATCAAATAATATTTTCAATAATCTTAAAACAGCGAGTATGTCAATAACCTATCAAGTTCCCACCCAACTTATTTTATTAAAGTATGTACACGGCATGACTCGTAGTGCCAGTTTCAATTTAGATACTTAAAATAATTAAAAACATTAGAATCGATCACAGTTTTAAATGTTTACTTTACAACAAGATTAAACGGGATTGAAATCTAAACGTATTTAAAGTTCGTTATGAATTTTATAACAATTTTTATTTCTTCGTTTCAAACTGTTTGAGACATTTTTAAAAACGTCACTGCGATCACTTAAAAAGTAAGAGTTTTGTCTATGACTTAAAAAAAACAGAAAACGCGGGAAAACTTTAGGCACACTACAAACGGGCGCAATTTGTCACACCAACTTGCAATAGTTGCAAAGAGACAGCCATACATTTCTTTCATTCTAACAAGTTGTTGTGATAAATTGCTAGGCCTTGAAACGTTCGAGCATTTGGCTGTTTGCAGTGATTTTAGTCAAAACATATGGTTAAAAGGTAAAAAAACTATACAGTAAAGGATTTTCATACATTTTCCTGGCCGCTGAAGCTGTACAATAATGACTTAATTTTCTAAATTTGCGCTCGGCAGTAACGAGGTACTTCACGGACTATTTTTGCTACAGTAAGGCGGACATTTCCGAGCATATTGGAGAAAATTATATTATTTAAATTTATTTTGCATGTTAGTAGGGTAAATCGCCAGCAACTGGCCACCGTTCAATAACTGGCCACGTTATACTAAATTGAATTCTATTATAGGCGAACAGAGTTTAATTTTAGCATGAGGGGAAGTGTGGCCGGTATAGCGTTGAAAATTTTCGGAAAAAATCGCGTTTCTTTCCAAACGGCTCGTTTTTTTCGTTTTGTACGGAAAAAACCCATGATTTTTTTCCGAAAAAAGCGATGAAAACGATTTAAACAGGTTTCAATCGGTTATTTTTCTTAATACTGGTGGATAGGTGAATGATTATAGACTCACTTTGACATTGACATCGGTGTCAGTTCAATTCAGTTGTCACAGTTGTGTCATTACGCTTATTGGTATTTTTTCTTTAAAAATCCGAAAAAAACGGAAAAAACTAAAATTTTATAAATTCCCGAAAAAATCAATTGTTTTTTTCCGAAATTTTCAACTCTAGGCCGGTAATGTAAACCTTATACTAAAATGAATTCTATTATAGGTGAATAGAGTTCACTTTTAGTATGAGCCCAGTTATTGAATAGCGGCCAGTTACTGGCGATTTACCCTATTTATAAACATTGCTATACTTAATCAAGAATGTGTACGCCATCAGGTAGGGTATAGTGCTACATATAATTAATTATTCATCACCAGGGCCCGTAACTTTCATGCCGATGACATCAATTTGACGTCACGCTGCATATAGGATGATCCCAAATAGTTTTATTGTAATTATTAATCATTAGTCGTTAATCATTTTAATCATGTACAAATTACTTCAAAAGTAACCTAGACACACGTGGCGTGGAATAATTAATAGGTACCTTCTTGATACGTGAAACGTAAATTAAACTATTTGTTTTGTTTTTATGCATACTTACTCGTACAATTGAAATCATACTCTATGCAGCGTGACGTCATGTTTGCGTCAACGGCATTATAAGTACGGGCTCTGGTGGTAACAATACCATTTAATAAAATGTACCTATGTATAAAAACAAAACAAATAGTTTAATTTACGTTTCACGTAACAAGTAGGTACCTATTAATTATTCCACGTGTGAATAGATTACTTTTGAAGTAATTTGTACATGATTAAAATGATTGACGACTAATGATTAATAATTTCAAATAAACCTATTTGGGATCACCCTATATGCAGCGTGACGTCAAATTAATGTCATCGGCATGAAAGTTACGGGCCCTGTTCATCACCACTGTAATCTGATTGACATATCGTCGGGTGAGACAAGCTAAAGTCACTACCAAAACTGTCACTGCTCTTCAAAACTTCGTATCTCGGGAGGTAGTCGATATCGAGATACGACCTTTGATTTAAGTAGGTATTTGTTACTTGGGGAATTTAAAAAAAAATGGCCGATTAAGGTTAACTAAAGTGATGTTTAAGTCACGTCTAACCTGTCGGTTTTGTTACTGAACGTAGGCGATTGACATTGACTGTCGGTTTTGTTACTATACTTGCTATCCTTAACTGTCCGTTTAAGGGTGCAATAATAATGAATATCCCCACTTAGTGAGTTTTGCTTGTTACCCGACGATATCATCATCATCATAATCATATCAGCCGAAAGACGTCCACTGCTGGACATAGGCCTCTCCCAAAGAGTGCCAAAATGACCGGTCCTGCGCCACCCGCATCCAGCGGACTCCCGCGACCTTTACCAGGTCATCAGTCCACCTTGTGGGACCCACGCCGCGCAAGCCGGTACGCGGTCGCCATTCGATAACCTTTCCGCCCCAACGGCCATCGGTTCTACGTGCAATGTGCCCCGCCCCGTGCACCTGACTATATACTCACAAATAAATAAGTTTTTATTGCCGACTGTACTTTTCTGCATACCATTATCAACTACTCCTTGAGACGATTCTAACGACCCCAAACTCGATGGGGTTGTGTCGTTTTATTGCGGAGTTCCTATGGCCACCTTCCAGCTCCAGCATCAGATCAGCTCCATGTCATCATAATATTGCATTGTCATGCGATATACATTATGCTTGCATTTCAGCTCAATTGGATAACAGGAAGTGACTGAAAAATGGATTGCAGCATAATAATATATAAAATTGACGGACATACTTACATATTTACATACTTACATACGAACAGTGCAAGTTAATATAAAGCTTGTAAAAACATTGAAATTTGTAATGTTCCCTATTGAGAAGGCTGTTTGTGTTTTCCCTTAGGTATACCGTACAGCGAGCACTCCAGCTTCTCGGAGCTGGTCCGCTTCGTCAAGTTCCTGAAGCCGCGACAGGTCATCCCCACCGTCGACATCTCCGGCGGGATCAAGGCTGTGCAGGTCATTTTACAATACATAAGGTCTAGCTTTTTGACGGCTCTAGCGAAGGTTCATTCGACCTTAGGGTGGGTTGCAAGTTGCAACCATACCGTCTGTAAAGGTGGGTCCACACTTGTGACGTGACGACGGACCGGACTACGTGTCATCGTACAGGCCCCGTTGCATGGATGGCCTTATCACGCGATAAGTGACAAGATAGAGCATCCGGCCCTGGCTGACACCGTTCGATAGAACATGACGACGCTCTTATCCTGTCACTTATCGCGTGATAAGGACATCCAAGCTACGGGGCCAGGACATGTTACGCTAAATGTGGACGGTCTAACCTAGATGGAATGGAATGGTTTGAATTGTACATCAGCTTGTGACAGACACTGTTCCGACAGTTTTGTGAGACCCAGCTAATGTACCCATGTTTATATACTCTGTTTATTAAATAAATGTAATAATAATAATAATTGTTCGCGTAACGAAGGTCGTCCACATTATCTGGGGTACTAAATTAATATCATAAACTTATTGTTAATTCTGATACAGACCTTATATCGAATATAATTGATAATATTTTACAATTTTGGATTTTTTTTACTTTTCATTTAGTGACATTTAGTTGGTAACCGTTTAGGTACTAATTGGTTAAAATCTGCAATTTTAAAATAATTATTGTGTAAGATTATTAATATTATATTGTAGAATACCATTTGACATGTAAAAGTGCCCTTGTGGCCTATTTGCAGAATAAATAATTGATTTTGATTTTTGATTTTATCGGTACAGACACGTGTACGTGATACGGTCACGGGATAATGTTCGGTAAATTGTCACAAGTGTGGACCCACCTTTACGCGGTATCCTTTAAGATCACTTGACCCGATCACCCAGGTGATCCTATTGTACGCCATATCCAGCACGATCCCCTGGGTGATTTTAGTGGACAGAATTATATCCAGTAGGATACCCCATCGCAGGGACTGCATAACCGAAAAATACCGGTATTCTATTTTAACGGTATGACGTCATATCGGTTGTCAAATAGCGGTTTCAGTAGCGGAACCTTTATATTTCGCTATCGAAATATAAAGGTACCTTTATTTTTTCCGGTACCGTAACCGCTTATTAAAGGTACCGATATATCGACCTTGGCCTGGCGTTATTGCCAAACCGCCGGCAAAGGCACTGCCGTTTTGTCTTTAAATGTTTAGTAGCCAATGCTTCCTCTGTAGAGTGCCAGCTCGCTTACTTTTCTCGATAACCTTTATAATACCGGTATTATAAAGGTTACGGTATCATTTAAAACTGATACCGCTAACCTTTATTTCAAAATAGTTACGGTACCGTTATGTTCGCGCGGCGCGCATATCCTTTACGACATAACGGTACCTACCGTAATGGAATACCGGTTGCATACCGGTATAACCGTAACCGAAATCAGTCCCTGTCCCATCGAGATGACCGACACAAGCCTGTTTCAGAGGGTTAACTATCTGAACCACTAAATTTCATTTCCCAACTGTGTGTGTGTCGTTTGTCCGAATTTTCATTTGTCGTAAAAGCCGTTTTTCTCTGAAGCCATGACATTTTCAGAATGATTATAAAACCAACCTAACCTAACCTAGTTAATGGGTTCTACGCGATTAGTTTAAAAAAAATATTGAAAAGCTTTTGGGTTTTCGGGATAATTGGCTTTTTGCCGAAATGAAAATTCGGACAAACCATCTTATCTTATCTAGGTGAGGGCCCTTTCGGATGCACTTCGACCCAGTGGGATCTTTTGTGCATTACACGGACAAACAATACAGTTAGAAATGAAATTTAGTTATTGCGATAGGTTACCGTTTCGTTTGCATGTATGGCAAACAATGGTGTTCTGGCAAATTCATTTGTACTTAGATATCCTTAGGCAACACATTACATAGGTAATTATTGCATTTTTATTTTTTTGTCTTAAGGCATTCACTAAGTCCGCCTTTTGTACTCTTTGTTTATGCAATATGAGCCTCTGGTAGACGGTCGCCAACACGCCCCTCCAACCGAGCGACCTTGGTCGGCACCGACCGCTGTAGTATTAAATTTTGCTCCAAACAACTGTCTACACGGTCGGTGCGGACCAAGGTCGCTCGGTCGGAGGGGCGTGTTGGCGACCGTCTAGCAGAGGCTAAAATTAAAAAAAAAAAATCTTTTGTAATTTCTAGAAGTACTTCCCCTGCCCCCTGGTGCAGCAAGAGGACGGACAAAGCCAGAGCAAGGTGACGGACTACTACAGCATAGAGGCGCGGCAGCAGGTGCCCGTCGTCACCTGACCATCTTAGGCCTTCTAGCCACCGCTCGCGATCCTAATCCAGACCCTCGACCGGCCATTGCTCCGTGGACAAATAAGTTATTTTCACAGATACAAAATCACGTGTAATTAGCTACATCTCATTATTCTACGGTGTATGTATGGGGGAAAGTTGGTCTTTGTAACAGGGACCGGTATTCTTTTCATAAAATACCGGTATTCGTTTTCGGTATCACGCTTATTATTTCATATTTTTGTATTCTAATATTTCAGCGTCATCAGCTAAATACAGTTTTGGAATTTAATTTTTATGAATACTGGTATAAATCTTTATACCGGTATCTTTATGTATACCGATATGAGTCTTTATACCGGTATTTTTGTGAATACCGGTATAAATGTAAACATGATTGCATGCGCAGAAGGGAAAATATTGGATTTGGATCGAAGGCGGTGTGCATCATATTTCGATGTAGGACACAGTATTATTATTATTCCGTAAGCTGCCATAACGAATCTGTGATTTTTGATATTCTATTTAGTTTTTAATCGTTTTGTTTGTAACAGGTTTGCGTTTTATTAGTAATAAAAATTGTTAAAATGTAGTTGTTTCTTTTCCATTTTAGAAGTTGTTGTTTCAAACAACACCGCCATAGACTATCAGGGAGGGACTAATAAAAGCATAAGTATCATCATCATCACTTTCAGCCCGTAATCAGTTAATCACCCACTGCTGAGCATGACGTTTTAATTGGCGCCGAAAAGATAAAAATAATGAGCAGAGGTCGGCAGGGGTGAGCTATTTTTACGTCATTAATGTCATGTAGTCGTGTCTTGTAGATATTAATATGGATAAGGTGCCAAAAATAAAAAATGTATTACAAAACGAGTCTTAACCTTTTTTAGGGTTCCGTATTCAAACGGGACCCTATTACTAAGACCCCGCTGTCCGTCTGTCTGTCTGTCTGTCTGTAGCGCTGTGTCGCTCGCGAACTCGCGACCCGTCCACCGACCTGGTCAACCCACCAGTGGGTGCACGGAATTTCTATTTACCCATGCACCCACTGCATTTTGGTTGGAATAAAATTAAGAAATATGTCGATACACTGCATCGATAGTTAAATTTTTAGATGAGAAATATATTCATTCCTTAATCATAACAGTTATGAAATCTTAGTTACGAACGTGGACGAAGTGCACGAATTCATATTATGATCGTATATTTCTCATCTAAAAATTAAACTATCGATGCAGTGTATCGACATATTTCTTAAATTTATTCCAGCCAAAATGCAGTGGCGGGTCGACCTGGTGGGTGGACGGGTCACGAGCGGTCTGTCCGCTGTCTGTCCGTCTGTCACCAGGCTGTATCTCAACAACCGTAATAGTAAGACAGTTGAAATTTTCACAGATGATGTATCTCTGTTGCCGCTATAACAACAAATACTACTTAAATAATGTCCTCCTTGTCGTATCCAACGACGGCAACCCTTACAATTTCCCCTTTTGTCGCATATGGTCCCGTTCGCAATTCGTCCCGATCGCAATGGGGAACTTGCATGGGACTTCAATTTCGAATAAATTGCACTCAATTGATGCGGATATACGTAAAAATATCATATCAAAACCCGGGACCTCCGGCTTTGTAGGCAGGGTCACTACCAACTAGGCTACAGGAGGCTCCCATACAACAAACGTGATTTTTTGCCGTTTTTATAGATAATGATACGGAACCCTTCGTGCGCGAGTCCGACTCGCACTTGACCGGTTTTTATGTATTCTACTAAATGGCAAAGAATAAGAGACGGGACCTCGAACAAGGTTTTGGATGACAGTGACATTCTGACATTGTCATTTGATTTTGACATGACAACTCATTCGAACTTTAGCTAGTTTGAAATACCACAATACCAATAAAAATAAACGCTAGTACGGAAGTAGACTTACCAACCTAACGAACGAGGACGATAGTAGGGTTGTAGTACTTAACGTTATCGCTATCGATAATATTAGAACCCAACGTTATCGATATCGATAAATTATGATTAGGGAAGTCGTTGGGCCCACTGCATGAACAGAAAATTGCTTTACAAAATCTAAAACTAATCTGATTTAGGTATGAAATAATAAAAGGAGAACAAATATTTCATACAGTTTATTTCACACTTATTTCCAAATCACAGTATATTTACAAAAATTCACCAATCTGAACACATATCTTTGCGGGTCGCAATGAATTCTTCTCGAACTAAGAAACCTCGCGCTTGTAGGTTTTATCCGAGTACCAACCGTTGTTTTGCATATAAGTTTATCTACTAGACAAGCAAGGGTAACGGTTGACAATAGGTGTCTAATACAATGTCAATCTTGACGCTCGATATCTATGAAGCATTTTCTTATAAATGAATAGACTTAACTGAAGAGGTTGATAATGAATGACCAATATAAAATATGTACCTATATGTATGATTAATCTTTATTTATTTTTCAATCAATTATTCATTCGGTAGAAACCTACTAGGGTACGATCTGTTTTTAAGTAAATACCTACTCTTTGGCTAATGTCAAACGTTCCCGCTCCGAAAACCCCGATGTTTGATCATAAGTAAATCAATAATGGCGCTGGATATTTCGTTATTAATACTTACGTGTTTTATTTTAAGATAATTATTAATTTAATTTCGTCAAAAACATTGTTTGTTTGACACACACATGTTCAAAGACTACAATATACATACTGAGATAGACAGGCAACTCGACCAAATTGAGAAGGCATTTAATGCTTGCGTACAGCAGGCGCCATCTCTTCTGCGATATTAAAACTTTTCTGTTAAAACATACAAAAAGTGCGTCGGCCGCAGGGTTTGAACTTCGGCTCATCGACTCCAAATACCGCCGTCTTAACCCCTTTTTTTTTTTTTTTTTTTTTTTGTCGGTGTAAAAATGCTTTACGCATACCCCCGGCCTGGGGAAGGCTATTTCGGGGTTATGTGGGACTCTCTCCTCCCGCCGCCATCCGACTGATGGTGACTGGAGGAGCATACCCACCAAAAACACACCGGCGTCACCCGCATTGCCGTTAAGGGGGCGCCATGGGATCGCGAACATTCTAACCACGGCACCCCCCGGCGGTCCCGGCTTCTACTCGTGCCAGGACACCCGCGCCAAAGGAGGGGAGGGTCAGGACGCTTGACCCTCCCCCCCGTCTTAACCCCTAGTCTATGGATGTATAATGTCAACACGGCGAATTTTGAAATACCTTGACAGCCTAAGCCTAGCAATCGCTGCAGCTTCAAAGAGTTCGCAAGCTATCAAGAAGGTGGCACTGTTTTCAATAAGACACTGGATTTGCATTGAGTTCTAAGTTCGCATAGCATGCACATGTTTTCTCGTGAAGTTATAATATCCATGGTAACCGGCCAAAGTCACCATGACAAAATGACAGACAGAGAAACAACGGAAGTAGGAGATAGCATGAGTCCGCCATTGCAATATCACAGATAGAAAACTTGTCACTTGTCAGAACTTGTCAGATTTGATCTGAATTTGAGCAGTTGGACGTCATTCATATTTTTGTTCCTAGTTGCGCTACACTCGTAGATAGAGGATATATAGATGGCGACCTAGCGTATACCCAAAAGGGACGATGGTAAATTAACCATACTAAATTAAGAAGTATCAGAAGCTAATACAGTCTTGACGTCTAATGTCAGTTATAATTTAGTCGTATTATATCGGTGACGTCATGGTGGTGTCAGTTTCAGTACAAATTTTGACAGGTGTGGTGGCAAACAAAAAATCCGTATACGCGATGAGGGACAGAAAATATGACACTGTATCTCGTTCCCACTTGCGGTATTGCCTATGCATACATCTTTGTCACTCATGTGTGTATTTGTGGGTGACTCCCTCTATCTATTCTACCTCTATGACTACACTGGATTTACCAACTTCAAAACATTACATTTAATATAAACGTATTCATCGAAATTAGTTTTCAAAGCAATCGTTTGTGATACATTGGCATTGAAAACGATAAAAAGGGAGATTGATAATTTGATGTGGCAACAATTTCTGTATCTGTCAGTGTCAAATAATTAGAAGTCGGAAAATTCATTGATTTCACGAAAGAAAACATTGTTTTATTCAACATATTTTTTCGAATATTTGGAATAACTATTGCGTATAGTTAATAATGGGCAACAAGGGCTTTATTCCGTTTGTCAAGGACTTCTATAACGATCCCTTCAAATGGTGAGTAAACATAACCTCAATTTTGTAATGTGCGTATTTCAAAATGTAAATTAGCATAGAAAACTTAAAGATGCCTGGCTGTTACTTTATCAATGCGTCTATTTTTATCTAATTATTCATTATTTGAAATCCTGAATGATCGCATACCTTTGAAGTAAACTGTAAAATGAAATTGACGATTGCAAGTGCATTATATATATAAATCAATATTACATGATACAGGTTACAGAATCGGAAGAACCTTACAAAAATCAACTTAGTCCCAAACAAAGCTTGTATTATGGTTACTAGACGACAATATACATATTTACATATAGATGAATACATACTAACAAACCATCCAAGACTCAGGATCAAATATTTGTGTCATAATATAACATTCATAGTGCTTGGGTGTTTTTAGGGTTCCATACTCAAAGAGTGAAACGGGACCCTATTACTAAGACTCCGCTGTCCGTCTGGTCACCAGGCTGTATCTCATGAACCATGATAGACAGTTGAAATTTTCACAGATGATGTATTTATGATACAGCTATACTATAACAACAAATACTAAAAAACAGTATAATTTTTTTTCATTTACAATCTTACACAAATCGACCCAGTCCCAACCTAAGCAAAGCTTGTACTATGGGTACTAGACGACGATTAACATATTTATATAGATAGATAAATACTTAAATACATAAAAAACATCCATGACTCAGGAACAAATATTTGTGCTCATCACACAAATAAATGCCCTTACCGGGATTTGAACCCGCGGGACCTCCGGCTTCGTAGGCAGGGTCACTACCAACTAGGCTACAAGAGGCTCCCATACAACAAACGTGATTTTTTAATTGTTTTTATAGATAATGGTACGGAACCCTTCATGCGCGAGTCCGACTCGCACTTGGCCCGTTTTTTTTTGTTAGTGAAAGTGTGTTTCGTTTTGTTATACTTAGTTGGCATTTTAGTTATACAAAATATAGTATAATATCTTTACATTCATCAGTAGCTTGCCCTTATCTCACCTATGATCTATTACCTTGCCTCACACATTAGGGCTCTTGACATTATACATGTTAAAAACTTTCTATAGACCATACCTGTATAGTTTTCATACAAATTAACTAGGTATTTAGGTTTTCACTTATTCATACTAATATTATAATATTAAGAGGTACGGCGCGGCGGTGAAATTGTAGCTTTGTCAGTAATTTTTTTTAAATATTAAAAGTTAGAAATTGAGTGAATTCCATATTATTAATGCCCATGATTATTATTATTATGTATCTCCTGTTTAAATTCACGGGACAAAGCCCGGTCCTTTGGAAGGCGTGCGTGGGGATATAGATCCAACACGTAGAGGCCCTTTGGAGACGAAGTTTAATGTAATGTAATACACCTGCTAGAACCCATTCACTGGTACATCGGTAGATACCCGTGAACCGGTTCCAACAGGCGTTGGGACTATTGTGGGTTATATGGATAGAGAACGGGTTCTATGGTGATGAGATTTGGGTGGATTATGAAACTGGGCTATTGCAAAAAGGTCCGGACACCTGCCATAACATTGTTATACACAAAGTTATCGAGGCAGGCGGTGACTAGCCGCTCATTAGATGGGCCCCTGAAAGCGTCGTCGTACAGACGGCCAGGAGCAACACCGGGTGAGCGGCTCAGGGGTGTCGAGAGGTGGTGCTACGCTTTCTCCGAAGTTACTCGCGGCGTTATGCCCTTTAACACTTCCACCCCTGGAGCATATAGCTCTGACGACTCCTCTCTGGACGGCCAATGAAGGCAAGCCAGAGCTGAGAGTCCTGCGGGCCCCCTTAGGGTTCCACTCCGACCGACGAAGACACGCCGGAGACGGAGGCCCTGACCGACTCTCGGGAGCACTCGGGTCCGTGGGGTCGTTACTCCCCAACAGCTCGCCACAAGCTGCCCTGCGGGCTTATTATTATTATTATTCTGGTAGTGGCTTTCGGGCTGTCAAAGCCCTTATATCACTGCGACCATCGCTGATCTATTGTGATCGCCACTTCAGTACAATTTGAAAAGCCCTTACGAGTTACGTCACATTCATGGCATGGATATTTCTCAAATTTGTCTGCAATTTGTTTTCCAAGTTGTAGTTATTTAGACCTATGTTTGTGATTTTTTTCTATAGAGCAAAAGTTAGGATTTGAATAGCTAAAGACTGTACATACACAATAAAATCCGGGCGCACCTGATCTAGTATATGTTTCTACCAACTGCTTATTAAGAAACAACACTTTTTAGGGTTCCGTAGCCAAATGGCAAAAAACGGAACCCTTATAGATTTGTCATGTCTGTCCGTCCGTATGTCACAGCCACTTTTTTCCGAAACTATAAGAGCTATACTGTTGAAACTTGGTAAGTAGATGTATTCTGTGAACCGCATTAAGATTTTCACACAAAAATCTAAAAAAAACATTAAGTTTTAGGGGTCTCCATACTCAGAACTGAAACTCAAAAACAAAATTTTCATCAAACCCATACGTGTGGGGTATCTATGGATAGGTCTTCAAAAATGATATTGAGGTTTCTAACATCATTTTTTTCTAAACTGAATAGTTCTATATCTAAAAAAAATATATGATGTACATTACCATGCAAACTTTCAACGAAAATTGGTTTGAACGAGATCTAGTAAGTAGTTTTTTTTTAATACGTCATAAATCGTAAAAAGCAATTCATTTCACGGAACCCTTCATGTGCGAGTCCGACTCGCACTCGGCCGCTTTTTTTTTAAATAATCCATAGATATAATACTTAAAAATAAAAATACAATCCTATCAGAATGTACGAGCAAGTATGAGTTTTTGTGTTATGCATTCCAACACACTTATAATTTTTTGTGCAACATTATTTGACAATGGTCGTTCACTTTTTACTACAATACCACTATCATATTTACATTATAACAAGGTGTTTTACACTTTTAAGAATATAATTTGACCAAAAAGTTACATTAGTTGACTGGTTTCTACTTGGGGTAGCCAGCAAAACTGTCCACTTCAAGCACTTTACACACAATGTATTTGATTGAATTTGAATGTAGGTATGTATGACAATTTAATAAAGCATAGAATAGCTCTTCGAACACTTCCAAAAACCTAAATATCAATAATTTGGAGGCAGAAACCTACCAAAGACTGTCAGAATTTGCTGGTAAAAAAACAATAAGTATGTTGGAATATATAACGGAAAACCTCACACATGCTCAAATATTTTAAGATTGTACTTTTATTTTATAGTGTTACATCTATTAATTATTAAAAAAAAGTCATATTTCTTAATAAGCAGTTGGTAGAAATATATACTAGATCAGGTGTGCCCGGATTTTATCGTGTACAGTCCTTATAGTTCCTTGAGAACGGCCTCAAGATTGCTAATTAAATTTAGGGCAGCCGTATTATGATACAAACAAGCGCTACGACTTTAAAATTCCGTTTTCTGAACCTACGTCGGCTTAAAGCTGGAAACGCACTGACAGCGGTGGCGGAGCGGCGCGGCGCGGAGGCGGTAGCGGTTGTAATGTTCGAGCTAATACGAAAGGGTCCGCACAGAATACCGCGCCGTTCTGTGCGGATCCTTTCCTATTGATATATTAGGTCCTTACCTATGAAATTGGCGGTTTTTTCACAGATATTATTTTATACGTAATTTATTCATTTCTATTGCAACTTCCAAATTATTTTTTAAGAGGGCGCTCGTTTTTTGGTCAGGAATAAGCGAGAATGACGGATTTTTGACGTTGTAATTCTAAGAAACGGAGAGCTTTTTTTAGATCCCGATTACTTATTTGCATAGGTAAACTCCTCATATTGGTCCTAGCCGCCTCCAATTTACGAAGAACTGAATACTTTAACCGAAAATACCCGATTACCGACAGTAGTTTTCTGAAGAGAGCGCAGAGTCATAAGTTTGAGCCCCTAATATTCCATGATGTTATATGAGAACCTACTTGTTTTATTCTATTTTCACTAGCGTAATATGTTGCCATTGCTACTAGCCGCCTCGAATTTTCCTTATTCTGCACGTATATATATGTAAACTGTTCTCAATTACACCATATTTGTCAACAAAATCTTACTGAAAACTCGAGGATTTTCTCATTATTGTTGAATTATTTGTGTATTGAATCTTACACAACATTAAAGTTCATGCTTGTTCCAACAAGATCCAGTCCAAAAAATATAAATTTAGTCAACATTTATATTTATAAATAATTATTCAAAACTAGTATAAATTTACCGTCGCGCGGGAATATATCTCAGTACCGGCTGAATAGCCCTCCGAGACAGACGTGTACTCTGTTTATTTGTGGCTATTCACGAAGCTAACCGGCCACTCTTCAGATAAAATAATATTATTTTGATCTCCGACTAGGCATAGTTGTTACAAACCTCGGGGTCAAACTATACTGGGGATACATTCGTGAGGCAAATCGAGACAAGTTATGAATTGCATAGCTATCAGATATGACGTAGTGTAGCGAAAAGGCTCAAACCCACAGGATATGTAACATTTAAAATTGAACCTTCTACCTAAAACAAAAGTCATACATTTCAATGGTGATATCTTGTGGGTTGGATCCTTTTGTTTAAACTACGCGTTCTATAGTCAATTATTATTGTACGAGTGATCGTGATACTTGATAGATTTAATTTATTTACTTGTTACTATCAGTACACCTTGTGGAGGGTCCGCTGCAGTTTCCGGTACGTAGTCGCCTCTCGAGAACCTCCCCGCCCCAACGGCCATTATGATTAGTTAGTATGTATGTATGTATGTATGTTAGTTTGGGCGAAATCTTCAAATTAGGTACAATTGCGTATCTTCGGTGACAATGCCATAATATCATAGAGCTGGTCTGATGATGGAGTCGGAAGGTGGCCATAGCAACTCCTAAACTCAACAAGATAAAGCCATCGAATTTGGGCTCATTAATTTGGTCATGGCACGGCAAGACTTTGGTGCTGGATGATTTCCAGAGTCTGATAATGGAGCTGGAAGGTGGTCATGGAACTCCTAAACTAAACTAGATAAACCCATCTAGTTTGGGCTCATCTGTTTTGTCTTGGTAAACACTTTGGTGATGGATGATTTCCAGGATCTGATGATGGAAGTTGGTCATGGGAACTCCTAAACTAAAATAGATAGACCTATCTTGTTTGGGTTTGTGTGATTTGTCTGTACAAGTACCCACGAACCAGCGACATAATATGCAGGGTTATTGAAAATAACAAGATGAATAAAAAACATTTTTAAAAACAAGCTTATATGGCGTTTGTTAAGTACAGCACGATCCTACCTTGCATTTAGTTATTATTTTCGTTTATATATAATAATAACACACACCGGGGGTTTACACTGGAAAGGGAGATTTTTACGTGGTTTTATTACATTTCCGAGTCATCATCATCATCATCATCATCATATCAGCCGAAAGACGTCCACTGCTGGACATAGGCATCCCCCAAAGAGTGCCACAATGGCCGTTCCTGCGCCACCCGCATCCAGCGGACTCCCGCGACCTTTACCAGGTCATCAGTCCACCTTGCGGGGGGCCTACCCACGCTGTGCCTTCCGGTACGTGGTTGCCACTCCAGAACCTTTCCGCCCCAACGGCCATCGGTTCTACGTGCAATGTGCCCCGCCCACTGCCACTTAAGTTTAGCAATTCGGAGGGATATATCGGTTCCCTTGGTTCTGCTGCGGATAGCCTCATTTCTGATGCGATCGCGCAGGGAAACTCCCAGCATAGCCCTCTCCATTGCCCTTTGAGTGACTTTGAGCCTTCTTATGAGGCCTATAGTAAGCGACCACGTTTCCGTGCCATATGTCATCACTGGCAACACACACTGGTCAAAGACTCTCGTCTTGAGACACTGCGGAATATTGGACGAAAAGATGTGCCGTAGCTTCCCGAATGCTGCCCAGCCGAGTCGGATTCGACGATTGACCTTCCCTTCGACATTTCCGAGTATCACTCTTTATTTCGAAATAAATGTTAAAAAAACCGGCCAAGTGCGAGTCGGACTCGCGCACGAAGGGTACCGTACCATTATCTATATCTAAAAACGGCAAAATATCTATATCTAAAATCACGTTTGTTGTATAGGAGCCCCCTGTAGCCTAGTTAGTAACTTGGTAGTGACTCTGCCTACGAAGCTGGAGGTCCCGGGTTCGAATCCCGGTAAGGGCATTTATTTGTGTGATGACCATAAATATTTGTTCCTGAGTCATGGATGTTTTCTATGTATTTAAGTATTTATTTATCTATATAAGTATGTTTATCGTCGTCTAGTACCCATAGTACAAGCTTTGCTTAGTTTGGGGCAAAGTCGATTTGTGTAAGATTGTAAAAGAAAAAGAAACAAATAAAAACTAAAATAAAAATAAAAAGATGTATTCTGTTTTTTAGTATTTTTTGTTATAAATAGCGACAACAGAAATACATCATCTGTGAAAATCTCTATCTTTCACGGTTCATGAGATACAGCCGGGTGACAGAAGGACAGACAGGCATTCAGACAGACAGACGGACAGCGGAGTCTTAGTAATAGGGTCCCGTTTTACTCTTTGAGTACGGAATCCTAATAAGTGACATAGGTTTTAGGCTCAGAACATAAAAAAAGGGAGAAGTGCCGTACTGCTTAATTCCAACCAAAACCGATGTCCCCAGTTTTCTCCCACCGCAGCGCCCATAGGCACACACATTGAACCGTGTAAAAACAAAGACTCGGGCGTTGCCAGTGAGTCTACGGCAACATGCAAACAAGGGCTGTGATTGGCTTAAACGCACTACACTAGGGGGGCGACAAACGTTAAAATTATGTTTTATCGACATTGATATTAAAATTAATATTATGTTATGATATTGATAGGTAACAACTTCAACAACATGGTAAGTTTATGTGGTGGTATTTAAACTTTTAGCTACAAGTTTAAATAACACGGGTTGTTAACTTACCATAAATCGCAAAAGTAAAAAATATTGACGAATACCTACAGAGTAACATAAACGGCTTTTTATAAGTTCGTGTTCACATACATTTAAAACTCTGGTCACATCGATATTTTTGACCTGTAGGTACCAGGCCGATCCGTATCGCATTTTGGCGCGAAATAATATGTCCATTACTCATATTACGAGATTTAAGGCTAAGGGCGAGTATCCACCAAAGATGTGCGGAGATGTGTTACCATACATTTTACACCTAGGTTTCAAGCAAGCGAGGTGTCAAATATTCGAAAAGTGTACGGCTCTTATTAAGTGGTTGGAAACATTTTTCTTGAAAATGTTACGAACACATTAACTCTTCTCTGTACAGGAAACCAGTTAGGACCTCTGCCAGTAGCATCTATCCATTTTTTTAGTACCTACTCGGATTCTTTGGAAAACTGTAATAAGAAACCGAGATTTCTTCTTCAATTATCACATTTCAAATGAAAGTAAAAAATACTCATTTAAAATAAATTATTGGTAATAATATCACATTTTAAGTTGTTCTGAAGCCATTTGCAACTAAATTATATACTTGTATATACAATTTTAATATGTCTATTTACCGTTCATACTGCAACTTAGTGAAAATCTTATTAGTAGGTACCGTAAACATTTTGTGCCTTTTAATCTTATAAGTATGTTATTAGTTACCTTTAAGATAGGCACCCAACCAAAACAAGTAATTAAATAAAATAAAACAGCGAAAGTAGTCGAAATAAAATAACTAGTATGATATCGTACTTCTATTTTATCGATTACGCGTAAATTGTAACTGCACTTTGGCACCGCTCTAGTTTGCGACGCCAAGCAGCGGCCGTACCACAAAAAAATTCAAGCATCGTCCATATCCATAGTGGTTTAATACATTGCGCCGTGGTTTACTGTATTGAACATTCAATGTACAACGCATAGAACAAAAATATGCTTTTTCGTTCGATATGTTAGTTCGATCCCGAGAAATGAGGCGGCGTTGCGTTTATTTATTAAAATATTAGTTTTTACTGACTTAAGTGAAAATACTAATACTCACATTTATTTATTTATTTATTATTTATTTATTTATTGAACCATAAAAATGTGCAACATGACAGTATTAACCAAAGCGTTACAGCGATTCAACTTAACCTAAATTACTAAACAAAATCAAGTACCTACTAACTAGAAACTAAAACTAAAAACAATCCATGCGTCTCTCTAACACCCTCTTACATTCAGTCATCAGTCGCGACATCCCTGTTACAAACACATCACACTGCGGTGATGCTGCGAGCACGGAGTTGAGGAGAGCAGTCGCGCGAGGTATGGGCGAGTTTCGATACAGGTTCGTCCGCGAGGTCGCAATCGCCAAGAG
This sequence comes from Epinotia brunnichana, assembly GCA_963854355.1. Classification (NCBI taxonomy): domain Eukaryota; kingdom Metazoa; phylum Arthropoda; class Insecta; order Lepidoptera; family Tortricidae; genus Epinotia; species Epinotia brunnichana. The sequence goes on along the minus strand of OY977954.1, from coordinate 1,368,253 downwards.
AGGCACTCCAAGGCGCTTGTTCCGATAATCGTTCGGCACATTGAATTTGAGCATCTTTTCCACCAGATTAATGCTGTCAATTTTACTTGTTATGACATTTAAAATGAAACTGAGTAAACTTAGGTTTCGTCGCATTTCTAAGGAATCATACCCCAGGTGACCCTGTAGAAAGCGTGTGGGGTATAAGAATGGATAGAAGAATTGTTTCTTTTCTAAGAGAGGCACTCCAAGGCGCTTGTTCCGATAATCGTTCGGCACATTGAATTTGAGCATCTTTTCCACCAGATTAATGCTGTCAATTTTACTTGTTATGACATTTAAAATGAAACTGAGTAAACTTAGGTTTCGTCGCATTTCTAAGGAATCATACCCCAGGTGACCCTGTAGAAAGCGTGTGGGGTATAAGAATGGATAGAAGAATTGTTTCTTTCACATGTGGTGCGTGACTCCACCATTTATGTAGGTTTTAGATTCATTCCTATTTTTGCATGTAACCACGCTACAATTCGGCATTTTGAGTAAACGTGGAAAAACATTTCAGATTCACGGCAAATTGCGACTAACATGCGGTGGGCAGTGACATGCCCATTTGGCCATGTCGCACCGACACGCGCCAAGCCCCCGTTTCATATCTATTCCTTTTTATCATCTGAGGTTTTAGGCTTTTGAATAAAATCACGCATTAATTAATTGTATTCTAGATAAAAAGCTGTGTTTGTATAATTTATAATTTTCAGTTCCTTTGGTAAGAAACGGACATAGCAATTTCTATGAAGGGCAGTTTTTTTTTACTGTCCATAACAAAAAAAAAATTCTTCAAGAAATGAATACGTCAGTACCCAGTAATTTCCTAGTAGTGGGTCGACTGGTATAATTTCATTACATTACTATATATAAATAAGACTCAGATAACATGCAAACTATTAATATCCGTAAAACAAATCATTATTCTTATTACTGACAACTTTAAAACTCGTTAGTTTATTTTATACTAAAAAAACGAAACTAAATATACTTTGTCATATCATAGTATTTTAATACAAATAGAAAACTTGTGCTCAAAAATCAAATACTTACTTTATTCAAGTTATCTAACTTCGCTAACATGATGTTCTAGAACATCATGTTAGCGAAGTAATACTTACCACTTTTTAGTGCAAGTATCAATATCGGTCACGGAGTGAATTCCAACGGTGCGCTATACAGCTATTTGCATCGGCAAGCTCCGTGGTTAGTTCTATCCCGATCGCACTTACATATAGCTAGAAAGGGACGGCACCCGCGGCTGGTGCGATCTCGCTGTGCATGTGGGGGTTAGGTACGTTTGTGTGGGTGGTAGTAGTATTTACACACACAAACGCACTACGCGTGTCAAAATACCGAATTCTGAGCGAGCGTTTTTTTGAAGAGCACTCTTAATTTCATTATTAGACTATGTAACAAAGGTTATAAATACAAAAAATAGGTTTGAATTTTTTATTTAGTGTTTCAAATTAAAGCTTGAAAACCGCCCTTTTCATGTGCTGCCGGTTAAAGTGTTTCAATTACGTATAGTTTTATGATGCGAACTATTTTTAAGGAATGAAGATATGTGTAAAGTAGCTTAAAAGTTTTCTATATTCCTACCAAAATTTAGTTTGCTTTGAATTTGACATTGCTGAATAATCCGCAAAATTCAATGTATGAAAATCACAGTTTTCATAAAATTCTCCATGGGGGTGGTGTTGGTGTGTGTGTGCACGTCGCAGCTTTACTGTGTTATTTTTCAGCGGGCTGATTTATTATTTAATCTGTTTGCAACCTAGTTCTTAAAATCTGAGACTAATTGTGCAACATTTACAATCTTTGGTAAAGCTAAGTTTTTTTTAATAGGCATTTACTTCTACCTAAACATTTCAGCCGACATCCCCGTGTGGTGTCGGGTTAGAGTAGCACCACCCCATCTCTTCCTGTGGGAGTCGTAAAAGGCGACTGAAGGATAGGGTTATAGTGTGTTGTGGATAACAGGCTGGCAACCTGCAGTTACAGTTTTCTTTTTTTTACCCTAATATTACTGCACTTGCAAACTTAATATATACCTTAATTAACAATAAATGAATAACAGTAAAGCTTAACACTTAATTTACTTTCAATCCTGTAAAACGGTAAAACTTGAACTTGATACAATGGCTCGACCTATTAAATACTTACAATGACTAGTTTTATTTTTCTTTTTGTTTTTTATTGGGTAGTGTGTGCGTTCGTCACCGATAAGCCGGTGACGAAATATAACTTTAGAATTTCTTGAGATTTTTGCTACGCAACGAGAACAGTGTAAGCCCTCACCAGAGTTATGCCTCTAAACGGCGAACTCAACTGGAAGCGGGTGGTGACTTCCTATCTTCTTAATTGCCCTACTAAGCCCTCACCTGAGTATGCTTCTCTGAACGGCGTGCTCAACTGGAAGCGGGTGGTGACTTCCTATGTTCTTAATAGCCTTAATAAGCCTTCACCTGGGTTCTCTGTCCCTTGGGAGAGCTCAACTGGAAGCGGGTGGTGACTTCCTATCTTATCAAAAGCCTTAATAAGCCTTCACCTGGGTTCTCTGTCCCTTGGGAGAGCTCAACTGGAAGCGGGTGGTGACTTCCTATCTTATCAAAAGCCTCACTAAGCCTTCACCTGGGTTCTCTGTCCCTTGGGAGAACTCAACTGGAAGCGGGTGGTGACTTCCTATCTTATCAATAGCCTCACTAAGCCTTCACCTGGGTTCTCTGTTCCTTGGGAGAACTCAACTGGAAGCGGGTGGTGCCTTCCTATGTTCTTAATTGCCTTACTAAGCCTTCACCTGGGTTCTCTGTCCCTTGGGAGAACTCAACTGGAAGCGGGTGGTGACTTCCTATCTTATCAATAGCCTCACTAAGCCTTCACCTGGGTTCTCTGTTCCTTGGGAGAACTCAACTGGAAGCGGGTGGTGACTTCCTGTAGCCTTAAATCCTAGACTATGTGCCTATAAGACGCGTATCTCTATATTCTGGTAATCCGTGTAAAAATTAGTCGTAGTTCTCGCTATAACTATTTTACTTTTTATAACTGTACGTTACCCTAAAATCAACCATGTAATGGTTAGCAACATTTGCTACTGGAGCATCGCACAAAAGTAAGTGTGCGTTTCTCTCTCTATAAGGAGTTACTCTACTATTCTAAAAGTGGAAGAAACAGCTTGAACGATATGCTAGTATGATAGATGATGTATGAAAGTGTAAAGTAGTTCTCCTAGGAGACGGTGTACTGTAACGTATAACGTTAAACATAAATACCTACTGTAACATCTTACCAGAAATAGGTTTTAATAAACAAGTTTTATTTCTTAATTTATCTCGTTGCGTAACCTATTTTAATTTTGCCTTAAACATAGAAAACCTCTACTCATAATACTGTCTAGGCGCGGGAGTTTGGAACATTCTAGATCTGTGACGTAGGTCGACCTTCCGCTATTATGTTTTGCCCTCTGCGGCCGAGACCGCGAGCTCGAGCGCGATGGGTCGTTCAATTGCCACCCAGCTGCGACGCGGACAAGCCGCTGCGCACCTTTATTAAATAAAGACGCCGCTATTAAGCGGACGTACCTAATTTCTCAATCCGTGAAGAACTACGCTTACCTTTGAAGCCCGAGGCAGACGCTCCCCCAGGGAGTAAACAAGTTGGAGGCCCCTGGCGTGTGACGCTCTCCCGGCACTTACATCTACCAGCGCGTCCACCAACCACCTCGGACCATCATCGTCTCCTGCCATCCGCTGCGTACCGCGAGGGGAGTGAGGGTACCCGGAAGGACCGACCACCCCTCAAACAGACCTGGCATCTAGCCATAGCCCGACCTAGGCGAACGAACCGCTCTTAACTCATCAATAAATTCTTAACTACCATCTTATTTTCTAATTTTGCTCCTAGATAGGTACCCCTAGTTAGGGCTCCCTATCTACGTGACAACACACCGCCAATTTCATAGGTAAGAACCTAATATGTGGTGTAACTGATAACTCCATGAGTTCCAAGATACAGGCTCAGCCTAGGTTGGGACTCACCAGATATCGCTTTCCTATTATGTAACAGTGTCTTTTGTGTGATAAAATTATTCTTATTCTAATATTAGCTCGAACATTACAACCTGTACCGCCTCCGCGCCGCGCCGCCACCGCTGTAAGTGCGTTTCCAGCTTTATGTGCAAGACATAAAAGCGATCACGCTAACTAGGCTGATGGCCTAAAAATGTTTAAGAGACCCCGATGAGTGGTACTTCTCTCTGAAAATTGGTGGTATCTGAAATATATATAATAAATTGCCGAAAGAATTGAAAGATGAAAATAAAGAGACAGTTTTCATACGCAAATTAAAACAAATGTTACTTTCGAAAACCTACTACTCTTTAAAGGAATATTTAGATGATAAGTAAAACTAAGATATATAATTAATTAATACTATTTTTTGTATGCTGAATTATATGTACCTAAGTGTCCACCTTCTTATTTGCTGCGCCCAACAGGGTACATGATGTGATACCATACTTTATTTTAAGACCACCTGTATAAGCATTATGTGCAATAAATGATTGAGTATTGAGTATATATATCCAAAAAAAAAATTATGCGAGTGAATTAGTTCTAAAACTTGTGTTAATTTTATTGAAAACACGGCTAGACTAAATATTAATATTTATAGCCTTGATAACCTACCCATAACTTACACAAATAAACGTGTAGAATTATTTAAAACAAAACAACTTAGCAATATGATAACGAGCATGCACTGATTATTGTTTTACATTTCAGGTCAGTGGTAAAGAGCATCGGATTTTTCGCAGTCGGCGTCGTGATCGCGAGCGAGTGCACGGGCCTCGACCTCATGCCCGCCGTCCCGAATTAAAAAAAAAATACTAACCATAGACATTACTGTTAAGTTTAAGTAGAACACAATGTTACTTTTTAAATCTGTTTTGTTTTATCTGTTCGCGGGCGTTTTGTGCAAACCGAACTTTGTGATTGTATTGACGGACGACCAGGATGTTACAATGGGCGGTATGGTTAGTAAATGATACTGGAAATGTTATTTAAATAAATAAATAGTTTGAAACGAGCTGGTGTTTTATTTATTTCAGACTCCGATGAAGAATGTGAGGCGGCTTATCGGCGAGGAGGGCGTGACGTTTACTAACTCGGTGAGATGTTTACAATAAGTTGTTTTGGCTGTTCGCAACTAGCTCAAGTCTCCGATGACGTACAGTCAGCATCAAAAGTAGCTACGCAAACGAAGACCTCAAAAGTCTTTATTAGAAGTTTTGACGTCTTCGATTGCGTAACTACTTTTGATGCTGACTTTAGGTTGTGTAGGTAAAGACTATGACACACCTTACAATTTGTCACAATGCAACTTACATTAATTTGAATGATTGCTGTCTCATTCCGACTATTTTTTTTTTTTTTTTTTTTTTTTTTTTTTTTTTTTTTTTTTTATTTATTAATTACAAGACAACTATGAGGTCCACTGGTGTTATTTATTCTTAGTCTAGGTTAGTACTTAATGGTAAAAAGGGATTTGGTACGTTCAGTAAGTATTTTTGTCAAGGGACAATCAAACTTACCAGCTATCATTTTCAGGATACTGTTGCTGCTACCGCGCACTCTATTCAGGAGAGAAGCAGACTTTTTGCGCCAAACGGCGTCAAAACCGTCTGTACGCGCCTCGGCAAACATAAAAGACGCACTGCAGAAGCGCGGCAGCCGCAACAGCGCCCTGAAGGCATTATTAAATTGGATGCGCAGAGCATTGTATGCCTTTTGGGTATAATTGAACCACAGACTTGCCGAGTACAGTGATGTGCAATACGCTTTGAACAGCGTTATTTTCACGGTATCTGTACATCGAGCAAATCTGCGGGCCAACATGTTCGCCCGGACTGACAACGCCCTGCGTTCCATCTCCATATCTAAATCGTCCTTAAGGTCATCAGTTACCAAATGCCCAAGATACTTAAAGAAGAAGACACGTTTAAGAGTGATATTATTAAGTATTAAAGGTGGAACAAAACTTGGGCACTTGGTTCCCGCCTTAAAGACCATATATTCTGTTTTAGACACATTGTAAGTCAAACCATGAGATGATGCATATGACTCACAGATTGCAACTAGTTTTCTAAGTGCGCCGATTGAAGGAGCCAGGAGAGCCATGTCATCCGCGTAACTGATGTTATTGACACACACATCGTCAATAAAGCAGCCGACATGCGTGCTCCTGAGTTCCTCAATCAGCGCATTAATGTATAAGTTGAAAAGCAACGGTGAGCTCAATCCTCCCTGCCTCACTCCGCATTCCAACCTCCAGGGATCCGAAACCTCATCTGCCCATTTTACAAGATTCTCCTGATTCAAGTACCAAGACCTGAGAAGGGAAGTTAGTTCAGACGGAAGCCCTGTCTCCCGTAACTTCCGCCAGAGAATGTCATAAGAGACCATGTCAAAGGCCTTTGAGAGGTCCATAAAACAGGCGTAAACCGGAGTCTGCCTATCGGTATAATACTTGACAGTGTGCTTTAAACTAAGTATGGCAGTCTCTGTTGATAGCCCAGGTCGGAACCCGAACTGGGCATCATGTAACTTGACATACCGCATCAGATACGAGTTAAGCACACTGTCGAGTACTTTTGCTACTATTGTGGCTAATGAGATGGGCCTATAATTCGACCTGTCTGATACATCTCCTGTCTTGCTCTTGACAATAGGTACCACCAGTGTCTTCACCATATCCGGAGGCAGGTACGAGTGACTTAAGCAAAGGTTAAAAAGCATGGCGAGTACTCGTGGAAGGTGGGGACCGGCGTGCCGCAAGTGTTCCACGCTGAGCCCATCGTGCCCTGGCGACTTACCCCTAGTCATTTTGTGGATTGCATGGTTAACATCCTTGGCAACAAATTTAATATGGTAGTTATCTTGTCACCATGGGCATCAGCGCCGAACTCCCGACATGGCGGTCCTAATGGTGATTGCACTGCAAAGTGATTTCTAAATATATTCGCGATGTCACTCGGGTTTGAGACACCTGCGACACACACGGGTGTACTAGGCTTGGGATTCAATTTATTAGTACATTTCCAAAAAATTTTAAAGTCTGATTTCGAGTGAAGTGATGCTATCATGTCCATTTTTATTTGTTCTTGATGATTCTGGCACCACTTCAGCTTCCCTTTAAAAATCTTACGCGCTTGGCTCATGTCACCGTAGACAGAACCGCCAGTAGGTTTTCCGTGTTGCACCCACGTGTTGAAACTGAGCCTTGCAATCGCGTGAGCCTCGCTTACGTGCCTGTTCCAGCCCACCATGGTCTGTTTCCTGTTACTATTGTTTTTATTGCTGTAGGTGGAAATTGCAACCTTACATAAAATATTTGTCACATTCGAGTACAATTTATTTATGATATCTTTATCTTATAGCTGCCTTGTTGATTGTTATGACAACCCTAACTAGACGATAGAGCACGTGCTATGCGCTTGAGTGTGATGCCATGATTTGAGTTTACTAGCTGTCAAACTTCGATTTTGTTAGACAGAGGACCATCTGTACAAGTACTATTATTTATTCTGTAGTATAGATAATGCTCATCCCAACGGAATGAAAACAGTTGTTTTTAGAGGTCGTTTACATCAGCCGCGATAACGCGATATATAATAAATAATAAAATAACACAGTCGAAAATATGCGCCTTTGTGTATATATTACTGGCGACCCGCCCCGGCTTCGCACGGGTATTGTATGTATTATACTTATAAACCATCCTCTTGAATCACTTTAGGTATCTATTAAAAAAACCCGCATCAAAATCCGTTGCGTAGTTTTAAAGATCTAAGCATACATAGGGACAAACAGACTTTGTTTTATACTATGTAGTGATAACGTTGGTAAACAAACATTCGGCTCACCTGATTGTAGCCGATTACCGCAGCCTATGGACGGTTGCGAGTCTAGAAGAATCACCGACTGCATCGACGACCCTTTATTGATTCGAGGATTCGTTTTGTTGAGCTGTGCTGGAGGCAAATATGCATGTCCCTCACTACAACACAGATGGATGGTTGGATGTATGTGTTAGTAAGCTTTTCTTGGTTTATTCCTGCACCTGTTTACAACTTCTTCTAAAATTTCCTAGTACCATTGGGTGTCTGGAAGAGATCGCTCTAAAGCAGGGGTCGGCAACCTTTTAGCAACCAAGGGCCAAAAAGGAGCTAAAAAAATTACGCGGGCCGCACTTCTTAATTAATTGTGACTTTATCAGGCAATTCCAAAATTCTGAATTCAACGACCTTTACCAAGCGTGACCTTTACATACAGAACAGCCAGCGAGGCTCGCGGGCCGCAAGCAAGGGCCTCGCGGGCCGCATGCGGCCCGCGGGCCGCCTCTTACTGACCGCTGCTCTAAAGCGATAAGACCGCCTGTTGTTACCATTACTTATTTAATCTACTCCTGTATCATGTTTTTCTTATGTTGTCGTGCAATAAGGAATATTACTACTACTACGACACGGCATCTCGGGAGCACGGGCGACCTCATACCACAGTATATAAACCAATACAGTCAGTCGACGAAGCCGTCGTCGCAGGGCAATAGTGCGGGGTGTGAGGGGCGAGGGGCGAATAGGGCGAGCCCCAGCTGCATACATGTAGCTTGGGACATGACGTTGTCAAACCCGCAAACGTCAAAGGCGTCGGTCCACTGTTACTCTTACTGTGTACTGTGCTTATACTTTGAGGTCTTAGAGGTACCACCGTCCACCAAGAACACATACCAACGGAGTAAGTATAAGTAGTGGTGTTATTATGCCTGCGGCCTGCTCTTAGGTGGAGCTAATTACTCAGTTGGGCTTCTCCAAGTATTTATCGCACTGGCCTTCGGCTCGGGCGTGAAATACCTGCGATCTGGGTTTTTTTTGTTCTAAATTCTACGTGGGTTTACCGCCCTAGGTCTACAAGTTTACCTACTATTCTGCGAGGATAACAGACGATAATTTCAACTTGTTCGGCACACATACAGGTGATCTAAAAGCATACCTATTTAATTCACTTCCCAAGGTGTAAGTGTAAACTACACTCGCGTGCAATATTTTACAGTGCGTCAATTTCTAGAGAAATTCAAAACAACGTGATCCCATTTTTAGGGTTCCGTAGCCAAATGGCAAAAAACGGAACCCTTATAGATTCGTCATGTCTGTCTGTCCGTCCGTATGTCACAGCCACTTTTTTCCGAAACTATAAGAGCTATACTGTTGAAACTTGGTAAGTAGATGTATTTTGTGAACCGCATTAAGATTTTCACACAATAATCGAAAAAAAAACAGTAAGTTTTGGGGGTCCCCATACTCAGAACTGAAACTCAAAAAAAAAAAATCATCAAACCCATACGTGTGGGGTATCTATGGATAGGTCTTCAAAAATGATATTGAGGTTTCTAATACATTTTTTTTTCTAAACTGAATAGTTTGCGCGAGAGACACTTCCAAAGTGGTAAAATGTCCCCCCCCCCTGTAACTTCTAAAATAAGAGAATGATAAAACTAAAAAATATATATGATATACATTACCATGCAAACTTCCAACGAAAATTGGTTTGAACGAGATCTAGTAAGTAGTTTTTTTTAATACGTCATAAATCGTAAACCACAATTTATTTTACGGAACCCTTCACGTGCGAGTCCGACTCGCACTTGGCCGCTTTTAATATATATTATCATTAGATACGGACTGGCGGTGGCATTGTGGACAGAGTGAGAAATGGAGTCGTTATTATCTACAAACTTCTTATGATTGAATGAATAAATTCAAATATGAAATGATTTTTCTTATAAAATCCATTTCTCTTCTTACATTAAATTAACCAATATCTTTTACAAACTCAACATTAGCCATATACAACCTTCGTAAATTACTACAAATTGCACTTACTACTGCCTACAAATTGTGAACTATAGTTATGACAATAAAATTTGATGTTGTCATTTCAGACAACTGTTTGTTATATAGATAGGTATTTGTAAATGTAAGTAGGTATGTTTAGATAATTTAAAACAACACGAGAGAGGAAGCATAAATAAAAAATATGAATGACCCTCAAGAATCGACTATTTTGAAGTGGATTGAACCATTTGAAAATTGCTATAGTACATTCATTTTATAACATGGACACCGATTTAAATGAGCACGACGAAGAAGATTTCGAATCTCTTATCCCAGCCGCCATTTGTTGTTAAACATTGCAGTGGGCACTATATTATGCACTAAAACATGTAATTTAATTTTTCGGTCTAAAAAAATTTGGCACTACTATAAATTAAGAAAAATCATTTAGTCATTATTCACTCAATCATAAAATGTCATCCTATCGTTATTCCCGGTTGTGCCCTAAAGGAGCCTGGGGTCCGCTTTGACACCTAATCCCAAGATTTGGCATATAGGCACTAGATGTACGAAAGCGACTGCCATCTGACCTTCCAACACAGAGGGATAACCAGACCTTATTGGGATTATACCGGTTTCCTCGCGATGTTTTCCTTCACCGAAAAGCTAACGGTAAATATTCCATACATAAGTTCCGAAAAACTCATTGGTAGGAGCCGGGATTCGAACCCACGACCGCTGCTTGACAGCCGCATGCCTGAACCATTAGGCTACCGTAGCTTCGCTTAGTTTTTAATATTATATTATATTTTAACCTATTATAATATTATATTAACGAATCAAATTGATAAGTGCGTGTTGCTACTACCTATACACTACACTTGCAGCAAGTATCTAATCGGTGTAAACCGAAACGACCTTCACTGCGGGTTAGTATTATGTTACGACAATGCAACTGACAAGACAATACTAGGGGTCGATTCGTAATATTCGTTATGCATTCTAATTTTATTTCCATTTGTTGCGGGCGCTCATTGTAATCGTTCTCACTGTCGACGCGTGCCGAAGCGAGCGAAGCTGTTTTTCTAAGACTTCTTTTCTTGGCAAAAAATGTGGATATACTATACGGCAGACAAGACGTAGCCAGCCCAGTCCCATTTTCGTTCGAGACATATTAAAATTAAATTTAATTGTGTAACATTAGTCTCGAATCGACCCCCAGGTACCTACTGCACTATAATAATATAAGTTCCCCGCGGCTATGAGACATGCCTCTAGGGTTGAATATGTAATGTTTTCCTATGGTTGACATTGTCATTATTCAGAAACTTCATAGTTGCGCAATGCGTCAGGATTGACTTCATAGCCGCGCCGCGGGGGACTGTAGGTGGATACTTTGTAAATTAAAACCGCAATTTTTTATGATACGATACATCATTCGTGGTCGGAATGCCGTGACTTACAACTTGAAGGAAGTTAAAATATAATGAAAATGACACTCACGTATTTAAGGTCGAAAATCGCTCGACATAGGTATTTCGAACCGATTCGCGGTTCCTATTTATGAGCACACGCTTTGCTGGCGCGTTCAGCACCAGTGACTCGTTTTCATTCCGTCAACATGTCTGATTCCCACGGGAGTTTTTTAGGGTTCCGTAGCCAAATGGCAAAAAACGGAACCCTTATAGATTCGTCATGTCCGTCCGTCTGTCTGTCTGTCCGTCCGTATGTCACAGCCACTTTTTTCCGAAACTATAAGACTTATACTGTTGAAACTTGGTAAGTAGATGTATTCTGTGAACCGCATTAAGATTTTCACACAAAAATCAAAAAAAAACATTAAGTTTTAGGGGTCCCCATACTCAGAACTGAAACTCAAAAAAAATTTTTTCATCAAACCCATACGTGTGGGGTACCTATGGATAGGTCTTCAAAAATGATATGGAGGTTTCTAACATCATTTTTTTCTAAACTGAATAGTTTGCGCGAGAGACACTTCCAAAGTGGTAAAATGTGTGTCCCCCCCCTGTAACTTCTAAAATAAGAGAATGATAAAACTGAAAAAATATATGATGTACATTACCATGCAAACTACCAACGAAAATTGGTTTGAACGAGATCTATGAAGGAGTTTTTTTTAATACGTCATATATCGTAAAAAGCAATTTATGTAACGGAACCCTTCATGTGCGAGTCCGACTCGCACTTGGCCGCTTTTTTATGATACGATACATCATTCGTGGTCGGAATGCCGTGACTTTCAACTTGAAGGAAGTTAAAATATAATGAAAAAAATACTCACGTGTTTAAGGTCGAAAATCGCTCGACATATTTCGAACCGATTCGCGGTGCCTATTCATGAGCACACGCTTTGCTGGCGCGTTCAGCACCAGTGACTCGTTTTTATTCCGTCAACATGTCTGATTCCCACGGGAGTTTTTTTATGTTTCGAACCTACTCGGGGCTAAGCGCGCCGGCAACGAAAACAGCATATGTTCTGCTTGCTACGCGCTTAGGACCTTACGTGATGAAGTTACGACAAAACAGCTGGTTGTGGTCTATCATGCACTAATTGAGTCACGGTTACGGTATAGCATTAAGTTCTGGGGACAAAGCTTTGCGTATAATATAAAGAAAGCATTTGTCATTCAAAAACGTGCTATCAGAACTATGGTGCGAATACCGTCATCTTGTAAGGAACATTTTGTCAAATTAAAATTACTAACTGTTCCGAGTCTGTATATCCTTGTTTTACTGACTGATATTGTTAAGCATCCAGAGAAGTATGAGACTGATGAGGAAAGGCGTTGTAGGCAAAACACTCGAAGAAAGGACTTGAAAGAATTAATTATGCCTAAACTAAGAGTGGTTAAGCATTAGCGGTCAGACTGTTCAACAGTTTACCGAAGGAACTTAAATGTATGAATAGTGTTAACATATTTAAACGTCAACTTAAAGAATACCTCCTGGTGAAATGTTATTATGACATCAATGAATTTACTTCTGATTGAAATGAAATAATGTATAATGTAATGTACTATAATGTAATGTAAAATGTAATGAATATTGTAATTAGCCTTATGATTTCCGACACAGTTTATATTGTTATGGAATAAAAAATTGAATTGAATTGAATTGAATTGAACGCGAGTGATCTTCACTAAGAACCGCGAATCGTTTCGAAACACGTCGATTTTCGACCTAGAAATCGTGAGTGACCCGTTTTCATTCATTGAAGCGTTCATAGCCTATTGGCGCCTGCGAATCGGAAACGATTATAGCAGCGGTCATTCTTTTGATGGGTGACCGCCTGTTTGAGTGGTTACCTACTATAAATGAGCGCTTCCGTACTTTGGAAGGCACGCTAAGCAGTTGATTCCGGTTGCTGTCTATGACAGTAGTCATTAGCCAAGTTAAAGGCCTTCGGGCGGCTTAAGAACCTCTAACAGTCGAGTTGGCCACTCACTTGACAAAGGGGGACAACTGTCACTTGCGTCCGCAGGAGCTACCTTTTTTTTTTTTAACGTTTGAGGAATGCTTTGACGCACCGTCCGCCCGGTCAGGGGGGACCAGACGGGTGTGTGGGACTCCCGGACAGAAGGCCCAGACTACCAACTAAACTCCCAACGATTGTCCAACCATGTCGCTGCCAAGGAGGGCCAAAGGTTCGCTTGACGCATTCTACTTTGACCCTCGCGACTGGCCCGTTTGCGCGGGCACGACCAGGGAGAGCGCCCTGGGGACAATTTCGGGGCGCTGCCATCCCGTGGGCTTATCGGACGGCTAGGGTCCCCCGACCATGCCATCCAGACCACTGCGGCGGGGGGAGCAAGTGCGCATAGCAGCGGCGTGCGCGCCCCGCTCTCCGTCTGCAGATATTAGCGGAGATAGAGATAGGAGCGGAAGGGTCGTTCTCCCGCTCTCTCTCCGCTGCCTCCTTTCTGTACCGCAACCCTGCACGTGTTCCCTGGGTGATACTAAAAAGTGGCAAACTCAAAGATCAAACGCCAAGCGTTATTTGATTTAATTACTTGATTAAACCAATAAATAAATAAAATAATTTGATTACTTGAAATAATGTATGCCATGCGATTAAATAAATAAACCCGTTTTCATTATATTTCAGTTATAAATACCTATATAACAGGAGTCTTCTCACTCGTGCTTGTATAAAGCTCCGTTAGACCTTATTTTGGTCAGTAAAGTCAAAAATACTTATAGTCAGTTAGGTACTAAAATTTGGTCTGACATTTGATCTAACGCGTCTGAAACCGAGCACAGAGGTCATAGGTCTGTGAAATCGAGCCTACATCTACAAAAAAAAAATCCTTTCAGAACTCGAACTCATCTGTTATAGCGTGACAATATGATCCCAATGCCTAATTGAACAAGCGAGCGAAGCGAACGAAGTTCTCTGTTCTAGATTGGGCAAAATACTTTTGTATGTCCGGAAATTTTGTGAGAACCTGCTCACAAAATTTCCGGACATACAAAAGTAGTTTAATTAAATTAAGTATATGGATTTTTTAGGGTTCCGTACTCAAAGAGTAAAACGGGACCCTATTACTAAGACTTCGCTGTCCGTCCGTCCGTCTGTCTGTCTGTCTGTCACCAGGGTGTATCTCAAGAACCGTGATAGCTAGAGAGTTGAAATTTTCACAGATTATGTATTTCTGTTGCCGCTATAACAACAAATACTAAAAACAAAATAAAAGGGAGGCGATGGCTGAGATATGCGTCATACTCGTGATCGGGTGCTGTTTGTGGAGTCCGGTCTGTTCATGCTTGCAAGGGCATAGTAACTACCTAAATACTAGTGTTATTATCATTATTTTGATGAGAGACATCATTCTGTTCTTGACACGTTTTATTGTTACTGACCCTGTACATATCTGACAATATTACATTAATGATCCTTTTTTTCTGTTTTAACGCTTAGAGACAGTATACATCTCTATAAGAATATTAGAATAATTATTAAAATTGTATTTGGATGCTCAGAGACCTTATACATCTCTGGGGTACTAAATTAATATCATAAACTTATTGTTAATTCTGATACAGACCTTTTAACGAATGTAATTGATAATATTTTACAATTTTGGATTTTTTTAGTTTTCATTTAGTGACATTTAGTTTGTTAACCGTTTAGGTACTAATTGGTTAAAATCTGCAATTTTAAAATGATTATTGTGTAAGATTATTAATATTATATTGTAGAATACCATTTGACATGTAAGAGTGCCCTTGTGGCCTATTTGCAGAATAAATTATTGATTTTGATTTTGATTTTGAAAATATTTTTTAAGGGGGGCTCCCATGCAACAAACGTGATTTTTTTTGCCGTTTTTTATAGATAATGGTACGGAACCCTTCGTGCGCGAGTCCGACTCGCACTTGGCCGGTTTTTTTAACCTATTCGACGCCACGTCAAAAAGAAAATAGCGTGCCACCCACGCCAAGCAACAAAGTGCACGTAGTTAAACAATGGGGAATGGATGAAAATTTTAGAAACGCCTGATTTTTTTTTTGGTGATAGGAATAACCTTCCTTAGCACCAGAAAAAAGTTGCAGACTTGTCAGCTGCGTCAATTATTTTTGAAAAATATAAACAGTTTCCTCACTTACGTTTTGTGGTTAGGACGGCGAATGAGACAATTTCCTTGATCCGTCTCATATTACAAAAAATATTTTAAATATCTGACCCTGGCAATGACCAATATAGCTGCTGCAGCTGTCAATATCATTGCCAGTGTCAGTTTACCACGGATTTTTTTGATATTTTTATGTAATATGAGACGGATCAAGGAAATTGTCTCATTCGCCGTCCTAACCACAAAACGTAAGTGAGGAAACTGTTTATATTTTTCAAAAATAATTGACGCATCTGAAAAGTCTGCAACTTTTTTCTGGTGCTAAGGAAGGTTATTCCTATCACCAAAAAAAAAATTAGGCGTTTCTAAAATTTTCATCCATTCCCCATTGTCAACTTTGTATTGTCAAATGAAGGTGCATTTTATTTTGAATTTTGTGACTTGATATCATAGTAGTCGTTGAAAAGGTTAAAGGCAGACTCGCGAATTCTACAGGTCACACGCTAATAACTTGTATATCCACATCACAGTTTGTGACGTCACCAATATGCTGTCCAAGCCGCGCCAGCTTCCTCACGGGGCTCTACGTCCACAACCACGGCATCACCAACAACACCGCGAGGGGCGGGTGCTACGGCGCGCAGTGGAAGGAACTCGAGTCCAAGACGTTTGCCACGGCGCTGCAGAACGCGGGTTACACTACGTTCTACGCTGGGAAGTATATGAATGAGGTACGTCAATGTTTAGATAAATGTCCCCTGCGTTACTCTCGGCGTGGGTTCAAAACTGAACCTCCTCTTATCATAAATCAAAGCCATGTTACGAAAACAATTGCTTTGTTCATCTATTGGACCCCTAACAAGCTGGACTAACAACAACACCGTGAGGGGTGGATGCTATGGTGGGCAGTGGAAGGAACTAGAGTCCAAGACGTTTGCCACGGCGCTGCAGAACGCGGGTTACACTACGTTCTACGCTGGGAAGTATATGAATGAGGTACGTCAATGTTTAGATAAATGTCCCCTGCGTTACTCTCGGCGTGGGTTCAAAACTGAACCTCCTCTTATCATAAATCAAAGCCATGGTACGAAAACAATCGATTTGTTCATCTATTGGACCCCTAACAAGCTGGACTAACAACAACACCGTGAGGGGTGGATGCTATGGTGGGCAGTGGAAGGAACTCGAGTCCAAGACGTTTGCCACGGCGCTGCAGAACGCGGGTTACACACTACGTTCTACGCTGGGAAGTATATGAATGTGGCACGTCAATATTTAGATAAATGTCCCCTGCGTTACTCTCGGCGTGGGTTCAAAACTGAACCTCCTCTTATCATAAATCAAAGCCATGGTACGAAAACAATTGCTTTGTTCATCTATTGGACCCCTAACAAGCTGGACTAACAACAACACCGTGAGGGGTGGATGCTATGGTGGGCAGTGGAAGGAACTCGAGTCCAAGACGTTTGCCACGGCGCTGCAGAACGCGGGTTACACACTACGTTATACGCTGGGAAGTATATGAATGAGGTACGTCAATGTTTAGATAAATATCCCCTGCGTTACTCTCGGCGTGGGTTCAAAACTGAACCTCCTATTATCATAGATCAAAGCCATGGTACGAATACAATTGCTCTGTTCATCTATTGGACCGCGAAAGAGCTGGATGTCTCTACGTCCACAACACTACCAACAACACCGTGAAGGGTGGATACTACGGTGCGCGAGGAAGTAACTCGAGTCTAAGGCTTGATTTCCTCCTACGCTGACGTCGGTCGGGCGTACGAATGTATTCATTTCAGTCAGCGTCGCTGTGCGGTGTCTCATAGAACATGGTGTATATTGGTACGCCCGACCGACGCCAGCGTCGTCAGCGACCGACGTCAGATTAGGGGGAAATCAAGCCTAAGACGTTCGCCACGGCACAGTTCGCGGGTTATACCCCGTTCTACGCTGGGAAGTATATGAATAAGGTACGTCAACGTTTAGATACACAAATGTCTCCTGCGTTACTCTTGACGTATAAGTAATGTGCGAGTTCAGATCTGAGCCTCTTCTTATTATAAAACATAGCCATGTTACGAATGCAAGTGTTTTGTGCATACATTGTACACTGCGGCATGGCCATCAATACTGTGAAGAGTGGGACCCACAATACGGTACGCAGTGTAAAGTGAAAGACACCCTGTGTTCACAAGGTTCGCATCTGCGCTAAAGTAGACGGGTAATACTACGTTCAGCGCTGTAGATATAAGTACCTCAAGTTTTAGATACCTTCATATATTTCATGTCTTCTGCGTTACTATCAAATTTAATGAATGTGTTATGAAGAATTGGCTAGTGTTAGCGACCCACTCTTCAGCCCTTTGCTTGGGTTGTTGAAGTATTTCTAACGAATTCCTTAAAACAGTGTTATTTCTTCAGTACGGCGTGAAAGACGACGGAGCGAGTGTGCCCCCTGGCTGGACGGAGTGGCATGGACTTATCGGCAACTCAGTTTACTACAACTACACGATTTCCAACAACGGCGTGCCCACGCACTCGGACGACCTGTATCTCACGGATATTATCGTAAGTGCGATAAAAAAAATTATAGTAAGTATCAAGGTTTTGTTACACAGGGAGTTCTGTTTGAACAGCCGGTGCGAGCGGACGCTGTTTTGGGACCCTTCCCCGATGTCTCGTTACGCCATAAAACTACACAATGCGGTCCTTCAAAACAATAGCAAACAGATAGCCCAGATGTCCGAGCGCCGCGCCCCGTAGTCCCAGCGATCGATTTACCGCACTCATCTTCTTGAGATCGCGAATAAGTGCCGGATTATAGAAACGTGTAGTGTGTTACGTGTATATTACGAGGGTTCAGTCCATCTAGGTATTAGGGTATATATGTTAATGTATTTTGTCTTGTGTTACTTATGTTGTGTTACCTGAATAAATATAATTCATTAATTCATTCAAAATCAGTGCGTGTGCCTCTAACGGGTAGCGGTTATGCGCAGCAACACGGCAGAATCAACATCAACGGCAATCACAGCCATCACAGGCCCGGGTGAGAGCATTCCATATTACTTTTTAGGTAGAAGGTATACTTCTTTAATGAAGCAGTTCAGGTTATATGGGCGCAATTAAAGTCCAAACTACTGGCTAGGCTAGACGCACGAATAGGACTTACTGGCCCATAACCGTAATACGTAGGGGTATTCTCCATCTCCACTTATAATAAATCTCTAAATTAAAAAAAGAATCAGCCAGTTTGAAACTAAGCTTTCTGCGGTTCGAATGTTCTCAGCATCCCATGGACGGAAAAATATGAAATTTTTTATATAGGTACATTATTATTCCAGCTGCAACTTAGGATAGTTTTTATCCGACTGCGACAATTAATTTATTTTCCGTAATATACGACTTCATTTAATTTTTCGTTTATTATTCTTAAAGTATATCGCCGCCACATCTGTCAGCTAAAAGAAACGTCAAAATCACAGACTAATAAGAAATACTACGGACAAAATGGCGGAATTTCTTTGCCTTTCTTTCGCCTATTAATAATTTTAATCCCGTCTACGATATACATTGACGAGACACATAGGTACCAAAAGCAAATATAAAATGAATCGATTTTGATATGCGAACTTATATGCGCAAATGTCGAATTAAGGCGTAATTTCTACAAATGGAACAACAAATTCGAACAATATAAACTTGGTTTTTTTGAATGGCACGCGCGCGCGCTCTTTGCGTATTCAGCCAAACCACGAAAACTGAAACTCGAAGTTCGTATAATATATCTGCATTCCTGTCATTTGTTAGTGCGATAGAGATAGAGATACCCGAATATTTTCGAATTCCGAAGTTCGTGGTTTAAAAGAAAATACGGATGTCGGATAGATCTAAATTAATATTTTATGTGTGAATATGGTTAAAATTATTTGGAAATACTATTGTTGTTATTGTTTTAGTATATTTGACTAGCTTTAAGTTTAATATTGTGCGTCCGAAATGGGCAAGCTGTTGGACTTTATTTTACCCAAAACAACTAAATGTACACAGTTCTGACAATAAAGAAATCTTATTTTATCTTATCTTATCGAAAATAGGGATGTAGACACTAAACAAAATAATCATAATGTTGTATTATCTCGAAAAAAAACAACGCAAGATGCTATACTCGTATAGGTAATCACTAAGTTATAAGTGTATAAAGTTTTAAGAGGGGTTTGTTGCGTCTCTTTTCCGCAAAACGCACCTTTATAATGAAACGATTGTTTTGTACTATGACGACTATGACGCTCGAGGATCGTGACGTCACGGTCCCTGATCGTTTTCTCACTCTAACAAGCGACATTAAAACGGTTGTAGCTTCGTAATTTTTTGAGATATTTGAATGAGTTTTTCGTTTCTTCTTTCTTTTAAAGCGAGTCTACAGCTACACCTCTATTTGGAAGACAAGCGGAAATAACCCATACTATCCATACTTATAATCCATACTTCCATATTAATATTATAAATGCGAAAGTGTGTCTGTCTGTCTGTTACCTCTTCACGCCTAAACCGCTGAACCGATTTAGATGAAATTTGGTATACAGATAGTTTGAGCCCCGCGGAAGGACAAAGGGTAATTTTTATATCTGAGGGGCTGACATTTTTTGCCTCGGAAATCATCCCTTAAGATGGTAAGTAGAAGTTTGTTTGCATTCTATTTTCTAAGTATAAGTTCTACGCGGACGAAGTCGCGGGCAACAGCTAGTATTGTATATACGTACTCAATATTTCATTTTTGTATTGTATTCAATGTTGCCTTCAGTGCCTTTGTTAACTTAGTAAGATTTTACGTTAGATTAGGTACAGTGTGTCAATTACCAAACACTTAATTTATCTTACGCACTTTAATGAACCCCGTAATAAGCTCCTGTCTGTCCTAGAGCTCCTAGTGTCCTAGCTTCGGCAGTGTCATACATATATGTGGTGGATCATAATATGTGTTAGTAATATTTGGCACTTATAACTTATAAGTATTTAACAACTGAGACCTACAAAACTGATTCATTGATAAATGAAATCTAGATCAGTTATACAAGTAATTCGCTAGGCGTCCCTACTACGAGTAACACAATGAGTAGTGGATAGGGGCTACGGGGCTAGACGAGACTGAAACTGGGCTGAACTGTGGTAGTGAGTGAAACACCGCGAACCTATATCTATTAAAACTACAAAAATTAGCCCATAATGTAATAAGCAAAGTTCGACAGTACGTCGTACAAGATGACTTGTAAAGAAACTACGCGGGAGACGAACAATGAATAGCGATACATCTGCCTGAACCAAAACAAAAGAAAGCAAACAATTATTCGTTTCTAGGCAGCGGCGCCTGAATGCACTTCCTTGACATGTCCAGATTTTATGGATTCACGCCACGCCAGATGGGCTTGAATAGGCGAACGATATTAACAAAATAGAGGATAAAAATGCTACATAAACTTGTAATAAATAAAACACTAGAACGAAAAGAAAACCAGACTCCAATTCAACTGGATGCAAAAAAAAACCTAGAGCTTAAGTGTGGTGAAAAAAAGCGTTGAATATGCAAGCCTCAGAAGACTGCAGAACCTTACAAACACGACACAACAATTAAATACGAGTTATGCCTTTATTCCACATGACGAGGACTTGAAGACCACCAAACTACGGTAACAGGCAAATTAAATACTGGCTGCCGATGCCGGTCAACTCTCCTATAGTATCCGCAAAACTATCTGGCCGGTAGGGCAATAAAAGTAACAGTGAAACCTTTTTGTGTGTAATAATAGCATGCTTCTAATATTTTACTACCTGACCGGCAAGATAGTTTTGCGGATACTATTTAATACTCGTAGTGCCCGCATCACGTATATTCTTGTCAAGCAGCTAGTCATTCACCTACATGAATACGTACTGGAAAATAGTAGTTGTCGTGGTTGCGAGTCATATCCCTCATGACATACAACATACAACCCCAGAGGCACACAATTAAAGAGAATTTCTACAACACTGCACGAGAAATCGACGCCATGGAAGAAACTGATTGCGAATCAGAGGAACAGGTAGAATGATCTCGAAATAGCGAGCGAGCTGGAACTGATCTCCGAGAACACCTTCAACATGAGAAGACTTTATAAAAAGCAACGTGCATCATTTCACCAACGCTCATCCCCCGACGAAGTATACTTTCTCTCCTCTTTTCCAATATTGGCTAAAGGCTGCATAGCCGGTTGATTGTGGCCGACTGGTTGCGGCTGGTCGGTCTTCCCTTCCCATCCCAGAGCGTGTCACTCCCCACAAAATTGCGCCCCCTGGTATATCCGGCTCGTCTGGGTCAGGCTTGCTTCCTGGCTGGGTGTGGTGCCTATGTTCTTGTTCATGTTCATGTTGTATCAAGGTTTTGTTACACAGCTGCGTGACGCCAGCAGGACGCGTTGAATGCGCGGATCCGTGCGGCCATGCGGTCACGCAGAACACGCGCGCGTCGCGCAGTCTGTGTGGCGTCGCGTCGCTAGCCTGTAACCGTACATTTCGGTGCGCTGAGGTCGCGTCAGTTGCGTCGCGCTCTGCCAAGCCTTTAGATATACAAAGTTAAGCCTATGTATACTCGATATCGAAATTTTCCAAGAAAAGCGATGAATGATTTTCTAACAAACTTTACAGTGTTGTCACCTGCGCTACTAGACAAACTAGGTGTAAAAGTTAATGCTAACTTCATTTCTTGTTTTAATTCTAGCGAGACATCAGTATCAGTTTCATAGAGAAGTTAGAGAACCAGACAGCGCCATTCCTCATGGTCATCGCGCCGCCCGCGCCGCACCAGCCCTTCACGCCCGCGCCGCGCCACATCGGCGCCTTCCGTGACGTCACGGTGCCGAGGACGCCGCACTTCAACATCGCCGCCCAGGTAATAGACACGCTAGATGTTTGTACGGTCATGTCTGGCCAGTAGCCCGTTTCACGAAGCTGCAAGTTGCAGTTTTACAAGTATGTAGACTGGTCATTAGACCGACGGCTGTTGGGGCGGAAAGGTTCTCGAGTGGCGACCATGTACCAGCAGGTGCAGCGTGGGTACAAGGTGTATTGATGACCTGGTAAAGGTCACGGGAGTCCGCTGGAAGCGGGTGGCGCAGGACCCGTCATTGTGGCAGTCTTTGGGGGAGGCCTATGTCCAGCAGGGGATGTCTTTTGGCTGATATGATGATGATTTGACCACTGTTGCTTCCTTAAACGGACCACAGACATGCCCGATGCCGGCGTGGCTTCCAGACGTGCCTCAACGATGTTGCTCAAATATTTAATCATACAAATAACCTTCAACTCAATTTTACGTTAAGCTGCACGTTTTCTTCTGCCGTCATCAATATTAAGGCGCTGTCAACACCAAAAACGCGCACACTGTCTATTTGTATCGGAGTAAACGAGAGCGAGTGTTACTTGAGCGGCCAGGTTTTAGACGAAAATAATGAATACAAATTAAAATAAAAAAAAGTGTGGATATTTTGCGAAATATGGCTCCTCTACGGTTTAGGTATGAATATGTGGACTTCATGTTTTTAATTGCAGACCCATACGTCAAAAAAATAAGGACATAGAACCGTTTAAGATGATTTTAAGACCAATCTTTGCAATTATTTTCTATCGAGCCGATTTCATCCAATTATGTTTCGGGCCCGTCTACGGTCTTGGAAATATGATGAATATTAGCATATATTTTTTTTGATGTGCTAGAACAAATAGTTTTTCTTAAACAACTGCTTAAATAATATCAATTTCAACAAATTTGGTCTTGTCAGCCTCTTAAGGCATGTCGTCGCCCAAAGGTTCCCTGGCCGGCTGCAAACAATGCACGCTGCGCGCCCCATACTCTGCTGACTGCCGTTGATCTAAAACCGTCGACTTTTCACTTTGTACCCTCTATAGCCTCTTCTGGTTATTTGTTTACCTTCAAATTCCAAGGATTTTCCTGTTCTCAGGACAAACACTGGCTGATGACAATGCCTCCGTCCCCACTGCCATCGTCCATGCTTCCCGAGCTCGACCGAGCCTACCGCTCCCGCTGGGAGACGTTGCTCGCCGTCGACGAAATGGTGGCTGACGTCATTGCGGCTCTGGGGAAACGGGCTGAGAACACCTACTTCATATACACGTCGGACAATGGGTACCATGTCGGTGAGTTCATTGTACCCTTTTACGGTGCGTGACAAACAAATGAATAAATTTCTGTCAATAATGTTTGGTACAAGTTTTCATTGGCGACTGTACTTTTCTGTACACCGTCATCAACTACTCATTTAGACGATTCTAGCGAGCCCAAACTTAGCGGGGTTACGTCGATTAAGTACTTTTTTAATCGTATGGTATGACATACGTTATTTGGCCTTTGAGTTTGTCACTTTTTAGCACCACCCAGGGGACACGTGCAGGGTTGTGGTAGGTAGCTTCCTGCAAACGCAAGTGACAGTTATCCCCCCTTTGTTAAGTGAGTGGGCAACTCGACTGTTAGAGGTTCTTAAGCCGCCCGAAGGCCTCTAACTAGGCTTAAAGACTACTGTCATAGACAGCAGCCGGGATCAACAGCTTAGCGTGCAACTGGTTAAGTACTGAATGGTCTTCTTCTGTCTCCATCATCAGATCAGCTCGATTATATTGAATTGTCCTATACCTCTACTAAAATTTCAGCTCAATCAATTGAAGATATCTGCTTCAAGATTGAGTTGCAAGATTCCACCCGAACATATTTACATACATTGCAAGTTAATAGAAAGCTCGTAAAATGTTGTGTAAAGGCCGTACAGTAACCGCCTTAATCGTAAAACTTAAAAGGCCTCTGTTAAATCACATGGTTTTTATTTAGATTTTAGAGGTCGTTGTTGTTCTACGTCAGTAGGAATAACCCTAGAAACCCTACACGTGACCTCCGGGTGGTGCTAAACGAACAACAAACTCGGCAGCTGCACTGTTCCTTCTGAACCTCGCAGCGCACACTGGAACTCTATCAGCGACATCGATACGAATACATATATGTACCAGTGTGTAACCGCCATACGATACTGATCACATGGTGTCCTTTTGTTATGAACACGACGGATATCAAAGTGACATATAAAACCTGCCAACTCATGGTTTCTCCTCAGGCCAATTCTCCCAAGTGTACGACAAGAGACAACCGTACGAGTCTGACATCCGTGTCCCCCTGCTGGTGAGGGGGCCGGGTGTCGGCCGCAACGTCAGCAGCGCGGCGCCGACGCTCAACGTGGACCTGGCGCCCACCGTCATGCGGCTGGCCGGCGTGGGGGGCGCGGGGGCACAGGACGGGAGGCCCATTCCTGTTCTAGGTAAGCTCCTACACAAACAAAAACACACACACACGCACACGCACACACACACGCAACGTCAGCAGCGCGGCGCCGACGCTCAACGTGGACCTGGCGCCCACCGTCATGCGGCTGGCCGGCGTGGGGGGCGCGGGGGCACAGGACGGGAGGCCCATTCCTGTTCTAGGTAAGCTCCTACACAAACAAAAACACACACACACGCAACGTCAGCAGCGCGGCGCCGACGCTCAACGTGGACCTGGCGCCCACCGTCATGCGGCTGGCCGGCGTGGGGGGCGCGGGGGCACAGGACGGGAGGCCCATTCCTGTTCTAGGTAAGCTCCTACACAAACAAAAACACACACACACGCACACGCACACACACACGCAACGTCAGCAGCGCGGCGCCGACGCTCAACGTGGACCTGGCGCCCACCGTCATGCGGCTGGCCGGCGTGGGGGGCGCGGGGGCACAGGACGGGAGGCCCATTCCTGTTCTAGGTAAGCTCCTACACAAACAAAAACACACACACACGCACACGCACACACACACGCAACGTCAGCAGCGCGGCGCCGACGCTCAACGTGGACCTGGCGCCCACCGTCATGCGGCTGGCCGGCGTGGGGGGCGCGGGGGCACAGGACGGGAGGCCCATTCCTGTTCTAGGTAAGCTCCTACACAAACAAAAACACACACACACGCACACGCACACACACACGCAACGTCAGCAGCGCGGCGCCGACGCTCAACGTGGACCTGGCGCCCACCGTCATGCGGCTGGCCGGCGTGGGGGGCGCGGGGGCACAGGACGGGAGGCCCATTCCTGTTCTAGGTAAGCTCCTACACAAACAAAAACACACACACACGCACACGCACACGCACACGCACACGCACACGCACACGCACACGCACACGCACACAGACACACACACACACACACACACACACAGAGGGAGTCTACTACTGCTTAATAGGGAACATTACGCAAAACTCTTCGTAGGTGGCGACACTAGCAGCGTTGACATTGTATCTCATTCCCACTTGCTGTATTGTCTATGAAAGCATCCTTGTCACTCATTTGACAATCAATTGTGCATGTGTGCGTGAATCCCTATATTCCTATAGTAGTTTACTATTAGTGGCAGTGCTGCCTCTGGCGGCAGAACATTGCAGTAATGTTCCCTATAGATCAGCGATAACAGAGCGTAAAAGAATGAAAAAGAGGTGAGCGATAGTTGTTGCAAAATGAGCTACGAATTCAACTTCTTCCTCTTACAGTTTTTCCACGTATTTCTTCAAACCTTCTTCTTCTTCTTAGTCGCTCCACAGAGTGGTCATGATCCTCATGTAGGTTTAGTGGCAAGCTTGACAATCCGTTGCCATTCGTCTCTCAAGGGCGCCTGCCTTGTGCACAAATGTAGAGGTGTACCGCGGCCCTGATTTGGTCAGTCTGTCTCATAGGCGATATGCCGCGCGCTCTTGTGCCCTCAATATATATGGATGTTTTGGTCCGAAATTCGGTCCTCTATACCCTTAACATCCTTCTCCAGCACCACATTTCCAATGCGTCGATCTTTTTAGTGTTTCGTACCAAAATTGGTCCAACGGAACACTTAATCTTCTCGCTCTCCCTTAACATCCACTTCTGCGCAGGATACAGAAAGATTGAAAAAACAACATTGCTAGATAAGATACTCGTATCTATTCGTACACCTTTTCATCCAGTTCCAGGTGAAAATCCAGTGAAAGAGAGGACCATGTTGGTGGAATATTTCGGCGAAGCCAGGGACGGAACTGTGGACCCGAAGTGTCCGTGGAAATATGATAGCGACCATCTCGCAGTAAGCATACTTTTGTCGCATTTACACTATCGTATATCAAACGTACATACCTTTTTTTTTTGTGGAGAAAACCAGGTACGCAGCTCAGGGAGGTCTGGGTTATGTGGTATTTCTACCCACTAATAACTCCACGTCAACCGCCATCTGCGCTAAGTAATTCGGAGGACTCTAGGATCTCAGGTTGAACGCTCTAGAGCCCTCCTCGCGCTTTGCCCCTGCTGGCTCGTTCTGGGCATCTTCGCAGCCTTCTCTGGGGTAGTCGAGTGCTGTGGCCCCCGCCACAAACAATCACTGGCGACCCCGTTCACCCCCTTAAGTCGCCTTTTACGACAAACGTACATACCTACAAATTCGTAGATAAAAGTAGAAGGCAAAGTAGTATAAGTGAATTTTTTGACATAACCGCATAATTCTGATTTATTGTTTTTGTTATTATTAAATTGTGGTTATATGTAATGACGATCCTTCTAGGTGAACTCTGATATCCATGACATTATAAATTTAAATTATTTAAGTGGGCATAGTTATATTTAAATTGTTATTATTCTTTAATTTTTATTTTATTGAATGTTCTTGACGATCACAATAGGTATTCTTGTAAATTGAGATGTAATTTATAATGTAATCTTTTATTGTGAATAAATTAATCTGAATCTGAATCTAAAAAAAGTACTTTTTGCTGATGACACGAGTATTGTGGTAGCTGGCAAGACGTACAATGAACTAGAACTCAAACTAAATCTAGTCATCGAACAGCTAAAAGTTTGGTTCGACTCAAACAGACTTGAACTTAAAACTGATAAAACTAAATGTATACTTTTCAGTGGTCGTATTGTCAGCCACCTGCAACTATCTCTCTGTGGCAACATCCAGGTGGTAAAACTAGTAAGGTTAGGTTAGGTGCAACTTGACAATACACTATCATGGAAACCGCACGTTGAACTAACACGTCGGCTACCTCGATATACGCACTGCTACTCTATATAGAGCACCTGCGGTTGAAATTAGACCAGCGGAATTCGGTCACGGCAAACAGCCTGTATGTGACGAGCCTATTGCGTTCTAGTCTCACTGTAGTTATTTACGATACAAGTGCAGAAAAGGTAATTCGCAACTCGTGTCGATTTAAAACACTCCCTTCGGTCTGTTTTAATTTATCACCACTCGTTGCGAATTTCCTATTCGCACGTGTATCGTACAACGTTTTACAGTACATATGGCTCTTTAAAGTTACGATATATGCACGGAAAGTGCTCTTTTCTGCACACCGTGTGTACTGTAATAATAATGATAACACTGGCACAGATAAAACGCTGATGTTACGTTACTGGTTGCAATTATGGTGGTCGTTATATATGGTTTCCGAACACATTTCGATTTATGATATGGGTGTAGATAAACGTATAAAAGTGTCCGACTCACATTATTGGTATAATTTCAGCAATGCAACCCGCTGTACGACTGCAAGTGCCAAGACTCGAGGAACAACACCTACGCCTGCATACGACGCGTCGGGCCACGCGTCAACGACAAATACTGCGAATTTAAAGATGCGCAGGTAAGACTGAGACAGGAATACAATACAATACAAATACTCTTTATTGCACACACACATCTCACACAAACGAAGTAGTTAAAAAGAGAAATAAAACAATTATTTCATGTAGGACTTTTATTATCATGGTATTGGTTTTATTTAATAGTAGGTACATTACATCACAGGCCGGGAAAACATGGATTTCCGGCCAAGTAGGTATAGACGGCCGAGCGTAGCGAGTTTCTACAATGTAGTATCTACAATGTTTAAAAAAATCATAAAAAAACCTATTAATTTCTTTCAAACTCATTGTATGTGATGTAGTGCAAAAGTAGGAGATGCGATTCAAAACTAGTCAAAAATCGATAAAAACCTCCGGTAATGAATGATGATGAGGTGTTAAGGAATGAATGTAGGAATATCTCTCAAACAAAAACTTTATAAATTTTCAGGATTTCATCGAAATCTACAACCTGGACGCTGATCCCTATGAGCTCCGGAACCTGAAGAAAGAGACGATGGGCGCGTTCCTCGCGTGGTACCATCACGTGCTGCGAGCCATGTTGGACTGCCGCGGGGACAGTTGTAACCAGCCTTTGTATAGGGGATGACGAAATTAAATGTATTATTTAGTCATGACCTTTGTTTGTAATTATGACATTGCGTTTACACAGTTCTCAAGACATGCCGCGCTCCTATAGGACTATATTATAAGGTGCTAACAAATTAATTACGTACCAATATTTTAAGAGGTGTTACGTATACATTACATCAAAACAACCAATAACTAACAATAACACAACGACTCAATAACTTTAAATAGCAATTAAGATTTATATTAAGAGAAGAACTTTTTATATGATAAGTATTTTTGTTTTAATTACCGGACCAAAAAACTAAATTAAAATTTCGCCCAAACATAATCATCCTGTGCATGTGGTAGATGCTGTGGCCAATGATGCGTATACACAGTAGGTTTTCCTAGCAATCTAGAACCAATGGCCCATTTTGTGAATTTCTCATAATGCTCGACTCTCATATCTAGGCTGGAAATTAGTTTCTGTTGTTAGAGATGAAAATAGAAGAAAAATAGAGACGAGAAAAGTTTTTCATACCTAAACTTCTTTTTCTAAATTTTTTTATTATAATTTCTATCGCCAGAAACTAGTTTACAGCCTAGATATGCGGTTCCTATTGTAAATTCAAGAGCCAAACTATGCTTGTATGGGGATCCGACTTGTATCGAGTTTCCTGGGGACACCTAAGTTACAATTTTACAAGTTTTCAATTATCAACTCTTGGCGAATGACAAGTTGGCTTTTCGAGCAATTTTAGTTTACCTACACTCGTAGAATTTTTAAAGAAATTAGTTTTATTTTAATGGGACCGAAGTTGTTGAAAATATACTTCCTGAGCCAAACTTAAGTATTGGAACTGGGACTTAAATTAAACTACAGTATCAATGTGTGCGATAACAAAGTGCGTATACGAGTACATATGTGACACGACTATTTCAAGGGCCGTTAGAACATGTCAGATATATTTGCCTGCTTTCGTATGGCAGATATTAAAAATGGTGACTGTCCAAATTGTGTTATGAAGGCCTACCATGTACTTTAACGACAAAACATTAGGTGAAGTAGGTACTTTTTGAAGAAAAAAACCATTGACAAAAATACAAAACTTTAAAAGCAAATATATTACACTACGTAAGGGAATCATCTCAGAGACTTTAAGGAAGATTAGTAACTAATTTTAGAGCAAATATCCATTATCAGATACGGCAATAGACCCGATAATACTGCGCGCTTTGACACTCGCTAAAAACAACGTGAGATCAGCTATTTCTTCCGGCACCGCAATTCACTTGAGAACTGTACCATTATTTAGGCTATCCCATACAGCGTCAGCGTTTTCTACACCGGAATTCTTCACTATATCAGTCTTCACTGGACCAGGATTTACGCTCATTTTAACGCACACTTTATCTCCGAAATGTTATCAATATGAATCGTCATCATCATCATCATCATATCAGCCGAAAGACATCCATTGCTGGACATAGGCCTCCCCCAAAGAGTGCCACAATGGCCGGTCCTGCGCCACCCGCATCCAGCGGACTCCCGCGACCTTTACCAGGTCATCAGTCCAGCTTGCGGGGGGCCTACCCACGCCGCGCCTTCCGGTACGTGGTCGCCACTCGAGAACCTTTCCGCCCCAACGGCCATCGGTTCTACGTGCAATGTGCCCCGCCCACTGCCATTTAAGTTTAGCAATTCGGAGGGCTATATCGGTTACCTTGGTTCTGCTGCGGATAGCCTCGTTTCTGATGCGATCGCGCAGTGAAACTCCCAGCATAGCCCTCTCCATTGCCCTTTCAATATGAATAGTACCTATTATTCAAGTGTGTTCTACTAATATTAGGTATTTATAAATGTGAAGGTGTCTATGTACAGTTACCGGCATCAATATCTGATGGAACAAAGGCCGCAAAAATATCTAATGACAACTCTATTCCTAGAGCCGTTAGAGCGTGTCAGATATTTTTGCTGCCTTTGATCCATCACAATTGACGCCGGTGACTGTACAGTCAGCGGTATTAATATACTTACATAAATAAGGACATAAATATCTGTACAGGACTCTATTTTCAAAATTTATTTCCTTTTTTATGTACGTATATGTGATGACCTGGTAAAGGTCGCGGGAGTCCGTTGGCTGCGGATGGCGCAGGACCGGTCATTGTGGCACTCTTTGGGGGAGGCCTATGTCCAGCAGTGGACGTCTTTCGGCTGATATGATGATGATGTACGTATTAAGAGTCCCCAGCAAGCTCGGCCGAATTTCACCTTCCCATACAAACGGAATTTCGTTCTAATTTTAAGACTACGCGTTGGATTGTAACGAAAATTGGCATATACAATGAAGTGAGGTGTATCTAGGTCTGTAATTAGTTTATATGGCTCCAGTTTATAAAACAAATGAAATACATCAAAAACAAGTTTTGTATGAAGACACTTAAATTCGCTGTATTTTTTTACTATGGTATCTGAAGCTACATAAACTAATTTCAGACCTGGATATAAGTACAGTCGACGCCAAAAATATGTTTACACTTTTGCACCTTATTCCATTGTAATAAGGCGAAAACTAACATATTTTTGGCGTCGACTGTACCTTAACTTATTCTAAGTACAAAGTTTCAGAGCAAACTAGGTAGTCGTTTTAAAATGAAAGCGTAACTACGTTTGTATGCAGAACCCAGCTTGCCGGGGACTCTTAATACCCCAGACTGTATATTAGTATGTTGGTGAGATATCTCAAATCACGAAATCACAGGAAAATGAATTATAAGAAAGGTGTATATATGTATACACCTTTCTTACTGTATGGTTGTACTACTATGGTTGTAAACTATGGTTTATGACTTTTATGATAGGATACAGACTTATATTTATACTTGCTATTCCTTGTTACCGCTAATAATAAGCATAAAAAAATAATATTAAAATCATATGTAGATTGTACACATAATATAGATACCAAAACATAATTATAAAGAGTGTATATTCGCCAACAAACTGTTATGCAGTTTGGCGAAGATTTAGATTAAATTTATCGTCATTTTTGTTAGTAAGAAATAAAATAGTAATAATAATAATAATAAGATGTGGACACCTAAGTGGCGAGTTGGCTATATGTTTAAAGTCCAGTGCCACCTCTCTTCCCCCCCAGCCTCTCTGACTGGTGTTGCCCTTAGGCCATTTTTTAATGTCGCTATTAATAGGGGCCCATCTAGTAATTGGCGAGTCACCGTCTGTCAGAGATAAAAAATGAGACAGTTTATTAGGCAGGCGTCCGATGTTTCACCCAATAGCCCAGCCACTAGTCCATCATTTTCACCCAATAACCAAATTTTCTTTAGATTCCATCAACAGCAATAGTCCCTATACACCCCAGCGGGTGCTGTCTCTGTGTGCGTCCCATGACACGGGCAGGGACAGCATCCGCTCGGTGTACTCCTTGCATTTCATTAAATTGTCAAAAGGGCCTCTACGTGTTGGCTCAGTTGGTACTTTGTAGGTACCTAGCCCCACGCACGCCTCCCAAAGGTCCGGGACATCATTGTCCCGTGAGCGGGAAAGACATACATATAATAATAACCTGCCTGTTGGAACCAGTTCACGGGTATCTACCGATGTACCCGTGAATGGGTTCTAGCAGGTGTATTACATCACATTAAACTTCGTCTCCAAAGGGCCTCTACGTGTTGGATCTATATCCCCACGCACGCCTTCCAAAGGACCGGGCTTTGTCCCGTGAATTTAAACAGGAGATACATAATAATAATATCCTATAATAAATACTTGTCTCGAAAGCCCCCAAGAGGAGGAAACTGTTGTTGGAAGGTAATACCGGTGTTCAAGTCGCGGGAAAACCTAGCTATTTATAAGTAGCAATAGTTTTGAGAATCCAATCAGTGTAACTAGATATTTTCGTATACACTCCCGGATAGTACGGATGTCCGCACGCGAATCCGAATGAAACCAATCCAACGACGACTCCTTTATACAGCAATGGTCCTCCCGAGTCTCCGAAGCAGCCATCTATACCGCCCACGTCTATGTGACCAGCGCATATCATCGAGTCCGATATAATGGCCTTGATGTTGCTGTATCTATAGGAACAGAGACTGTGGTCTACCGTGTAGACTGTGGTGTATGCGAGTTGCTCTGATAGCATTCCAGTGCTCTGAAAACAAGAGTGGGTATGTTGAGGTTTTGCCTGTATACAGGTTGGAAAGTTTAAATGGGTGAAACACGACAAAAATGTATTACAATGCATACGAATCCTCTTTGTTGCCCACCAAGAAAGAAATACATGAGACTAAACCGAGGTAGGTATAATCAACCGTAGTAGGCGACGAACTTTTACTAGCCAGGTAAGTTTTATTATATTTTTGCAATGATGTAATATAAAATATAGGTAGATATGTTGTAAGCACTCCAAAAGTGGCACACTAAAACCTGGTTAACTGACACGGCTTGCCATAGTTTCGCGTCGTCAATGGAAACGAATGCTGTCAGAATTTGATGGCCATTTTTAAACACGGAATTTTGTATAAACATAGTACGAGTATATACCTCTTTTTTTATATTACGTCATTGTATTTTTGGGTAACTTTTGTTAATCTCAGACATTGATTAAATCAATGATCTCAAAGAGATTTTTGACCATTGATAGGAAAATCTTGGCGTTAAAACGGTTTTGGAAAACATGATACTCTTATTGCCGTCTTTATTATACGCCCCTTTCGCAAAACGTCCCGTCTGCGAAATGACCTATTCGCAAAATGTCCCGTCCGGAAAAAGCTTGTTTAAGTAGAGACTAGGAGTCTTCTCATGGGATAAGAGATGGCCAATAACGGGTCAGTTTGCGAAAGGGACGTGTTGCGAACGGGTCATTTTGCAAAAGGGACGTTTTGCGAACGGGACTTTATTTATGTGAAGGGACGTTTTGCGAACGGGACCTTTTGCAGACGGGTCGTTTTGCGTAAGGGACATTTAGGAAAGGGACATTTCGCGAAAGGGACATTCTGCGAGTGGGACGTTATTCTCCGAAACCAACTATAAGTATAATACGACAGAAATGACCCTTACCTCCGTTGCTCCCCACCCAATAACAGTACACGACGAATTAGTCTTGATCTCATTCCCAAGCTTTGAGATCGTCCCTTGCCTCAACCCAGGCCCGAAGACAAAGGGTTTGTTCACAACCAGCACAGCAATGTCGTTGGTGTAGTAGTACTTATTGAAGTCTCGGTGGATGATGATCGTCTTGATCTTGTGGAGGACCCCGCCCTGGCTGCGGTAGGATGAGCCCACGCGGATTTTCCAGTACTTGGGGAGAGTGTAGCTGGAAAGAAAACCGTTTTATGATAAAATTAGCTTTAGCCCGCGACTTCCTCCACGTGGATCTCGTTAATCGCCTTAGAGGATAATTGCTATTAAAGTATTTCAGGCGCAGGCTTAAACATCACTCCCCCTACAGAGTTCCCCCCACCTTTTCACTGGACTGATTATTTCCGGGATAATAGAATGAACTTTGTTTTACCGACAAATGTTCCATTGAATGTATGTTTCACAGAATTTTAATTTCATCGAAAGCAATATTTTTCAGAATCAGTAAACTTTTCAGGATTGTTATAAAACCAACCTAACCTAACCTAATGGCTTCTACACAATGACCTTTTAGCTATACCTACCTACAAAGTTGACGGTTTCTGATTCTGAGTAAATAAAATTCGGCGAAACAATGCATTTGGTGAAACGTTTGTGGGTGAAATAAGGGGACAGAGACACCCGCCAGGCCACATAGATGCACCTTTCCACGTCACCACATGAACTACACTCGCGAGCAAAAAAATCGACTCAACATTTTTTTGGATTTCAATGTGCAATATCTCTAAAACTAATATAGGTATTCGTAGCATAGTAGCATTTTCTGAAAGCTGGAAATGTAAGCTTTCAAGTCATATTTTTTTCAGGTTCTGAAAAAAAACGTGTTTTTTCACAAAGTGGGGGAAAACTGGTTAATTTCATAACCACAACATTGAGAGAAAACAAATTTTATGGAGGAAAAACCGTTTATTTTTCATTTTAATACCGCGTATTGCCACCATAGGCGTTTCTTACACACTCGAACTCGGTTCCTCATGGACCTTATCAGCTTTCTGATGGTGTCCTGCGGGCAAACGTCCCATTCCTCGACCAAAGCAGCTTGAAGGGCCAAAATCGTCTCCGGGGCTGGATCCCGCGCTCGAACCTTCCTCTTCAGGTAATCCCACATGTGCTCGATGGGATTCAAGTCCGGACTCAGCGGTGGCCAGGTAAGGGTGGGATGCCGACCGCCGCCAGGTACGCTTTGGTCACTCCAGCGGTGTGACAAGGGGCGTTATCTTGCATCAAATGAAACCCCTCGTCAAAAAAACCTGCGTATGGGACAACATGGTCCTGCAGGATGTCAGTGATGTACGTATTCGCGGTCAATCCACCTCCTCGGCCGCCACCAGGGATGAAAACCAGCTCAGTCCTCGCCTCCATAGAAATGCCCGCCCACATCATGACGGAGCCGTCGCCGTAGGCGACTGTTTCTGTGAAGCAGCATTGTGCAAACCGCTCTTCAGGTCTTCGGTACACCCGTCCTCTTCTGTCACTGCCATGAAGACAAACTCTGCACTCATCAGTGAAGAGTACCCGGCTCCATTGCTCGTAGCTCCAATTTTCGTAGCGTGCTACGAAATCCTTGCGTAGGTCCCGATGTCTCTGCGTCAATTTGGGCCCCGTAGCTGGCCTTCTTGGTGTGAGGTTTGCTTGCTTAAGTCTTCGGCGAACTGTCCAAGAGCTCACTGGCTCCTCACGGGTCCGCATCAGCTGCTGCTGGACGTCAACGCCGGTCAGGTGGCGATTCCGAAGACTGGTCGTCACGATGAAATGGTCCTCTCTCTCGGATGTGCATCTTCGACGGCCGGATCCCGGTCTCCGAGTAAGGGTTCCGGTCTCAGCAAATCGACGATAAACCCTGGAGACAGCAGACTGACTTAAATTCAGCTGTTCGGCAACTGAACGCTGAGAAAGTCCTTGATTCAGCAAGGCGACGACTTGGGCGGCTTCATTTTCGGTGGTGTCCATTTTTTCCAGGTGGTTTCAGTGGTCCAATTGCGAGAGATGTGCACAGGTCAACTTGTGATAAGCGACTGATAAGAAAAACGGGTTTGTATGCATCCTGAAAGCGCTCAACTCGTGGGTAGTTCAAGGCGGTTAAATTTCAATTCCCGTTCAAACGAGCATGTCCTGAAAGTTATGCGTCTGATTTTCAAAATTGTTGCGTTTTTAAAGCTGAATAAATTTATAACAACGTGGTATACTCATTTTTCCTGTAAAATTTCCCAGTTGCGAAAAATTTGCCCTAAACCAAAAAATGTGGCGTGAGTCGATTTTTTTGCTCGCGAGTGTATGATCCGCACTTGCATTGTTGTCCATAATATATAATAATATTATACACAAATCAACCTAGTCCCAAACTAAGCAAAGCTTGTACTATAGGTACTAGACGACGATATAGGTACTTATATAGAGAAATACATTTTTTTTATTTTTATTTTTTTTTTATTGAGAAACAAACAGTCTTAAAAAAACACATAAGTAACTTAGCTATGGCTATGTGAGTAATGCTATAATAGACCTATAGTTTCATAAATGTTTACAAAGTTACAAGTTATATTAAAAATTGGAAAATATGTTTAATATAAGACCAAATGTCATAAATATATAAATATATATATACATATATGTGTTGTAAATACACTTATGACAGTTACGTACATTTTACAACTTAGGTACACCATTATACAATGCAAAAAAAGAAAGAAAAAGTTAATGAAAAGGTTAAGGTAACTGCGTTTTAACATTCTTAGATTAAAGAAAAAACTAATCTTTTAAATATACTATATGAGTTGCCAAACAAATCTGCGTCCATACATTTTTCATTATACAGTTTACATGCGCGCTTAATATATGAATGCTGTGCGTATTTAGTTCTGCTGCTTGCAATACTAAATAAGGCCTTCTTGCGACAACTTCGTTCTAATCTACGGGGAACATGAAAAAATATATTATGTAATAGTTCAGGGGCATCAACTAGATTATTCATAATTTTGAACAGATAAAGTAAATCGGTACAAGTGCGTCTGAGTGAAAGGGGTTGGATATGGAGTCTTGTGGATGATAAGGCGTAATCTTCATAGTTACCACCTGTTCGGAATTCCATTGTCTTAACAAACTTTTTCTGGACTCTTTCAATTCTAACCTCGTGTACAGTAAAGCAGGGATTCCACACTACAGAAGCAAATTCCAATCGACTTCGGACATAGCTATTATAAAGGAGTCTGTAAGTAAGAGGTCTTTTAAAGGGTTTCGCAACACGAAGAATGAAACCCAGCAGTCTATACGACTTATTTAGAATATCATCAATATGAGAGTTAAATGTCAATTTAGCATCAAGTATCACACCTAGATCACGTATACTATTCTGGCGTGCCAGATTACCACCACACAAGCAGTAATTAAATAGTATGGGATCTTTCTTTCGCGTAAATGTTATTACTGCGCATTTATCGCTATTTAAAAATAAATTGTTTCTAGTACAATAACTTTCAAAACTAAATAAATCATTTTGTAATAGAGTACAGTCTGCTTGTGTTTTAATAACTCTGAATATTTTAGTGTCGTCAGCGTATAGAAGAGCTTTCGATTCAGTAAGACACTCCGTTATGTCATTAATGTATAGGATAAATAATAAAGGGCCCAAATGGGACCCTTGTGGGACTCCTGAGGTAATATATTTGAAGCCAGAAGAGAAACCTCCGAGTACGAAAGTTTGAGATCTTTTTTCTATATACGATTTGATCCACCGGAAAAGGTCGCCATGCACACCGAGGCTCCAAAGTTTCAGCAAAAGCGTGTCGTAGGAGATTTTGTCAAATGCCTTTGCGAAATCTGTGTAAACTGCGTCGACTTGGTGCCGATTATCCATGGCACCTCACTAAAAGACAAGAGATTACTTTCTACGCTTCGACCTTTGTAGAAACCATGCTGATTTGGGTTGATGTGACGACGAACAGCATATGAAAGCTGGTCAGTAACTATTTTTTCTAATATTTTACCGAATTGACATAATTTAGAAATAGGTCGATACTTTTCGATGTCTTGACTCACGGAACCCTTAGGAATAGGTGTAATCCAACCTTTTTTCCAGATTAACGGGACATGCCCCTCCTTAATAGATAATAAATATATCTTGGTGATAGGAAAAACTAATGCACTAGCACATTTACTGATCAGTACAGGGTGTATTCGATCAGGCCCAGCACCCTTGTTTATATCGACAGATTTCAAATATTTGAGAACAATTTCATTCGACAAGGTAATTGAACTGACGTTGAAAACTGATTTTGTAGGCGGATCCAAGCAGTTAACATCTAGAGGTGGTAAAGAAGAGTGTTCGAAAACGGACTGGAAATGATCACCAAACATTTTGCAAATGCCTGCTCCGTCCGAGGATGAGACGCCCCTATAATACATAGTTTGTGGTATACCTCCATTGGACCTAGTAGACTTAATAAATTTCCAGAAATACTTAGGATGTGATTTTATTATACATACTTAAATACATAGAAAACATCCATGACTCTGGAACAAATATTCGTGCTCATCACACAAATAAATGCCCTTACCGGGATTCGAACCCAGGACCTCTTGCTTCGTAGGCAGGGCCACTACCAACTAGGCTAAAGCGGTCTTCAAAATTATACCTTTTTAAAACCCACTTAAAGGTTGAATTTTGTAAAACCCTTACTTACTGCTTGCCTACCTTTTGTAGAAAATACGACAATAGAGAGATCTCTCAGGGACCGAAGTCCAATGAGAGTTGTTTGGATGTTATATTTATGCAACTGATTTAAGAAACTTCGATAGTGCGATGCAGAACTCGTCAGATTTGACAGGAGTGACGCCACATCAGCCCCCCTTTGAGACGGAGGGGTCAGTGATGTATGAAGAGAGAGTGCAGCTTGCCAGTGCTCAGAGCCAGCGTGGCGAGCGAGCGCTCAGAGCCAGGGTGGCGAGCGGAGAGAGAGAGAGAGAGAGAGAGAGAGAGAGTCTGGCTTGCTGAGAAGAGTCGGGCGTCAAGTCAGGCTATTCAGAGTTGCGCTTATGTCCATTGTCGGGGTCACCAATGTAGAAAATACGACAATAGAGAGATCTCTCAGGGACCGAAGTCCAATTTGTTTGGATGTTATATTTATGCAACTGATTTAAGAAACTTCGATAGTGCGATGCAGAACTCGTCAGATTTGACAGGAGTGACGCCACACTTTAATAAGTACTTATCCTACCTTACACATTTCAAGACTATTGGCCCAGTAGTTTCAGCTTACTGTTGATGTTGATGAGCAAACTCGAAATGATTTCGTGGTATTATCTTCTGATTTTATCAAGCTAAGGGTTGATTTACTCATGATGCTTGACGAATGAAGAATACTTAGATGTCATTATAGCTTTGTAATCAAAATCATGGACAGCTTGCAAGTTCAAAAATAACTACACTTTCATATAAACTTCCACCTCCTATTTCACCTCTTTAAAGTACGAATACGAATATCCAAGAATGCTTTAGGTAACCTTTTTTTTATTTGTGACCGAAAAGCTAAATTTTAAACTTCCTAGATCTACCTTCAAAAATAACGAACCTTTCATATAAACTTTCATCCTTCATTTCACCCCTTTAAAGCATGTATATCCGATAATGCTCAAAGCAAACCTATTTTTATTTCTTACCGAAAAGCCAAGTCTCGGATTGCATTGATCTACCTTCAAAAATAACGGATTTGCATACACCGTTTTATCCCCAATTTCAACCCCTTAGGGGTTGAATTTCAAAAAATCTTTCCTTAGTGCGCCTCTACGAAACTTTCAGTCTTTGCGTGCTCGTAGACCGATATGGCATTTGAGGTTTTCAAGTGGCGGCCACGTACTGGGTAGACCCACCCAAAGGTGGACTGGTGATCTGATAATAAAAGTCCCGGGAGCCCACTGTAAGCGGATGGCGCAGTAGGTACCTACCGGTCACCGAGCCTCTACATAGGTACTCGTGTTACTTACTGATTTTATGAAACATTTATCTAGATACGAAACTGAAGACCAAACTGACACACGACTTGCGACTAGAACTAATAGTATTTTATGCAACTGTTTTATAAGAAGGGTCTTAAAATGCGAGTGGCGTGAGTTGCGATGCGAGCCTTGGCGAGCATCGCAATCAAAGACGCCACGAGCGTTTTTAGACCAGTTATAAACCGTTGCATACAATACTTTTTCTACGACAAATTTTAAATAAATAGCAGACTAAAAATTAGTTAGCCTTTTCGGGCAGCAAGTTTTCTATTCGTATGTTTGCTACTCACGCAATTTCTTCAGGAGTGCGGTTATTAATTGATTCGACTATTTTAAAAGGAACGTACACTTTTATCTTCACAAACACGAATACAATCTTAATATTCTAGGACTAACAGTTTATCATCTTTCATCTTTTCATTTTGATTTGAATTGTATTTTGGTGGGAAATCGGAAATGTGACACTTCTTGTTTATGGTTTGTTTTGTTTTTAATTTGTTTGCATTTGCCATCCGAACCAAACCTTATCCGGACCCGGACCGAATTCGAACTTTATTTTCATAAATAATACCAAGAATTTATAAAATATGTAATTTAGCACACAATAGATGATGATTTATTATTATTGTAGTAAATAATGTATAATATACAAATGGTAAATCGTAAATAAAAACTTTTATTTCGAAATATTTGTTTATGAAGTTGGCACCACTGCAATATAGCGGCCGATTTAAAAAAGTTAAACAGTGCTTTTATGAAAAATGTATGAACCAAAAAATTACGCTAAACAGTGCGTTTTTGGGCCATAGAGCATAGAGTTTTTCGTCGACTTATTAGTGGTGTCATTGTATTTGAGCTACAGCCTATATAAATGACAGATAACGGTACAGGAGTAGAAAAAAATATGAAACTACCTTTCACACCCAATCTTCAGGTAGTTGAACTATAGCTCACATATACAAAGTGTTAAAATTTTCAAAAATGTGTCACAAACTGTAGACATTTCAATTTACGTCTCCGTGACTTTCTCCTTAAGGGGTGTTATTATAACATAGAAGAAATAAGATTTAATTAAGTAGAATAAAAATATAATAAAATAAAAACTATGTACTAAATGTACCTAATTATTATTGTAATTAATTCAATGTAATTGATTAATTATTTATTTTTGTGACAGATTCAAACACAATTAATGTATTGTTAATGAATAAATGAACTATGAACATTGTGACTCTTTTTGGAGGTAGCCTCTGTCCAGCAGTGTACGTCTATATGCTGATAAGATGATGACGATTATTTCTATCGAAATCTACGTCTGTTCATTTGATCGTAGGTCCATGTATTTATTATTTACGGCCTCCGTAGCCCAGTGGGTAGTGACTCTGCCTACGAAGCTGGAGGTCCCGGGTTCAAATCCCGGTCAGGGCATTTATTTGTGTATTTATCACGAATATTTGTTCCTGAGTTATGGATGTTATATATGTATATAAGTATCTATATGTATGTATCTATTATATATATATATATCATCGCCTAGTACCCACAACACAAGCCATACTGAGCTTAACCGTGGGCCTAGGTTGATTTGTGTAAGATTGTCCCGTAATATTTATTTATTATTTATTTATTTATTATGTATTCATCTGATGCTTACTTGTGCGCCGTCCCCGCGCTGTACTGATAGCAGTGCGCGCACGATATGACGTGCCGGGACGTCAGCACGACTCCCGCGCAATGTTGCTCGTACTCGCGCCGGCCCCACACGTCCAACAACAGCTGCGCTACGATTGGGTACCGCTCGATGGTAGTCAGTGCGCCGCCCACTATGCGGAGGTCGTATTGGGTGTTTACTGTAATTAAGAGAAAAGTTGAGGATAAGTTTATTTTCGCCATAACGTGCAGCCAAAGAAAAGGAAGTCTTTTTCATACCATGATGGTGTTGCATATGGTATGCCTGATGTTAAGCGCGACACCGTAGTCTATACGGGTGTTTGTGATTCCAGAAGAATCACAAGCGCGTTGCCGATCTTTATTGATTTGAGGATTCGTGTTTATAGCTAGAGACAAACATGTTCCTCACTCTCAACAGAGCACGTCCTCGGGAGCTCTGGTGACCTCACTCACTACCAGGAAATCAAAATAACATACCTACAGAGCAAGTATAAGTAATGGCGGTAGTGTGACTGCGGGATTCTGTCAGGTGGGGGTACTTCCCCTGGTTGACTGGGGAAGTACCTACCTCTACTGACCAGGGTCAGGCCTGGGTATGAACGTGATGACATTCCACTGTTCCCTACGTCTCTCCAAGAGAAGTGTTATTTAACGACACTAATCATTACCTATACTAGTAAGCTAACAAAACAAAATGCCAACTCGGCATACTTTTTTTTTTGACGGTGTGAAAGTGCCTTACGCATACCCCCAGCCCGGGAAAGGCCATTTGGGGGTTATGTGGGACTCTCGCCTCCCGCCGCCATCCGACTGATGGTGACTGGAGGAGCATACCCACTAACACCGGCGTCACCCGCATTTCCGTTAAGGGGCCGCCATGGGATCGCGAACATTTCACCACGACGACGCCCCCGGCGGCCCTGCCTATCCAGGTCACCCGCGCAAAAGAAGGGGAGGGCCAGGACGCATACCTACTCGGAATACCTACTTAACCCGCATCAAGACGGTCTTGCATATAGCAGTCTTGCAAACTATAAGATCTAGCGAGAAAACCATGTTCAGTCTTTCTATCTTATCGCTCTTGCATAATGCAGCAGACTTTAACACGGAAGGGCATGCAGGACCGCAAGGATAGTTCTATTTTATTAAATATCCCATGGCAAGCCTGGGTGCCGCGTGCTGGTTTTCGGTGTGGACCTGAGGCTCTAACTTATAACTAACTAGTACCATCGCCAACACAGTTATCTGAACATCCGTGCCCTTTATGTGCATTGTAATAAGGTTCAATATAAATACAGGATGGCCAGTTAACTGTGTTGCCGTTTGTACTAAGTTCTATGTGACTTGCCTACTGAAAGAAAAGGCTTGACGAGCGTGTTACTCAAATTAAAATTTAATCGGAGTGTATCCGATCAGTTGCTTCGGGTTACTAGAGCTACCAAATTTACACACGTCCAAATTGCTTTTGGTAGCCAGACCTGCCAACTGAAGTTTCTACTTACACTTTTTTTATCTGTTTTTCTAGGTGGTAAGAGGTTTAGCACGCTGCCCTTAAGGGGCCACTTAAAAATTCTATCCTGTACAGTAGACGGCAAACTTCGTGCGCAAATGATCTTGCCTGCGCAAAGGCGAATTGTACGTGCAAGCTGCCCCCCCACTTCCCCTCATTTGCGCACGAAGTTTGCCGTCTACTGTACGTACATTTTAAATGTCCATTATCAAAAAAAGGTTCTGTTAGATAGATTGATTACTTTTAAATTGACTGTTGCCGTTGTTAATGAACAATTTTTGTGTAGTTTGGTATTTAGTCAGTAATAGTACATTATGATACAAGTGTGCTATGTTGGTCAATACGCTCGAGTCGGTTTTTAAGCCTGAGCCGAAGGCGAAGGCTTAATGGAGACGAGAAGTGTAATGACCAATGCTCACGTGTTTCATACGACGTTTTTCAACACATTTGCGAGAAAAAAAAAAAAAAAAAATGAAAATGTTAAAAGATATGTAATGAAAAGGCACTAGTGCGATAATGTAATGTAAAAATCACGGCATGGGTAATATTCTGCATTATTTTGCTAATATTTAAAAAGATATGTAATGAAAAGGCACTAGTGCGATAATGTAATGTAAAAGGCACGGCATGGGTAATATTCTGCATTATCAGTGTAAATACGCTGTAATAAGACCTACTTTACGAGCAGGTGTGTTGAAAATCAATTTACGTCATACCTGGCCATAAAGCAGCAACTAATCAACACAAAAATCCCACTTCCTGGCCAGGGAGATACATAAAATTGTGTACTCACCACGGGCGGCAGTAAAGAAAGCCTCAGATCGTATTTTTATCGCCCGAGAGCGGAAGAAAGAATGTGTAATACCTGCGATGAGACACATTCTTTGATTTACGGTTTACCGCGCTAGGTAAGTAATGTAACGTAAGTAATGTAACTATTACGATACTAGTGTGTAAAAACGCATTGCACGCATTATTGTCAAGACTATACACAACTAATCACGATTTTTTTTTTTACCTTTATCCTAATCGCTAAATATTGGAAAGAAACACATTCATATGAACATGCGGTCATTCGCGTAGGCCTATTTAGAACATTTTCTCAAACTCTCTAACTTACTCAATAAAGTTATCAGTAAGTAATCAAACTAGCTTATAAAGGACAAAAAATTTAAGACACTGACATAACAAAGTTTTTAGGATTAAATGTAGATAATAAGCAGTGATCGGCATGACCCGTGCAACACCGCGGGATTCCGAGAAGAAATATTAATATGAACATGACATGCATGATTATCTTATAATCCCGTGATCTAGTTCGCAAAAATAACTCTATAGGGAGTAAATAAATGTATGTATTTGTAAATAGAAGTCAGAATAGTTAATAAACTCATAAATTCTATCATTTTTCATTAAAGAAAATATTGATATAGGTACATTGATTTATTTTATATTGCGTAAAATGTTAAGTGCACTCATATACTCGTAAAACATGTAAGTGTTAAAATGTAGAAATTTGAAGTGCAAAAGACCCTTTTCCTGACTATCTGGTATGTCGAAGGTCACTTTCGGATTGTCTATTGTTTGCGTTTATGACCAAACGCATAGTTTAAAATGGTGCGAAAAAGACAGCTAATAGTAATATTAACAGAGTTGATGTCATCCTCTCTAATTTACTGATAAGGAATGCAACCAATTTCTAACAACACATATGTTTACTTTTACTTTTGTTCTTCGGGTAATTAAATTCATGTTGTTTTATTTTATGGTAAAAATCATTTATC
This sequence comes from Epinotia brunnichana, assembly GCA_963854355.1. Taxonomy (NCBI): domain Eukaryota; kingdom Metazoa; phylum Arthropoda; class Insecta; order Lepidoptera; family Tortricidae; genus Epinotia; species Epinotia brunnichana. The sequence goes on along the minus strand of OY977954.1, from coordinate 1,323,332 downwards.
TTGTTTCCGTTATATACTTAACTGATTAAACTATTGTCCTCCTTTACCGACTCGAATTCCGGAATCCCGGGGAATATCCATATTACCATAATTATTGAGGTCATTGACACCGTGTCGCACGGGTCGTGCCGATCACTAATAATAAGTTGACATGGAAATATCAAATTGACCCTATATGTAAGAAATGAAATAAATTCTCCTATGCATTATATAATCTAAGAATAAAAGTAAATCTACCTGCAGTGCTTACCTACCTCATACCATGCATCTGTAAGCTCAACGTTAAGATACGGTATAATATTCTGGGGGAACTCGACAGATCGAGAAATTGCGTTTCGAGCGCAGAAAAGGCGTCTAAGATCTTTATGTGGTATCAGTTCTTTGGAATCATGTAAGCCCCTATTTTCAAAAACTTAAGATACTAACTCTTCCTAGTTTGTATATATATCTATGAAATGTGTGTTTTCGTCAAATGTAACTCCCATTTGTTCCTAAACTTTAAGAGTACCCGTTTACGTCATAAAATAATAAACCCAACCATACCCAAAACAACGCTATTCCAAAAAAAAATTGTCGGAATGGCTCCGAAAATAAAATAGCCCTAAAAATGTTCTAGCTCATAGAAGTTATTATACCATTAATGAATTTATAAATGATAGTGATTTTGACATGCATGCTCAACAATTTGTAAGCCGCAAGGCGCCACATAGTGAAACTGACCAACCTATGTTGGACAAATAAATGATTTTATCTTTATCTGTATCTTCAATACCGTCAAACATGCCTACTTTGCCACCAGGGGGAACTTTGCTCAAGAAGCAAATTTTAAAATTTTTCTCTTGGACAAAGTTCCCCCTGGTGGCAAAGTAGGCCTGTTTGACGGTACTTAGGCAAAAGTACATATACAAGTAGATAATTCACTCTCTAACTCGAAAAGCAAATTACCTATCAACCATTAGAGAAACTGGGTACATCGCCAGAAAAGAAAAAGAAAAGTTCATCACCTTTAATTGTTCATGACATTTAAACAGTTTAAAACTACTTTTTGTTTCGAGTTTCACATACAAAAATCTTACCTTCATTGTAGAAAAGCAGTGTTAAAATCACCACAAACACGTATTTGCACTCGCACATTTTACACTAAGTACAACTAAGCGCTACTCGTGCTCACTGATGAATAAACTTTCTTTTACTTGCGACCCATCCTGTAAGAAATAGAAGGAATTAATGATCTTGATCCCTGAAATTTGACAGTTTAAGGCTTTGTAAAGCAGACTCAGAAAAAATCTTCTAAAAAGAAATAAGAAGAACGCCAATATATCTGCAATGAAACAAATATCATCTTGAAATAAGATGATTCTCTCGAACTAAAACAAAATAATCTTTGTTTAGTCAACAGATTTCGTCACCGCGGACGCGACCGCGCTGACGCCGCTGACCACTCCAAATTTAACTAGTTCATTAGCCTGCACAAATATATTTTAATAAATAATAAATAAAATAAAATATCTTTATTTCAGATCTTTAGTCGATCCATATGATGTTAGTAACAGTGGAGACTTATGAACTACGTTAGTGACAATAATGACAATAAATTAATGATACTTAAATGGTTAGACAAATGACTTAACGCCCCGGCTTTGCACGGGTTTATATGCATGTATTATACATATAAACCTTCCTCTTGAATCACTCTATACATTAAAACCCGCATCAAAATCTGTTGCGTAGTTTTAAAGATCTAAGCATACATAGGGACAGACAGACAGCGGGAAGCGACTTTGTGTTATACTATGTAGTGAAGAATAACTGGTTCAGGCTTATTTGGCCCTCCCGATAGCCACCTGAACCCAGTATCTTGAGAGTGGACAGTCGAGGCGCTCCGCCAACACCCTCAGAAGACTATTGCTGCTGCCTCTCAGCCGTCTCAGTAGCGACGCTACTCGTTTTCGCCTGATGGCATAGAAATCGTCGGTGCGCGCCTCGGCGAACATACCCGAGGCGCTGCAATGCCTTGGCAGCCTCAATAGCATTCTGAGTATGTTGTTATACTGCACCCGAATAGCGGAAAAGGCTCTCTGCGTAAAACTAACCCACAGACTGCACGTGTAAAACGTCTGACAGTAAGCTTTAAAAAGCGTCAACTTAACTTGCTTGTTACAACGTGCAAAAAATTTTACTTACTTGCACTTTACATGTATAGAATACAAAGATAATTTACTAGGTTTTACGTATGTGTGCCATAGGTGAATAACTGTATATAAAGTAGGAGCATTTGTAAATAAATCAGATACCAATTGTCCGTTGGTGTTTCACTACCTCCACACCCAACACCTCTGCTTGCTCAGGGCAACACTCTGAGAGTAGAGGATCCCATCCACCTCATTTTACAGGTACCCTTGTTGTGGCATCAGACACCCTTCGCCTTAATCGGTCACTTGAGTCTGAGTGATCGGCAACAAGTATCCATCCACTTACCTCATTCCTCACCCGTAGGAATCCATCTGTCACTGATAGGTCTCCCGGTGACAGATATCCTTGAACTAGGATAAGTTAGGGCTAGGGAAGTAGGGACTTAGGCTGGTAGGATCCCTTGCTGTCATTGCCCACCCTAGCTTACAACGGCTGTACAGGCACACGCAACGCTTGAGTACTATTCCATTCCATATTATTCAGTCCATTAAGAATCCAAGTACTCGGCCTTAGCATGTGGCTGTACATAAGGTCCTTCGAACCGGATCTCCTTATGGAAAACATATCGATGGTTATATGTTAACATAGGGTTGTCCGTTGAGTCGTTAGACATTGACAACAAGCCAGTCAGTGTTTATCGACTGTATTAGAATCACCCTCCACTACTAGGATCGTTATAAACCGCGGTCTTGTTAACATTGTCCTCCCACGGTTAGGAATATTTTTTTTAGGGATTGACTAACGTACTGACAATATGGACGCTGTTAAGCTCAACGACCTCTTGAAGAGCCAGGAAGAGTTAGGGGGAAGACTCAAGACGTTGTTGACAAACATGAAAAAGGATTCCGCAAGCAGGAAGACGCATAGGTACATCGCGGATAAGAGGACGATGCTGAGCGAGATAAAAATACAAGTTGAGGAGAACCACGACCAGTTAAAGGCGGAAGAAAGATTATCTACCCACACCTACATGACTAGCTACTATAGTAGCCTCCAGAGCGTATACGAAGAAGCCACAGCCTACTTAGATAAATGTGAAGAGTTGATGAAGAGTAACCAAGGCGGATCCAAGGAATTCAAGTCCGCAGGGAGTAAGGAAGTTTCGCCAAAGTTGGGCATGCAGAAGTGTCGCATATCCCAGCTAGTCAAAAAGTTAGCCACAGCCAGGCAAGCCGTATATGAAAATAAGCCGATCTGGTTTCTCCAGACGACTCTCCAAGCCATCCAGAAACAATGGGAAATTGTAGAAGAGGCGCATTTTGAACTGTGCGTACAAGAAAGCTCGTTTGATGACGAGTATTTTACAACAGAAGGATTTGAAGCAAGCCAAAAAGATGTAGAAGACACTTCGTACCAATTACAAGCAAAAATTAATGAGGTTGCCGAGCCTGCCATGCCACGTAGTTCCACTGAAACCAAGAAAGGTGTAAATTTGCCAAAAATAACCATCCCTATCTTCATGAGTGAATACGAGTCCTGGTATTCGTTCCACGATCTATTTAAAAATCTTATCCACAATGATACCACCTTATCTAGCACAGAAAAGATGCAATATTTAAAAACACATTTAAAAGGAGAACCCGCAAAGATAATCCAGCAGTTGAGTATCAGCGAAGCCAATTACGACACCGCGTGGGCCTTACTGACGCAAAGATACGAAAATAAACGACTAATCACTTCAAAATTTATAGACAAGTTGCTTGACTTACCCACCATAGAGCAGCCCAGTGCGATTAAGATAAAAAATATGTTTGACACCATACAAGAGAGTTTGGCCGCATTGACCAACCAAGGAGTAGACACTTCGCAATGGGACCCAATAATAAGTCGTATTGTCTGTCGAAAATGGGATTCAGAGACTAATAACATCTACGAGCTAGCTCTGAAAGAGCCAAACAAAAATCAGAGTTTAGCTGAAATGATGGAGTTCATGGAGAAGAGGTTCAAGTGCTTAGAAACTGCAAATCATGCCCAGTTGACGCATCCACAGAAGGAGTATTGGAAAGGGATATCATCAGCCATAGAAACAAGCAGACTTAACGTACGAAGATGCTCGTATTGTAACAATGAGAGTCACAGCATTTATTATTGCACGAAGTTCAAGATGCTTAGTGTCACCAACCGCCTGAAGGAAGTAAGAGAAAGGAAGATATGTTACAACTGCATAAATCATGACACAACAGAGAAATGTAAAAGTACGGTGTTGTGTCATTTTTGTAATAAACCCCACCACTCGATGATTCACGTCAATCCACCAAGTAATCCTATTAACAAGTCTAATGACGTAAGGAACCAAAGTGGTTTCAGATATCCAACGTACAATAGAGAGGGCCAGAATAGAGATCGACGTATTCAGAAAACAACCACGCATGCAGCTATGACAGCTGAGCCACGAGAGCCACCTAAAAGGACGACACTGCTAGCAACAGCATTAGTCGAAACCACCACGTACTACGGTGAACCACAACTATTAAGAGTGTTGTGTGACCAAGGGTCAGAAGCGTCATTTTGTACAGAAGAAGTGGCGCAAAGATTATCGTATCCAAGACAAAAAATACGAACCGAGGTAAAAGGGGTCGGGGATAAGCAGCCAAAGGAGTCGAAACATTGTATTACAATTACAATTAAACCACGGTTTCCAAGCCAATACAAGTTACCAGTGACACTAATAGTGTTACCAAAACTAACCTCCGCAGTACCAAAACAGGATCTATCCCAATTAAACTCCAAGGATATAGAAAACAAGATGATAGCGGATCCGACATATTACAAGAAAGGCCCAATCGACATCATACTGGGAGCACAAGAGTACAGTCAGTTTCTGCGAGATGGATTTGAAAGAATGGAAGATAATATGATAGCGCAAGAAACTGAATTTGGGTGGATTCTGTCAGGATGGTGCCTAACTGATTTCGTAGACTCAATAAAGGTCATGTGTATGACGTCATGTAGTGAAGAAGTTCAGAGAAATATTGAGCTAAGTGAAGATGATCGAATTTGTGATCGAAGTGAAGATGAGCAAGAAAGCTATCCTTTAGCAAGTAGAACAACCCTACAAGGTTTTTATGGCGACGACATTTTGTCAGGAGCAAACAGTGACGAAGAAGCTAAGATGGTACAAGGCCAATTGATAAGTATGCTGCAAACAGTAGGATTTAACCTAAGGAAATGGTCATCTAACAGGATGGAATTGTTAAACAATATCCCAGAAGGTAGCAAGGAGAATGATATGATAAAATTGCCACAGCACGAGACCAGAAAATCACTAGGTGTGATATGGTCACCAGCAGAGGACAACTTCCACTTTCAGATAAAGATCGCCAATACTGAAAAATTAACAAAAAGATTCATTTTGTCCGAAATTTCCAAGATATTCGATCCAATGGGGTGGCTGGCACCAATCTTAGTAGAAATGAAATTGCTAATACAAGAGTTGAGGACTAATGGAGTCGAGTGGGATACACCTGTAGATGAAGCCATAAAGAAGAGATGGGAAGAGTTCTATACACAAATTAGAACAGTTGAAACAGTGAGAATACCCCGTTGGATAAATTACAGTAACGCCATGATCGAGTTACATGGATTTAGCGATGCGTCAGAGAAAGCCTACGACAAACGTATAAAAACGCATAAAACGACAGATAACCCAGCAGATGTACTCTCAAGAGGAATAGAACCACAGAAATTGGAGAATCATAAGTTATGGTGGAAAGGGCCAAGTTGGTTACAAGAAGAGGAGTTACCGTGTACCAAAATCACACTAGAAATATGCCAAGAAATAGAAAGTAGCCACGTCACGATAGCAGAAGACAAGGATCAAAAGAGAATATGGGAAAGATTCTCAGGGTTTCAACACATGATAAGGGTTTTGTCATATTGCTACAGGATGAACCAAAAATATCGATCAAGTGAAACGTTAACATGCATCGAAATGAAACAAACAACAGACAAAATACTGAAATTAGTTCAAAAAGAAGCTTTTGAGGAAGAATACGAATTGTTAGAAAACAAGAAACCAATAAAGAAGAGAAGCAAGCTACGTTGTTTGGATCCGTTCATAGACGACGACGGACTAGTAAGGGTGGGTGGACGACTACACCACTCACAGTTGTCTTATAATCAAAGACATCCAGTCCTACTACCACACAACCACCACGTCTCGAGAATGCTGATTGAACAAGCACATCTACAAACACTACACGGTGGAACGAAGTTGACAATGGCATTCGTGAGACAAAAGTATTGGATATTGGGGTTAAAGAAAATGACAAAATCCAGCACACGTCATTGTGTTAAATGTATACGATATAAGGCAGCCACTGCATTGCAAAAGATGGGACAATTACCTGCACCTAGGGTATCCCCATCCCATACGTTCAATCACACTGGTGTCGACATGGCAGGACCAATTCAAGTAAGGACTACGAAAGGCAGAGGAAATAAAGCCACAAAGGGCTATATCGCAGTATTTATATGCCTTGCAACAAAAGCAATACACCTAGAGCTGGTGGGAGATCTGTCCACGGAGTCTTTCATTGCTGCATTTATTAGGTTTAAAGCAAGAAGAGGACATGTATCACACATGTACAGTGATAATGGAGGAAACTTCCTAGGAGCAGCAAGGATGCTACATACCCAATTATTAGAGATCGCACAAACGCCGCACGTTCAAAATGCCATAGCTAACATGGGAACACAATGGCATTTTAATCCACCACTCGCCCCCCATTTTGGCGGTATTTGGGAGGCTGGAGTGAAATCAATGAAGTACCATTTGAAAAGGGTAATAGGAGAATCAACCTTAACCTACGAAGAGTTATCTACATTATTAAGTCAAGTAGAGACATGCTTGAACTCAAGGCCGCTTTGCGCACAGAGCGTTGATATAAATGACAATACCGTGTTAACACCAAGCCATTTCCTTATTGGAAGAGAGGCAGTGGGTATCCCAGATCCAATTAATGATGTTAGCGTAAACTTGCAAGACCGATGGAAATTGATTCAGAAAATGAAAAAAGATTTTTGGAAGACATGGAGTAGAGATTATCTACATCAACTCCAGCAGAGGTATAAGTGGCAATTTAACCAAGAAAATATTACAAAAGGAACCGTGGTAATAATAAAGGACGAGAATGTTACACCCAGTAAATGGCCATTAGCAAGAATAATTAAAACTCATCCAGGAAGTGACGGGATAACGAGAGTAGTAACAATACAAAAAGCACCCGGGAATTGCTTGAAAAGGGCAGTCCATAAAATAATCCCGTTACCAAACAACGAAGATGATACCACAGGGACTCAACATGCTAATATAACCAGTAATGTAACACAAGTAGCGACAGCCAATGCAACGACAGGTGAATCCCGAAACCCAACAACAATTGAGACAAGAGGAAGAAATACGACCCCAACAGAGAAAAATACACAACAAAGAAAAAAAATAACCGGGAACAAGTACTCTTGGGTGTTATTAGTTACCCTGATATCCTGTTTAATTAATACGACAAAGGCAAATTACACAATAAAAACATAAATGAAGGAATTTACGTGGAACACATAGGAACGGCAACCATAGACAGAGGGATATTCCGAATTCAAACGAATTACGAAAAAAGTAAAATAGAAGAAGATGTTTCAAATATACGAGGAATAACAGCGCAATTCAAACACTACTGTGACACATTATCAAAGACTAATACGGAAATACACTGTACCGAACTGTATCACCACTTATATGAAGGACAAGAAAAATTAGAGAAAAATCAACACTTTGGTGATGAACATCGGGCAAATTAGGAAAAGAAGAGGATTGTTCGGCCAAATGTTAACCTCGATATTTGGAGTTAATGATGAAGTCTACAAGGACATAGATTTATTACAAGGAAACCAACAGGAAGGAAACTAATAGAAGCAGCAAACCATCAAACCAAGCTCATGATATCAACCATCGCCACAGTCAACCAAACAGAGGAAAGAATAGCAAAAAAGTTAGAAAAATTTCAGATCAAGCTGAATCAAGCAATCCAGTATATGAACAATGTAAACACATGGTACAAAAGAATAGACCTTAACCGTGTAAATATTCAGATCCTGCATATGTATCAACTCGCAACAAATTATATAGATGAAGTGGTAGAATATTACTCCAGACTTCAAGAGGCATATATGCATCAAGGAACTATCTACGACGTGTTAGAACTGAAAGAAGTTAAACAAATTCTAACAGAAGCCAACAGTAAGTTACCAACAAAGCTAAGAATTGTTCAAAACCACCTCATAGATACGAAAGTAACTGAAGACTCTACGCATATTAAAGTATATGGTTATTTCGCATTACAAGACATAACCAAATACACGTTAATTCATGTGACACCCGTGCCAAAGAAAGATAAGGAAGGAAAAGTGTACAGTTTAGAAGTATACCACAATATAATGGCGATTGATTACAACAATGAAAACTTTTTTGAACTAGAACAAGAGGAATTTAAAGCATGTCGCAGAAGACTCACTGAGTACATATGCTACCCGACGTCTGTCAAAAACATGCAGACAAACAAGAACTGCGTTATCGATCTGTTATTTAAGAAAACTGAGATGGTCAACTGCAATACGAGACAACTAAATGTGACAACAACCGTGTGGAAACAGTTATACATGCCAAACACATGGCTAGTTGTTACAACGAAATCCGTAAGAACGTCAATCATTTGCGATGGTGAAAGAGAAGAAACAATGATTCAGAATACAGCCGTCATCCACATAGCAGAAAACTGCATAATTAAAACGAAAAGCAACATCTTAGCAGCAAGAAGAGCGAACACAATATCAGTATTATCAACATATTCGAGACAAGCAAATTTTTCATTAAACACGAACGAAACAGTAAAACAAATAGAAGATATAACAAGAGATGAAGAAGTGCTTGACAGCTCCAGAGACATATTTAAACACCTCATTAATAATGAAAAGTTACTTAAAAAGGAATTAGACAATACAATTTGGAAACAAATACAAAGCAACACTGTAGCAATTAGTCTCGGCTCTTCTTTAGCAGTATTTATTTTAATGATATTAACAGTTTGTTATGTTCCACAGGTCATGTCACGGATACGCTCCTGTGGAGCCAGCAAGAGGACTGCTCCGACGCGCGCCGCCCCCGCCAGGTCGGCTCCGCCGAAACCCGAGCGCCGCAGAACAAACTCAACAACCACCAGCGGCCAATTCGATGAAATAGAGCTGCGCCCGATACAGCCCCTATAGAACACCTTCATCGTCATCCCTGCTGTCGTCGTGAGACGCCAGGATGTTTAGTCAACAGATTTCGTCACCGCGGACGCGACCGCGCTGACGCCGCTGACCACTCCAAATTTAACTAGTTCATTAGCCTGCACAAATATATTTTACTTACTTGCACTTTACATGTATAGAATACAAAGATAATTTACTAGGTTTTACGTATGTGTGCCATAGGTGAATAACTGTATATAAAGTAGGAGCATTTGTAAATAAATCAGATACCAATTGTCCGTTGGTGTTTCACTACCTCCACACCCAACACCTCTGCTTGCTCAGGGCAACACTCTGAGAGTAGAGGATCCCATCCACCTCATTTTACAGGTACCCTTGTTGTGGCATCAGACACCCTTCGCCTTAATCGGTCACTTGAGTCTGAGTGATCGGCAACAAGTATCCATCCACTTACCTCATTCCTCACCCGTAGGAATCCATCTGTCACTGATAGGTCTCCCGGTGACAGATATCCTTGTACTAGGATAAGTTAGGGCTAGGGAAGTAGGGACTTAGGCTGGTAGGATCCCTTGCTGTCATTGCCCACCCTAGCTTACAACGGCTGTACAGGCACACGCAACGCTTGAGTACTATTCCATTCCATATTATTCAGTCCATTAAGAATCCAAGTACTCGGCCTTAGCATGTGGCTGTACAATCTTAGCTCAAAATAGTTTCGCTTCAGTAATTTTACATCTTACACTCAGTATGTTCACTCTTTTGTATGAAACATAAAACAGGTGGTTAATAGGACTTGACATTGTAGTAAGTATAACTGGTATAAGTTAGTTGAGATTTTCTGAAACTGGTTTGATTTTCTTATCTTCAGAACAATAGCATTTAAGTCTAACAATACGACTGTGTGGTCGGACGCGTGCCATTTTTTGCAAGAAAAAGGTTAGCGCTACATAAAATGTTCATTTTATAATGAACTCTATCGTCTTGTTTAATAGATTCAAAATGGACTTAAAGATAAATAAAGCTCCCAGCGAGCTAGGTACTAGGCGCAGTGTGTGGCATTTTATCTCGTAGCTAATTTGGAATCTTTTTTAGAAGAAGATAGAGTTAATTATTCAATTAACATTTTACGTGGCGTTAATTTTTTTTTTTACAAAATTTGGTACGCTTTCGGAAACGTTGTCTACTGAAGCTCATGATCATGAATGCCCATTGTTCTGAGCTTATGGCTCAGAACAATGGGCATTCATTGAACTCAGTTGAAATCGGTTTAACTATAAGTTACTTTATATATGTATATTACAAAAAATCCGGGGCGAGCCATGGGATAAAATATAACTCTTGTCCATCACGAAAGCCCATCTTACATAATGGTTAAAGAATTTTTGAAATAGTAAACGTAGTTTCGAAAATTATCTCGTACACACCTAGTACACATAGCTAGAAACTTTATAATACTTAATGTTTTTTAATATTTTTACCGCTAAAATATTAGTGTCCATAATTAAACTTAGCACGTGTATAAATTATTAGCAATAAACCAACCAAACTATACTTTCTTTTATAGTATAATATAACTAAGAGTAAAACAAAAAAGTATATGAACAAGTATCTTTGACAGCTCAGTCGTTGTATATTTTATTCAAATAGGTACCAACCGTAATATCATTACCAATCATCAATCATCTCGTCACTCTGATGATTGGAATATATACCACGTCAAGTTGGAATAGTAATCAAGGTATATAGAGCTTTGAGGCTTTTAGATAAAGTTTAATTTACCTTAAAGTTACTGTCGGTTAATCTAAACATAAAACCAAGCAAAGTAACAGTTAAAAAGGCCGCGCCTTTGGCGTACGAGTATGGATATTGTACTAGGTACTCGGATTGTATTACTCGGGTATTCGATTTAGATCTGGAATATTTTAATAAGTATGTAATAAGAATGAGACTCATGGGTAAAAGTGCAGATTAGGGATGACCTGGTAAAGGTCGCGGGTGTCCGCTGGATACGGGTGTCGCCGGACCGGTCATTGAGGTACTTTTTCAAGGAGGCTTTTGTGCAACAGCCGTCTTCCGGCTGATATGATGACGCTGATTTTTCGTTCCCGAGATCAGTTTGTATTTGTAATTTATAGTTTTTATTACATATCGTGTAAATTTAGAATAGGTACCTATATGTAGCACAGCACACTAAACATACACTTGTTAACACGTGTATGGAACTCGATGTACTGGTTTGATACAAAATTATCGCGCACTCTCTTCCTCATACGCCAAGCCTAATCTGGCAGAGCGAGCACATCAATAATTTCATACCAAATAATACGACGAGTCAAATAGACCTGAAATCTGAGCAAGGATTTAAGGAAGCTGCCTAGCTAGCACACTAGGTTTTATGTCGGCGAAAATGTACTGAAACGTCACGTAAAACGCGACATAAAGCCTAGTGTGCTAGCCGGTATCCCCTTGGATCGCATAATGGTTTTTAGACTAATGCAGTTTCGCATAATTGGTTTGGCATAATTATTTGTGGCATAATAGTACTTTCGCATAATAATATTTTGGCCTACTGTTTTTCTGGCATACTACGCTATTAGCATAATTTTAGCTAGACTAATGTGTATTGGCCGAATATACATTAGGCATACTATTGTTTGGGCTAATAATTAGTTGGTATATCTGTCATTTTCCATAATTTCAGTTGTCTAAATGAATGAAGCTGGTCAAAATACCTAAAATGATATTATTAGTTTTTCCGCTATTTTATAAAAAAAAAACCGACTTGGATCGCGGATAGGTTAGAAGACGGAAGCGGGAGCAAAGCTCCCGCTTTCGTCTTCGAGGTTATTTTTTTTATAAAAGAACGGAAAAACCTTTTATTAAAACTTACTACTAAAGACAATTAGGCAATTTACTACTAAGTAAACCATAGGCTAAAATCACTAAAATCTAAATTTTTAGATTTTAGGGAGTTTGAACGTAGGTTATTTAACGTTAGTTTTTTTTAATTTTAGACATTGTGATACGTATACCTACCCCTTTTAATATGATAATAGCGTTATGCATTTTGATATGATGTCAATTGATTATTATGTGTATTCATGTTTATGCTTTTTGTTATTAGTTTTAATGAGGGTTATGCTTTCTGTATTTATGCTTTTTCATATTATGCATACAAAATTATGCGAAATGTGACTTATGCATATCTTATTTTCGGCGTAAAGTAATTATGCGTAACTATATTAGTATTAATGATTTTATGCCTCTCAATAGTAAACCGTGCTAGCCCTGGACCGTATTGTGTTTATGACACGTGTATTTAACTAATAATATCACAATAGGAATATATTCGAGGTACAATAAACAAGATATTACATAAATTTGATTCATCAAGATACAATGACGAAATAAAAATGACATTATCGCGTACAATTGATTGGCTAAATAATAATAATTTAGAAGTAAATTTAGGTATAGTGCGTTTTTTTTTAGAAAGGATAAAGCACGATGCACGAGGCCGAGGCCTTTTATATAAGACACTTTATTCGACACAACTGTCAATGTATCTCAAACAGCCATTAAAAAAGACTACATTATTGTTGTCGACCCTAAAATGATAAAAGTGTTTTCATTATTTATACCGAAATAATACTTACAACAATATATTTATTTTTAAAGTATTATTTTTTGACTCTGTTCTTTTAAAATTCGTTATTCAGTTCTGGAAAGGTTGCATAATAAAAAAACCTAAAGAAGAAGAGGTTTGAAACGATCGGTTCGACTTTTTCGCTGTCGAAATTGTCAAAATTGTGAACCGTATCAGTTCTTTTTCTTGTTTTCTTGGTAATTTGGTAATCAAAAAATTGTTGAATTCAGATTACGAGTTTATTTGTTAATTAATATTACGATTTTATTTTTAGCTGTGTGTGTGTGTTGGCGTGCGGACTGCGATGGACCAACCAGAGGCAGGCCCAAGTGGCTTGCAAAAAGGACCGACTCGTTCTCCCCCGATCGTTTTGCTTTCACCAAAAGCAAAGAGACTTAATCAGAATCCATTAACAACAAATGAGAAACGTTTACAAGTTGGTGTGTGAAAAAAAAAGTTAAAGTGATTTATTACATGCACCTATGAATGTCGATAAACTGAACCTGATGAACTTTGCAGCAAGGACGAATTTCCGGGAAAGGTAGATTTAGTAAAAAAAACATTTATCGTACTTAAAAGCATAGGTCTGTGATAAGTAGGCATTAAGGCTATCTAAATAAAAACATGTTTTATTTTATAGTACTTACATAGTTTTATTTACATAGTAAATTGATGTGGAAACACGCACTTTTTATTTATTACATAGGAAAAATACAAAATAACTAATATAGGCCTGTTAAGTTCTCGTTCTGTTAAGGACTTCGTAACATCTAATAATATTTGTCCCAAGCAGAAAAGGTTGACGACGACTGCTGCTTTGTTTACCTTATTTCTAATCCTAAAAAAAACGGACTATAGGTAGCACTAATTTTATTCAATTCCATACTAACCGGAGTGACTCTTTTGTTAATGTTCCCATTGAAGAGGTACATCACACAAAGTACCTAGGTGTAATCATTGATTCTCACTTCATTTGGAAATACCATGTGGAAAGTGTCTCCGGCATTGGCAGAGTGAATCGTTTTATATATGCACTAAGAAGAATTGCGAAAACGGTTTCAATACAAGCCGCTCTACCTATTATGGTAGCATATCATGGTTACGTGAATTCAATTTTTCGATATGGAATAGTTTTATGGGGTGATGAAATGAAATGGCATACTTACATAATCCCGTGTCTTTATATCTTGGAGGTAGATGTTTTTGTTCATAAGTACAAAACCCAGTTTATAGAGGTACCTATAGCAGATACGTACAGTCAGGGGTATTAATATACGTACATTAATAAGGACATAAATATCTGTACAGGACTCTATTGTCAATGTCATAAAAGGCGTGTACAGATATTTATGTCCTTTACGTCTAACTTATAACACCCCTCTTTTTGCGTCGGGGGTTGATAATAATATCAAGGGCTTTTTTTGAATGGTTCCTGTTTTAAAGCGGCATGCTTGGTTACTAAACAATTTATTTTCACGAAAATTTCAAAGGTGGAGTTACACACAATGAGATCCACTATATCTAGGTCGACCACTAGTTGCTAGAGATTATAATTGAAAAAAAAATCGAGACAAAACAAGATTTTCACACTACAGTTCTTTTCTACTAGCTACGGTAGCCTAGTGGTTGAGGCATGCGGCTGTCAAGCGGTGGTCGTGGGTTCGAATCCCGGCTCGTACCAATGAGTTTTTCGGAACTTATGTACGGAATATTTACCGGTTGCTTTTCGGTTAAGGAAAACATCGTGAGGAAACCGGTCTAATCCCAATAAGGTGTAGTTTTCCCTCTGGGTTGGAAGGTCAGACGGCAGTCGCTTTCGTAAAACTAGTGCCTAGATATGGTGGATTTCTTTGTGTATACAAGTTTTAGTGTTATTCCAGCACGCCGTTTTAAAATGACAACCAAACTACGCTTGTATGGGGAGCCGACTTGTGTCGAGGGGTCTCTTAATCGCTAAGAAGCGATCTCTTCCAGACAAGCTCTGGGTAGCGGGTAGTTGTGTACCTACTGTAATCGTAACAATAAATTGATCATCTAAGTAACGTTTTTTACGCCGACCTCAAATACTCGTACCTCTAGGGATTGGACCTCAATCACGTAAATTAAATTGTACCGAAATATCCAGGGCGGTTGAATTTTTGATGGGCACTAATCCACTTAAATAAATTTTCCTTTCTGATGTAGAAATACGTTTTTCGTATTTATAGATTGGCAGCTATTTTTCCTACTCGGTTGGAGGGCTTATGTTTAATTACTAAATAACGTCAACTTAATTTTATGAACTTAACTAGCTTTTGCCTGCACCTTCGTCCGATCCGTCCCATTTCATCCCCTTAGGGTATGATTTTCAGGATAAAAACTATCCACTGTCCTTCCCCGGGGTCCAATCTATACCTATGGGTACCAAATTTCAACTTAATCGGATTACTAGTAGAATGTATTAAGAGCAAGAGCGATGCCTAGCTGAGCAACTTTTGAAATCTCAAATTTTTGACTCAATATTTCTGTCGCGCTGTTGTGGGCGGCGGCGGGAGCTGTCTATGTGATAAGGACAACTGCAGCTCGAACTAAAATTCCCACGCAAAAAACTCAAAAATCGACGTTACGCTCTCGACTGTTTTCTCCTCCAAAACGCAACCAATCATCATACAATTTTGGAAACTGCAAGAGTAAGAAATAATCTACCCCGCTTTATTTTGATTTTTTGGATATTTGTTGTTATATTTGTATACTGCGCCTTTTTTTGCAGCCATTTCAATAAAGCCGTTTTTGCGATTTTTGAGGCGCTGTACTAAGTTTCTTTAAAATAAAAATATCCAAAATAGCTAAACATAGCGGCATACCTACACCAATTGCTGATATTGACCTTATTTGAAGAAAAAACATTGCTCTTGGTTCAAAGACCATAGGGAGGAAACAGTCGAGAGCATTTGTATGGGAAAATCGCAGATAGGCATTCCTCTCATGGGTCAACAATGTAACAACACTTATATTATAACATCTACTGTAAGTACCATAATTTTCTCGTGAATAAACTTTCATTAGTGGTAAGCATGAAATTGTAACAGGCAGACAGAGTTACTTTCGCATTCGTCTATAATATTAGATTGTTTAATTTAGTCAACCACATCACCTATTTAAATAATACAAAACTAAAAAAAAAATATATACAGGGTGCGCCCTGTAACTGGAGCAAAAAATGAAACGGTAGATTATTAAGCTTGTGAACAATTATGTCCAAGTGGTTTTTACGCGAATTTTTTTTTTTTTTTTTTAAACTTTAAAATAAGTTTAGTTGTATTTTTGTACTCTTCTGGAGTGCTATGAGTAACTTTTTATTTTAAAAACACAAAAAAAAAAAAAAAAAAATTAAAAATCACAAAACTATCTGTTTAACAAAAAAATGCAAATACTATTATGACTCATTACATAATGCTACCTCAAAATCTGCATTGACTGCCGTGATATGATCTCGTAGTGCCAAGATACATTACTTGGAGGTCATAACTTTAGATCAAAATTTCTCCGAAACCAACAATTTTGAAAGTAAATGATACACAAGGGGTTACTGCAAATGCTCTAAGGTAGCGTCCTTTTGAATATTTGCTCCAGTTACAGGGCCCACCCTGTATAGTTAGTCATGAAATTCATTAGTTCATTATTCATTACCCTTAGTTTACCAATATTTATTTTGCACTAGCGACCCGCCTCGGCTTCGCACGGGTTTATGTGTATAATACATGCATGTATTATACACATAAACCTTCCTCTTGACTCACTCTATCTATTTAAAAAACCGCATCAAAATCCGTTGCGTAGTTTTCAAGATCTAAGCATACATAGGAACAGACAGACAGCGGGGAGCGACTTTGTTTTATACTATGTAGTGATGAGAATTGTAAAGTGCTAAAATAAAGTATTAAAGTAAGTATTATCTACACTCAAGAGCGAAAGTTTCGGGTCAGTGAAATACCGTCATATTTCCTAAAATAGTGCAAGGTTGTACAGTTTTTAGGGTTCCGTAGCCAAATGGCAAAAAACGGAACCCTTATAGATTCGTCATGTCCGTCCGTCTGTCTGTCTGTTTGTCCGTCCGTATGTCACAGCCACTTTTTTCCGAAACTATAAGAGATATACTGTTGAAACTTGGTAAGTAGATGTATTCTGTGAACCGCATTAAGATTTTCACACAAAAATAGAAAAAAAACATTAAGCTTTAGGGGTCCCCATACTCAGAACTGAAACTCAAAAAAATTTTTTTCATCAAACCCATACGTGTGGGTCTCTATGGATATAGGTCTTCAAAAATGATATTGAGGTTTCTTATATCATTTTTTTCTAAACTGAAGAGTTTGCGCGAGAGACACATCCAAAGTGGTAAAATGTGTCCCCCCCCCCCCTGTAACTTCTAAAATAAGAGAATGATAAAACTAAA
The DNA here is from genome assembly GCA_963854355.1 of Epinotia brunnichana. Lineage (NCBI taxonomy): Eukaryota > Metazoa > Arthropoda > Insecta > Lepidoptera > Tortricidae > Epinotia > Epinotia brunnichana. The sequence continues at coordinate 1,305,810 of OY977954.1, read as the reverse complement.
AAAAATATATGATGTACATTACCATGTAAACTTCCACCGAAAATTGGTTTGAACGAGATCTAATAAGTAGTTTTTTTTTAATACTTCATAAATCGTAAACCGCAATTTATTTCACGGAACCCTTCATGTGCGAGTCCGACTCGCACTTGGCCGCTTTTTTAATCCTGTCATGATCTTTATTAAATTTTACATCTAAACTGCAGAAATAAAAGTAAAAAAAAAACACGTTACCAGGTTTAAATCGGACTCGTAAAAACCCATGAAAAAAACAACGTTAACGGAGCGAGATATCGCAAAAATCGTCATATTTGGATGTCGATATTTTTATGATAGGATCCCGGAAATTGCTAATACATTTGGGTATTACGAAGAATAGTATATTATGTAAATAAGACTAGTGTAAAATATTTAAAAAAACCTATTGCGGTTATTTAATTTAGGGTGACCCGAAACTTTTGCTCTTGAGTGTACCTTAAAGGAACGTTATTAAGAGCGCCGATGCTTGAAAAAGTAAGCATCCTTTCTCGTTACAACCCTGAGTGCTCCCAGGATAATTATTATCCTGGAAATCATACCCCTAAGGGTGTAAAACGGGAGGTAGAAGCTTCTATATAGTTAGGAGTGTGATCTGATAAATAAGAGTGCGCCTGAAACAATTGAATAGCAAAATCCTCGAAGGTTATCAACGAGTCACGCAGACGGCGTCGCAGGAAAAAGCAAATCATTCACAAAATCTCGCTCATACCTATTCGGAGCCGCCCACCTGGGCTCAACCTTATTGCAACTTGGTTTAAGTTTTAACCTCACCCACAGATACCCATCCAGAGCTGCCTATTCACCAAGATCTTACTGAAAAGAGACTCAAGTTCCGTAACCCATCAGCTCTCGCTGTGATTGACCTGAACAGTCAGTGGGACCTACACGAAGCGTGGATGCCCGAATGGAACGGGCAACAACAACCAGATGAAAGTCTGTTTTCGTTCAAACCCAAGACGCATCCACCTGGTTTCGACCATCCGTGCAGGGTGTGGCGCCAATTAAACCGCATAAGAACAGGCATTGGTAACTGCGCCCACCATTGGTATAAATGGGGGGGGAAGGGTGCGACTCCCCTCGGTGTGTGTGTGGAAACCCCGATCAAACAGTCAACCACATGCATATATGGTTCTGGAATGCCCCACAACAAAATTTTCAGGGCGGATGGAGGACCTCAAGAATCTTACTTGCTACAGAGTACTTGAAGAAGACTAATCTAAACCTAAACTAAACCTTTGTATTTAACCAATTTTATTATTCTTATTAAATTATTATTTTATACAGGGTGTGGCCTGTAATAGGAGCAATTATTCAAAAGGTCGCTTCCTTAGAGCATTTGCAGTAACCCCTTTTGTGTCCCATTCATTTAAATTTTTTTTGGATTCGGAGATATTTTGATCTAAAGTTATGACCTCCAAGTAATGTATCTTGGCACCACGACATCATAGCATAGCAGTCAATGCGGATTTTTGCGTTTTTGTGTCTTTAAAATAAAAAGTTACTTATATCACTCCAGAAGGGTAAAAAAAACCGGCCATGTGCGGGTTGGACTCGCGCACGAAGGGTTCCGTACCATTATCTATGTTGTATGGGAGCCCCCCTTAAAAAAATATATTTTGTTTTTAGTATTTGTTGTTATAGCGGCAACAGAAATACATAATCTGTGAAAATTTCAACTCTCTAGCTATCACGGTTCTTGAGATACAGCCTGGTGACAGACAGTAGGACGGACGGACGGACGGACTTCTCCGTAGGTCTTAGTAATAGGGTCCCGTTTTTGAGTACGGAACCCTAAAAATTACAACTAAACTTATTTTGAAGAAAATTTTAATTTTATATTTTTCAAATATAACCATGTGGAAATTATTGTTCACAAGCTTAATAATCTACGGTTTAATTTTTTGCTTCTATTACAGGCCGTGTATAGCTTTTATATGTAATCCAATGACAATATGCCGTAAGATAAATAAATCACCCACAAGTAAATATATCTTGGCGCCACAATTCGTAGTAGGTAACTAAGCATAGGCATTACTCCGCCACGACTGCTGACATGGTGGAGTATATTCACCAGTAGGCTGTCTACTCGCTGAAGGTTCTCCAGCCAACGAGTTTTTCGGAACTTATGTACGGAATATTTACCTTTAGCTTTTCGGTGAAGGAACATCGTGAGGTAACCGGTCTAATATAAGGTCTAGTTTTCCCTCTGGGTTGGAAGGTCAGATGGCAGTCGCTTTCGTAAAACTAGTGCCTTTGGATTAGGTGTCAAAGCGGACCCCGGGCTCCTTTAGGGCACAACCGAGAATAACGCTAGAAGGATGATGATGAGGTAGAGGTCTAGTTTCGTTAGGCGTGACGGGCGAGGTGAGGCGCATTATAGCGGGGTCCGAATAACAGCCCAGATGACTGTAGCAATAACGACATCACTTGGTCTGAAGATATGTGGTGTTGGGTTCCTGGTGGTGAGTAAGGTCGCCAGGGCTCCCGAGGGTACGCTCTGTCATGAGCGAGGGACCTGGACTGTTGACCACGTCGGTGGCAAACAATATTCTTACAACCATACTGCCCGCCTGATTAGTAAGCGGTCACCATCGCCTATGGATTGCTCTCCTTTGTTAGATCTTACAACTTTAGCCCTAATGTTTCATTAGACCTACTTAACGTGTGTGTGCATTTATTTCTTAAATAGTATACTTTATAGGATTATGGTTAAACAAAGTCGCTGCCAAGGAGGGCCAAAGGTTCGCTTGACGCATTCTACTTTGACCCTCGCGACTGGCCCGTTTGCGCGGGTACGACCAGGGAGAGCGCCCCGGGACAATTTCGGGGAGCTGCCATTCCGTGGGCTTATTGGACGGCTAGGGTCCCCCGACCCTGCCATCCAGACCACTGCGGCGGGGGGAGCAAGTGCGTATAGCAACGGCGTGCGCGCCCCGCTCTCCGTCTGCGGATATTAGGAGCGGAAGGGTCGTTCTCCCGCTCTCTCTCCGCTGCCTCCTTCTGTGCCATTACGGACTTGCAGAAGGAGGCCATAGCTTCCCAGGACCTCTCACTGTCGAGCATTGTCGATACAATGGTCGGCAGCGAGAAGTAACCCACTATAACGACCAAATTGTGCCGCTAGAAAATACTATTAAAAGAGACGAATATCAGAGTCCACTTTTGATGAAGACGTAAGCCAATACCGGTGCTGAGCATTTTTTGATTTAAGTTTCCGTGGTATGTTTTACGTCTGCTGAAATAATGTTGAGCCGACAATGACTTTACCCCCTGGCCACGACTTTGGTCTTAAGCGACCTGCGACCAGCGTTTTATCTGTTCATTGCGCGTGATCCCAACTAGCCACAGTGCGTTGCGTGTCTCGACCGCGCAATGAACTGATAAAACGCTGGTCGCAGGTCGCTTAAGACCAAAGTCGTGGCCAAGGCGTTAGAACCGAGCGGTTCAAACGCTCGGAGATTGGCCCAAGTAGCTTGTCGTTTTTACTCGTTTGACAACTTCGTATGGCAGTTTAACATGACGTTTAATGCGACACGGTACAAAGGCGTTAAGCCTCTTGTTAGGCTGACCGAACCGTTTGTCTTTTTCTGTGAACACAGCGAACTTTCTAATCCATAAAGAGTTGACAACACACTTATGACTTTGGAGTCACGAACCTAACTATACCTGCCGTGTGCCTCCGGGGTAAAAAGAAACGAACTGCAAATCATTAATTTTATCGAGTACCATTTACCGCTCGAGGCGCGAACGTAACAAACTGGCCGTGACTTCAATTTAATCAATAAATCGTTTGCAATGAAAAATTCCCAGTAAATTTTCCACTTCCCTTTCTTAGCGGAGTTTTTGCCGCCAATTTCCATAAAGCGGGCTTTAAAATTCGATTCCCAAGCGTTTCCGGAATGCCGGAGACGTAGAAATCGGAAGAAGGGCCACTCTGCTACTACTACTTTGCTAAGCCAAGGAAGTAAATTTAGTCCAAAATAGTCCAAATTAGGCGCAACTTGTATTTTATGGACACAGATTAATAGTTCTAAGTATTGGCTCCGAGAGAAGCAAAAATCGCGAACATACATAAACTCATATCTATACGAGTACCTACCACACGGGACTACGCCACGTACCTTTACTTGAGTTACTTACTTACTAGTTAGCTGTTTAGAATCAAGTTTTTTTTTTTTTTTTGGTCGCAAACAAGTTTACGGCCTGCCTGATGTTAAGCTGGTACCGTCGCCTATGGACACTTGTGACTCCAGAAGAATCACAAGCGCGTTGCCGACCCTTTATTCACTTGAGGATTCGCTGTGTTGGCAGATAGAGACATGCAGGTCCCTAAAGGATTCGGTATGTTGACAGCTAGTATTTGTGTCTGATTGTCTTCTAATAAGTACGTATTTATCTGCGTCGTTCTCAAATAAAACCTCCCTCTTTGTCGATCTCGATGTCAATTAGGACGAGTTACGGAAATAGATAGTGCTTTAGACACCGCCATAGTGGGACCTTTTGCTTGAGAATTACATATTTAAATAAAACCTCCCTCCTCTTTGTCGATCTCGATGTCAATTAGGACGAGTTACGGAAATAGATAGTGCTTTAGACACCGCCATAGTGGGACCTTTTGCTTGAGAATTACATATTTAAATAAAACCTCCCTCCTCTTTGGCGATCTCGATGTCAATTAGGACGAGTTACGGAAATAGATAGTGCTTTAGACACCGCCATAGTGGGACCTTTTGCTTGAGAATTACATATTTAAATAAAACCTCCCTCCTCTTTGGCGATCTCGATGTCAATTAGGACGAGTTACGGAAATAGATAGTGCTTTAGACACCGCCATAGTGGGACCTTTTGCTTGAGAATTACATATTTTTTTATAGTGGTCTGGCTGCTGTCCAGCTACTCTGTGTCCAACGACTGCAAGCCGAGTGATGCAGTTACGGCTTGTTGCCTCAGCGTGCAGCGGATTGGTCGATTGCTCTCAAAGCTCCTCAAAGAAAACAGTTACTTATAGAGCAAATCCAGGACTTCCGTGTTTCCCTCTCTTCTTATTGAAGAAGTTTTTAATTTCAATTTCAATTATTTATCTATTTCGGACTAAGGTCCATAAGTTGTTAGTATACAATCACGAATTATCAACTAAGGTTAGTTTTACAAATTAATTTAATCCTAATAGAGTTAGATGCTCCATCCCCTGGCATAGGGTCCTGCACAATGTAGGGTGTTCCAGGGCCTAGGTAATGGAGCATCCAGCCTCGCAGCCAACGTCCTCAGGATACTGTTACCGCTGCCACACATCCGCCGCATTAGTGATGCCGTCCTGCTGCGTATTATTGCGAACCTAAAAGTTATCTGTACGCTCTGCAGCAAACATTCCGGACGCACTACAATATCGCGGCAGTCCCAACAGCATCCTGAAGACGTTGAATAAAGTTTAGTTTTTAAATATTTTTAGGTGATGTCTTTAAACCACGTCTGTGGTAAATCACACCGCCTGGTGGCAATTGGTTACCGTAGCCTATGGATGGTTGCAACTCCAGGGGACTCGCATGCGCGTTGCCGACCCTTTTAGAAACTGTACAGTCAGTATCAAAAGTAGCTACGCAAACGAAGACGTAAAAGGGAATAAGAACTTTTGACGTCTTCGATTGCGTAGCTACTTTTGATGCTGAATGTACTGAGGCAGCGTTCATGCCACTGCCAGGGCGCATAGTCCGTAAGCCCACTCCCAATACGCCTACGTCTCATGACACCACGATAAAGTGCATGGCAGCAGGACGAGAAAGTTGTGCTGAGCAAGAATCAGAAGATTATCGCACCTAAAATTGGCCGAAAGACTTTTCTTTTTAACCGACTTCAAAAAAAAGGAGGAGGTTATCAATTTGGTTGTATTTTTTTTATTTTATTTTTTATTTTTTTAATGTGTGTTACCTCAGAAGTCCGTCATTTATGAACCGATTCGTACCATTCATTTTTAATTGAAAGTATATGCTTCCAGGTTGGTCCCATTGTTTTCAAAACTCCAGTTGAATGATGGAAATCATGAGGAATTGAGGGAACTCCTCAAATATATAAGGCACGCGTGTAGTAATTTCGGTGTTTTCTATTATAACTCGTGTATTTACATCCTGAAATCATAATAGGATCACACGAGTGTTATAATGCCTAATGTTCAGTTACATACACCACTTTATCTACCGAAATATTGTAAATCCTCAATGATGTGTTCGGGAACCATTAGAATAACCGCCATTGCACCGTCATGACCAACTAGATTTCCATAATAACATCGATAATCGATGTTATTATGATTTTTCATACATTATACACAGATAAAACACTGATGTTACGTTCTTGGTTGCAATAATGGTGGTCATTATATATGGTTTCCGAACACATAATAGAGGATTTATGATATGGGTGTAGATAAAAAATATGTTAATTTTCCTTAATTAAAAATAAAATAGAAACAAATGCATAACGTTTATTTTATTAATGGATAGTGACACAGTATGAACCTTAATAATAAATTATTATCTATTGCGAGACGTAATCAAGCCGATTCCAAGAACTTATTGATACAACTAACTCTCATATTGTGTTATTATGATCATATATTATAGCAACGTTATTTCAGCTTGGTGTTATATGACTACAGATATCTTGGTAGAATTTACAGCCTTAAAAAAGTACACAAGGGTAAGTATCAAACGCAAATGCAGATCTGTGTGGTACATTGCCAGCCAGTGAGCGCCGCATCAACGCGTCGTAAAGGTCTTAAAAGTTTTGCTCTGATTTTGGTTGGAGAGGAACACACACCACTCTTCCCATGGCAGTCACGTATTCACGGTAACCCGACCTGCATTCTTGTTTTACCAGAGTCCCACCGGTTACAGTTTGTGGCAGCAACAGCACGGATAGCACCAGCGCCACCGCGCAAAGAACCAGCACACCACGAAGCATTGTGTCTGCAACAACATTTAAGGCCGTTACACACCTAGCAACTTGTCACAATAACTTCAATTGGAGACCATAGCTTACATTCTAACTAGATATTATGACGAGTGAAGTGGCGATGGCGTTTAATCAACTCAAATTGTCTTTTTGGGGTACCGTAGCCAAATGGCAAAAAAAGGAACCCTTATGGCTTCGTCATGTCTGTCTGTCCGTCCGTATGTTACAGCCACTTTTTTTCCGAAACTATAAGAACTATACCTACTGTTGAAACTTGGCATTAAGATATTCACACAAAAATAAAAAATAAAACAATAAATTTTGGGGGTTCCCCATACTTAGAACTGACTCAAAAATTTTTTTTTCGTCAAACCTACTTTCGTCATACGTGTGGGGTATTTATGGATAGGTATTTAAAAATAATATTGAGGTTTGTAATATAATTTTTTTCTAAACTGAATAGTTTGCGCGAGAGACACTTCCAAAGTGGTAAAATGTGCCCGGGGGGGCACATTGTAACCTCTAAAATAAGAGAATGATAAAACAAAAAAAAATATATGATTAATATGATGTACATTACCATGCAATCTTCCACCGAAAATTGGTTTGAACGAGATCTAGTAAGTAGTTTTTTTTAATACGTCATAAATCGTAAACCGCAATTTATTTTACGGAACCCTTCATGGTTTTTATTTGTCACTTGATTATAGCCTAATTTATCTTTTAACCTCTACCTTGTATAAAATAAAGTATTTATTTTAATCGTAGGTATATTAATACCGAGTCAGCGAGTCGACATGTTTACAAATTAATATCTGAGTTCTTCACCCATTGGGCTGCGTTTCCACTTAATGATAATTAAGTCCAGAGGATCTCCAGTGTACTTCTTCTAAATAAAGTATTGAATTCAACTAATTCAATTTAAATGTACGCAACCACAACACACACCAAATATACAATAATTTACTTTCAAAACAAAGTTTTAACCGACTTCAATTCAGTACTCCGCCAACGCCAAGCCACACGAACATTTCCACATTTTTTTTTTCCAATTTACCACATGAACTGATTAAACCAAATCGCTGTATGTGGGCCGATAATATTTGAGGACTTCCGTCGATTCCTCAAGGATCTCAGAATTACCTTTGGCACTTCATTGTTTGCTATTTCAACGGAATCATATCAGAATCTGTGACGTACTTATATAGTTTGAAGTACATCATTGAGAAGTTCCACAAGCCATCTGTGGTCTTCATTATCACTTCCACCATCACCAATGATTTCCGGGTGTACATATATAATACAATACACGAGATATAATAAAAAATACCGAAATTACTACACACGTGCCTAATATATTTGAGGAGTTCCCTCAATTCCTTATGGTTCCCATCATCCAACTGGGGTTTTGAAAACAATGGGACCAATCTGAAAGCATATACTTTCAATTAAAAAAAAATGTACGAATCGGTTCATAAATGACGGAGTCCCGAGGTAACAAACATTAAAAAAAAAAAAACCGAATTGAGAACCTCCTCCTTTTATTTTGAAGTCGGTTAAAAAATGAAACGATACAAATAACTTCTGTTTGATGCCGATATACCGAGAACACATTTAACGCGTTTTTAATTTATCTTTATGATTTAATTAACGACCATTGTAGTGTTTTAACATATTTTGATTAAACATAAGTACTATTTGTAAATTTCACGTCTCAATAAACGTCTTGACGATATAAATACTAGAATAGTACATATGTTGTAGATTAGATAGCTACCCATTGTTCGGGGTAGTTGCATCGCACTAACGAATATGGAGAATGTTATGTGGGATTTGTAAGATTAACTAAAAAAAAATAACTTCGCAAAATAAAATAAAAAATGTTTTTACTTACCTTTCTGTGTTTTAAAAGTCTCTGTCCACCGCTGCGTACCGAATGCAACTAATTTTGACGTCAAGTTAAAGTTGGCTGTAAAACGAAGTTATCTGCCCAACAGGAAAAATATATTATACAAATCGCGCGACCCAGAACTTTATACGTATTGCTGTAACATCCACAATGCCCTGGCATTGGTAGTGTTTAAGCCATTTATTATCTTGCATCAAGGCACTGTCAACACCAAAAACGCGCACACTGTCTACTTGTATCGGAGTAAACGAGAGCGAGTGTTACTTGGGCGGCCAGGTTTTAGAAGAAAATAATGAATAAATATTGAAATAAAAAAAGCGTGGATTATTTGTGAAATATGGCTCGCTAGCGGTTAAAGTATGAATATGTGGACTTCGTGTTGTTAATTGCAGACCCATACGTCAAAAAATAAGGACATAGAACCGTTTAAGATGATTTTAAGACCAATATTATTATTTTCTATCGAGCCGATTTCCGTCTCTACTGTTTTGGAAATATGATGAATACATGATGAATATTGACTTATTTTTTTTGATGTGCAAGGCTAGAACAAATATTTTTTCTTAAAAAACTGCTTAAATAATATCAATTTCCACCAATTTGGTCTTGTCAGCCTCTTAAGATGGTTCGATTGCCATACAAAGCGTTATTTGACATTCGCAGGCTAACGGTGTGATATTTTAAGAAACTTATTTAACAAACTTTCATCAATTGGCTTCCCATTTGCGCCAAATTCCCCTTATCCTAGAATAAACTTGTATAAACTAGATTAATTTGAGAAAAATAGTTTTCCCAAAATATCACGTCCCAAACCAATTTCTCAAATTAATCTAGTTTTTACAAGTTTATTCTAGAAAAGGGGGGAATTTGGCGCAAATGGGAAGCCAATATATGAAAGTTTGTTACATAAGTTTCTTAAAATATCACGCCGTTAGCCTGCGAATGTCAAATAACGCTTTGTATGGCAATCGAACCACCTTAAGAGGCTGACAAGACCACATTGGTGGAAATTGATATTATTTAAGCAGTTTTTTAAGAAAAAATATTTGTTCTAGCCTAGCACATCAAAAAAAATAAGTTAATATTCATCATGTATTCATCATATTTCCAAGACGGTAGAGACGGACTCGAAACATAATTGGACGAAATCGGCTCGATAGAAAGTAAAAATATTGGTCTTAAAATCATCAATTATTTAAGTAGCGATGACATAAATATCATAGACAAAGACTGCTTATGTATTTGGCGTGGCAAAATCTGTATGCGGTATTTTGTAGGTAATTACATTACCGGTGTCATCCAGAATTGCTTAGCTATTTGTAGGCTCAGAGCAAAGAATAAGGCAGAGGCCGCGTTACGAACTACAAAGTGACGCAACTTTTTTAAACATGTGTGCGTAAGAGTGATACCAGTAGAATGAAAGTGGGATACTTTCATTCTACTAATAATAATTTGGGTAATTTGCTTAAGGTCTCTCTATAATTATTACCAAACCATTTTAAACCATTGTTTGTGAAATATTTAATCTAATTTACCTAGTTTGAGATTGTTTAGCAGTAATGTGGGACATAAGGCGCATCTCCATAGCAGTTTGCCATAATGCAATCCACCGCGTCATTTCGGCCGTGCGCAAAGAAAAAAGCACGGCGTCCTGCAAAATTATATCCCCATCTCACTCTATCTTATAACTTCGTACCGCTCGTGCCGTCCGCCACGCTCAGATGTCTGGCGTCAGCTTTTGCAATATTAAGTAATATTTTTGTGATTTTTAAAAGTCAAACATGCTTTTCTAACAATATTTGTTTGCCGAAACTGACGAATTACAAAATGTTTGATGTTTAAAAATATCGAAAACTTTGGCGCAGCGGGTGTGGTGTGGTCACAGCGGACAATATGTCTCGCAAGAGCGCAAAGTTCGTAGTGTCATTTAATTCGTGATTTAACCTAAAACATTCTGTATATGACAGTTAGTTGCCTAAATAAAATAAAAAATAAAGTAATTCCGTAGTTGGAGTTGGATTTGGGATGGAGGAAATAAAAAGGCCATGTAGAATTTATAATAAAAATGTATGAATCAATACCATCAACGCTGCAGTATAGATATACCATATGTTTTCATCCGAGCAGAGCTCGGTCGCCCAGGGACTAATTATTAATTTTATTTCGTCAAAAGCATTGTTTGTTTGACACACACATGTTTTCTCGTGAAGTTATAATATCCATGGTAACCGGCCAAAGTCACCATGACAAAATGACAGACAGAGAAAGAACGGAAGTAGGAGATAGCATGAGTCCGCCATAGCAATAGCACAGATAGAAAACTTGTCACTTGTCAGAGCTTGTCAGATTTGATCTGAATTTGAGCAGTTGGACGTCATTCATATTTTTGTTCCTAGTTGCGCTACACTGATAATATCTATATGTGGCGTTATCTATGAAAAGCGAGCTGGTTGTCGTTGGGGCTTATGTCATTTCATTATTAACGAGGCGCGTATAGAAATGCGATGATTCACGGCGTAATAACGGTATTATGTCCCTATACCTAGCTATAATACTTTGAGAACGTCACATTTATTACCGTCAAGCCTAGTGCGGAGACCTCAGCCCCGCTATTCTGTAACTTGTTAATCTCACAATCTCACCTCAACGCTCACCCACAAATATATCTTGACGCCGCGATTCGTAGTAACTAAGCGTAGGTGGAGGTCTAGTTTCGTTAGGCGTGAAGGATAGGGTGAGACGCAAAGAAGGTATTTTTTACATCTTATCAGTAAATAAATTGCAAGGAGTAAGGTTGTAAGGAGTTCCATAAGTTGTAAGGAGTTCCATAAGTTGTAAGGAGTTCCATAAGTTGTAAGGAGTTCCATAAGCTGCGGTGTGCGTTTTCCATCAGGCCGTACGTTTATTTTTTCACCATCGTGGTGTAAAATAGAAGGATTTTACCTACTTGCATTCTCTCTCAGGTTTTCAGACAGAGGTTTTGAGGGACAGTTCACTGTTTATTAGACTTGCAGGTCGCCCGGCTCCGTTCGGAACCGCGTGAATAATGGAGGGACGGAAATGGAACGTTTTGGGGCCGCGAATGAACTGGCTTTTAAGGTGGGTGGGATACGCGGCGTGTCTTCCATGATAAACTTAATGTTAACTGAGACGACGGATGGCTGTATACTGACAAGTTAGGAAATCTGTGCGATATCACAATGAGTAAGGAAGACGCCTAACGATAGTTTTGTTAGCAGTTTATTAAAAAAACAAGCTGCAAATCCGCGGGATAAAACATAGCCACTACCCATACAGAAAGTCCTTTCTACACGCATCGCATATACGATATTACTCATTAAATACAAACTTATGAACTTACAAAACTAAAATTTCACAGACTCCTCTTTAAATTATTGGTATAGAATCTCATCCACGAAAACTGCCATGGCAGAAAGCTGTCGCAGCGCAGCAAACTGGCGAAAATGGAGAGACGTTGCCAGGAAAGCAATTCTGAGGGGTAATCACGTAACGTTATGAACGCGCGTCGGTACAATTTAATTGTCAATTTTCCATATAAAAAGTGACATTTAGACCTACCCAACGTTCGACCTACAGGCCGAAATAACCTACGAAGATTAACCATATACGCGTACCCTCAACCTCGTACGCCATCGGAACAATATACTATAGGTAGGTATAGCAATTACCCTTGACCCTCCTCCTCAGTCGTACACTCTTGACAGACTGGTAGTGGTTGTCCCGATGGCGTACGAGGTTGACGGTACGCGTATATGGTTAATCTTCGTAGGTCATTTCGGCTTGAGCTGCTTTCCTGGTAACGTCACCATTTTCGTCGGTTTGCTGCGTTGCGAGAGCTTTACGCTATGGTAGTTTTCGTGAACTATTTAATTAGGTAGGGTCATTTCGCCGGTTACGCGACCACCTTCGGTAAGCGACCACCTGAAGGACATGGTTTTTTTCAATTGAAGATAACATCAATTCTACGGAGCCTGTTGAAACAGTTAGCCGTATGCATTATTGTTTGTAGTTATGGAATAGGAATTTACTAAAAAGACGAGAAAATATGCTTTCAGTTCACCAACTCAGCTAAGTGGTCGCTAACCGGCGAAATGACCCTATGTCCATGATGGTGGGTGATCGGCCTCTAGATCGTTTGCCCTCTACATGGCCCTGTAGGTAGGTACCACCAGTCTATGCAAAGTGTGCATGCTATTGGAACGCCTGATCTATAATCGCATATCGGATACTATCCTCTCTAAAATGCCGCAAGAGCAAGCTGGCTTCAGGCCTAAACTAAACTGGTGTGACCAGGTTCTCGCCCTCACAACACATATCGAGGTAGGTTTCCAGTCATGGTCAAAGTCCTCTGCAGTATTTATAGACCTAACAGCTGCATACGACACAGCTGTGTGGCGACAAGGATTGCTTTACAAACTATTAAAAGCCTTGCCGTGCCATGCCTGAGAATATTCAGAGTGATAGAAGATGCCCTTACAAACAGACCGTTCCAAGTCCACCTGGGCAATCTGTCAAGTAAAGTGAGGATTCTAAACAATGGTTTGCCTCAAGGATCTGTGCTCGCTCCCCTGCTCTTTAATCTTTACATCCACGACCTAACTGACACGACCTCGCGAAAATTCGGCTACGCTGATGATGTAGCTCTAGTTACCCAGAACAAAATCATGGAGACATCAGAAACCATTTTAGAGAGAGATCTGGAAGCTATGGACGAGTATTTTCTGGGCTGGCGCTTATGCCCAAATGCCAACAAGACTGAGAAACTCTGAGAAAGATGAGAATTGGAGATGAGTTCGATATTTCATGGTAATGATTCTCAGTATTTCCTTCTGTCTCAGCGATTGAAGGTATTTCGATGATATTCTCGTTAGTTTCAGATGGCCAAATGACTGTAGTTCGTTCTGATGTTAGTAACTATGTATATAGAAGATTTTTAGCTGGTAGCCAATCCAAAGCATTTCTCGTATCTAGTCTAATTTTTCCACCACAACAGTAAGACCGCTTTGCTCGTATGACAATGGCAATTGCTCTGCTAACTCTTCCACCTGTTGCGCAAACAAAACTGCTTGCCCCTTAAATCCTTTCTAGCCAAAACGGCCGCCCAATTTCACTATTTTTAAAAACGGTCTTATCCTTGATATTAGTCGGAGCTCCATTTCACTCAAAATGTTCCTCTGGAATAGCAGCTGAGTCACCTCTTTGTAGGGAGCTCCGGCTAAGTAATATGAGAGTTAAGTCTCTAATCAGGCTTATGCAGGGTGACTGGTAATTCGACCTATTCCTTGAAAGGGGTTATACTAGAGCTAATTTGCAACAATTTATGTCTAGTCAACCAGGGGTCGAAACTCGCTGGTTTCCGAGATATTCGAGTTTTTAGTTTGTATGAAAAAAAATCTCCTTGCAGCCTTAAGCTGGTGATTGTGACAAAAGTACTTCCATTTGGATGATAAAAAAACATTTTTGTCACAATGAGCACTTTAAGGCTGCAAGGCGATTTTTTTTCAAACAAACTAAAATCTCGAAAAATTAAAAAAAATCGTGTTTTGACCCCTGGTTGACTGGACATAAATTGTTGCAAATTAGCCCTTTCATGGAATAGGTCGAATTACCAGTCACCCTGTATTCGTCAGAGGGACTTATTTATTGCCGATAGATAGCGCTAGTTAGTATTCTTACAGGCTCATATAAACTTGAATCGTTTTCCTATCGCTTTTTATACTTTAGTGTTATAATATTTTTATATATTTGAACTCGAAATGTTCTCCTTTTTTATTTGATCCCCTACACGCTATGATACGAGTAGCAAAAGATTTTTTTCAAAGTCAGTCACTTATTTGTAGGTATGTGACAGCCATCACATTTTTCTTTTTCAAACAAAATGTAGCCTATGTTACCCGGAGCATAATTTCCAATCGATTGACACCCCATTTATCAAAATCGGTTCAGTATTTAAAACGCTACAGTGGAACATACAAACATACAAACATAGACTGCAAATAAAAACATATCCCTTCCGTTCGGCTCTGCCGTCGTCGGGAATTTATTTTTTTATTTATTTTATTCATTTATATGTTAAAAAAATTTATGGCGTTTATTATGGCGAGTGACAAACACGAGTGACGTCACAGGAACTGTAGATCCGTATAGGCGCGCAAGTATAGATTGTCAGTTTGTAACAGAAATGTTTGACTTTAAATTATAGTATTTTCATTTTTTAATACACTCATGGTCTATTCTACATGCAATGCTTTCAAATGAAAGCAAAAATGAAAATATTGCATCTTGCCTATTGAAGTCGGTTAAAGCTTTGTTTTTAAAGTAAATTATGCGTACTATCTGGCGACACGCCTTGTAATAAAATTCTGAGAATTCTGTTAGTGAGAAGTTGTACTCATTATCCACTATGGTTATCGTGTTTTCCTCCTGATAATAACAACTGCGAACTAATAACTGGTCTATTTAGGTACATGGTTCTTAGTATGTGTGGGTCAAATCTTGCGAGTCTTATCAACTTCCCGTAGTCTAATCGAGTTAAAAAGTACACTTGTGTAAGTCGGATGGCAATTCATGCAATAAAATATTATAGATAAAGCTAGTTTTGAGAAGGAGGTCAATCGTCGAATCCTACTCGGCTGGGCAGCGTTCGGGAACCTACGGCACATCTTTTCGTCCAATATTCCGCAGTGTCTCAAGACGAGAGTCTTTGTCCAGTGTGTGTTGCCAGTGATGACGTATGGCACCGAAACGTGGTCGCTTACTGTACTATGTTTCTCAAAAGAAGGCTCAAAGTCACCCAAAGGGCAATGGAGAGGGCTATGCTGGGAGTTTCTCTGCGTGATCGTATCAGAAATGAGGATATCTGCAGCAGAACCAAGGTAACTGATATAGCCCTCCGAATCGTAGAACCGATGGCCGTTGGTGTGGAAAGGTTCTCGAGTGGCGACCACGTACCGGAAGGCGCAGCGTGGGTAGGCCCCCCACAATGTGCAGGACTGAGAACAGATATAAAGGTCGAAGGAGTCCGCTGGATGCGGGTGGCGCAGAACCGGTCATTGCGGCATTTGGGGGAAGCCTATGTCCAGCAGTGGACGTCTTTCGGCTGATATGTAAAGCTGGTCTGATGATGGAGACGGACGCTGGCTATAGCTATAGTATATCCTCAATACAAGATAAACCCGTCGTGTATAGGCTCATTGGAACCCGCTCAGCGAGTAGTTGACGACTGTGCAGAAAAAGTACAGTCGGCAATAACGAAAAAAAATAAAAAAAATATTTATTGTCGCAAAAAAAACACAAAAAACACAAAATCGAACACTGATGTAGGTACTTATATAAAACAACACAATACAGAAAAGCTCAGCGTTTGCTGCTACAGTTAGCAGCTAATAAACCTGTCGGCTATACAGCGCTGTTTTTCAGCCCGCAGCACCTACAACACGGGATACAATATAATTAATAGTTGCAAGGGGAACATTCGCATTACTCCATGCAATGCTAGTTGAAAAAAAAATACATATGATAAAGCCTGAACCTGAGCCTGACCTTCATGTGATGGTCACCATATTGCGGAATTTCAGTAGAACCACACATTGGTTGGCTGTTACTCCATAAATGACAATACAGCGTCCCCATTGAAAAGAGTAAGGGAGAGAAAAATACTGATCACTCTTACAAACACAAAATCACGCCCGTATTTCAAAAAAGGGTAGGCAGAGCACATATAATTTCCAGTGTTACTTCTAGCAATTGTTCGCTCAAAAACGGTGAAAAAGTGACATTGCAGTGAACTAGTTAGCCCATCGTCCACAAAATTTCCGCCCTATCTCGTATTCACCTTTCACGACACCCATAAGAGGAAAGGGCGCTATTCTATCTCAGTACTAGACGGGGACGATAGAATGTGTGAATGTAAAATGTTTTCAAGATTTTGTTTTATCAGTTTTTCGGCGTGATTGGTATGTATACTCCACAAAAGACGGACCCGCTGGATAAAATATAGAATGGGCCTTTAGGATATCCTAAAGGTACTTTATATATTGTTAGTAAAACTAAGTAAGTACCTACTTGTAAAATAATTTACTTTGAAACAAAGTTTAAAGCGACTTCAATTCAGTACTTTGCCTTGAAGAGTTCCCTCGATTTCTCCAGGATCCCACCATCAAATCCTGACCTGATGACCATGGAATCACCTGGGACGGATACCCTTTTAAACAAAAATAATTTTATAAATCGGTACAGGCGTTTTCGAATAAAAAATAAAAGATTCCGACGAATTGAGAACCTCCTCCTTTTTGAAGTCGGTTAGTAACTACAACTTAGTAAAGTTGAAAACCCACGAAATTTTCATTTCAAAGTTCAATATCTCAAAAACGGCTGAACCGACTTTGTTGAAACGTAGCTAAGAACCACCTCGATCACGTCAGCTTTCGGATTAAAAAAATCGCATTCAAATCGGGCCATTCGTTTAGGAGCTACGATGCCACAGACAGACACAGATACACAGACACACAGACACGTCAAACTTATAACACCCCTCTTTTCTTTCCGTCGGGGTTTAAAAATAGGTTACAATATACTGGAGAAACAGTTTTATAAATTGAAAATAACTTATTCCTGAAACTTACTTCCTGTAGTACCTAGAAAGCTACCCCCAACTTCAACTTTATAAGAATCTGCTGTCTGACGACCCGTATACGGTGATCTTAATTTTATATTCATTGCCATCTTACTCTCTAATTATCATTTTGTAACTTGTTGACAAATACCTGTGTACATCATTTCCCTTTAAATATTTGTTATTAGATATAATGATTTTTTTTAATTTGATATATGTTAAATAACTGACGATCACAATATAAATTCCTAAAATTTATTGAGTGTTAGTTTTAAGTGACATTGTATATTGTGAGATAAATAAATCATATCATATCATATCATATCATAATCGATGTACTAAAATCGGAACAATCTAAAGTACCTATAACCTCTGAATTTCAGCAAAAAATCGTGTCCCAAATAGACACATCGAATTAGAACTTCAATCTTTCAACACTGCCACCGCGGTACGCAGAGTGTAATATTTTTCCAATTTTTCTGCCAAATCGGATTCAATTTGGCCCTCGGAGGAACCCTCATTCGAGCTGTTGTGATTGGTATATCGTGTGGCATTCAGGCCCAAAAAGGAAAAGGGTGCAGAAACAATTTCCGAGTACCTACCATGTACCCTTCTGAAAATTCTAAAGGACGATTCCTGTCCACTATTTACAAGTAGGTATCTATATGTAAACTACTACTGTAAACTTTAGGTCCGTGAGCTGTAGAAATCGCCAGCTTTTCTTATCCCTCATTCTGTTTTTTAATTTCGAAAAACAAAGATTTACAAGAAACTCTACATAATACAAGTTAATTTCGGGGTCGTGTAGCGAGAAGACCAAAAGCGAATAAGATGACAACACTGAACAACTTCCCAAGAAACCGACCACGAAATCGCAAAACAATCAGCTGTTCCATACATTAACTCTCAATTTACTCACAGTTAACTCTTAACTGGCTGTTATTGTTTTGCGGGTTTTTTGGGGTTTTTTGTAGGTGGATCCATGGGAGAAGTTGTTCAGTATGACCATCTTATTCGCTTTTGGTCTTCTTGTTCCACGACCCCGGAATCACCCTGTATAATTATTGAATCTCATCACAACTCTTCAAAAGAATCGGTTAGGAAATGCGACTAGCTGGTCTATTAACGCATTGTACGCGCGTCAGATAGATCTAAGTGTCAATTTTTGTATGGGAAAATGACAGACTGACAGTTGAATTGTCCTAACGCTCGTTCGAAACGTTACGTGTTTACCCTTCTTAAGAGGAGAACATACGACCGGACATACGAAATATTTTTTGCCCGCGCTGAGACGGAACTCTCTCTTCATAAGCATACGGCCTGCGATGGGAATCATACGCCGTAGCCTAAGGACGATCACTGAGAAGTTACAAACGCCTTGGCGATCCCTTATTGATATGAGGATTCTGTTGAAAGCTGTTAGACAATGCAAATAATTTGACGACCGGTTAGCTAAGTAAGTAGTGACGCTGCCTCCGAAGCTGAAGGTCCTGGGTTCGAATCCCGGTAAGGGCACATATTTGTGTGATGAGCATGAATATTTGTTTCCGAGTCTTGGATATTTTCTATGTCATCATCATCCACCTAGCGTTATTCCCGGTTGTGCCCCAAAGGAGCCCGCGGGGTCCGCTTTGACACCTAATCCCAACATTTGGCATTGGTACTAGTTATAGAACTACACCTTATTGGGATTAGAGCGGTTTCCTCACGATGTTTTTCGTCACCAACGGTAAATATTTCGTACATAAGTACCGAAAAACTCATTGGTACGCGCCGGGATTCGTACCCACGACCGAAGCTTGACAGCCACATGCCTGAACCACTAGGCTAAATACTGTAGCTAATATGGATGTTTTCTATTTATTTAAGAATTTATATCTATTCAATATATTATCGTCTGGTACCCATAGTATAACACAAGCCAATCGATTTGTGTGAGATTGTCCCTTAATATTTATTTATTTTAAAACTTGTCATCTTTAAGTGCCTTTTAATCGATAATTTGACATGGGTTAAAGTGTCAAAGTTATAAAAACGTCACAAATTACATTAAAAGCTCTCAAGCGAGCTTTGAAACTGTTTCAGCAGGTTTCGGGCAAGTTTTTCAATAAAACTTCAAACTATGACGCTCAGGCGAAAGAATAATTAACGATACTTGCCAAGTTCAGGACTATTGAGCTAGATGGCCAATTTATGAGCGATAATAAAGAGGTTTAGAAATCTGTAGGACAAGGGGTCTGTTTTTGTGTATCGCGACACATTGAGTCGCGCGCGTTCGCTTCACAGGCGAGCTGAGGCGTGATGGCGTAACTTTTTGAATTAACAACTCAACTGTATTTTTTACAAAAAAACGACATCGATGCGTAACGTTTAGGACAATTCAACTGTCATTTTCCCATACAAAAAGTGACATTAAGACCGACCTAACGTACGTACGAACGTTTCGCAATCGACTCGAAATAGCCCACTATGCTAAAAGTAGGTTTATTCGATGGGGACCGCAGGTCGATCACGTAACACATTGTACGCGCGTCAGGTAGATCTTAATGTCACTTTTTACATGGAAAAATGACAGTTAAATTGTACTAACGCGCGTTTGGAACTTTACGTGATTACTCCTCTGATCGTCTACAGCTAAAAAATACTCGAGCGCGACAGATTTTGATAGTGTATAACGCCCCACATGTCTCTGATAATAGAGGTCATTCGAATTTTTATCTTCTACCTTGGATGGTAGAGTTGTTTCTTGAATGGACTACATTGATACTATTCGGCCAACTCAAATAATCTGCCAGTTTGAACGGTGATGGTGAATACGGAAGGGTACAACTGGTACACGGAAGGAGGAAAAGGAAAAAAAACATTTGAGCGCGTAAGATACTTAAAGGGCTTCTTCTCAATAATTTGACGATTTCGACGTGACTTTTTAAAATGCCTTACACGCGTGATCTTAGAGGTACCTATTTTAAATGGTGGAGGTACTCAACAGGGTACAAGGTATCAAAGTACCTCTCATATGTTAATCTGCAGCGCTCGAATAAATCCTAAAATCTACTCTTGGGCTCCCTTACTAAAAGCCAATCCAGGCGTTTTGAATGTAGCGTAATGTTCACAATTTGCCGTAATACGATCATATTCCTAATTTACCCATGCGTGTACAATAAGAGCTCGCAGCAAAAGATCCAGTTACCAATTATTCTCAATACGCCAACCCCAATTCGTTGATATAGAATGGCTTTTGTAATTTGTATGAGTGATAGCAAGCTTCGGGTGTTATCGAAATTATCTTGAATTTCATGCAATTCGAGAAAGACAAGACTGTGATGTAGAATTAGGGGGCTATTTTAAATAAATGAATAAATAAATGTCGCAAAATGGGATCAAAATTTAAAAATAAACTCTAGGAATCGCTATTAATTAAATGTTTTTATTAATTTTAATGAATATTTTACATATATATTGATATTTAGATATTAAGAATGATAATGAATGTTGAAATGTGATAAATTAATATTGTACGCCCGAAATGGGCAAACTGTTGAACTTTTTATTTAAGGTGTGATCTATTTGTACACAGTTTTGGACAATAAATGAATCTTATCTTATCTAATATTAGGGTACACGCTAACAAGTCCCGTTGTAAGCTCAATAAGGCTTGTGATGAAGTACCCATTACTAGACGACGATATCGATGAAATGAAATGAAATGAAAATTTAATTGATAACAATTGTTATAGGTCATTTTCCAGTAGAATAGATATGCTCTAATTATAAATACCTAATTAGGTTTTAGGTATGTACATACATTTATTCATAATGGTTTATCATCATCATCATATCAGCCGAAAGACGTCCACTGCTGGACATATGCCTCCCCCAAAGAGTGTCACAATGGCCGGTCCTGCGCCACCCGCATCCAACGGACTCCCGCGACCTTTACCAGGTCATCAGTCCACCTTGTGGGCCTACCCACGCCGCGCCTTGTTGGTACGTGGTCGCCACTCGAAAACCTTTCCGCCCCAACGGCTATTGGTTCTACGTGCAATGTGCCCCGCCCACGATATATCTATAAGACGACGATATATTTAATAGATATAAATATTTTAATACTTAGAAAAACTCCAAGACTCAGAAACAAATATCCATGCTCATCACACATATATTTTCCCTTACCGGGATTCGAACCCAGGACCTTCAGCTTTGTAGGCAGCGTCACTACCCACTGGGCTAAATAGTCGTCACAAAAAATCGTACGTTGGACATTACGAGGGCAATATTATAATCTTTTCAATACTATTCGTTCCACGATTTTGTTTCGATTTCTCGATTTCTTATAATTATCGTCACAATATATAGGGAAATCAGTTTTTCAGCAATTACTCGAAAAACTTTAAACTGATCTTTTTCAAAACACTTTTCGGTGAAAGTATTTAATAAGCACTATGCCCATGATTTATTTCAAAATTTTCACTTCCACCGTTCGAAAGTTAGAGGGGAGGGGGACACAATTTTCGTGCCTTTCGTGGCAATTATCTCCGAGTATATTTACATAATCAAAAAAAGTGCTGAGCAACCTTATAGTTATTTTAAAAGACCTATCGTTTTATGTGCCACATATGGACTTAGTGTGAAATAATTTTTTTGGACATGCAGTTACAAGTTTGGAGTGACCTCGTAAAAAAATTTTTTTTAGTCATTTCATTGCATAACTGTATAGCAGCTATCAAAATACACCTTTGCTCCAAATTTCAATCAAATACAACTTATAGTTTTCGAGTAAAATGCCTGTGACATACGGACAGACGGACAGACGGACAAACGGACATGACGAAACTATAAGGGTTCCGTTTTTGCCATTTCGGCTACGGAACCCTAATAAGAACGTGTAATATTTATAATGTTTATTATCATTCGACTTCATGTGCTCTATCTGTGTTTGGGCACACAGGCGTGAGTTTATTTATTAATAGTTATGCAATAACTTAATCGTAACGTCTTTTTTACGATCATTAATAAAATAACGAAGTGTTAAAACAACGATCACGTCCAACCGTAGCCATAAAATCCTGCACAACATAAAAAGAGCGGTTAAAATATCGATAAAAATCTCAAATTTCTGATACTTTTCAGACTACTAAAGGACGCGTTTCAATAATACGATGAAAGTTTAAATTAACGTCATCAAATCTGAGGCCGAGGAATTTGTCTCATCGTCGTGTGATAAGTTTATCGAACTTAAGTTGTAATTCGAATATTTATTGTGTAAAAGGCTGGAACGAGATTTAGAGAGGACCAGCAAAAGGCAAATGTGACAGTCAAAGTCTGACATTGCTGAGGATCGCTGAAAATGGTCAACATTTACCAATTCCACATTAATCGTCCATCATTCAGTCGCAAATACTGATTAAATGTTCTTTGACGAGTGCACAAAGTGCAAGAAAAGGTTTCAACCTTACTACTTAAAGCAACTACTTACTTTTTTTTCATGCATTTCTCCGATAATGGTTGTAAGTACTTATTTATTTAATCGTATGGCGATCTGTAGAATAGGCGAATATCCATGTGATATTTTTATAGTTGCGCCTGTTTCGCCGGAAGTGTTGTCACTCATTTAGCACCACCCAGGGGACACGTGCAGCAGGGCTATGGTAGGTAACTCCTGCGGACGCGAGCAACAGATTGTCCCCCAGCAACAGATTGTCCCCCGTTGTTGTAAGTACTGAGCAAATAATAGCCTCAGTCGCCTAGCACTTCTACGTCAATCTTCAAACGACAGCAGTCGGTGAATTCACGATTGTGTAGACACTAGACAGTCACCGCTAACTAAGTTAACTAAGGTACCTATTATCTCCGCAGCTCAAAGAATGCCTGGAAGAGATCGTTCCTTAGCGACGAGACCGCCAGTTTAAGCTTGATATGCTGTCTGGACTGTGTAATTTTTTGAGGTGTGCAATAAAGTGTCTATTTGTGAGAGGTTAAAGATAGAAACAACTATGTTTAACCTTACCATACCTTTGTAATTACCAAACCCAAATGGAGTTGGGCACGACATCTTGCCAGGCAGAAAATGGTGTCAGATTGGTGGCCACTTCTAGGTAACAGGATCGTCGGCCGTCCATCAGCTCGATGGGTTGACGATATTAGGAAGATCGTGGTCACTCCTGGGTAAGACTAGCTCAGGATCGGGATGGGTGGAGTACTAGAAGACAGGTGTTAACAAAGCAGTGGGGGTGGGATGAAAATGTTGATCATTATGATACCTTTTACTACGTGTATCTCAAAAATAAATTATTTGACTTCGACTTTGAAACCCATGATCCATTTCGCCCATTGTTTTGGAGCCATTACTCAAGAAAAATAATAATAATAATTTAATAACAATTGAATATTTGAAAAACTATACCTATCTAAAACTAAAGTGGATAATGAAATCAAAGATAAAAAATGTAAACAAAGAACTGTCAACATCAAAGTGACGTCTCAGGGGCAATCAACCAGGTTTTGGTTTTAACTTATGAATATATCGTCACTACTTTTAAAACAATCTTATATTTTACTTTGATCACTTTAATGTCGTAGGTTGGTATGAATAGGTACTTAGTAGGTGACGATAGTCCGGGTACGATATACAGCAAAAGCCTATTGCCTGCAGCCACTAGAACCACACCAAGCGATCGAAGCAAGACGTGCCATTATTATATGTCTTATTAGGAAGCGGAAAGGAAAACATTCGATCACGACAAACGTCAGAAAACGAATGCGATTCAGATTTCAGAAAATGGCCGCCTCAGCTCGGGGCAAAGATATTAAAGCGGTCTACGCACGATCAGACAAGTCAATTCAGTATAAATGGAACTTGAATTAATTTTTCGGTTTTACTAAAAAAATAAGAATAAGGAATAGGAATATCTAGGTATATTAATTAAATTACGAACCAAAGGTTTACAATTTCTAACCATTGCCAGTGGCGTAAATATAAACTGCTCATATTTATGAATATAAAATAATTACGTTTTCATTTCGCTTATTTAAATATTTACGAATATTTTCCAGGCATTATTTTACGTATAAATTAGTCGCATTATTTTTTATCTCGCGTATTTAACGAATTTTTAGTTTCCACTTCTTGGGATTGATTTTATTGCAGTGGCAACACATTTGTTTACATTTTTTATCTTTAATTTCATTATCCACTTTAAACTACTTATAAAATAAAATAAGTCTGATATCTGACATAGGTATCACACTCAAGTATTTCGCGCTGTATAAATAAACTCATTCAATTCATTTTACAGATATTTAACCTCAATTAAGACCTTTCAGAGACAACGGCTGTCTAGTTTCTAGTGCCCTCAAACCACTGCGGCGACATATTTCAAATTCGGTCTATTTGGTATTCATTTGTCAATGTCAGTCAGAAACAAAAGGCTTTTGTCGTCAGTATTTGGTTCAAACGATTGTTGAAAATGCCCTTAAAGTAAAGAGCAAGGGAAGGGCGAAATCAAATATAGTAGACAAAAACCGTGTTCAAAAAGGATAAAAATATTCGCACAAGAATACACAGATTTTTATTTTACTGTATGGCTTTTAGATAAGCAACTACATCCGTCGAGAGAATCTTAAAATCAGCCGTTTCCCGCTAAAGGTGATATAGGACACTCGAAGATGATCATATAGTGTACCGTCTGATCTGGACAGCCACACTGGCATTCCGCTGACTCGCACCATCCCCATTTGAAAGAATAGACTGATGCTTGACTAGACATATTCCGAGTGTTAAAACTAGTGGCTCTGTTAGCTGTAGAAATCGAAGCCTAGGTTATTAAACAAAAAAAAATGTCCGTAAGCCCACTCCCAATACGCCTACGTCTCATGACAAACACGATAAAGTGCATGGCAGCAGGTCGAGAAACTTATGTTGAGCAAGAATCAGAAAATTATCGCACCTAAAATTGGCCGAAAGTATTTATTTCAACTTTATTGCATAGTAAAAACTTACATGTGCAAAAAAGCGAACTTAATGCCATAAGGCGGTCTCTTATATTTATTCGTAGCACCAATTAGTTTTACCAAAGAAACACCTAAAGTTTAACATATCAAAAGACTAATTATGCAGACGTCCCTTAACCCTTGTACTGCTGAGGACAAAGTAGAATCGCTGGAAATATACTTAAAGTGTTGGATAGGGTTAAACTCCAAAGTAAAAGTTCAACAAAGCTCCGAGTCGAAGAGTTTGAGCAAAGCTCAACTGTTTGAGTAAAAGCTTAGAAAGCTCAAAATGTTGGAAGTTATTCAGGTTTTGAACCTTTAAGTAAAGCTCACAATAACCCTAGATCCATAAGCTTAACGATATAACGAATTTAGAGTTGGTTCCTAAGTATAGAAGGTTATTTAAGTCTTGAAAATGTAGCCTAACACAACAGAAGTAGGTCGCGCCTAGCTTGCGAATAAGTGTTATCGGGTAATCGCAATTTATTTAGAACTAGCCAGGGCGGCCAATCTTAGTATTAGTTGCGCGGTAATGACAGCATAATATGTCAACTAGAGGCTGTCAAGGTATTTCAAAATTCGCCGTGTTGTCATAAGACATCAGTAGCCTAGGGGTACAGACGGAGGTATTTGGAGTCGATGAGCCGAGGTTCAAACCCTGCGACCGACGCACTTTTTGTATGTTTTAACATTGAAGTGGAGTATTTCAACTAACGATTCTAGATGGCGCATCAATTACAGGGTTACCGTTTTTAGGCCCAGAGATTGTTCTCTATTTCAGTATATAACAAAGTACTTTGTGGAACTAGCTTTTGCCCGCGACTTCGTCCGCGCGGAACTCGTTTATATCGTAACTTTCTCCCCCCTTTTCACCCCTTTAGGTGATGAATTTCCAGATAAAAACTATCTCTAAACTCTTTGGGAAGGCCCCGGAATTCAAAGTATTTCTATACCAAATTTCATCTCAATTGGTTCAGCGGTTTAAGCATGAAAAGGTAACAGACAGACAGAGTTACTTTCGCATTTGTAATATTAGTATGGATTGTATGAAGGAAAGGGTATAAATGCATGTAGGCTTTTTTCAGTATTATTTTGCATATTTTCATATCACACGGCCGTAAGGACCTTTTCTACTAAACCGTAGGATTAAATTAACTAACCTGTAATTTAAACATTTTATATTAAAAATAAAAATACTTAAAAAAAATGTTACATCTAATAGTTTTCAAAATAGCCATAACAAAACGTCTTTTTTACCCCGTTTTAGAAAACATCTTCAAAACTAAGGCCGCCATAAGGTACCTTTACCCTTGGAACGTCACATACATATATTTACTTATGTAATGTTTATATTCCCCAGGACTCCGCATTACCGCTATACCGTAAATGGGTTCAATCCAAATTTTCACCCCCTATTTCACCTCCTTAGGGAATGGCCCCGAAATTTTTTAATCATTGTTGATATCAAGCAAAAAGAAACTGTTTTAGATTTTAAGCGGGCTTTAAGTGTATTTCTAGTTAAAAAAGCTTATTACTCAATCAACGAATACTTAAATGATAGGTTTAATCTGCTATAATGAACATGTTTTAGTCATAAGATCTTTGTAAGCCTTGGGGCAGAACATAGCTGGACTAATTTATATGTACCTACCATCTAGCATAATTACATTATGTGCATACCTATTGTTCACAAATAAATGATTTGAAGTTTGAAGTTTATGATTTTCGGGATAAAAACTATCCGTTGTCATTCTCCAGGACTATCTCTATACCGAATTTCATCTAAATGGGCTACATCCAAATTTTCACCCCCATTTTACCCCCTTAGGGGATGATTTCTGGAATAGAAACTATTATATGTCCTTTTCCAGGACTCAAACTATCTTTCAACCAAATTTTATCAAAGTGTGTCACAAACAAATTTCCATCCCCAATTACACCCCCTTAGGGGATGATTTTCGGGATAAAAACTATCCTATGTCCTTCCTTAACTATCGTTATACCGTAAGTGGGTTCAATCCAAATGTTCATCCACCATTTCTCACCCCCTTAGGGGATGATTTCCTCCTTTTATGTGTTCCGGAATAAAAAATATTCTATGTTCTTTCCTAGGACCCTACCTCTCTCGATACCAAATTTCATCTAAATGGGTTCTATTCAAATCTTCAACCCTCATTTCACCACCTCAGGAAATGATTTTTCGGGATAAAAACTATGCATTGTCCTTCCCTAGGACTCCTTCTATCTATTTACCAAATTTCATCTAAATGGGTTTTATCCAAATTTTCACCCCCTATTTTATCCCTGAGGGGATGACTTCCGGGATTAAAACAATCCGTTGTCATACTCCAGGACTCAAACTATCTTTATACCAAATTTCATCAAAATGGGTCACAATCAAATTTTCACCCCCAATTACACCCCCTTTATGGGATGATTTTCAGGAGTAAACTATCCTATGTCCTTCCCTAAGACTCCAACTCGCTATACCGTAAATGGGTTCCATCCAAATTTTCATACCCCATTTCACCCCCTTAAGAGATGATTTCTGGACTAAAAATTATAATAAGTCCTTCCCCAGGACTCTAAACTATCTCCATACCAAATTTCATCTAAATCGGTTCTATCCAAATTTTCACTCCTCATTTCACCCCCTCAGGAGATGATTTAGGATAAAAACTATGCATTGTCCTTCCCTGGGACTCCTTTTATCTCTATACCAAATTTTAACTAAATGAGATTTATCCACATTTAAATCCCTATTTCATACCCTAGCTAGGGGGATGATTTTCGGGATTCAAACTATCCATTGTCATTCTCCGGGACTCAAACTATATCTATACCAAATTTGATCTAAATGGAGTCCATCCAAAATTTCACCCACCATTTGACCCCCTCAGGGAAAGATTTCCGGAATAAAAACTTTCCAATGTCCTTCCCCAGAACTTAAACTACCTCTAAACCAAATTTCATCAAAATGGGTTACATCCAATTTTTCACCCCCCCATTTTACCCCTTAAAGGGAAGATTTTCGGGATGAAACCTATCCTTTAACCTTCTCCGGGACTCAAACTAATCATATACCAAATTTCATCTAAATCGGTGCAGCGGTTTAAGTAGCTCCATACAAATTTCCACCCCCCATTTCATCCCCTTAGGGGTTGATTTCCAGGATAAAAACTACCCTAAGTCCTTCCCTAAGACGCAAACTATCTCTATACCAAATTTCATTTTAATCGGTTCAGCCGTTTTCACGTGATGCGCGGTCACATAAACAGACAAACAGATAAACAGATAAACAGACAAACAGATAAACAGACAAACAGACAAAAATTCTAAAAACTGTTGGAACGTGTTCTGTTATCGATTCTAACTATCCCTAGCCAATTTTTTTTCGAATATCTTCCATGTACAGACTTTCGATCCTCTTCAGCTTTATTATATGTATAGATAGATGTATAGATAGAAGATTCCCCATACTGTACCGATGCAAGGCAACAACCGGGAATAACGCTAAGAGGATAATGATTAATGATCAATTGATCATTGTTATTCTAATAGTGAATATTGTTAGGGGAAAATACTTCACTTTCGGATACCGGCGCCATATTTTAGTATGTTGTTAGTCATGTCCCCTGGATTCTAAAACTGCCCCTGTAGTGTAAATTACACCCAAACTATGCAACTCACATACACATGTGGGGTACCAAATTAAATCTGAATAAATTATCAAAAGTTCATTGATATATTATATTTTTTTAATATATAAGTACGCTAGTTTAAGTACTATTAGCAAAAGTATAAATAACGCGCTCTGCTCGTGCAGTATAATAATGCGTTCAGGGTGCTGATGGGGCTGCCCAGATTCTGTAGCGCATCAGGGATGTTTGCAGAAGCGCGGGTAGACTGCTTCTATGCCACTATGCGCAAGCGATCTACATCCCTGGTGCGCAGATGATAGCGGACAGGATCGACGGCCTGTACTTGAACAACTGCTGCATGATACATGCACGCAGAAATAAATAATAATGATAATATAATGTACCAACACTAGTTTAATAAGTAATACAATTGTTAATAACACCATGATCCCATGTTGGACGTAAATAAAGTATTTATTATTATTATAAAAAAATCAAAGAAGAATCTAAGGACTTTTTGTTACTTTTATTAAAGCATAAAAGAGTACGAAAATAATATTCATACTTTGTGGCAAAACTAGAAAAGATACACGAATGTAATGTTTAACAGAAATGATATCTAGTATATCAGCTTTACATTTTGGTTTTTTATTTTAAGACAGAGCAGAATTGGGAAAATTGTGCTCAAAATACCAACAACGCAAATCGAGTTTTCCCTACAAGATTAATTTTATTGAAATTACTGTTTTCCAGAAACCAGCACGAACTTTTAGTATGTTGTTAGACATGTTATGTGCACCGCAAACTGCAGAGAGATGGTGCCTTAAGTGTCTAGTTCATCAGTAATGACATAATCTTCATTGCCGCGGAGGCTTTTTGAAAAGTGGGAATTTTACCTGAACCATGTAATATACGGGGTGGGTGTGGCCTGTAATAGGAGCAAATATTCAAAAGGACGCTTCCTTAGAGCATTTGCAGTAACCCTTGTGTCTCATTAATTTAATTTTTTTTTGGATTTGGAGAAATTTTGATCTAATTTGTAATTTTTGTATCTTGGGACCACGACATCATAGCACAGCAGTCAATGTAGATTTTGAGGTAACATTGGTAATATAGATAGAGGCTATATTAATACATAATCTGCAGAAATTTCAAGTGTCTACATATTACAGTTCTAGAGATAGATCGGTTATTATGGGCGGGCATAAAAACGCCATAAAATTGCGTTTCATGCGTGGGTAGGCCCCCCCACAAGGTGGACTGATGACCTGGTAAAGGTCGCGGGAGTCCGCTGGATGCGGGTGGCGCAGGACCGTTCATTATGGCACTCTTTGAGGGAGGCTTATGTCCAGCAGTGGACGTCTTATTAAGCCCGCTGTATGAGAGCACTGTTTAATTTTTAATTTATGTTTATTTTTATGAATGTTTGTTAGAGCAACTATAAAAATACAAATTCTGTGAAAATTTTATCAGGCTAGCTATTGCTGACACGCATACATCCGGACGGACAGCGGAGACTTATTAATAACAGGTTTCCGTTTGGTATCCTTTGGGTATTCAACTCCAAAAAATATCTAGTTGAATTCCTTGACCCCAAATATGTATATTTATCATACCCCGGGGTTTTCGGTGCAGGAATGAATGACATTAGCCAATGAATAGGTATTGACTTAAAAAACACAATGTACTTACGTACTGAATAATTAATTGAATAAAAAGATACTTATTAAAAAAATATTAATGAATTGTTACAAGGCAAATAAATAGAACTGAAATCGCAAACACATAGTGCAACAATCGACTTCTTCAAAAAAAAAATTGCACTTATTACGACTGCTGACGTAGAAAGATCGTTCAGTTTGTAGAAATGGATATTTACAGCTAGAGGCCGAAGCTTAACTGTTACAAATGTAGAAACAATATTAATTGTTTATTCTGAAAATCGTGTCAACTACTTACTTCATGACATTTTTGACGGCAATTCATTAAAATTATTTTTATTATTACCTCGTGTGTACGAGGTAATAATAAAAATAATGTTAATGAATTGCCGCATTTCTACCAAGCCTTATGTACGTGTGTAAGGCTTGGTAGAAATGCTAAATTACCTACTACTTAAGTTAAAATAAAATTGTATGAATTTCGCAGGAAGGTATTTATTCATTAGGCACAATATGATATTTTGTCAGAATAACCTATCAGTTTATCTCTACTCTTTCTCAAGTTATTCCCGCACCGAAAACCCTGGGGTTTGATATTTAGACACCAAGTTTGTGATTGTAAGTGATTTAGAACTCGAGATATTAATAATATACCTATAATTTTAAATGGCCGCCATGAAATTAAAGATGGCCGACTGAGGAGTTGGTTCCTATCAATAAGCTGTGGACCTAACAAGTACCTGAAAACTGTTTGGTGCTTTTGTCCAGCGTGTCCACATTTAGGACAATTTGTTCTAGCACTCTGCCCTACTAAATAGCTAATAAAGAACGGCAAGGTGTGTTACAAAACATGATTTGGCCACAACAATCACCAGACCATAACCCGATCGAGTTTTTATGGGATGAACTCGACCGTAGAGTCCGAAGACAATGTCCGACGTCTGCAACAGCTCTATGGGAGATACTGCAATATGAGTGGAAATCCATTAGCCAAGAAACACTACACAAACTTGTAGAAAGAATGCCAAGAATCTGCTCTGAAGCGAAAAAGCGCGAAAATATTTCGTCGGCGTTAACTTTTTATTATTATTATATTTTGTTATTACACTTTATTTTCTCGATTGTAGGTACTGCAAAGTAATATTTTCATAGGATTTACATAAAATGTTGATTATTTGCATATTTTCTGTTCGGTCTTAAACTTTTTGACGGTAGTGTACGTTACAAATTACGGAACACATATGAAAACTAAGAATTTGTTACTGTATTACCTACATAAAAATACTGTTTAAATATAACCAGCTTAAAGGAATACCCGAACGCCGGGACATACTTCTTGATGGGAGCTCATGTTACACTAGGTGTGCCCAAAATAGTGCAGGCGTAATTTGTGTGACTTAGTTAAGACGGGCACCACAACACCACAAGCTTTTAAACCTCTTTTGATTATTTTAAGGGAATAATTTTCAAAAACGCTGACATAATCTTTTCTGGTTTTAAACTAAAACTCTACATAAATTATCAAGATTGAAAACACTCAATTTACAAAAATGAGGCTGCCCATACAAACTTTCGACGTATGTTTAACTCTCTTAGGAAATGAATGAATGAATTTATTTATTTTTCAAGAACGGTTAATACCAGTGAAAGGAAAAGCTTTGTAAATTGTAGTGTAGTGTAATTATTGTATTCTCATGTCTACATTTTATTATATTTATTTAACAAAGTACTACATTTATATACTCTTGACAAAATACAAAAACTTAAACTAAATAAGATTAAAAACAAAAGAGTGTAAAAAACCTATTTTATAACTAAAATAACGGGTCTCCCCGCGGCATGGTGCCGAAGATGCTGGCAGCATTTCCCCGCTGTATCGCAATACTAATGCGTTGAGCGAGGAAGCTGCCAGCTCTTCGGTCCCCGGTGGTGTCGGCTAATTTTTTGGACAGTTCTTTGTAAAGATTAAGGGCGCTGGGACCCCACGGACCAAGGGTCTCGACGCCGAACGGAACAAAACAGTATTCGGCGCCGAGACCCCTATATTTGTTAGTTTTTGCCTTTTCCGCGGCCTCTGCAGCCGCACCAGCTCTGGAGGACGTTCCGTGGAGATGGGAAGGGGCCACTGTGTCGACGCAGGTGGCGTCCCACACCATAAGTCTACATTAAGTTTTTGAGATGAAGTGGAACAAATATCTTCACAAACATTCCCGTTTATAATTTAAAAAACTATATACAGCGTTCGATTTTGTGTTTATTTTTGTGACAATCAATCTTTTTTTTATATACATAGTTGAACAAAACATAAAATCCTGAATAACCATGTACCTAACTTAGGGTGAAACGGCCATCGGGACAATGATCGTCGAATCAACATTCCACATGGCGGTTACCTCGAGAACCAGGTTAACTACTATTAAAACAGCAGATCGGTCTAGCTAAGTTCGTAACGAGGATAAGTTGACATTTTAGGCACACGTGCGTTAAGGAAAACATGTCAATTGATAACACCCGACGGGACTCAGCCATTCTAATTCAAACCACGACCAACGCTCGATACATACATATGTATTAGATTTCACTTCAACAAATCTGTTGAGAAAAACTATTCGGTGCAAATTTTCAGGTGTTGATTTTATTATTCCTCATAATGCCATATTATGGTTCAATGCCACGGATAACGCCGCATTTTGAACAACCAATGATACATCGTTATCAAGTGCCGCATCCACATTCAATACCTTATGGGCGGTATAATGTAACTTCGAGTACAAGGCATTCAAGCTCCGGCGAAGGCGGTACATTTTCGAAGGTAAGTGGTATCCAACATTTTTTAGAAGTTTCCGTACATTTAATACTCCAAAATTTTATTTCAAATTTCATTCACTGGTAAAGCAAAATCTCCACAAGCAATCCATTAATTTAGTAATTGTCTCGGCATGGAATACGACTACCTGTTTAGCCCAGTGGAAAGTGACTACGAAGCTAGATGTCCTGGGTTCGAATCCCGGTAAGAGCAAATATTTTTCCGAGTCTTGGATGCTAGCTATGTATTTAAGTATGTATGTCTATTAAATATATCATCGTTTCGTACCCATAAACACAAGTCATATTGAGCGTACCCATAGGACTAAGTTATATTTGTGTAATATGTTCGCCTAATATTTATTATTTATTTATAATACAATACTCACAACATCCGTGTACTTACGTGACAAATTGACCGCTGGGAAAATATAATATATTATATTATAATATATATTATATTATATTATATAAATACAAATACATCTTTATTTTCTATAGTAAAAACATGATAATTCACATAAGCTAAATTAAATGAAAACTACGTTAAATCTAAAAAAGGCCCTCGAGGCATTGTACCGAGGATGCTGGCGGCTTTTCCTCACTGAATTGCAATGCTGATGCGTTGCGCAAGAAAGCCGCCAGCTCTTCGGTCACCAGTTACATATATTATATATTGTCCTTGTGTTAAAACGTCAAAGATAAAAACTTCCTGATATTCAAGTTTTGGAACTAGTGCAAATTGTAAAATAATCATATTTATGTTTTTGTACTCGACGATTAAAATATGTGTATTAAGATTTCATAGAGAATACTGCAACGTCACTCTTTTCATAGTTTTAGTCCATGTTACTGTCGAAACAATCAAAATAACTACTTTTCGATACGCTCCAGACAACTAAAATAAATTCGACCAATCACGGGGCTGCTTTACTGAACTGTAATGAATTGGACCAATAGAATCGCTTTGATGTCGTACGCTCGTTGATGTCTTTTAAGATATCAACAAGCGTACGAGCGATGAGCTGCACTTCGTTTCAACAGTATCGAGTTTGTTTAATTAGTTCAGTTGACTCGTAGAAAATTAATTTTAATGAACTCGTACAAAAAGTATTCTTCACAATTGTGTTATAATCAAGCTTTTTAATCTCGTACCTTACTTAGGCCACTCAGCAAGCTTCGTGGCCTAAACACGGTACTCGACTAAAAAGCTCTCTATTATAACACGATTGCGAAAAATACTATTTTTTTCCTAGTAAGGTAAACGTCCGAGTGCAGCTCAACGTGTCAAAAAAAAATATTTATTTGCTTCGTGATATTATGTTCATTAACACATACATATCTACACAAAACATATTCATCTCTTTTTGGAGATGTGACCATTACTTTTGTTAAATGGAATTTGTTTTATATGGTGAACATATAAAAATGTATCAAAATGAAATAAAATATAAGTCAATCGGATTGTACGAGTAAATGTCACGTGGTTCTGCTGGTCATCTGAGTATAATTTAGGAGATACACCGAAAAACATCTCATTTAATATAAGGCGGGCTATGAAATTAAAGGATGGAATAATATAAACGTATTCCGTTCAAAATATTATTAACTTTAGATGTTACATGATAGGTATTTTGTAATAAAGATTCTTGTAATAAAATAAAATAAATCGGCTCCACATTCCCAGCAAAATAAATCATGGAATGTCCTAAAATAAGGATTCTCCCAAAAGCACTAGGCATTGAATTTAAATAGATTTCACACTGGTAAAAACATATAAACAAAAACAATAAAAGAAGTACAAAAAACCGCCCCAGTGCGTGCCGGACCATGTACTTTATATTTTCCGAGTATTAGACTTGCGACGGTTTTCAGTCCTAATATAGATGACACGGTTGTTTATCACAGTAACAATGAACCAAATCGACATTTAGAAACTTAAATATCTTCCCGTAAGTACATTCTGGCATCAACACAATTATAAAATATGTTTATTTATTTATTTATTTAATTTAATTCTTAACAATATACATTGTGTCGAATAGGGTACATTACAATTAATTACAAAAAAATAATTACAAAAAAATAAGATAAGTAACATTAAACAGTAACATTGTTCACAACTTACCGTTGATTTTTTTTATTTAACTCACCAAACACGAGCAGAGCTTAAGCAAATAGCTAAGAAAATTTTCAGATTTGATTGCTTATGACCACGTCATCACAAATATTATTCATAAATTGAAAAAAGGTTAACTATTTTAAATTTGGCGAGTAAAATGAGAAAGCTACAAACATTTCTCATCTATTAAATCTAGTTGCGATGGATATAACGGTAATCTTATCTTATTTATCGCAATTGAAAGTATGGATAACCAGTACTATTAGTTAGTACAGTATTTCTACGTTAAAATCAGCTTTAAAAAGGTCATTATGAAGTTAATTCTTGATGTGTCAAATTCATGTTAGCTTAAGCAAGATACGGCTAACAGAGACAACGATACGACATAACTATCGTTAGTTAAAATGTATGTTTGTATGGAAGGAAGACACACATTGTACAAGTATATTGTAACTATTGTATCTATTCAATCAATCTCAGTTCGTTTCACTAAATGGATTTTTTACAAGGATATGCCTCCGAAGAGTCATTTGTCCGAAATATTTTTGACGTGATAACGTCTTATAAATCGATGACCACCAGCAGCACGCAAAAAAAATGACTCAATGTCCCGTTCCGCCTGAGCCGAGATACTGGATAAGTTCGTCCACTAGAATCACTTGCAAAGTAATATTATTTTCTGGGGCATCCTACTGGATATAATTCTGTCCACTAAAATCACCCAGGGGTACGTGCCGGATATGGCGCACAATAGGATCACCTGGGTGATCTCATAGGACATATTCGTCCAATACGATCACCTGGGTAATTGGGACAGGTACTTAATCATAAATGATACCGCGAGATACGCAGAGAAATTAAATAACAAAATAAATTATCGTATAGGTACAGTCAAAGAATTTAATTTCCTACCCATTTAGGACTATTTCAAAGTGACACTGTAAATAAAATCATAAGAAGTCTTTTACGTTTTGATTGATTACGTCACTTTGACAAAGTCCAAAGTGGGTAGGAAATTAAATTCTTTGACTGTACTTGTCGTATAATTGTAGTGAGGCCGAAGGCAGAGTTTCTTGTAGGGCCGAAGACAGACCACGTGTACACTTACTAATCTTACTATACCCGAGTGTTCGTCAAGCAAATCCGGGAGCCAAAAGCCCGAAGCGTCATTTCAGTACGCCCTCACTATAGACTCTCTATTTCCGGGTACTACACGCGAAAGCTGATGGCTGGATTCAAGAAGAGTGAGGGGCGAAACACTTTTTGTAGGTGAAAGTTTTAAAGACGCTATACAATTTGCTTGTTGTCTTAAATAGAGACTACTTACGAAATTTTATTACTAACTTCAAAAAAACTTGTTCCCCAAACCTACGAATTTTCTAACCCTTTTTAACCCGTATGTATTTCGATTTGTGTAAGATTGTTCCTTAATATTTATTTATTTAGGTATAGGGATGAAGTTTTTAAAAACGCAATGGTCAGTTTTTTGTGTTACGACACGGGGTCAATTTACGAAGATTTAAGAATCTCACTTTTAACAAATATTTTCTTCACACAAACCCTTTTAACCCCTTAAGGTGTGGGATTTAGAATAACGCTGAAATTGATTTTATTGTATCTAAACACAGAATTAAAATACAAAAAAGTGCTTTCAGCGTTTAGAAAAATTCAACCCCTAAGGGGGTTAAAATGGGATTCAAAGTTTATGTAATACAGAGAGCAAGAAATTTTTAAATTAAGAGATTTGTAACTTTGGTCTTGTTCTGTAGGTATCTTAAAATACTACAACACGAATTTCAGAGTTTTTTCAAATTCATCCC
Organism: Epinotia brunnichana; assembly: GCA_963854355.1. Classification (NCBI taxonomy): domain Eukaryota; kingdom Metazoa; phylum Arthropoda; class Insecta; order Lepidoptera; family Tortricidae; genus Epinotia; species Epinotia brunnichana. The sequence continues at coordinate 1,268,244 of OY977954.1, read as the reverse complement.
ATAAGAGTGTTAAAAGGGGGTTTAAAGTGTATGTACAGAGCAAGGCATTTTTAAAGTATGAGATTTCTAACTTCGGTTTTAGACTGTCTGTTCTCTTACAATTAATCATTACAATCAATTTACCTTTTTTGATACATATTGCAAAATAACAATAGAAACAGAATAATCAAGTTTATGTCCACACTCAGACCTAATACTGTTTAATTTTCAAGGGAGTTATTCTGTCATTGACTATACATATAGTATAAAAACTGTTGGTTAAAGTGTATTGTGAATGCTGTTGAACTTCTAAATAAAAAAGCGGCCAAGTGCGAGTCGGACTCGCACATGAAGGGTTCCGTGAAATAAATTGCGGTTTATGATTTATGACGTATTAAAAAAAAACTACTTACTAGATCTCGTTCAAACCAATTTTCGGTGGAAGTTTACATATGTACATCATATATTTTTTTTAGTTTTATCATTTTCTTATTTTAGAAGTTACGGGGGGGGGGGGGACATTTTACCACTTTGGAAGTGTCTCTCGCGCAAACTCTTCAGTTTAGAAAAAAAATATATTAAAAACCTCAATATCATTTTTGAAGACCTATCCATAAATACCCCACACGTATGGGTTTGATGAAAAAATTTTTTTTGAGTTTCAGTTCTGAGTATGGGAACATAATGTTTTTTTTCGATTTTTGTGTGAAAATCTTAATGCGGTTCACAGAATAATTTCAACAGTAATAGCTCTTATAGTTTCGGAAAAAAGTGGCTGTGACATACGGACGGACAGACAGACAGACAGACAGACAGACGGACGGACAGACGGACAGACATGACGAATCTATAAGGGTTCCGTTTTTTGCCATTTGGCTACGGAACCCTAATAAAAACTAGAACATTAATTTCAACGTGTTTAAACATTTATCCCCTAAAGGAGGGTTCAAAATTTGTATGGAGAGCAATCATTTTTTCTAAGACGATAAAAAGTTCAAAGCCGACGAAGTCGCGAGCAACAGCTAGTGAATATATATATATATATATATATATATATATATATATATATTGTATATATGGGTACATATTCCTGAATAATTATGGTTTCAGACAAATGACTTCGGATTTTTTCCGAGGCTCCACCTTTGACATTTTCGTGAAAATGAGTTGTTTAGTAACCATTTTATACATTATATTATAACGTAACAATTTTCAGGCCAGAAAAAAAAATCATAATCTGCAAGATATGAAAAGTAACATAATTTTCGTAGAAATCCATTTTAACAAAAGAAAGTACAGAAAAAAAATCTAAAGTGAACCCTATTATTTCACTTGTAACCATTTACTGCTCCATATTTTAGCAGAGAAAGGTGAAACTTTATAATCTTCTCCATAAAGTAATGAACAATAACTTTATTTTCTTACTTACTTAAACTTCTTCTCGTTTTCTGCAATATTCCGAAAAACATGATATCCGCGCTTTCGAACACGCACTTCCATCTGGCTCACGCGTATCCTCAGTGAGAGGGAGAGAAGACCGTGAACGTGCGGAGCCTTAACTTGCAATGTTAGGGCCAATTTTACAAACTGCAAGTCCTATCGAAGTTAAATTTTGTATGTATACAATTATGTACAAAAATTTAACTTCGAAAATTTTCGTTCAAAATTTTACAAGTCGGATGACAAAGCCTTTCCTAAATATGGTTCCATAAACCTGGCCCCGTAGCATGGATGGCCTTATCATATCACGCGATACGTGACATGATAGAGCATCCGTCCCTGGCTGACATCGTTCGATAGAACGAGACGACGCTCTTATCTTGTCACTTATCGCGTGATAAGTGATGATAGCCTGGTCTGATGAGTGATGATAGAGACGGAAGATAGCCATGGGAACTCCAACACAAAATTAACCCGTCGTGTTTGTGCTCATTGGAACCAAACCAACGAGTAGTTGACGACTGTGCAAAATAGTACAGTCAGCTACCAAAGATTGTACCAAAATGAAATTTTTGATAGAAACTTAATTCTTTTCAGATCATATTCGGTGTTTTTCTGGTCGTATTCGTTGGATTTCTAATATGGGGTGCCATATTCATCAGCAGAGATTGGAATCACTGAAGTGGAAAACCAAAGAAGCCAAACCCAATGAGTACTCCTTTGGTATTTAATTTATATTTTTTGTCATAACACAATTATTTTAACATGTTCTTTTATCTTTTTTTTCTCCTTATTTCTTTTTTTCTGTACTTTATTATTGTGTTTGTTGGATGTAGCAAAATGCCAAATAAATGATTTATCTATCTATTTAAGTATTGATCTAATAAACTCGGGTTCCAAAATCCAAGCTGTGTAGATTTGACTTAGACATAACGATGACCTATGTACACCGAGCCGGGCCCGGGCTAACGCTGGGACATGCCATCATCATCATCATCATATCAGCTGAAAGATGTCCACAGACTTCCAGCAAATAGTGCCACAATGACCGGTCCTGCGCCACCCGCATCCAGCGGACTCCCGCGACCTTTACCAGGTCATCAGTCCACTTCATTCGTCCCAAAGACTATCGGTTCTACGTGGAATGTGGCTGATGCGATCACACAGAGAAACACACATCAAAGCCCTCTCCATTGCTCTTTGATTCTTAGTATGAAGCCGGGACACATAATCCATTTAAATTAAGGGTCCCTCACAGTCCCATATTTGGCCTTTTCATTATTTACATTCTATTTCCTACGTGTTTTTGTGGGCCGGGCACTGCCGGAATAGTTGAATGTTTTGGGTGACCGACCGGTAGCCAGCGATCGGCCTGGACTCGGCACGGTGTACTGTGAGCCATCCTGTAGAGGGGTCGGTCAACGTAGAGACTGTGTTTAGAGTTGATTGATCGTGATTAATTGTTGTACACACTGTCTAATAAATAAATTAGATCTTCGAAGACATTCGGGTCTTTCATTTTGTACCTTAATTACCATCATTTATTTTCCTCCTTTTTGTTTATCAATTTTAGAATCACTGGTAGGTTTGCAAAAATGCTGAGAAAATAGTCTACGCCCCATTCCATAAAACATTATATTTTTAACGGCCAAGTTCGTGTTAGATTCTTCTTTTATCTAGGATATCAAAGGGAATTATTTATTGTACTAAGATCATTTTATTTCGATCACTAAGCGCTTTCCAAATAAACAATTTTTTTTGGGTTTTAGAATGGTGTTCTTGGAATCGCATGACAATAAAGCACGATTTTTCTAATTTTGGAAACGGTATAAATATGCTGAGTATAGGTAACTATAATACTTTGACTACTAAATACGTAGAACCTACAAGTGTAGTGTACCTAAGTTTAATCTATGAGGTAAATGTGACTTATCATGATATATCATTTCAAAGCTAAAGAAAGAAAGAAGATAAGAAAGCAAATAAAAAAATACTAATATCGACAGGGTAGGTACAGTAAGTATCTTAGGAGTACTAATCGCTTGAAACTAATTATAAGAAAGGTGCGATACTTTTGACGCCGAGTGTATAACATTAAAGGCCTGGTTTATCCATTTATTTTCACAGTCGTACACTCGAAAACTAACTCTGTGAAACTGTTGTGAAACTAACTCTGTGACATTAGAACTCGAACGCAAATAGATACAATGTAACAAAAAAGATTTCAATTTGTTGGTAAATGTATGAAACCTAAATAGTTCTGTCGCCTCACGACACGTCAGATAAGAATGAAACCCACTTAAGAATACCCAGCACGCTCGTCACAAGTCGATTCCCCATACAAACCTAGGTTGGATCTCATTTTAAAACGGTGTGCTGGAATAACATGTTATGCCGTATTAAAGTGAGAACCAAAGTACATTTGAGTACATTTGAGTTTGAAGAAACTAAGGGTAGAAACTTAATTTGATTTAGCTTACTCTTAAGGTGGTTCGATTGCCATACAAAGCGTTATTTGACATTCGCAGGCTAACGGCGTGATATTTTAAGAAACTTATGTAACAAACTTTCATCAATTGGCTTACCATTTGAATGAATGAATGAATGATTTATTTGATAAACACAACCACAACATTAAATACAAATGCTTAAAACTAGGAAAAAATAAAAAGAAGTACAATATTGAGGGTGGTCTCAAAAAGGAGTCCACTCAGCATGTGTCGGAGCATGGAAAACCCCGACGCTGATTTTCAGTGAATCCTTTACACAAATTACATGACACAAATAAAAGCAGATCTAAACACAAATATTACCGAAAGTGCAGTGCGCAGGTACCTACAGCTTGATTTTTGAAACAGGATAAATACATACTAGTGATTTGCGCCAAATTTCCCCTTTCCTAGAATAAACTTGTATAAACTAGATTAATTTGAGAAAAATAGTTTTCCCAAAATATCACGTCCCAAACCAATTCCTCAAATTAATCTAGTTTATACAAGTTTATTCTAGGAAAGGGGGAATTAGGCGCAAATGGGAAGACAATTTATGAAAGTTTGTTACATAAGTTTCTTAAAATATCACGCCGTTAGCCTGCGAATGTCAAATAACGTTTTGTATGGCAATCGAACCACCTTAACAACAGCATGTAATGGAGAAGCGGGACTTCCTGACACAGGTTTTTTACCTACTATGAAGCCCTTACCTTGTTATCATTTTGTGACTTGTTTTTTCTCAAATAAATGTTCATTTTCATTTTCATTTGGACGGAGAGTCGAGAGTCCTGGGAACTCCTAAAAATCATCTGGGCCATTGGGTTACCGCGTCACTTAGTGACAACAAGGATATCGAGAGGGAGCGTAGGGCACTGCCGGTTACAAGTAATATATGTTGATCCGTAGGTTTGGTCGGTGTACTAGATAAAAACGTAAAAATCACTTTGTTTAAGACCTTTTGCCAGTAATTTTACACCTGCAACCTGTGGATCAATTAAACTCAAAAAGCTTACAGCGCCCTGCGCGTCCAGTATAACAACGCTGTTGGGGCTGCCGAAACATTGCAACGCGTCAGGAATGTTCGCGGAGGCGCGCACGGATGGCTTTCACGCAATATTGCGATAGCGTGTCGCATCTCTGCAGAGACGTAGGCCCAACCTTAGCCCCAACAGCCTCCTGGAGACAGTCGCAGAAAGGAACGATGGCCCATTTCTGTATCAGTGGAATAAATTGCATGTGATATCCATTTAGCCAGGCATGCCTTTAAAGGTTGAAACACACGGACATCGGTGGCGGAGCGGCGCGGTGCGGCGTGGAGGTGGTACCGCTTGTAATGTTCGAGCCGATATGAAAGGGTCCGCACAGAATACCGCATCGCGCCGCGCCGTTCTGTGCGGATTCTTTCATGTTAGCTCGAACATTACAACCGGTACCGCCTCCGCGCCGCACCGCACCGCTCCGCCACCGCCACCGCTGTCAGTACGTTTCCAGTTTTAATTTGTCATATATGTATGTAGTTAAAGCTTAATGTAAGTGGATAATTTTGTAAAGTGTTTTAACAATATATTTCAGTTACCTATTTATTGTAATAACTAAATATGGATATTTATTCCGAAATAAAATGATGACTGATTGATTGATCATCGTTGACAGACAAATATTTCGATTAACCCATGCGCCGTCACAGAAAAAATAGAGGCTGTAAGTCTTACGTCTATTGTTTTTGGACTACGTAGGTGGGTGGCAACAGTGACTAACTGATGTTCAAGTCAGTGGCTGCGAATGAGTTAAAAACCGCGCCTGTGTAGCATCGTTGCCCAAAAAACAGAGGAACCTATTAGAGTAAGTTTTTTTTAATCGAAAGTCTTGTCTTGTCTGTCGGTGTGATCTGTTTTCTAAGCCTGGAAAGTGTCCCACTTCTGCAGCTACTGGGCTAAGACCTCCTTGCCTGGCTGGCAGATTGAGATCGTTGGTTGTATTATGAAAGAAAGAAAGAAAGAAACATTTATTCGAGACAAACAACACACAGCGTTTGTCACGAAACGGTTCTATCTCAGCATAATGCTGGCATTGCTGCCAGCGCTGGTCTTCCGATAGAATCTTATGTTCTTAGTTATGTTTGTTACGTGGTGGGTGTGATTCGTATTTAACAACCGTTGTTAAAATTGGGTTATGTTAGGAAACCGGTTTAATCCCAATAAGATTTAATTTTCCCCTGGGTTGAAAAGAAAGAAAGAAAGAAACATTTATTCGAGACGAAGCAGCATTTTGTCACGAAAGGGTTCTATCTCAGCAGAGGTCTTCAGAGGTTGCCAGTCACCGTCGTAAAACTTGTGACATTAGGTGCCAGAGAGGACCCCGGGCTCGTTTAGAGCCCTACCGGGAAAAACGCTTGGAGGGTGATGAATTTGATTATGTTCTGCCTAACTGATGCAGGGACTGCATAACCGAAAAATACCGGTATTCTATTTTAACGGTATGACGTCATATCGGTTGTCAAATAGCGGTTTCGGTAGTGGAACCTTTATATTTCGCTACGGAAATATAACGGTACCTTTATTTTTTCCGGTACCGTAACCGCTATTTAAAGGTACCGATATATCGACTTTGGCCTGGTGTTATTGCCAAACCGCCGGCAATGGCTCTGCCGCTTTGTATTTTTGTCTTTAAATGTTTAGTAGCCAATGCTTCCTCTGTAGAGTGCCAGCTTGCTTACTTTTCTCGATAACCTTTATAATACCGGTATTATAAAGGTTGCGGTATCGTTTAATACTGATACCGCTAACCGTTATTTCAAAACGGTTACGGTACCGTTATGTTCGCGCGGCGCGCATAACCTTTATGACATAACGGTACCGTAATGGAATACTGGTTTCATACCGGTATAACCGTAACCGAAATCAGTCCCTGAACTGATGTGTATTCACCGAGGCGTCCGTCGTAAGCTGAGCCGCGACCGTACCTAACTTCAGTAATAAACGAGCTCTCGTAACACACGGTAGTTTCATTGCGTCCGCATGTGTATCACTAACCCTAAGTCTAGCTTCATCCGATACTCACCATTATCATCATATCAGCCGAAAGACGTCCACTGCTGAACATAGGCCTCCCCCAAAGAGTGCCAAAGTGATCGGTCCTGCGCCACTCGTATCCAGCGGACTCTCGCGACCTTTACCAGGTTATCATCAGTCCACCTTGTGGAGATCTAGCCACGCTTCACCTTCCGGTACGTGGTCGCCACTCAAGAATCTTTTCGCCCCAACGGCCATCGGTGCCGCGTGCAATGTGTCATCCTACCCATACTATACTATACTATATACTATAATATTATAAATGCGATAGTGTGTCTGTCTGGATGCCTGTCTGTCTGTCTGTTATCTCTTGACGCTCAAACTGTTGGACCAATTGTGATGACACTTGATATAGAGATAATATTAGTCCCGGGGAAGGAAATAGGATAGTTATTAACCCCCAAAATCAACCCCTAAGGGAGTGAAATGGGAGGTGAAAGTTTGTATGGAGCTACGATATAAACGAGTTCCACGCGGACGGAGTCGCGGGCAGAAGCTAGTACTGTATAGTTATAACCACAGAACACTTTAATACTATAGAATGGCGATGTGTGCGTGGCACGCGCCCCACTAGAGTTTGAGCATGCGCTCAAGCTTTCCTACCAACGTGCAACGTCACGCGATCGTCGTGTTGTTGTAGGCTAGTACTGTATAGTTATAACCACAGAACACTTTAATACTATAGAATGGCGATGTGTGCGTGGCACGCGCGCCACTAGAGTTTGAGCATGCGCTCAAGCTTTCCTACCAACGTCACGCGATCGTCGTGTTGTTGTAGGCTCGGTGGAGACGAGGTGGCGACACCGGTCCCGATGAAAATCGCGCGCCATACCCCTTCTATAGTATTTAGTGTTCTGTGGTTATAACTGTGGCAGCGAAAACGTGTCTGGCTTGTTTACGACCGATAAAGCCCCATCTTGTATCAGGGCGCAGTGAATCTTATGCAAATGTGTCTCCGGGCTCCGTCGACTTCCCCATTAAACTGGAGTGGAAATAACATTGAGTGCCGCCATATTGCGAGAACCCTTATTGGAGATCCTTGCTGTCAAAATCTTAAATTTAAATAAAAATGTATGCTTACTTATTATTTCACTAGGCTGTATAACAAAGAACGCAGGCAAACCCGCACGATAACATTACCCTATGACCATAAAACATTGATTCTACTTATACAGGCAAATATTTTTTGAAATCAGTTCAGTGGTTCTAGAGATTACCCGTTACATACAAGCTACAATCCCACAGACTTTTCGTCTTTATAATATAACAAGTTTTCTATTAACTTACAATATGTATCCTTCCTTTCGGCTTTTTCAATGTTTACACTAAATATGGTTTGCACGCACACTTTCCTAATTGCACCCTAATTGGTCATTGAACAAAATGGGCGGAGATTAGCTAGTTGCACCGAACAAGGTAAAAATTTGTTAAATGGTCGACCGGGAAAGTCCCTGACAGTACCTAACTGTGTAAGTATGTGGTATGTAACGTTCTATGTTTTGATCGTATGGAATCTTGCAACTCAATTTTGAAATAGATATCTTCAACGGAGTGAGCTGAAATTTTGGGTAAAGGTATATAGTTTGGATGACAATTTTATATTATGGTACCATCGAGCTGATCTGATTATGGAGACAGAAGGTGGTCATGGGCATTCAGTACCTAACCGACGTAACCCCGTTGAGTTTGGGCACGTTAGAATCGTCTCAATTAGTAATTGATGACGGTGTACCTACAGAAAAGTACAGTCGGCAATACAAGCCTGTACCAAAAATGGAAATTTTGACAGCAACTTTTTTAGTAGGTATAGATAACCTGGCGACCATTTAAGGATTCAGTACGTTTCATAGCAAGTAGTATAATGCTATATCTAATGGCCGCGTCACAGGATAAATAGGCATTTTTTTAATAATCCAACATACTTTTCATCCGGAAGAAATTATATATGTAGATTTAAATAAAGCATGAATTGTCTTTTTAAGGGTTCCGTACTCAAAGAGTAAAACGGGATTACTAAGATTTCGCTGTCCGTCCGTCCGTCCGTCCGTCCGTCTGTCTGTCACCAAGCTGTATCTCAAGAACCGTGATAGCTAGAGAGTTGAAATTTTCACAGATTATGTATTTCTGCTGCCGCTATAACAACAAATACTAAAAACAAAATAAAATATATTTTTAAGAGGGGCTCCTATACAAAAAACGTATTTTTTTTGCCGTTTTTATAGATAATCTGTCACCAGGCTGTATCTAAAGACCGTGATAGCTAGAGGATACCGTACTCAAAGAGTAAAACGGGACCCTATTACCACAGTACTGTATAAAGAACTACAACCAGTAGGCAAGCTTCATTCATCTACGAATTTACGCACCCACTTATTAGCGTAACCCCTCAAGAGTCAGGGTTGTCAAAAATATGTTCGGAGAGATATTAATATATTTATAATTACTTGATTCATTTTCAATCATGTCATAAGTAGGTACCTTATTCACTCAGATCTTTAAATAGAAATATATAAGTTTAGAAAAGGCGGCCATTTTTTTCGTTTTCAAAATCGTTATTGGTTCTGAGGGGCTTTTTAATAAGAATCCAATATTGGTCAAAAATCAAAATCAAAATTTATTATTTATTCTGCAAATAGGCCACAAGGGCACTTTTACATGTCAAATGGTATTCTACAATATAATATTAATAATCTTACACAATAATCATTTTAAAATTGGATTTTCAAAAAGTGGCCGCCATCTTGAAATTCTTTAAATACTGCCCGATTTGGTTCAAAATCGGTATTTGAGGGTTCGCGGGGCCTCTTAATATTAATCCGAGCTTGAATTGTAAATAAGTGGCCGCCATCTTGAAATTCTTTAAAAACAGTCCGATTTGGTTCAAAATCGGTATTTGAGGGTTCGCGGGGCCTCTTAATATTAATCCGAGCTTGGATCGTAAAAAAGTTGCCGCCATCTTGAAATACAGTCCGATTTGGTTCAAAATTGATATCTGAAGGTCCGCGGGGCCTCTTTATATGAATCCGAGCTTGGATCGTAAAAAAGTTGGCGCCATCTTGAAATTCTTGAAATACAGTCCGATTTGGTTCAAAATCGATATCTAAGCGTCTGCGGGGCCTCTTAATATGAATCCGAGCTTGGATCGTAAATAAGTTGCCGCCATCTTGAAATTCTTGAAATACAGTCCGATTTGGTTCAAAATTGATATCTGAGAGTCCGTGGGGCCTGTTAATATGAATCCGAACTTGAATCGTAAAAAAGTTGCCACCATCTTGAAATTCTTGAAATACAGTCTGATTTGGTTCAAAATCGATACTTGAGGGTCCGCGGGGCCTCTAAATATGAATCCGAGCTTGGATTGTAAAAAAGTTGCCGCCATCTTGAAATTCTTGAAATGCAGTCCGATTTGGTTCAAAATCGATATCTAAGTGTCTGCGGGGCCTCTTAATATGAATCAGAGCTTGGATCGTAAAAAAGTTGCCGCCATCTTGAAATTCTTGAAATACAGTCCGATTTGGTTCAAAATTGATATCTGAGAGTCCGTGGGGCCTGTTAATATGAATCCGAACTTGAATCGTAAAAAAGTTGCCACCATCTTGAAATTCTTGAAATACAGTCCGATTTGGTTCAAAATCGATACTTGAGGGTCCGCGGGGCCTCTAAATATGAATCCGAGCTTGGATTGTAAAAAAGTTGCCGCCATCTTGAAATTCTTGAAATGCAGTCCGATTTGGTTCAAAATCGATATCTGAGGTTCCGCGGGGCCTCTTAATATGAATCCGAGCTTGAATTGTAAAAAATTGGCCGCCATCTTGAAATTCTTGAAATACAATCCGATTTGGTTCAAAATCGATATCTGAGGGTCCGAGGGGCCTCTTAATATCAATTCAGGCTCAACCTGAATTGTGAAAAAGTTGCCGCCATCTTGATATTCTTGAAATACAGTCCGATTTGGTCCAAAATCGATATCTGAGGGTCCGACGGGCCCGAGGGCGATAATGAAATTTTAAAATGATTTTTCCTCGATAGTATACCTAGATCGACTCTATGTACCAAGTTTCATAAAAATCGTTACACCCGTTTTCGAGAACGCGATTACATATACCTTAGTATATGTATATACCATCATCATCATACCAGCCGAAAGACGTCCACTGCTGGACAAAGGCCTCCCCCAAAGAGTGCTACAATGACCGGTCCTGCGCCACCCGCATCCAGCGGACTCCCGCGACCTTTAGCAGGTTGCATATACCTATATGTAATCGCGTTCTCGAAAACGGGTGTAACGATTTCTATGAGACTCGGTCGGTACATAGAGGCCATCTAGGTCTCCAATCGAGGAAAAATCATTTTAAAATTTTATTATCGCCCTCGGGCCCGTCGGACCCTCAGATATCGATTTGGACCAAATCGGACTGTATTTCAAGAATATCAAGAAAGGCGGCAACTTTTTTACAATCCAAGCTCGGATTCATATTAAAAGGTCCCGCGGATCATCAGATATCGATTTTGAACCAAATCAGATTGTATTTCAATGATTTCAAGATGGCGGCAACTTTTGTACGATCCAAGCTCGGGTTCATATTAAGAGGCCCCGCGGACGCTCAGATATCGATTTTGAACCAAATCGGACTGTTTTGCAAGAATTTCAAGATGGCGGCCACTTTTTTACAATCCTAGCTCGGATTCATATTAAGAGGCCCCTCGGACCCTCAGATATCGATTTTGAACCAAATCGGACTGTATTTCAAGAATTTCAAGATGGCGGCAAATTAATTTGAACGAAATGGGACTGTATTTAAAGAACTTTGATTTATATTAAAAGACCTCGAGCCCTCAGAGGGCCTACCGCGAAAGGCATTCGAAGTTTTCCCTCTCTGTCGCACATAACTTCGAATGCCTTTCGCGGTAGGCCCTTAGATATCAATTTGGAACACAATTTAAGTGACATCATAAAAAAAACACCTAAACCTTACCGATATTTAAAGTTGGTTTTATAAAGTCAAACCTGACACCCTTTCTGGTATAAAAGGTACATTACTGGAAAGTTTCATAAAAATACGTTCAGTAGTTTTTGAGATTTAATGGAACGTACATCCATCCATCCATCCAAACTTTCGCATTTATAATATTAGTAGGATTAGTAGAAAGGGGACCATAATATCGGCCTTTAAAGCCTACGCCAAAATTAAACACCAACACGAGTGGAGGAATGAGGCTGGCTTAAGGCACTCTAAGCTCTTCATAGAAGGAGTGGACTCGGGCTGGACCAGAAAACTCTGGAAATCCAGTAGGAAGCAACTCAGAATTATATCTGGGGTGTTCACAGGTCACTTCGGAGTCAAGGATCTCTTGGCCAAGATGGGACTATCTGATAGTTTAGACTGTAGAATGTGTGGCGAGGAGGATGAGACTATGGAACACTTATTGTGTGAATGTCATGCCCTTGCCAGACAAAAAAAGAACTACTTTGGTAACGGTTACCCGCAACCAAAGGAATTCAAGGTGCTCCCGGTGAACTGCATCATCCGCTTTGTGGAAATGATGGAGCAAGCCTGGGAGCAGGTATAAAGGAGAGGGCAAATGTACAAAAGATCCCAATGGGTCGAAGTGCATCCGAAAGGGCCCTCACCTAGATAAGATAAGATAAGATAAGGATTAGTAGGAAGTAGGATTCCCGATACTATACCGATGCGTGGAATAACCCAAATCTGCCTATGTTTGTAAACATGGCAGCATCATGGTAATTCCCATCAATATCATTGTTATTCTAATCCTAATTAGGTCTAGTTTTCCCTCTGGGTTGGAAGGCCAGATGGCAGTCGCTTTCGTAAAACTAGTACCTATGCTAAATGTTGGGGTTAGGTGTCAAAGCGGACCCCGGGCAAGTTTAGGGCACAACCGGGAATAACGCTAGGAAGGATAATGATTAATGATCATTGTTATTCTAATGTTACTTATGAAAATATTGATGTTCTCTCCATCACGTGATTCATGTTTTTCAGTGAGATTAATATGTTTGAATTTAACAAGAGCGCGCGTCGTAAATACCAACTCGCCCTTCCTGAACCTATTCTTGGTATATATAAAAAAAGCCCACACTACAGAGCTATCAAAATTTATAATATATAAGCTACCTAAACATATAAAAAAACAAAGTTTTTTCTGTAATAATCAACGCATTTGCGCTCGGAAAGCAGTTCATGTGGTAAATTGGAAAGAGAATGTGGATATTTTCATGTACCATGTGGCTTGGCGAAGTAATGAATTGAAGTCGGTTTAAACTTTGTTTTTAAAGTAAATTATTGTAATGGCTAACGATGATGAGTCACGAATTGATACTGAACCAAATGGGAGACTCCATTGCATCGTGATATTTCGGAGCCTATTATAAAGTGAAGAACATTAACATTTCATTGCAGGTTTGAGAAAATAATCTATCTATCTATTTATCTATCTATATTATTATTACGCGAGCCCGATTTTTGTACATGCCATCAGATCTACAGTTATGGTCCGATTTTGATAAATGATACATATGTCACTGGATTCGTCTCATGCTGCAGATTTGCAATAAGGTCTTCGTTTTTTAATTTTTAATTGGTAAGTTACTAAAATATAAATTTAAAGAAACTACTGTGCGCTGACCACGTGACTTTGGCTGCGTGACATCAAGTGGCGTAACTTCTGTTTTGACTCGATATGACAATGTAAAATAATAAACAAGAATTAAACTCAAACATGTACTTAGTTTTTCAGCATCAGAAATTATAAATGTTGAGTCGGCCACATATGGATACAACACTAAAAAAAGTAAGAAAAATAGAAAGTAAACGGCCTTTTGTAAATATTGTTTATTTACATAAACTGACAGACGTATTGTGTCAAATGTGTTTTTTTTTATTGACAGAGACATCAGTATTACTTGCCATGTTCTTTTTTACTTCAGAAAAGTTTATATACAAACTTATTTTCCCATATTCGAGATGTTGGGAGAAGAATGAGGTTTAATTAAATCCATTAATTGTCGTGGCCCCATAGATGGCTTTTTTAACCTTACTTAGTACAATGCCGTAGGCCCGTAGGCGCCGATAGGCTCCGCCTAATTTCCAGTATAAAGAAAGATGTAGAAAACGAAACTTGATTACAAAATTTTCTTTTGGCGACTTTGTTGACCTGACTTGAATACCATCCAAATTATTTCAGGTTCAGATAATTATATTTTGATTACAGGTAGGTTGGTTATATAAATTTTGTAATTAAACGAGCAATATTTGTATATGTATATATTTGCAATCACGTTCTCGGAAACGGCTCTAACGATTTCGATTAAATTTGGAATACAGGGGTTTACGTGTGCGAGATATCGATCTAGATAGGTCTCATGTCCGGGAAAATTCGTTTTCTCCATATTTTCTCCATTTTCACCTGAGCAGAGCTCGGTCGCCCAGGGACTAAATTGTAATTTGTCAAAACGATATGACTTAATACTGGAAAACATAAATTAGTAGATATTAAACTATTTAGCGGTACCTACCTATAAATAGCGTGTTCCGATACTAATAATAAACAAGTGTAATGTCTGTGAAATGTAAGTTTGTATGTTGGGGGTAATCTCAGAAACTATACCCATCCTATTCTAAAAAACCTTTGTTCAGTAGGTAGGTTATATTATATGTATGTATGTATGTAAGCACTTTATTGTACACAAAACAGGTTAAAACATAAACATGATATGTAAGATTAAGTAAAGTAGGTACAAAGGCGAACTTATCCCTATAAGGGATCTCGGGGGGAATATAAGGGATATGTAGAATGGCCCTTCAGGATTAAGTATGTGCTATATTTTATATCGTCGCTCCGCCTAGGATCTTTGTATACGCGGCGGAGCCGCGCGGGTAGCTAGTATTTATTATACCTACATAAATATTCTCTTCTCGAGACAGAGGTATTCTTTCCAAACCGGTGGCATGTAATATATATGCCAATATTGAAGAATAACTTTGACTGATTATTCCACAACCAGACGGCAGGTACCTACCTAGTGCGTTTTGGAAATTCCATGCTCGGCTATATTTAAATTTAGGTACAGTGGTAATCTATGTGGTAAATAGGTTTTTCCTGTTGTTTGGAGCGAGCTGCGGAAATACAAAGTATATGCGTAATTACTAATTATATATACCGAAATACCGAGAGGATAAGTAATATTTATTAATATAATTTTAAGTATGTAATATTAATGTAAACAAACCGCAATTTATGGGGCATCATTTATATTGAAACTTAATCGTAAATAGGATTCTTACAATACATGCCATAAGTAAACTAGTGTATATACCTTCTTAGTACCTTCAAGAGCATAAAAAAAAACCGGTCAAGTGCGAGTCCGACTCGCGCACCGAGGGTTCCGTACAAACGTTCATACACCATACCCGTCACGTCACGACCCCATTCATTCTTGAACAATCTTAACAGCGCATAGTAGAAGTTACCGTTGTACAGCGCCATCTGCATTTTGGTACTTACTAATAACTTGCAACCTAGTATGTTTGTTATTACGCGTACCGATTTCGATTTTTTTTTATTTGAGTGGAGGGATGTTAACGATAATCTCATAGGAATTTGAATATATAAAATTGCCTACAAAAGTAATTAAATTACAAACATAGGTAATAAAGATTTTTTTTGATAATTAAAAAAAATACGCTAGATGGAGGTAACGTTTTATTTTTCCTGTATTATTTATGTTACTCTTAATCATAATATGTAATAATTTCAAAATTTTCGCTTGGTAGGTAGTCCAGTACGCGAACACTGTAAATGGTCGTCAAACTAACATAATTCACAAGTCCGATTTTTTTTGTTATCAGCTAGAGTACATTAAATACTAACAGCGAAAAATATTTTTAAAGATTTTCTAACGTAGATTAACTTATAATTTATTTTTTTGTTAGGAACACGTGTAAAACTTCAAAAAGATTATACAAGTCATTGTTTTCTCCAATAATGCAACGCATTTGATTATTCAAAATCTGACCTATCGTTTTCTAATAATTTTGTTAATAGATTACGTCAGCAAAACCGGATACGATTTAAAAAATTATAAATCTCCTAAAAAAATATTTAAGTGACTAGTGGAAGGCTTTCAAAATTAATTTAATTCATATAAATTTAACCTATTGATGAATATATTATTAATTCAAACTGTCGTTATCTTTGATAGTGTTTAACACAATTCAGTTACCAAAA
Organism: Epinotia brunnichana; assembly: GCA_963854355.1. Lineage (NCBI taxonomy): Eukaryota > Metazoa > Arthropoda > Insecta > Lepidoptera > Tortricidae > Epinotia > Epinotia brunnichana. Next base: position 1,252,013 of record OY977954.1, on the reverse strand, counting down.
CTCACTTGGATAATCTTTTAAAGGAAATATTTTTATTTATTCGTTTTGGATTATACTGACGTTATCCATTGGCGAAAGTTTTAGTAATTTATAGGGAAGGTTGTAACAGTTAAATGCGACACTCTATTGAAGAAAAATACCACTTGTATAATCTTTCCCTGGATTTACAAGGGTCACTAAGAAAATGCTGTGTCATACCTAAATCCACGTTAGAATTCACTTTCTCTTTTTACTACTAGTAGTACTCATTATATTCTAAATATTAACAAAAAATCGCGCTCTTGTGAATTATCGAAGGTGCATTCTGTTTACGTACCGGACTAAGGTAAACTTCGGAGATAAGAGGGGGGAATGGTATTTTTTTCAACATATTCCTTAAGAAATCAAAATGTAACCACTGTAGAAGACAAATAAAAAGCGGCCAAGTGCGAGTCGGACTCGCACATGAAGGGTTCCGTTAAATAAATTGCGGTTTACGATTTATGACGTATTAAAAAAAAACTACTTGCTAGATCTCGTTCAAACCAATTTTAAATGGAAGTTTGCATAGTAATGTACATGGTTTTAGAAAGCCCAAATCGAGCCCTTTCATATGATACCCCACTTGATCTAACTAGACATTGAATTTTTAACCCCCCTCATATTTGTCATTTACACAAAAAATAAAAATATTAAATTTTTTTATTTTCCATACACGTATTTTAACCTTTTTGACAGTTGTTCCAAATTTCAAATTGATAGCATAAGTAGTTCCATTTAACATTGTGACAGACGGACAGAGTCACCATAAGGGTTCCTTTTTAGGGTTCCGTACTCAAAGAGTAAAACGGGACCCTATTTCTAAGACTCCGCTGTCCGTCCGTCCGTCCGTCCGTCTATCTGTCTGTCAACAGGCTGTATCTCACTGATAGTTCCAGCTGAAATTTTCACAGATGATGTATTTCTGTTGCCGCTATAACAACAAATACTATGAACAGAGAATAAAATAGTTTGTTATAGATAATGGTACGGAACCCTTCGTGCGCGAGTCCGACTCGCACTTGGCCGATTTTATTTACCTTTTTGGTACGGAACCCTAAAAGTGTAATATTTGGGGATTCATATTTACACAGTTGACGATAATCTCAACCTCAACACATGTTGAATTTATAACATCCTTAGTTTTCGTCGGGTGTTGAAAAAAGGCTCAGACTCTTTCGGTTTGATCTGGAATTTTCCATAACGGCACAGAATCGGCAAACAACTTAGATGTCACGTGTATTCATGACCTAGGTATATGTCACCACGATTAAGTTTCTTAAAACAAGCTCTTATCAGTCACGTAGCCATTTCTAGGAAATGTTTTCGCAACTGGTATTGTCCCAATTAGCAATAAAACATATTCTGTGGGCACCGTTTAATTAACTTTGGTTATCAATTTCTAGCCTAAAAAGAAGGGTGTTATAAGTTTGACGTGTCTGTGTGTATCTGTGTGTGTGTGTGTGTGTGTGTCTTTCTGTGGCATCGTAGCTCCTAAACGAATGGGCCGTTTTGTTATTTTTTTTTAAAGCTGACGATCACGTCAGCTAAGAACCATCTCGATCACGAGATGGTTCTTAGCTACGTTTAAACAAAATTCTGTTCAGCCGTGTTTGAGGTATTGAACTTTGAAATGAACATATTGGGGGTTGTTCAAGTTGTTAATTATTACCAACTAGCGACCCACCCCGGCGTCGCACGGGTATGTTTTTAACATATTGACCTACATCTTGAATAACTATCTATTTAAAAAAACTTCATCAAAATCCGTTGCGTAGTTTTTTTTTTTTTTTTTTTTTTAATAAATAAATAAATATTACGGGACAATCTTACACAAATCAACCTAGGCCAACGGTAAGCTCAGTTAAGTTTTAAAGATCTAAGCATACATAGGGACAGACAGTGGGAAGCGACTTTGTTTTATACTATGTGTGTAGTGATAAAGAACTGAAACTGAATAATTTACTTTAAAAACAAAGTTTTAACCGACTTCAAATCAGTACCTAGCCAAATTGCTTCAAGTTTGTCTATTATATACAATTTGAAGAGTTCCCTCGATTTCTCCAGGATCCCATCATCAGAACTGGATTTTGGTGACAACGAGACCTTTGGCTACTGATTTGAAGTCGATTAAAACTTTGTTTTTAAAGTAAATTATAATAAAGACTTTTGACGTGTTCGTTTTGCGTAGCTACTTTTGATGCTTACTGTATAAAGTATCTCGCCTTCATTAGGTACACAATCAAATTATGGACGAATCATGGATCATACGTACGTCATGGTTGCCACATGTAAAAACCCGGCCAAGTGCGAGTTGGACTCGCACACGAAGGGTTCCGTACCATTATCTATAAAAACGGCAAAAAATCACGTTTGTTGTATGGGAGCACCCTTAAAAAATATTTTATTTTGTTTTTAGTATTTTTTGTTATAGCGGCAACATAAATACATAATCTGTGAAAATTTCAACACTCTAGCTATAACGGTTCGTGAGATACAGCCTGGTGACAGACAGACGGACGGACGGACGGACGGACAGCGAAGTCTTAGTAATAGGGTCCCGTTTTACTCTTTGAGTACGTAACCCTAAAAAACGGATACACTATGTGTGGACATTCAATAAAAAATACTTAAGTGGCGTTAAGCTCGCCATTTGTATTTTTTTTGTATTTTGTGCAATAACGTTTAAATAAATAAAATGTACGTGTACAGTCAGCATCAAAAGTAATTACGCAATCGAAGACGTCAAAAGCTCTTGCTCCCTTTTAATAAAGACTTTTGACGTCTTCGTTTGCGTAGCTACTTTTGATGCTGAATGTACCTACGCTTTTTGTTGACTGTTCAAACAAAGTTTTTTTGTTCTAGAGTGTTTATACAAGAACAATACTAATATACTGTTCATTGCAATAGGTCGTATATATACTATTATATTCAGTCGAATCAAAACAATAGGTACGTCGTTCTATTTCAATACTATCTATCTATTCGGGCGGAGCGTTTGTCGGACCCTATATTTTGTGTGATAACGGACAGACTTGACAAATATCGCGTCGATGGGAACGGGTAAGCTAACTCCAAAGTTATAGTACATTACTTACCTAGGGCGGTTAAACAAAGAATGTCTCAGATCGCAGGTATTTGACGCCCGAGCCGAAGGCAAGGGCGATAAATATGCGCTCTGAGGCTTTCTTTATTACCGCCCGTGGTGAGTACAAAATTTTACGTCTCTATCTGGCCAGGAAGTGGGGTTTTCCGCACGCATAGCGTGCGGTAATTCCTACTTTATGGCCAGGTATGACGTAAATCATATTTTGACATTTTGATAGCCTTTATTGGCACTATATGACCCGCGAGACTGCGAGGCGCGCTCAGTCCCTGTCATTAGGCAAGGACTGAACATATCAAAAAGTTCGAACACGAATACATTGTGTATTTAATCTGAAAAGGCAATTGAAATGGTTAAAGTCGCTATTTATATGATTTCTATACTAAGTGTTTCAGTTTTGTTTGCTGCAGTGTAGAAGATAAATACTTAGGCTCAGTCGAGGTAAGCACATCACCGGGGTAAGTAGGTACGCATTTTATCAAAAATATCGAAACTTACAGAGATTACAAAGTTAACGACATATTCTTCCCGATTTGCTGGATGGAACGATCCATTACCGCACCGGGCCGGTTCGTTTTTATCCCCATTTGCATTTTGCCACGATTGTGTTTTGTTACATGTGCTTTATGTTTGATCGCATTTTCTGATGTGAGTATAATTGCCATTAAGTGTGTTGCCTAACTAGGACTTTGCCCTATCAATAATTTGCTTGACAGTACTTACTCACTCAGTCTTACTTACTTTTTATCCTACAGTAATGTATCAGAATTTAAAATAAAACCTAGAGATGATGGATGAAACAAACCGTACTACGACGGTGGCAAACAAGCTTACGGCCTGTCTGATGTTAATCTGGTACCGTCGCCTATGGACACTTGTGACTCCAGAAGAATCACAAGCGCGTTGCCGACCCTTTATTCACTTGAGGATTCGCTGTGTTGGCAGATAGAGACATGCAGGTCCCTCACTCCCAACACAGCGCATCCTAGGGAGCTCTGGCGACCTTACTCACCACCAGGAACACAGCACCACATGCTTCATAGCATGCATATATATAGATAGCAACACTATACAAAGCAGTGGTGCTATTATGGCTGCGGTCTTCTGTGAGGTGGAGGTACTTCCCCAGTCGGGCTGCTCCACATACGAGCGAGTTGACATTCCGCTGTGCCCTACCTCTCTTGACATATGTATATTTCGACATTTTTAGTATTCTGACCCTAAAAAGGAACCCTTATTAGGAACGCTCTGTTGTCTGTCTGTCTGTCCGTATGTCAAGATCTTTTTCCCCAGAAACGTGAACGATCGATTTGAAATTAAAACCACATATTCAAATCTGCAGTCCTTTGGAGCTGTGTAAAAAATAAACTCCTCAATCAAACGATATGGCCATTTATGTATGCCGCATAATTCATAGATTTGCAAGGGAACTAAAAACCTATGCGGCCTTGATCTAGAATCATGAAAATTGGCAGGAAACAAGGCTTACCTACGTTATAAATTACGGAACACATGAAAAGTACGGATTTGTTACTGTATTACCTACATAAAAATACTGTTTAAAAATAACCAGGTTAAAGGGATATCCAAACGCCGGTACATACTTCTTGATGGGAGTTCATGTTACACTAGATGCAGGCGTAATTTGTGTGACTTAGCTAAGACCGTAACCACAACACTACAAGCTTTTAAACCTCTTTTGATTATTTTAAGGGAAGAATTTTCAAAAACGATAAAATAACTTTTTTGGTTTTAAACTAAAACTCTACATAAATTATCAAGATTGAAAACACTCAATTTACATGTGACACACAATGAGACTGCCATACAAACTTTCGACGTATGTTTAACTCTCTTAGGAAATGAATGAATGAATTTATTTATTTTTCAAGAACGGTTAATACCAGTGAAAGGAAAAGCTTTGTAAATTGTAGTGTAGTGTAATTGATTATTGTATTCTCATGTCTACATTAAGTTTTTGAGATGAAGTGGAACAAATATCTTTACAAACATTCCCGTTTATAATTAAAAAAAACTATATACAGCGTTCGATTTTGTGTTTATTTTTGCGACAATCAATCTTTTTTTTTATTATGCATAGTTAAACAAAACAAAAAATCATGAATAACCATGTACCAGGGTGAAACGGCTATCGGGACAATGATCGTCGAATCAACATTCTACATGGCGGTTAGTGTACCTGGAGAGCCAGGTTAACTAATTATTAAAAAATAAAACCGGCCAAGTTCGATTCGAACTCGCGCACGAAGGGTTCCGTACCATTATTGAGATACAGCCTGGTGACTGACAGACGGACGGACGGACGGACGGACAGCGAAGTCTTAGTAATAGGGTCCCATTTTACTCTTTGAGTACGGAACCCTAAAAACAGCAGATCAGTTTAGCTAAGTTCGCAACGATGATAAGTTCACATTTTAGGCACACGTGCGTTAAGGAAAACATGTCAATTGATAACAAACAGCCGACGGGACGCAGCCATTCTAATACAAATCGGTACCAACACTGCACGCTGCGATCATAAATATTAACACACATATACATTATAAACATACGTATCAGGATTTCACTTCACCAAATCTGTTGAGAAAAACTATACGGTCGAAGTTTTCAGGCGTTGATTTTATTATTCCTCAAAATGCCATCTTTTGGTTCAATGGCACGGATACCGCATTTTGAACCACCACCAATACATAGTTATGAAGGGCCGCATCCAATACCATATGGGGGGTTTATTGCAACTTCGAGTACAGTGCATTCGGGCTCCGGCGCCGACGTCGAATTTGCGTTGGTAAGTGGTATCCAGCTTTTTTTAGAAGAGTCCGTACATTTGATACTCCAAATTTTATTCCTTTCATGTACTGGTAAAGAAAAGTCTCCACAAGCAATCCATTCATGTATTATTTGTCTCGGCACGGAATACGAGTTCCTGTTTAGCCCAGTGGGAAGTGCCCCTGCTTACGAAGCTAGAGGTCCTGGGTTCGAATCCCGGTTAGGGCAAATATTTGTGTGATGGGCATGAATATTTGTTTCCGAGTCTTGGATGCTATTTAATTTTTTATATTTATTATATACTAGCTGTTGCCCGCGACTTCGTCCGCGTAGAACTTTTTATCGTCTTAGAAAATGATTTCTCTCAATACAAAATTTGAACCCTCTTTTAGGGGATAATTAAAAAAAAAGTTGATGTTCATTTTCTAGTTTGTGAAAAAACAGTATAAAACCAAAGTTAAAAATCTCATACTTTAAAAATGCCTTGAAATACTCAAACTTTGAACCAATTTTAACACTCTTAGGGGATGAATTTGGAAAAAACTCTGAAATCAGTTTTGTAGTCTTTTAACGTACAGAATAAGACCGAAGTTAAAAATCTCTTACTCACACTTTAAAATTTTATTGCTCGCCATTTAAAATTTGAACCCCCTTTTAAACCCCCTTAGAGGTTGAATTTTTCTAATCGCTGAAAGAACTTTTTTCGTAAACTTTTAAGTCTCTAGCTCAAAAAAAGTGTTGCCCATACAAAGCTTTCTTAACCCCCTTAGGGGTGGAATTTTCTAAAACTCTGAAAGTACTTTATTATTAATTTTAATAAGTAACATTTTGAATAGTTTTAAGTCTAGTAAAAAAAAAAGTTTTTCCCACACAACACTGGCTACCCTTCTTAAGGATCTTAAGGATCCCCTTAGGGATGGAGTTTTCTAAAACGCTGAAAGTTCTTTTTTAGTATTCTAATAAGTAATCTTTTTGCAAAGTTTTAAGTCTAACTCAAAAAAAAGTGCTCTCCTTTTTAACCCTATTAGGGGTGGAATTTTCTAAAACGATTTGTGTTCTTTTTTTGTATTTTAATAAGTAATCTTTCTACAAAGTTTCAAGTCTCTAACTCAAAAACATAAACTTTCCCTGATAAAAACTTTGCACCCCTTTTTATCCCCCTTAGGGATAGATTTTTCAAAACGCTGAAGGTCTTTTTTTTTGTATTTTTATAAGTAATCTTTCTACAAAGTTTTAAGTGTCTAGCTCAGAAAAAGTGTTCCCCATACAAACCTTGCACCCTTTTTTAACCCCCTTAGGGAATGATTTTTGTAAAACGCCGAATGTAGTATTTTTCATGTTCTAATAAGTAATTTTTCGTCAAAATTTTAAGTCTCTATTAAAAAAAATATGTTTTTCCCATACAAACTTTGCACCCTATTTTACCCCCTTAGGGGTGAAATTTTCCAAAACGCTGAAAGTACTTTCTTTGTATTTCAATAATCTTTCTACAAAGTTTTAGGACTCTAACTAAAAAAAATAGTTTCCCACATACAAACTTTGCACCCCTATTTTAGCCCCCTATTTTTAGGGGTAGAATTTTCTAAAACGCTGAAAGTACTTAATTTGTATTCTGATGACTAATCTTTCTACAAAGTTTTAAGTCTCTATTTAAAAAAAATATTGTTTCCCCCATACAAAATTTGCACCCCTATTTTACCCCCTTAGGGGTAGATTTTTTTAAAACACTGAATCTAGGTACTTTATTTGTATTCTAATGAATAATTTCTCTACAAAGTTTTAAGTCTCTATTTAAAAAAAAGTAGTTTTTCCCATACAAACTTTGCACTCTATTTTACCCCTTTAGGGGTAGAATTTTCTAAAACCCTGAAAGTTCTTTATTTGTATTCTAATGACTGATCTTTCTACAACGTTTTAAGTCTCTATTTAAAAAAAAAATGTTTCCCCCATACAAACCTTGCACCCCTATTTTACCCCCGTAGGGGTGGAATTTTCCAAAACGCTGAAAGTGTTTCATTTGTATTCTAATAACTAATTTTTCTACAAAGTTTAAGTCTATAGCTCAAAAAAAAAGGTTCTCCCATACAAACTTTGCACCCCCATTTTACCCCCTTAGGGGTAGATTTTTCAAAAATCCCTTTTTATCCCTAGCCCACGTTATAAAAGCAACATACTGTGCAAAAATCAATTCTCTAAGATTAGTAGTTTCGGCTGTGCGTTGATGAGTGAGTGAGTGAGTGATTGAGTGAATAAGTCAGTCAGGACATAGGCATTTATTATGTATAAATAGATAGAAGATAATGAAACTCCCATTCAAATATCTCAAAAAATTATGAAGCTACATCCGTTTTAATGTCGCTTGTTAGAGTGAGAAAACGATGAGGGACTGTGACGTCAATATACTCGAGCGTCATAGTAAAAAACAATCGTTTCATATGAAGGTGCGTTTTGCGGAAAAGGGACAGAACATACCCCCTCTTAAAACTTTGGACTCTTATAACTTAATCATTACCTATATAACCTCTTGCTTTGTTTTTTTCTCCATTTGACTATATTTATTTTAAATTCTTTTTCGAGAAAATACATTATGATTATTTACCATATTTTCGATTCCTGAGCTATAACCACGAACTTCGGAATTCGAAAATATTCGGGTATCTCTATCTCTATCGCACTAACCATACTCGAGTGACAGGGATGCAAATATATGAACATTGAGTATCGGTTTTCGTGGTAGCGCCGCAGGTACTTTGGCTGAATGCGCCGAGCGCGTGCCATTGTCATTCAAAAAAAACAAATTCGTGTTAATTATATTGTTCAAATTTGTTGATTTCATTTATTGAAATTACTACATAAAACGACATTTGCGCATATAAGTTCTCATATCAGAATCGAATATTTTTTTATGGTTTATATTTTAGCATTTGTCTCGTAAAGGTCTATCGTAGACGGGATTTAAATTATTAATAAGTGAAAGGCAAAGCAATTCCGCCATTTTGACGAAAATTTGACGGTTCTTATAGCTGACAGTTGGAGCAGCGTTTGATTTCAATAAAAATAAATGAAAAATTAAATGAAGTCGTATATTTCGGAAAATTAATTAACTGTCGCAGTCGGATAAAAACTATCCTAAGTTGCAGCTAGAATAATAATGTACCTATATAGAATGTTTCATATTTTTCCGTTCATGGGATGCTGAGAACATTCGAACCGCGCAAAGCTTAGTTTCAAACTGGCTGATTCTTTTTTTAATTTAGAGATTTATTATAAGTGGAGATTTCGTCGTCTAGTACCCATAAACAATATCCCTATTGAGCGTACCCGTAGGACTAGTTCTATTGTGTTTGTCCCCTAATATTTATTATTTATTTATAATACAATAAGTACTCAATACATCCGTGCACGTGAAAACTTGACCGCTGGGAAAATATATACGTATTGTCCTTGTGTTAAATAAAACATCAAAGTTTAATACTTCATCAGCGTTAAAAATGTATTTATCAAGTTAATTCTTGATGTGTCAAATTCATGTTAGCTTAAGCAAGATACAGCACGGCTAACATAGACATAACTATCGTTCGTTAAAAGTGTTAAGTAGCGCAAGTCATGACGTGTTGCGTAACCGAGGTATACTTACTTTACTTAAATAAATTAGTTATTTGTAGGAACGCTTTTTCCTGGTTTAGTTTATTAAGGTTAATGTATGTAGTTCGGATAAAAATAACAGTGGTAACGAGCGTATTATCCGCCAACAAACTGTCTTCAGTTTGCCGGAACATATTTTGTAAAACTAGCGTTTAAGTTTTTGTGAGATAAATAAATAAAAACATAAAATAAAATAAAATACTTTCAGCGTTTTAGAAAATTCCACCCCTTAGGGGTGTATAAGGGGGTGCAACGTTTGCAAATATATATTTTTAGCAAGCGACAAACCCTTGTTGAAAGATTACTTATTACAATACAAATAAAGAACTTTCAGCGTTTTGGAAAATTCCACCCCTAATTGATTAAAACGGGTGAAAATTTGAATGGAGGAAACTTTTTTTATGAGCTAGAGACTTGAAATTGTGTAGAAAGATTATTTATTAGAACGTGACCTCCGGGTGGTGCTAAAAGAACAACAAACTCGGCAGCTGCACTGTTCCTTCTGAACCTCGCAGCGCACACTGGAACTCATCAGCGACATCAATATACGAATACATGTATGTACCAGTGTGTAACCGATAATACGATACGATACGATAAATAAATTAATTTATTAGAATACAAATATATAGGTAAATTACTTTCAGTGGTTTGAAAATTTCCACCCGCTAAGAGGGGGATAAAGAGGTGCAATGTTTGTATCAGAAAACTCTTTTTTAGGTAGAAACTTAAATCTCTGTAGAAAGATTAAGTACCTAGTTACTTATTAAAATACAAAAAAAAATACCTACTGCCAGCCCTTAAGGGGTTAAAAAGGAGTGCAAGGTTCATATGGGAAACACTTTTTTTTAGCTAGAGACTTGATTGTTTCTAGAAAAAATACTTACCTATTACAATAAAAAAACCGAGTGTTTTATTTTTAATTTTTCCCTGAAAAGCGTTCAAAGTTTGTATGGAGAGAAAGAAAATTATAAAGTATGGTATTTGTAACTTCGATCTTAGCCTGTTTAGACTACAAAACTTATTTTAGCATTTTTTGAAATATATCCCCTAAAGGGGATTATAAGGGTGTTCAAAGTTTGTATGGAGAGCAAGATATTTTTAAAGTAAAGGATTTGTAACTTCGGTTTTAGACTGTTTGCTAAAATACTACAATACTTATTTCAGCGTTTTTTTAATTCATCGCCTAAGAAGGTTAAAAGGGGGTTCGAACTTTGTATAGAGAGCACGACATTCTTAAAGTAAGACATTTGTTACTACGGTTTCAGACTGTTTACTATGAGGGTTCAGAGAGGGTTCTTAGTTTGTATAGAGAGCAAGAAATTTTGAAAGTAAGAGATTTGTAACTTTGGTTTTAGATTGTTTTCTAAAAGACTAGGTACCTACAAAATTAATTTCAATGTTTTTTTTAACTTCATTCCTTCAACAAACATTTAGACGATAACATGTTATACGCGGACGAAGTCGCGGGCAACAGCTAGTAAAGAAATAAAGAAAGAAATTGTTGAAAATACGGCTGACCATAGGGCTGGCTACTTCCTCGCCCCACGGATTGGCAGTTTTGAAAATTGCAATGCAACGAGGTAATGTGGCCAGCCTTATGGGCACCCTTCCCAAGGGCAGTGACCTGTGGGTCGATCACGTAACTTTTCTTACGCGCGTCTGTAAGGTCTAAATGTCAATGTTATATGGAAAAATGACAGTTAGATTGTGATTTTACTGTCAGACGCGCGTACAATGCGTTACGTGATTGACCTACTGGGAGAGGGTGTATATACTAGTAGTTAAGTAGATTTAAGTGCCTAGTGTTAAGTTTTTTATTCATTTTAAATGGTTAAAATAGAATAATTCCATTAACTTACAAATTTTACCAACTGCCTGAAGTCCGATCGAAGTTAATTTTGTACAAATATTTTGTATAAATAATTTTGTACATATACAAAACTTAACTTCGAAAAATTTCTTTCACAATTTAACAAGTCGAATGACAAAGCCTTCCTATGGGAGCATAAACCTGGTCTGATGATAGAGAGAGACGGAAGACAACCATAGGAACTCCAACAAAAAATTAACCTGTCGTGTTTGTGCTCATTGGAACCAAACCAACGAGTACCTAGTTGACGACTGTGCAAAAAAGTACAGTCGGCAACCAAAGATTGTACCAAAAATGATTTTTTTGATAGAAACTAAATTCTTTTCAGATCGTGTTGGGTGTCATGCTGTTCGCAAGCATTGGGGCGATCATATGTGCTCTCTGCTGCCGCACTTGAATTCCTTGAAGTGGAAAACCAAAGAAGCCAAACGCAATGGCCTTTAGTATTTCATTTATAATTTTTTTTCGTATTACATTGTTTTAACTTGTTCTTTTATCTTTTTTATTCTCTTTTTTTCCTTTTTTTGTGTACTTTTTTTACTGTGTTTGTTGGATGAAATGCCAAATAAATGATTTATCTATCTAAAAGACTCGGGTTCCAAAATCCCAGCTGTGTAGATTTGAGTTAGACATACTTAACGATTACCTATGTACAGTCAGCCAAAAAAGCGGTCTACCACTTTTGGACCTTATTTTGTATGCAATAAAGTCGAAAAGTGGTAGACCACTTTCTTGGCTGACTGTACACCGAGCCGTGCCCGGGCTAACGCCGGGACCTACCATCTTCATCATATCAGCCGAAAGATGTCCACAGACTTCCCCCAAAGAGTGCCACAATGACCGGTCCTGCACCACCCGCATCCAGCGAACTCCCGCGACCTTTACCAGGTCATCAGTCCACCTTGAGCCACCTACGCTGCACGTGATGGCTACTCGAGAATCTTTCCGTCCCAAAAAACTTTGTAATATTGAAAAATTAAAAAAAAAATCTATGAAACTATTTAAAAAATTGCTTTTTAATTGGTTAGATATGAGGATATCACGTATCATTTGTGGTAGGTTGTCGCACACGTGACCGCTCGGCACCGGACCAGCGCCGCCTCACCTCATCGGCTCGCCGTCAACCAGGCGTCAATCATACGCAAGCACGTAACGGAAACGGCTCAGTATCACCGAGGTGTCCGCGCGGCTGCAGCTAGGCGACATCGCGCTTACGGCTGGGCGACAGCGCGCTTAAAGCGAAGTTGCGGCTAGCTAGTGGTCGATGAGCGTCGATGCCGCTAAGTTTGAAATTGAATGTAGAGCGGAACGCACGGTTATGGATCAATTTTCATTGCGTGAGTTGGCTATGATAGCGTTGGATGATAAAGAAGAAGAAAAAAAGAGAAACCGGAGAAAAAAAAGATATTGGGTACACACACTGAACAGAGAGAAAAGGACCGAAGGAGAATATCGGAATATAACAAAACATCAAGTGGATGATGAAGATAAATTTTACGTGTACATCCATATGCCAAACTCAGACCATTTTTTCTTGGTCTGAGATGCCAAAGTGTCTATTTTACACCATACTACAGTCCATAGAATAATCTATCAAGAAAAAATTGGTTGTCTATAAAGTCGGTTTACGGACGATAATTTTAAGTGATAACGTCGTAGAGCCGAACGCTCGGCTCAGGCGGAACGGGACAATGAGTCATACTTTTTCGTGCGTGCTGCCGGTGTTCGTCGATTTATAAAACGTTATCACGTCAAAATAATACGACATTTAGAGAAACCGTAACACCAGAGGAATGATTGGCTGTAGTGAATGATTGGATGTTCTTTTTGCATAGTCATATTTTATGTAAAATACGAAATAAATTACACTGATCGCGCATCGCGATCGATTCGAAACTGCGAGAGAGGCAAGCGGTAGGGCGTCGGTGGCCGCGGGGGGAACGATGGCGGCACAGACCACTTAACCTAAGTGGTCTGTGGATGGCGGTCTGCGCGCCGTTCGCGTTCCGGCGGCGAGACGCAAGCGCGCCGCTTGCGGATGACTAGCTTGCGTCGAGGTGAGGCGATGCTGTACCGATGCCGATATGTGTGCGTTACAGTATGGAATTACTTACAAAGAATACTGGACGGCTCGAGTTGAGGCGACGCTAGTCCGTTGCCGAGCGGTTACGTGTTCGACAAACTTTATTGTATAAAAAAAATCAGCCATAACGTGTCTGGCGGAGCCCAAACTTGGTATGATTTGAAAATTATTTTTGTGTTAATAAAAAAAAATAGCTGAAATGTAATGATGTGGTATATTTTTAGAATCGCCTCAAAATTCCCTTTCATAAAATACCACACACGAAAGATTTCTGAAAAAAAAGTTTTTTTCCATAGGTACCTAAAAAAGAATGTCTCCGCACTCCGAAGGGAATTTTTTTTAGGAACTGCGGGTAAAATAAAATTTTTGACCTCTAGTATGCGTGTGCCAAACGGCTAAACTGTACATCGATTTGCGGTTTTTCTTTGAAATTGGGCTTGTACGGCTACCACTAATTGTAACGAAAAAGATTTTCAATTTGTTGGTAAATGTATGAAACCTAAATAGTTCTGTCGCCTCACGACACGTCAGATAAGAATGATACCCACTTAAGAGTACCCAGCACGCTCGTCACAAGTCGATTCCCCATACAAACCTAGTTTGGCTCTCATTTTAAAACGGTGTGCTGGAATAACATGTTATGCCGTATTAAAGTGACAAACAAAGTACATTTGTACGGAGAGCCGAGAGTCCTGGGAACTCTTGAAAATCATCTCGCATCCAGCGGACTCTCGCGACCTTTACCAGGTTATCATCAGTCCACCTTGTGGAGATCTAGCCACGCTTCACCTTTCGGTACGTGGTCGCCACTCAAGAATCTTTTCGCCCCAACGGCCATCGGTGCCGCGTGTAATGTGTCATCCTATCCATACTATACTATACTATATACTATACTATATACTATAATATTATAAATACGATAGTGTGTCTGTCTGTATGCCTGTCTGTCTGTCTGTTATCTCTTGACGCTTAAGCCGCTGGACCAATTGTGAGAAAGAAAGAAAGAAAGAAGACATTTATTTACTACACAAAAGACACACAGAGACAAAGGGAGTAGGCATACATTACAATTTAACACATATTTTGTGTGTCTTCGCGGCAGTGAATAGGTGATATAGAGATAATTTAAGTCCCGGGGAAGGAAATAGGATAGTTATTATCCCCGAAATCAACCCCTAAGGGGGTGAAATGGGGGCTGAAAGTTTGTATGGAGTTACGATATAAACGAGTTACGATATAGAGAGAAATACAAACGGACGGAGTCGCGGGCAGAAACTAGTACTGTATAGGTATAACTGTGGCAGCGAAAACGTGTCTGGCTTGTTTACGACCGATAAAGCCCCATCTTGTATCAGGGCGCAGTGAATCTTATGCAAATGTGTCTCCGGGCTCCGTCGACTTCCCCATTAAACTGGAGTGGAAATAACATTGAGTGCCGCCATATTGCTAGAACCCTTATTGGAGATCCTTGCTGTCAAAATCTTAAATTTAAATAAAAATGTATACTTACTTATTATTTTACTGGCGGCCAGCGCGGCTTCGCGCGCGTATAACAAAGAACGCAGGCAAACCCGCACGATAACATTAGCCTATGACCATGTATCATTTTTGAAATCAGTTCAGTGGTTCCAGAGATTACCCGTTACATACAAACATACAAAGCTACAATCCCACAGACTTTTCGTCTTTATAATATAACAAGCTTTCTATTAACTTACAATATGTATCCTTCCTTTCGGCTTTTTCAATGTTTACACTAAATATAGTTTGCACGCACACTTTCCTAATTGCACCCTAATTGGTCATTGAATAAAATGGGCGGAGATTAGCTAGTTGCACCGAACAAGGTAAAAATTTGTTAAATGGTCGACCGGGAAAGTCCCTGACAGTACCTAACTGTGTAAGTATGTGGTATGTAACGTTCTATGTTTTGATCGTATGGAATCTTGCAACTCAATTTTGAAATAGATATCTTCAACGGAGTGAGCTGAAATTTTGGGTAAAGGTATATAGTTTGGATGACAATTTTATATTATGGTACCATCGAGCTGATCTGATTATGGAGACAGAAGGTGGTCATGGGCATTCAGTACCTAACCGACGTAACCCCGTTGAGTTTGGGCACGTTAGAATCGTCTCAATTAGTAATTGATGACGGTGTACCTACAGAAAAGTACAGTCGGCAATAAAAGCCTGTACCAAAAATGGAAATTTTGACAGCAACTTTTTTAGGAGGTATGGATAACCTGGCGACCATTTCAGGATTCAGTACGCTTCATAGCAAGTAGGTAGTATAATGCTATATCTAATGGCCGTGACACAGGATAAATAGACATTTTTTTTTAAGACAGTGTGTCTAGTCGAACAAGCGAGCGAAGCGAACGAACTTCTCCGTTTCAGCTTCGGCAAAAAATATTTCGTATGTCCGGCGTCTGTTCTCCTCCTTAGGTCTGTTCTCCTCTTTAGGTATGTTCTCCTCTTTAGGTCTGTTCTCCTCTTTAGGTTTGTTCTCCTCTTTAGGTCTGTTCTCCTCTTTAGGTCTGTTCTCCTCTTTAGGTCTGTTCTCCTCTTTAGGTCTGTTCTCCCCTTTAGGTCTGTTCTCCTCTTTAGCTCTGTTCTCCTCCTTAGCTCGCATTTCTCAACCGATTTTCATGAATTTTTTTGACAGGAGATTCAAGAATTATATGTCGTTTCTGACTTTCTAGATTAGAAAAAAAATTAAAATCCACAAGATTCCACTGGAACATAGTTACATACAATGCATGTTAAAAGACATGGGCAGCATTCGGGAAGCTACGGCACATCTTTTCGTCCAATATTTCGCAGTGTCTCAAGAGTCTTTGACCAGTGTGTTGCCAGTGATGACATGTGGCACGGAAACGTGGTCGCTTACTATGGGCCTCATAAGAAGGCTCAAAGTCACTCAAAGGGCAATGGAGAGGACTATGCTGGGAGTTTCTCTGCGCGATCGCATCAGAAATGAGGCTATCCGCAGCAGAAACAAGGTAACAAGGGGCTCCCATACAACAAACGTGATTTTTTGCCGTTTTTTAGGGTTCCGTACTCAAAGAGCAAAACGGGACCCTATTACTAAGACTTCGCTGTCCGTCCGTCCGTCCGTCCGTCCGTCCGTCTGACTGTCACCAGGCTGTATCTCAAGAACCGTGATAGCTAGAGAGTTGAAATTTTCACAGATTATGTATTTCTGCTGCCGCTATAACAACAAATACTAAAAACAAAATAAAATATATTTAAGGGGGGCTCCCATACAAAAAACGTGATTTTTTTGCCGTTTTTATAGATAATCTGTCACCAGGCTGTATCTCAAGAACCGTGATAGCTAGAGAGTTGAAATTTTCACAGATTATGTATTTCTGTTATATACGCTATAACAACAAATACTAAAAACAAAATAAAATAAATATTTTTATTGATAATGGTACGGAACCCTTCGTGCGCGAGACTGACTCGCACTTGGCCGGTTTTATACATTATGGTACGGAACCCTTCGTGCGCGAGTCCAACTCGCACTTGGCCGGTTTTTTGTATTTATCTTGAATCATCATCATCATATCAGCCGAAAGACGTCCACTGCTGGACATAGGCCTCCCCCAAAGAGTGCCACAATTAATTTATCTTGAGTATTATAGAGCAAATATAAATGAACCAAAATAAAGATCAAACCATTTATTGATATTTTTTTTGAGTTTTCAGAAGCTAGTTAAGTTATAATTTTTTTGGATTTTGTCGCATAGAAAAAATCAGCCATTAGAAATTATTTCAACATTTGAGGTTACTTCCATACAAGTTGTCAGTTCATTGCCTGGACTAATATCTAGGTCGCGGTCTTCGGTAAGGTAGATGTTTCAAGTTGGGCTACTCCAAATAAGAGTGGAACGACATTCTGCTGTGTCTATACATGTGTATAAAACCCTAAATCCTTATCGGCCGGACTAAACTTCATGCCCCATGTCCGGCGCCGTCCGGCCCGTTTCCGGTCCCGCCCGGAAACTAACCGAGTCGCCCCATTTGAGACCATCCGTCCTCAACGCCTGTTCGACACGCAGGCAAATGGAGGTCGGTGTGAGACCGGCGTTAAGAATTCAAATTTGATTTTGATTCAGTTGTAAGGTGTCGCTTATACTCGTTCTGATCATTCAGTTGCGCGCCTAGTTACAAGCTGGCTAGACACATTGAAATCAAAAAATCAAAAATTAAAACCAAATTAGAACGCTTTACTTATATCAACCTCTAGTCTTTCTATTGCGTGGGTAACAATATCTAACAAAGTAGCAATCATCATCATCATATCAGCCGAAAGACGTCCACTGCTGGACATAGGCCTCCCCCAAAGAGTGCCAAATGACCGGTCCTGCGCCACCCGCATCCAGCGGATTCCCGCGACCTTTACCAGGTCATCAGTCCACCTTGTGGGGTCCAGGTCATCAGTCGCCTTCTGGGACGTGGTCGCCACTCGAGAACCTTTCCGCCCCAACGGCCATCGGTTCTACGCAAGTAGCAATGGGTAATATAATTTGTGAAGAATATTGTGTTCTACGTCAATAACTGGTCATGACTTCTCCCACTTACTAGCAACTAGCAAGATTGTAATTTTTAGGGAATTGTGTTGAACACTAGGCATTTTATCTTAACTTGTTTCGTCTAGATTAACCACAAAATTTGAGTCATTAACCGATATAATATTAATGACGTTTCTAGGTATTACTAATCCGTCCATAGTAAGCCACACTAACACACTAATACAGGCATATAAATGCGAAAGCAACTCTGTTTGTTTGTCTGTTACCTTTTCACTCGTAAACCGCACCATTGATTTAGATAAAATAGTATGGACATAATTTGGCACTGTGATAACCTGTCACTGTGTTGAGTATGGCAACACTCTCTTGCACAACTGTCATTTGTTAACGATGCCGCGTTTCTAGCTAATAAACCGTGATTAATTAATTTACTGTTTTATTAAGCTCAAAATACATCAATGGCGACGAGGATGGGATTATGGGGAGTCCGTTTCTACACAGGGAGGTAGTAGATATGGATAGAGCTACTCTAAATCTATTCATCGTGGTCCCAATGCAGCACAGAGGTTAGCTCATTGGTGATATGGTCACCGCTAAAGCGGTATGGGTATGGAATCCCATTGTTGAACGCCCGGTAGAGGCGATTATGAAGTCAAGGCTGTAAGTATGCCTATGAATAAAGAATATAGAATTGCAAATTAAAAATGAAAGTAAAAATGTCAACTTATTTGTGGTTGAAAACGATAAACCTAGATTATTTGGGAGAGATTTATTAAACATTTTTGGCATGTGGCCAATAAAAATAAACAATACTGAAATGACAGACCCGGTCAATACCATTAAAGAAAATTTTTCTGAAGTCTTTACTCCGGGGTGGGGCAATTTTAAGGGTGACTGCATATCCTTAAAATTAAAAGAAAATGCACAACCCAAATGTTTGCCTGTAAGATCGGTGCCATTCGCACTCAAAGAAAAAGTTACCCAAGAAATAAAAAGATTGTTGGACAATAAAAGAATTGAACCAGTCACATATAGCAAATGGGGAACTCCCGTGGTGCCTATTTTGAAACCCGACGGATCTGTACGCCTTTGTGGCGATTATAAAGTAACCGTAAATCCACAATTAGAAGTGGATCACTTTCCACTGCCACATGTGGAAGATATTTTTAATAAATTAAATGGTGGAGAGTATTATTGTGAATTGGATCTTAAGGAGGCATATCTCCAGGCACCGCTGGATGAATCATCACAAGATTTAACAGTTATAGTCACAGAAATAGGCACATTTAAATATAAATACCTACCATATGGTATAAGTACCAGGCCTGGGTCATTTCAAAGGCTGATGGCACAAAAATTACAAGACACACCTAATGTAATTGTCTTTATTGACAATATATATATATGTGCGGAAAAAGCATTTCAGAGACGGCTAAAACGCTAGAGTTGGTATTAAGTAAATTAAAAGAGTCTAAATTTAAATTAAAGGTTGAAAAATGTAAGTTTTTTAGGAAAAGCTTAGATGTTTTTGGTTATAGAATAGACAAAAAAGGAATTAAGATTATAAAGGAAAATATTGATCCCATATTAAATCTAGACCCACCTAAAAATCTGATGATGCTACGCTCATTCTTAGGCAAGATCGATTATTATGGTCGGTTTTTAAAAAGATTTAGCGGAAATGCTTTATCCACTTTATGAATGTACACGGAAGGGAAGTTTTGTCTGGACTGATGACTGTCAAAAGGCATTTAATTTAGTGAAAAAGAAATTAGGCTCAGCTACAGTATAAAGCAATACCAACAATGGCAGCTAAACGCCTTCAGCATTATGCAATTTTTCTCTCAGCCTTTACATACACCATAAGACACATCAGTACAGACAGAAATACTGCAGATTATTTATCTAGATTACCAAAAGAAAACGATGATACAAAGTATCATGCACTATGTGTAAATAACACTGAAATTGTAAATGCAAAGTATATTGATGAGTCAGAATTAAAAACATTAAACTGGAAACTGATTCAAAATAATACCAAAAAAATATCTAGTCTTATCCAAGGTACTAAGATACTGTCAAGATGGCTGGCCAGAAAGGGTATCAGATAAAAGTTTAGACCCTTATTATTTGAGGAGGCACGAAATAAGTACAGATAGAGAATGTATAATGTGGGGTCACCATATTGTAATACCAGAAAACTTAAGACAAACTGTTTTAGATGAACTCCATTTAACACATTTTTGAACCACGAGAATGACTGAAATGGCTAAAGCCTACTTTTGGTGGCCAAAACTAAATGAAAATATTAAAAAAATTGCAAATTCATGTAAATTATGCTTGGAAAATAGATTTTCACTGTTGAGGCCTGCACCCATATATCAAAATCTTGTAGAGTCCCAAGAAAAACAGTTAAAGTATGCTAAGGGTGGCAGAGTATTAGTGTTAAATGAGGGGGACTTAGTGAATGTTAAAGATTTTAGAAGGGGGAAGAAATGGTCAAAAGGTCACATAGTTAAAGTTTTGAACCCTGGCTCTACTTTCTTGGTTGAAGTGGAAGGAGCGAATTGGAAGCGTCATGCTAAGCAACTGCATAAACTGTAACTATGTACCGGTTGAATTTTGATTACGTCGATATCCTGTATGTACTTAGTAAATAGGTGAAAACTTTAGGACTAAGGTGATACAATTAATATTATAGTACAAGCAACCTAGGTTAAGGGGGTGGAGAGTGTGATAACCTGTCACTGTGTTGAGTATGGCAACACTCTCTTGCACAACTGTCATTTGTTAACGATGCCGCGTTTCTAGCTAATAAACCGTGATTAATTAATTTACTGTTTTATTAAGCTCAAAATACATCAGGCACCCTGGAAAGAACATCGGATAGATTTTATCCCGGAAATCGCATGGGGATTGAAACCTCCTACGGGAGTGCGAAAATCGATACTGCGCCTGTTGGAAGTAAAGTAGCGTATTTGCATTGTGGTTATAATAATATACCATTTATTCAGGCATCTAAGGCCTATAGTAACAAATTAATAACATTAAAAAACTAGTTATTTTGGCGACGAAACAGCGTGGCTCCGTTACTTCTCGGCGGTGTAGAATTCGGCAGGTTGCCTCGGAAACGCCGAAACACGACACCCTTCGGCCAGAAGTCAGCACACGCGTCTCCTGCAGCGGCCGCGGCTCGCGCACCACAAACGAGCTGAAGTGCACGTAGCGTATTGGTGGTTATGGTTATGTATTAACACTTTCACTACCTGGGACCCGTCTAGCGGGCCCTTACGCCGAAGGAGCTTTCCGCTACCTATATAGCAGAAAAACTACAGCAGGCTTGACAGTGAATGTGTATCCCACATTTTCAGTGCTCGCAAGGTGGGCTCTGCTTGTAGACGCTTTCTTCTGTATACGGGGTTTCCCATGTTATCAGCTACGAACGTAGCGTTACGAAATCGTTGGCAGTGAATGAGTTAGGGCGATCAACGAGTACCTTTACGCGGGCGAAGTCGCCGGCAAAAGCTAGTCTGGTTTTTTTGATGCTGATGGGGCGTACAGAATTGAATTTTGATCACGCCCTGCAAGGGTGTTTTAATTTGCGGTGCGTTTTCTAGTTTCCCTTTTCAGAGATTAGCGCGTTAGTGGACTGTATGTAGGTATCCAACCGTGTGGTCTATTGTCGTAGCTACTTGATGCGAAATTGTGCAGGAAAGTTAGCTGCCTTTGGAAATCGGAACAGGTGGATGAATCAGCTAACAGAAGGTTATAGGAGCCATGCGCACTTACTTGTGATTTGGGTGAACTCCTCCTTCACGCTAGCGTTTCGTGGCACACCATGTGCTCGTGTGGGGCGCGCAGCGCAATCCCAAATTGTCCAAAAACACCTTCACTTCACGAACAGTCGAACACCTTTTAATGCTGAGCTGACAGCATATATAGTTTTCAAACGATGTACAGAGATTTGCGGCGGATTTAATAAGATTTAATGTCTTTTATCAGCGGAGGATGTTACACGCACGCAGGAGAGAATTCAACAACACTTTTTTCTCGCCAGGTGGGGCGAGCGTTGCGCACACGTCGTGTATGTGACAAGGACGAAGCGATATATCAGTGCGCATGTTGGAAAGGGATGATGTAGGTATAGGAATCGCGAGTATAGACACGACAACAGATTAAAGTCGGACATACCAACATACGAAATCCAACATCTCCCCCGGCTTGAAGGGTTCCCTTCAAAGAGAAAAATAATAATTATATACATATGGATGTACATAGGAAAAGATGATATCGCACCATATAACTAAAAACAAGCGAAGTGTACAATTTACCTATCATTAGGTAATTATACTAAAAGAATTACTATTTATGGTAACTTAAAATATATATATGTATACATAGATATGTATGTGGTGGCAACCCTACTGCGTAGGCAGCGGGCACAGCCGAACGATCGGTCGCTCGAGCGTACCGTTGCGGGTCCGCACTTCAGCAACGCGGACAACACCGTCTCGCCCAGGGAATACACGAGTTATTATTCCGAGCGGCCACTGCAAGGGTGGCGCGTTAGCAACGTTTATTAAAACTATTGTTCCCACCGCTATCGGCTTGTCTGGAGTATTCCATTTCTCTCTGCTTTGTAAGTTGTGAAGATACTCAACTCGGAACCGTTTCCAGAATGATTGGACAAGCGAGTCTAGCATTGAAAAACGAGTTAATTGATTCGGTCGCTCCTGGCTTAAGTCGGCGGCGGGCAAACGCGGCAACGGCGAGGTTGACATGAAATGAGCTGGCGTTAGCGCGGTGGGTTCTGACGGGTCAGAACTTAGTATATAAAGAGGGCGGCTATTAAGAATTGCTTCGATCTGAGTAAGCACGGTAAGTAATTTTTTGTATGTCAGGATTTGAACACGATGAAGATGAGTTTTAAAGCATTTAATGTTACCTCCCCAAATGCCTCCAAAATGAGGCGAGTTTGGGGGGCTCATACGCCAAGTAATTCGACTTTTTGCAAGTTCTTCCTTGAAATGCGTATAATACGGATCAGACTGAAGAAACGTGTGAAGCTCATTTAGGTAAGCTTTAGAAGCTGCAAAATTATTTTGATATTGAGCAATGCGATTCGCTACAAAAGTTGAGAATCTGTGAGGTGAAGAGTGCACCCAACATAAGACAACTTCAGAGTCAGAAAATGCAAACGTATCCGCAATTGGATGACGCTGAGACAAAACATCGTCAAGCTCGACACCGAATTGACGCGGAAATTTAAGAGCTGAAATCAGTGGAAGCTCACTGATGAACTGCTCCCATAAATGCGATATGTGCGGTGGTGGCAAATCGTCCCAATCCATCCTTAAGAGCCATAGTTCCTTTAAAGGAAACTTGGAATAAGGTATGACAGGGCCGACGAGTGCTAGCACGTCATACAAACGAGCAGTAGCTGAAAGAATAGAACGTTTCGTGCCACTGAGTTGCGGAGGAGAAACGTCAAAGACAAATTCATCCGAAGCGGGAAGCCGTCGAAGACCAAGAATCTTCAAAGTGTCGCCGTCACCGAAGGAGACGTCTTCCGACTGGCGGTGAGATATGGGAATGTGCTCTAGCAACTGCGGAGAGTTGCTAGTCCATTTGACCAGATCAAACCCGCCAGCCTCGAAGAGACTGATTAGTTGATTCGCTATCGCAACTGCTTCCTCGGACGAAGAAGCAGAGGAAGCTAGATCATCCATGTAAACGTCCCCTTCGAGAACGGCGGCAGCGTGCGGGAATTTCTCGCGTTTGTCACTAGCGAGCTGGCGGAGCGTGCGAAGCGCGAGGAATGGCGAAGACCGGAGTCCAATACAGACCCGGTTGAAATTATACATCTCCAAAGGTACTTCAGGCGAAAAGCGATACAAAAATCGTTGAAAAGAGCGGTGGTGCGGATGTACTTCTATGCATAAGTACATTTGGCGGACGTCAGCAAAAAAGGCAACGCGGAATATGCGAACATTCAAAAGAATGTGAAAAATGTCTGCTTGCAAATTACAGCCGGTATGTAGGATGTCGTTTAATGACAGTCCACTGTCAGATTTGCAGCTGCCGTCCAGAACTTGGCGGATTTTTGTCGTGGATTTGTCGTTCCGGATGACCGGGTGGTGAGGTATACAAAACCCTGGCGTTGAGGACTCTTCGGGCGGAACCAAAGAAATAATCCCCTTATCCAGGTAATTCCGAATGACGTCATCATATTTGTCGCGGAGTTGCGGGTATTTTAAGAAATTATTTTCGAGCATCGAAAATCTTCTTTTAGCGGTTACAAAAGAATTGCCCAGATTATCTGGCGTTTGCTTGAAGGGAAGATCGACTGCGTAAGAACCATTATCGTTACGCGTCGTCGTTGCGGTAAATATTTGTTCACATCCCTTGTCATCGGGACGTAGAAATTTCTTTGAGGGTACTTCCTCCAAGTTCCAAAACTTTTCCAAAGTTTGGTTAAGCGGTTCGTGCGTAAACGCACAGAGAGCACGAGTCGCGCGCGGAGGTGACGTCACAGTGACGTCCCCCATTATGACGTAACCCAGGGTGGTTTCCAAAGCCGAAGGCAAGCCGGCACTTCGGACTTTGTCAGAAAGTAAGATGTCACAGAATAAATTTGCTCCTATAAGCATATCAATGGGCCCGGGCTCATTAAAACAATCATCGGCCAGAGGTATATTCTTAAAACAATCAAACAAAGATATGTCGATAGGCGAGTCAGGCAAGTGTGACGTAATGGATTCCACCACCAGAGGCTGAATAGTGTAAGAGTTATCGCCATTACTGTCGAATCGGGAACTAAATTGCACTATTGACATCCCAAGTATTTTTTGGGACGAACCCCCAATACCTTGAACCCTGGCAAAACGATTCTGGTTCGAAATCGGTAGCGCTAATCGATTACAACACTCGAGTGTTATATAATCAGATTGGCTTCCAGGATCGACCAGAATCCTTGCATAATGAACCTTACCGCTTGCGTCATAAAGTCGAATTTTTGCGGTCCCTAATAAGGTTGTTTTATGCATAAGCGTTCTCAAGTTATCATCATCATTTGCACTCCGAGCCGACAAATGATTCAACGTTGAGTCATGCCTCAAACCATTATCAACCCTATCGGCCGGGTGATAAGATTGCAAATTGCTTGCCACCCCGTTACTACTGCTAGGCCGCGGTGTGGAATTCGCCTTGTCAACAAAAGTGTTAATACTGGTTTGATGCGAGTTAGGTAAATAAGTTTGTTTATGCGGCGGATTAAAATGTAATAACGTGTGGTGCTGTGCATTACATATACTACACGTTCTGTGTGACATACAAGCGGAAAATTTGTGTTTATAACTAAGGCAATTGTTACACACGGAATTAGTTTTTACAAAATTAAATCTTTCGTACGGGGACATTTTTGTAAAAGCGGCACACTGATATAAGTGTTCGTGTTTATTAGTTTTACACAACAAACAAGAATCAATCGCGGGCGTTTGCGTATTAACGAATGTTTTCGTCGAATTGTTTTTTGGTAGCGGTATATTTTTATTGTTATTAGATCTCGGTTGTGATTGTGAAAATGTTTGTTTTGTTGTCGAATGCGATGCAACCCTGGATTGTTCTTTGACGAAATCAATAAGATTTTTGTACGAAGGACACGTTTCCTTGCGATAAAACATCTCAAATAATTTTATCGATTCGGGATCTAGTTTTTGTAATGCGATATGCAAGAACAAAAAATCTGCTAAATCTTGTAATTTAAGCGCTTTAAACGCCTTAACGGAGGCGTCGAAATTACATAGAAAATACTCCAAATTAGAAGCGGACCCATTCGCTATGGGTTTAAAGTCTAACAGCTGATTAATATAACTGGCTGCCATGGCGCGTTTGTCTTCATATTTATCAACGAGCGCTTGCCAAATTATGGGATAGTTTTCCCCTGTGGCTGGCAGCCCCGCGCATACCGACCTAGCCTTATCAGTCAGTTTACCTACTAGGAACTGAATGCGTTCGCTATCTGTTAAGCGTGAGTTGTTATGAATCACACTTTTAAATTGTTCATAGAATAATGGCCAATTACGAAGGTCGCCATTAAATTCCATTAGCTGCATAGGCGGGAGATTTTGCTTTAGAGCGGATTGCAAAGGCCGCTGAGACTCTGGCGAACTTTCGATTTCAGACTGAATGCGTTTGATTTGACAATACATATCCTCAAACGCGATCCAGGACTGATAATTAGCGGTTGCATCAGGCGTTAATCGTAAAACGCATTCATTGTACGAGTCTAAAACACGCTCAAAATCTGATCGCAATTGGTCTAGATTTGATACGCTATTTAAGAACGTTTTACGTTGAATTTCGTCTTCGTACGCCTTAACCGACAATTTGTATATGGTTTGTAAGCGGGCGAAGAAGGCACTGCGCTTAGCTTCTAAAATAACTAGTTCATTTTGGACGGGGTCCCTAGCCGCCTCGTCTTTAGGGTCTTTTTTCGGTGGCATGATGTTGCGCGTTGAGTGTGACTATAAAACTTAGCCCACACAAATAAAATATAAGTAAACACGATTTGCGGGAATAAAAATGCGGTTCAAATAAATGTCCGTAAACACGATTTACGGGAATAACGGTGCGGTTAAATAACTGTGAGTACCTACTCGTAAACACAAGTCGCGGGAAAAAGCGGTAATAATAAATGTTTGACAAAAGTCGCGGAAATAAAAGTGCGGTTAAATAAATGTGAGTACCTACTCGTAAACACAAGTCGCGGGAAAAAGCGGTAATAATACCTAAATGTTTGACAAAAGTCGCGGAAATAGAAGTGCGGTTAAAATAGATGTAGGTATGTAACACGAATCGCGGGAAATAAAAGTATACAAAGGAAATGTGTTACAAAAAAGAAACAGTTTGTGAGAATAAGGCGGTTTAACTATCCGTCTACAAAGTAGGTTAAGCGATGACCGTGTAGGTACCTATTGACGGCACAGATCGGAGCGCGCGGCACGCGGTAGTTCGAGAAAAGATTAGAACGAAATAAAAGCGGGTAGATATGAACGAAACCGGTCAGCGCTCCCGAGCCAGTGAGAACAATAGCATGTATTTGTGACGTGTACATCAATTGAAAACTAAGAATCGTTAATTCGTTGCTGAAATGTTAGTATCTATAGAATAATGATACGATGATATGATGCGAAGTACATAGATTTTACGTATCTATGGGTAAATTATATAATATAATGTCAAGGAGCTACTTTAAATAGATATAAATCCTAGGTTGGGAATGAAATATAATTATCCGGATCGTTAGTGACCAAAACTTGGGGCGTACAGAATTGAATTTTGATCACGCCCTGCAAGGGTGTTTTAATTTGCGGTGCGTTTTCTAGTTTCCCTTTTCAGAGATTAGCGCGTTAGTGGACTGTATGTAGGTATCCAACCGTGTGGTCTATTGTCGTAGCTACTTGATGCGAAATTGTGCAGGAAAGTTAGCTGCCTTTGGAAATCGGAACAGGTGGATGAATCAGCTAACAGAAGGTTATAGGAGCCATGCGCACTTACTTGTGATTTGGGTGAACTCCTCCTTCACGCTAGCGTTTCGTGGCACACCATGTGCTCGTGTGGGGCGCGCAGCGCAATCCCAAATTGTCCAAAAACACCTTCACTTCACGAACAGTCGAACACCTTTTAATGCTGAGCTGACAGCATATATAGTTTTCAAACGATGTACAGAGATTTGCGGCGGATTTAATAAGATTTAATGTCTTTTATCAGCGGAGGATGTTACACGCACGCAGGAGAGAATTCAACAACACTTTTTTCTCGCCAGGTGGGGCGAGCGTTGCGCACACGTCGTGTATGTGACAAGGACGAAGCGATATATCAGTGCGCATGTTGGAAAGGGATGATGTAGGTATAGGAATCGCGAGTATAGACACGACAACAGATTAAAGTCGGACATACCAACATACGAAATCCAACAGCTGATGTTAAGCAGTTACCGTAGCCTATGGTCACTTGTGACTCCAAAATAATCACAAGCGCGTTGCCGACCCTTTATTCACTTGAGGATTCGCTGTTTTGGCAGATAGAGACATGCAGGTATGAAATGTAATATTACTTATGAAATGGCTAGCGTGTGCGTCTTAAACGTAGTAAAATTGAATTTCCATTTCCGATCGCTCCACAAGTTTGCTTGTTTGTTAAGTTCTCTCCTTAACTATTCCAGCTGTTGTTATGTAAGTTTACGCAGAAGTTACCTTTGATAAAAGTTACAAGAATATTATTTAAATGGATGGGAAATAATGAGCTTTTTGAAAGCCTGAACTAGGGAAAATAAACCCCTTTCATTTCAGATATCGACGGTGGAAAGGCAAAACCACTAAAGCGACATTTTTTTGAATTTTACAGGAGAGCATTTTAATTTTTTTTTTTTGACAAAAAAAATCGTAACTTTATTTCTTGTTAACTTAGAGTGTTATGCACGTGTTATTTCAAATTTTAATAGCTATTTAATAAAAACTATGTAATTCCCCTAAACAAGGCGGGTTTGAAAATAAATGTCGCTTAAGTGAAAAGGCCCCCAAAAAAATCCCGGAAGAACCATTGAAGCGACACCATCATGCGAAAACAGTTATTTTCAACATGTCCGAAGAAACACTTAAGTACCTTATCTTATGAAATATATGTACCTGGAAGAAACACTTTAGTGACATAACATCGAAAATTAACGATTTTTAAAAATACTGTATGCGACCATGGTTATTGATTGAGTGTACGGTTAAGTGACACAGGTTAGATTTTACTTAAAAAGTGTGTCGCATAAAGTAACGTTTTTTTTAAATTTGGCGCTTATTTTTGTATTACCTTAAGTGACATGAAAGTCATCAGATCGCCGTGAAACCCAGCTCAATCGACGCAGAAAAAAACGCTGATTTCAACGATATATGTATATAACTCTATTTTGACCAAAATGTCGCTTCAGTGGTTTTGCCTTTCCACCGTCGATATTTATATTTTTTTACACAAATACATATAAATATTTTGAACTAAATTGAAATGTAAGATCACGTGTGATTAATATGTATGGTTAAGAGCGTGATTGTGTTCAAATAGATGAGAGGGAACGGGTAGTATTTCCCACGCTGGTCCAGTGCGGGTTGGGGACTTCACATACTTGTACCTTTGAATTTCTTCTCAGATATATGCAGGTTTCCTCACGGTGTTTTTCTTTCACCAAAAAGCTAACGGTAAACATTCCGCAAGTCATCATCCTCCTAGCGTTATTCCCGGTTGTGCCCCTAAAGGACCGCTTTGACACCTTATCCCAAGATTTGGCATAGGCACTAGTTTTACGAAAGCGACTGCAATCCAGAGGAAAACTAGACCTTATTTGGATTAGACCGGTTTCACGAAATTCTTTATGAATGTTCTAAGCTATTCACTCCTACAGCTTCAGTCCACGAACAATGCAAAGTTTCAAAGACCCGTATTCATGACCGCAGCAAGCTCTTTCAAGAGCTTTGAAAGCTCATAACTATTTAATTGTACTAACTTTTAAATTCGACGTCAATTCACCTAACTATACTCCGACAATGGTAATAACTTTTATAGTTCATAATTTTTAGAAACCTACTTGTTTGAAACTTTGGTTGTTAAAGTTTTGCTTCTAATGTGGTGGCCAGCAACCAAAAATTAGTCATTAAAAAAGGTCGGAAAAGGCATTAAATTTAATCACGGATTAAGTCCTTATTTCATTCTGGGTATTCAAGCATGCGCACTGAAAACAAATGTCATGTTTTGCGCCTACCCCATTTGGGAATACAAGCGCAGATAAATCAATGTATGTGGAGTAACCAGTATTACTAAGTATTCTGTCACAACAAAGCCACAAATAAGTATATGTGTCGTCATATACTTCTTATACTATACTATAAGTTTTGCTTAATTTGTCACTAGATCGATTTGTGTAAGATTGTTCCCTAATGTACCAAAATATTTATTTATATAAGTAATTCTGTTCTACTCACGGGACCAGCACACCTAAATCTTTCTAAATTTCTCTCAATATCAGGTACACTTACAGCTATTACTTACAAAAAGTCGCATGTTATGAACTGAACAAAGACACATACGTCTTTTCTGTATTGGCTTTGAAGATTGCACAAATTGAAAAGTGCAGAATTGACGTCGTACCTACAGAAAGGAGACTTGGGAGCATTCCTTATCTTGTCTGTGGTGTCAAAAGATTGCTAGTAATGGGGTTGAGTCGATAAATGTAAAATATCGATCTCGAATTTTGAGTCACACTTTAATTTACCACTGCCACCAAGTTTAGTTGGCTTTATTGATTGTATGTTTGTGGACGTCTGTTATTGGCTACTGGTTTAGTTTTTTTAAGTTTTGTATTTTTGTAAGTACTTCTTGCTTTTGATGCCCCAAATAAACAAAATAAATAATATAGGTCTCTGCCCTGATCCTGTATTAAGAAAATAGTTATAATTTCCATCAAATGAGGTATTTAAATTTTCCTCATAGATGGTGCCAAGAGCAGTATTCTCATTTTTTTTTCAGTTCTCCACTGTTATTTATTTAACAACAAAAAATAAATCTAAAATAACTTAAACAAGAAAATAAAAATAAAACTAAACTAAATAACAAGA
The DNA here is from genome assembly GCA_963854355.1 of Epinotia brunnichana. Classification (NCBI taxonomy): domain Eukaryota; kingdom Metazoa; phylum Arthropoda; class Insecta; order Lepidoptera; family Tortricidae; genus Epinotia; species Epinotia brunnichana. The sequence continues at coordinate 1,221,298 of OY977954.1, read as the reverse complement.
AAATAAAAATGCATAAGTATTATTTATAAAAATAATACCCCGTCAAGGAGATCCTCCTGCGGATTGTACCCATGACGCTGGCTGCGTTACCTCTCTGTATCGCGAGGGCGATTCTTTGAAAGAGGTAAGCGCCAGCCCTCGGGTCACCTGAGGTGTTGATGAGCCGCCTCGACAAGGCTCTCAAAAACGACCTCATGTCAGCCGACCAGGGACCCATTGTCTCTACAGCAAGGGCCGCAAACTCGAAGTCTTTAAGTAAAGACGAATATTTGCGGCGCTTGAGTAGTTGGGCCTGGTCAGCTGCAGCGCCAGCCTGTGAGCGGGTTCCATGAATGTGGGACGGTGCGAACGTGTCGACGCAGGTGGCGTCCCACACAAGGAGCCTGCCCAGTTTCCACGGTACCATGGTAGCTCCGTCGGGCCGCTTGCCATCGTCTCTGACCATACCACTAGGCTCTAAAATCGCAGGTATAGAGGCGGTAACAAGCGAACGCCGGATGAGGTCCGGTGTGGGCGACACAGATTCTGGAACCCAGCCTCAAGCAAACCGCTATTCTAAGGCAGCTAGGGTCCAAAACTGTGCCTATCTGGCGGAAAGGAAGAGCCTGAAGCCAGTGGCCTGATTCCGGTGCGGACACCGCAAGAAGACGGGCACGTTCTGAGTCATTCGGACTATTGTCAATTAAAAAAGCGTGGGTTGCCTTGAGACGAGGCGTGTCCCATGCGCTCCGTAGATGTGTCGATTCTGGGATTTCGGCTCCAGGGCACGAGTCACACCAGACCTCACTGGCCTCCTTCAGGCTCGCTTCCTCGTCATCAGGTATCTGTGGTAGCATGAGAATAATACTGACAAGAGATAGCGAGCCGTAGATGGAGGAGAGGAACGCCGGTAGTTCGACGCTGTGAGCAGAACGAACACCCAGACCACAGAATCTAATTGGAAGAACCGCTTGGGTCCATTGCCGTGAGTCAAAATTTACGTTAAGAATTTTGGATAGAGTTACCTGCAGAGAGCTATCGATGGATGACATGATGGATGGAAATTTCCAAATTGGACAACTGCGAAGCAAATACATAAATTTGGGTGTGAAAAGACAGAAACGGATAATAAAAAGGGCGATATGGGGATTTATTTCAAAAAGTCGGTTAGAGGTAGAATTGAAAAGGTTTAATTTGCAGTCAATTACTGGACAAATGGCTTCATCGAAAATAGGTGACCCTAAAAGCGTAAGCGAGCTATTGGAATGGACAGAGATGTTTGGTAAAACCGCGTTGAAATTAGTGAGTATTTCAATTTTTCTGTCTGTGGAGAGGTGATTGGGCAGAAATATTTCACACTTAGTATAATTTAGGGAGATACCTATATCAGCAAATTTGTCGATTATTAACTGCAAATCGTGTAACACTGTATCAGCGTCTCCACCGAGAGAGCCGTCGTCCAGATACCATAGGTTGAATTGAGAATTTACATTCGTTATGATTGGATGGATAGCTAAACTGAAAATGGCAGGCCCGAGCGGGTCTCCCTGCTGGCAACCCGTGCTTGATAAAATAATATTTTCGCCGAATAGTAATTTTGAAGATGCCCCGTAACATTGTGATAAATAACCATACGCTTCAGGAAGTTCTTTTTTAACTTCCGTTAAGAGGGCACTATTTAATCTCAATGTTCCTATTTGTCATAATAAATAGATAGGTATGTAATAATGTCTACCCAGACTACTAGCAATTAAAAAACATATTATTATTATACCCTGGCCCAGACTTTCATAAACATAAAAATTTTAATATGTATATTAATTTAGAACTCTATCAAAAACAGTCTGTAGTATTTGTTTTCTAGTGAACACACCTTTTTGTTGCCGCAGTTTTCTAGTGACATACTCGTTCTGGTCGGTCACTATGATCAGACTATAAATAAGACTTTCAGTGCTAGAAACACGCTAGGCAGGCGGTCTGCTTGTAACAGGCCTTTTCCTCTACAAACGGGTTTTCGCAAGATATCACGAAATCGTTGGCATCGTATGTCTTAACAATGTAGTATTTCCACTTAGTAAAGAAAGCGCCTATTAACAGAGCGCAATGTGTTAAGCGCGCAAATCATCGACACTCTCCTAGCACTATGTAGTTGGAATATAAAATTCTAGGAGACACGTAGCGCGTAGCACGTAGTGCTGCGGCTACGGCGTAGCACATAGTGTAGCTCGTAGTCGATTCCACGAGGTGAGGGCTTACCAGAGCGCAGTTTGGATTAATTTAGTATTATAAATCTTTAACAAATAGAAAAAAAAAATCACTTTGACAATACGGGTACGTCTAAAGTTTTGTAATTTTTTTATAAACAATTCTGGCAAACTAATATACGGTTTTCTGGTGGCAAGCCCAAATCAGCACAACGAATCCTCAAATTAACAAAGGGTCGGCAAAGCGCTTGTGATGTCTCTGGAGTCACAAATGTTCATGGGGTTGTGCTTACCATCTGGCTCTTTGGAAATGTCGAGCCAAGGTTTAATAAAATACAGAGGAGTATATTCCTTGGCACTAAATTTTAAAACAAGGATTTATTCTGTACAAGATTTGATTGGGAGTCGACCACTAATAAACCACGTACAGTAGAGTTCATAAAAATTAAATCAATCATCAATATATCAGCCGAAAAACGTCCACTGCTGAACATCGGCCTCCCCACAGAGCGCAATGCGGCTATATTGGTTACCTTGGTCCAGATGCGGATAGCCTCATTTCTGATGCGATCACGCAGAGAAACTCCCAAAGCCAATAGGAGCAGCACCAACTACACTATTAATCATATTCATCATTTAATTCAGAACATTCAATCAAATGGAACCATAGAATTCTGCTGAATCAAAGCGCATGTTGGAATACCAGGAAACGTGGAGGCGGACAAAGAAGCCAAAATTGCAGCCACCCTTCATAAAGCACCCGACTTTCACCTTTACCCCATTTCCTACATAAAAAGACTTTGCAAAATTAATACGCAAGAATTAAGCAGCAACTTCGACGCAACATCTACCACTGGATCACACCTGAAAAACTGGCTACCGACTTTGCAGCATATCCAAGATCTACGGAACAAGACCATTATCTCATTCCATCTCACCCAAATTCTCACCGGACACGGCTACCACAAATCCTACCTATACCGCTTCAAGATAACCACCGATGACCTTTGCCCGTGCGATGGAAATTCACAAACCAGAGATTTAACCACGAAATCACCTGCCATAATCTCCATATAGAACCATACAACCTGCAGGAAATCATTCGTAAAGAAACTACAATAGCCTCATTTTGCAAACTCGCCTTCTCCATAGTTAATAACCTGAAAAAGTTCAATGGCACATAGTTCACTCTCCATTTCACCCATCATCCATTACAACCATCACTTATCGTCATCATTGATACACAGAATCACTAATTCCATTAGAAATCATTTATCATAAAGTAAGCGCGGATTCAGTCGCCCGTATCCTTCGCGGGGACTGTTTCTGAGTATATCAGAGATAAAAAAAAAAAAAAACTCCCGAAGGAGGGGGCTCCTTCCATAAATTTACGTTCCTAAAGGTTCAACATGATCTTCCAAGAGGTTCAATTAAAAACTCGTAGGGCTACTTCTATTCATCTCGCACTTTGCTCGCATAACTTTTACCTACTTACTAGTCACATAAACAGACAAACAGATAAACAGACAAACATTCTAAAAACTGTTGGAACGTGTTCTGTTATCGATTTTAAGTATCCCTAGCCAATTTTTTTTCGAATATCTTCCATGTACAGACTTTCGACCCTCTTCAGCTTTATTATATGTATAGAAGAGCCGCTCCAATCTGGTAATCTTCTAACCTTTGCGTTGCAGGCTACGCCTAGTGTGAAGATCGCTGCAATGTCTCTCTTCTAAGTGCTATTTTATGGTAAAATGTTTTTTTGTTTTTGATCTGACCAACCAACCTTATACCAAAAATATGTGAACACGACTGCCGTGTTCACATATTTTTGATCACTTGTCCGTGGTTCGAATTCGACAATACCTATAAGAAGCTGCACAGTAGCTGTATAAGGGAGTTTAATAACGGCCTCGGCTCCATCAGTAGTCGCATAGTAGTGCTATAAGAGAATATAGAGCTCTTATAGCGCTAAAAGGACCCGTTATGCAGCCTATACTCATACTCGTTTTCATTTAATAGCGCTACAATTGGTCTACATTGGTCGTAAAGGTGTTCTTAGGCACTACAGAGATGGTACAAAAGCGATGGTTAGCGCCATGAGATCTATAATAAGCTATTGTAGCGCCATTATATCGCCTTCGCCTTATTTCGGCGCTCTTGTATCGTTATATTAAATACCAAAGCTGTAAATTAATAATATAGTAGTGTTACTGTGGCGTAAACTAAATATACACAATCGTACAGTGACAGGTGGTGAGGATACAAAAATGGATTATCAAAATAAGTAAAAAGCTAAGTCTAACATTGCTTTATTTCTTTGTGTACGTGAAATATCAGTGCGAGTACCAGTTTGCTGTCAATATATATGTATGGTATCGTCAAAATTCTCACGCGCCCTCAAATTATTCAGTTTTTAAGGCAAAAATTATATTGATATGTTAGTTATGAAATTGTATTTTAACTTAAATAAGACTTTAAAGGATATAAATAATTAAATTAGGGTCACAGGTAAGAAATAGTGACTTCAATTACGCCAAAAGTTACGAATTATGCATAAATACGATTCTCAAAGTATTGTAATAACCTAAAAAAAATACGTTTACCGAATACTGTAATGGCGTCTCGATCAAGCAGCTCTCAGAGTTGGTTACATCTGTTCTACAGGCTTGGGCCGTACAAAGAAGATAGTGTTTGCTGTTGTGGACTTCTAGATTATAAAGTTGTGGTATAGGAGTGCTATATTCAACTGTTTTGGTCGCACACCAGCATGTACCTTTCATTATACAGTTTAACATCACAATTCCGCTGTATTAATCTCTAATAAAGCGTTTAGAGCTCTAGTATAAAGTTATGTCCGTCCGTTGTAGATGTATAGTTACAAGAGCGCTAGTAAATTCTATTAAAATACTTAAGGTGCTATAACACTATTCTGCAACCCCCTACAGCTGTATAAAAGGTTTCGTACCATTACTTATACAACTATTTACCGTACAGTAGCCATATAATCCATCCACTCAGTGTACTTCTTATGGCTGCCTAGCGATGCTATTGCATGCTCTTGTATCACTATAAGTAACTTTTTTTGCTACTAAACTGCTACTGTACCACCTAGCTGTTAAAGGGTTTTTAAATATGCTACTGTTCATCTTAAGGAAATTTAATATGCTACTGTTCATCTTAAGGACATTAAATATGCTACTGTACATCTTAAGGAAAATTGTACAGCGCTTGAACGACTCCTATGCAACTCCCAGGCTGTACAATGCCTGTACAAGCAGCTTGTGTGCTAGTTGGGTACTATGGTGTTTTTTTTTGCCAGGGTTGATGGTACAACCGAAGTATTTTATTGCCAGGGTACCATTAATGGTAAAACGGCAAAATAAATGTTCACTAGTACCATTGCGTTGCATATGTGCCTATCAAAATGCAGTTACCTCAATAGAGGACAAGCCCCACTGGCCATATTTGACTTCTTAGTAGGTTAGGTCCGTTAGGTATCTTCAGATGCCCGAAGGGCAAACATACCAGAAATAGAAGCCCCGCGGAGCGGGGCTCCGGCAACACTGTCGGAATACCAGGAGACCATACATTAATGGTTCTAGTTATGAAAAAAAGTCAAGTTTGTTGCTCGCGTCCGCAGGATTTATTTACCACAACCCTGCACGTGTCCCCTGGGCGTTGCTAAATGAGCGACAACACTCTCGGCGAAATAGGTGCTCCTATAAAATACGTGTATTCTAACTTTTCAAATACCTACTATTATATTAAATGCCTAAACAAAATTAAAGAGTCAGAAAACTGAAATGTTGTCAATTCTCCATTATCCAGTACCACTGGTAACAAAAACTAATATTAGCCCTACGGTAGCCGTATTGACATAATGGAACCACAGCAAACATTATTTGCCGTAGTACCTACCATTCATGGTACAATCTGATGGTACCACGGTTAAGGAACGATTTTTCACCCCCGACGGAAAAAAAGGGGTGTTATAAGTTTGACGCGTCTGTCTGTCTGTGGCGTCGTAGCTCCTAAACGAATGGACCGATTTGAATGCGGTTTTTTATATCCGAAAGCTGACGTGATCGAGATGGTTCAACATCATGGTCTTCTCTCCCTCTCGCTGAGCATAAGCGTGAGCGAGACGAAAGTGCGTGTTTGGAAGCGCGGATATCATGTTTTTTAATTTTAATTTTTTGTGCGTTTAAATAAATAAAAAAATAATCACTAAGTTCCCTCAAACATGATATTGCCGATTTTTAGAACCAATGTTAATATGTTTAGCTATTGTGCATAATTTGCAACTAATGTTTTAAGTGAATTTTAATATGTTTTAGACCTATGTTCGTGATTTTTTTCTATCGAGCGAAAATTGCTTAATCGTGTATCGAATCACTGATTTCCCTGCAGAAAAGCCTCAAGATTACTATTCGTATTTTTTTGAAACCATATTATTATAAACAGACGCATTGTAATGTTTCAAAAACTATGTTCGCTTCACTTCACTGGCTCAGTGAAGTGAAGCGCCTTGTTTCAAGATATTGAACTTTGAAATAAAATGTCGGGGATTTTTCAACTTTTCAAAGTTATAGTTATTATAGGATCGTTGGCGGCAAATAGGCGCGTTTGCGTGATTCTACTACTTCTTTAATAAACCTCCGTATCATCATCCTCCTAGCGTTATTCCCGGTTGTGCCCCTAAAGGAGCCCGGGGTCCGCTTTGACACCTAATCCCAAGATTTGGCATAGGTGTAGAAAATACGACAATAGAGAGATCTCTCAGGGACCGAAGTCCGATGAGAGTTGTTTGGATGTTATATTTATGCAACTGATTTAAGAAACTTCGATAGTGCGATGCAGAACTCGTCAGATTTGACAGGAGTGACGCCACATCAGCCCCGCTTTGAGACGGAGGGGTCAAGGATGTATGGAGAGTAGAGTGCAGCTTGCCAGTGCTCAGAGCCAGCGTGGCGAGCGAGCGCTCAGAGCCAGGGTGGCGAGCGGAGACAGAGAGAGAGCGAGAGTCTGGCTTGCTGAAAAGAGTCGGGCGTCAGTCAGGATATTCAGAGTTGCGCTTATGTCCACTGTCGGGGTCACCAATGTAGAAAATACGACAATAGAGAGATCTCTCAGGGACCGAAGTCCGATGAGAGTTGTTTGGATGTTATATTTATGCAACTGATTTAAGAAACTTCGATAGTGCGATGCAGAACTCGTCAGATTTGACAGGAGTGACGCCACATCAGCCCCGCTTTGAGACGGAGGGGTCAAGGATGTATGGAGAGTAGAGCGCAGCTTGCCTGTGCTCAGAGCCAGCGTGGCGAGCGAGCGCTCAGAGCCAGGGTGGCGAGCGGAGACAGAGAGAGAGAGAGTCTGGCTTGCTGAAAAGAGTCGGGCGTCAGTCAGGATATTCAGAGTTGCGCTTATGTCCACTGTCGGGGTCACCAATGTAGAAAATACGACAATAGAGAGATCTCTCAAGGACCGAAGTCCGATGAGAGTTGTTTGGATGTTATATTTATGCAACTGATTTAAGAAACTTCGATAGTGCGATGCAGAACTCGTCAGATTTGACAGGAGTGACGCCACATAGGCACTAGTCTTACGAAAGCGATTGCCATATTTAAACCTCCGTATGACTGTGGTTATCCGTGGCTGCTGTACGTGACGTCACGACTATGAGACGAACACTCACCGTGATTTGGGAAAACGTTTTGCCGCTCCCAACCGCCGCTGCTGCCAACTCCTGATTGCTGCGCGTACGGGAGACGTGACGGAGTCACCTTGCCTTAACCATGGTACAATAAAAAGGTACAGCCAGCATCAGAAGTAGCTAAGCAAAATAACAAGCTCAAAATGACGTACACTGATCCTTATTCCATTGACATTAGAGTTCGTGTATAGATTACTTTGAGCACTATATAAATTATTAATGCATAAATTAATTGGATAGTTATTCACTTATTAAATAATTATATTTATATAGAATTGACATGTAATGTAATACTTTTTTGATTGTAAATGACTTGTAAATGACAATATTTACCAATAAATAATACAATACAATACAATACAATACTTGGACCGCTTAACAACTTCTGCTGCTGACTGTACCTATGACAGCTCGCGACGATAGCATAACCTGCCTATGCTAGGGTCATTTCGCCGGTTACGCGACCACCTTCGGTTAGCGACCACTTGAAGAACATGGTTTTTTCAATTGAAGATAACATCAATTCTACAGAGCCTATTGAAACAGTCAGCCGCATGCCTTATTGTTTGTATTTATGGAATAGGAATTTACAAAAAAAACGAGTAAATATGCTTTCAGTTCTCCAAGTCAGCTAAGTGGTCGCTAACCGGCACATGAAATTAGGTGGTCGCCAACCGGCGAAATGATCCTACGTCATCAGCATCTTAAAAATGTCGGAATGTGTAAAACTAAATTACCCAAGTAAATTGCATTAGGTACAGTTAGCATCAGATAGTTAGTAGCAGCCAAGGTAGCCAAAAATATCGCAACACGTTATTATTACTATAGGAGTAAGGATGTGTTACGATATATTTGGCTACTTTGGCTGCTACTACCTATATGACGCTGTCTGTACATTTACTGAATAAAATGATTTTTGTTTCTCACAATCAATCGACACTATTAAAAATACTGCATCCCTATTTATTTTTTATTTTTTATTTATTACATTTATAAAAGAAAATACATTTCGTTAAATCTAACAGTGTCGTTAAACCCTATCGGGTTTGTATCGACACAGCAATTCGTGAACAGTGATAAGATTTGATCTTAGTAATTAATTAAAGTCACAGGCATACATATAATGATGGAACAAAGGCTGCAAAAATATCTGATGACAACTTTATCCCATAAAAAACATTCCATGTAAAAAATAGGCCAAGTCTCTCCACACTCTTCCACAGTAAAAAGTGGTGAGATATTTCGTGGAGCCAAGTCAGGCATTCTTATTCTTATTAATCTTTATTTGCTTGCTAAATAAAATTCTACAACTTGGCAATCACACAACTTTACTGCATTTACTATTTTTTGCATAGGTACCTAAAACTATGTAAGTGTGATTGCCAATTCACAAAATTTTATTTAGCAAGCAACTAAAGACTAATAAGAATAAGAATGCCTGACTTGGCTCTACGAAATATCTCATCACTTTTTGCTGTGGAAGAGTTTCGAGACTTGGCCTATTTTTTACATGGAATGTTTTTTTATGCGATCTCATTTATTTTTGTAGACTTTGTGTGGGAATGTTATGTACCAACCGCAATTATAACGTTTGTATAGTTTTGCAGGAAGGAAATGTAATGGTATGTATTTGTATAGGATTACGAACTTACTTATGCAGTTTGTATATCTCTGAAACGTGATTGAAATTGCTATATTTTTAGGTTTTTTATGAATTATTAGGCTAAAAACTAATAACGTTTGAAATTTGGAGCTTGTGGGTCTGCTAGAAGTACCTTTGAATTATGTTGATCAAAATGTCAGTGACAAAACTAACGAACTTTGACGGACAATAGTTCTTAAACTTAAAGTTCAAATTGAATGTTATTGACATTATATGTAAGCCATATTATGCCCTACATGTTGCTGAAAATTCAGGGTTCTAGCTTTAGCCAGCACAAAATTACAGGATGTTGAAAATGGCCTGAATGGCTTCGAGAAAAGGATGGCACGGCCGTGCCTTTGTTTTGCTCGAATTGGCTGGAGCACTGCCGTGCCCCCAGATTCATAGAGGCGTTAGGGCGAAACAGATATTTTTGCGGCCTTTGATTCATCATATATTGATGCCCAAACACAGTTTACTTGCCCTACTGTTGTGGGCTGGTGCACCATCTTGTTGGTAGATTATCTTACCAAAGTTCCTTAAGCTAATAGTGTCTCATCCACTAAATCTGCAGCCATGTTCAAGATTTCCTGATATTTTTCACTATTTAGCGTTCCTTGGTAAATTTTGATAGCAAAAATTCTGTTATGTAATATCGCACACCAACAATTAAAAGAAAATCGGATTTGGTTGTGGGTTTCTGTAGTTCTTAGCGGATTTATTTTTGACCAGTAATGGTTATTTCTCCTGTTGTACATGCCATTGTTCGAAAAGTTGCATTCATCAGTCCAAATAATAAAATTAGGAAAACATCTATTTCTAATAGTCTGAGCCACATACCAATTACAGAAATGTAACCTGCGGTCTTTATCTCCAGGTAGTAACGCTTGTACAAGTCGACCTTCTATGTAACACTTGTATTTATGAGCCTTCAATATCTTCCTTACAGTTGATTTATGAATACCGATAGTTTCAGCTGCTTCCCGTAACGAAGCTTTTGGATATGCTTCAAAATATCCCAATACGGCAATAGTTATAAACTCACTATTGACTATCGTCGGCCTTTTACGCTTAGGTTTGAAACAGCCTTCCTGTCTTAGGTTCTTTATTAAACTATCAAATATCTTGCGATTCGGTACTACACGGTCAGGATAGCGTTCTTGATACCACTTAAGTGCATTATCTCTACTGCGATAATTAAGAAAATACGCCTCAATCTAATCAACTTTATGTGAATAAGTTAACGCCATGATGAATAAAATTACAAGTATGAACTGATTGGAAACAAAATCACAGCTGCAGAAATAACTTACGTTCCAAATTTGAATTCTTTTTTTTATAATTTCAAGACTATCGCGTGCCATGATGTTTACGAAGATTAAAAAAAAATTTCTTCTCTTGAATCATCTGGAGCTCTTATCGATTATCGAAATCTAAAAATTGAGTAATTTTAAATATTTTTTTACACGCCTAGGCACTTGTAACAATATTAAAAGGCGAATACTGCAATTGTATGAAGATTAGTTTTTATTAAATTTGACCAACTTCTGCTGTTCAGATTTTTTTCTTTCCATACAATGAAATAATCCTTACATAAAACAGAGCCGACCCGCGTCAAAAAAAATTGACCAACTTTATATTTTTTTAAGAACAACTCACGCTTGACCAACAATTTTAATGAGACAAATTTGTTTACATAAAAAACACCTAATGTCTCCTTGGACACTTTTCCTCTATCTCCTTTAGATTCGGATTTCCCCATACTGTCCCATTAAAAAAAAAACACTCTGTATATTTTTTATACTAACCCTGTGATACAAGCCAGGGTTCCGAATCCAAGAGTCAAGACCTTCAGATTCAAAGTCGCGTGCCTTAACCGCTCGGTTACAGTAATAATAATCATCCTCGTAGCGTTATTCCCGGTTGTGCCCTAAATGCGCCCGGGGTCCGCTTTGACATCTAATCCCAAGATTTGGCATAGGCATTAGTTTTACGAAAGCGAATGCCATCTGACCTTCCAACCCAGAGGGAAAACTAGACCTTATTGGGATTAGACCGGTTTCCTCACGATGTTTTCCTTCACCGAAAAGCTAACGGTAAATATTTCGTATGTAAGTTCCGAAAAACTCATTGGTACGAGCCGGGATTTGAACCCACGACCACCACTTGGCAGCCGCATGCCTGAACCACCTAGGCTACCGTAGCTTACAGTAATAATAATTTATTGAAAGACCAGTGGTAGTTACAGTGGCTCTACTATCCGTCTATTTCTGTTCGTTTTTTGAGGAGTGCCATAAAGAGCATGTTTTTTATTTATTTAATACCACGATGGTGGTAAGCCCGCAAAGGGCCTGCGTAATAGTAAGATTAGTAAGCAGACACCGTTGAGTTAAATAAGGTATTATTAGGGTAAGGTATAGGGCACTCTTATTGCGACACTCTATACAATTTAATTTACTCTCATCGCGGAAACTAGTATCGCACATTAAAAGCTTCTTCAACGCTATTTGTATTAAACATTTTTGCACATTCTATGGAACCCACAAATTGAAATCTTTTTATTTATTTCCTTGTCGTTTCCATGTATACACTTGGTGGTTCTTTTGTTTACCTTTAAGTGATTACTGTAAACTTCAGTGTAAACAATTGTTGGTGAACCAAAATAAATAAAATAAATAAATAAAATTCTAGGACCTTATCGCTTAGACTTAAGGTCCTAGAACCACCAAAAGTGTATATTACTAATGTTTGTGTATGAAAAAAAAAACATTTATTTTGGGTATCATTGACCCACAAAACATTATCATACAATTAAATCTATATTAAATAAAATCTACTTACACTAAATTAATAATTAATTATGATTCTGACTGTACAAAATTTGCATTTCTTCGAAGACTTGATTTATTTATTAGACAGTTTTTACAATTATTATGCACGATCGATCAACTCTAAACTCAGTCTCCAAGTTGACCGACCCCTCTACAAGATGGCTCACAGTGCACCGTGCCGAGTCCGGGCCGAGCGCTGGATACCGGTCGGTCACCCAATTTAGGTTAGTTCGTATTCATTCGTCACCTTCTCAAGCAGTGCCTGACGGACACTTACCTCATATTATTAGGCTGGCCCCATATTATAATATGGGGCCAGCCTCATAAAATGACTCAAAGAGCGGTTGGGTGCCTTTCCACCAAAGATGTGCAATGCTGTAGCTGGAGCTACGTTTCAAATGTTACGATTGACGACCGCTTTAGCCTAGTTGGTAGTGACCCTGCCTACGAAGCAAGAGGTCCTGGGTTCGAATCCCGGTAAGGGCATTTATTTGTGTGATGAGCACGAATATTTGTTCCTGAGTCATGGATGTTTTCTATGTATTTAAGTATTTATTTCTCTATATAAGTATCTATATCGTCATCTAGTATCCATAGTACAAGCTTTGCTTAGTTTGGGACTAGGTTGATTTGTGTTAGATTGTCCGCAAATATTAATTTATTAAATATATGAAAACATATACCATAGCACAGCATTGCACATCGCTGCTGGAAAGGCACCCTAAAGGGCCTCGCTGGGTGCTTCTCTGCGTTATCGCATCAGACATGAGGGTATCGGCAGCGGATCAATTCTAACCGATAAAGCCCTCCGAATCACTAAGCTTATGTGGCAGTTGGCGGGGCACATTGCACGTAGAACCGACTGCTCTGGGGTGGAAAGATTCTCGAGTAGCGATCACGTATAGAAAGGCGCAGCGTGGGTAGACCTCACAAGGTAGACTGATGACTATCCGCAGCAGAACCAAGGTAACCGATATAGCCCTCCGAATCGCTAAACTTAAGAGGCAGTGGGCGGGGCACATTGCACGTAGAACCGATGGCCATTGGGGCCGTAGGGGCGGAAAGGTACTAAGTAGGTAAATAAAGTATAGGTACTTACTCTAAGGAAATGATGCATGTATAGCTTAACTTTAGCCATAAGAAATTGCTACGACCTTACAGGGAATTTGCAATACATAAATATGAATATGAATATGAAGGTTCTCGAGTGGCGACCACGTACCGGCGCGGCGCGGCGTGGGTAGGCTCCCCACAAGGTGGACTGATGACCTGTTAAAGTTCGCGGGAGTCCACTGGATACGGGTGGCGCAGGACCAGTCATTGTGGCACTATTTGGGGGAGGTCTAAGTCTAGCAGTGGACGACTTTCGGCTAGTATAATGATGATGATGGCACTGACGTGGTCACTCCACATTGACTCGACATGTGACAAGCTGTCCTCAGCTTGCTTCGCACTATCAAGATTAGCCCCCAGCTTGAGAATCGAAAATTTAAAAGCAGTTTACTATGGCTATTTTCATTCCATCCTAACTCAGGGTATAGGTTTTTGGGGAACAGCAGCAGACCGCGATAGGCCCTTCAAAATACAAAAACGAGCCTTGCGTATTATGTCGGGCAAACCATATGACCACCCGGCTAAGGACTTGTTCAAAGAACATAAAATAATAACACTACCGTGCGTCTTCATATTGGAGGCCTGCAAATACGTAAGAGCTAATATGGACCGATACACAACCCGTGGACAAAGTCACGGCAGAAACACACGCGGGCAAAACCTCCTGAACGTCCCATTTCGTCGACTCGAAAAAACACGAAAGTCACTCGGTGTCATTGGTGCGAAAATATACAACACTCTCCCAACTGATATAGTTAACTCGGAAAGCGATGCAATATTTATTAATAAGATAAAATCTCTATTAGTTGACCAAGCATGCTATAGCATTGAAGAATTTATTTTAAGAAAATAACAAATATTATATAATTATTGTAGCTAACAATTTTAACAAATTGACTTGTAAAATGTTACTTATACTTTTACCAATAAAATATTTGAATATGAATATGAATGAATATGATGTGTTGTGCTGGCGTTAGCCCAGACACGCCTTGGTGTACAGATCATCGTTGTGTGGGCCAAATTTACTCAGCTAGGATTTTGGAACCCGTGTCTTTTGGAGTACCACTGTAAATTTGGCTTCTTTGATTTTCCACTTCAGATTCTGGCAGCATTCTAAATTTACGCAGAATTTTATGGCTTTGATGATTAAGTACCACACAATGCATCCGACCAGAAAAATACCAATGAAGACCTGAAAAGAAATAGGTAAGTTTCTATCAAAAAAATGTTTTTTCGTAGGTACTTAAATATGTTTTTGACTGGTTTTTTTGCACAGTCGTCAACTACTCGTTATGAGGGTTCATTGAAGAGTTCCTATGGTACCAGCCATATGAAGACATAAGGTGACCATAGGAACTCTTCAATTACTCGTTGGAACGTGGAAAGTGTTGCATTGTCATCCGATCGACCAACATAAATGTACAAAATTGGCACTCAATTGGACTCCAGAGAAATGGTAAAAGTTTTACTTACACTGCAAGTTAACATAAAGCTTGTAAAAAGGGAATACAGAAAAATTGCGAATGTCATTTTCCGCTAATCGAAAATTTGGACGCAGCTGATTTAACGGAATAGATGATGAAACCGAGGATGGTTTGTATGGTTCACGGAGATTCTTCTCGTTTGACCCAGGATGCCTAGTTGAAAAGTTGAATTGATATTTTATATACCTACAAAACTCGTGTATTTAATTTCAATGCACTATCCTAAAAAGTAGTTGAAGGGTAGGTAGGTATACCACTTACCAATATACACCATGCAGTTTTGGTATCTAAACTCGAAGTTGGAGGCACCGCAAGATAACGACTATTCGGCATTTCTACTGTTTTATAAGGCTGCCTATTCACAGTTTCAAAACTCCGCACTGGATCAATTTCCGAAATTCGCCCTGGTTTGATATTCACTATTGGCGCTTCACGGGGTATCGAAAAAAATCGGAAGATATTACGTGCCATTGCGAATAATAATGAAATTAATGCCAGAAGGTTTCCACAGAATAGTTTTTCTTAACAGATTTGGTGAAGTGAAATCCTAATATACGAGTATGTATGTTTAACTGCAGCGTTGGTAGCGGTTTGTATAAGAATGGCTGAGTCCCGTCGGTTGTTTGTTATCAATTGACATGTTTTCCTTAACGCACGTGTGCCTAAAACGTGAACTTATCCTCGTTGCGAACTTAGCCACCGATCTGCTGTTTTAATAATAGTTAACCTAGTTCACGAGGTAATCATGTGGGATGTTGATTCGACGATCATGGTCCCGAATAGTCCCGATAGTCATTTCACCCAGGCTTTTATCTGGCGGGAGTGTGGCCGGGTGTTAGGTACATACCTGACCAGTTACTTTTATCCGGCGGGAGTGTGGCCGGGTGTTAGGTACATACCTGACTTGTTACTTTTATCCGGCGGGAGTGTGGCCGGGTGTTAGGTACATACCTGACCTGTTACTTTTATCCGGCGGGAGTGTGGCCGGGTGTTAGGTACATACCTGACCTGTTACTTTTATCCGGCGGGAGTGTGGCCGGGTGT
Source organism: Epinotia brunnichana (assembly GCA_963854355.1). Lineage (NCBI taxonomy): Eukaryota > Metazoa > Arthropoda > Insecta > Lepidoptera > Tortricidae > Epinotia > Epinotia brunnichana. Next base: position 1,205,282 of record OY977954.1, on the reverse strand, counting down.
TAGGTACATAGCTGACCTGTTACTTTTATCCGGCGGGAGTGTGGTCGGGTGGTAGGTACATACCTGACCTGTTACTTTTATCCGGAGGGAGTGTGGCCGGGTGTTAGGTACATACCTGACCTGTTATTTTTATCCGGCGGGAGTGTGGCCGGGTGTTAGGTACATACCTGACCTGTTACTTTTATCCGGCGGGAGTGTGGCCGGGTGTTAGGTACATACCTGACCTGTTACTTTTATCCGGCGGGAGTGTGGTCGGGTGTTAGGTACATACCTGACCTGTTACTTTTATCCGGCAGGAGTGTGGCCGGGTGTTAGGTACATACCTGACCTGTTACTTTTATCCGGCGGGAGTGTGGCCGGGTGTTAGGTACATACCTGACCTGTTACTTTTATGAGTGTATTGTTTTATTATGAGATTCAAATCAGTTGTTACTTTGAGTAGCTGGAGATAGACATATGAGGACGAGGATAGAGCGGTGGTCGCTATGTCGCTACAACATGTGCTCACGGATCACGCTTTTTAACATTGCTTGGGTATCTAATACTCTCCGACAAAGCTAGAGTACGAGTAGGTACACTTTTCACGACGAAATTCAATATTGTTGAATTTCGAACTTGTTTTCTGTTTCATTTTGTAGATTTAAATGCAAACCCCCAAAACTGTAGTCTTAGCAGCATTCATCTGGGAGCTCAAAATGATTGAAGAAAAACATTATATTACAGGTTTGTTTGTGTGTGTGACTGACTAATAGTTTATTGCGTTAAATAATACAATATTAGCTCATACAATATCATAAAAAAAGAAGAGGAATCTAGTGTTCTATGGTGGGTATTCCGCAGCCGTCTTCGCATCCAAATCTTCCTATTCTTCTTCTCGTTCCTCTAATTCTCATAGAGACTGCTCTGATGATAGATATTTGTATTTTGACTTTGATCCAGCTTATTATTTGTGAGTATGGTTTGGACCATTTTTCACATAGCTTTAGAGATGTTTTCTTTATAAAGGATTCATATTCCATTCCGACGATGCCATCACAGGATACAATGGGAGTAAATGAGGCTCTAAGATCTTCTGCAGCCAGGTCATATTTGCGATGTTTTTCGCGAGCGTGGTTTTGTGCGATTGTGGGCCATGTGAGTAAGCCATACGAAGCGGCGTCGGCATTTACGATGCGAATGTCAAAAAACGCCTTCCTCGCTGGCTCCCATACACTTTCGATTAGTAAGTCGCTTATTAACCCTGGTTGATCTAGGGTTGCGGCTCGCATTATTGGCTCAGTAGTAGCCGAACCCCATGCTAGTTCCGCCCAGTTTTTGATGTCGTCTCTGTGTTGGTCGTGGCCTCTTTTTATGAGCCCTCCTTTCTTGCAATTAAGTGCATGGTTGAGGTTGAAACAATTTTCTCCGCAACCATCGCAAGTTGGTGGCAGGCCAGAGGGTTCATGACCGTATCTGATCGCAAGGCCATCACGAAACTGCGTTGCTGTTAGGTCGGTATCATCAGCTTTGGTCGGTATTACTGTTAGCCATTGTGATGTTTTTTTTTTAATCACCCTTTGAATGCTTTTTTGTTTCTTTGTTGTCAGCTTACAAAGGATTGATTCTTGTTCATGTTGTTCATTTTTTTCTCGCTTTTTTCTTTCTTCGTTCAGAACTTTATATACATGCTCTTGGTGGTCGACTAAGTTAATTTCTTCGCCGGTTCGAATTGCGTTTATTAATATTTTGTTTGCATTTGATGAAATTTCATATGAGGTTTTGGCTTGTTTTGTGGGATCATTAATTCCAAGGCCTCCCAGCCTTGCTGGAAGTGCAAAGAGTTCGTGTTCTATTGATGTTACTTCTCTGCCTAGTATGGAGGGCGTTAACTGAGTCTTGATTGCGTTCTTTAGGACATTGTAGTCTTCGTCTGTTCCACCGGTTTGTTTGTTGATTTTTTGGTTTTTGAGTTATACATAATAAGTATAATTACTTACTATTTATTTATGTATGTTTGTCTTCCATAATCGATACCTGCAGACTCAAAGAGCGTAACCAGCAAAATGCCACTTTTCAGGAGACCAAAAAACCAAAAAGAAAAATCTTTTTTTATCATAACTTTTTGGTTTTTATATTTATAATGTTCATAATTGGTACAAATTTTTAAATTTTGAAATTGCATTGTATTATTGATTAACATTTAAGATATATTAAAAACAAAGAAAAAAGAAGGCTTATACGCCCCAAAAATTTAAAACAAATGGCATGTACGACCATACAATATGTTGTTTCTGTGAAATGCTTAGGGCGTTAAAGTTTTATTGTGAAAAGGGGGCGTAAACGGGGTTCAAATTAGAGGTAATTAACTATTAATTAAAACGTTTGTTGTCTTTTTTATTATTAATTTGTTTCAACCACATGCGCTTGCCATGATTAATAAATAGACAGTTTAAAAATATATTTTTCATTAGTTGTATGGAAACATAGCTAAAAGTAACGAACAAAAAACATGAAATAAAAACGACTTCAAATAAATTTATTAGTTATGGGTCTCATCATCATGTGCCTTTGCCAGTAGGTATTCATATGATCTACCGGACATATTCCAGGGAGCAATATTCCCGGAGAGATTTTAATGTTGCCGGCAACAAGGCTTATAAGTCCTGGTCTTACTAGACATCATCGTCTTCTTAACTGACATACAAAGAAACCTTGCCCGTTAGGTTCGCACGCTAGTTATATTTTGTATACAGTTCAGATTGCAATGTTGCATTTTATTTAAGTAGTTACATTTTTGAGTCCGATTATTGTGAACAAGGATTATTCGAAAAGCTCTTGATCTCCAATCCCTTGGACCCTCAGCAGATATCGATTAAAGATGCAATTATATTTTCTACACATAATATATTCTTCTGGGTTCTAACAGAATAGGTACCAGTGTTTTGTTCAATTGCGAGCAAAGCTAAAAAAAGCTAGCTAAAGCTAGTTGGCCCCCTTTTGTCTTGCTGCAATGCACACAGTTTGTTTCTGTGATTAATAATTTACTTTAAAAACAAAGTTTAAACCGACTTCAATTCAGTACCTACTTCGCCAAGCCATATAGGTACATGAACATTTCCACATTTCCTTTCCAATTTACCACATCCACTGCTTTCCGAGAGCAAATGCGTTGATTATTACAAACAAAACCCAAGTCGCTATCTGTGGGCTGATAATATTTGAGCAGTTCCGTCGATTCATAAAGAATCTCAGAATTACCACTTCATGAGTAGCTATTTCAACGGAATCAGTTCCACGAATTATAATACAAAATACCAAAATCACTACATGTGTGCCTATAAAATTTGAGGGTTGCCCTGCTGCCTTCTTAGGGTTCCGTACTTAAAGAGTAAAACGGGACCCTATTACTAAGACTCCGCTGTCCGTCTGTCTGTCTGTCTGTCTGTCACCAGGCTGTATCTCACTGATACCGTGATAGTTCCAGTTGAAATTTTCACAGTTGATGTATTTCTGTTGCCGCTATAATTACAGGATTAAACGAACTTACCTGAAGTGAAGTTCTATCCTGATTATATGAATTAATTAGTCCGAGGTATTTATTTGTATTACTCGCTTCTCGTAGCCTTGTGACGCGATCTTCAAAACCTAGATAAAAAAAATAAAAACACAACTGGCAACATTATTGCCACCATAGACTCATTAAGTTCAGAGTTACTAAGAGAAAACTAGGGAACAAGTTAACCATCATGTTAATCTTGGGAGGGAGGGAGTTTCCTACCTCGGACTAATTAATTAATATAATCAGGATAGAACTTCACTTCAGGTAAGTTCGTTTAATCCTGTAATTATCTCCACTTATAATAAATTTCTAAATTAAAAAAAGAATCAGCCAGTTTGAAACTAAGCTTTGCGCGGTTCGAATGTTCTCAGCATCCCATGAACGGAAAAATATGAAACATTTTATATAGGTACATTATTATTCTAGCTGCAACTTAGGATAGTTTTTATCCGACTGCGACGGTTAATTAATTTTCCGAAATATAGGACTTCATTTAATTTTTCATTTATTTTTATTGAAATCAAACGCTGCTCCAACTGTCAGCTATAAGAACCGTCAAATTTTCGTCAAAATGGCGGAATTGCTTTGCCTTTCACTTATTAATAATTTAAATCCCGTCTACGATAGACCTTTACGAGACAAATGCTAAAATATAAAACATAAAAAAATATTCGATTCTGATATGAGAACTTATATGCGCAAATGTCGTTTTATGTCGTAATTTCAATAAATGAAATCAACAAATTTGAACAATATAATTAACACGAATTTGTTTTTTTTGAATGACAATAGCACGCGCTCGGCGCGCATTCAGCCAAAGTACCTGCGGCGCTACCACGAAAACCGATACTCAATGTTCATATATTTGCATCCCTGTCACTCGAGTATGGTTAGTGCGATAGAGATAGAGATACCCGAATATTTTCGAATTCCGAAGTTCGTGGTTATAGCTCAGGAATCGAAAATATGGTAAATAATCATAATGTATTTTCTCGAAAAAGAATTTAAAATAAATATAGTCAAATGGAGAAAAAAACAAAGCAAGAGGTTATATAGGTAATGATTAAGTTATAAGAGTCCAAAGTTTTAAGAGGGGGTATGTTCTGTCCCTTTTCCGCAAAACGCACCTTCATATGAAACGATTGTTTTTTACTATGACGCTCGAGTATATTGACGTCACAGTCCCTCATCGTTTTCTCACTCTAACAAGCGACATTAAAACGGATGTAGCTTCATAATTTTTTGAGATATTTGAATGGGAGTTTCATTATCTTCTATTTATTTATACATAATAAATGCCTATGTCCTGACTGACTTATTCACTCAATCACTCACTCACTCACTCATCAACGCACAGCCGAAACTACTAATCTTAGAGAGTTGATTTTTGCACAGTATGTTGCTTTTATAACGTGGGCTAAGGATAAAAAGGGATTTTTGAAAATTCTACCCCTAAGGGGGTAAAATGGGGGTGCAAAGTTTGTATGGGAGAACCTTTTTTTTTTGAGCTATAGACTTAAACTTTGTAGAAAATTTAGTTATTAGAATACAAATGAAACTCTTTCAGCGTTTTGAAAAATTCCACCCCTACGGGGGTAAAATAGGGGTGCAAGGTTTGTATGGGGGAAACATTTTTTTTTTAAATAGAGACTTAAAACTTTGTAGAAAGATCAGTCATTAGAATACAAATAAAGAACTTTCAGGGTTTTAGAAAATTTTACCCCTAAAGGGGTAAAATAGAGTGCAAAGTTTGTATGGGAAAAACTACCTTTTTTTAAATAGAGACTTAAAACTTTGTAGAGAAATTATTCATTAGAATACAAATAAAGTACCTAGATTCAATGTTTTAAAAAAATCTACCCCTAAGGGGGTAAAATAGGGGTGCAAATTTTGTATGGGGGAAACAATATTTTTTTTTAAATAGAGACTTAAAACTTTGTAGAAAGATTAGTCATCAGAATACAAATTAAGTACCTTCAGCGTTTTAGAAAATTCTACCCCTAAAAATAGGGGGCTAAAATAGGGGTGCAAAGTTTGTATGTGGGAAACTATTTTTTTTAGTTAGAGTCCTAAAACTTTGTAGAAAGATTATTTAAATACAAAGAAAGTACTTTCAGCGTTTTGGAAAATTTCACCCCTAAGGGGGTAAAATAGGGTGCAAAGTTTGTATGGGAAAAACATATTTTTTTTAATAGAGACTTAAAATTTTGACGAAAAATTACTTATTAGAACATGAAAAAGACTACATTCGGCGTTTTACAAAAATCATTCCCAAAGGGGGTTAAAAAAGAGTGCAAGGTTTGTATGGGGAACACTTTTTCTGAGCTAGACACTTAAAACTTTGTAGAAAGATTACTTATAAAAATACAAAAAAATGACTTTCAGCGTTTTGAAAAAATCTATCCCTGAGGGGGATAAAAAGGGGTGCAAAGTTTTTATCAGGGAAAGCTTATGTTTTTGAGTTAGAGACTTGAAACTTTGTAGAGAAATTATTCATTAGAATACAAATAAAGTACCTAGATTCAGTGTTTTAAAAAAATCTACCCCTAAGGGGGTAAAATAGGGGTGCAAATTTTGTATGGGGGAAACAATATTTTTTTTTAAATAGAGACTTAAAACTTTGTAGAAAGATTAGTCATCAGAATACAAATTAAGTACCTTCAGCGTTTTAGAAAATTCTACCCCTAAAAATAGGGGGCTAAAATAGGGGTGCAAAGTTTGTATGTGGGAAACTATTTTTTTTAGTTAGAGTCCTAAAACTTTGTAGAAAGATTATTTAAATACAAAGAAATTACTTTCAGCGTTTTGGAAAATTTCACCCCTAAGGGGGTAAAATAGGGTGCAAAGTTTGTATGGGAAAAACATATTTTTTTTAATAGAGACTTAAAATTTTGACGAAAAATTACTTATTAGAACATGAAAAAGACTACATTCGGCGTTTTACAAAAATCATTCCCTAAGGGGGTTAAAAAAGAGTGCAAGGTTTGTATGGGGAACACTTTTTCTGAGCTAGACACTTAAAACTTTGTAGAAAGATTACTTATAAAAATACAAAAAAAAGACTTTCAGCGTTTTGAAAAAATCTATCCCTGAGGGGGATAAAAAGGGGTGCAAAGTTTTTATCAGGGAAAGCTTATGTTTTTGAGTTAGAGACTTGAAACTTTGTGGAAAGATTACTTATTAAAATACAAAAAAAGAACACAAATCGTTTTAGAAAATTCCACCCCTAATAGGGTTAAAAAGGAGAGCAAGCTTTGCATGGGCAACACTTTTTTTTGAGTTAGACTTAAAACTTTGCAAAAAGATTACTTATTAGAATACTAAAAAAGAACTTTCAGCGTTTTAGAAAACTCCATCCCTAAGGGGATCCTTAAGATCCTTAAGAAGGGTAGCCAGTGTTGTGTGGGAAAAACTATTTTTTTTACTAGACTTAAAACTATTTAAAATGTTACTTATTAAAATTAATAATAAAGTACTTTCAGAGTTTTAGAAAATTCCACCCCTAAGAGGGTTAAGAAAGCTTTGTATGGGCAACACTTTTTTGAGCTAGAGACTTAAAAGTTTACGAAAAAAGTTCTTTCAGCGATTAGAAAAATTCAACCTCTAAGGGGGTTTAAAAGGGGGTTCAAATTTTAAATGGCGAGCAATAAAATTTTAAAGTGTGAGTAAGAGATTTTTAACTTCGGTCTTATTCTGTACGTTAAAAGACTACAAAACTGATTTCAGAGTTTTTCCAAATTCATCCCCTAAGAGTGTTAAAATTGGTTCAAAGTTTGAGTATTTCAAGGCATTTTTAAAGTATGAGATTTTTAACTTTGGTTTTAGACTGTTTGTTCACAAACTAGAAAATTAACATCAACTTTTTTTTTAATTATCCCCTAAAAGAGGGTTCAAATTTTGTATTGAGAGAAATCATTTTCTAAGACGATAAAAAGTTCTACGCGGACGAAGTCGCGGGCAACAGCTAGTATTCTTAATAAGTCCGAGGTATTTATTTGTAGATGTTTAGAGGACATCAATAGACAATATAATATTATTTAAAAATATATTTTCATCTGAAAATTACAAATCTAGATAATTATTCTTACTGTATTAGTAACATTTAACTAAGAGTATCAAGTTTTAGTACTAACTTAGTACAACAATTTTTAAAACAATAAATAAAAAATTCAGCTTGGTAACAACTTAGAGATCAATACACTTCTATATTCCTTACTGTAGGTACTAATAATACTCCATGAGATCAGCTCTCTTAACTATCCAGTAAATTACCAGATAAAAGTTTAAACTAAATATAAACTTTTAATTTTAATAATTAAAACACCTACTACTTAATAAATTTAACAATTTTTAATGTGCCTTAATTATGAAGATAACCATAATATATGTATCAGTCAGTCAACTGAAAAAATACTGCTCCGCTCTGTACTTTATACAGGAAACAGTGGTCAACAAAAAGAAAAAATAAAATAACATTTCAATCTCCTAGAACTGCTCGGGCAAATTGAACTTGATCACTATTTTTATTAGCTAAAGGCCTATTATAATGAGTAGCGAATGTGGAAGATCTCGTGGACCATCCTACCGCCTTCATTATACTATCGACAGTGAGGCCTTCTCTAAGAGCTCTAGATGACGAAGCGTGTCTGGTAGAGTGTGCTGAGAATCTAGACATATCTACTCCACTATCCTTCATAATCTGTCTGAGCCACCTACTAATAGTTTGGGTAGAGGCTTCTTTGATAGGCCTTTAGTTTAGTTTAGTTATACTGGGCGTTTTCCGCAAGTCGACATCCATTGTCCCTATTTTGCTTGAAACGGCGGTGTGGCGCTACTCTTACCACCCCAGCTCGTCTAAAAAGTTGGTGAGTGCCTTGGTGTTGCTGACTGCGTCCCGTAGTGTGTTTGGAGAACCTAGGTGCTTAATTCTGTATACTTCTACCTCCTTGCAGTCCAGTAGTATATGTTTAGTCGTTTCTTCTGCCTCCATGCACGCTCTGCACATGGGGCTGTCTGTGATACCTAAGTTATAGAGGTGTTTGTTCAAGGTGTTGTGTCCTGTTATTATACCCACTATCTTGCGCAGTTGGTTTCTATGTGTCCTTAGTAGTGTGGTTGTGAGTTTGTGGTCGCGTTTCGACAGAATCTCTTTGGTCTGTCTGCATGTGTCTATCTCCTCCCAGTATCTTTGGTGTAGGTCTTTGGTGTGTTGGTCCAGTTGATGGTATATGTAGCTTTGTGGCAGGGGCAAGATTGGCTCCGGTCCGTATGCCGTTGTTTCTGAGCCTTTCCTGGCCAGTTCATCCGCTGCATCGTTTCCTCTTGAGCCACTGTGCCCCTTGATCCATTGTATTGTAACTTTGTTTTTATCTGCGCACACCTCTGTGAGGTTTAGGTGACATTCGTATATCAAGCTAGATGTGATGTTATCACTGCTCAGTGCTTGTAGTACCGATTTACTGTCTGAGAGTATCCGTATGTTTATGTTTTCGACTTGTCGTCTCTTTATGGCATTGCAGACTTCAAGTATCCCTACGCATTCAGCCTGGAATACCGTGTTTTGTACACCCAGTGGTTTGGATATGTGTATGTTTAAATCCTCTGAGAACACACCACATCCTGTTCCGGTATTTGTTTTTGAACCATCTGTAAAGATTCTGAGGTCTGTTTGGTTTAACCGCTCTTTGGAGTCTTCTGTCAGTAATATTTCGTAGTCTTTCCCAAAGACTGCAGTTTTTGGTATTTTGTCGATTGAAGCTTCCATCATAGGTAGGCTTGTGATCAGTTTGTTGTGGATCTTTGTGTGGGGTATGTCTAGTTTCGTCCATAGGTTGAGGTTTTTTAGGCGTATTGCCGTCGCAGCCGCCTCTTTTTGTATGTGCATTTGTAGAGGTAGTAGCCCTAACATGACTTCTAGTGCTGCTGTTGGGGTTGTTCTCATACAACCTGTAGCAGCGACACATGCTTGTCTTTGTGTTTTCTGAATTTTGGTAATTGCACTCGTGGTTTGGGTGCGGGGCCACCATACAATGGCACCGTAGCTTATCATTGGTACTATCACCATTCTGTATAGCCACAGTATGATGTGGGGGGCCAGGCCCCATCTTTTCCCCACCATCCTTGTGCATTGCCAGAAGGCTACTGTTGCTTTGTTTAGTCTGCTGTCTAGGTGTTTGCTCCAGTTTAGTTTATCATCTAGTGTTATGCCTAGGTAGTTTACCTCCTTCGAGAGTGTTAGCTTGGTACCGAATAGAGTTGTTAGGTTAGGTTAGGTGAGAATTGATAGGCCTTTTAAAAGTTAGAAAAAAAATTGTGAGTAAAGGATTCTGTTGCCGGACTGTTTGAGTTATTTCTAAATATTTAATTAGAGTCTTGGCTGGGCATATCTCCGGTTTATTGTTCAAATAAGGTATGACTAATTTGGGCGAAGGTCTCCTTGGTCCTGAGGTATTTAATAGGTCTGTAATAATAATTGTAATACCTACAGGGGTAATTTCTATATTTTTGGTTTTAATGTGAAAAAGAGTTTGTACTCTTTGCCCCGTTGCCAAGATTAACAACATAGCCACTTTTTTAGTGATAACTTCTTATTGTAAATCATCTATGGGATGTAAATTTCCTAAATATGTTAACACTAACTCTGGGTTCCAAATATTATCATATTTGGGTCTTGTGGGACGCAACCTGAAGAATCCTTTAAATAAACGTTTCACTCGTTCATCTGTACCTATGCGGCTGCCAATTATTAGGGATAGTGCCGAACGATGACAGTTAAGAGATTGATAAGAATAACCTTTTTCAAAGCAATCTATCAAGTATGAAATAATGATGGGAATTGATGCACTATATACATCAATATTATGACATTTGCTATATGTCCACCATTGGCGTAAACAGCTATTGTATTGTTTTATGGAATTATTTGTTAAGGAGGCAACTCAGAGCATAGAATACTAGAGAGAGGACAAGCCGCCGGCGGCCGTGTCGCAGCTGTATGCTCAATGGGCATACACTGCCATACTGTGCACGCGTGCTGATCGCAGAGAATATTACGTTTTTTCCCAAAATGCCTGATATGATGCGCGTTTATTGTCAAATAAGCGTGTAGGTATACAAGAGTGTGTGTTTTAGATGTGTGCGTGCTTTGTCTTGTCAATTACTTGGGCGTTGTGTGGGTTACTGTACTTGCGACAGGCTCACTCTATACAAATTGGCCGCCATGTCCGATCTCCTTATATTCATACATCTGTGGGAGGCAATCATTACATTTACTGAACGATCGGAAATTGATCTTCTTTTAAACGCTTCCCTGATAATATGCACGCCGCCAGGGTAAGTTGAGCCCGAAGTGGGTGCAGGGTTCTGAAAGGAGACACAAGGAGATTTTCAGAAGGTCCAAAATTCAATATGTCAGATACCACCATTGATTTTAAAAGTGGATACCAAACTTGTGATGGCCATAGTGGAAAAACTAAAATTCCTGTAGTTTTCTCTGATTTACTTTGGTGAATTCCGCATTTTTCACACTGTAACGTAGACACCGAGCACTGAGCAGCGCTCCATTGCACGCAGAGCCACTTTTAGGCGGTGGATCCTATTTAAACAGTAACATTTGGATTTTTGTTGTAGTCACGGAATTTAATTGTTGACCCATTTAGGTGTCAACTAATTTTGGTTTTCATAGTAAGCTTTGATGTGTCCAGTATAAAGTGACCTCTAAATGGCTCAACAATTAAAGTCTGTCACTGTACTTATATTCCACATTAAAATTACGAAACGTAACAATGTTTTGATAAAAATAAACACTATGCCAAATTAATTCATGAAAAGAAATAGTTAACTTATCAGTCGGCCGATGTTGACATCATTTCGCATATTTCGATCCCCAACAAAACACTCGGAGTGTCGATGTCGTCCCGTTCATACATTATGAACGCGCGAGAAACAGATACAGGCCGATTTAGCTCTACAGCTAACAGGTCAACGACAAAACACACTCGAATGGTACCTTCACACATTGGCTTAAGGTCCATCACCGCATTGGTACTTTCGCAAAATTCACGCAAAAATCATTCGATTATCGACCTTACACGATTGATATAAGGTGGTCACAATGCTTTATCAACGTATAATAATCACGTGCGCTATTTATAGATAGCCGACCAGATTGTCCTTCGCATTTCAAAAGGCATTTAAGTCCTTGTAATAATTTTAGTACGTAATGCAACTGCATAAGGCTCTAACTTGTATGACAGTGCGATGGATCTGTATAGTATGGGTTAATGTTTACGTTCGAATCATTTGGCTGCAAGCGTTGTCAAGAAGTAGCTGTAGTATTTTGTTTTCGCTGAAATTCTCTGTTGTTATATTTTTTTATAAGTACATTTTGAGTGCGGTTTGTGTTTCCCTTTGAACGCGAAGAACGCCTAAAGGTGTCGTGTATTGGCGTGCCCGAAGCGCCAAGAACGCCTTTAAGTGTTATGACTTTCACTGTCAAAACAACCTTCTGTCTTTCATATAGGTTAATTTCATAGTCACATTCTTATGGAAAAAAGGTTGGCGTGTCAGTGACACTTTAGCATGTGAATAATGGCGTTCAAAAGGTTATTGAAGAATTAGTAACAAGTATGTTATAAACAAGTGATTAAATACGAACTTATGTTGTGTTGGTCATAAAAAAACTGAAATGGAAGCAGCTTGGTTTTGTCTGGTCCTTGCTGTATCATTAATAATCGTATTGGTAAGCTTTGCTTTGTCGCTTTGGCATGTTGATACAAATAATACTCTAAGTAATTTGTTTCACCGTCCGGACCGGTCACTTTGACACTCTTTGGGGGATGCCAATGTCCAGCAGTGAACGTCTTTCGGCTGATATGATGATGATGATTTATTTATTTATGTAGGTACTATCGACAAAATGGAATCCTGACCCAGCATGGAACCTTGTTACAATAGGGAACATTACGCAAAACTCTTCGTAGGTGGCGACACAAGCAGCGTTGACATTGTATCTCGTTCGCACTTGCGGTATTGTCTATGCAAGCATCCTTGTCACTCATTTGACACTCAATTTTGCATGTGTGTATGAATCCCTATATTTCTATACTGGTTTACTATTAGTGTTAGTGCTGCCTCTGGCGGCAGAACATTGCAGTAATGTTCCCTATTACCTAACTGACGTATTAACGTCATATCGCTGCCCCAATATTATAGGGTTCTATGTTGCATTGTCGGGGTACTTCAATTTAGACCTAGTGTCACTCTGACAAACTTCAAATTTCAAGTTGATAAAAGTGCAACATAGAAATAGAACCCTATAATATTGGGGCAGCGATATGATCGTGCGTAAATAGTTCGTTAATAGGGAACATTACTGCAATGTTCTGCCGCCAGAGTGCAGCACTATCACAATTAGTAAACAGTTTTTTGACAACTTTGACAAGTCCTCCAAAGCTCTGGATCACAAAGGGAAGAGAATATTTCAATAAATAAAATGCATCAGTGCCGCGTAATTGGATGCAAGAATGAAGGGCAACATTCATTTCCAAAGGAAACGATGATACGAAAACTATGGGAAGCGGCAATACGTCGTATAGCAAAAAAAAGCCCTCATCCACCTTTGAATGGCTATAGGATGCCATTTTAATATCACAGTACAGGTATTTTACACACGAAGGATAATAAAACTATTGTAGTTTAACGCGTTTTCATCAATTATTTGTTATTGTTTGCTAGGTTAATAAATATGACTTTGTACGTCATGGCGGTTTGTTTACGGGTTGTGTTAGTGTCGCCCCCTACGCAGAGCTTTGCGTTATGTTCCCTATTGTAACAAGGTTATGGTGGGTCAGTGATTCTAATCTTTGCGGTCATTAAATAAATAATAAATAATGAAATAAAATAATAGGTAACCTTCCAGGTTTTTAATAGTGGCTTTATGTGTAACACAGTAACTATGTAAACATAATTGTATTAAATAAATCAAAAAAAATATATATATATTAGGTCCTTACCTATGAAATTGGCGGTTTTTTCACAGATATTATTTTGTACGTAATTTATTCATTTCTATTGCAACTTTCAAATTATTTTTTAATTTCATTATTAGACTATGTAACAAAGGTTTTAAATACAAAAAATAGGTTTGAATTTTTTATTTAGTGTTTCAAATTAAAGCTTGAAAACCGCCCTTTTCATGTGCTGCCGGTTAAAGTGTTTCAATTACGTATAGTTTTATGATGCGAACTATTTTTAAGGAATGAAGATATGTGTAAAGTAGCTTAAAAGTTTTCTATATTCCTACCAAAATTTAGTTTGCTTTGAATTTGACATTGCTGAATAATCCGCAAAATTCAATGTATGAAAATCACAGTTTTCATAAAATTCTCCATACACACCGCCAATTTCATAGGTAAGGACCTAATATTTGAATTATTATGGACGCTCTAACGGCTTTAGGAATAGAGTTGTCATCAGATATTTTTGCGGCCTTTGATCCATCGTATATTGATAAATAAATAAATAAAATAAAATGCGGTGACTGTACCTATTTGTGACATGTTCGAATAGGCATTTGTTTTGTTTGTGACATATGTGACAATTTTACAAATCAAAACTGGCAATACTGAGACGGTCGACCAATAACGACAGGTCATTTGGCCTCTGTTGCCCAAAAGCAACTCTGTTGCTGTTGTTGTGTGTTGTTGTTGACTCGTAAAAATTGTAAATTGTAGCTTCGTAAAACGGGCCACGGGCCACCGTTCGGTTTAACTACAGTCACTTGCAAAAATATATATCGATTTAATCCTCTCATAATTATGTACCTTAATGCGCTGACATAAGAGCGATGGGAGATATTTGAGTTTTGAGTAAGTTGTGTGCATATTTTTACACTTGACTGTACATCGGCGACATAAAAGAGGGTCTTTTCTTTACGTAAGTTTTTTACCTACTAGAACATCGTATTATACTTCTTAAGGAAATAAATTATTCTATCCTAAGTGGTCCTAAGGCTGTGGGCCTTTCAAGAAAATACAAAGAGGTCACTACTAGTAGCGGCGCCGATTGAAAGATAGAAAGAAGACATTTATTTACTACACAAAATACACACAGAGACAAAGGGAGTAGGCATACATTACAATTTAACACATATTGTGTGTGTCTTCGCGGCAGTAAATAGGTCGCTGTCTCAGCATTATGCCGAGGTGTCAGACAGACACCTACAGCGCTGATTTTCAGACAGCACCGTACGTGACCCACGGAACGCAACACAACATAAGACCATTGATAAACACATAATTATTGTATACACATAATAAATAATAAATGTAATAAATTTGTAAAATATGTACCAGTAGCCAAATGGGATAGAAAGAAAAACACAAAGCACAAAACGCGACACGGTTGGGATAGGAAAGTGCTGGATGGGTTAGGATTGGGTTTGGGATTTCTGGAGCGTCAACAAATAGCCCTTAAGCTGACGCTTAAAGGTATACTTGCTAGACGCTCCTTGAATAGGTGGAGGGAGATCATTCCAACACTTGGACGCCGCGAACCTAAAACTACCTCGAAACGCCGTGGTCCGATGCATTGGCACCAGAATCATCGCCTTACACCTACGCGCACTCTTACAGATACGCTACATCTGTAACTATCTTCGTAGCTCAATGGTGACAGCAATGTACTCGGCAATACAGAGGTCGCAAGTTCGAGTCTTGCTCTGGGCAAGACGATGATGGTTTATTTTTCCATTATATTCGTTATCTGTGTCATATCGTTTAACATCGTATTCATTGTAAGTATTTACTAATTAAAAGCGTTTTGCGCTATTGTGGCATCATCATCATCATATCAGCCGAAAGACGTCCACTGCTGGACATAGGCCTCCCCAAAAGAGTGCCAGTTGTGGCATAATGTCCATCCAAATATGTTTTTGTGTCTGCACGGCCAGCACAAGATGGCGCGCGAGCTCTCTTGCACTATCCTCCCTCTCTTATTAGAAAACTTAGTAAGAGGCGGATAGTGCGAGAGAGTTTGAGAGAGCTCACGCGCGGTCTTGTAATAGCCGTGCTGGATACTCCTAGTTCACGATAAATTCACAAAACAGCCCTCAGGTCCCAGGTTATTCCCGGTTGTGGCCTAAAGGAGCCCGGGGTCCGCTTTGACACCTAAGCCCAAGATTTGGCACAGACACAGACTGCCATCGGACCTGCCAACCCAGAGGGAAAACTAGACCTTATTGGGATTATACCATCTTAATAAGACGACCGCTTTAACCTAGTTGGTAGTGGCCCTGCCTACGAAGCAAGAGCTCCTGGGTTCGAATCCCGGTAAGGGCATTTATTTGTATGGTGGGCACGAATATTTGTCCCTGAGTCATGAATGTTTTCTTTGTATTTAAGTATTAATTTCTCTATATAAGTATGTATATCGTCGTCTAGTACCCATAGTTCAAGGTTTGCTTAGTTTTTTTTTTTATACTACGACGGTGGCAAACAAGCTTACTGCCTGCCTGATGTTAAGCTGGTACCGTCGCCTATGGACACTTGTAACTCCAGAAGAATCACAAGCGCGTTACCCTTTATTCACTTGAGGCTTCGCTGTGTTGGCAGATAGAGACGTGCAGGTCCCTCACTCCCAACACAGCGCATCCTAGGGAGCTCTGGCGACCTTACTCGCCACCAGGAACACAAAACCACATACTTCATAGCATGCAATAATATAGCAACACTACTAAGCAGTGGTGCTATATATGGCTGCGGTCTTCTGTAAGGTTGAGGTACTTCCCCAGTTGGGCTGCTCCACATACGCGAGAGCGAGATGACATTCCGCTGTGCCCTACCTCTCCTCAGCTTAGTTTGGGACTAGGTTGATTTTTGTAAGATTGTCCGAAAAAAATACATATCTACTCGTATATACCTTGCTAAATAACACATGTCTACTTTTCAGTTAATCACATGGTGTATGAAACATTTATTAGAAGACACAAAGGGGAACATGAAGAATAACCGAAGTACGAGGAGATACAGGAGCCCGAGATATCATGAGACAACGGATCTGAGCCGAATGGAATGGAATGACCCTTATTACAATAATGACGTTGACTACAGATGCGATAGCGATAGCGGCAATGTGGTGTATAATAATGACGTTGACTACAGATGCTATAGCGATAGCGGCAATGTGGTGTATCATGAGACAACGGATCTGAACCGAATGGAATGGGATGACCCTTATTACAATAATGACGTTGACTACAGATGCGACAGCGATAGCGGCAATGTAGTGCATAACATTGGAGGTGAAATATTTATATATAGCATAGGTCTTCGGTTCAACAGTAAAGGCAAATATTTGCGTGATGAACATGAACAATTGTTTCTCAGTCTTGGATGTTATCTATGTGTTCACGAGTTCACTAGCGCCACTGATAAATACATTCATACATATAATCACGCCTCTTTCCCAGAGGGGTAGGCAGAGATCACGGATCTCCATTTGCTACGATCCTGACAAACCACTTTCGCTTCACTCACTTTCATTAACATTTCTCATACATGCTCGTCGGTTTAGGTTTTGACCTGTAAATAATTGAGAGTATTTAAATTCGACGATAGATATTTGAAAAAAGCGGCCAAGTGCGAGTCGGACTCGCACATGAAGGGTACCGTTAAATATGCGGTTTACGATTTATGACGTATTAAAAAAAAAACTACTTACTAGATCTCGTTCAAACCAATTTTCGGTGGAAGTTTGCATGGTAATGTACATCATATATATTTTTAAGTTTTATCATTCTCTTATTTTAGAAATTACAGGGGGGGGGGGGACACGTTTTACCACTTTGGAAGTGTATCTCGCGCAATCTATTCAGTTTAGAAAAAAATGATGTTAAAAACCTCGATATCATTTTTCAAGACCTATCCATAGACACGTATGGTTTTGATGAAAAAATATGTTTTTGTGTTAAGTTCTAAGTATGGGGAACCCCAAATTTATTTTCTATTTTTGTGTGAAAATCTTAAAGCGGTTTACAGAATACATCTACTTACCAAGTTTCAACAGCTCTTATAGTTTCGTAAAATAGTGGATGTGACATACGGACGGACAGACAGACAGACATGACGAATCTATAAGGGTTCCGTTTTTTGCCATTTGGCTACGGAACCCTAAAAAGTAGGCCGCTACACACTGTATTTTGTATTTAAGTGGGTAATTCTCATAGTAGTTTATGCTACTGGTACATAATGAAAGGCCTTAAAATAAATTCAAATTCAAAATTCAAATTCAAATATTTATTCGTGACAATAAAAAAAATAACACATACAAAAGAAATACTACTAATACTATACACATTTTGTCACGAAATGGACCTTGCTCAGCATGTTGCTAGCTTTGCAGCCAGCGCTGGTCTTCCGCAGGGTCCATTCGGTGAGAGCACGGTGGGCAACAACAACAGTTACACTCGCAATAGCTTTAAAAAAAATATATTTATATATATATAAATAAACTATTAATAACTAAAATACACACTTAATAATAAAAATACACAAAAAGGAAAGAATGAACAATTTTGAAAAAACTAAGAGCTAAAAGTTGCATCCCACAAACCACTACGTGTGTGTGGGCCTTTACGGTAACAGTGAACGCAGCCCATACACAACCGTTACTACTAGCGCCAGCGGGATTACAACGTAACAGAACATAAAACAAACAAAACAAAACCCTAAACGTCAAATATAACCATGGAAAAAGCTTACACGAGTAGTTAAATTATTACCTATGACTAAAAAGCACAATACATATTAGAATTAATTTTAATTATGGTGACCTACAAACGTACGAGTATGGCAATACATGGAATTGAATATGGAGCATAACCAACCGGTGAGAAAGTGTTAAATGCAACTAGTTTCAAATACGAGTGTGGTTTTATGAAACGAGCGTCAGCGAGTTTCATAATGGATCACACGAGTGTTGTCGCGAACGCCCTCTCGTTATATAGGAATATAACTGGTACAGATACCTACAGGTAGACTGCGCAAAGTTAGAGGGCGCCGCGGAAGGTTCATATTTGAACATATGAAGGATAATTTGAATCCTACCTTAATCATCCAACGCAGTCCACGGATATCTGCTTCGCTTTTCTACACGATGACGCTCGAGGCACACGCACGGTGACGCTCGCATCTTCCATATGTGTTTATAAAGATAACCATGACACACCTGTCACGTAGGCCTAAGAAATTTTAAGACCTAATGTACAGTTGCATACACTACTTTATCTAAACACATATCGTAAGTAGGTAATCTAAAGATGGGTTCAGAGGCCGTAGGAAAATGACCTGCATTGCTGCGAGTGCTACCTGTAAATTATCTTTGAAAAAAAAAAAGTAAAAAAAAAAAAAGTTGTTTACTACAAAGTAAAAAAGTTACCAAAAGTAAAAAAGTGCAAAAAAAGTAAAAAAGTAAAAAAAAAGTTAAAATGTAAAAAAAAAAACTAAAAAAAGTTAAAAGTAAAAAAACCTGGGCGGAGCTAGCATGGGGTTCGGCTACTACTGAGCCAATAATGCGAGCCGCAACCAGGGTTAATAAGCGACTTACTAATCGAAAGTGTATGGGAGCCAGCGAGGAAGGCGTTTTTTGACATTCGCATCGTAAATGCCGACGCCGCTTCGTATGGCTTACTCACATGGCCCACAATCGCACAAAACCACGCTCGCGAAAAACATCGCAAATACGACCTGGCTGCAGAAGATCTTCGAGCCTCATTTACTCCCCTTGTGGTCTCCTGTGATGGCATCGTCGGAATGGAATATGAATCCTTTATAAAGAAAACATCTCTAAAGCTATGTGAAAAATGGTCCAAACCATACTCACAAATAATAAGCTGGATCAAAGTCAAAATACAAATATCTATCATCAGAGCGGTCTCTATGAGAATTAGAGGAACGAGAAGAAGAATAGGAAGATTTGGATGCGAAGACGGCTGTGGAATACCCACCATTTATTTATTTTTATTTATTTATTTATTTATTGAACCATAAAAATGTACAACATGACAGTATTAACCAAAACGTTACGGCGATTCAACTTAACCTAAATTACTAAACAAAATCAAGTACCTACTAACTAGAAACTAAAACTAAAAACAATCCATGCGTCTCTCTAACACCCTCTTACATTCAGTCATCAGTCGCGACATCCCTGTTACAAACACATCACACTGCGGTGATGCTGCGAGCACGGAGTTGAGGAGAGCAGTCGCGCGAGGTATGGGCGAGTTTCGATACAGGTTCGTCCGCGAGGTCGCAATCGCCAAGAGAGGCACTCCAAGGCGCTTGTTCCGATAATCGTTCGGCACATTGAATTTGAGCATCTTTTCCACCAGATTAATGCTGTCAATTTTACTTGTTATGACATTTAAAATGAAACTGAGTAAACTTAGGTTTCGTCGCATTTCTAAGGAATCATACCCCAGGTGACCCTGTAGAAAGCGTGTGGGGTATAAGAATGGATAGAAGAATTGTTTCTTTTTATAGAGATGTCTTAAAAATCTTTTTTGGACTTGTTCCAACATGAGAGTGTATTTGCCTTCATGTGGACTCCAGACTACTGTGTTGGTTTCAAGGATGCTTCTTACTAGTGCCGTGTAAAGGACGCGCGTTGCTGCAATAGAGAGCGGGGCAGCGTTACGCAGCACAAATCCCAGCCTCTGGTATGCGGATTTTGTGACATTTCGAACATGAGTCCGAAATGTGAGACTAGTGTCGAAGGTGACTCCGAGATCACGGACCTCGTTAACACGAACCATCGTCTCTCCGGCTATGCGATAGTCGTAGTGGACGGGCGACGGAGAGCGCGAAAACGTCATGATCTCGCATTTACCTTTGTTAAAAAGTAATTGGTTTTCTTCACTCCACCTGTTCACCGCATCGATGTCCCTTTGTAAGGCTTGGTTGTCCAGTATGGACCTGATGGGCATGACGAGTTTTACATCGTCGGCGAACAGAAGAGGAGTGGCGTTGTCAACTACCTCAGGGAGATCGTTAATAAGGGCTAAGAAGAGAAAGGGTCCTAAATTAGATCCCTGACTGATACCGGAACGTGTATTGTATGGTTTGGATAGGTATGGCCCATACTTTACAAACTGTTTCCTGTCCTTGAGGTAGTTGGCGAACAGATTTAAAAGGCGTGGAACGAATCCCAATTTACCAAGTTTTTGCAGCAAGACGTCGTTATCGACTCGGTCAAATGCCTTTTGAAAGTCGAGGTATACAATGTCTACCTGGTTGCGAGCATCCATTTCTCTCGAAATAACATCAACCAGCTCAACCAAATTAGTGGCTACCGATCTTTTGGGCAGAAATGCATGTTGGGAGCTGGTAAGGTGAGGTAAACATTGTGGTAGCAAGTACTCATGTAAGACCATCTCGAACACCTTGGCTAGTGCAGATAGAATCGCAATCGGTCGATAATTCTCTATTTTCAATTTAGAACCTTTTTTAGGAATCGGTGTTACGCGGGATATTTTCCATATAAGAGGATAATCACCTGTAGAAAGTATTAAATTGAAAATAAAGGCAATCGGGGCAATCAGGTGATCTATGCACCCTTTAATAACAAACGCTGGAATGTCGTCAGGGCCCGCCGAGGTGCCTGATTTAAGCCGTTTGACCGCGCGACGCACCGCGTCACGACCGATTGTCCGGATGTCGACAAGTCTATCTCCAGCAACAGCTTCTGAGCTGGCCTTTTCGGGGTCGAGACTCGGCAGGTCAGGTAAGAAAACGGACTCAAAATGAATAGCAAACGCAGAGGCAGCCTCGGCTCCGCGGTATTCAGACTCGCCGAGTGTGACAACGGGTTCAACTACTCCTCGACATCGCAAGCTATTTACAAATTGCCAGAATAGAGACGGATCTGTGGTAAGGTTGCGAGAAACTTTACTGACATAGTTGTCGTGGGCTGTTTTAATATTTTCTTTGATTTTAGTGCGCATAATTTGAAACTGTTTATAGACGTCTTCATTCTTAGTCCGTTTCCATACCTTGTGTAAACGAGCTTTAGATGTTATGTCACGTATAATCGCTTTCGTGTAGTGCACAGGATACGTGCGACTACACGTCGGCTTGCGTATTTTTTTGGGTATGCAGTCGTCGAAAAATGTATATAGTATCTCATTAAATTTAGAAATGGCCTCATCGACAGTTTTAAGTTTAACGATATCATTCCACTCATGGTCCCTAATAAGACAGTATAATCTGTTAAAGTCAGCTTTTGGGAAATTCCAATCTCTTACGTTGTCAATATTAGATGGGTCTGCTAAGGTCACCTTGGTAGAAAGGTCGTAATGGGCACGGACAAGAAGCGGCGGGTGGTGAGGGTCGATGTTCACGAGCTCCTCTATAGAACACTAGATTCCTCTTCTTTTTTATGATATTGTATGAGTTAATATTGTATTATTTAACGCAGTAAAAATAGATAATAAATAAATATGTCCATCAAAAAAAAAAAAAAAAACTTGAAAGTGAAAAAAATAAAAAAATATTAAAAAAACAGTAAAAGTAAAACTAATGTGAAAAAAGTAAAAAAAATGTAAAAAAGTGCAAAAAAAAGTTCAAAAAAAGTGAAAATAGTAAAAAAGTGAAAAAGGTAAAAAAAAGTAAAAAAAAAAGGAAAAAAGTGCAAAATAGTCACAAAAATATAAAAAAGTGCAAGAAAGTTCAAAAAAAGTAAAAAAAAAGTGAAAATAGTAAAAAAGTGAAAAAGGTAAAAAAAAAGTAAAAAAAAAAAAAAAAAAGTTTAAAAAAGTTAAAAAGAAAAAAAAAGTAAAAAAAAATGTTTAAAAAGTAAAATTAAAAAAACAATAAATTGACGTTTCGTATCGAAATAGGTAACTGTTTTAATATCTATAGATACTAGAATAGATAGACACCCACTTGAGTTTTGACAGCTGTTCCAAATTTAAACTCGTAACGATACAAAAATCTGTACTGTAATAACATTACAGTACAGATTTTATCTACTACCACAGACATGAAAGTTGTCATCGTAAAATTGGTTGTAATAATGCTGGTCATTACCATATTGTCCTTGTCATTACCGACGGTTTCTGAATTCATTTTAGAGCACTAATGATATGTGCGTAGATAAAATAGTTTATCTATCCAAATATCATAAACCCTCCATGATTATGACCATCATAAAAATAGACTGTTTTGTTAGAACAAATTTCTTATCTGTGTATTTGTTATCATTGCTAAATAATAACATCGATTTCGATAATATTATTTCATTCAAATTTCGAACGTCTCAAAAACAAAGAAATATGATTTAACCTCTATTCTAATATCAGTCGAGATGACGTTTAGTTCGAAATGAATTGTCAATTTGCATACAAATTTGACAAATGTCGCACGTAAGTAAGATATCGAACGATATGACAGTTAGGTCCGACTCTAGTTTGTCTCTGAATTAAAAAAGAACTATGACAGCTGCCAGAAAACAACGCCGCGATGCCGGTCATAATATGCGGCTCCTGAATGCATCATGGAGGCTTATAATATGTGGATAGATAAAGTAGTGTATGTAACTATACATAATCAGGCATTAAATACGAGTGTGGGTTTATGAAACGAGCCGAAGGCGAGTTTCATAATAACATCATACGAGTATCTTAATTTACAGTTACAATTCACATCAACTACTATTATCTACACCCATATCATAAATCCTCTAGAATGTGTTCGGAAACCATATAACAAAGTGTGCTAACAAAGTTTATGGATTTATATCTGAAATAAATGATTACAATTACAATTACAATATAAAACGACCACCATAATTGCAACCAGTAACGTAACATCAGCGTTTAATCTGACTTGTGCACAAATCACGCGAGGTTTTTTCGGCTAGTTATTGACCCCCCCTCCCCCTTGGTGATATTTGGTGAGGTTCTTGGCTAATCCCCCCCCCCCCCCCCCCCTCCCCCACATAACCTCACGTGTATTTTTGAGAAAAAGTTTGCCAAGAAAAAGTATCTACTCGTGTGGTAGATATTTTTTTTTAGTTTCGTTCTCTGTAGAAAAATACACGTGAGGTATCCTTATACCCCCCCCCCCCCCCCTATCGAACCTCGCGTGATTTGTGCACAAGCCCTGTGTCAGTGTTATTATAATGTATGAAAAATCATAATAGCATCGACAATCGATGTTATTATGGAAATCAGGTCTGGTGTTGGGGTCGTGCAGCATGATCTAGTTGGTCATGATTTGAAATCTAGTCGGCCATGGCGGTGCTATGGCGGTTATTCTAATGTTTTCCGAACACATCATTGAGGATTTATAACATGTGGGTAGAACACTCGTGTTTAATGCCCCTCATTATGTACAGTCACATAAACTAATAGTATGTAACTGTACATAATTAGGCATTAAAACACTCGTGTGATGTTATTATGAAACGAGCTGAAGGCGAGTGTTTGATGCCCCTTATTATGTACAGTCACATAAACTACTACTATCATCTTGAATAAAATACAGTTTAATGCGTTCGATAAAATAAGTTACGCGATTGATTGCAGTATTTATCTATTGAGTCAATGTTATTATGCATTCTTATCACTTAAAGACGACATTGTGACATTGACAAACTTTGATAGGTATGTAAAATAGCCGTTGATCCCCCAACTAGTCGTAGAATAAAAAAATACTCTGAATTTTCAGGTGACAGTTGGAGAGATACTGGCCAAGGTGACACGAGAGGTGACAACTGTCATAGCCGTGACACTGGCGGTTGTTGTGACAACGATAACAGTGGTAGGGGGTGCGACAGCGGAGGGGGTGACACTGGTGGTGACAACTGTGATAGCGGTGACACGGGCGGTTGTTGTGACAACGATAACAGTGGCAGGGGGTGCGACAGCGGAGGGGGTGACACTGGTGGTGACAACTGTGATAGCGGTGACACGGGTGGTTGTTGTGATACCGATAACAGTGGTAGGGGGTGCGACAGCGGAGGGGGTGACACTGGTGGTGACAACTGTGATAGCGGTGACACGGGCGGTTGTTGTGACAACGATAACAGTGGCGGAGGGTGTGACAGTGGAGGGGGCGACACTGGGGGATGTGACAGTGGAGGGGGCGATACTGGGGGATGTGACAGTGGTGGTGGCGGATGTGATGACTGATTTTTTTCATAAACATTATTGTCAAATCAAATCAAATCGAAAAAATCTAAATCAAGTACTTGTTAAAGTTTCTATGATGATATGATTTTAATGATGCTTTAGGTCGCCCGGCTTTTCCAAAAAAAATTAGCAGAAGTATTAATTGTGTTTTAATTTTATTGAACGAGCGAGCGAAGCGAACGAAGTTGTTCGTTTCAGCTTGGGGTATAAATTATTTCGTATGTCTGGATGTCCAGCTGTTCTTCTGTAAAGGTCGCATTTCTTAACCGATTCTCGTCAAATTTTGTGAGCCAGTTATATAATTTTTTAGGTATATTAAATTAATTGATGAGTGGATTGAGTGATATGGCTTTGGTGGTTTTTGAAATGTACACAAAAATATGATGCACGATTTAGAATAATTATAATGATATTCTATAATCGATTACAAATTAGCCACAAGGGCTCTTTTACAAGTCAAAGTTCATAGATACTATTCACTATGAATATGTCTGTAATTAAGGTACTTACTATATTTGGTACTTACTACTTAGATACTTCATGGTAGTATAGTTTTAAAATATTCTGACACCAGTGGTTAGATTGGACTGACAATACAGTACATAGTGTACGTAATAGTTTTACTTATATTTGTACATACTTGACAGTGTTAACAACTGTCTATTTCTAATATTGCTGTTATATAGTACCTATCCCACCAAAACATAAATGTAAATAATTGACTTTCAAAATAAAGTTTTAACCGACTTCAAATCAGTAGCCAAACTAGATTTTGGTGACAACGGGACCAATCTGGAAGTATATGCTTTCAAATAAAGAAATAATTTTTCAAATCGGTTCATAAATTACGGAGTTATCGCGTAACACACACATAAAAAAAAAACTTACAGACGAATTGAGAACCTCCTCCTTTTTTAAAGTCTGTTAAAAAGGAGAGCCAAGTTCAATACAAAAATTATGCTTGGCTGTGGGCTTCGCCGCAAAAAGAATGGAGATCTACATCAGTCATTTTATAAAGTTATTCAACATAAAAGTATTTTTTTTTTAATTCTGATAAAAACTGGCCAAGTCAAATCTAATCTACTTTAATATCTCACATTTTTAAATAACAGCAATTGTTATAGGAATCTAATAAAGCAAAGACATGCAGTTAGCAATACGATACCACAGAACACCTGTTTCCATGCCCAAATCATGCGATGGGTGCGGTAACGATGACTTCAATGTGGACCACGCACTCTGCTGCAAAACTGGTGGCCTAATAACTCGTCGTCACAATAAAATCAGAGACCTGTTTTGTGAACTATGCCAAAACGCTTGGGGAAATGTTACCAAAGAACCGATCTTAACTGAAGGAAACTGTGGACTTCGTGAAGACCTCAGCTGCCGCGGCGTTTGGAATGCACAAAGGGAGGCGTTATTCGATATCCATGTCGTAGACACCGACGCTCCCTCTTACATCTCTCGCCCGGTAGCTTCCATTTTAAAATCCGCAGAAGAAGAGAAAAAAACGTAAATACAGTAGCGCCTGCGAGAAACAACATCTTATCTTATCTTATCTAGATGAGGGCCCTTTCGGATGCACTTCGACCCAGTGGGATCTTTTGTGCATTTGCCCTCTCCTTTATACCTGCTCCCAGGCTTGCTCCATCATTTCCACAAAGCGGATGATGCAGTTCGCCGGGAGCACCTTGAATTCCTTTGGTTGCGGGTAACCGTTACCAAAGTAGTTCATTCTTTGTCTGGCAAGGGCATGACATTCACACAATAAGTGTTCCATAGTCTCATCCTCCTCGCCACAGTCTAAACTATCAGATAGTCCCATCTTGGCCAAGAGATCCTTGATCCCGAAGTGACCTGTGAACACCCCAGATATGATTCTGAGTTGCTTCCTACTGGATTTCCAGAGTTTTCTGGTCCAGCCCGAGTCCACTCCTTCTATGAAGAGCTTAGAGTGCCTTAAGCCAGCCTCATTCCTCCACTCGTGTTGGTGTTTGGTTTTGGCGTAGGTAGGCTTTAAAGGCCGATATTATGGTCCCCTGCGAGAGTCCCACAAATGGTTCTGGACCTACAAAGTGATTTGTGAGTTTGCGAGAAACAACATGCAACACCCCTCTCGTCATATCAGTTGACGGAGTCTTCGCCCCACAAATGTCCATCTTTATTAAACATCTTGGTGAAGCTATTGCTGACCGCTGGAAGTGCTGGAACCGACCCCTATCGATAATAATGGGCTGGTTAAGGTCAAAAATTATAATATCAATAATCCGAGCCACAAGCATGTGCATTCGCGGGACCCGGCACAATTTCAGATCAGTAAAGCATTTTTCGGCCTCAACGACGGGGCAGCTCTTCCCAACATCACCCCCTAACCCCTCTCTACTCTATACATACAACCATCCGTTCTTTTTTTAAATTTTTTATTTATATCTGTTGTAAATATTTGTTTATTTGCTTTTCATAAATAAAGATAATATGCGAAATATAGAGACATACCGTTTAATACTTGTTCATAATGTTGTTTTGTTCCTATAAATATATATTTGGATTTTGCATAGAACTTGGCACCCATTTAGATCTCCATTCTTTTTGCGGCGAAGCCCACAGCCGAGCTTAATTTTTGTATTGAACTTGGCTCTCCTTTTTTACATTTATGTTTTTGGTGGGATATCATTACTTTTTGTAAAGAAAACTGGGCAGGTATTGAGATTTACTTCTGGTCTGTGTATAATTATGTGGTGCCGCGCGCCGCCGACGACACACCGTTGGCCAGTTGTTTAGCGCGTATTACAAGTTTTTTGTATGGGGACACCACTTATTTTTTGACTAACCTTAATTTTTATATTTCTGTTATATAGCAAATATAATGAAAATATATGATTATGAATACATATATTGGGATAGTTTCAAATATCTGCTTGTAACGGTTTCAACGCTACAATTATAAAAAAAAATATGGGGACCGTCCCTTATTTTTTTACTTTTTTATTTTTAGTCTTTTTCCTACGCTTACATACAATTACCGAGCTGGATTCCAAATTTCATCCTGTTAGGTCATCTGGAAGTAGGTTAGGATTAGGTACTATATGTCAGTCAGTAAGTGCTATTAACGACTTTTGACCTTCATATCTTTCGAACCGTTTGATGTGTTTACGTTAAAGAGGTTTTGAGTTATAGAAGGGTCAAAAGTGGCACCAAGTGGTTCGTGTAATATTACACTCGGCGCTGGCTAGCCAGTTCCTTTGTTTGAAATTGGCTTGACACGATGCCGCGTGTCTAGATATGTACCTATGCCGTCTTCAATTACTGTAGATACACTATGCATGTTAAAATAAATGTATGAAAACTTGACAAGAAAACTAACGTACAACAGTCCGTGGGCATTTGGATAAGAATTTGGGGTCTATGTGGGTGGATGTAAGACGAGGTAGGCCAAGGAAAAGGTGTCTGGACTCTGTGAGAGACGGATATGAAGAGAAAAGAAAGTGATGAGATGACGGCAGAAGTATGAAAGAAAAAGACATGCTGTGCCGACTCCAAGTAAATGGGATAAGGGCAAGGAAATTATGAGTTCGTCTCAGTTACGAGTATTGTTGGAGATACGTGAAAGAGTATGGTGTACGTTAGTTAAGTACTTTATTTATTTTAGAGATTCAACATCTGTCTACTAATAAAATCATAATCTAGCCTCTATAAAGAGCAACGCACGTAATTATTAAACAACTAAATTAATTCGTATTCTTTTTTAATGAAAATTTGCATAGCAAATGATATTTTTCATAGCAACACACATCGCGAGATGATTGTTTGATTTTAATTTCCCTTACACAAACTCACTCAGTTCATGATATTGTTTTATGGCTATAAACACAGGTAAGTTTAGGTTCGTTCCTTACCTTACGTCCCTCAGAGCAGAAAGTAGTAGCCCCGCGAAAGCGGTGGTGGGCCACTTTTGCCTAGTATGATACACATGTTTAGACAGCACAGAAAAAATGTTTTTACCAGTGATAGGTTCCTTCGTTGCCTTGTGTCCTTCAGAGTGGAAAGTAGGAGCGAATAAGATATTGAAATTAGATTTACCATCGGCCATTATTATATGACAATTATAAGTAAACTTCATGTTTAAATAGGTATGATTCAGTCATCAATGACTTATAGTAACGTATAAAAATAGAGGTAACAATATAAAATTGGAGGTATTTTTTTATGTAATTTTATAATTATTTTATGATTATGATTTTGACATATAATATGAATTATTCTGAATAAATATGATTATGAATACAGATGATTTTTCACATTTTCATTTAAATATGTGTTTTATTTATCTGGTACTTATCGAATAAATTATCGGAAACACGACATTGCCGTACTTTCTACGGGTACAATTTCAAATGAACAGAACTCTACGTTCGAGCAAACTCAGAATATAAAAATAAATACTTACATAGGTACCTACTTAGAATTAATACATTTCTATGTTTTTTTCATGTAGGTACCTAACAAGCTTACTTACAGAAAAAACGTTTCACTCAGTGCGCATTTGCGCAATGATATGCCGTACATTACAATACATTTTGCAATACAACTTGGGTAAGGCGCTTAGAATAAAGTTGTAAGACCTCGTAATGATGATAAAAGAGCCGATTTGAGACTGAAGCATACTGGTATGCCAAAAAAAGTTACGGTATTTTTATTAAAAAACATTACTTAAAGTATTAATTCATATTAATGATTACATTTTAACATAATCTATGAAAGATCTATTATTGACATGTAATCAAAGAACACTATAGGGTCGTTTAGCCGGTAACGCGACCACCTGAAGGACATGGTTTTTTCAATTGAAGATAACATAAATTCTACGGAGGATCGACTTAAGACTCATCGAATTGACTATCGTGTTCAGTAATCGAATAGTCTTTGATTACTAGCAAGACATTCGAATATAGCATAGCTCTTCAGTGATAGGCTTAAAGAGTATGGACTGAGTCACTTAAGTCGAATTACTTTGTGTTAGCAGGAATTTCTACCATGTAAAGCTTCGTTTCATGTTACCAATTTAAACCGTGTGTCGATAATATAAGATTCAAAATTGAATAGATAAGTTGCACGGGAGGAATCCGAAGTTTTAACCACAATATTGTGCGTATGTATGATTCATTGTATCGCCAAGCCAATTCAACAACAGACGTCATGTTTAATTTTAATGAAGTTGTGCTAAAAACACGTTTGAAAACGAAGTTGCAGTGACCGTATTACACTCGTACTCGTAGTTGCAATGGAGGACTTTGGACCCCCCTGGTTTATTTGGGTTATTATGGCATTCGCAGTGTCGGTGGGACTTATAATGGTAAGTTGATTTTATTGATGACGTGTTTTAAATGTGTCGCTTAACTTCAAATTCAGATAAATCCACTCTAACCACTTCCGAGATAAATGAAATAAAGTGATAATTACGTTAACGTGGTGATGTGAAAGGCAGTATTTCTTTTATTATGGCTAAACCATTAAATAAAGCCATCCTGTTCGGCAAATTCAGCATTAAAACCATCCATTCTTTACAAAAAATCAAATTTAGATTGGATTCACCTTCATTTGATATAATCGATTGTAATTTATCTATCTTTGAAAAAACTCAGTGTGGATTTGTATAATTTTGATTCAAAAGACCTGGATTTATCAAGATTTGAAAAAAATACGATTAGAAATTGTCAGCCATGTTGAACAAACTTCTATCGCTGATTGGCTTGGATAGTAATTTTGGAAAAAACGTGTAAAAACCTGATAGTAAAATTATTGTTTTTAGTTCTGCTTCACAATTTACCGCGCAAGAAATGCGTTATGTGGCGATGCACCCATGCACCCATTCACGAACATAAATGTGGTACATACTCACAGACACGAGACACGCAGTATCTCTGTGGACCCCGCCCCTAGTTACGGGAGTGTATCGGCTGTTCTACCTGCGAACATGACCCCTCATCACTCGGATTCACATGACCTTGTACCGTCTGCTGCTACTTATGGAAGTGAGTTGGATGCCCCACCTACCTATGATCAGATTTTTGGGGGTGATCCGAAAGGAAGCGGCGGTGGTGGTGTGAAAGTTGAAGTGAAAACGACGCCTGGCTGGAAGATTCATTAATATTCCGTATCACTTTAGACTCTCGTATACTTTAACTTATTTCAACTGGGCTCATGAATGCCCTTTGTTCTGGCTTACGAATAGACATTGTTTGCGAATACGTGCCAAAGTTTGCAAAAAATATGTTATCGCCACGTAAAATGTTCATTGAATAATGAACTCTATCTTCTTTTACAACAGATTCCAAATTAGCTACGAGATAAAATACTACACATAGCGCCTTATACCTGGCTCTCCGGGAGCGGGTTTTTTTATATTTTAGGCCATTTTGAATCTATTGAATAAGACGATAGAGTTCATTATACAATGAACATTTTATGTGGTGCCTTTTGTTGCAAAAATGGCACGCGTCCGCAAACAAAGCAGATAACACCATTGTAGGTCGATCACGTAACGCATTGTACGCGCGTCGGGTAGGTCTAAATGCCACTTTTTATATGGAAAATTTTATTGACAGTTAAATTGTACCGACGCGCGTTCGGAACGTTACGTGTTTATCCCCCTGGTTAACAAAGATACATTCATGAGCCCAGTTGAAATGAGTTAAAGTATAAGTACACAACATTTCTTAACAAAAAAATATTAAATTATTAAATATTTTGTTTCATATTAGTTTAATTAATGTGATTGAAAAACACGGTTCATCAGTCACTGTCCTCGTAGCTCAGTGGTGAGAGCACTGTACCGGCAATACAGAGGGCACAGGTTCGAGTCCTGTCTAGGGCTTCAGACGATGATGGTTTATTTTTACAAGCTTTATTATTAACTTGCACTGTTCGTATGTATGTAAATATGTAAGTATGTAAGTTGTCTGTCAAAATTTGCAATCCATTTTTCAGTTATTTCCCGTTATTCCATTGAACTGAAACTTTGCAAGCATATGTATATCGCATGACAATGCAATATTATGATGGCATGGAGCTGATCTGATGCTGGAGCTGGAAGGTGGCCATAGGAACTCCGCAATAAAACGACACAACTCCATCGAGTTTGGACTCGTTAGAATCACCTCAATGAGTAGTTGATGATGGTATGCAGAAAAGTACCAGTCGGCAATAAAAGCTTGTACCAAAAATGAAATTTTTGAAAGAAACTTTTCCATTATATTCGTTCTCTGTATCATATCGTTTGTAGGTACACACTTTATAAAACCTTACACCTAATACTTACATGGAACCTTTTTACAACTAGTGTGCTGTCATGCGGCGTCCTTTCACGGGTCTTACGCGATATTTATTTAGTTTAGGTACCTTTATTAGATAGATAGATAGTTATTTATTTCTTTTAGAAAATAACATATTATTTTACATCGAAAATAAGATGGATTCACTAAGAGATCGTCAATAGGTAAGTAACAACAGAAAATGTCACAAGTGAAAGTCAAAAAGAAAATAATTATGTCAATATCAATAGGTACAATTTATTTCTGACGTTTCGATGCAGGTTCGACCAGGAAACAGGAAATACTTAAGGCGCTATAGTATCATGGTCTTCTCTCCCTCTCGCTGAGCATAAGCGTGAGCGAGATGGAAGTGCGTATTTGGAAGCGCGGATATCATGTTTTTTTAATTTTAATTTTTTGTGCGTTTAAATAAATAAAAAGTTATCACTAAGTTCCCTCAAACATGATATTGCCGATTTTTTAGAACCAATGTTTATATGTTTAGCTATTGTGCATAATTTGCTACGAATGTTTTAAGTGAATTTTTATATGTTTTAGACCTATGTTCGTGATTTTTTTATATCGAGCGAAAATTGCTTAATCGTGTTTCAAATCACTGATTTCCCTGCAGAAAAGCCTCAAGATTACTATTCGTATTTTTTTGAAACCATATTATTATAAAAAGACGCATTATATTGTTTTAAAAACTATGTTCGCTTCACTTCGCTGAACCTATAGCGCCTTAAAAGTAAAGAAGTTTCTTGTTAGACCCGTGAAAATAATTATTTTCAAAAATACCTTGTGACGTTGGTACGTAGCAATATTTTTTATAAATGGTCAGTAAAAATAGTTGTTGGTGGACTGGATCCGAATTTGACTTACCTACAATACGTGCCGTATTGCACGTAGAACCGATTGCCGTTGGGGCGGAAAGGTTCTCGAGTGGCGACCACGTACCGGAAGGCGCGGCGTGGGTAGGCCCTCCACAAGGTGGACTGATGACCTTGCTAAAGGTCGCGGGAGTCCGCTGGATGCGGGTGGCGCAGGACCGGTCATTGTGGCACTCTTTGGGGGAGGCCTATGTTCAGCAGTGGACGTTTTTCGGCTGATATGATGATAAGCTATCTATTACTAAAATTTATTCAAAAACACTATAGGTATAACTTGGTAAACAGTGGCATGCACCACGAAAAAAAGTTGTAAATTTCGATGTAATAAATGAATAGAAGGAAAATGCTTGCGGCCAGTTGAATTTAGATCTTAATGGATCGACTTAAGGCTCATCAAATTGAGTGTCGTGTTCAGTAATCGAACAGTATTTGATTACTAGCAAGCCGTTCGAATATAGCTCTTCGGCGATTGACTTAAAGAGTACTGAGTCACCAAAGTCGAAGTGCAACAGCATGGCTGCTTTGTGTTAGCAGGAATGTCTACCACGTTCGTTAGCTTCGTTTAATGTTACCAATTTAAACCTTGTAGCGATGAAATAAGATTCAAAATTGAATGCATAAGTTGTAAGTACGTGGGGGAATCCGAAGTTAAACCACAATGTATTATATTGTGCGTATGTGTGATTCATTGTATCGCCAAGCCAATTCAACAACGGACGTGATGTTTAATTTTAATGCAGTTGTGCTAAAAACACGGTTGAGAACGAAGTTGCAGTGATCGTAATATAATTGCAATGGATGACTTTTCGGGACCCCCCTGGTTTATGTGGGTGCTTATTGCATTCGTGGCGACGGTGGGATTTGTAATCGTAAGTTGATTTTATTGGTGTTTTTGAATGGGTACAGTACATACATACCTAACTCTAAAGTGTAATTTTTTCGAAAGCATCTTTTTTCCGAACTTCATAATTTCGAAAACCATGTTCCGCTAAAGGAATTTTAGATTTTTCAGGATATAATACTAACCTACGAGTAACCTTACCTTTTTATACTTACATATACTGTAGGTATATTCCATTAAATCATCTGCGTTCCCGTTTTTATACTTACATATACTGTATATTCCATTAAATCATCTGCGTTCCCGTTTTTATACTTACATATACTGTATATTAAATTAAATCATCTGCGTTCCCGTTTTTAATCATAGGTAGGCGTGTGTAATGTAATGTCAGGTAGTTATGTACTTATCAAATTCTATTACTTAATCCATTATTGCGATCTTACGAGTAATCATTAGATAAACTCAATGACACTGGCAATTGGAATATTATTTTGTCAACCTTATCTAAGTATTAGGTCAGGTACAGGCAACGAATGCTCAAAAAAGGTATAGAGGGAAATGCTGGGAAGTTCCAAGTTGGAACACAATTTTTGACACTCGTTACTTTATTTGGACTAGTAATAAGATGAACATGAAATGGGCGAGGCCTACGCCCTAGAGGCGACTACACAAGCAAGGAAGAAGAGTAAAATTGAAACAAATAAGTAAATATTTATTTAAGATAATTTAATAACACTAAATGATACTGTAATCATACTAACTAGTAAAAAAAATATATAAATATACAACAAATAAATACCAATGTAATGAATACGGATATGAAAAATTAATACGATAAAAAATACGATAATGTAAAAGTTAAGAAAAAAAATAGCAATCAGTATGTTTACTTTAAATATACCTATGTAAACTATTATTCAATAACCCTAAAACTGAATACTCTTTTTATTGTTAAGATTAAATCAAAAATGGGTAAAATTTTTATCAAAAAAAACTATGTCAAATAAAATAATTATAAATGTGTAACTATAAACTGCATGTATACCTACATGCAGTTTATTTATAATAAATAATTATTGTAGAAATTAAATAGACCAAGTTATAGTAAGTACCTACATAGGAAAAAAAATTACATGTTTGTGTAAAAAAAATAAAATAAATATACGAATTACCTACTTGTTAAAACTACAATCGCATGAAGCAACTAGATTTGATGAAATTTATGTTTTTCTTAATTCAGGTTTATTTTGTTTATTTAAGTTTATTAGTTACGATAGGCTGTACCTACAGCTCGCGTAGATATTACGATCAATACAGTAGGAACTAGATGTAAGTAAATTGTGTATGTAGCAGAGAATAAAGGCTTTAAATAAATAAATAAATGAGATGAACATATCAAAAGTCCCCAAACATCTTTTTGTTTGACGTTTATCGCGGTGTCTTCGGTGAAATGTATATATATCAACAGACTGTCGAGTCGATCGCGACTTTGATGCTCTGCTACTTTCGTGCTTGAGTTTGATCAGAAATAGACGTCAAAGAAGGTAGTTGTTGTTTTCCAACTTTCAAGAGCAGATATCTCGAAAAATATACAAGGTATCGAAAATTGGACAATATAAAACTTGTACCAAATTTAATCAGCTTTCATTTTGTACAAATGGTTATGTGGCTAGGACGCTAGGTCTCCTAGATATAAGCGTACAACCGAAAAATGAGACCCTCAAACCCCCCCCCCCGGCTCAAAGGCTAGGGGTGGGAGGGGACTTTTGATATGTTCATTGTTCATCTCCTGACTAATCTAAACAAAGTTACGAAGTAAAAAATTGTGTTCCTGGCATGTCCCTCTACACTTTTTCATTGCCTGACCTATACCTACTACTACTACAACATTTTAGTTTAGCAGGTCGATCACGTAACGCATTGTACGCGCGTGTGGTGGATCTAAATGTCACTTTTTCTATGGAAAAATTTGTTAAATTGTCCTAACGCGCGTTAGGATCGTTACGTGATTACCCCTCTCGTGTACGATTTGATTATTCTTAATCTGTGATTAGAACATAGGTAATTATAGTTTTATGGAAATTCCCCAATTGCAGATTTTGTAGATTATAAATAGGTATCTAAAATTTTTACAAAGATTCAACTTTACATTGCTTTGTTTAGACTACCTATTATTAATGAATATAGGGACTTGTTAACTTTTGGTATGCAAATGACGTTTAAATACTTTTGTTACTTTTGGACAATAAATCTGAGCATAGTAACGAATAAATGAGTGAACTTGTACTTACATTACTTAAAAAAAAACCTGATAATAAATTATTGTTTTTAGTTCTGCGTCATAATTTACCTCGCACGAAAGGCGTTCTGTGGCGATGAACCCATGCACCCATACACGAACCTAAATATGCCTCATAATGATAGTCATGAGACACACACGACGCACGCACGTATCTCTGTAGACCCCGCTCCTAGTTACGGAAGCGTAACGGCTGTTCTACCTGCGAACATGACCCCTCATAGATGGTCGGACTCATATGGCGCAGTTGTATCATCTGCTCCTACTTCTGGAAGTGAGTTGGATGCACCACCTATGCACGCCTATGATCAGATTTTTGGTGGTGGTCAGAAAGGAAGCGGCGGCGATGACAAAAGAGGCGGAACAGATAAATGTTGAAGTATAACTCCTCCGAAGAATAGCTCCGGGATATCCCCTGTTTTATCGATTCTGATAAATATGATCAAAAAGAGATATGAATCTGCGCGGGGATAGGTAGGTAAGTATATGTCACATTTTGTGAGTCGAATACCTGCGCTGATGGATAACGATAATGAAATCGGAGTAATTTAATAACTTTATTGTAAGTAATTAATGAATATGATAAATGTATGTCTGCAGTGTAATACATTCTATTGATTTTTTTAAAATGTGTATTTTCTCTAAAATTCCCTTCTGCGTAAAAATTAAGAATCTACTAATTCGTCTATTTGCCCTGAAAACGTATGATACAAATTTATTATGTTATTTTGTACTTATTAACTTAAGGGGATGCCTTGAATCGAGTCGATTCGCGAAAATTTATTTTGAATCGGAAATATTATTATTATTAATGTGTCTGTACCTTTAGGGATGATGTCATCTATATTAATATTATAAAGAGTAAATATCTGTGAGATTGTAGGTGTGTAAGTTTCTATGTAATGGCTAATCTCCGGAACCAGTCATCCGATTTCAATTTTTTTTTCACCTACGTATAGAATGCACTTTTTGGATAGTTAAAGGCTATATTTTATCCCGCAGGTTTGCCTGCGATCTTTGCAATACGCGGGGGAAGCCGCGCGGGCAACTAAAGTAGTATTATATGTAATAGGTACCTACAACATAAACTTATTTTAAGTCCGGATACGTGTTATCAACCAACTCAACTTTGATTGTACTTGTTTGTAGGCTGTAGGTTAATTTATGGCTACTGATGCCCCTTTGCTGATATTCACATTACCAGTAATATTGTCATGGGCAACATT
This sequence comes from Epinotia brunnichana, assembly GCA_963854355.1. Lineage (NCBI taxonomy): Eukaryota > Metazoa > Arthropoda > Insecta > Lepidoptera > Tortricidae > Epinotia > Epinotia brunnichana. Next base: position 1,167,985 of record OY977954.1, on the reverse strand, counting down.
GCCACAATTTGCCAGTAAGTACCGACATTTACCTAATGTACATATATTATATATTGACCTAATAAATATTGACATATTTTCTACAAGAAATGTTTTTCGCGGGAACATTATGCAGCCGAAGGACGCACTTTAATAAAGTGGAATAAAGTAACTTTATTCCAGCTATACAAGGCGAAAAATGTATACATTTTTTGACATAAACTAATACATTAAGCATTGCAAATAGGCCATGCATCTTAAACAAAGGGTAAGAACTTAAGAGATATATAGTTTGCCATGCTATATGACGAAATAGATTACGTCGAATAGTTAGTGGAATAACAAATGAATGATGGCCTTAGGTAAGCCTCCCCAAAGAGTGCCACGATGGCCAGTCTTGCGCCATAAACGATAATGCAAGAATTACAGGAAAATCCTCGAAGTCACACACACAAGGAACAACACAAGTCACAATTGTCTTTGGCATAACAGAGTACCTAGGTACATTAAATGACATATGTGTATAAAAAAAATTGCACAAATAAGTTGATGCTTGATATCGAGTATTTTAGTGAGCTTAACTATATTATTTTTTTTCTGTTATCAACTTATTAACTACCTACGTTATTGGCAATGGAACAGTTTTTAGGGTTCCGTACTCAAAGAGTAAAACGGGACCCTATTAGGTATTAAGACTCCGCTGTCCGTCTGTCTGTAAGTAAGTAAATATTTATTTGTGATACACAGGTTACATAATAGGTGACAATAGAATAAAAATACAGTACGCTGTGACCTACCTGGCTGTCTGTCTGTCTGTCACCAGGCTGTATCTCACTGATACCGTGATAGTTCCAGTTGAAATTTTCACAGATGATGTATTTCTGTTGCCGCTATAACAACAAATACTAAAAACAGAATAAAATAAATATTTTTATAGATTGTACGGAACCTATCGTGCGCGAGTCCGACTCGCACTTGGTCGGTTTTTACTTATATGTTTAATAACGGCTAATCGAATACAAATCTTCATCATTCATTAAAGTTTTCCTGATTAATCACGCACGTAAGAGTCAAAGGCATCTGTATCAGTGTAGTTTAGACCGTGTCGCATTAGGGTATTAAGGTTATCATTTGAATGAATTGCCTCTGCAGTCTCTACACGCGGGAATTCCAAAGCTGCTGTGCTTATAATTGTAAGTAAAGTCGTGAGGCTGACTCATTTAATCTCAGAGCATACTCAATAACACTCATTTGTTCCGATGCAGTGTTAAGTGTGTAGTGTTAAAAGTTGTAGAATAATATAGTACCTAGTGACTGATATATATTCTGATAATGCATCACCCTAGAGGACCCCCCTTAGACCAGCGGCTGAACAAAAATGGGTTTTGATAACATTAAAGTTTTTTCTTTTTTGATATGTCATTGGAGGCATGTTAAATAATACTTATACAAAAAGTTAGAAGTTTTTAGGTTCGGCTTTCGGCTATATTGAAATATTTTATTTTTAGCCAAGAACTATGTAAATATAGAATTAGAGTTATAAAAAACTGTAACATATCCAATAACACTTTAGTTTCTTTAAAATAATCTGTTTTTAGAAGTCTGGAACCTCTGCGTTTTGGTGAACAAAAAAATGCAAATAATTTTGCAAATAAAGAATTAGAGTAGCTGATATTGTAAAATTATGATGTAATCGATCCACTTAATATACTGGAAAAAAGTTAGATGTGTAGACAATTGGCTTGTGTAGATATTTATTTCTGGTTAAGCAGTATAACCAATATTGAATTAGAGTTTGTAGAGTTAATAATAAACGGTCTTGACAATGATCCTCAGTTACCAAACAAAAGTTTAGAAATATAGAATCACGGCGACACTAAATACTGATATGTATAGGTAAGCATTCCGTGCCTATATTACTACGTTTCAAACGCGCTGTATTGTATGCGCGCGCCGTGCTGTGCGCTGTGGCGCTGCTAATATCAATGGAAAATTGTTATTTTGTTTTAAGTACGCTAATGGAAATACAAAGACGAAACTTACCCTTATTTATTACTATACTAGGAATTGCCCGCGGATTCGTCGGCGTTAAGTCCATTATAAAGTAGGTTTTTACTTATAGTTTTATGTTAAAGTAAGTATTGGTGGCTTACACAATGGTAACAAATAACAAAAATACAACTTTTTACAACAAGATTATAATTGCAACATTTGCAAATCATTCATATTTGTAATTGTAGGTATATACATAATAACTAGGGTACGGACAAGTGGTGGCAGATTTCACACAGAAGGTAGTAGAGTCGCCTAGATATTTTTATGACTAAACAAATACTGATTGAATGATTTATTTCTCTTAATTTTTTTTTATTCTCTTGCGACTAAATATTAAGTTTTTGAAATGAAAATGTACATGTATTTACATTTTATGTTTAAAGAACTTTATTTTTCATAAAGAATCAACATATTTCACTTACATGAGAAAAGTACTAAATCTAAGCATACAGTGTTAACAATTGTACAAAAATCATAGTGGGTAGACATGCATTATAATACAGGGTATATTATTCAAACGGGGCAGTGAGGGAATATCCGAAACTATAAGATATACGGAAATTTGCTCTAAGGAGTTAAGAGACCGATTTTAGAAAAAATCAAAACTGCATTCAAAGATTTTCAAAAAAGCCTCATACACAGCCGGCAATCGAACCCGGTCAAATCTGTCTAAAAATCAGAGTGCGTTATTTTGCGTAAATTAATAGTGTAATGTAAGGAAGGAACCCTGTATCTACAATCCCAGGAAGATGCTGAATTTCATAGTTTAATGTACGGAAATGGATCTCCCCGCACAAACAGTGTACCTACCTACAATGATTAAGTATGGGAATTATATTTTTTTTACAGCTTTGAAAATATTGGTGTAAATAATAAAAATAAATTTAATAAAAAAACCACGAATTTACCAATTTTGTCTAGTTTCAGACGCCACAGTTATTCTCCCCATACTTACTAAGGAGCTTAGTATGGGGAAATCCATTTTCGTACATCAAGCTATGAAATTAGGCATTTTCCAGTGATTGTAGATACAGGGTTCCTTAGCAACAATTTTCCCTTACAATTCCGGACTTTCGAAATTCCGGAATCTCGGGCAATGTTTCCGATATTACAATTCCGGAATTGGTACACTCAGAATATCGGAAATTCCTGAACTGGATTTTATGTATTTCCAGAATTTATGACTGTTTATTTTCATAGTTTACCATAAACTGGATAAGTCTCGTGACTTTTCGTATCTCTTATAGTTTCGGATTTTCCCTCACTGCCCCGTTTGAATAATACAACCTGTATATAACGCTAAAGTTCGGCCGCCTTGTTGCGGCGATAACGGCGATTTTTGTTTAAGTTATCTTTCCACAAAAATTTCAATCTTTCGTCTACTACAGACTACAGATGTCATTGTGTTGGCATTTACGACTTTGTACGCTAACAAATCTGCCCTTCTTATTGCAAACGCAGTACTTGCAAAATGGTGGTTTCGAGATAAACGCGGTAAACATATTTTTTGGTATCTATACAACAAATCTATGTTATACAACTTTTGAAGTGTACTGAAAAATTGTTAAAAAAATAAATCTTTAGATTGAAATATTTTTTACTTTACTGCCTTATTTAGATAAAATACGCAGTACTGCATTTTCATCAACTATATGGGTTTGCAGTTAGGCCTATGGCAGCAGTGGACGTCTTTCGGCTGATATGATGATCTGGGTTTGCAGGTATTACAGTATCACTAAGGCTTAATACAGTATTTGTGTTTATTACTGCAAAATCACCTAGCACGTGTTAAATACTGCGTTTCTAGTTCGCAATCATGCTCTATTTTCATTCCTATGTAGTAAAAAATAAGTGTTGGTAAGATTTAACTTCAGACAAATATTGAAGTGACGAAGAGACGAAATAAAATTTAGTTTAGGTGGGTACTAGAAAAAATGAATATTTTTTTATCAGCGTATCAAATTATTATTTTTAATAGTCTATAAAATGTGTTTCAAGAACATTTTTTTATTAGAGTCTATTAATATAAAACACCTCCACTCATCAAGCCATCAATCACTCTTTTGAATTATACATGATGTAACCAAATCTAGTGCGAATATTTCACTCTGATTTGCTAGCACGAAATGCTGCACTGTACCTACCCATCGGTGCATGCGTAGCTTTATGTTACTCTCGAATACCTCTCGATACTCTTAAGCGCAGCACTGTGGAATAAGTACTGCGTTTAAGTACTTTTAGCGTGGCAAGAGTAGCTCTTTGGTTTTCTCGCTAAACTGAAACGCAGTAATTTTGAATACTGCGTTTGGCTTTAGTTAGTATTCATTGCAAAAAAGTTATATGCCTAATGAATCTGCAGTAAGCGTAGCAAGTACTTCACAACCTTCTAGCACATGCTGAATGCTGTAGGTCTTGTTAGCATAAGTAATATTTTTGTGAAAGTACTGCGTTTTTGGTAAGATAAGAAACATGTTTGAAATATAAAAAAACACCTCAAATTTTTTTTTAGGCTTGTGATGTCATTTTTGCAGAAAAGTGAAAATCTCAAAAATGACTACTGCAAGTACAATTATCAGGGCCTTTGGCCACATTATCTACTGTTTCGTGTACTTCAACTACTGCAAGCCATAAATTGCAATAAAATATATTTTTTCTACTCCTGTACCGTTATCTCGTTATCTTTCATTTATATAGGCTGTAGCTCAAATACACTAATACATGACACCACTAATAAGTCGTGGAAAAACTCTATGCTCTATGGCCCAAAAACGCACTATTTAGCGTTCTTTTTTGGTTCATACATTTTTCATAAAAGCACTGTTTAACTTTTTTTTTAATCGGCCGCTATATTGCAGTGATGCCAACTTCATAAACAAATATTTCGAAATAAAAGTATTTATTTACGATTTAACATTTGTACATTATGAATTATTTACTATAATAATAATAAATCATCATCTATTGTGTGTTAAATTACATGTTTTATAAATTCTTGGTATTATTTATAAAAATAAACAGTTCAAATTCGGTCCGGGTCCGGATTCAGTTTGGTTCGGATGGCCAGTGCAAACAAATTAAAAACAAAACAAACCATAAACAAGAGCTGTCACATTTCCAATTTCCCACCAAAATGTCCAAAATACAGTTCAAATTAAAAAACGAAAGATGATAAACTATTAGTCCTAAACTATTAAGATTGTATTCGTGTTTTTGAAGACAAAAGTGTACGTTCCTTTTAAAATGGTCGAAGAAATTAATAACTGCACTCCTGAAGAAATTGCGTGAGTAGCAAAAGTACGAATAGAAAACTTGCTGCCTGAAAAAAATAACTATTCTGTAGTCTGCTAACAAATTTTAAATAAATAGCAGACACAGATAACGGAGGTTATCTGTGTCTGCTATTTATTTAAAATTTGTCGTAGAAAAAGTATTGTATGCAACGGTGTATAACTGGTCTAAAAACGCTCGTGGCGTCTTAAATTGCGATGCTTGCCAAGGCTCGCATCGCAACCCACGCCACTCGTCTTTTAAGACCCTTCTTATAAAACAGTTGCATAAAATACTATAAAATACTTAATATAATATGGATATATTTTTATTTTTGATATCCAAATTACATCATAGTTTAATACTCTAAAAATATAAATTAAATAAATAATGTATTCATTCAACCGTAAAAAGTAAATAAAAAGCAACGATTCCATTTTACTCCCTGTGCGAAATTTGCCACCACTTTTGTCTGGACGCTACTAATAACAATTTTAAATTAACTTCTGTAACTTCACATTATTCCATGCATATTTTTTTATAAAAAAAACAGTATCTGTAATTTTTTATTGTACATAATAAAATTAAAAATGGGTAAACTAATGTTACATCTTATAGGTTTTGACATAGCTATAATAAAAAATCTTCCTTTTCACCCGCTTTTCTAAACATTGAATATCTCCGAAACATAAAACCGCCTCATGGTACCTTTACACGTGGACCATCACTAATATTGTACCAGTGCTGTAATACGTATTTTCCTGAAGGAGGGTTTTCAAAAACTATTTTGGTTAGTTTTTTGAAAGAGCTGTTTAAATAGACGATTTTTATAACATATATTTTTTTCATTTGAATCTGGCCACTTTAAATTTTTTCTACATATGTTTTACTATGCTCGAATCTGGGTTTTGCCCCTAAAAAAATCTCATAAACTATACATAACAAGTTTTTGCGCCTTCCCTATTTTAAACATATAAATACGAAAAATTTTTTTTTTTTAAAGCGGCAGAACGGGGGCGCGCTGGCGTGGCGAGGGATACCTAGCAAGCGATAGCTCGCAAGGTCGACTAAGATCTGCTCCACCGTAGCTACAACTTGTAGCGCGGCTTGGTATTCGCGCCTTTTTTTAATAATATGCGTTTATGATGCAAACTATACACAGAAATTTCTTACTTTCCATAATATGGCTGCATATATTCTTTTATAGTATAAGACTTATTTTTATAGACTCTAATTCAATATTAGATCTTACAGGACAAAAAATGCGTATTAATTTTAAAGCTTTTATCTTATTCCTCTAAACTTTTGGCTTTGTCTATTAACTTAAGAATTTAGAGATGTTGTTGTGGATTTTTAAAACTCTAATTCAATATCGACTAAATAATAAGCTAATTCTGGTTTGACGTAGTCGCGGGTGTTTTTTTTTTCTAAAAACTTAACAGTGTAAAGCGTCATACATATTATAAACGATGAAGCTTAAACTTTGCACTTTAATTCAATATTCACAAATCATCAATAAAAATAAATAAATACCTAATTTATATCTAACCCTCGTTCTAACTTTTCTTCATATAATACAAATATGCTTGAAAATAAGTCGTATGCCATATAAGCATAACTTTTCCGACTTTAGAATCATCAAAACTTCTAGGGCCAAAATCCGGTTCCACTACTGAGCTACCTGGTTCATTTACGTGTTTATAGCTTTTGTCGGATCCGTGGCGTTTGTAAACGTAAGTTTATTTTATTAATAGTAGGCAGATTGTACAACTAGTGCTGTAAACAAGCCGTTTTATCCAAGAAATCGGTTTTTCACATCTCATGCTCGAAAAGTGTGTCATATTAGGCTTTTCAAGCGGGGCTTCTGTAGGTATACATTTAGCCCCTAGGAAAAATATGCATACATATTAATGATTTACAAAAAAAAAATGCCATTATTAAAAATCCACCAAATACACTTCGACAGTCAAGTCAATCGAAACGTCGAGTGGTTTTTGGTACCTTTTTGGTACGTACCTAATACTGTTCAATTAATTTAGCTTTTAAAATAAGCTTTGTATTTCGTATCAACCAACCAGAATACAGCTCTTTTTGAATCGAACAACCAGGACACAGAATTTCTTGAAACATTAGGTATTTAGGAGTCCCAATTTACAATAATTAAGCCTGCATCGGCTGTATCACACTGTGGCGCGGCCTGCGGTGGCGGACCATAGTAAATTTGACAAATAATGACAAGTTTTCTATTGTCCGCCGTGGCCAGGCCGCGCCAGCCTGTGACCGGCCTTATACTCCAGGCAAAATACGGTTTTGAAAAACATTAATTTATAATAGCGTTTTTTTTCTTTATATCATTTTAAAACATTATTCTAAGATGCTTTATTCAAGAATCCAACAAACTTTTCATCCGGAAGTATTTAAATAGATTTAAATAAAGCATGAATGGTTTTTTTTAATTATTTATTTTGAATATTATAAAGCAAATGTAAATGAACCAAAATAAAGATAAAACCATTTATTAATATAAGATATAGCGAGGGAGAGAGAGAACTTATGCTATATCATAACATAAAGCTTATGTCCCGTATGCAGTTGCGCTCCGACGTTTGGACGCGCCTTAAATCGTTTGTGTTTATATTTTGTATCTGTACCGTACTGTTTGGGATAAACTATACTAGTTTTTAGGGTTCCGTAGCCAAATGGCAAAAAACGGAACCCTTATAGATTCGTCATGTCTGTCCGTCTGTCTGTCCGTCCGTATGTCACAGCCAATTTTTTCCGAAACTATAAGAGCTATACTGTTGAAACTTGGTAAGTAGATGTATTCCGTGAACCGCCTTAAAATTTTTACACAAAAATCTAAAAAAAACATTAAGTTTTAGGGGTCCCATACTCAGAACTGAAACCCAAAAAATTTTTTTTCATCAAACCCTTACGTGTGTGGTATCTATGGATAGGTCTTCAATGATATTGAGGTTTCTAATATCATTTTTTTCTAAACTGAATAGTTTGCACGAGAGACACTTCCAAAGTGGTAAAATGTGTGTCCCCCCCCCTGTAACTTCTAAAATAAGAGATTGATAAAACTAAAAAAAATATATGATGTACAATGTAAACTTCCACCGAAAATTGGTTTGAACGAGATCTAGTAAGTAGTTTTTTTTTAATACGTCTTAAATCGTAAACCGCAATTTATTTCACGGGACCCTTCATGTGCGATTTTTTTTTCCGTATTGTGGCTTTTTGCAACTATACTAGTTAAGCCGGTTCCGCTGCACCAATGTTTTCCATGTTTTTAAACATCTTACATGTTTTCCATCAGTTTCGGGGAACAAATAGGGTATTGCTTTGATTGGCAAAACATGTTTGACGTTAAAAAACCACGAAACATGGCGCAGCGAACGCGGCTTTAGGTGTAAGAGACATCGTAGCACGAGAAAAAGCTAGTCATACTTATTTACATTATACCCTGAAAGACAATGCCGTTATAGGTACCGGAGATTTAGAAATCGGATTATTCAATTTGTCAAACTCACAAAGTGAATTTCTGTTCAAAATTGGTACCTAAGGAATACATCAGTCTAACCACAAAAAAAATGCCTTGACAATAGGTTATAGGACTCGTTGAAAAGTTTCTTACTGTGCCCAGATATTTCACGTAGGTACTTATTGTACAGTACCGGTCAATAACATCCTTTGCGTTTTATTGTATGAACGTGTATAGAGTGTTTACTCTTTATTTATTATTATTATATTTAGCTTTGGTGAAATATTTCATATTTTACTGGTTACTCGTACATATTTTATATAACATTTTGACGACAACTGCAATGCAATACTGTAAATTTACGCTGAGTTGTGACTCACAATAAAACGCAAAGGTGATATATTATTGGCCGGTACTGTAACTGTGGCCAGATATTACACGTAATAAAAGACAATCTATTTTATTTATTTTCAGTTTTCCTGCGTCGTTATTCGTGTATGCAAAGCGTGCTGTGGCTGCGATGAAGACCTTAAAAGACGGAACGTGAGAAATGCACACACCCGGCGAAGAGACGTGGAAAGCGGCGGCATGGACTCCACGTATGATACGCATTACGGCTGTCACGCGCCACCCGCCTATGACACTATATTTATGAGTGGCAGTGATGGTTGGATAGGCGGTCACAGCGGCGCGGGCGGCGGTCATGGTGGAGGTGGCGGGGACACTGGCGGTTGTGACAGTGGCGGGGTTACCACTGGTGGTTGTGACAGTGGCGGAGGTGACACTGGTGGTTGTGACAGTGGCGGGGGATGTGACAGTGGCGGGGGATGTGATAGTGGGGGAGGCGGTACTGATTAGTTGTACATACCTAATAAATTAATAACTTAAACGAATCGCTACCATTTTTTTATGTTAGACAGTTTTAAGTATTTACAGATATTTGAACAAAGTCATTCATCAGCCCCACTTGAGTTTGGTAATGGTATCTCCAACGTCGCGCACCTTAGTGCGACGTCTGATCTCAACATTCCTCACTCGGTCTTGTAGGCCGATGGGTGGACGATATTAGGAAGATCGCGGGTCACTTCTGGATAAGATTAGCCCAGGATAGGAACGGGTGGCGTACTGGAAGAGAGGCCTATGCTCAGCAGTGGGCGATTACGGGCTGACAATGATGATGATTCATCAGTCTTTTCGGTTTTCCTATTAATTTAAATTATTGAGTACTATATTAATTCTTAGTAAGTAAACAGTCACACATTCAGGACAATTATGAACTATTTCTCAATTACATGTTGAAGTGAAGATATTATTATGTGTAATTTTTTCATTTATTTTTTAACGTTCGTGTATGCAAATGTATTATGTAACCTAATGATAATGAAATATATTGATTTATGTTGAAATTGTAATTAAAGCTATGTTTTTTTTTTGTCACATTTGCACGTATTTATAAAGGGGTTCCCTAATCTTTCCCAACTAACGTTTGGCAACCTGATTCATTTCGCGTCTTTTCATTTCCCAACCTCTTAATGTTTCTGAAACCGTTAATTATTTCAGGATTTTAATAAACTAACCTAACCTAACCTATAGGGTTCTACACGATGTCCCTGAAATAAATCCTGAATTATTTACAGTTTCAGAGTTTGGGAAATGAAAAGTTGCGAAATGAATCAGTTTGCCAAACGTTAGTTGCGAAAAGAAGGTGTTCATTATAAAGGGCTTCATAGCGCGCAGGCATACAATGGCCTATACTCGTACATACAGGCAATGAGCGTTATTGTTCATAAATTATATCTGTCTCTCGTATGTTCGTTACAAAGCAAGGCAGGTTTTCAAATACGGAGTTTTAAATAGAATTAAATGTAAAAACACAAATTGAATATGTTTCGCTAAATTCATTAGAGGTTAAACATTTGAGAGATGTGGTTATTGAGTGTCTGTGAAATTGACAACTGAGGTTTTGTAATTTGTATTATTATATTTAAGTATAACCTAAGTCTACTTAAAATGTGCCTATTCGTTGAAAAAAAAATATATGACTTAGACGGTAAGAATTTTAAAAACTCGAGTAAGTAATATAGTCATCTAGACTCTTGTTGGTAAAATATGTCTTACCAACCTCGTTGCACAATCACCACAATGTACTTTTGTGAGTGAATAGGGAACTTGCATCTTTTTATTGTATTACGAAAATCAAAAGTGTAATCCAGCATTAAAACAACTGTGGCACTAAAACTTTCTCATGATTTATTTTTCTGATGTTATATGCATTTGAAATCTGCACGCGCCAGCACCCCCCGAAAACGCTCTATATTAAACTGGCTTATGCTATGACGTCACATCATTATATTCTCGGCGCGTTCACTATGGAGTAAGACATTAACTTGCAATTATCTCCACAACATTTGCGTTTAAGTCTATACTTGTAATACAAAATATCATTTCTAATTCAATATTCTGTGTAACTGTTAAGTTATTTTATCGAAAAAATAATATCTTTTTTTTTCGTCATTTGAACGTGAGATAAAACGAATACTATGTTATTTTTGCTTTTCTTTTCTTCTGTATGATAATTCTACGTGTATCCGCATTAATTCAGTGCAATTTATTCAAAATTGAAGTCCCATGCAAGTTCCCCATTAAAGAGTGATTGATTGTGTTTGTGTCTTTGGTGTTATTGCTCAGGTCTAATTTCAAAGTTTCTACATTTTGTATGTTAATAAAAAGAGAAACAGATCTTTACTGTGTTTTATTAGGTTAATTTAATAATATTGATGTTGTGACAAGACTTTTTGAGACTTAATATCCATTCAGACCGTGGGTAAGCACGACGCTGGTTACAATACGCACACTCAGAGGCAATGAAAATGGGACTTTCTCCATGGATATTCCTAGACAAAGTAACCCGTTTTCATTGCCTCTGAGTGTATTTATCGTTTTTATATAGGACGGTGGATATGCTAGGACGATGATGATGATATGTAGGTACAAAACAAAACAAACAAAAACGAAAAAGCCATTGTCATTGTTATTCATTATTAAACTATTTAGTGACTGTGACTGTACATTATAAACCCACACTCGTGTTTAATGCCCCTCATTATGATGTAGGTATGAATTAGTACAGTAACCATCATCGATATCTGCGACAACAAAGGGCGCATAATCAATGTACATTAAGTCCTAGTGGGAACTGTGTAGGAAGGACCACAGAATAAGTAATAGTACTACGTACAGAATGTTCTCTATTAACAAATTCCCTGTTTAGGTACGCCAAACGTGCCTAAATGTGGCCATACCTTTCTATCGCATGCAACGCGCTGCGACCCGTGCGAGCGTCCTGTTTCCTGTACCAACGCGCGGCAGCTATACTAATGGGCCGCCAATTTGGCGGCCGCCGGCATGTACTTGTAGCGGCGCGACGGGATCACAGAGTGAACCGCCCCTGGTAGGACTTAGATGCATGTCCTTAGTATTTAAATATTACTGTATTCTTAATCCCCGTTATAAATTAATAAAAGAGGGGTGTTATAGGTTTGACGTGTCTGTGTGTCTGTGTGTCTGTGTGTGTGTGTCTGTCTGTGACATCGTAGCTCCTAAACGAATGGATCAATTTGAATGCGGTTTTTTTTCCTACGTTTCAACAAAATCGGTTCAGCCGTTTTTGAGATATTGAACTTTGAAACGAAAATGTCGGGGGTTTGTCAACTTTCCTTAGTTGTAGTTATTTAGTCATTTGAAACTCACACAAAACAAACACTTATCATGAGGTTAGTCACTGGTAATGTTTATTTGTGCCCTCGTCGTCATCTCCGCCGGTCGTATTTTCCTCCTAGTGCAGTAAATTGTCTCCTAACAAGCGTAAAGTTCAATTGGCTATGGATTTCATGGTGGTAATTTACATATTACTGGCTATCATTGCAGTCGTAGTGAGTATTTACTTTTTTACCTAATTATTTACTTAATGTCGTCGGGTGACAAGCAAAACTCACTAAGTAACAAATACCTACTTAAATCAAAGGTCGTATCTCGATATCAACTACATACCGAGATACGAGGTTTTGAAGAGCAGTGACAGTTTTGGTAGTGACTTTTGCTTGTCACCCGACGATTGTATCGTTGATGCGTTTTACAATCAAATGGACGAAATAAATCAAGAGCATGAATGTTTGTGCAATCTCTTGTTCCTTTAAAATAATAAGCCGTAGCTAGTTTAACTACAGTGCCCTGTTCTATGTTGTTCAGTAACTACACAAGGAAAAGCAACCTACGAACTCTGACTAGTAAGAATGCATAGACAGTAAACAAATATAACAACATTATATGGTCAAAGAGTGTGGTCTACCCTTTGTATTAAACAGCTTTCCCAAAAATTTTTCAGATAAACCTACACAAACTAAAAATATAATTAAGAAAATGTTCATTAAGGCCCCCAGTATATAGTAATATAGATAAATATAATTAGTTATCTATTAAGATAAAAAAGTTTAGTTGATAATCTTAAATATTAAAGATTGTACCTACTAAACGTAACTCATTGTAATTTGAAATTTGATCACAGATCTGAAAATAAACAGTTCAAATAAAAAAAAAAAATTTTTTAGTATATTTAGGTACTTTAACACCAACACTCTAGTTATACCTAGTTGGTTCTAGTTAAAATGACGAAAATGCACTTAACGTGGGATTTTACAACTTCTATTCTTGCTAATTATGAAAGAAAAAAAGATAACAAAGAGAAGTCATAACAACCGAGCGAAGTGTGGCACGTGTTCTGAGGGGTAATCACGTAACGTTCTGAATTTCGCGTCGGTACAATTTAACTGTCAATTTTCCATATAAAAAGTGACATTTAGACCTACCCGACGTTCTTACAATGCGTTACGTGATCGACCTGCAGGAGTTGCTAAATGTTAATTATATTCTTTATGCGTAATTGTTCTACAACTCTACTTGAAGATAACAATTAAACAATAGGGTAATGGTTGGTTTTAAGTACTTTTCGTCATTTTGACTGGAATGTATATAGATGACACATTAGCGCAAAATTGCACCATCTATTTGTAGATTTTTATTGACTTCACAAGGCGCTATTTTGTTAAGCAGAGGTAATGATGCCATACAAATAAATCAATAATAAATAAAAACTTAGAAAAGTCGGAAAACCTCCGATATTTTCATTTCAAAGTTTAATATCTCAAAAACGGCTGATTTTGTTGAAACGTATCTAAGAACCATATCGATCACGTCAGCTTTCGGATAAAAAAAACCGCATCCAGCTCGATCACCAATTACGAATTATGGGATCCAACTATGGTCTTCACCCTGCAAGTCGAACATCCTCTGCCTTCAACGAGCCCAAAACAATATTTTGAGGGTGCAGCCTGGGCAAAACAATATTTTGAGGGTGCCACACAACGGTGCAGCCTGGTTTACACGGAACGATGAAATTCACGATTACCTAGAGATGCCAACTGTTCTTGAAGAAGCTAAACGTTACAGCGACACCTACAAGGATCGCCTAACCATCTACCCAAATCCACTGACTAACCCATTACTGGGCATATAAGGGAAGTTAGGGCATGGGTCCTACCTTTCCATAAATCTCTCATCACATCTGATTAAAGTCTTGCGACTGATTGCAGATTACAAAAAGGAAAACAATCGGTCCATTCGTTTACAAGCTAAGTACTGCCACAGGCACACATAGGCACACACAGACACGTCAAAATTACGAATACAACACCTCTTTTTTTGGGTCGGGGGATTTTATTTATTCGTATGGCATGGGTACAGTTCTTTACAACCTTATATTAAGACCATCGTGGATTATAACTTAGAACTGTATGTTGCTGCGAGGCTATTAGAATAAGCAGTGCAGCAGCCAGAAGTTGATAACTCTTTAGCACCACCCGGGGGGCACGTGCAGGGAAACTGAGGGTAAATCTTCCTGCGGACGCGAGTAACCATTGCCCCCCCTGCGTCGGGGGATAAAAATATATTACAATTTATGTTTGTTTAATGTATGTATATTTATTATCGTTGACAGTTCAGGATCCTTTGTGGCCAAGTTGAAGCCTCCTGAATATACGGAATACCTACCTCGTAAAATTAATCCATTTACTTCTACCGTCGTCGAAGCTTGTACAAACATCTTGGTACCTTGTCACTTTCACCTGTTTATCAACTTGGTATGCCAGTCTTAACATGACGTTAAAGTGACATGGTACAAAGGTATTCAGGGGCTTGTGGGGCCGACCGTACAATTGGCGTCAAAGATATGTTTACACTTTCGTCCCTTATAGCATTGTAAGTAATATAGCGAAAATTTTATACATATAGCTTTGATGTCGGCCCGGCTCGCACCAATGAGTTTTTTGGAACTTATGTACGGTAAATTATTTGGTTTTTATGGTTAGCTTTACGATGAAGGAAAAACATCGTGAAGAAACCTGCGAAGAAATTCAAAGGTGAAGTCCTCAACCCGCTCTAGGTCAGCGTGGGGACTACTGCGCGTTACCTTTCACCCGTGATAGGATGCATGTGCCCAGTAGTGGGACTTATCAGGCTGATTTATTATTATACATCATTATTATCTTTTCAGCTAATAAGCTCCTCGCTATGGCAATGCTGGGTGTGGCACAAACAGAGACAGATTCATGCGAGAGAGCAGGAAGACGACCATAACAGGATGATGGCGGTGCTGTATGATGATTCCACTGTCAGAATTAAATGTGACAATCAGATGTGACGTGACATAAAAGACGTAACGTTTAAGTACCGGCGAACGGGGTAAAATGGGACACTCGTGGGTTACTTGGAACACCGGTTTTCACCAGAAACTAAGTATTTGTTTACCTTTATCCCTAGCTCATCACGCTGGAGGTCAAGGTTATTCCAACAAGTGTCTGGTAGACGGTCGCCAACACGCCCCTCCGACCGAGCGATCTTGGTCGGCACCGACCGCTATAGTAGGAAATTTTGCTGCAAACAACTGTCTACACGGTCGGTGCGGACCAAGGTCGCTCGGTCGGAGGGGCGTGTTGCCGACGGTCTAGCAGACACAAACTAATTGCTGGTTAAAATGTGTACTCTCACTATACCTAACTTATATTAACCAGGAATATAAATACGTACTCATAAAAAGTACAATTTCCTTAATAGGGGTGTAGACTAAAAATTTATTATTACTCCAAAAGAACGAAGGTAAAAAAATATGAATAGTGACGAAAATCCCATTCTGATATCTAAAAAAATTACGAAGCTACAACCGTTTTAATATTCCTTGTTAGAGAGAGATAACGCTCGTGGATCATGACGTCACGATCCACGAGTGTCATAGTAATTAGTAAATGACAATCGATTCATATGAAAGTACGTTTTGCGGTAAAGAGACGGATAATTTGTAATCATGTACTTGTCTAATAATAAATTATTCTTATCTTATACCCCCTCTTAAAACTTTGGACACTTATAGCTGTGATTATTTAATCCCTGCTTTACTTTTTTCTCCATTTGACAATATTTTTAATACTTTTTCGAAAAATTCATCATTATTGGTTATTTTATTTGGTGTCTACACCCCTATTCGCGATATTTTTTCGGTATCCCAAAATTGTGGATAGATCGGTCAGAATGCAAAAGTGTTAAGATGTTGTCCTTACGCACGTCCGAAAAGTTACGTGATCATCCCTCTGGTGCTGAAACTATGATATACCTTAGGTAATTAAAGTGTATTACTTATGGTTTTATTTTCTTTATCACCCCAGTAAACTCATGGTTCGCCCCCAAGAAACAGATTGCTAACAGTTTCAATCCTTAATGCAGAAAATCATAAACATAAGTATGTGAAGTCCCTAACCCGCAACGTGATGGCGTTGGGGTCTACTGCCTATGTTCTCTCATCCAAGATAGGAGGTCCATCTCCAGCTGTACGACATATATATATAGGCTGTTGATGAAGTAAAACCACAACGCTAACGCAATAATTCCATGCGCTGCCTTGATTTGCACAAGTGTAATTGGTGGTGTGGTTGGTGTGGTTCGGTTGGGTTGGTGGTTTTGTAACCGTTCTTGTGAAATAATTAGCTTGTCCCCCGTACATAACTAAGCTACATAACCAGCCCTCGAAACACTCGGTTTGTTAGGTAGCCTCAGATGCCCGAAGGGCAAACCGTCCAGAAATAGGAGGCCCGCATGCGGGGCTCCGTCGAATCTTTCGAATTACGAACAAAATGGCGAAAGGGATGTGCTGGTAATGTAATTTAGTTAAATACGGGGACCAACCGTAGAACTGATGGCCGTTGGGGCGGAAAGGTTCTCGAGTGGCGACCACGTACCGGAAGGCGCGGCGTTGGTAGGCCCCCCACAAGGTGGACTGATGACCTGGTAAAGGTCGCGGGAGTCCGCTGGATGCGGGTGGCGCAGGACCGGTCACTTTGAAACTCTTTGGAGGAGACCTATTTCCAGCGCATCAGTGGACGTCTTTAGGCTGATATAATGATGACGGGGACCAAGGGAATTTACTGTTGTAGAACACACTTCAGATTAAATCCATATTAATTGGACGAGCGAGCAAAACGAACAAAGTTCTCCGACTCAGCTTGGGCCAAAATTATTGCGTCTGTCCGTCTGTTCTCCTCTACAGGTCGCATTTCTCATCTGATTCACGTGAAATTTTGTGAACAGTTTCTATAATTATCTAGTTTTTTTTTTTAATTTAAACCGCTAAACTAAATTGGTTAGATTTTTTTTTTTTTTTTTTTTTTTTATTCATATTAAAAGAAAAAAGATACAGTACAAAATTAATAGACGCGTACAGAAACCTGTTTAAGGTTTATACAGAAACCTGTTTAAGGTTTATAACTTGATGATGAACTTTGGGATAGAAACTTGAGACCTTGGGAAGGATTTTTACCCCGAAAAAGGTGAAATGTCGGCGAACGTTTGTATGGAGGCGCGATATATAGGAGTTATACGCGGACGAAGTCGCGTGCAAAAGCTAGTTATCAATATAATTTTGTGTAGTTAATTGACATTACAACGCACTGAATTAAGAACAGGTCAAACTTTACTAACTGTTATGCGCCTGCATGCTGCAAATACGATGAAAATGACAAATGTTATTGAAGCTTTAAGCTCACAGCAAGCTGCGGGCGCTTTATACCAGTTTTAGAACTTTCGGAGTGACAGGCGAGCTTGCAGGTGAGTTATCGTCGCGACCAAAGCTTTTCCACTGCAAACTTTCTCCACATGTTTACTCGGCGATGCATGTGCGTCCAGGATATTTGAAGCATGGTCAGTAAAAATAGTCATGATTTAAAAATTTTGTATTTTTGGCTAACTTTGGCAGAGCCGAAAGGAAGGGATGGTTTTAGCGGTCTTTATATAACTATTAGGGGACAATCTTACACAAATTGAACTAGCCCTATAATAAGTCAATAAGGCTTGTGTTATAGGTACTAGACGACGATATATATATAATAGATATAAATACTTAAATACATAGAAAACATCCAAGACTCAGAAACAAATACCTATTCATGCTCATCACACAAATACTTGCCCTTACCGGGATTCGAACCCAGGACCTTCAGTATTTCAGCTTTACATTTTAGTTTTTTATTTTAAGACAAGAGCAAAATTGGGAAAATTGTGCACAAAAAACCAACAACGCAAAGCGAGTTTTCCCTACAAGATAAATTTTATCGAAATTACTATTTTCCATATACAATGAAATACTGTATCATACACAAATTATATCTACATAAATAAATAATAAATATTTGCGGACAATCTAACACAAATCGACCGAGTCCCAAACTAAGCAAAGCTTGTACTATGGGTACTAGACGAAGACAAACATACTTATATAGATAAATAAATACTTAAAAACAACCATGACTCGGGAACAAATATTCGTGCTCATCACACAAATAAATGCCCTTACCGGGATTCGAACCCAGGACCTCTTGCTTCATATGCAGGGTCACTACCAACTAGGCTAAAGCTAAATATATGTATTATTTCTAGTTTTGCCGCAAAGTCTGAAAGTCCTTAGATTTTTCTTCGATTTTTTTATACTTTTGCTAATATTTAGTACTTAATCTAGCGTCTATATTGAAATTATATTGTATGAATGGACTATTGACAATTTATTCAGCTTTCATTTGGTACTCCACATGTGTTGTTGCATGGTTTGGGTGTACTTTTCTAAGCGCGGCCGCGGCCTTTTTGATGACGTCATTACAGGGGAGACAGACTCTTTAGAGATTGTCTCCCGGTATAGTTTTGGAATTCAGGGGACATGCCTAACAGCATACTAAAGTATGGCGCCGGTATCCGAAAGTGAAGTATTTGTTCGACGGAATCCCCTAACAAGACGCACTACTCCGGCCATATTTACTATTAACAAATTATAATTCGTGAAAATGACAGTTTTCTCAATTTTCTTGTCTGACACTGACACATGTTCGTAATTAGATAACCGTAAAGCGCAATTTACACATGCAAGAAATTGCGTGCAAGTTTCATTACATTGCGGGTTACCGAGGATGCTGAGTTCAATTGATTTATCAAACCCCGCAATGTAGTTAAACTTGCATGCAATTTCTTGCATAGTGTATTTTGCGCTTTATGATAGCTTTTTGCAACAAGATATTTATTTGTCTTATCTTGACACTTCACCGCTATTATTGAACTGAAATTTTCGACCTTATTGCATTGTGAATGTTCTAACAACATTTGAAGGAAATGGGTCCTAAAATAAAGCTCGTGACTGTATGTATACTTATATTATGATTCAATATTATGATCATGGTCACTACTCATATTGTGGTATATCTATATAGGTATCAAACGTATAAATTATACGCATATATCAAAGAGATAAGACTGACTACAGTTGAGTTCACCTACATCAATTCCAGTACATACCTATCAGCCAACCAAGTTAAGGAGACACTCACAGTTATACGTCCTGTTCCTCTCAGATAGCCTACTTGGTTTGGTTAATTTATATGTACAATAACGTCTACATAATGAATCAATTTTGAAACTTTACTGTTTGGAATAAGGTCGTAATTCGTTTAAGTAGGTATGTTAATGCTTGTCCGTACTATCATGTATCCGGGGATGCCCCTGCGCTCACTAACCTAGTTATACTTTTTATATATTAAGTGTGTGTTGTGTTGCTAATATCATGTTGAACAGTACTGTGCAGTGTGTTGGAATAAGTTGGTGGTTTGTGGCTTAAATATGGATCCCATGTATTATGTATTGATAGGACTGGTGGTAAGTTTTATTTTTATTTACGCTACTAAATAAAGTGATTTAAACGGATTCTATCGCCTTTATTATTTAATGCATCCTGACGTTTAATCGTAAAAGTTTATTTAGTAATAAAAGCGGACACTAAAGGCAATATTAACAGTTCAGTTTGTAGTCCCTGGGCAACCGAGCATTGCTCGCGTAAAAATTTTAAAAATTCGGAGAAAACGCATTTTTCCAGACATGAGACCAAGCTAGATCGATTTTCCGCCCCCGTAAGCCCATACATTCCAAATTCCATTGAAATCGTTGGAGCCGTTTCCGAGAACGTGATTGCAAATATATATATGTATATACATACAAATATTGAAAAGTTATCGTATGCTTTTTATGTTAGATTACTAGAACAGTAGGTACAGTCGCCATCACATACATAAGTACACTATAGGTGTTCAAAAATATCGGCACATGCACCCTAATACCTTGAAAATAGAGGTGTGTTCCGATGTTTGTGAGCTGCTTGTTTGCTCCGATGTATGAGATGGTGACTGTACTAGTTTGTTATTCCGCTTAGGAAAGTGCAGGTCGATTACCGATAGTGATGTGAGTCTGTTAAAGTACGGATGTATTTTATTTACATTCATATGTTATGATAATACCGCCTGTATTTTACCTCTGTTTCCCTGTATCTCTATGTATTCCTGTGTATCCGCTATATCTGTGTGAGGTGTGCAATACGGAGTATTTGTATTGTATTATGTATTTTTACAAAGAGGTAACTAATAATGTTTGTATTTGTAGCATTCTGGCTTTTTTTAATGTTAATAGGCAATCTGGAAAACTAGTTACCTGAGTTGGAAAAGTACAATTCTCCTTTGTATTTATAGTGGATCAATATGGTTGACATAAAATAAATAAGAAGTTCTAAGGTGTTCAATTCAGCCCGTTGTGAGGCCGACCATACTATTGGCTAATACTTGTGGCTCTGTGAGCTGCAGAAATCTCAGGAATATATTTAATAAGTTTCTGTCAAAAATTTCATTTTTGTACAAGCTTTTACTGCCGACTGTACTTTTCTGCAAACCATCATCATTTACTCATTGATACGATTCTAACAAGCCCAAACTAGATGGGGTTGTGTCGTTTTATTGCGGAGTTCCTATGGCCACCTTCCAGCTCCAGCATCAGATCAGCTCCAAATCATCATAGTATAGCATTGTCATGCAATATACATATGCTTGCAAAATTTCAGCTCAATTGGATAACGAGAAGTGACTGAAATATTGATTGCAAATTTTGACGGGCAACTTACATACTTACATAAATAAATAATAAATAAATATTACGGGACAATCTTACACAAATCAACCTAGGCCCACGGTAAGCTCAGTAAGGCTTGTGTTGTGGGTACTAGGCGATGATATATATAATAGATACATACATATAGATACTTATATACATAAATAACATCCATAACTCAGGAACAAATATTCGTGATAAATACACAAATAAATGCCCTGACCGGGATTCGAACCCGGGACCTCTAGCTTCGTAGGCAGAGTCACTACCCACTGGGCTACGGAGGCCGTTACATACGGAGGAATTTACATATTTACATACTTACATATTTATATACATACGAACAGTGTAAGTTAATATAAAGCTTGTAAAAATAATAATAATGAAGGATAGTCAAATGGGGTAACATGGAATACGCCGGGTTACTTGAGACACCGGATTTCACCAGCACGGCTATCACAAGACGGCGCGCATGCTCTCTCGATTTTTCTCGCACTACGTATACGTCTCTTTCTAATAAGAGAAAGAGGGATAGTGCGAGAAAAATCGAGAGAGCACGCGCGCCGTCTTGTGATAGCCGTGCTGGTGAAATCTGGTGTCTCAAGTAACCCGGCGTATTCCATGTTACCCCATTTGACTATCTTTCATTATTATTATTTTTACAAGATTTATATTAACTTGCACTGTTCGTATGTATATAAATATGTTAGTATGTAAATATGTAAGTATGTAAATATATAAGTACATATAATAAAGGTGCAGGAACTAGTGTGTGTTTGTATGTCGGAATAACTTCTATGTCTAGCTCAACATACAAGCTAGTAAGCTAGAATATTCCAACATACAAACACACACTAGTTCCTGGAGAAATCCGGTGTCTCAAGTAACCCGGCGTGTTCCAAGTAACCCCATTTAACGGTACTGAATCTATATAAAAATCTATGTATATAACTATCGAAAGTATCGAACCTGCTCACAAAATTTTATGAGAATCGGTTGACAAATGCGATCCGTAGAGGAGAACAGCCGAACATACGAAAGAATTTTGGCCCAAGCTGAAACAGAGAGCTTCGTTCGTTTCCCTTACTCGTTCAATAAATAGATATTTGAATACATAGAAAACAGACATAGAGATGGACGGATTCCAGTAATCGCTGGTTCAAATAATTTTTAAGGCTCGTGCCAAATAATTTTTAAATTTTTCCACTTTGATTGCAATTTATAATGTCGTTAGCGGACGTTTCTGCATAGTAAACATTTACATAGAAAACATGCAAGAATCGGGACCATAACATGCAAATAAATGTACTTACCGGGACATGAACCCAATGGTTCACTAATGTTTCCCAACCTCTTAATATTTCTGAAACTGTTAAATATATCAGGATTTTTATAAACTAACCTAACCTAACCTATAGGGTTCTACAGGATGGCCCTGAAATAAATCCTGAAATATTTACAGTTTCAGAGTTTGGGAAATGAAAAGTTGCGAAATGAATCAGTTTGCCAAACGTTAGTTGAGAAAAGAAGGTGTTCCGAACCCAATACCGCTACCTTTATAGGCAGAATCACTACTAACTAATAGGTAAAAGCGTGGACGTTAATCTACTTTCTTTATTTTCAGGTGGCACTTATTCTGGTAATATACTTCTGCTGCTGGTGTCGGCACTTCAATCGAAATACATCAGATAGATACACACAAATTGGACCCGCAGATAGAAATGAAGATGATGTTGAAGCCAGATGTTGTTCCAACTGCCGTGGCATGCCAGTTTTCCTCCTTTTTAATAACAATTAATACCGCTATATACTCAAAAGACTTAAGGAAGATCATACTAACTAAGAGGACGGCTATTTATACACAGGATTAAGGCAAAACTGCGGCCTAATACTCCAATTACGGTAGGTAATAAGTGTAGTTTTTTTTTTTTTGAATTAATTATAACTGCCATCAGTTGATAAGGACTATTATCAGTTTCGGCCTGTGTTTTGGTATGATTGGGTTTAGGAGACCATCGCCTCGCTTAACCACTATGCAGCCTTACACAATGTGTTTTCGTTTTTGGCGTTTCACAACTTGTGGCGTATCTTGTAGCCAAAAGTAACCTTATAGCCAAAGGATTTGGGTGGCCTGCAAGGCGCTCGATATATCGTCTCGTGTGCTTTATAATTTCGTCCTTTATGGTGGGCATGTTGAGGTAATCGTGTATTTCGTCGTTCCGGGTAAACCGTAGAATTGCGTTCTGTGCTCTCTGCAGACACATTATGCTGCTATCACTGGCAATCCCCCACAACTGGATGCCATAAGTCCAGATAGGTTTGATAATGGCGTTGTGTACAGGAGTTGTTTATTATCCACAGAAAGAGTTGAGTTACGTCCCATAAGCCAATGCAGGTTTTTGTGCTTTAGGTCCATCTCGTTACGCTTGTGCTTTATGTGAGTTTTCCAAGTTAGACGTCGATCCAGGTGGAAGCCTAGGTACTTGATGCTCTCGCAGTGCGGCAAGACGTCGTTACCCAGTTGAACAGGTGAGCAATCGCCTCTTCTCAAACTGAAGGTAATGTGGTTTGATTTTGTAGCACTGGCTTTTATGCGCCATTTTGTTAGCCATCTATGGGTGTTGTGCAACACTAACTGCAGTGCATAAGTGTATGTAGTTGTCAAATGTAACAAAAGGTGTTTTTAAGCTTAATGCGTTCGCGACAAAAACTATGAAAACAGAGAATCAATAATGTGCCATAAATCGCCCACAAAAGGTAGTACTTATCATCAAAATCATCATATCAGCCGAAAGACGTCCACTGCTGGACATAGGCCTCCCCCAAAGAGTGCCAAAATGGCCGGTCCTGCGCCACCCGCATCCAGCGGACTCCCGCGACCTTTACCAGGTCACCAGTCCACCTTGTGGGGGGCCTACCCAGGTTAAAGGTAGTAAATATATTAAGTAATATATCAATTTGAATATTTATAAATAGGCAGCTGGTTGAAGGAATATTTTGTACACCTACATTGTGGGCAAAACATAGAGGTCTTGTATTTTGTTCACCAACAATATATACTTGTAAAAGTTGTAACCTTTGTTTAACAAAATAAATAAATTGAATTGAATTGAATTGAATTTTTTTGTTTGTTTTAAAGAGATATATTTTTTCCTTGAATAATAATGATAAAAAGTGGACTTTAAGTTAATATATTAGAATATAATGATTAGACTTTAGAAAAAAAGTGACGCTATATATTTTTTTATTTCTAAAACCTACAATTTTAGGGATAGTTGCAGACATTTTGCTATAATACGAAACAAGAGTACTTTCCGCATGACCAAGAATAAAATAACCCTTTTCTTTCCTTTGTCTGAGGAGGTAGAGAGACGACATACTCGGGGGTCTTCTCTCTCTCTCGACGGTCTCGTGATTCTACGAGCGTTCCAACAGCCGTCAGTCCGCTGCTCGCATTATTGTCAAAGTTCTTGCAGATTTGAATCCCATTTCCCAATAAATTGGTAGTAGTCCTGGACTTGTTTCAAATACCTGAAGATGCCATGCCAGTTTGCCGGTACATTGACAATAATGCGAGCAGCGGACTGACGGCGGTTGGAACGCTCGTAGAATCATCCTCGTAACAGTCGTAACATGATTCCGATCAGGAAAAATCAATTATTTCCAATTTCAAAGAAAAAAAGCAGAAAGGTTTACTTACTATTTTCAATGAATGCACCCTTACTGCTGCTTAACATCAGGCAGGCCGTAAGCTTGTTTGCCACCGTCGTTGTATAAAAAAATAAATACTAGTTTTAACTGGCACGCGCGACTATGCCGACTATTGACTCATTGCAGTTATTAGTTTCCGCCAAGTAATTTACGGCGCTGTGATAAAACCGGGGATGCACCCACAAATAGAATACTCAATATCATGTAGGTATAAAACTTTGTGGAATCGCCATTGCTGTAATGTCATAAGTAGTCATAACAGTTCACGTTCAGTGCAGTGACGAGCGGTGTAACTTAGTTGTAGTTAAAATGGATTTAACTATTTATCTTTGGATAGCAGTGATGGTAAGTTGAGACAAGTACAACCAAACCACAGTCATTACATAATTTAAAATATACACAACATTACTCACATTCCAATAAGATATTAATTCCCTTCCGACAATATTAATTAGAATTAAAACTTATTATATGTAAGGGTCTGACTGAAAATCAGCGTTGCAGTGTAGGTACTCAGTAGGTACTCACTGCAACAGTATGCTGAGTCTAGCCCCTTTTTGGCATCACAAAATGTAAATGCCTCGTACGATATTGTTTGAGTGTGTTTGTCTATTCCTAAGTCTAATATGTACACTGTTCATTTTGTATAAAATGTGATGTTGAATAAAGTTTTTCTATGTCTATGTCTATGTCAGATAGACTATGTTTAATCTCTAAACTTTTTGTTTAAATTTTTTTTTTAAATAACTACTTAACGGTAAGTAGACCTTTCCTGTGCGCTCCGAATATGCTCTTTCCTAACATTTAAAATGCTACTATACTAAATGATTAAATTTTATGACACTGAACTTAGTGTACGCATCAGATAGTTAGTAGCAGCCAAAGTAGCCAAATATTCGTAAATTCGTAACACATCCTTACTCCTATAGTAATAAGGACGTGTTGCGATATATTTGGCTACCTGGGCTTCTACTAACTATCTGATGCAAACTATACCATCGAGGATACAATTAGCCAACCATTTGTGAGCCTTATTACAACGGCGTAAAGTCGGCCAATATTCAGCACTTTGCGTTGCCGAAAATGAGTGTGTTGTTTCTGTTTCCTTTAATTCCTTTTAAACGTATAATAACTGAAGGTATAGTCAACAGAAGAAGCAAGTTAACACTATCATCATCATCATATCAGCCAAAATACGTCCACTGCTGGACATAGGTTTCCCCCAAAGAGTGCCAAAATAACCGGTCCTGTGCCACCCGCATCGAGCGGACTCCCGCGACCTTTACCAGGTCATCAGTCCACCTTGTGGGGGGCCTACCGACGCCGCGCCTTCCGGTACGTGGTCGCCACTCGAGAACCTTTCTGCCCCAACGGCCATCGGTTATAGTAGTTTATGCAATCGTTATATAATAGATGCATTTTAAGACAAGTACCACGTTTAGGCCACGAAGCTTGCTGAATGGCCTGATTAAGGTACGAGACTTAAAAAGCTAATTATATAACTATTGTATACAATACTTTTTCTACGAGTCAACGGAAATAATAATTTATTAAACAAACTTGGTATCTATTGAAAATCGCCCTGCTGAAATGAAGCGCAGCAGCTTAGTAATTTGGCGCGTTGATGTCTTCACAGTTATCTTATACAGCTCCTGGATTCATAAGATGACTGCTGGCGGTTATTTTATGAAACCATACGAGCTCCGTCACCAGCTGGTAGAGCTCCAGGATTAAAAAGTATGTGATCTTAGTTTCGTGTACGAAATCTTAATTCAAAGATTAAAGTCGACGAGAAGAAAAACACTATAATTTAACTGTTGGCCTGAATTGGCATGTTTTCTCACCTAACGTCAACATACATAGGTGATACATGTATATATCCTTACCAACATATTTAGTATATGTGTAATATACACATATACTAAATATGTTGGTATACTGGCACTACGCTCACAGAATATTAAACAGGGTGAGCGGAGACAACGACCCATGCCGCCTGACTGATCATACAGGGTGTCATCATAAACCAACCGTGCGTGTGTGGAGACATAATTATTCCCCTATTAAAGCTTAATTTTCAGCCATGCATTCATATTTGTGTACACATACGAGACACATATACATAAACAAACTCACTCCTGTATTTCTAAAAGGGTTACGTAGGGCACATTAAAATGTACTGTGATAGATAATAGCAATTGTAGGTTTAAAAGTGGAGAAAGTGTAATGTTAAAGTGACAGGTTGCTAGTCCATCCACCACCACACACTTCAATCCTATTCCAAAAGTTAACTCGTACGACACCCACGGGAAGAAATCGGGTGGTATCATTTTAAGAGGATTGTGAACCTGTAATTCTTCATACAAAAAGCGATAACGTTTTTCACCCCGTAACCATTCTTCGATTATTATGATTTTTGGACATGCTGTAGATATAATGCAAAACTAGGTCTGTACGTTTTGATTTTTAAGAAATATTGCTTGCGTTAAAAGTGGTTAGCATCTAAAAATCTATATTTTTGACTTAAAAACTTTGTCTATCGTTTTATTTTTTTTTAATTAATCTTAACAGATTTGCTAAAAAAAGAAAACAAACAAACATATATTATAGTGTATTGAATCCAATAATACCAAAATTATTTCATTTCATAAAGGTTTAGGGGGGTAAAAAACGTTATCACCCGGAACAATATTTCAAGAAGGAAATGTAGGCAATTGCCTCCAGGACTAGCTACTCTCTCTATCGCACGATACGGGTGAGGCACAGAGCGGTGTGAAACAGATAGATTTTTTTAAAATACCTTCTCGTGCCGCGTATCGGCACTTCACAAATCTCTTAAGTCGTTACCGAAACGGAAAAACGAATTGGGCGTTTTCAAAGAACAACATGTTTTTATGGTCTATTTAACTGACTATCTTTTGGCACATTTCCGAGCAGTGGCGTGAAAAAACAGAGCTTACTTACACCGCGAAGTAATAGGTAAATAAAAAATAGCAACTTTAAAACCGTAGTAAGAGTTCTTCCGCCAATAAAACACCTAAACGAACTTCTCCATAATTTGCAAACCATAGCTGTGGCGAAAGTTTACAAGCTCCTTCGATAGTTCCACTACGGGCGAACTCTTCTCGTAGAAGTTACTTGCAGGAAGTAACTACAATATCGTCAAGTTTATCGCGTGACAGAACAACAAGCAAGATAAAGTGATGATGTCCGTATACCTATATTCATTGACCTAATGGAGCTCGTAAAGCGTAACAAGCGAAGTGAAGAATAGTAGAAATGCAAAATGTTGGTTTTTGAAGCGCCAATATGATTTTTTTTCAATATTTCATTATTAATCTGATCGATAAAATTTCTTGTTGGACACTAAAGGATGACTCACGCTAGAACGGGCCGTGTCCGGCCCAGCCCGTTTTCTAAGAAGCTTTTCTGCGGCGTTTTTGTGCGGCCAAGCTATACCCAAGTCCGGCCGAGCCACGTCCGGGCCGTGCCGGCACCGAACCGCTTCCGAGCCTCGGCCGTGGCTCGGCCGGGCTTGAATATGTTTCAGCCGCACAAAAACACCGTTGTTTTTCTTAGAAAACGGCCCGGGCCGGACACGGTCCGTTCTAGCGTGAGTCATCCTTAAATTAGTTTGTAGCGGCATCATTCATCTTCATAACAAGGTCTCTTTGTCAAATTGTTTTAAAAAAACGTCAGTAACCATGCGAGACCCATTACTAGATTATTTTAACTAACTTCAAAAAAAAAATGAAAATGAAAATTTATTTGAGAAAAAAACATGTCACAAAATGATAACAAGGTTGGGGCTTCCTAGTAGGTAAAAAACCTGTGTCAGGAGTCAGGAAGTCCCGCTCCTCCATTACATGCTGTTGTTAACAGTAAGCTAAATCAAATTAAGTTCTTATCATTAGTTTCTTACTTGCTACTTCGATCAGAAAGGCTGCACGTATGTAATACATACGTATGTAATAGTACAATAATAAAGGAGGAGGTTCTTAATTCGTCGGTTTTTTTCGTGTGTTTGTTATGCGATAACTCGGTAATTTATGAACCGATTTGAAATTTTTTTTCTTTGTTTGAAAGCATACACTTTTAGATTGGTCCCGTTGTCACCAAAATCCAGTTCTGATGATGGGATCCTGGAGAAATCGAGGGAGCTTTTCAAATTTTATAGGCAAACTTGAAGTAATTTGGCTTCTGATTTGAAGTCGGTTAAAGCTTTGTTTTTAGTAAGTAAAAGTAAATTATGTATTAAGCAGTAGATGTCGCTACGCGCCTCCTTAAGCCGTAATACAAGCGAACTTCTTAAAATATTCGAACCCAGTTCCGAATTTTTGACTCTGCCAAGCGGCAGCTCGATAGGGAACATTACGCAAAACTCCACGTAGGGGGCGAAACTAGCAGAGTTCACATTGTATCTCGTTCCCACTTGCGTTATTGTCTATGCATGCGTCCTTGTCACTCATTTGACAATCAATTGTGCATGTGTGTGTGAATCCCTATCTTCCTCTACTGGTTTACGGTTTGTGCTATAGTGCTGCACTCTGGCGGCAGAACATTGCAGTATAGTTCCCTATTAGTAAAGACTGACATACCCGCCAGGAGGTTCCTTCTTCAAATCCAAGTCAGACTAATTAATTTTCAAATTCCTTTAATTTGAGATTTATAATTTTCGTTCATTTCTCTATTGTTTTCAGATTATTTTCATCCTAATAGTATACTGCTACTGCTGGTGCAAGAGATTCCATCGAGAGATAGACGCTGAAAATGGAAACCCTCTAAGAAACAGAAGCAACAGCGACCACGACTTTAGCTACTGGGCCCACGGCTGGCCAGTCAGCTATATGGACTTCAACTCGGAACAGCACCATCATGATCATCATCACTACTGTGGGAATGAGAGCTACCAGGATATCTCCCATGTGACTAGTCATAGTGCTCATAATTAGTCATGATTGTCAAGTTTTTTTATAAGAATATTAAATGGTAAGGATGAATGACATGTATTTCATTGTTTACTGAAAATTCTAATGCAGGACAATTAATCAATCCTTTAAAATATCTAGGCTGTTATTCTGAACGCGTTCATTTGCTTCACCTCACCCGTCACGAATAACGAAACTAGACCTGATTACGCTTAGTAACTGCGAATCGCGGCGTCAAGATATATTAGTGGGCGACGGGTGAGGTGAGGTTCAAACAATTTACACAATAGCGGGACTGAAAGCGCTCATGCACCCTATCTCACCGGCCTCGAAACTAGACCTCTATAATAGTATATTTTTTTATTCCGTAGACTAAAATGACATTTCATGCAATACAATAGCAAGCAAATAGCACTACATGAAATGTCATTTTAGTCTTCGGAATAAAAAAAATAGACTATAATTATGTAGAGGTAGACCTAGAAGAGGTCACTTTCGTTGAAGTGAAGAAGAATAAAGGTGGTGTCAATATTAAGCCTTTCCAGGTTAAGAATCATATGTGGTTGTTCGTTAACTGTCTTATTGTAAACCTTTGACTCGCAGACGAAAGAAAACATGACTCTACAAGCAAAAACTTTGGGTCAAAATGCACATTTACAGAGAAGTTTTTAACCGCTGTAAGCAAGAGTGGTCTAGTTGTCTGTGCTGATTTGTTCTTAGGCCAAGTTTAAAGATCAAGCGGATTTTGTGAAGACATCTGGTAAAAAACAAAGCAACCTTAAAGACATACCGAAATTGGAAGACGCGAACGACGCTGGTACTGAGGGAGACGCGGCCAAGACTTTTGCTGTGTCCGGACTCAGCGTAGTGGGCAGGGCCATTACGGAGTCTTCCCATTGAAGGGTAAGCCTTTAAACGTGAGAGACAGTTCCGTTAGGCGTGACGGGCTGGGTGTGGCATTAGCGCGTTCAGAATAACACAGCCCTTCTAAAAGCTTAGTTACTGCGGATCGCGGTGTTAAGATATATTGGTGGGTGAAGGTTGAGGTGAGGTTAAAACAAGTAACAGAATAGTGGGGATAGAGTCAACAACCGAACGCTAAATACGGCTTGATCAAATTGAGCGCTAAAAGTGATGTCACACGATGTGGGAGCGCCGTACTAATTCTTGCATAGTGTACATTAGGTACTATATATATACTTCAATTAATATAATATTGTCTTACGTTCTTAAGTAACCTAGGTAATCTTTATTGCCATCACACTTCACAACAATATTAGTTTGATAAATTGCCAAAAAACTACGAAATAACCTGAAACCCAGTGTAGACTGCTGAACCTAGATTTGTGAGGTCAATTTTTTTTTCTTCCAATACCAAACAGATTTCAATATGTTTCGCTTGTGCGTGCTTTCATCGCAAGTGTTTGTTTTTTATGGAAAAGGCGACGTGAGACGCGGGCTGTTAGACTAATATAAAAACGTATTGAGATGCGATAGGAAAGTGAGAGAGACGAACCGAATTGAGGGCCATAATAGCGTGCAGTAACAAAATAAACACTTGTGTTGTGTCTGGATTCCTAACAATTACTCACTTTGTTGATATGAGTTTGGCTTTCCCAGAACTCGATGAGTATTGCAAAAGCCCCACCTCACCTTTCCTCTATTTAGACCCAACACGCCTTAACAACATCGCAGCGAAAGTGAAATAAACAAAACAAGCCAGGCTATTTTCAATCTTATGTTAATGATATAAAGACCGTTATGTGGAAGCATATCTCTTATTATCTGCACGTTTCGTACGCTATTTTGGCATAACACGACCTTGGTGAGTGTATACAAATAATAGAGACGTCATCCTAATGGCAACGACTGTTCAGAAAAACATTCAGCACACTAAGACACAGTGTCGAGTGATCTTTTGAAAAAACTACACGCATTCCTACAGCTGGAAATCAACAGGGTACAGATTGACTACATTCAACAGCTCATTTTTGTTTTAATTTTCGCTCTGTGTTGCGTGTTTAGTCAATCAAAAATAAACCATGTCTGGTACCGTTAAAATTGATATTGTATTGCAGTAAATTTGAAACGTATTAGTGCTTTTTTTAGCAGTTCCGCAATGTTTTGGTTAGTTCAATTGGGAGTTTTCGCTGATAAAGTTACTTGACGAAACAATCAAACTGTAAGAACTAATGCGTTGTGAGTCGTGATGCAAGTGAGTGGAACGAATATTACAGAAATGGGATTGATGGTCGCGGCGTTCCTACTAACTGTGGTAAGTTGACAGCTGTTAATATATTTTCTAGTTAAAATGATTATCTAAATTTCATACAAGCGACCTCCGTGGCTGCTATCCGCGTTTAACGAGATAGTATTAGTTTATTTGCATTGTGAAGATGTGTTCTCTATTCGGTAAAATATCTTTAGAAACACACTCAGAGGCAATGAATACGGGTCACTTTGTACAGGAATATCCATGGAAAGGTCGACCTGGTAAAGGTCGCGGGAGTCCGCTGGATGCGGGTGGCGCAGGAACGGTCATTTTGGCACTCTTTGGGGGAGGCCTATGTCCAGCAGTGGACGTCTTTCGGCTGATATGATGATCCACGGAAAGTGACCCGTTTTCTTTGCCTCTGAGTGTAGAAGAAGTAGTTTTGGTGATTACCGGATGAACATACAAAGTCGCAAACTGTCTACTTGAGGTGAATGGAGTTGGCCGAATTGCTCAAAGTATTAGTCCATTCAAAAATCAACTCTACCATCCAAAGTAAATGGTTCCAATTCCAATGACAGTTGTGTAACAAGTAGGTTACATTAAATAAACTCGACCATACTTGCTTACGTATTATGAATATGAAGACTTTTATTGTGCTTAACGAATATTTTTTACAGTTTTTCATTAAACCTATTAATAAATAGTTGATGACTGTAAAAAAAAAGTAAATTCGGTCACAAAAACTTGTACCAAAAGATTTTTTTTTACAACAACTTATTTTTTTGTTAGTCCGAAAATTTGATGGCAGGATTTTTTTAAAGAAACGAAATAGGTAAAAGGTACCTACTTAAACAGGCATTTATTATGTGTAACGTCTGACGTAGGACTATATTTATCAAAACAAGATCATAATTTCCCTTAAACCTTCGCAATAAGGCCGTTGAAACAGCATCATTATCATCATTATATCAGCCGAAAGACGTCCACTGCTGAACATATACGGAGGTATATGTTGGGGGAGCCCAAAGAGTGCCACAATGACCGGTCCTGCGCCACCCGCATCCAGCGGACTCCCGCGAGCTTATTCAGGTCATCAGTTCACCCTACCCACGACGACGATGCGCCGGGGTGGATGGCGCTTGGGGTGGAAAGGTTCTCGAGTGGCGACCCGGTACGTGGTTGTCACTCGAGAACCTTTCCACCCCAACCGTCCATCGGTTATGTACGTGCGTTGAGACTAATCTCCGAGGAATTTGAATGCATCTATTTTTTGTTTGTAAATACCTAATAAGCTCTGCATGTTATTGAAGTATTATAATTTGATATTTTTATTCCAGGTTGTCATTGGGATATTCATCTGCTCACTTTACTTCTGTACATGCTGCCAAACAAAAAAACGTGATAGAAGTTTACCTCGGACAAACCATATTCAAACCATAGCCTTTGCACCTGAAGCTGATTGGAGCCTATCTGCCAGCCACGTTGGCCAAGAATTCCAGCACCTGTTCACCAACGCTGATCATGTCAACGCTGATATTGATCAATACACCTATCATTCAAACAATGATCAGATGATGATTACTTCCAACAACATTGGTAACGGTTCCAACCGCTCCAATCCTGATATTGGTTTTATCTTACCTTCTACAAGTAGAGATTATGGGTTTAGCTACCCTAACTTTGATTATGGTTTCAATTATCCAGCCAACGATCACAGTATCAACCCTTCTTTTAACGTCGGTCCGTCTTATATTGATCACAGATTCAATCATCCTTCCACTAACATACAGGAGACTCGCCAATATTATTCTATCGACAACAATCGCGATTTCAACCAATCCCCATCAAGCCATGCCCATAAGCCATTGAAAAAAGTTGTTACTCCTCCACCCAGCTATTTTGAAGCCATTAAAGGTTACTGTCATAACTCCAGTCATCAACAGAACCGTCGCAATACTTTTGATACAGGCATAGTTTCTCATACTGGTGGTTATGGTATTGGAAGTAGCAAACGTAAAAGCGGTATGAGATGTATACTTAAAAATGAAATACGCTGTAATGATGATCGAGGTGGAGTTGCAAATAACACAGGATATAATAGTGGTAAAGATGAAGCAGGAAATGGCTCAGAATACAGAGATGGAACGGAAAGTGTGAAAGGCACCAGGAATAGCGAAAGCAGGAGTGATGATGGAGATTACAAAGATATCGGAAGTGATGGTGGAAATGACAAAGAGTAGGTATAGTAATGATAGGAATTATAATCGAAATGCCGCTGGATACAGCATTAGTCGGAGGACGGCAGAAAATTTTGTCTGCGGCAGAAGTGGTGGTAGAAATGGCAGAGGGTATAGTGATAGCAGAGATGGTAATGTGAATGCCGCTGGGAGCAGTAGCAGAGGCAACGGTGGAGAATACGGAGATGGTAGAAGTCATGATGGAAACGGTACAGGGTATAGCAGTAGCAGAGGTGACGATGGAAAACACAGGTATGGCTGGTCGAGATGTGGTTTTGGAAATGGAACAGGGTAGGGCAGTAGGTAGCAGAGGTAGTAGAACTTGTGATAAAGGAGCTGATATTGTGGGAAGGTTTTGTGCCAGTAATAGCAGACATCGGCGGGGGCGATAATACTGGATGTGGATGTGTTTGTGATGATTCTAATTGTTTTTTTTTTAAATGATCTTTTGGAGTCAGTCATTTTGTGTAGCTGTCTGTGGAATTTATGTTATAAGTTGCCTTACATAATGTGATTTCTAGTCATATTGTACTTTGTTAAGTTATGTAATGTATGTACAATATGACTGTAACACCACCGTTTGACGGCCGTTCTACCGCCAACCGAGGCTCGGAAGCAGCTCGGTCCCAGCCCGGCCCGGAAACGGCCCGGAAACGGCCCGGAAACGGCCCGGTTAAGTATAACAACGCTCCAATGCCCGTAGCCCGGTCTCAGCTCGGGCCCGGCACGGACATATACATCAAAAATACGAAGGCTGTTAGCTGTCATATATGAATATGTGAAATATGGTAGTCCATCTAACCTTGCATTTAGTCGGTTTACATTATGTGATGTTGACCTCATAAAAAATAGTTTAGCACATGTAAAGGTTTATTACAACGATACACTGACCGAATTTTAAGGCCTATTGTACATTGTTAGATATTTTTGTATGAGGCATCTTATGAAGAGAAAACATAACGTCTGATTGTTCTAATAGGTAATTAAAATAGATATAATTACATTGTATTTAACAAAAACCAGTCAGATTAGGACTGATTCATGATATTATTTAATTATGAGTGACTAGTTTACGTTTATCTTCGTCCGCGTGAAACTCGTTTATAACGTCATAAAGCTCCATACTAACATTCGCCCCCTTTTCTACCCCTATAAAAATAACATATGTCCTTCAAAAGGATTCAATCGGTTCAGAGATTTAAGCGTGAAAACGTAACACACAGACAGATAGATATATTGCCAGAGCTTTCGCATGTATAATATAAGTTAGGATTTAGGCTGGGCACAAACGTTCGGTATCCGCGTATGATTTCTGAATGGTAGGAAACCGTAACCGAACGTTTGCGCTCAGCCTTAGAACTTAATTTGTTGTTCCGTTATCAAACTGAATATCCAGAAGTAGCTTCTGGTTGTCTAACTGGTTATACTAAATACAATAATAAATAAAACAGGACAAAGCATAATTTTATTTTTATTTTTGCAAATCTTGGAAAATCACAATATCTGACAGATTTGACATGGTGTTATGTTGTGTAACACACGGCTATTAGTTTTTTTTAATGCTTAGCTCATTTACAAAATGCGTTCTTATTATTAGGTAAATTACAGTTTTCGTACTGATATCGCCTTGATTTACTCGTGCCTAAGATTAGTCAGATGTAAGGAATGTGCGGATAGATGTCCATCTTCCTAGAATGAGCAGATTTTTTAAACGCCATTCATCACTGGCAAAAAAAAGACACCTTAAATGCAGATAAGTATATCTTTCCCCTAGTAAACTATACACTTATCTGCATTTATATCAAACTCGTACCGTGCGTTCAGGGGGGTCTATCCCAGAAGTTCCATATTTTCTAGTTCCATATGGATCTACCGGGATATTCATTTTGAAGGAAATTTCCCAGAAGTACCATATGGAACTAATGGTACATATTCCGCTGTTTCACCTATCTCTACCGGGTTGTCTCCACTGGTAGGGATGCATGGATTTTTTTTCATATCAAACGTCTACCTCTGCTAACACTTTGTCTATACATATAACTCTAAAGCCGGGTCCGCTGCACCAATCAATGTTTTCCATGTTTTTAAACATCTAACATGTTTTCCGTCAGGTTCGGCAAACAAATAGGGTTTTGTTTTGATTGGCGAAACATGTTTGACGCTTAAAAAACACGAAAACATGGCGCAGCGGACGTGGTTTTAAAATATCAAATGCATAAGCGTGCCTTTCACGTTAATAGTAATGTTTGAACGCTGTTAATCGTGTAGGTACAGTCACAACATAGAAATAATAAATATTTAAAAAAATGGTCAAATAAATTGTTGGAGAATCGAAATACAACTGATTCACCCTAGAGCACATCTCCGAAGATAGGTAGGTACTCAACTGATTTAAAACTAAAATAAAACCAGGTGTAAAGCCTAGTATATGGAACTATTGGGATCATTTGTTTGACATGTACAAATGTACCGATAGTTCCATATGGAACTAGAAAATATGGAACTTCTGGGATAGACCCGTTCAGAGCGACAGAAAATTTCCGATTTCCGCTTTTGCTAGTCTGAGTAACATGCATGTGAACTAACCTTAACCTAGGTTAGCGAATAATATTACTTTTTAATTTACCGTTGGAATAAAAAAAAACACCAATAGATTTATTTACAAAATTGAATAATAAAGTATAGTATGGCATGGCATCCGATGGGTCATCGTCTTTTCGCCGTGCCATGTGTGAAGAAATTATCTCCATCCGTTAACAGAGAAGTAATGGCATCCGATGGGCCATCGTCTCTCCGCCGCCGTTACATGTGGTGAAGCAGTTGGGTCTACCCACTGGCAGAAAGTGATGGCATCATGCTACGTGTGATGATGCTGGATCGAAAACCAGCTCGTTTGGACTGCTTCAGCTATCAGCCTGTTGTGGCTGCAGTATTGTATCATCTAGACCGAGCTCACCTTGCTCGTACATGTAACAAGAAATAAAACATCCAAAGTAAAATATTATTCAGTGAAATGCAGGGTTCTTTTAGTTTTATTTTTAAGTAGTGGATTATTAATCATCCTCGGATAAATGGTTCTGGATATTGCCCACTACATATAAACTTACAAAGCACAACCACAACCTCACAATCTTTTTTAGCATCACACGTTGTTATGCCTCGTACGTGTGACTGTATAGTTTTTAGGGTTCCGTACTCAAAGAGTAAAACGGGACCCTATTACTAAGACTTCGCTGTCCGTCTGTCTGTCACCATGGCTGTATCTCAAGAACCGTGATAGCTAGAGAGTTGAAATTTTCACAGACTATGTATTTCTGTTGCCGTTATAACAATACTAAAAACAAAATAAAATATTTTTTAAGGGGGGCCCTCCCATACAACAAACGTGGTTTTTTGCCGTTTTTATAGATAATGTACCGGTACCCTTCGTGCGCGAGTCCAACTCGCACTTGGCTGTTTTTTTAAGTCTGATTTGTATACTGCGTGTATAAAATGTGATGTATGATTAAGTTTTTCCATGTCTATGATAATTTACTTTAAAAACAAAATTTAAACCGACTTCAGTTCAGTACTTCGCCAAGCCACATGGTACATGAAAATTTCCACATTTCCTTTCCAATTTACCACATGAACTGCTTTCCGAGAGCAAATGCGTTAATTATTACAGAAAAAACCCAAGTCGCTATATGTGGGCTGATAATATTTGAGGAGTTCCGTCGATTCCTCAGGATCTCAGATTTAACACTTCATTAGTTGCTACTTCAACGGAATCATGTCAGAATCTTTGACGGACATCTTGGAGGAGTTCCATAAGTCACCTGTGGCGTCTTGTCTGTGGTTTCCACTTCACCAAAATTACGATTTCCGAGAGTAAATACGAGTTATAATAGAAAATCCCAAAATCACTACATGCGTGCCTATAAAAATTGAAGGTTGCCCTCAATTTCCCTGGGATACCATCATCAGATCCTAAATTTCGGGAAATCGGTCCACAATTGATGGAGAAATAGGCGAACATACATTAAAAAAAAAAAATATCCAGTGGAACATATAACCTCCTCCTTTTTTGAAGTCGGTTAAAAATTAGGTTAAATGGGCTTTATAAAACAGGGGCTTAATAAATGTAGATATTATAGATTATACGTACCTATTTTTAGCAGCCAATCTTAAGCTGGCGTGGGATGTGGGTCTTGAAATCAACTTTCGTGTTTTACGGTTCAACTACTTTCTTAAGTAGGTACCTCGACTACGCGATAAGCTATAAGAATACAATATGCTGCAAGAATAAACAGTAAGTGAATCAACCAGCTATATACAATACACAAATACCTACAATATATATAATTATAACTAGCACATTTGAAGCAGGAGCAGCCCAACTGGAGTAGTGCCTTCACCTTACAGAAGACCGTAGTCATAATAAGGCCACTACTTGCTCTGTAGGTTAGGTATGTGGTGTTGTGTTCCTGGTGGTGAGTAAGGTCGCAAGAGCTCCCGAGGATGTGTCGTGTTGAGAGCGAGGGACCCGTGATCGTCTCTAGCTATCACCACAACGAATCCTCAAATCAATAAAGGGTCGGTAACACGCTTGTGATTTTTCTGGGATCACATCAGGCAGACCGTATGCCTGTTTGCCACCCACTAAGTATAAAAAAATCTTCCAAAGCTATCTCTCTCGGCATATCTTCAAACGATACAACCCAGTAACAGAACAGACGGACGGAGCCTGAGTTGTCGAAGGTTCCCTTTGGGTAGAGATCCCGAAAAAGACAAAATAAAAACTTCCTGTTCGGATAAATGGTTCCGAATAATACCCTCTCCCCTACATACAAACTTACAACCTTACAATGCTACAATCTCAAAGACTTTTCCTCTTTATTATATTTCTTTAAATCAAATTTCCGTAATTCGGTATCTTTGACTTTACTAAACGAAATTAGGTCTAACGGGCTTTAAAAAACCCGAGCTTAATGGAAGTAGATATTGTAAATACCTACCTGCCTATTGTATGTACCTATTTTTAGAAGTCAATCTTAGTCTGGCGTTGGTTGTGGGTATTGTAAACGTTCGTGTTTCAGGGTCCAACAACTTTCGTAAGTAGGTAGGCTAGTTCAAAAGAGTTAGTGCACTACTCATCATTTTCCCTGATTCGACATTTTCGTTAATTCGTCAGTTTCTCTAATATGTCAATGCCATCAAAAATTAAATCCATATGAAAAATAAAAGAAAATTGGTAAACACGATAAAAGAATACCTACGGATACGTACAACACATTCACGTTAACGAAAATGATACGCATACGGAGGGTTCCGTACTAGAAGAAACAGGTGGCAAGATATTGCAGGTCAAATGATACAGCCCTGTAACAGACAGACGGACGGACATACAGGAGCCTGAGGGTGCATTTCAACCAGGGTACTTC
This sequence comes from Epinotia brunnichana, assembly GCA_963854355.1. NCBI lineage: Eukaryota > Metazoa > Arthropoda > Insecta > Lepidoptera > Tortricidae > Epinotia > Epinotia brunnichana. Next base: position 1,128,113 of record OY977954.1, on the reverse strand, counting down.
GATGGAGATTTGACCACATATACTTACAACAAAATCTCAACTTCGGCTCAAATTAAATTGCCCTATTGGATGTCATAAGGTCATAAATGTCGTCATCACCATCATATCAGCCGAAAGAAGTACGTTGCTGGGGAGGCCTATGGGAGGGAGCGTATTTGCCTACCAGGTCATCAGTCCACCTTCTTGAGGTACGTGGTCACCACTAGAGAAACTTTCCACACCAACGGCCATCGGTTCTCGTCCTGTCCGGGGAGGCAGTACGGGTATGACGGACTAACCGAAGCTGGACTCCCGTCTAAAACCACCCACGAGTTCCGGCGCCGCCTTGTAAAGTGGGGCGTCGCAGGATCGCTCTTGGCATTCAACTGCGTACGTCCCGGCGGGCGGCCCACAGTAGCAGGCCACAGACATTGCGAGGCATCAGCTCCAGACCTGTGGAACCTTTACATACAGGGACCCCGACTCCCTGCATGGTTCCGCTACGGCGGAGGTGATGTTTTGATATCATCATCATCCTTATTAATTCAACACGTTACAGAATAGCGGGGCTGGCGACTATGCAGCGCATACCTACTCAGATTTTAGTGGATTTCGATATTGCTTACCTTGACAAAGGGCTAACCGATACCCCAAAGTTCGTGGGTTGGTTTCAGAGGATTTTAAAGGTTTCTGGAATTTTGTAATTTTCTTTTCTAAAATTTTGAACAAAAATTTTCTGTTTGTAAGCAAATTTGTCAATTTGTCATAGTTATGTCACACACGTCAAAGAGAATATAACCACTACGTACGTTACGTAGTGGTTATATTCTCTTTGGTCATACATATAGAAAAATGGCTAGCACCACACTGATGAGGTTTCAGTATTTTTATTTTTGGTTTTATACTTAATAGGCTCGTAAGTTACTCAGCTAAACTTTAAATAGTCTGACTTCTTATTATATATATTATACTCGCTGTCGCTCAGGCATAGGTAAACAGGGTGGAAAGTTAAAACGGGACAGTAAGGGCAGATACTAGATCCATTGCCGCCACGCAAAAATGGCATATGGATTTCATTCCTAACTTTTTAAGTGATGACAATCTACATTCACAGATTTAAAAAAAAAAAGTACAGTCAGCGAGAAAATCATCAATTTTGACAATTTTTTTTAATGCCATTCGATCCCATTTTTATTACGGATCAAAATACTCTTCGGGACCGACTAAGGTTTGACTACTAGAACGCCCAGAAATCAAAGTAAACTTTTTCCATACAGTTAGTATTGAAATCCCTAAGTGCAAGTAGGTAGTCCTTTAGTTAGACGATCATCAAATTCCACAATAGCCAGAGCTCTCATCTTGTAACTGGTATATCTGCTTTCCGCTGGTATTGTTTTTCAACTCATGTTGCAGATAGGATGAAGCTGTCCATCACCAGTACTCCGCTGTAACAAAATAACGAAAATCAAAATCTGGCTTTTCAAATAGCGTTTTGTATTAAATTGTTAAATGCTCTTCTACAGTTGTCATCAAACTCAATCAAGTAATTTTCCTTAATAGGTCTGTCAGGGGTTTTGCAATAGACGCAAGATCCTTGATGTTATAATTATATACTTACTGAAATAGGATTACTTAATCAAACAATGTAACTTCTGGAGAGTAATTGGTTCTGGAAATCTTACCAATGAAACATTTTTTTCCATGTTGAGATGGTCAGACATCTCCGCCTTGTCTCCATTCTTCTTCGTTGAATTGTGACTTTTTCTAGTTGATTTCCAGTCTGTATTGGCATACCATGTCTAGTCAATCTGGTCAGTGCTTTTTCTTCATTAGCTGGCGGGGATTATCAAACCATCAATTAATAAAATCAGTACAAAACCTTTGGCTGTTGAGTCCCTATTAATCGCAGTGATGTACATTGTTAACACCTTCAGACATATCTATTCTAATACTTAGACCAAATGGGCAGGGCTTTGAGGAACGGTTGTTCAGGGTACCTATACCAAAGGGTACGCAAAAAAGGACAAACATGTAAATATTAAAAAACAAAATCTTAACGAAAAAGTTTAGTCAGAGTCAGAGCCCCGCACAGCGGAGTCATCTGAAACAACCTATCAAATATAACCTACCTACCTACTTAGTGTTTCGCAGTGGGTCCAATATCTCAGCCTTGATTCTATTATACTATTCTCTTTCTTGATTTGAGAGAAAAGTTTTTCAAATAAAACATGCTTCTTACTACGCTACGTACCTACCCTTTGCTACACCCTTATATTTCCATCCAATTTACTATTTATTTAATCGTATAGGCATACACATTATTTGGCCTTTGAGTTTGTCACTCTTTAGTAACACCCAGGGGACACGTGCAGGGTTGTGGTAGGTAGCTCCCTCCCCTCCCTTTGTCAAGTGAGTGGGCAACTCGACTGTTGGAGGTTCTTAAGCCGCCCGAAGTCCTCTAACTCGGCTTAACGACTACTGTCATATACAGCAGCTGGGATCAACTGCTTAGCGTGCCTTCCAAAGCACGGAAGCAATCATTTATAGTAAACACTCAAACAGGCGGTAAACACCCATCCAAAGACTGACCGCTGCCATATTTGCTTAACCTGTGTTATCGTTTCCGATTCGCAGGCGCCGCTAGGCTATGAACGCTTCTAATTTACTATTACAAATGGCTTAGGATATTTTTGAGCAGCTTAAGCGGGTATTACATTGTCCTGAATTTAGCATCCTGAATGACCTAGGAAGCTGATTCAGGAAGGTGTAATCGCATCTAGATTTATGCCTACCTAAATGCGATTAGTACCTTCCTGAATCAGCTTCGTAGGAGGTCATTCAGGATGTTAAATTCAGGACAATGTAATACCCACTTTACCCTTATCACTCGGTCTCCCAGCCACTTATCACACTGCTGATTTACCTCTTTTTGTTTGTTATCATCATCAGACCACTGCTAAACAGGCCTCTCCCAAGGCGCGCCACAAAGCTTAGTCCTCTGCTTTACAGTTTCTGTCGCTTCCTGTCCTGCTGCTGCTGGAGATAGGCCTCCCCCAAGGAGTGCAAAAGTGACCAGTCCTGCGCCACCCGCATCCAGTGGACTCCCGCGACCTTTACCAGGTCATCAGTCCACCTTGGGGGCCGATGTCGAGGGTCAAATCAACCGTCTGGTTGATCTCCATATTATCGGTGTCTCGTGTCCGACATGACTGAAACTTGGATCTCTCTCAAATTACATACTTTTTGAACTTGGACTGAACCTGAACTGACTGACTTACAATCTGACATTACATTAATCAGTCATAAGTCAAACAATGATCCGCCAATTCACTCGACCCACCAACCACGTCGCCTTGAGTAGTGATGTGACTCGAACTTCTTGTAAATGTTCCGTTTCGAATTCTTCGATGCGATGCCAGTGCCACCTGTGTCGCTCAACGATCTTGAGAGTTGAGAGAGAGAACTTGCATTCTTGTTGTTGTTGATATATAGTCTTGCTGTTGATATGTACATAGGGAATGCTTAGAGCATGCTTAAGGCCCGGATCACACTGGCGCGGCCTGCGTTGGTGGGGAAATAGTAAGTGCGACAGCTAATGACAAGTTTACTATTGACCGCCGCGGCCAGGCCGCGCCAGTGTGATGGGGGCTTTGATCGATAAATGGTCGGTGACGCTCATGCTCTGGAGTATCTGGCGTTTCTAGGCTACGGTGCACGCTGGCCTATATGGTTATGTCTTATGTGATTCAATCTGCCATAAAAATATAATTTGAAAGTTTAATTTTTTAATACATAAAAGAAGCGCACACCAGAAAGCGATTACCGTAGTCTATAGACGCTTACAACTCGTGCAGGGTTAGCACAAGATGGCGCGCGAGCTTTATCGCGATGAGATAGACTATCCGTCTCTTTCTAAATGTTCCCGTTAGAAAGAGACGGATAGTCTTTCTCGCTTTTCTGCAGAGGACTATTATGCGAGTTGTTGTCACTAACAGAGTCCTTAGCACGATTAGGTTTTATCGTCACGTTTTATGGCGAAAACGTACTGAGACGTCACGTCAAACATAGCGATAAAACGTATCGTGCTCGTGCTAGCTTGGGAGTTGATCCTATCCTATCCTATAATTATAAATGTGAAAGTTTGGATGTTTGTTACTCAATCACGCTTAAACGGCTAAACCGATTTGGATGAAATTTTGCACGAAGATAGTTTATAGCCTGGATTAAAATAAAGGATAGTTTTTATCCCGGGTTTACGCAGACGAAGTCGCGGGTGGAAACAAGTACTTACTATTATAAATGTGAAAGTTTGGATGTTTGGATGTCTGGATGTCTGGATGTTTGTTACACAATCGCGCTTAAACGGCTGAACCGATTAGGATGAAATTTTGCACGAAGATTGCTTATAGCCTGGATTCAAATATAGGATAGTTTTTTATCCCGGGTTTACGCAGACGAAGTCGCGGATGGAAACTAAGTAGTACTTTAATATGATCTGAACGCTACCTTTAAATCACTACGATACTTCGATAGTCTATTACCGTTAAATATGGAGAGCGTATAGATTTAATTTCCGATGAACAGTTAATTTTTGTCTGTCAACTTGATAGACATTTTGAATTTGTATGTTGTATTTAGAATTTAGCATTTAGGGTTTAAAAATTAAATTTAGAATTTTGAACATTGCATTTAGAATTTAGAATTTGGAATTTGGAATTTGGAATTTGGAATTTGGAATTTGGAATTTGGAATTTGGAATTTGGAATTTGGAATTTGGAATTTGGACTTTGGAATTTGGAATTTGGAATTTGGAATTTGGAATTTGGAATTTTGAACTTTGAACATTAAATTTTTAATTTTGGATGTTGGATCCAACATATTGAATGTAGAGGCAGCATGCGATCAGCCGATCATCTTCATATTAGTATAGCACATGCAACAGTGCAAAAATAACGAGTTATCCGCGTTCGATGGCGCGAAAGTGAATAGGCGAGGCGAACAGACTATGTGATAATGACGAAGTCGTTTGGAAGAAGTTCGGCGACTGAATGATACGACCGAAGCAGTGTGTAATCGCCGCTTAACAACCGAAAGACGGCCACAGCTGTATACTCGTATATAGGCCTCCCACGAAAAGCGGTACAAGTGCCACTCGCATCCAGCAGACTCCCGCCACCTTTAATAGGTCATCAGTCCCACCACATGTGATGAACCACGCTGCGCCTTCCGGTATACACGTCATCGTACGTCATACATCCTCGCCACTTGAAAACCTTTCCGCCTCAGAGTGTGTTATTTTCTATATTTTTCTCTGTTTCTTATCTAGGTATAGCCGTGGTTTCTGTTGGTTTATATTAGCCATTATGCGCTATTTCGAGCAGATAAGTTAGTCAAGCAGTGTTCACTCTCTTACGAGTTTGGTAATTACACTAATTACATATCACTTCATAAAATTCAATTTTTAATTTTTATTATTATTGAATTTTGAATGTTGAACTTAGTAGAATATTTACAATCGAAGTCGCTGAGATTCAAAATAATTTTTGAATTTTTCCCTAACAGCGAAAGCGTCATTGGTCGTTTATTCAACGGGGCCAGATAACGATTCCAAATTTGGTTGCTCTGTAAAGTCGCTTGTGTGTGTGATTGTGACATAAGCCATATCGTTTCTCTCTCGCAGAAAGTTATGCAAAACACAAGTACTTAATATTATATAATCAACATTTTTGGCGCTGATTTCATTCGTCGAGAAAAGATGCGAAATTTTTGTGTCAATAGTCCGAAAGCATTTTCCACTAACCGTCGGGCAAGAGATAATTTGAAATTATAATTTGTTTCTGGATCTCTACCATTGGCCTGATCTCGGGGATACGGTCGCATCAAATATGTTTTCAAAGGAAAAGCTTCGTCGCCAACCATGACAAACGGGGTGGTAATTGTTGAATTAGGTAAAGATCGACCAGGTGGTATACTTAAAGTATTATTATTTAATTTCTATCCTAAAGAGCTATTCGCAAAAATGCTGCCATCGCTATTCCGGCCGTAAGATCCAACATCCAAGTAGATAAATTTGTAATGTGCGTCAAACAAGGCCAATAAAACGATGGAAAATGTTTTTTGTAGTTAAAGTATACAGAACCACTATTTGCTGGTGCTTCGATACAAAAATGCTTGCCATCTAATGCTCCAATGCAATTTGGGAAACGCCACAGCCTTTCAAATTCATCCGCAATTTTCCTCCACGTCTCTTCGTTTGGCTGTGGCATCACCTCTTTCATTAAACAATCAACGATTACTCGACAAGTTTCGTTAACAACTTTACAAACGGTACCCATTCGAAAATTGAGCGAGAGTGTTTTGAATGAATCCCCCGTAGTCAGGAATCTGCAAATAAATTTTACCTTTAGTTACAAATGACAAATGAATTTAAAATTATAATTATTTAAACATGTCTATGATTCAATAATAATAGGCATGGTAGCATTATTTACCTACTTATAAAAACCTTTTTAAAAAGCTAAGTTACATGCTCATCCGGTCCTCTGGTGACAACAGGGCTGGAACGTTCCTCGCACAGCGAATAGGCATTGCCATTCAACGGGGCAACGCAGCCAGCCTTATGGGTACTCTGCCTAGTGGCAGCGATTTGGGGGAAATATGTGTATATAGTAGTTTAGGTTCACATAGTTTAGGTTAGGTTTAGTTCGTTTTTTACTTTCTCTTTCTGTTCCATGTTTTTTTACTTATAAATATATATTATTGGGTCATTCATTCAGACCACTGATTACGCTTAGTTTCTACGAATCACGGCATCAAGATATATTTGTGGGTGAACGTTGAGGTGAGCTTAAATCAAGTTACAGAATAGCGGGGCTTGAGAAAAATGCAGTTCACCCACAGTCTCATAGCGCATACCTACTTAGATTTTATTGGATTTCGATATTGCTTACCTTAAACATAGAGCTAGTCGATGTTCGGAGGATATGGGATTCTGGAACCTTGTAATTTTCTTTTCCAAACAGTGTTTAACTTTTTCATGGATAACACGGAAAGAATCTTGTGTCATGTGAAAATAATCATACAATTTGTCATCATAGGTCCAAAGTTCTTTACACAATATTTCGAATTCTCCTCTAGCTTCACGGGAACGCCAAAGCGGATGCACGCCAAATTGCCTTGAAGAACATGGTGCCAAATCTTCTTCTTCGTCTTGGATTATTGCAACAGCCAATATTACGTCAAAATCGGATACTCTCGCCATTTTATTTATGTTTTATTTTCGTAAGAGAACGTATGTTTATGTAAGTAATTATATTTATGTTGCAGTGGTTGAATAAATTCAGCTCAGTGACAATGACAGCTAATGACAGAGTTTCTTTGACATTAAAACGACGGAAACGGCCCGGTCGCTGCCCGCTGTGATTGACACGCAACGCTCGGAATCAGCCCGGACGTGGCACGGCGACCGAGCCTCGGTGTCGGCCCGGCCCCGGCCCGGTGCGAGCTCGGTGACATAACGTTTGCACAATGTCCCGGCCCGGTGTCGGCTCGGCGTCGGCCCGGAAACGGCCCGGAAACGGCCCGGTGGTCAAAGGTGTATCAAAATAAGCTCGGCGACGGCTCGGTAAGTTTACGGCCCGGGCCGGAACCGGCCCGGTCTAGCGTGAATCATCCTTTAATGTTACGTTACCATGCATGTCAGAATTGCCTTATTCCTTAATTTGGTGTACCAATTGTAGACTGTTTTATACAACGTGTAATGGAATGACGGGCCTTCCCGCAAGAGGGGGATTATTAGGGATTGTGGAGGTAGTAGGGATTATTAAGCGTTATTTTCTTTTTCTTTTTACGTACCTTCGTACTAACGCTTAATAATCCAGCTCTTACGAGAAAGCCCGTCGTTCCGTTACACGCTGTATAATTTAATATACATTAAGTACTTACTGTTAAAATTCATTGTTTTCGTCTGTTAGTTTAACACTTTTCTTTGCAACAAAGAGAAAAACACTATAATCCATCTAATCCATCTTGTCGCCTGAAAGTCTCTCGAACAACGTTACAAAAATCAAGGTGAAAATTCATTCAGAACGACAGAATATTGCAAAAAAAATCAGACATTCGAAAAAATTATAAACATTGAAAGTTAAAGACAGTCTCAGAAACTGTTGGGTCTACAGAGAAAATTCTAGTCTCATACTGTAGCAAATATAGTCTTATTTAAAAAAAAGTTCCCAAAAAGTACGATCAAAAACTAGTCCTTTAGGGTTATAATCGCCAAAATCAAAAAAAGCGCGATATTTTTGATTTTTGACATAGTTGCGTTCGGCGCTCGAGGTCAGAAACTTGGATTATTTATTGAGCCAACATCATAAACAAGTCTGCAAAAAATCAGAACTACCGGATTTGACGCAAGCTCTGGATATATAAATTTATTGGACTACTAGTTTAGCTGATAAAAGTGAGTTGCAATTGTTATGAATTATGAACACCTTTGTGGTTAACAAGGACCGGAAAACCCCTTTTCAGGCTTAAGTCTATCGATTTGGTAACTCTATCAATTTGGTAACCTTATGATAAGGTTACCTTACTGATAGAGTAACCCTATTGTTATGGTAATCATATCGGATGTGGTAACCCTAATAAAACACTATCGAGATATGGTTTTTTTAGGGTTTTGTTAGGGTTACCTTATGGTTACCACATCCGATATGCTAACCATAACAATAGGGTTACCCTATCAGTAAGGGGACCTTATAATAAGGTTACCATTATGGCTAGGGTTTTAAAAACAACTTCTAAAATAACTCTATGGAAAACCCTAAAAAGGGTAACCGGTTCCGGTCCCTGGTGGTTAACCTTCTTTAAACGCATGTAACGTGCCCCCGACAGATGAGTAATTTCTGTTGATGTACAAGGGTACGGGTTCACACTTTCTCAACAAAATCGTCTGCTCACACATATTAACAGGGCTTTTATTCGCTACGCGTTAATGCGGCTCACCCTGCCAGTCACCCGTTACGAACTTCGACCGAGACTTTAGTAGGGGGTAATCGCCGAAAAATATTATCCGATATCAAAAATTATTTCACTAGTTTGTCACTAGTAGATAGAATGTCAAAGTTGAAAGTCAAAAAACATTTATTGCAAGTCACATTACATTACAGTTAAAAAGATGGAATTAAGGACACGTATAGGGACATACATGTGACGCCCTGCAAGGGCACAGCAACATAGTTAAGAGAACTGATTTATTAACATCATTTTTACTTAGGTATACTACTATATATACAGACTTATATCCATACTACTATCTATGGATACTTCTAAGTTTATGCCATTATTGTTTCTTCGCAATTCTGCCCAATATTAATTTCGCACAACTGAATTTGATCACATTCGTTTTTCTGCTCGGTCATTATTTTTACACAATCCCGTTTCTTCTTATTTGCGATTGTTATTATTATAAAAGTTCATTAGACATAACTAAAAATAAAATTTAGAGCTATCGAATTACTGTTACTCAATCATTAAATTCTGTTAAACTACAGAAACATCTGTCAAAAAGGTATCTTTTTAAATTATTTACGGTTCTTTCAGAATGTTCGTAAGTTCCATTTGACCCCGTGGCTTTGCTCCCGCTCTGTGTAGTACACGGGCAGGCACGCAGCAGCGGCTGGTAACTTGTAAAATTAACTAAATAACTCAGCATCAAGATCATGTTGCTACCCAATGCCAATGCTATTGGGTGGCGCTGGCGCTATCGTTTCGAACACGCGCCTCCTACAGCTAACGAGTCAGAACACATTGAAATTAGATTGGTATGCGAAATGCAAAACGTGTCTTTCGAATTGCTTCTTCTAATGGAAACCACTCTAAAATAGCTACACATGACTTTTTGTGAATGTTTATCGATTATTATAATTTGATGCATAAGCACTGATTAAAAAGCTGTAATTAAACACCCTTCCTCGTAAACTGTGTATCCAAGTCCTCCATAAACACCATAAGTCAGGTTAATGGCCAAATATTAGGGTTGTAAGGCTGTGGCCGGGCGGCACCGGAGCGATGAAATGAGATGGAGTGAGAGAAACCATAAAGTTGTCCTTAAAAATACAATTGTAAGTCCGGACCGGAATTTTCTTGGTATTTGGCATTCTAATTTATCGACTTTGAATGTATACCTAGGTATCGATTGCGATATACGGAGGTAATTTCAAAATAGATATTGAGCAACTTATTGTGCTATGCAATTAACTACCTAGGTTGGCACGATAACCCAAAATGACCATTGGACTCCGACAAAAAGCACGCCACTTTGCTCGATCCTGCGCAATGCCTTGCCAGCTAGCGCCGGCTCCGAGTTTGTGCAGATCCGCTTCTACCATACCCTTCCAGCGAAATTTGATTCTTGAGTTTGGACTCCAATTTTCTTATTCTATTCCGAAGATATTCAGCGTCCTCGTTGCATTTTCGTTTCTTCTCCATCTAGAAGTTGTGTGAGACGTGCGAAAGGCTTGAGCACGGAAACATTTGAAGGTGGCGGTTTCAGACCTGCTGTGGGGCCAAGAGTGGGTGGTAGTGATGGATGGTGTTACCAGTATAAGATCGTTAAAAAAAATCTTTAAAAAACCGTGCAAGGCTAATGCGTGGGGGCGCTGCTACAATATGTAAACCATAAATCGCTAAGAATGAAGCTGCGAAACATAATCTCTCCACCTGTCGATCTTATCCCATCCTCTCGAGCTGGCAGAAGAATGCTGGTTCGAGTCCAGGTCGGAGCAAAGCATTTGGTATTTTTTTCCCTGTTTAATTGATAACAAAACTTTCACATAATTAGCAGGATATTATTCTCTAGACTCTAGACCTTCTCGCTCGCTGTAAGACGTCGCCTGCCGATCGACCGGCGAAGCGAGCGAAGCGCTGCGTCATCGCCCGCCTAATGGCTTAATTCTGCGCTGACAACCACGGAACTAAGATAGTACAAAGGCCGTAATAGATCTACAGTGACGTAGGGATCCGGAGTTTGAAATATGGTTCGAAGCTTTCGCTTAAATTGTTTATATTACCGCTGAAACGTCTGAGTTGTTATGATTAACTACCCCATCCATACTAGTGTTATAAATGGTTAAGGCCACCACATCATTTGCCGGTGCGGGGCCGGTATGTTCATAGGTGCTTATTGATAAGCGCGGGACGCCCGCGTATTATAAATGGTGCTGATAAATTTGAGCACTCACATGTGACAGAATATCAAGCATTCGCCTTTTTAAAATTTGTCGAACTGAATGACGAACGGCCAAACATCGCCACGCACATTTTCAGGATAATTATAGCGAACGCGCTATTATTACGAGTAAATGCCAGGCAAAGAATGAACTACGTTGGTAACGGTTATCCGCAACCAAAGGAATTCAAGGTGCAACTGCATCATCCGTTTTGTGGAAATGATAGAGCTAGCCTGGGAGCAGGCATAAAGATCCCACTGGGTCGAAGTGCATCCGAAAGGGCCCTCACATAGATAAGATAAGATAAGACGAGTAAATGCTTTGCGGCGGGTGTGGGCGGAGACGGCGGCTCGGCAAAAAACTGGAAGCAAATTTATTGTCGTTTCGCTAGAATGCTTTACTTACGTATTAAACGTTTAGTTAACTAGATGTAAACAAACTTCTGATTGTTGCCAGTGATGACATATGGCACGGAAACGTGGTCGCTTACTATGGGCCTTATAAGAATGCTCAACGTCACTCAAAAGGCTATGCTGGGAGTTTCTCTGCGCGATCGCATCAGAAATGAGGCTATCCGCAGCAGAACCAAGGTTACCGATACAGCCCTCCGAATCGCTAAACTTAAGTGGCAGTGGGCGGGGCACATTGCACGTAGAACCGATAGCCGTTGGGGCGGAAAGGTTCTCAAGTGGCGACCGGTCACTTTGGAACTCTTTGGGGGAGGCCTATGTCCAGCAGTGGACGTCTTTCGGCTGATATTATGATGATGATGATGATATTACAGTTTGATCTCCATAAGTATTCCAAATCCATCGATAAATTGTGCAAGTCATAGTAAGTTATGTTGGTTCTGCTAGTCAAACACGTAACACATTGTACGCGCGAAAAATGACAGTTGGAATGTCCTAACGCGCGTTCGGAACTTTACGTGATTACCCCACTGGCAGCGGCCTTCTGTTGGGATGCTCCAAGATGACTTTTCAGTGTGCCCATCAGTAAAACTACGTAACATTTAAAACAAAGAATGTCATTTAGTCCTACCTTCGCAATCGACCAAGGGACCGATTTTTGTCTTTCGTGCGCTCGACTCTTTCACTAGAAAACTGTCAATGATGATGAAAAATTTAAAAACGATAAAAATTTAAAAACGAGTTGTATTGACCACTAGTATTCAATTCTATCGGTATAAAGTACGGGCCTGCAATTTTGTCATTACAATCTTGTTTACTTTTATTTCATTTTCGAGAGCTCGAAAGTCAAAAATCTTCTGGTCTCCGAAAAAATCATGTTCCACTCTCTGTTTTGGCATTTCTGAGTTATTCATCATCACTGGCCACAGCACCTATCACAGATGATTGTTGCAGCGCTTAGGAGCCAATGGATTGCAGCATGTACGCGAAGTAGTACATGATTTTTTTGGACACAAAAATAAAAAAATTGTAACTAGGGTTCAGATTTAAACTGGTTTGCTTGAGACAAATCGTAAGCGTTGTTTGGTGAACTGTAGTGGTGAGGGCCGAGCAAATGGCTGGCGCCCGCGGCGGGCGTTACCGGTGACCCAAGGGACGCGGTTGGCCAATAAATTATATCTCGGGTTTTAGGATATTCTTGGTAAAATATTTGTTAAAAAGCTTACCCACCGTTTAAAACTTCTGAGGCCTTACATGCCAACTTCATGGCGTGACAAAACGAAAATGTGCTACCTTAAATTTAAAAAAAATACTGCTTTCTAATTCCCTCGAACTGCCGAGGCAAATTTGAAAGCCACGCAACTGACGCAACACACAACACGACACACTAAACAGCAACAAACCACACAACAACAAACACACATCGCCCGCATACAATCGTAATATTATATACGACATACGAAATCTGCAGTCGGTTTGAAAAAAAAACACAAAAATGAATTATACTAATTTAATTAATAAACAAAATATTACAATTAATGGAAGTGACAATAGTTCGAGGTGTGAAAGAAGAGTGAGGGTGTCTTGCATTTGCCTAATAAGGTAAACGCGGGTCAATCACGTTCTGCTGATTCGCCGCCTCGCGGACTCGCGGTTGACGTCGGTGCTGGGTCGGCGATCATTGCGTAATTTACCTAGGTAAAATATGGGTTTATTAATATTTGTATTTATTTATTAATATTTGATTTTATAATTAGATGTTCAATTATAAAAATTGTAGGGCAATCAGTTACCAATTTAATATTATTTTAACGGCCTCCGTAGTATTATGTTAACGGCCTCCGTAGCCCAGTGGGTAGTGACTCTGCCTACGAAGCTGGAGGTCCCGAGTTCGAATCCCGGTCAGGGCATTTATTTGTGTGTTTATCACGAATATTTGTTCCTGAGTTATGGATGTTATATATGTATACAAGTATCTATATGTATTTATCTATTATATATATATCATCGCCTAGTACCCACAACACAAGCCTTACTGAGCTTACCGTGGGCCTAGGTTGATTTGTGTAAGATTGTCCCATAATATTTTTTTTTTTTTTTTTAATTAGGATCCGTTGTATTGGATAGATAGACGTAGTGTTACGAGTTACGATACGACCAACCCTGTCGAAGGGACTCGTCTGAAAACCAGCGCAAGGCTCCAAGCCTTGCACATGCTGAGACGAGCACCCATTGCTCAACAGAACGCAATTTAGTATTTTGAGTTTTAATTCTAAGGCATTGTTTAAGTTTTTCCGTTGTAGGTACTTATGTTAAACGTTATATTTTGTGTTTTTTGGCAATGAATTAATTTGAATTTGAAACTCATCTTCCTCCCAGCTTAACCTAGCTCGGGGGCCGCTTTGGCACCAAATCCCAAGATTTAGCGTAGGCACCAGTTTTACCAAAGCGACTGCAAGTGCAATCTGACCTTCCCACCACAAAAACTAGACTTATAGGGATGGACAGGGACGTAGCTAGTTTTTAGCTAGGTACGTCCATCCTTTGGAGAGGTTTGAATTTGCCGGTGTCAGTTTGTTTCATTTTAATTGATTATTTAAAGGTTATATTTGTGGAATCTATATACGGTTTCAAGTTTAGATATATTTTGGGATAGATTAGTTTTTTGAAAAATACGTTGATATAAAATTAGAATGCAAATTTTAAGTGTCTGTGACCTGGGCTCTCGTGGATACTGTGTTGAGAGTGTAATATACTGTGTTGAGAGTGAAATATACTATGTTGAGAGTGAAAGATACTGTGTTGAGAGTGAAATACCAATATTTGTCTGTTGCGCTCAACACGACAAATCTTCAAATCATAATAAGAATAATGCATTTATTTGTTCAACACAGGTATATATATTTAATTGAAGAGGCTGTTGTCGGTTGAGCAATCTCCATGTATCTCTTTCTTAAGCTACGACGTGGCTACGACGTTTTGGTACCTACGTTTTCGTCGTAATATCTCAATGATATAGATCGATGGCCATTGGCGTGGAAAGGTTCTCGAGTAGCGACCACGTACAAGGTAGACTGATGACCAGGCCCCGTAGCATGGATAGCCCTTGTCACGCGATAAGTGACAAGATAGAGCATCTGTCACTGTCTGACACCGTTCGATAGAACGAAACGACGCTCTTATCTTGTCACTTATCGCGTGACTTATCACCATGCTACGGGGCCTGGTACAGGTCGCGGAAGTCCGCTGGATGCGGGTGGCGCAGGACCAGCCATTGTGGTACTCTTTGAGGGATGCCTATGTCCAGCAGTGGCCGCCTTTCAGCTGATATGATGATGATGATGATAATAGTTCATAACCAAAGTCTTAATTTTGGTTCTTTACTTTCACACGACCAGTCGTATTTCAATGTGTTTTGCGCAATCGTTCTCATTCTCAAATACATTTAATGCTTTTTGTGATCGAACTAAAGAGGCAACGTAAGAAATATCCACTTATAATTAACGGTTGTATCTCCGACACATCAACCCGCTGTTTTTATAAGCTCTGACGTTTGGCGGTTTCATTTCGTATTCTAGGTACGTAGTACATACAAGGTCGAAATGTAATGCGGGGCTTTGGCTGAAATCCCATTTATGTTAATGTCACTTCTATTCCTAGGTTCCTATTCAATTATTCATCCGGCAAAACGATACGTCACTCATTGTAAATTAGCACAACGGGTGCAAAATAAGGGATTATTTGATATACGAGTATGTAGGTATATTGTCTTGTAATACTACTTCAATGGTTCTTTATTTCTTTCAACGTGTCAACAGTGCCACTGAAGTGCGAAGGTCGGTGATTGTATAGTTAAGATGGTCGAAGATATGAAATGGAGATCATGAGATTTCACAAAGGCAAAGAAACAAAAATATTTTTTTTTGGATTTGAAGCCAAAACAATGTTGCTTAAAATTTTGTGTAAAGAAAATAATATTAAGTAAAGTAAACCACGACCTCTGTAGCCTAGTTGGTAGTGACCCTGCCTACGAAGCCGGAGGTCCCGGGTTCGGGCATTTATTTGTGTGATAAGCACGAATATTTGTTCCTGGGTCATTGATGTTTTCTATGTATTTAAGTATTTATATATATATATATTATATATATATATATAAGTATGTATATCATCGTCTAGTACCCATAGTACAAGATTTGCTTAGTTTGGGACCAGGTTGATTTGTGTAAGATTGTCCCCAAATATTTATTTATATATATTTATTTATATATATTGCTCTTTTTTTCCTGTGATAACTTAAACACTATACTACCAGTGGCTCAGTGAGCTGTAGAACTCGTGAGTGAGTCCTTTTTTGAAAAAAGAAAACCTAAAACCGAACCGACAAAAAAAACAATTTTTTACAAGGATTGGTCAACAATGCGACCTGTAGAGAAGAAAAGCCTGGACAGACAAGTCTTCGCTTCGCTCGCTCGTTCAAGTAAACGACATAATCAAATTAAAAATTATGGTATTTCACCCCTTAATTTTTTTTTTATTTAAGCAATAGTGTTTGATATTTGAGATGTTAGTGCCGTTCAAGAAGCCTAAGTCTTCTAGGTATACCTATGTAATTAGATTCCATCAAATCTACCAAGAAATGACATTTCTTGGTTGATTTGATGGAATCTAATTACATATTAGGGTTTAGATGTCGCTACACGCCTTATTAAGGATGACTCACGCTAAAACGGGCCGTGTCCGGTCCGGGCCGTTTTCTTAGTAAAACGACGGCGTTTTTGCGCGGTGAAGCCATACCTAAGCCCGGTTGAGCCTCGGCCGGGACCTAGCCGCTTCCGAGTCTCGCCCGGGGCACGGCCGGGCTCAGGTATGGCTTCGCCGCGCAAAAACACTGTCGTTTTTCTCAGAAAACGGCCCGGGCCGGGCACGGCCCGTTCTAGCGTGAGTCATCCTTTAAGGCGTAGGTACAATACGATTAAAATCAGTTAAAGATTCTGATGTGAGCTACGAGTAGCGCCGCAAAGGTCTCAGAGGGGTCGGGCGGGTATGCAGGAGGCGACTCAAGCCTAACTTCAGAATATAGTTAACTATATTTGTGTCAAAAATAAAATTTTTGGTACGTGCTTTTATTGCCGACTGTACTTTTCTGTATACCGTCATATTCATAGAAACGATTCTAATGAGCCCAAACTCAACGGGGTTACGTCGGTCGGTGAAGTACTGAATTCGCAACACCTTCTTTTCGCAACTAACGTTTGGCAAACTGATTCATTTCGCAACTTTTCATTTCCCAAACTCTGAAACTGTAAATATTTCAGGTATTATTTCAGGGCCATCGTGTAGAACCCTATAGGTTAGGTTAGGTTAGTTTATAATAATCGTGAAATATTTAACAGTTTCAGAAATATTAAGAGGTTGGGAAATTAAAAGATGCGAAATTAATCAGGTTGCCAAACGTTACGAGTAGGTTGGGAAACATTAGTGAACCACTGAATTCCTATGGCCACCTTCTGTGAACTGAATTCCGCACCCATGAAGAACTTCTCTACTTAAAAACCCGGCCAAGTGCGAGTCGGACTCGCGCACGAAGGGTTCCGTACCATTGTCTATAAAAATGTTTATTTTATTCTGTTTTTCGTATTTGTTGTTATAGCGGCAACAGAAATACAGCTGGAACTATCACGGTATCAGTGAGATACAGCCTGGTGACAGACAGACAGACAGACAGCGGAGTCTTAGTAATAGGGTCCCGTTTTACTCTTTGAGTACGGAACCCTAAAAACCGTAACGTTTCAGTCCTTCAACTAAACTAAGGCGTGCCAAATCGAAATAAGTTACTAAGCACTAACACTCATATTTATCACAAACCAGAGGAAAACTTGCCTCATCATATTTACCTACTTTGAGTCCATAATAGCTCATAATGTTTATTGATAAAGACAAACTCCTTTTAAATATATTAGAAAAGTTCAAAAACTGCTGCTAAATTTCCTTACTTTATTTTATGCCCCTAATTTGACTCAACTAACATAATTCCGTGTTCTACATATATTACTACAATTAGTGAACACGCGACACTCGCACTCATTGAAACGGTTGCGGTCTCGGGCGGTGACCACTCCGCATAATTACTGCCCCTGTTGGGGCTGCGGTCACAGGTGTGGTCCCGCGTGAAGTGAGATAATCTAAGGGGTTATATTCACCCTTATCCATAAAACGCAACCGCTGTTAACTAAAACGTAACTCATAAAGATCTCACAAACACAAATGTCAAAAATATAGATGAAGAACGAATTTCACGCTTGTTCAGATACGTTAACTGTGATTTGGATTGGTCATCATCATCATCATCTCAGCTGAAAGACGTCTACTGCTGGACATAGGCCTTCCCAAAGGAATGTCACGATGATCGTCCTGCGCCACCCGCATCCAGCGGACTCCCGCAACCTTTACCACCTTCCACCTTGTGGAGTGCATGCCTACTACCCAGGCTACACCTGCCGGTACGTGGTTGCTACTCGAGAACCTCTCCGCCCCAACAGTCATCATTTCTACGTGCAATGTGCCCACTGCTACTTAAGTTTAGCGATTTGGAGGGCTATATCGGATTTGGATCGGTATTAAGTCAGTGGAAAGACGGCAGTGGTCGGCCGCATTCGATGACCAATGCTGCAATGGGGAATAGATGAAAATTTTAGAAATGCCTGATTATTTTTTTGGTGATAGGAATAACCTTCCTTAGCACCAGAAAAAAGTTGCAGACTTGTCAGCTGCGTCAATTATTTTTGAAAAATATAAACAGTTTCCTCACTTACGTTTTGTGGTTAGGACGGCGAATGAGACACTTTCCTTGATCCGTCTCATATTACAAAAAAATATTTTAAATATCTGACCCAGGCAATGACCAATATAGCTGCTGCAGCTGTCAATATCATTGCCAGTGTCAGTTTACCACTGATTTTTATGATATTTTTATGTAATATGAGACGGATCAAGGAAATTGTCTCATTCGCCGTCCTAACCACAAAACGTAAGTGAGGAAACTGTTTATATTTTTTTTAAATTATTGACGCATCTGAAAAGTCTGCAACTTTTTTCTGGTGCTAAGGAAGGTTATTCCTACCACCAAAAAAAAAATCAGGCGTTTCTAAAATTTTCATCCATTCCCCATTGTCTATGTTTGTGACCTGAATAGGCCGACAGACTAAAATGTGAAGATGGAAGTCGTTGACGGAAGCAGTTTAGAACAAGTTCTGCATGTGCATCCTCATTTATAATAAGTTACCATCTACATTTAAGGAAATGCTACCATCAATATTTAAAATGAGGATCACAAAATGGCTCTTGGATAAATGCTTTTACACAGTTGACGAATATTTAAATAGTAATGAAATTTGACATCCTCACTCAAACTTAGGGTTTGCAATCCGTATATCCGGATATCCGAAATATCCGGATATCCGCCAATTTTCGGATCCGGATCTGACGGGCTCTTGGATCCGGATTTTTCGGATATTACGGATCCTTAAAATACAACAATGAAAATCGAAAATACGGCTATAAAATTATGTTTTTACCGAGTCCACGCTGAAAACCGAATGATAGATAACTCAATCTCTGTCTTTATTCGCCATTTTATCATCCCAGACCAGATTATTTTTGTTTTTAATTAATTAGTCACAAAAACTAATTAAACCTACATACTACAAACTACTAAAATTGCCGCAATTTGATGGCGAAAGTTGGCGTTGGTTTAAATGCACTAATTCACCTTAGGTAATAAACACAAAGTAATTATATAAATCCAATATTACCTATAGGTACTATTATAGCTACCTTCTAAAGACTTGCGCCCGTATTCATAAATGTTCTACAAGCCTCTTTAACTAAAATGGCGTTAAAATTCGTTTGTCCTTATCTGTCACTTTGACATTTGTGTTCGCAAGAAAGAAACAAAGCACATTTTATTTAGCAGAGACATTTTAAGTTTTATGAATAAGGGGATTAGTTTATAAGAAAAAAATAACAATTATATTTGACACAGGAAGTAAAAAGTGAATGCAACAATACCTACGTTTTATAATTGTAATTTTTTTTTTAAATTTTTAGTATGATGTTCTTGACTTATAATGTGATCATGTAATATAATAAGCATGGTACGCTATATTCATGGCCCGTTCACCGCTTTTGCCATATTATACAGTCTTGCCTAAATTACTGTCCCCTCATACCGCTCACATTGTCAATTTCTCCTCCTAGGCTTACCCCTACCCTATTGAATTAACTCCGTACCTAGAGCTCATTGAAATGTATGTACAAGCACCAGGTACGGAGTTAACTCGACCTGCTGGTTGATCACGTAACGCATTGTACGCACGTAGGGTAGATCTAAAAGTCAAATTTTATATGGAAAAATGAAGTTGGGCGCGCGTTCGGAACGTTAGGTTGATTACCCCTGTTGTAGTTATTCAAGTGACAGCTTTCAGTGACGAAACTCTCACTTTGCCAGTTAGTTTGTAGTTGTAAGTAAAAAGTTGAAAAAAAAAAAATTAATCCCTTTATGACATCGGGAATGCGTACCTATTTAAAATATTTCAGGTATACGGTGGTATAGCCGTTTTTTCGTAGTTTAACCTTACAATTCCTACTTTATACCAAAAAAATCTTGTGGATCCGTATTATCCGAAAGATCCGGATATCCGGATCTGTTGAATTTAAATATCCGAAATATCCGGATCCGAAATATTGGCGGATCTTGCACACCCTACTCAAACTTGCATTATGTATTGACTTTATCTTTTCATGAATCTGAATTTACCTGCATCTTTTATTAATTTAATTTTATTTTGACTGTATTTGCTAAATTATGATTTATATTAATTATTTGACATGTTACTTTATTTACCAGCTCTATTTCTATTTCTACGCCTGTGTGGGCAGAATATGTTGTACATGTAATATCCTTTAACATCAAATTTGTAATTACCATATTCTATGAAATAATTAATTTTGACTTTGACAAGTTCGGCAACTGCTGCTGCATAAGGCGAACGAAGCCTCTTTAGGCTTAATGGGTCTGCTTTAATAAATAAAAACAACTTGAAATGCGAAGTGCAAGCTTCGTAAACACACTCACCAAGCTAAACTCGTGAACTAACGCTAAACCAGGATATAAATCTTAGAATCAACTGAAGTATGGCAAACACCGTCCTAGAGGTATCGCACAAGGGGATTTTTAGGAAGTGAATGGGTCGCGATTTGTCTAAAGAGACATCCCTAGAATATCGCTTTAGTTTTATGTCTAATTCATTCTGATTTTGGAAATAATTAGTTTACCCCGTTGTGCGTTTTTTGCGTTGGGAGAATGCGTTGACGCGCCAACCCGTCCGCCTGGTCGAAGCACCGGACGGGTGTGTCAAAGTCCCAGACTACCCTCTAAACTACCTAAGGTTTGCTGACGCATTTTACTTTGACCCTCGCGAGTAGTCTGCTTTAAGAGTCTGGCCAGGGAAAGCGCCACGGCACAATTTGGCGCTTCTATTGCATGAAATACAAGGTTAGCCTACGCTAACCGCACGACTACCGCTTTGTGGTCGATCCCCCTTATAGCTCAACACACAACGGTATTCAATACTCATCCCACAGCAATATATAACAGAGAAAACTTTAACATTGTGCTCAGACTGTAACATAATCTGGTCTAGCATCTCTTTTTAGCTCGTTTGTAAGTATGCTTGTCTCTATCGCGTAGATTCAGCTATCGTATCCGAAGCTAAAAGAATTGACCTACTTAAGAAACTTTAAAGTATTGATATCTTAAACGAGTTGAGTTATGTAAGGGTTCAGAATACTTCAGCATTAGTCGGAGCGGGCTTGGGGCCGTAAAAAACTGACAACTGTCGGTAAAGGCAGTATAGATTATTTACTGGGTGCCTACATTTCAATAGAGCTTCATGTCAGGCACGTGATACGTGAAAATATGGGGCAGTACTACAGGCTTCATTTATTGTCATTTAACAGTATTATTTAATACCACCCTCCAACTGGATAGAACGCAAGATACTGCCCTATTGGGCAGTATCTTGAGACCTACAGTATTTATCATGTATGTCAATGACTTAGCCAGTACAAAGTACCTATCAACCTTGCAAAAGCCGATAAATATTTTATCATGCCGATGACACAGCTCTAGTTGTTTTATGGGAGCTCATGGGAACAGGTTGCCAACACCACGGAACATGTAAGGAAGGCATGACTGACTTCAAAATAATTTTCTGACCATTAACCGACCCTAGACAATAAACAACAGTTTATTTATGATTTACAAATAACAATTAAAATTAAATTAAACTAGGTCCGGTACGACTCAACTCAGTGGTTTAAAAATAATGAAAGTTAAATTCGGACCTGAGCTTGAAGGTCGGTTTAAGGTGCAAATTTCATTGATCGAAAAGGCCCAAAAACACAATGATGACAAAATTCACCTAAAATACCATCATGGTATTTGAATATATGTTGTTGTTCTCTGACTCTTTATTTAATATTTAAATCAGGCCACAAGGCCCATATAACAAATACCTTAAAAACTAACATACATATCAATATAAACTCATTATTATCGGGCCGTGTTTGAGATATTGAGATTTGACATTACAATTACGGGAGTTTTTCAAGTTTTCTAAGTTGTTAATGTTATATTTATTGAATAAGGTTTTTCCGCTGTCGTTTATTAATTAAGTGATTAGACTAATTTATCGCTGCCATTTGTAACAGCCTCCACTTCAGATCTTCGGTGGGTGTCCACTGGAGCGTCTACTTCCGTTGATTTTGTAACTTCCGGGAACTTATTCATGCTGCGCCTTTCTTTCCTCATCCTGATACATGTGACTGTGAATGTTACCTGAAATGAAAACACTTTAGCAAATGAGTATGAAAAAAAATAAAAATTAATGGATGTTAATTGTGTAATAAGTAGATAAATCTCGGCGTTTCAAGCGCTTTCCGGCACACGCGGTTAAGCGAGTAGACTCAGAAAAATATAAACTTCCTCCATCACATCACATTAATGAAAATGAAAATGAAATAATTTATTCGTGACAAGAAACTTAAAATACTGTATTACTTAACTATAATATACTAAGCAGTTTGTCACGAAATGGTCTCGCCTCAGCGTAATGCTGGCTCATGAGCCAGCGCTGATCTTCCGGCGAAACCATTTGTGGGCGACGTTCCCTGCTGTCCGACACGGCCTTAAAATTTACATTATTACTGAACGCAGCCGATGCGCTAGCGTCTCTGACGTCTGTCAGCGCCATCTGGCTGCGAACGAGCAAGTTACAAAAAACTATTCTATTATTTATTTAGTTTATTACGCAATAATTTTACCCCGAAACATAAGGAAACTTACACAAAAGAGAGAAGACGATTATAAAAACAGTAATTAATAAGTGTAGATATGGTTTTAAACAAAAATATGTAGCAATTATGTACATTCTAACATGACCAAAAAAGACAGAAGTCAAAATGTATAACATCAAAAAGCCGCAGACGAAAGAAGAAAATGATTGCATATTTACATTTCACCACAATTAGAGACAGAAAATAAAGGTAAGACATTACACTGTGCAACTATCCACTTTTGATGTAAATTGAAATTTCAAATGATAACGAAAAACGGGAGCATGTTTAAGGTGAACTTCGATTTCCATACAAAACGTATTTTGACATTCGCACAGGCGAAAGGCGTGATATTTTAAGAAACTTATGTAACAATAATAATAATGATCCTTTAATAAATTTAATTAGAGAAAACCTACTCGATCTAATGGATAAGCAATGCGTTATAGAATTATTCTGGGTACCTAGCCATCAGGGTATTCCCGGAAATTAAAAGGCGGACACCGAAGCCAAAAACGCTACGAGATATGAGAAATGCACTATGACTATTAATAACCCAGACCTTAAGAAATACCTTAAACTGAATATAAAAAGATTATGGAACAGCTGTTGGGTAAAAAATAACAATAGTGCCTTATATGAGATGAGAAAATCAGTATTCGAAAAGAGTAAATTCCATGTAAATAATAGAAGAGACGAGAATAATAAAGAGAAGCAAGTAGTTATGAATAGATTAAGAATAGGACATTGTAATGTTACTCATTTGTATCTTATAACTAAGGAACCTAAGAAGAAATGTCTAAGGTGTAATGGTAATTTATCTGTCAAACACTTGTTAATTGATTGTCCAATGTATAACTCAGAACGATTAACTGTTAATCTTCCTAATAATCTAAAGGATTGTTTAAATAACTCGAAAAATTCTGTAAAATTTCTCAAGCTTATCATTCTTATCAACTACTACAACTTGATTTAATAGTGTATCCCTATAGTGGTCGCTAATGACCTTAGCTATTTCAGCGAACTTAAATAAATAATAAAAAAAAACTATCTATTTGCGCGAAATTCCCCCTTTTCTTAATAAACTTGTATAAACTAGTATAATTTGAGAAATTAGTTTGAGACGTGATATAAAAGAAGAAAAGTTGTATAAAACCCGTTGTATAAAAGAAGAAAAATTACTTACGAAAGCAGCCACGACCATGAAAGACATCAATGAAAATATTACAGTAGGATTAAGCACAACCATTTTCCACAAAAACTACCTCTAGAAACCGCTGAACAAAGACTGACATGCGAATCAACCAAAAAAATAGTTGTAAGTATAATCTTATCTGATTCCGCAAATATGCTTGTTGGTTGCTTTAAATAATGCTATTTAAGGCAATATTATCGATCTAGTTTGCCTTGCGATCATGATTAGGTATAATAATATCTATGATAACAATCCGTTGTTTTTAATTTCGAGACAAATTAGGTCCGCCTCGCATCGCATTTCTTCCTTAGATTCACTTTATCCGCATTTCCATTTCGTCAGTTTCCTCGTCCGCATGCGATTCCCAATTCATCCTCTTGCGATTCCCAATTCGTCCTTTTCCTGTCTCGTCCGCATTCCCAACACGCGGCAGCATTTCCCAACTCGTCCGAATTCTCAATTGACAACATTTCATAACTTTTAGCCCTTAGTTCGATTAGCTAATTATATTCTAATCGAAAAGAGGAACACGCTGGTAGTTTTATATTTCCAGTATTATTTATGTTAAATTTTAAACGATTTTTTAAAAACGCATTAATAGCAAATCCAATTCTAGAATACAAGGAGCTAGTCAAATCATGGACTTAGAATTATAAAATGTTGTCAATTCGTCTGTAATCCCATTCCCATTCGTCCACATTCACTGTACAAAAGCGTCCCTGAAGATTAGATAGGACTGAATGAAGTGGAAATGCGGACGAAGTGGTAAAAGTATTTTTTCAATGTTTCGTTCTGCACTCGTTCTGAAGGTTCGGCTACGGCATCCAGCAGCAACAGTGTGAGATACATTCGAGCGAGAAGTCGCACTCGATCGGAGCGAGAAGTAGTACACCGCTGCAGCCTCAGAGCATAGAATACTAGAGAGAGGACAAGCCGCCGGCAGCCGCGTCGCAGTTGTTAGCTCAATGGGCATACTCTGCCGCTAGTTCACCGTCCGTTGTTAGGTTGTTACCGAGTGTGCACGCGTGCTGATCGCAGAGAATATAACTTTTCTTCCCAAAATGCCTGATATAATGCGCGTGTATTGTCCAATAAGTGTATAGGTACACAAGTGTATGTGCTTTAAATGTGTGCGTGCTTTGTCTTGTCAATTACTTGTGCTTTGTGTGGGTTAATGAACGTGCGACAGGCGTACTCAATACAAATCGGCCGGCATGTCTGATCTCCTTATATTCATACATCTGTGGCTGCAGCTGCCACTGCCAATCAAAGGCCTAGCAGTTAGGTTAGACGACGAATCGGTGCGTGCGTTCACATTCATATCAAATTGGGATGCGAATTGGAGTGACGAACTAAATTGACTTCCGGGGTGACTAAAATATTACCGATAAAAATGGCGTGACGTCAATCATATCCGTAAGCAATTCGGAGCTAATTAAGCTTACTGGAGGGAATGTACACTGATTGCACGTTGGGCAAGATACCAATACAATAAAAAGCGGCCAAGTGCGAGTCAGACTCGCACATGAAGTGTTCCGTTAAATAAATTGCAGTTTACGATTTATGACGTATTAAAAAAAAACTACTTACCAGATATCGTTCAAACCAATTTTCGGTGGAAGTTTGCATGGTAATGTACATCATATATTTTTTTGAGTTTTATCATTCTCTTATTTTAGAAGTTACAGGGGGGGGGGGACACACAATTTACCACTTTGGAAGTGTCTCTCGCGCAAACTATTCAGTTTAGAAAAAAATGATCTTAAAAACTTTAATATCATTTTTGAAGACCTATCCAATGATACCCCACACGTATAGGTTTGATGAAAAAAAAAATTTAGAGTTTCAGTTTTGTGTATGGGGACCCCTAAAACTTAATGTTTTTTTTCGATTTTTGTGTAAAAATCTTTATGCGGTTCACAAAATACATCTACATACCAAGTTTCAACAGTATAGCTCTTATGGTTTCGGAAAAAATGGCTGTGACATACGGACGGACAGACAGACAGACGGACGGACATGACGAATCTATAAGGGTTCCGTTTTTTGCCATTTGGCTACGGAACCCTAAAAAGGGAAATGTATTTAATGAAATAAGAAATGCAAGAGCTAAATAGGTAAAGGTACTTACTTGTATATAATAAAACGCTTATAAATAAACTACGTACAAAACATTTTCGTACCTACTTAATAATGAGTACAATTGTTGATCACAAATTGCTTTAGCAAGGCTTACAATTAGACATATTAATATTATATTTTCATTTCATTTATTTATTAAGCTTTAAATTGAATATACAATTTTACCCATAGGGTGTAGCTAAAATAATCAATATACACAAGAAAATATAAGTAGTAATGAGTAATAACCCAATAATATTAATAATAGTCACAATGTCAAAATCTTTCGGCTGTCATAGAGCTCAAATAATAAATGTCAAAATACCTGTAAATACTAAGTAAATTCAACATTAAAATTATAAATTAAACAAAACAATAGATAATAACAATTCATTACACATCATTAACATTATTAAAAAAATCATTCAAATTATAAGGACATAAGACTAACAGGTACTTCTTTTTGTGCACGTCAAGGTTTTTATTGTAGTGGGTAAAGCGTTATAGACTTTAGCAGCAGCAAATCTAGGTATAATATTCTTATTGCACTACTCTAAAGGACTATACACGGTGCAACATGAGGAAGCCGAATAATTTTAACAGCGTATTCCTGACCATATTTGAAGTTAAAAATGTCGTATAATGTTTGCTGGATTCAGATTGGTTTTTGAGATATTTGCGTTTTTTTTTTAAGTTTTACTGAAATTTCCAGTAGGTATTTATTTATTATGTATGAAAACATAAAAAAAATAAAAATCATATGTCGACCTGGGTTCATATATTTTTTTTTACTTCTTACGACCTCAGGAATCGTCATCATCATCATCATCATATCAGCCAAAAGACGACCACTGCTGGACATAGGCCTCCCCAAAGAGTGACACAATGACCGGTCCTACGCCACTCGCATCCAGCGGACTCCCGCGACCTTTACCAGGTCATCAGTCCACCTTTACCCCTAAACCCTACCCACGCCGCGCCTTCCAGTACGTGGTTGCCACTCGAGAACCTTTTCGCCGCGACCTGAGGAATACGCTGTTAAAATGATTCGGTTTCCTCATGTTACACCGTGTATAAATAAGGTAAATGCCCCGCACAAACACCTATATATTTCTGTTCAGATTTTCTCATAACATAACATTCAGTTCAGCTCACCTGCCGTGGTATTCACAACTCGCATGGACGCGTTTCAGAGCACGGTGCACCAGTTATCTTACTTTTGCGATAACGCTTAGTTGTTATCTTTTTACAAGCTCTTATCTTGCACATTAAACGAGCAATATTTTCATAAAGCAATATTATATATTTATTGGTTACGCTGGCAGCTTCCTCGCTCATCGCATTAGTATTGCGATACAGCGGGGAAATGCTGCCAGCATCTTCGGCACCATGCCGCGGGGAGACCCGTTATTTTAGTTATAAAATAGGTTTTTTACATTCTTTTGTTATTAATTTTATTTAGTTTAAGTTTGAGTATTTTGTCTTTTATGAAATAAACCTGCAATATATTTGGTTACGTTAAATTTAGATGTGTTATTACTTATTCATTACGCTCTTTTAGCTGTATTTCTGCAAATGTAAAATGAAATGAAATGAAAATTCTTGTTAAAAATTTCTGCTATCCACAGGTTGTCAAGACTCCGATCTTTTTAAAGTGATAAAACTGCCTGTTATTACCATTATTTATTTTACCTGATCTTGTAAAAATATCTCTGTTATTCGTGGTTCAATAAAGAATAGTACCTTTATTTTCTTTGTTGTCGAGAACTGCTTGTACCTAACGATTTCGATGATTTGCAGCACAGGAGTTTACCGGAGTGAAAAATCGATCTAGCTGGGTCTCATATCTGGGAAAATTCTCTTTTCACTTCTCATGCTCGCAAAGTTCGCCTTTGTGCTACATGTATGCTGCACAAAATGCCACTTTTATGATCTAGTGCACAAAGTAAAATCATTTAAAGACTAATATAATCGGGCCTAACAACCGCACACACAATAAAACTTCGTAGACTAACTTGTCACTTGATTTGACTAAATTAATAAAACCAGATGAAATGGGAGTCAATTATTATTTTAAAACGTATTGAACCATTAAACCAATGACTTGGCAGTATGAGTAGGTACCTAATTCTAATATCACGTGTCGAAAATTAAACATATTTTTTTTTAAATTAAGTGACGGGAATGAGCTATTATTTAATTTAATTTTGCAATTATTTGTTATTTTCTCGCAATCGAAGTGAAAAGCAGTGTGTATAACTAGGGCATAATTTAGCCATTTAACCTGAGACGTTTATATCCACCCGAGCCACCGGCGAGGGTGGATAGTCAAGTCGAGGGGTTCGTTTTATGCGCTTGTTGTACAATCTACTTATTCTCTATTTCACTCGAGCAGAGCTCTGTCGCCTAGGTACTTAATTTGAAATATATATAATATATAATAATAATATAGGTATATAATATAAAAAGCGTGCGAACTTTTATATTGGAATTACGATTTACGTGAGTGGTGGGGTCTGAGGACCCACTCTGCATCTTCAGGTACGTGGTTACCACTCGAGAACCTTTCCGCCCCAACGTCCATCGGTTCTGCGCCACTAAGTTTAGCGATGCGTACGTTGGGCTATATTTCGGTTAGGTACCTTAGTTCTGCTCTGGATAGCCTTATTATAAGCTTTTTTTCTGATGCAATCACGTAAAGAAGCTCCTAACATAAGATAAGATAAGATAATTTATTGATAAAACATAATGTACATACATCAGTATTTACTATAGACTAGGAGCTTAATATTAGAGGCAAATAACACGTGCCTGAGTTAGGATATCCTGTGTTTCAGGCAAAATAGAACTAACAATTAAATATGTTATTCACATGCAAAATATTATACAATATCATTCTTATTGACTAGTACAAAATAATTAGTAAGTTATAACCTATGCAGTATAAAAGATAGAAAAAATATATTTTAAAACGATAAATAACTTCTCTGTATCGTTATAGGACATATTATGTAGGGCTTAGGTTTAGGGGATATAAATCTAACCGCGCATTAAGTCTATTGTAAAGAAGTGGACCTAGGAAAATAAAAAATCTAGAAGAAAAAGCGTGTCGCGTTTGAGTATATTTAGGACAAACAAAATCTTTACGCCTTTTACTGGCATGATCAGTGTTGTAAGAGGTTTCCGCGTGCTGTTTTAAAACTGTGTGCAATATAAATAACTGTCGGACTGTTAAAACTTGACATGATTTATAAAGAAAGTAGAAACCTTAAGGATTGCCCTTAACATTGCCCTTTGGGTAACTTTGAGCCTGATGACTCTCATTAGTCATTAGTCAAGTTATATTTGGAACGAGCTCGAAACGCGTTGTGAATACAGCCGCAATATCGCACTATTTATCACAATATCCAATAAGCAGGTCGCTGGTAAAACTTAATTTGTCGCCCCATTACCGGTGCGCGTATATCGCACGTGGCGACGCCGGCAAAGTACTTTATGGTACAGACTGAGCACTGCGGTTGATGTGGTGTACAAAATTGTACCTTATTTTGTGGGTAATATGAGTTACAATCCTGTGCCGATAAGTCATCAGAAATAAAATAACAGAACTAAACTGAGGAAGGGGAGTTAACTCACTCGATAGAGCGTGATGGTTTGTTTTATTTTCTATAAGTATTGTGTTATTATATATAAGTACCTAAATCAGCGTTCGATTTTGTGATTTTGTGTTTTTTTTGCGATAAAAACCTTCTAAGACCCCTCGTACATCGTAAATTTTGAACTTTTAGGTACTGAATATCAAAAAGTTCCTTATTCAAAAGCACAAAAGCGTACCCTGGGTCTCAGGAGGCTAAATCTTTTTTTTTTAACTCTCCCCTTCCTTATTTTTTCAAGGTTAGCGCGCGAAATTAAGCCAGGTATTAAGGCTGCTTTCAATTAATCGAACGAGCGAGTGAAGCGAACGCTTCAGTTTGGGCCGAAAATCGTTTTTCTGTCCGGCCGGCGTCCAGTGTCAGGTGTCCAGTGTCCGGTGTCCGGTGTCCAGTGTCCACTTGTCCATGTCCAGTGTCCAGTGTCGGTCCCGATGTTCTCCTCTACAGGTCACATTTCTTATCAGCTTCTCGTGAATTTTTTTGAGCAGGTTCGTAAATCGTTAATTATATAGAATTTATTGTCGAGACAATTGGGAATGGATGAAAATTTTAAAAGTGCCTGATGTTTTATTGGTAATAGGAATGTTAGGAATAACCTTCCTTAGCACCAGAAAAAAGTTGCAGACTTTTCAGCTGCGTCAATTATTTAAAAAACCTGATTTGAAAAATATAAACAGTTCCCTCACTTACGTTTTGGGTTTAGGACGGCGTATGAGACAATTTCCTTGATCCGTGTCATATTACAAAAAATATTTTAAATATCTGACCCTGGCAATAAGAAATATAGCTGCTGCAGCTGTCAATATCATTGCCAGTGTCAGTTTACCACGGATTTTAAAGAGATTTTTTTGCAATATGAGACGGATCAAGCAACGTTTTCTTATTCGCCGCCCTAAACCCAAAACGTAAGTGAGGAAACTGTTTTTATTTATCAAAAATCATTGACGCAGCTGAAAAGTCTGCAACTACAATAAAATAATCAGGCACTTCTAAAATTTTCATCCATTCCCAATTGTCGAAATTTAAAAAAAAAGTATTTTTAAAAGACATGCTCGCGTGTTCTACAGCTCACAGACCCACTAGTCAATTTAGGTACATAATTGTTCGCACAAGGTTTTTTTTACGACGAGAAACAGATTATGACTAAGCAATTTCAGTCAAATGCGAGTAAGTTTCTCATAGATTTAAAAGCATTTCTTGCAGAAAAAACGTACTACTCAGTGTCTGAATACCTAGATTGCAGAAGTAACTGAATAAATAAAACAAACAAAGTTTCGACCCTTCATCGACCTCTCTGCCATTCACATGCCACGTTAGTCTAAAGTTTAAATTTTGAAGTACTTAGTGTATTGCAGTGCCCTTAGAGGGTTGTGTTGAGACATTAAAAAAACATTTGGCCGATTGTGTGCTAGGTAGGTTGGTAGGTGGATGCAGAATCGGTAACGGGATTTTGTACTTTACCGAAAACTAACTGATGTCGCCGAGGCTTTCTTATCGGTCGGTATAGTGTCATTAGCGCAGTAGTATTATATTGCACGGACGCATGGACGCGTACGTACCACCTCGAAACCGCGCATCCCGTGCCAATCAGGAATCACTCATTTGAATGCGGGCCCGCAGTAAGGAATCTGTACTGACTTGAGACCTCTTCCTCCTAGCGTTATTCCCGGTTGTGCCTCTAAAGGAGCCCGGGGTCCGCTTTGACACCTAATCCCAAGATTTGACATAGGCACTAGTTTTACAAAAGCAACTGCCATCTGACCTTCCAACCCAGAGGGAAAACTAGACCTTATTGGGTTTATACCGGTCTCCTCACGATGTTTTCCTTCACCGAAAAGCTAACGGTAAATATTCCGTATAAATAAGTTCCGAAAAACTCATTGGTACGAGCCGGGATTCGAACCCACGACCGCCGCTTGACAGCCGCATGCCTGAACCACTAGGCTACCGTTGTTTTACTGCTACCTACAATTAACTTTCAATCGGACAGTTACTTTATTAGTAATAAATAATATATTCTGTCAAATACCTGCGATCTGAGACATTCTTTGTTTCACCGCCCTAGGTAAGTAATGTACTATTATTGTTAAAAGTATAATATTTTACGTCCTACCTGGCCAGGTAGTAGCAATAAAAATCCCACTCCCTGGCCCTGGAAAGACGTAAAACTTTATATTTACCACGGACGGTAATAAAGAAAGCCTCAAATTGCAAGCTCATAAATTACCGAGTTATTGCATAACAAACACACATAAAAAAAAGAAAAAAACAACATACAGACGAATTTAGAACCTCCTCCTTTTTTGAAGTCGGTTAAAAATAAAATTACTTCCCGGCCTAGGCCTTCAATTTCGTATGAAATTCCTTTACAGTTCTCTCGAGTTGATCCGCCCGAAACGTAATACTTTGAAGCCTGTTATAACCCACGTTATGACGACTTTTCATTGCAAGTTTGAGAGAAAATATATACTTAGCATAAGCATATTTATGTACACCTTTTCCTTGAGTAGTTAGATCAGCGGCTGATTGTACATAGTAAGATAATTTGAAAACCCGAATCTGAAATGTCAGACCAAAAACAATTTCAGACGCAGCTAATTTTCCTTCGCTCCGTATATTCATGTTTCAGAGGGCCTAATACCGCGAAACGAAAACGAATTTCGTTCGTGTATCTCCCTCTCTGTTGCACTTGCTAGTTCAAGCGACAGAGAGGGTGATACTCGAACGAAGTTCGTTTTCACTTCGCGGTAGCCCCTCAGGAACGTAGTTTCCAAATCGCATTCAGTTTTAATGTACCTTGCTGCCGTGCTCTTTGACCGGAAGCAAATTATACTTCTGCAAGTTGACTCGGGTTTAAGAGAAACAGCCAAGTCGCAAAATGGATTATGGACGGAGGAACTGGAAGCAGATGAGGTGAGGTTGAATCTTTTGTATTGTAACTTTTCGGATACCTTCGATATATGTTATATCATTTGCTTTAACACTGGTGTTGCCATAACCGTAATTTTCCCTAAATGTGATTTTCGCTGAAACCGTAACATATTCAGGCCTATTTAAATAGACATTGTATAGAGACCTGTGGCCAGTCGCGAGGGTCAAAGTAGAATACGTCAAGCGAACCTTTGGCCCTCCTTGGCAGCGACATGGTTGGACAATCGTTGGGGTTTAGTGGGTAGTCTGGACCTTCTGTCCGGGAGTCCCACACACCCGTCTGGTCCCCCCCTGACCGGGCGGACGGTGCGTCAAAGCATTCCCCCAACATTAATAAAAAAAAAAAAAGGTTAGGTGAGCAAACATACTCAGCTTAGCGCAAATGATGATTAATGCAAATACAATTATGAATTAGAATGGTAACCTAAAACTTTTATTATGTTTAATCAAAACTGGCTTCATTTAAAAAGTTGGCTCCATTCAAAAACATTCTATAGCCTTAAAGAGTTTTCTGAATACAATTCTACTACATACATATCTACTTAAGGTGGTTCGATTGCCATACAAAGCGTTATTTGACATTCGCAGGCTAACGGCGTGATATTTTAAGAAACTTATGCAACAAACTTTCATCAATTGGCTTCCCATTTGCGCCAAATTCCCCCTTTCCTAGAATAAACTTGTATAAACTAGATTAATTTGAGAAAAATAGTTTTCCCAAAATACCACGTGACAAACCAATTTCTCAAATTAAACAAGTTTATACTAGTTTATTCTAGGAAAGGGGATATTTGGCGCAAATGGGAAGCCAATTTATGAAAGTTTGTTAAATAAGTTTCTTAAAATATCACGCCGTTAGCCTACGAATGTCAAATAACGTTTTGTATGGCAATCGAACCCCCTTAACTGGATTTGGATTGGTCCCTTAGTCATTTTATGCCTATGTTAGAAACATTGTTTTAGTCTATAAGCTGATGAAATTGCATGCCCGACAAGGTAACTGTTGAAACTACACTGTAAATTGTATGATCTATTTACACAGTTTGCAATAAATATATTCTTTCTTTCTTTCTTTCTTTCTGGAGGTCTATTCCTCAAGCCCTAACTTACTGGCGTATTCAGATTGGACTAGGGTAACATTGGTTGTATACGCGCACTCGCTATAATGCGTAGCCAAATATGCGCAAGTACACAATACTAAGTAAAAATTAGATTGTTGCCATATCTGTATCCAGTATTTTCTGTATTTTAAGACGTTGGTAGTTGGTAGAACGTAGATAACGAAGTAAGTATTTCGTTACCTACCTCTGTGTGGTTTGCGTCTCGACATTTCTAGAAGTAACGTTATAGGAGAAGTGTGCGTCCCGAGATCGTCCTCGTCTTCATTCCGTTTCTCTCGTGCCTTAAATACGTGGATCAGTGGCTGCGCTGTATTATGCGCGGTGTGACCTCGAGGCGAATTATCGTAAATACTTTATACTCTGCGGTAAAATTAAAACAACAACGGTTATGTACAGTCGCCATCACATACATCGGTACACTATAGGTGTTCAAAAATATCGGCACATGCACCCTAATGCCTTGAAAATAGAGGTGTGTTCCGATGTTTGTGACGTGTTTGTTTGCTCCGATGTATGTGATGGCGACTGTACCACTTAATGGTTTTTAATTAATTTATCTTGTGTGAAGTGAAGATGGCAGTGGTACTAAAGCATGTACTATAGCAACACGTAAATGGGCGTTTTCAAGAAAAATTGTTCAAAGTCGTATGATTTTATATCTGGATAAAAATCGTTTTATCTACTCAGAACTTCAAGCCCTTTCGATTTTAGTAGCAGAAAAAAAGTGTCCTAAGTTTTTTCGTTCCGTTACGTTACCGTCTTCTTCATAGAAGTTGTATTAGGACGGTAGCGTAATGGAAACAAAAAATTGTATGAATAACGCGGGACACATTTTTTGGTCCTATTAAAATCGAAAGGGCTTCAAATTCTGAGTAGAATAAAACGATTTTTATCCAGATATAAAATTATACGAAATTGGACAACTTTTCGTGAAAACGCCCAAATGTGAGCGTCATTTGCGAGTGTGTTTCACATAATCTAAAGAATTCTTCATGAATCTAACACCACCACACCCGGAACTGCATCCATTATTAAGTAATTTACCCCCTTGTTTAAAAATCTTGAAATGTTCTCACAAACTCGAGGGTCAAAAATAGCAAATAGAGTTAGCGAGTTTCAACGGTATCCTTTCACTATCAACCAGGCCGTGTACACGTTTGTCACCTTAAGGAACAAAAAAACATAGGTTGTACACAAACTTTATTTAAGAAGATGATATTTTATTCTTTCATAGAATAAATTAAGATTATTTAATCTAATTTATTGTATAAATATATAAGAATAAAGATGTGAGTCACTACACTTTGTGCATTTCTTATACATATATATATTTACAAAGAAAAACATCTATCAAGATATCGAGAACAAAAACATCTTATT
The DNA here is from genome assembly GCA_963854355.1 of Epinotia brunnichana. Taxonomy (NCBI): domain Eukaryota; kingdom Metazoa; phylum Arthropoda; class Insecta; order Lepidoptera; family Tortricidae; genus Epinotia; species Epinotia brunnichana. The sequence continues at coordinate 1,092,704 of OY977954.1, read as the reverse complement.
CTATAGTGAAGTACCTACTACAATTGTCTATATTATTATTACGCGAGCCCGATTTTTGTACATGCCATCAGATCTACAGTTATGGTCCGATTTTGATAAATGGTGTGTCATTCGATTCGTCTTACGCTGCAGATTTGCAATAAGGTCTTTGTTTTTAAATTTATCGGTAAGGTATTAAATTTTTAATTTAATAAGTTTCTGTCAAAAATTAAATTTTTGGTACAAGCTTTTATTGCCGACTGTACTTTTCTGCATACCATCATCATCTACTCATTGAGACGATTCTAACGAGCCCAAACTCGATTGCGTTGTGCCGTTTTATTGCGGAGTTCCTTTGGCCACCTTCCAGCTCCAGCATCCGATCAGCTCCAAGTCATCATAATATTGCATTGTCATGCGATATACATATGTTTGCAAAATTTCAGCTCAATTGGGTAACGGGAAATGACTGAAAAATGGATTGCAAATTTTGACGGACTACTTACATACTTACATATATATATATCTATCTATAACAGTGCAAGTTAATATAAAGCTTGTAAAAATACTACTGTGCGCTGACCACGTGACTTTGGCTGCGTGGCATCACGTGACGTTACTTCTGTTTTGACTTGAGATGACAATGTAAAATTATAAACAAGAATTAAACTAAAACCTGCAGTAAGTTCTTCAGCATATGAAATTATAAATGTTGAGTCGGCCACATATGGATACAACACTAAATAAAATAATTATAAAAAAAATAAAAACACAACACAACAAAGATATAGAGTGTCCAGCTAATATACAAGTTTACATAATTGAAACAATATTTTACTTCATTAACAACTTGTTTCTTACTTTTGAGAACGCCTTTGTCAACGGCAGTTGTGTTTTTTATTTTTTTAATAATTATTTTATTTTATACTTTTTAGTTATTGAACTTGTACATGAAAATACTTCTAATTATGAAGATTCCTTGATAAATTTAAGTTTTCGACGAGTAAACACTTATTTACCTGACCTGTTAGCGCAGTCATATTCTACATTTCAATAAAATCACAAAGCGAGATGTAAACCTGTTTTTTTGGTATGTTATTTGGGGAGAGTGAAACAACGTGTAAGCAAAAACAAAAAGAGTGCTACCTGCGTAATACGTAAAAAAACTACCAAATTTTCAGTATATGCAGTTTAATTCAATAACTATGGGCTTTTGACATTAAGTTGCTATTGTCATTTTGAAAGTATATTAAATTTGAAACAATTGAAGTCAAACCACAGCTCCAAATCTCTAATAGTTTTTGAGATATGATGCTTGTAAAATTCACATGGTTTTCAGAAATGCCAGTGTCTTTAAGTCAAATTATACGACCACTTTGTCCAGTGTCGTTTCATGCAACTGTTGCTTGTTGATCGAGCAGACTAAACAGGCCACGAATGTTTTATCAAATTTGAGAATAAATGTAATTATAATATTAGTAAACGGGTGTGGAGGCGTACCTAATAGTGTTCACATGGGCTAACCCTTTGGGCTTGCGGCTCACGGGCTGGCATCGAAAGCGCATTCAAATGGGACGCTTTGAGCCTCCGGCCCTACGTGGAGCTCGGCCTTCGGCCTCGCGTGCCTCGTCGCTCACAGCCAATCACTTGAAGATACGAAGGCTCAAACCGTCCCGTCAAAGCAGAGGCCCTAAGCTAACCCTAGTGCCGAAGGCCCATAGGGCGAGCTCACGTAGACACTCACTATCACGTAGACACTCACAGATTGTCATAGTGAACATGAGCGCCGGAGGCCGAGCTCCGCGTAGGGCCAAAGGGCGTTCCTTAAGAGCGTATTCACGACACGGGCCAGAAGGCCGAGTACCTAATCTAGTCGAGTCACTGACTACGCGAACCCACGCGAACGAAACTCTTTGAGTTTCTCACTAGCGTGTGACGGCTGAAAATCCGAAGAAACAGGTGCTCGTAGTAGGGTCGAATGCCAAAAGTGATCTTTCAGAGTGCGCTCTCCCCTGTAAGATGAACCCATGCGAACACTACTTACTAGCTGTCTTGAATGTCAACAGTGTCTTACAGTAAACGTCCCATCAGAGCGCGTTTTCCTATAATCGGGCTTGAGTGGTCAGAGGGTAAGCCCATGTAGAAATTTGCTATCTCCTTACAAGCAAACTTGACTCCCATCAGAGCGCACTCTCCCGCTTGAACCCGATAACCGGAGGCCCATAGGATGAACCCACGCTGACATTGACTACCCTCGTGTATATTACAAGTGAATCTGAGGGCCGAAGGTGGTGAGGCAAGCTAGGCCGAAGACCGAGCTACGCTTAGGGCTGAAGGGTCATAGCGTCCCTTCAAAGCGCGCTCTCTACGCGAGCCCGAGGGCCCGAAGGTTGTCTCACGTGGACACTCACTATCCGCAAGTGTTTTACCAGCGAATCTAAGACCAAAGGTGACAGGTGAGGCAAGTGAGGCAAAAAGGTCGAACTCCGTGTAAGGCTGTGCCGCGTACATTCACTATTCCTGGTTTTCTTTACAATTACTAGACCCGACGCGTCCTTTCAAAGCGCTCTCTCGACGTGAGCCCGAGGGCGAGGCCACGCGGACGTTCAGTATTCCCGAGTGTCTTACAAGCGAACTTTTCTCTTCAGTTCACACATTATTGATCATATAATCCGCCATACTGTTTTTGTTGTGACGTCATATATCCTATGTCACCCGGGTTGACGTAAGAATTCTAACGATACCCCACTCATCTGAATCGGTTAAGGCGTTGACTAGTTCTGGTGGATTAAAGAATAAGACATACATACATTAAGCCTAAAAACATTACACTCCATTTCGTTGGGCAGTCGTGTAAAATATTGATAATAAATTATCTTTTCTCAATGTTTATAAAAAACTGACAGACGTATTGTGTCAACTGTGGATAAAAAAAATATTGACATGGAGACGTCATTTGCTGTGTATTTTTTTACTTCAAAAAAGTTTATATGCTAACTTATTTTCCCATATTCGAGATGTTGGGAGAAGAATGAGGTTTAATTAAATAGATGGCTTTTTTAATCTGGCTCGCCTAATTTCCAGTAGGTTACCTATAAAGATGTAGAAAACTAAACTCAATTACAAAATTTTCTTTTCTTGACCTGACTAAGAATACCATCCAAATTATTTCAGGTTCAGATAATAATATTTTGATTACAGGTAGGTTATAAAAATTGTAATTTGTCAAACCGATTTGTCTTAAATACTGGGAGTTTATTAAACAATTTTGCGGTATAAATAGTCAAATGCAACTATAACAGGTAACATATTATTTTCAAGAGTCCCCGATTCAATATTCTTTGATCTGTGCCGATACTAATAATAAACAGGTGTAATGTCTGTGAAATTTAAGTTTGTATGTTGGGGGTAATCTCAGAAACTATACCCATCCCATTCTAAAAACCCTTTCTTCAGTAGGTTAAATGTAGAACTAGCGACCCACCCTGGCTTCGCACGGGTTTATATGTATAATACATAAACCTTCCTCTTGAATCACTCTATCTATTTAAAAAAACCGCATCAATGTCCGTTGCGTAGTTTTAAAGATCTAAGCATACATAGGGACAGGCAGACAGCGGGAAGCATTTTGTTTTATACTATTTAGTGATGGACCTACAGGATTAAGTATGTGCTATATTTTTATAACTTCGCTCCGTCCAGATTCCTTGTATACGCGGCGGAGCCGCGCGGGTAGCTAGTAATTTATATTATTCAATAGTTGAAGTAACTGTTCTAAAATAAATTTGGAAAAATTAAAATAACCATTAAAATCGACAGTAAAACAGACACACTAGGTACACACGATTTTTACGGTAAGTATGCTTTTTTGATTGGTTACAGTATGGTTATTTAGTTGGTGTAATTGGAACACACTTTGGGGGCCCACCACGGCCAGTTATTACGTACATAAAACCTGGAAGGCATGACTCAGTGCCGACTGTACCAGCCTCGTTTGGATTGCTGGTCATGTGTGGAGCGAGCACCAGATTGGTTATAAAGAGAAGAGTCTCCTCGGTAACACCGGGCGCCGCGGGTGGAACGGGGGGTGCCGCGGGCGGCACGGGGGGCGCACCGGGCGTCACGGGGGGCGCACCGGGCGGCACGGGGGGCGCACCGGGCGGCACGGGGGGCGCACCGGGCGACACGGGGGGCGCACCGGGCGGCACGGGGGGCGCACCGGACGGCACGGGAGGCGCACCGGGCTCGCGGGTGCCGCCCTCTGCCAGCGTCAGCGTCGCCGCCGCGATGAAAACCAACACGCTTCTCAGCATTGTCGACCTGCAAGCATTGGTACCACAAGCTACAGGCTACAGCTATGTTTGAAGCTCGATTTTGTGTTGTATTTCCGTGGTGTACAGTCAAAGTGCAAAAATATTTATCGATTGTATTCTCTCATATATAGGTATGTAGTTAATCCGCATATAAGCGATGGGACACATCTATAAATTTGTATATAAAATATACTCATAAATTAGTAGGTAAGTTGAATGCACAGACAGACAGACAGACAGACAGACAGAAATACAGACAGACAGACAGACTGACGGACAGCGGAGTCTCAATAATAGGGTCCCGTTTTACTCTTTGAGTATGAAACCCTAAAAATTGCCTGTTTGCATAGGTGAAGTTACCTGGCATTAATATTTGACAAAAAAAACGTGCAATAATATCTGATACAGCCTTATGGCCTTAGCAATAGAGTGGTCTGGTCACAGATATAAAAATAACTATTTATTTCAAATAAAGTACCTACTTACTAAACTACATTTAAACATGATTTTGGAAATATCTATGCATGCGAGATTACCGTAAAACATGCCTACTTTGCCACCAGGGGGAACTTTGCCCAAGAAGCAAATTTTAAAATTTTCCTCTTGGGCAAAGTTTCCCCTGGTGGCAAAGTAGGCATGTTTGACGGTATGTGCCCAGTGACACGACTCGCTTTAAATAAATACTATATTATGTTTTATTGATTAGCAACATGACGGTACATTTGAAAAGTTTAGGCGATCGTTGTGTTGCCATACGGCAACTTCTTCTCTTACTTAAGAGCTAGGCTCTTGTCGGTGTAGCTCAAAGTAGGCCCTCCATCTACTCCGATCCCACGCAATCTCTTTGACCTCACGATATGACCCAACATCAACTCTCTTTTTGAGTTGCTCCATGTAGTCTATTCTAGGTCTTCCTCTTCCTCGCCTCCCCTCTATCTTTCCTTCAATTATGTTAAGTACGAAGTTGTCATGTTGTATGAGGTGCCCTATCATCTTCCCTCTTCTATTTTCTAAGTTCCTAACTAACTGCCTGGTTTGCCCCACTCTATTCAGCACTTCTTCATTGGTTACTCTCTCTCTCCAGTTACTCGTAATTTTCTCCATTCGCCTCCAACACCACATCTCAAACGCTTCTAATATCTCCGCATCTTTCTGGGTCAAGGTCCAAGTTTCACTTCCGTACTATACATACGGCAACAAGAATTTTTATTGTTTGTAAAAATACCGTGTGTTAGTTAAAAGTAACGAATGTTTCCTTAAATTTATACTAAGCGGAAACGTCCGCTAACGAAATTCTAAGTATCGATCAAAGAGGAAAATTACGGTAGCTCAGTTGGATAAGAGCAATGGATGGATTCCAGAGGTCGCGGGTTCAAATCCCGCTCGTGGCGAATAATTTTTCAATTTTCCTCTTTAATGTTTCCTTTATTTGTAATTTTTGTTGTTCGTTTTTTATTTTATTTTTATTAAACTGCACGTTCGTTAAGTCATTCGTTTAGTTTCGTATTCGTTAGTTCGTTGTAGTTTGTTTGGTGGATTACTAAAATTAGTCGTTGATCGTTGTGGAGTTGCGTTGCTATGATTTCCGGTCGAATATAGGTTGTGCCCAGAAATAGATTTTAATTTGACTTAGCCCGTAAAATTATCTTACCTTATCTGATTACAATTAAAGTTTATAAACACTATTATTAGAAGTTGTTTGTATCTTGCTAGTTCGTAAGTATAATCCCTAGCATAAATACAATTGTAAAATATTCTTTTTCACCTCACTAGCTCGGAAAGGCCTTTTTGTATGTTTGTTAACTAATGAGAAAATCGCTTTTTATCCACATGTGAAGAAAGTAGACATAGAACGTTAAAAGTACTATGACGTAGAACATTAAATGTTTATTTTTGTTTTTTGTAGGTATATTTTATGACATATTTTTGTTTAACTTTTTTTTTTACTTTTGTAACTTTTTTTTTTACTTTTTTTTAACTTTTTTAATTTTTTTTTGTGTTTTTGTTTTTTTTTTTACTTTTTTTTTACCATTTTTCTTATTTTCCTCGCTGTAGTGAGGTGAAAAGATTTGTGTTATACACGGGTGAAAAGTTATTTTACGTCTCGTGTGGTGAAACACTCGCTACGCTCAGGATTCTATTTTTCATAGAATCCTTTCGCTAGCTCGTGTTTCAAATGAACACTCGCAGGTAAAATACAACTTTCCCCCCTTGTATAACAAATAACTATTAAAATTGTATTCATGCGCGCTTTGATCTGTCAAATATGAATACTGGCGACTGTGCAATATAACAATTCAAAAGAATAATTTACCCGTGTAAAGTAATTAGAGACGGCTATTGCAACCCGTGTCGAAATAAAGTTAAATAAATAGGTATTGCGTCGCGTTACACCCGTGTAAAATAACTTTTTGAATATGTGTAGTCGAGTTCATAAATATATGTACGTTCCAAAAGTTTCATAAAATATCTATGCAACCTTATGCCTACCACAATAAAATCGTGTTCACATATTTTTGATCACTTTGTCCATGCACATATTTTCGTACTTGACTGTACAAGGCGCGATAGTTTAAACTTTTAAACTCAACCCAGATTCCCTAATATTCAGCCAATTTTTTTCCTACTTAGTTGACGTGAAAAATATAAGTAGGCATATTTGCGAAGTTTAAAATTGGGTCAATTAACAATTTCTAATTAGGTCAATCAAAAATTTCTTGCTGTTATTCTGTCAGTTAGCCAGGAGACAAAATGCATCTGGCTTCGATCAATGGCTTTATATTCGGTGAATACCCATGAAATCACAGTTTTAAACAGCGACCCAGGAGACGTTACAATGGGAACTAGTGGCATAAAACGGTTAATTTACCCAATTACGCTGCTAACGGATAATATGAATATTACATTAGGTACTAGGTACAATGATGTAATATTTAATATATGTAGATGTGTTATAAGCGCTCTAAAAGTGGCACACTAAAACCTGGTTACTTAACTGATACGGCTTGCCAATATTTTCGGGTCGCCAATGGAAACGCGAATGCTGTCAGAATTTGGTGGCCATTTTAAACACGGAATTTCGTATAGACAACGTATCTACCTCTTTTTAGGGTTCCGAACTCAAAGAGTAAAACGAGACCCTATTACTAAGACTCCGCTGTCCGTCTGTCTGTCTGTCTGTCTGTATGTCTGTCTGTATGTCTGTCTGTCTGTTACCAGGCTGTATCTCATGAACCGTGATAGTTGGACAGTTGAAATTGTCACAGATGATGTATTTCTGTTGCCGCTATAACCAAAAATACTCATCATCATCATCATCATCATATCAGCCGAAAGACGTATACTGCTGGACATAGACCTCCCCCAAAGAGTGCCACAATGGCCGGTCCTGTGCCACCCGTATCCAGCGGACTCCCGCGACCTTTACCAGGTCATCAGTACAATACTGACCTATATAGTCCCAAACTAAGCAAAGCTTGTACTATGAGTACTAGACGATGATAATAGTACATTATGATACAAGTGTGCTATGTTGGTCATTATACTCGAGTCGGTTTTTAAGCCTGAGCCGAAGGCGAAGGCTTAATGGAGACGAGAAGTGTAATGACCAATGCTCACGTGTTTCATACGACGTTTTTCAACACATTTGCGAGGAAAAAAATAAAAAATGAAAATGTTAAAAGATATGTAATGAAAAGGCACTAGTGCGATAATGTAATGTAAAAGTCACGGCATGGGTAATATTCTGCATTATTTTGCTAATATTTAAAAAGATATGTAATGAAAAGGCACTAGTGCGATAATGTAATGTAAAAGGCACGGCATGGGTAATATTCTGCATTATCAGTGTAAATACGCTGTAATAAGACCTACTTTACGAGCAGGTGTGTTGAAAACATACTTATATAGATAAATAAATACTTAAATACATAGAATACATCCATGACTCAGGAGCAAATATGTGTGCTCATCACACAAATAAATGCCCTTACTGGGATTCGAACCCGGGACCTGTGGCTTCGTAGGCAGGGTCGCTACCAACTAGGCTACAGGAGGCTCCCATACAACAAACGTTTTATAGATAATGGTACGGAGCCCTTCGTGCGCGAGTCCGACTCGCACTTGGCCGGTTTTTTTTATATTACATCATTGACTAGGTACCTAAAAAAATTCGATTGCTGAAAATGTATTCTAATTAGAATCACAAGATTTATGAAACGGGGTATTATCAAGATGTCACGTCACATTTTGTAATTCGAATATCGGCCCTGCTTTCGTATTTAATAAACATAAAATCCCATAAAAAAAACCGACGGATTTAGTCAAGGGTACAATCGTAAATTAGAAGTGGATACTATTTACATTGCCTTTTTAAAATGATATCATAACCAATAGTCATAAGAAAGTACAACATTTTTTTTTACCTTAATTGTTTCAGGTGGTCGCCGCGCACCGCTCGGAACCAAACGCAAGTAACTTGTGTCGTTAAAAATATCAAAAGTTGAATATAAATATCTAAAAGGAAGTTGCGTCACAGGAAAATCAAATCCAATTGCAGTCGACACAGCGCCTTATATGTATTGCGGAAACGTTCATAATGGACTGGCGCAGGTGGGGCTTACACCGTTTCTGAATCGTGAACTGAACGTATCGATTAGTGGTTATTCGTTTATTTATCCGTTTTTTTTTACAGATGTTTTGTTGGGAATATTTAGATATTTGTATGAATGTACATATGTATGATAATAAATATTTACATTTTTATTCAGATAACTTTGATCCACTGGTTAGTAATGACAAGGGTCCCAGGACATGCAGGTATCGAGGGTTACGAGAGGGCCGATGAGCTTGCACGAACGGGGGCAAAAGGAACACACTGAGGACCAGAGCCGTTCTGTGGTATCCCCAAAAGTCTGACCAAACTTTAGGTCTAAGAACCTATTGTTTCTACAAGACCATTCAAGCCTGGAGAGCTATCATAGGACTGAAACATTCCAAGGCGCTTATTAGAGCCTTTAACAAAAAGGCGTCTTCTGATGCCTTGGCTCTAAGTAGGAACCGCCGACGCATGCTTGTCAGGGTGCTTACAGGGCACTGCTGCCTTAATAAGCACATGCAAACGATAGGACTGTGTGACACAAGGCAGTGCAGACTCTGCCTTGAAGCAGAGGAGACGCCTACACACATACTAACCGATTGCCCCTGCCTTATCCTTGCCGAATCACATCATGTGCCCGGAGGAGATCAAATTTCTTGAAGTCAACAAAATTCTGCAATTCTTTGAGCTCGCAGGACTTGACCAAGAATTGTATTAAGTGGCGATCACAATAGATCAGCGATGGTTGCAGTGATAAATATAAGGGCTCTCACAGCCTGAAAGCCACTACCAGAATAATAATAATAATAGTAATTAGCCCGCAGGGCAGCTTGTGGCGAGCTGTTGGGGAGTAACGACCCCACGGACCCGAGTGCTCCCGAGAGTCGGTCAGGGCCTCCGTCTCCGGCGTGTCTTCGTCGGTCGGAGTGGAACCCCAAGGGGGCCCGCAGGACTCTCAGCTCTGGCTTGCCTTCATTGGCCGTCCAGAGAGGAGTCGTCAGAGCTATATGCTCCAGGGGTGGAAGTGTTCAAGGGCATAACGCCGCGAGTAACTTCGGAGAAAGCGCAGCACCACCTCTCGACACCCCTGAGCCGCTCACCCGGTGTTGCTTCTGGCCGTCTGTACGACGACGCTTTCAGGGGCCCATCTAATGAGCGGCTAGTCACCGCCTGCCTCGATAACGTTGTGTACAACAATGTTATGGCAGGTGTCCGGACCTTTTTGCAATAGCCCAGTTTCATAATCCACCCAAATCTCATCACCATAGAACCCGTTCTCTATCCATATAACCCACAATAGCCCCAACGCCTGTTGGAACCGGTTCACGGGAATCTACCGATGTACCCGTGAATGGGTTCTAGCAGGTGTATTACATCACATTAAACTTCGTCTCCAAAGGGCCTCTACGTGTTGGATCTATATCCCCACGCACGCCTTCCAAAGGACCGGGCTTTGTCCCGTGAATTTAAACAATATAGTAATTACAATATCTTACAAAACTTTTGTTAAAATAACCTTATAAACTAAACTAAACACTAAAACTACTAACTAAATTTAACTTTTAAGTTAAATTATTAAAAAAACACAATCCCTGTCAACAACTTAATGATTGTCAACCAGTATTCGATTGTTAACACGAAGGTAAATAGGGGAATCAGGTTTTGCAGGAACCAATTCCAAATAAAAAAAAAAATGTTATTCAATTAATATATGTACAAAAAATTGTCCCCTAATATTTATTCTTCTTCTTCTTTGGTTACTGGGCGGACTGGCTTGCCGAGATTCCTTACTGGGATATTCGTACCGGCAAATAGGTCTTTCTAATAATTCTCGGCACCAAAGTAGACCCAAGATTGATTGGTAAGCGCCCCGCCCCACTTCACCTTATCTTATCTTATCCTATCCAGGTGAGGGCCCTTTCGGATACACTTCGACCCAGTGGGATCTTTTGTGCATTCGCCCTCTCCTTATGCCTACTTCCAAGCTCGCTCCATTTTCCATGAACCGGATGATGCAGGTCAGCGGAAGCACGTTGAATTCCTTCGGTTGCGGATAGCCGTTACCAAAGTAATTCATTATTTGTCTGGCAAGGGCATGACATTAAGATAAGATAAGATATAATTTGTCATTCACACAGTTAGTGTACCATAGTCTCATCCTCCTCACACATTCTACAGTCTAACGATCCGATAGACACCTTGGCCACGAGATCCTTGACCCGGAAGTGACCTGTGAACACCCCAGATATAATTCTGAGTTGCTCGCTGCCCCTGTACTTCACACCAAATACCGAAACGCAGGTTTTAGTTTGATACCAGGGATAACATCCCAGATAACAACCCCTGAGGAGTTTTTTTTTATTTATCGTATGGCGCTTACACACTGGTACATATATGGATTCGTATCGATGTCGCTGATAGAGTTCCAGTGTGCGCTGCGAGGTTCAGAAGGAACAGTGCAGCTGCCGAGTTTGTTGTTCTTTTAGCACCACCCGGAGGTCACGTGTAGGGTTTATAGGGTTATTCCTACTGACGTAGAACAACAACGACCTCCAGGAGGTGAAGTAGGAGGTTGAAGTTTGTATTCTTATCACTTCTGCGCGATCAACAACTTCTACGCGGACAAAGCCGGAGGCAAAATGTGTCTGAGCAGTGCCCTCGATGTTTCTGTAGTAAACAATAATAATATTTAATAATATTTGCGGACAATCTTACACAAATCAACCTAGTCCCAAACTAAGCAAAGCTTGTACTATGGGTACTAGACGACGATATGGATACTTATATAGAGAAATAAATACTTAAATACATAGAAAACATCCATGACTCAGGAACAAATATTCGAGCTCATCACACAAATAAATGCCCTTACCGGGATTCGAACCCAGGACCTCTTGCTTCGTAGGCAGGGTCACTACCAACTAGGCTAAAGCGGTACTGTAACACACCTAATTAGTTCTAATTACGCTGTTAATTGGGTTCAGGAAAATACTAAAATAGTCGCCTAATTGAGAACAAAAACAATATTCTTATCAACCGGAAATTGGTTTATCATTAACCTATTAAAGTATCAGTTACTTCGTAAAACCAATTTTAACTGAAACGAAAGTAAATGAATATTCATTGCTTTGTTTTCTTGTAATACAATACAGGGTTTCGTATTATTCAAACGGGGCAGTGTGGGAAAATCTGAAGCAGCAAGAAATAAGGTGCTCTTAGGAGTCACGTTGTAACCGAATAAATTCCCATTAAAAAGACCAACCTCTAAATTGATTGTTTTGAATAAAATATAATATTCTATGGCACTACAGAAGCTCCATTCCATACACTGGTGAGAGAAACGTTGAAATTGGATGCACAGTTTCGAAAACGCACAAACACGCTTAAAAAGTATTTAATGTAGGGGACATTATGAGTGTTAGTCTAACGGCATGCATACGAAGCCATAAATGACGCTTATGTGCCATCTTGCGAATGCATACCAAGCCATATAAGTATGGCCATTAGGTATTTATTTGTAAATAATTGTTTTTTTTTGTTACTGCTTAATGTTCAGGAAGTCAACAAAAATGATATTTTTCCAATAAATATTTTTTTTATTTACTTCTTTTGTAATTGCATCAGCAGAGGTTTAATTGTATCAAAAAAGTTCGACGACACAACTGAGGGCCTACCGCGAACGGCATTCGAAGTTTTCCCTCTCTGTCGCACTTAAGTACGAACTTGCAAGTATGACAGAGAGAGAAGACTTCGAATGCCTTTCGCGGTAGACCCTCTGGGGACCACAGAGCTGGCAGCTTCCTCGCTCAATTCAGCGAGGTAATGCTGCCAGCATCTTTAGCACGATGCCGCGGGGGCCTTATTTAGATGTTTTTTAGTTTTTAAGTTTAGTTTTGAGGTTTTGTAAATATTTATTTAAGTAGTTTCTTAATTAGTTTTTTATTTAGGATATTTTATCATTAGTTTTAATTAAATTTAGTTAATATATATTATCATCTAGTATATACTTTACTAACACATAAATTGTATCATATTATTTAAATTTTATTCGTAGGACATTGTAACCCAGTATTTTAGTTAAAATTAATTTACAATGTACCTAATAGGGGCGTAGACTCTTAATTTATTATTACTTCAAAAGGAAGAAGGCAAAAAAATATGCCTAATGACGAAAATCCCATTCGAATATCTCAAAAAATTACGAAGCTACAACCGTTTCAATGTTGCTTGTTAGAGAGAGAAAACGCTCCGGGATCGTGACGTCACGATCGTCTAGCGTCATCATTATCATCATCATCATCATATCAGCCGAAAGACGTCCACTGCTAGACATAGGCCTCCCCCAAAGCGTGCCACAGTGGCCGGTCCTAGCGTCATAGTAAATGACAATCGTTTCATATGAAGGTACGTTTTGCGGAAAGGGACAGAACATACCCCCTCTTAAAACTTTGGACGCTTATAACTTTGTGATTATTTATCCTTTTGCGTTGCTTTTTTCTCCATTTGACTACATTTTCAATCCTTTTTCGAGAAAATGCAACATTATTGATTATTTTATTTAGTGTCTCTACCCCTATTGACAATGTATGATTATTACAAACAAATACATGAAATAACATAATATGACCTTTGTGCACGGATTACAAATTATGTTTCGCATATAGTAAGTGATTGCATAGATCATGTCATCAAATTTTCATCATTTGTTTAATTTAGTTTTCTGGAAGTAACTATATAGTTAAAGTTATCTATACTACTGTACTATGTTTAGTATTACAAATTATGTTTCGCATATAGGTAACTAAGTAAAGCATAGGATATACCAATGGAACGGATTTTTTTGCATTTCAGCTTCGCGGGTAGGTCCAAAATTTCCTTATCGGAATCACCGATACACAAAAATGGCGAGTAAAATGTTAACCGTCATATATAATTAATTAATATCTAACCCTGCTGAGTAGGTGGTGAGTTTACGAGCAATAAAAGTTTTATGGCCCGGGTTTCCTCACGCTGTTTTCCTTGTAGTAATCTGAAGGTCTATTTAGGGGGACGTATACGTATGAAATTGGTATGATATTTGTTCCGGTAGGTACAGTCAAAGAATTTAATTTCCTACCCACTTTGGACTTTGTCAAAGTGACGTAATCAATCAAAACGTAAGAGACTTCTTATGATTTTATTTACAGTGTCACTTTGAAATAGTCCTTAATGGGTAGGAAATTAAATTCTTTGACTGTACATACAAATAAAACAAGAATAGTAAAAGCGGACAATTTGAGTCGCTGTGAGCAAGACACCGCTATGCAAAAACGATATGCCAGGGCATCAATTTATTTATTTCATTTATTTAACCTTTACGGTACTCAACAAAGATACAGCTTACCGTACAAAAGGCAGACTTCTCATGTTCCACGCAGCAAGGAGGACATGCAGAGGATGTTCATCATTCATTCATTGTCAGCCCGTAATCGCCCACTGCTGAGCATAGGCCTCTCTTCGAGTACGCCACCCGTCCCTATCCTGGGCTAATCTTATCCAGAAGTGACCCGCGATCTTCCTAATATCCTCCACCTATCGAGCTGGTGGACGGCCGACGCTCCTTTTACCTAGAAGTGGCCACCAATCTGACACCTTTTTGGTCCACCTACCATCATTCTGGCAAGGTGTCCTGCCCAGCTCCACTTGAGTTTGGTAATTGTATCTCCAGCGGATGTTAGCTTCCGCAATGTAAGTTGTAAGTCCTAAGATGCAAAGTGCATGCACTTTCGTATAAAAAAATGATATATATATATAATTATATATCTCTCTTTTTTTCTTTTAATTTTTTTCGATAGAATTTATAGTATGTATATAGTGATGATGATGATGATGTTGTGAAGGGACGCCTGGCCGGAAACAGGCGGGCAGTCGACCGCTTGTCGCAGTCATTCAGCCCATTTCCCTCAGTTCGGAGCCTCAGGTTACTGTCCCGGCGGCGTTCCCACTTCCAACTCTTCAATTCTTCTTGTTTTCCTGCAGAACAGAAGGACATCTTTAAGGTCGATATCCCTCAATTCCTTCTCCTCTAACATATCTTTACCGAATGTGTTAAACCGCGGTGCCGCGTACATAACACATTCCGCTAGTACATGCTTGCTTGTTTCCTCCTGCCCACAGTGTGGGCAAGTAGCGTCGTTACTTATACCTATTATCTTTAAGTGTCTATTCAGAGTATTGTGACCGGTTATGATACCAGTCAGCAGTTTCAGATTGCTCTTACCCAGTTTCAGCAGATACCTGGTCCTTTTGTGATTAGTGCCTCCTATCATCATCTTTGTCTGTCTGCATCCAGATGCATCCCTCCATTCTTTTTCCCCATCCAGTTCTTTTAGCTTATCTATGACCCCCTTTGTAACTTGAGCCGAAAAGGGAAGGACCGGTTCTGGGCCTTCAAACTCCCTTCCCGCACCTTCCCTGGCCAACTCATCTGCCTTCTCATTGCCCGCTATTCCCTGATGTCCTGGCACCCACGCCACCGTCACACCTGGGTTTTCTCCTATCTTATTAAGCTCTTCCTTGCATTCTTTCACTAAGGCGGATGTTACCGTTGCCTTTCGTAGCGCCTTCAATGCTGCCTGACTGTATATAGTTTGGGAGTGTCATAATTATGACATTATGCTTAGCGCGCGTGGAAGCAAGACTAGCATGCGCGTTCGTCAAACATTCATTACCAATTTCGATTCGACCCAAGTAGACCCACTTAATTAATTAGATGAAGTTAATAAGGCAATAACAATAACTTTGTTTTGGGTGCAGTAAATGGTGGGTGAATTAGATTAGCTTGAAATTGTTTATGTTGAAGATACTGGCTATTTGTTTGTTTTCTGGGGGTCGGTGCGTTACTTACAATTCAGGTTGCAACTTGATATCAAATCTAATAGATGAAATGATGGTGTCCAAATCCCGGTAAGGGCATTTGGGTATTTACGTACGAGTGGTCGAAACGTTGGAATAAATACGAAAATATTTATGATATAATACACAATATACGCGATGATTGAAAATGAAAATGCTTAGGTGGGCTGGCGGTATCACACGCCTCGATAAGATCCGAAACGAATATGTCCGCAGCTCGTTCAAAGTTGCACCCAGTCACGCCAAAACTCAAAAAAAGCAGGATGAGATGGTACGGTACGGACATATTATGCGACGAGATGAGAACTAATCAGTGAGGAAGAGGAAGACCACCTGCAACGTGGTGGTCCAATGTCGAAAAAGACATGAGGACACTTAACCTGACTACATCGACGACCAAGAATAGAATATCCTGGCGCCAACGTACGAGGAGGCCCGACCCCATATAAAATGGGAAATGGGCTTCCGTTCAAATCGTTTAGTTTATTTAACTTTTTATTAAAAACTTGCTGACCCCTCCGAATCCGTATCACCATACCAAATGTATGAGAAAAAGAATTTAATGTGATTTTTTCCCGTCAGTTTTCCCATGTTTTAAGAGTTATTCTGCTATTCGAAGCGAAGGTAACTAATTACACAAAAACTTAAATTATTAAAATCGGTTCAGCCGTTCTTGAGTTAAAAATGGTGTAACTACCGTGACTTTGTTATATACGGGTGGGCTGGGCCATAATTTTTTCTAAATGGCAACACTGAATATCTTGTATAATAATAAATTATATCGTTTTTGAGTGAAGGGAAAATTTACATTACTCTATGCAGTTTTATTTGCAATGAAGCGTTTTACTGATCAATAACGAGCTTTTTGTGTTAAAACAGTTTTATTAAAGCAACAATTTGTATGTAACAGTTCGCCGCGTATTTAGGAGGAAGCCCGGATCTCACTACCGCCGATTTTTTCATGCGAGGATATTTATTAAATATCCCCTGATTTAGGGTTGCAACAGAATTTTAGTTGAAAGAAGTTAGAAGTAGTTAGAACAAAGCAGGTTCCAGCAACGCTCAGACTCCGACATCAGCGATTATTGAAGTGCAGTGTGGAAAACCAGGAACCGAGTACACTGAATACTATTTACCCCCGCAGCAAAGAGAAGTAAGTACTATAGTCTGACTGTACAACTGCATCAGGCGGCACCGACAACAGCAAAACTATATGCCAGCGCTTGCCTTGTAGAAAATGATGAATATTCTTATTGATTATTATACTTTCAGTATATTATCGAATCTCGCCTTCAAGTCCCGCTTAGACGCGATTTTTTTAGAAATACAAATTGTTTTATTTGTAAAACACAGGTATGTATAAAGGTGTTATTGATGTTGTGTATGTTTAGCCACAAGGTATACAAATAGCTACAATTAAACTTCAATGTTGCATAACATGCAATCTTCATAAATGACAAAATTATTAAAATCGTAATGTTTCGTCATGATCACTTAAAGACTCTTGGGTGGAAAAAAATACTGTGACAAATCTTCGTTTCTTTAATAACAAAATCGTGAAATATCCCATTTAAAATAATTTAAATACATGTGAAAATCACGATGATAGGACATCAAGATTTTTAATTTCAGTTTAAATGTTAGCAAAGTTCAATAAAATTTAATATCAAATTGAAATTTTCCCCAATCTCCATAACACATAACCTCCCGTTTTACATTCGACCCGGATGAGGGCTGCTCGACCGCTATGTGTGTTTTTAATTTTAACCTCTTTTTACTTTATGGCGCTCGTATTTGACCCTGCTCAATCAATGTCGGGTCTATGGAGCGGTGCTCTTATAGTGAAAAGAGGAGCGCGTTAATATAATCCATAATCATTATAAATACCTGAATTTCACACAAATTGACCCTGGTCCCAAACTAAACAAAGCTTGTACTATGGGTACTAGACGACGATATACATACTTATATAGATAAATAAATACTTAAATACATAGAAAACATCCATGACTCAGTAACAAATATTCGTGTTCATCACACAAATTAATGCCCTTACTAGGATTCGAACCCGGGACCTCCAGCTTCGTAGGCAGCGTCATTACCAACTAGGCTACAGAGGTTACCATAAAAAACATTCCATGTAAAAAATAAGCCAAGTCTCGAAACTATTGTAATTTTTTTTGTCACGAAGAAATGCTTGAATTTGAAAATCCATCAAGGTGTTTTGACTGTATCCCGTGAAATATAATTTTCTTGTCTAGATAAATTGTCATACCTACATCCTACCTCCTTCTGGGGCAGTCGGGTAAAAAGTAGCGATTGAAAAGGAGTTAGGTTTGGTAAACTCAGTAAAAGATGTGCTAAGTGTGATTTTACCGGTCTGTCTAAAATCTTCGAGTACAAATCCTTGCTCGAAGGCATGAGGTCTTCACTTTCTTTTTGAATTAGCGAGCGGAGCGAACGAAGTTCTTTGCGTGTCTCCTCTACGGGTCGCATTTCTCAACCGATTCGCATGAAATATTGTGAGCAGGTTCGATAATTATTCAGAATTTTATGTCGATACAGTTTTTTTTGTTTTTGTAACTTGCGAGTTTGAAAGCTCCTAGCCACTAGTAATTTAAATCTCAGAATAACTGGAAAGTTATTCACTATTTCACGCACTTTCATTGCGATCACTTCTTGGCAACTTCGCCGTACCCCTAAAAAGTCCAATCCTTTAAGCCCGCATCACACCAGCGCGGCCTGCGGTGGCGGTCAAAAGTAAATTTGACAGCTAATATCAAGTTTACTATTGTCCGCCGCGGCCAGGCCGCGCCAGTGTAAGGCCTTGTGGTGTTACAATTTTGCGTAACGGCATTATCCGCTCCCGCTTCCGCCTGTTCTATATCCGTACCCGTTCCAATACGTCTAGTACGCCTTAATAGAGTGTCGCGTAATCTGCACACTCAGCTGGACCGGGCTATAACCATGAAAATCGAAATACGAATTTGGAATATCTCGGTCCCTATCGCACTTATATTATTTGAACAACCGAGACTGAGATAGATGTAATTCGAGATTCGATTTTTGTGGTCAGTATGATTTCAATCACTATTTAGAAACCAGTTTGTGGCTGTTTTTAAATGGGAGGTATTCATGTTGTATCGAATGTGATTTTCTGAAATGATGGGTCTTTCATGTTTCCGGACTAGGCAAACACTAAAATTCCGAATATTCATTGTCTTGGACTAATTGCGTTTTAAAATTCCGTTAGCCGTTTTCCGGAAAACGAAAATGCTGACTCAAATTATTTATTTAAATACGCAGGTAGGTATACCTATGTATTGTATACCTACTTGTATAGGTACGTATCATCGTCATCATCATATCGCACGCCTCCCAAAGGTCCGGGACATCATCGTCCCATGAGCGGGAAAGACATTCATAATAATAATAAGAAGTGCCCTATTAAAAGTACACACCTGCGCCAGTTCTCGAAAATGATCGTGCCACGCTCTATTGGGATCGATCTGTCATCACAGACAGGACTATTCTTGCCAATAGGCCTGATATCGTGCTGACAGATCGATCGAAACGCCAGGCAGTGCTCGTCGACATCACCATCCCCCATGACGAGAACCTCGTGTAGGCCGAGAAGGACAAAGCCAGTAAGTACCTAGACCTGGCTCACGAGGTAACCGCCATGTGTGATGTTGATTCGACGATCATTGTCCCGATAGTCGTTTCGGCGAACGGTTTAATAGCGAAGAGTCTCGACCGTCACCTTAAGAGACTCTCGCTAGATGGATGGATCAAGGGTCAGATACAGAAGGCGGTACTCCTGGATACTGCGCGGATAGTCCGGAGGTTCCTGTTTCTGTCGCCCTGACCACCGGTTGCTTAGGCCCTGCCTCGCTGCCGGCGGCACCCTATGTTAGGTTTTTTATAATGTGTTTTTATTTTGTATGTTTTGTATATTTATTGTACTTTTATATTCATATTGTAAAAAACCTAATCCAAGAATAATGTAAAATTTGTTGGTTGGATACAGAAAACATAACTTTGAGATAAATGAAGAGATAATAATAAACCACTTATTTCAGGCTTCTAAGGCCCATAGTTACCAATACCGAATATACGTACAATTATTACATTAAAAACTAATTGTTATTTAG
This sequence comes from Epinotia brunnichana, assembly GCA_963854355.1. NCBI lineage: Eukaryota > Metazoa > Arthropoda > Insecta > Lepidoptera > Tortricidae > Epinotia > Epinotia brunnichana. The sequence continues at coordinate 1,072,767 of OY977954.1, read as the reverse complement.
GCGATGAAACAGCGTGGCCCCGTTGCGTCGTCAAGTCCGGTGTAGAATTCGGTTTTTTTTTCGTCATTAGCAGATGAGTATGGTGCTAAATTGCCATTATATTGGTAAGCAGATGTATCCACCTTGCTTGCTTGGGATTGCATCTTACCAGATAGATTGCTAATTAATACAGAAATATTCTACAATTATTTTAATTAATTAAATAACGAAATATACCCTATCATTAAAAAGGGAATAAAAAATGTCAAGTACGAAATCGGAAAAGATGTAAAATTTGTTGGTTGGATACAGAAAACATAACTTTGAGACACATAATGAATGACAGTACAGTAGTTTTTCCCTACGGGCTAGAAATCCATAGAATAGGTATCCTAGTGCTGTTGAAATTTAATACAATTCATTTCAATTTATTCCATAACAATATAAACTGTGTCGGAAATCATAAGGCTAATTATAATTTTCATTACATAATACATAATATTATACACGAAAGGCTTCTCTCTTCTGCCACTCGCATTGATCCTATGACAATAAATAAATAATTGTATGGTCACCATGTTTAGCTACTCTAATTCTTTATAGAGCACGCACGACATTAAGGGCAGCCCTATTCTTTGAGACATTGTCACCCTACTTATGATCTCGGCTACAAACTTACACCGTACCACCCATTCACACAAAAATGATCCTTATTACATACCACATACAGCCTTACGAACCGACCTGCTAATATTACAAAGACAAAAAAACTTTTACTATCAACTTAAGCAAATTCAAACCTAATGCGGATGGGATAAAGGTGAAGTCAAATGTATCGCGAGTTGGCGTTTTAACAATAGGGTTGTCAGTCGACAGAGACTGACAAATGACGTCTAGAGTGTTGTTGAGTACATTCAGCGCGATAATGTAGATTTTTTGAAATGTGAAGTGACATGATGGAGTGCGGAAAGTGAAGATTATTGGTTCGAAGGAAAGCGTAGTATTTTTTCAAAGGATATGTGTAATAGACCAATCAAATTAGCTAAACCCGGACATAATTCGATAACTGTAATTTTCTTTTTCTATGATGTAAAGTATTGTTAGTTATAGTTAAAATAAAAAGAATTAAACATTTTAGGGTTCCGCGTCATTGTAAAAAAACCAAAAATCTAAATTTTTAACAAATTCTGATTAAATAAGTGCAGCATAATATGTAACTTTGTAAAAGTGCCTCTATTATGATATGACGCTTGCATTCCAGTTAAAGAAATCAAAATTAATCTAATTAATCAACCGGGACTATCAATAATAAAGAAAGTTCAGTAAGTTACACATTTTCTGGCGTATCTTACCAGAAATTATAGATAACTGCAATTTAACAAATTATTCTGAATAGTATATTATGTGTGTTGATAAATTATTAAAAATTAAACAGATTCTCTTTGCGGATTTCTAAAATCACAAATATTGGTAGTTTTTGGAAAACCACAATACATAACTACTTGGAAAGTGTTTGATTTATGCGGTCAACATATTATTAGTACTATAAGAAACAAATTAAACAAAAAATATCCACGATTATTAATTAATTCATATTTTCTCGTACTTAAGTTTTAATATGAACCTTATCTCTTGCAGAATAAGGCCGTCATTGCTTTGCGCCTCAACTACCGACCGTGCTGTCGCGAGTCGCAGGCATTCAAGGCCGAAACGCACTGACAGCGGTGGCGAAGCGGCGCGGGGTCGCCACCCCGGAGGCGGGCGGTACTTGTAATGTTCGAGCTAATATGAAAGGATCCGAACGCTTTTTTCCCGGCCGGTATTCTGTGCGGACCCATTCGTATTAGATCGAACATTACAGCCGGTACCACCTCCAAACTGCGCCGCGCCGCCGCTTCGCCACCGCTGTCAATGCGTTTCGGGCTTTCGGCCTTCATTTATTATGGATAGGTCAATGATTGTCAAACATTTATAAACACGAACGTGGCGTTTACCACGGTTCGGCTAGGGTGGAGATTTATTGAAATATTGTGTTCATTAGATCGATAATAACTAAGTTGTTCAGCATGAGACATAATTGTCGTGGAATGTCGATTACCTATTTATAAGCACTCAGTCTTCTGTATAGAATTATTTAAATAAAATATGTTACTTATGTGGGTGCAGAAAGGGGCATTATTGGAATGATTCTTATTCGAATAAACATTTATTCGCGAATAATTTATTCGTCTACACTTTCGAATGACGAATGATTTATTCTCATTTCATTCCAATAAATCCACGAATAATATTTAAGGATGCGGTTGCTCGTTGTAACACGTACACGAATTTAACACGATCACTACAAGTGTACCTATTTTCAAGTATTAATACCCTTTTCTACAAATTAACAATATTTTTGTGAGTTAAATGAGTCACTTCATGGGGCATTTAACAGGTTTGTTTCAATATGTCATGTGTGTGGGCTTGTCCATATATTACGTCGTCGTTTTTAGGGTTCCGTACTCAAAGAGTAAAACGGGACCCTATTACTAAGATTCCGCTGTCCGTCTGTCTGTCTGTCTGTCTGTCCGTCTGTCACCAGGCTGTATCTCACGAACCGTGATAGGTAGACAGTGGAAATTTTCACAGGTGATGTATTTCTGTTGCGGCTATAACAACAAATACTAAAAAACAGATTTTTTTTTTTCTTTTTTTTTCTTATAAAATCTTACACAAATCGATCTAGTCCCAAACTAAGCAAACTACTATGGGTACTAGACGACGATAAACATACTTATATAGATAAATAAATACATAGAAAACATCCATGACTCAGGAGCACATATTTGTGCTCATCACACAAATAAATGCCCTTACCGGGATTCGAACCCGGGACCTCCGGCTACGCAGGCAGGGTCACTACGAGGGTCAAACTGAAAGTTTCGGGAATAAAATAAAATATGCAGTAACATTGATTTAAGTATTTTTATTGTTTTTCAAAGTATTCTCTTTTATATTTTATGCACTTTTCCATGCGTTCAAACCAGTCGTTAAAACACTTATTGAACGCTAAAAAGAGTAGACAAAATGGCCATTTTAAAAGCCTCCACTGCTTCTGCCGGTGTCTGAAACACCGCGCCCACCACGCAACTTATCCTTGATTTTGGGGAATGTGAAAAAGTCGTTGGAACTTAGGTCAGGGCTGTATGGAGGATGGTCCAGTAGTTCGACTTTTTCACCTTCCAGGTACTCATTTTTTTTACGAGCGGTGTGAGGGCTGGCATTGTCGTGGTGAAGGATGATGCGGCGACTAGGCCTTTTTTCCTAAGTTCAGCAAAGACACTCGGCAAACCAATACTTGTATACCAATCGGCTTTGACCGTTCTACGATCTTCAAGTGGAATAGTAGCCACGTGACCCGATTTGGAGACAAACATAGCCACCATCTTCTTGGCCTTGCTGCGAGAGCGAATAACTTTTGTTGGCTTGAAGCTCGTCTTCGTTACCCCATACTCGAGATTGGTTTTTAGTTTCAGGCTCATATGCGTATATCCACGACTCGTCACCTGATACGACCCTAAAAACTGCATTTGAGCTTCCTCCGTTGAATTTATTCAATGTTTTGCGGCACCAATTGACACGAGTCGTTTTCTGCTCGTCAGACAATAAGTGTCGTCAGTAACTTTCGCACGCCTAGTTCTTCCTGTAAAATAACTTGTATCTGACTCATTCCAATCCCCAAAGACTCCTGAATTTCCCGATATGTCACATACCTGTCTTCTTTTATCAGCTGACTCACAATGTGGACGTTTTCTTGCGTAACTGCCGATTTTGGTCGACCTTCACGCGCGTCGTCCGTGAGGGATACTCGGCCACGTTGAAATTCTGAATACCACCTGTATATTGTCGTCTTTGAAGGTGTTTCATTACTAAAAGCAGCAATCACCCGGTCTCCACATTGTTTTTGTGTTCATCCACTTTGAAAGTCGTAATAAATTTTTACGGGACAATTCCATCTTCAGCGGCAACTCAACAACTCGAAAAAACAATTGAAACTGAACCATTGTTTTGTTAGGGTTCCGTACTCAATGAGTAAAACGGGACACTATTACTAAGACTCCGCTGTCCGTCTGTCTGTCTGTCTGTCAGTCTGTCTGTCTGTCCGTCTGTCACCAGGCTGTGTCTCAACAACAGTGATAGTTTGACAGCTGAAATTTTCACATATGATGTATTTCTGTTGCCGCTATAACAACAAATACTAAAAACCAGTTTTTTTTTTCTTTTACAATCTCACACAAATCGGCTTAGTCCCAAACTAAGCAAAGCTTGTATTATGGGTACTAGACGAACGATAAACATACTTATATAGATAAATAAATACCTAAATACACAGAAAACATCCATGACTCAGGACTTGGCCGGTTGTTTTTTGTCAATTCTTGACCCCCCCTCCTATCATCATCCTGTTAATTCCTAAATGGACACTACCCGCCTCATAAAATGACTACCGTCATCCAATAGACCACCCCCCCCCTGTTTTGAAATGACGTAATTTATGGACAGCCACTGTCTATAATTGGATCAATGTTATGTTATTAGAGGCGATTACGCATGTAAGATTGTTCAACTATATACCTGTAATTGTACATTGTATGTACTTAATCATGTTATATTCTGATCTGTGTGTTTTTAGGGTTCCGTGCCTCGAAATAGAAAAACGGAACCCTTATAGGATCACTTTGTTGTCCGTCCGTCCGTCTGTCAATACCCTTTTTCTCAAGAACGCGTGGAGGTATCAATCATTATTGTTATGTCATATTAAAGTTTGAATTCCTGTGCATAGTGTGTGCATACATTATTTTAGAATTAATATTTTTTATATTAATGTTGCTGTGCCCTAACAGAGTTATGCTGGAACGCCTGGAACTGTATTTATATGTAACATCTTGTAAGACCCATACTGCAACAAATAAATGAATTAAGCTGAAATTTATATCAAATACTCAGGTTTACTGTCTTTTGGAGCTGTGAAAAAATCAAACTTCTAAGCCAACGCAATCAAAAGATACAGCCGTTTATGCCGCAAATTTCCGCAAGTTTTCGAAACCCGCAAGGGAATCAAAACCTACTTCCCGTGCACTCAGAAACTTGAAATTTGGTGCGAAGCAACGCCCTATAGCACATATAAAGGAAAAATAGCAAAAACCGTAAATTTTTAGTTACATCACTGAAAATTGTATGTCCAGTATATACTGACACGTACTAAGTATGTGAATACATACTTAGTGAGTGTCAGTTTATAGTGGACTAGGTTTTATTGTACGGGGTGGTCCGGAACCCTCGGTGCGCGAGTCTGACTCGCACTTGACCGGTTTTTTTTTTCACCCGTGGTAAAGCCGAAATAGTAAAAATAAAACAGGTGAAATAATTACAATTAATATCCGTTTCACCATGCACGGCGGTGTTAATTGGTACCCTTGATGAAGCGGTAACCTTTTTCTAACAAATTTAGAAACTTGGTATCTCTGTTCTGTCTGTAGGAAATTATTACGTTTTTGAGATATATTCCATTAAAAAGCATTCCTACAATATTCGTTCAAAATATTATTCCCGAAAAGCATTACGAATGATTATGCGAATGAAGAAGTTATTCGCGAATAAATATTGGCGAATAATTATTCGAAATATTTATTCGTCATTCGCAAATAATCCTATTTATTCTTAAACGTTATTCGTATTCGAATAAATTTATCCCATCTCTGGGTGGGTGACAATAAGCATATCTTCTCTTTTTTTTGGCGTTCTGGCCTGTCGGCTCAATTTTGCCAATAAGGATATCGACTACCGTAGGCTCAAAGGGCGTAAGGGACGAAATGCCCATGCCCATATCCCGTGAACTCTCAATCTCGAAATTTGGTACGAAGTATTTATAGCACAAATAAAGGAAAAATTGCGAAAACCGTAAATTTTTAGTTACATCATTGAAAATTTGATATCCAGTATAAACTGACACGCACTAAGTATGTAAATACATACTTAGTGAGTGTCAGTTTATAGTGGACCTGTTTCTATTGTACGGGGTGGTCCGGAACACTTGACCGGTTTTTTTTATGCTAACCACGATCATGACATCATCTCTTTCATTTACTTAACAGTTAAGAGTTTACTTATGTTTTCGATGATAAAAGCAAATCAATCGTTCCTTACGCCCTTTGGACCAGAGTTTTCAAAGGGCGTAAGGGACAAACTGTGATTTTTTCATTAGAGCTAAAAATCCTACAATTAGGATATTCCGTTATATTTGTTTTATTTGTACACGGCGCGGTCGGTGCAAAACACGTAATTGAAATAAACTCGTTAAGACGGGTTCGCCGTGCGCTCGCCCGCTGGCGCCCCACTCTCTCCCCGCCTCGCACCCACCGCATGCATCTGGCTCCACGACAAGGTCGCGAGTATTTTCAATTAAATTTTCAATTTCTTAAGCGTGAAATTAACATGCTTGATTTTGATGAAATCATGATTATCGTTCACAAAAGGCTATTAGTAAACAAAAAAATCATAGTTACTATTTATAATTACTGAGAAATACATTATTATTAAATGTGTGTAATAACACGTGTCCAAAGTCCTCAGAATTCAGTCATATAAAGAAACATAATTATAATGGTATCCGGGACACACTTGCTTTAGAGAATTGGTCCCAGTATTATAATTTGTGTGATGCTAACATAACCGCGGAAGTCTTAATTAATAAAATTCAAACTGCTATTGAACTGAACACTCATGCCCTAACTGTACCGAAAAAGAGGAAACCTTTGAAGCCGTGGATTACCGAGTCAGTAGTAAGATCGATACGTAAAAGAAATAAATTGCAACGTAAATCTACCCGAGCACCAAATGACACCCTGTTACGAAACCAATACTGTAATTATAGAAATATATGTAATAAAATAATAAAAACGCTAAAAAAAGAATATTATCAGTATCAACTACAAAAATATCGCGGAGATATAAAAAATACGTGGAAAGTTATAAAGGATGTATGTAGTTTAAGTAATAACAGAAACCATGCTAAAGATTTATTAGAAATAGGACAAAATGAAACAGATTCCCTAAACATAGTTAACAGATACTTCACATCAATAGGGAAAACTCTTGCTGACATCACGCTTGCAAAACTCAATAACACAGACACTCAACTGGCATCCAAAAAATCAAGTGTAACTGAAGCAAACACTTGCTCCTTCTTTCTCTATCCCACTGATAGTATAGAAATATTGACTACAATATTGTCACTAAAGTCTGGCAGTGCACCAGGCGAAGATGGCATTACTTCCGATCTGCTGAAATTGTGTAGACTATCTTTAGTAGATCCAATAACATATCTATGTAACTTATGTTTCACAACGGGAGTCTTTCCAGACATATTTAAGCGAGCAAAAGTTACACCGGTTTTAAAAAATGGGAATAAAAAACTTCCTAGCAATTATAGACCCATAGCGTTGATTTCTGCGATATCTAAAATAATTGAGAAACTGGTGAATAAACGACTCAAAAGATTTTTGGAGGGAAACTCGCTTTTAGGCAGCAACCAATACGGTTTCCGAGCAAAAACTTCGACTGAGGACGCAGTACTACATCTTACAACCGCTATTACAGAACATCTTGACATTGGAAAGAAATGCTTGGGGGTGTTTCTCGACCTACAAAAGGCGTTTGATACCGTATCTTTACCAATTTTGTTAGCTCGATTGGAGAATGTGGGAATAAGGGGCATTGCGCTGGAATTCTTTACAGATTATTTGACTGGTAGAATGCAGTGTACCAGTATTAATAAAGCCAATAGTGAGTGGAGTCCTATAGAGTATGGCGTGCCGCAAGGTAGCTCCCTGGCCCCGACTCTGTTCCTAATCTACGTAAATGACCTCTGTAAAACCAACATACCCAGTTGTGAGACGCTTATGTTTGCTGATGACACAGTATTGCTATTTTATGATAAGAGTTGGGACAGAGTTCGTATGCTTGCTGAAAACGGTCTTAGATTAGTCACCGCATGGCTGGAGGACTCTCTTCTTTCACTTAATGTAACCAAAACAAATTACATCTGCTTTAGTAAGACAAAAGCCACTAAACCAAGAGAGGATTTTAAGGTAGCAGTACACACATATCCGTGCAACAGACGTATAGCTAGCAACTGTAACTGTGCTCTATTGACACGCGTCGATCATCTTAAATATCTAGGTGTTCATATTGATGCTCATCTCAACTGGACTCCTCACATTACCGCTGTGGCTTCCAGAGTTCGGAAACTCCTATATGCTTTCAGGAATCTAAGAGAGGTAGCAAGTAAACCGCTTTTAATGCAAACCTATAAAGCGCTAGGCGAATGCATTGTTAATTACTGTATCAGCTCCTGGGGCGGTGCAGCCAAGACGCACATGATAGAATTAGAGAGAGCCCAGCGAGCGCTTTTAAAGGTCATTCTGCGTCTACCGTTCCGTTTTGCAACTACTGAATTATACCACATGTCATTGGTACCCTCGGTTCGCAAACTGTATATCTTACAATGCCTGAAGAGATACCATCGCAAAGTTGTTCCTATGTTACCAGCAACAAACAAACGCATTGACCGCTGTCCTCTCCCGACATACAAAACTAAATTTGCTCGGCGCAACATTAACTACTGTGCTCCATTTATCTATAATAAAATAAAATTAGATCATACGTACCTGAAATCGCTACCTAACTATGCATTTAAAAAAACTGTGTGGACATGGTTGAGTGATAAAAATTATGATGAGACTGAAAACCTTTTACGACTGGGATATTTTGGCTCGTACAACTAATCAGTTTTAACATAAGTTCCTACCCTAAGGAGAGGAGGAGGAGCGAGCACGCACGCACACACACCAACACAAAAATAAATAAACATTGTTTGAGTTAATACAGACCTAACATATGTATTCTTTAAATATAATGTAAGTAACAGTAACCTAACCTAACAATAGCCTAACTTAACAGTAATCCAAATATTATTACTTTTTTACTTTTTAATATATTTTATTAGTACTTAAGTCAGTTGTTCTTAACAACTTTCTGTTCATGTTTACGGGCAACCACTGGGGGCTGCAACACAGTGTAAACTAACGCAGTCTCCAAGGCTCCAGTTGTAACAAACTTATGTTTTTGAACAATAAAGATTTATTACTATTACTATACTATATATTAAAACGTTACAAATAAATGTTTAAATATTGTCTTAAATGTCTAAAAAGACGCAATATAGCTTAAACAGATAAAAACATCATAGTTACCATTTTGGCTTGTCTAGATAATGAGATCAGAGGAAAACTGTGAAAAAAAACGTATATGCGAATTTGATTTCAGTTTAATTTTGCTATTAAGTGATTGAATTTGAATGCACCTCAAAGTTATACTAACAAGGTACTTGGTTACCTTTTTTACTTTTAGGAAAAAGTTAGGTAGTGTACGTTAACTCGTGTTTTTTTTAACTACGGTTACGATCGCGGATTTTTTACTTAATATATTTCATTAATATTTGATACTGAATAGTAAAATCCGATAAAACAATAAAAACAACGAGTTTACGAATTATGTCCAGGGTAAGCTAATTTGATTGGTCTATAAGTAATTGCGTCAATGCAGCATGACATATTGTACAAGATAAGTAGAGGTAATTTGCTGAATTTCACAAAATGTGGTTATAATTTATGAAAACACTGCCTGGATTAGAAATAAAAATGGATAGATTTTTCAGATATTACTGTATCTTGACTAAGCATAGAAATAAATACAAAGTTGGTTTGCTATCCTTTTTTAGGGTTCCGTAGCCAAATGGCAAAAAACGAAACCCTTAAAGATTCGTCATGTCTGTCTGTCTGTCTGTCTGTCCGTCCGTATGTCACAGCCACTTTTTTCCGAAACTATATGAGCTGTTGAAACTTGGTAAGTAGATGTATTCTGTAAACCGCATTAAGATTTTCACACAAAAATGAAAAAATAACATTAAGTTTTAGGGGTTCCCCTACACATAACTGAAACTCAAATATTTTTTTTTCTTCAATATCTTAAAAAAATATATTAAGGTTTATTATATTTTTTTTTCTAAACTGAATAGTTTGCGCGAGAGACACTTCCAAAGTGGTAAAATGTGTCCCCCCCCCCTGTAACTTCTAAAATAAGAGAATGATAAAACTAAAAAAATATATGATGTAACCATGCAAACTTCCACCGAAAATTGGTTTGAACGAGATCTAGTAAGTAGATTTTTTTATAACGTCATAAACATACGTCGCACTACAGCGGGGCACTCCGCGGGCATGTCACTTGGTAAGGTTCACAAATCAATTTTCGAGTTGTCAGAATAAAGTATTTGTACTTAGTATTTGGTACCTAGTGTTTGTAATGTGCAAATCCAAATACCTTAGCAACTAAGGCTGTACGTTAGTTAGGTATCTATTAGTGTATATCCCTTCAATTTTGTGTCGGTGTTCAAATTAACAAATAAAGCAAATCTTTCCATTAAATAGACGCCACTGCACCAACAAATAAAAGTATGAACGACAGTCATAATGCGATAATGACGCATGTCAGCGATTTATTTGTTTTTAGATGGCCACTTGTCACACCAAGCTGACTTTTCCTTCGTCGTACGGTTAATAGAATACATCTACTTAACAAGTTTCAACAGTAAAGCTCTTATAGTTTCGGAAAAAAGTGGCTGTGACATACGGACGGACAGACAGACAGGCAGACAGACAGACATGACAAATCTATAAGGGTTCCGTTTTATGCCATTTGGCTACGGAACCCTAAAAATTACAGTTGGATTGTCCTAACGCGCGTTCGGAACGTTACGTGATTCTGATTACCCCTCTGGGCGTGTTTTGCGTGTATCTAGTTTACATTTGGCATATGGTGCATTTTGCATATTGCATATTGTGCATTTTGCATATTGTGAATTTTGCATATTGTGCATTTTGCATATTGTGCATTTTGCCCTGAAGGGCTTTAATTTAAAGCGAAACCGTGACCTGAACAGATTTACTAACACTTTTGATTAGTGTCGTCCAGCGAAATTCATGACTGTTACCATATTGCCCACTACTGTCAACCTTATTCCTGAGCCACTAAAGTCCTATTTTCAATGGGCGTTGGCTCGTTTCCGAGTTTCTGTAAATCTAATTTGATTTGTATGTGCAAGTTGTTAGAGTGCAATGTTGATTGGCTGCGATGTTGGCTGCAATCCAGCTGAGTCGGCGTGGTCATAGTAAACAGAGAAGAGTGTGCCGACAAGCCACGTACTACGATTACTAAGTTAGTGATAAGATATTCTAAAATAGGTGTGAAAGATAAGCCATAGATTAACACTGATGATGCCAGGAAACCCTCCCAGCGGGCGCCTACGCCGTAGGCGCTTTCCGCTCCTGAAGCGGAAAGCCACAGGATCAGCTACGCTACGAGCGTAGCACGTAGCGATTCTTGTAAGTGAATGTGTTAAGTACGTGCGAGATTTATGCATACGCGATTATACGCGTCGGTTGTCTGGAAGTGATCGCTTTTTAGCGATAAGACCGCCTCTTGTCAACCATTGTTTATGTTTAATTTACCTCTGATTTTCTAGTAAGTATGTACTATTTCTGGTGAGCAATAAAGAATATTTGTATTGTATTGTATATAACACACACGCTATATACTGTATATATAGCGTGTGTGTTATCTGCAGACACAGGAATCCAGGGGGCAAAACTTTATGACAGGTATGGAGTTACTATATCGATAAACTGAATTATCGACGCTTATTCTATATACTAGTGATCACTCCAGGTTTTGTACGTAAAAATGTGTTTTTATTAAAAGTGTAAAATGAAACAAAATAATGTGGCGACAAGAGTCGCACACTTATTTAGCGTGCGAAGATTGCACATGCATTGGCCGAACGCTTAGCAATGCAGTCTCCGGCATCCGTCGGTAATGTTCGGGACCAGCGCGAGCGCAGGTGGCTCGGCTGCCATCGGCCGTCTCCGCTGCTCGCTATTGTCCGCTATGCTCTGACGCGAGTCGCACGCTCGCTTGGTTAAAGAAATCCGTTCTTCTTATTTACGTGTCGGTATTAATTCGCTTCTTGCTATAGCTTGCCGTGTTTTCCGTTCTTATGTTTTACTCCACTTATTCTTAACGCTTGTGTTATATCGTGTCCGTGTATGACTGTAATGCGTATATATTGTGTTTAGTCAAAGTAAACTGTGTATATATTGACTTGAGTGTTTCTCTGTTCTCCGAACTATACAATCAACTTACCTGTGAATAATTGTGGCACTATTATTCACAGGTAAGTTGATTGTATAGTTCGGAGAACAGAGAAACACTCAAGTCAATATATACACAGTTTACTTTGACTAAACACAATATGTACGCATTACAGTCATACACGGACACGATATAACACAAGCGTTAAGAATAAGTGGAGTAAAACATAAGAACGGAAAACACGGCAAGCTATAGCAAGAAGCGAATTAATACCGACACGTAAATAAGAAGAACGGATTTCTTTAACCAAGCGAGCGTGCGACTCGCGTCAGAGCATAGCGGACAATAGCGAGCAGCGGAGACGGCCGATGGCAGCCGAGCCACCTGCGCTCGCGCTGGTCCCGAACATTACCGACGGATGCCGGAGACTGCATTGCTAAGCGTTCGGCCAATGCATGTGCAATCTTCGCACGCTAAATAAGTGTGCGACTCTTGTCGCCACAATAATAACGTCTCTCTTCTTCTATTTTCAAAACAGTTTTTGAAACTTTACTCATTATTTTTATTTACTAGTGGTAAAGAAACAAAAAATACTGATTTGATCCATATTTTCGGGAGTTAAACGTCTCCGTCTTGGCTGATAAATCTATTTCAGTAGCTCTGGTATACGTTTTATCGATACCTATGCGTTTTTGAACGCGTTTACGTTTAGTTTCATTTTGTATGGCAACGCGTGGTTTATTTGTTTATTTTTATTTATTAAGGACCTTCAACAATTAACATACCATTACATAATATAGCACAAGCACAAATTTAAAAAAAAACAAGTAGGTACCTTATTAATTACAGAAGGACACAGCATGCACCAATTAATAGTGAAAATAAAAATAAAAACAGATTACAATTAGCTTGACTCCTCACCTATTCTATGTTCAAATGAGATAAAAACATAAAATTTGTGCCAAGTCAGATAAGTCAAGTAGTTCCTAATAGTTACCACTAACAGAAACTAAACGCAAACGCGTTCAAAAACGTATTCTATCGACAAAACTTATACTAGAGCCTCAGGTGGCTAAATGACTTTTCAATTTCTGTGGAGGTAATAAGGGCATAACATACCTATGCTACTTGTATGTGTGCTAACTTCATACTCGTCTTCAGAATAATACTAACAAAAAAACACACAATGCGGGGGGCGATCACTAGTAAATCAAAAATACATCGATAATTGAGTTTATCGATATTGGAACCTGTCATAAAATTATGTCTCTGATGAACCTTGGTATGGAGGTTTGGACAAATTTATTTATTTATTTATTTATTATCCACCCGTACAACTATTTTTACAGGCATCGAACCAAAGATAACAGTGTAACTATTTTATTATTATTATTATTATTTGTATGTCTGTGCCATATCACGGGACCATGGGGTCCCGGACTTTTGGAAGGCATGCGTGGGGCCAAAGCCAACAGCGCAGAGGCCCTTTAAGACAAAAATAATCTAAAGCGAGGGATGCACATGGCGGATACCATCTCCGAGCGCACAACATGATACAACCAGTGATGATCCCCGCCAGGTGCAAAGACTATTGCAGTGCAGCACTGTGACTGCGATGGAAATTAAGGTCATGGGCTATTGAGTAGAGTGTTGGATGGACTGGATAATGGGTTATGGAAGGAGACTAGCGGACACCTGCCGTGACAATCAGTCTCAAAATTGTATAAAGGCAGGCGGTGACTCGCCAACTCGCTAAGTGGGCCCCACAAAACAGTCGCATTATTATTATTATTTCCTTTATTTAATTTCTTTCTTAGATTAGGTTTTTACAATAACTATATAAAAAGTAAAATATAAAACTATACATACAAAACATAAAATCATTATAAAAACCTAACCTAGGGTGCCGCCGGCAGCGAGGCGGGGCCTAAGCTACCGGTGGTCAGGGCGACAGAGACAGGAACCTCCTGACTATCCTCGCAGTATCCAGGAGTACCGCCTTCTGTATCTGGCCCTTGATCCAGCCATCTAGCGAGAGTCTCTTGAGGTGATGGTCGAGACTCTTCGCTATTAAACCGTTCGCCGAAACGACTATCGGGACGATGATCGTCGAATCAACATCCCACATAGCAGTTACCTCGTGTGCCAGGTCTAGGTACTTGCTGGCTTTGTCCTTCTCGGCTTTCACGAGGTTCCCATCATGGGGGATGGTGATGTCGACGAGCACTGCCTGGCGTTTCGATCGATCTGTCAGCACGATATCAGGCCTATTGGCAAGAATAGTCCTGTCCGTGATGACATATCGATCCCAATAGAGCGTGGCACGATCATTTTCGAGAACTGGCGCAGGTGTGTACTTATAGTAAGGCACCTCAGAGACCACAAGACCGTATAGCAGAGCAAGTTGCTGGTGAATAATTCTGGCTACAAGGTTATGTCTGTGCAAATACTCGCCGTTAGCAAGATGACCACAACCGGAGATAATATGCCTGAGTGACTCCCCGGGACGGCGGCATGCCCGACAAATGTCGACCGTACCGTCCTTCAGGATATACCTCCGGTAATTGTTCGTCATGATAACTTCGTCCGCAATTGCACAGACAAAACCTTCGGTTTCCCCGAAGAGATCCCCGAAACGTAGCCAGTTCACCGACGCGAGCAGATCTACATCGGGCCCTGTGAGGGCCTTGTAGAACCGCCCGTAAAGCTCCTTGCTCCTCCACACCGCCCTGCGGTCATCGGCGCTCATTACTTTAAGTCTGCGCCAGTTCTCGTTTGCCAAGGAGAGCGGGGTGAAGTTTCCGTCTACTGCTACTACGTCGCGATGCATCCCCCACTCGTTGCTTAGGAAATAATCCCTGAGACTGCACACCTCGCGGTTGTGGAGGTCTTTGGCATTTAAAAAACCGCGACCTCCACACTTCCGCGAGATGTACAGTCTCATAACAGACGAGCGTGGGTGTAGCATGCGATGCGCAGTAAGCAGTAAACGAACTCTTCGGTCCAGGGCATCCAGCTCAGTCTGAGTCCATCTTAGTACGCCAAAGGAGTAAGTGAGCAAGGGCATCACCCAGGCGTTGAAGGCGCGCACCTTGTTGCCGCCCGACAAAAGACTATTAAGTACTTTTGTCAGGCGACAAAAGAAGCGCTCCTTCACCGCCCGCTATACGGCCTCACCCTCAATACCCAATGACTGTGACATACCAAGATACTTATAGGTTTCTGTTTCGGAGATAGACTTGAGGGACATTGTCTCAGAAAGTTGTAAATTTGTTGAATTTACAACTCTACCCCGCTGTACATGCATAACAGCACACTTATCGACACCAAATTCCATTTTGATGGCGCTACTGAAGACTTCTGTTGTTTTCAGTAGTTCCAACAGGTCATGTCTATTCGGTGCAAACAGCTTGAGGTCATCCATATAGAGCAGATGAGAAATGACCTCACCCTCTCTCCGAAGCCGGCAACCTAGCCCCGAATCCTTCAGCAGGGTGCTGAGTGGATTCAGCGCTAGGCAGAACCACAGAGGACTCAGACTGTCGCCCTGGAAGATCCCACGTTTAATCCTTATAGAGTCCTGCGGGCCAGAGGGGCCATCTCCTCCCCCCGGTTGACGAAAAACTGTGGTCCACTGCCCCATGCAAGCGCCTAAGAAGGATCTCAGAACTGCATCAACTTTATACAGCTCTAAGATCCTCCTCAGCCATGAATGAGGCACCGAATCATAGGCCTTCTTGTAGTCAATCCAAGCGGCCGAGAGGGCCCCTCTGTTCCGCCGAACTCGTTGGCAAATGGTCATGTCTATGAGGAGGAGCTCTTTAGTACCACGAGACCCAACCCTACATCCATTTTGAGCAGAGGCCAAAACGTTGTTCGCAACGATGTGTGCGTTAATTTTTGCTCTCAAAATGGATGTAAGGAGCTTGTACAGCGTAGGCAAGCACGTGATGGGTCTATAGTTTTTCGCTTCCGTGGTACTACCGGACTTATAGAGCAGGGAAGTGATACCAGTTGTAAAGAAAGATGGCAGGGAACCGAGCTCAAGGGCTTGCTGGAACTGCGTTGCCAAACGCAGGTGTGAGCATCGAAACCATTTCACCCAGAAATTGTGCAATCCATCCGGCCCAGGACTTTTCCAGTTCGGGGTCAAACGGATGGCACAACTAACGTCTTCGAGGCTGATGGTAACAGTCCCCATGGGTTCGATGAACTCACACTCACGTTCGACAAAACTTATCCACTCGCCTTCGGTGTGTTCAACTGGCACCGACCAGATACTACGCCAGAAGTCAACCATGGCAGCAGCGTCCGGTCGCTGCCCGTCAGACACACGAAGATCGGTTCCCTCCCACTTCCGGTATACCTTCCTTTGGTCGCTCTGGAAAAGGCGATTCTGCTGGTATCGATCCACACGCTCTCTGTAGCGGCGAATACGGCTTGCCCATGCATAGACTTTCTGCTTCAGAAAGTCAATGCGCTCCGTGACACAGGCCATGTATTCGCAGGACCTGATACCAGTCCCCGCGAAGGCCTGGTTCACAAAGCGCATGACTCGGGGGCGGTTGTTGCCCCCCCTGAAGCAGATCAGTTTTGCAATGAGAGTCCTAAACGTATTGATACGCCGCTCAATCCGTACTTGCCAGGCAGGGACATCCCCGGCGGTCCTAGGTGCACGGTCAGCGTCCGGAAACTTGACGCGAGCAACACGGCACGCTGCAACGGCCCCGCAGTACATGATTGAGTGTGTATCCACTAAGTCTTCACTAGCCCGTATATACGGGTCTAGCAGACCGTTCTGGGCTCCCATTAGCGCTAGATTGCGTCTATTCACAGGCAAGCGTGGTAATCGTGGCCTAGAGTTGTTTGTGGAGCGATACTGCGTAATCGCTTCTTCCAGAGCCCTCCTCAGTTGCTCATGGGCCTGACTGCTTACATTCTGATTCGCACAGTCCTCCTCGTCAGCACTGGGATCAACCCACGGTGCCCCCGGTGCCAGGTCGGGTACAGGCACTGGAGCCGGCAACAAGGCGGGCGGATCCCGCGCCGAGGTAGAGGCCGCACGAGCAGAGAGTGCTTCCAGGCGTAGCCGATCAAGCGTGGCGTCATCCAACCGCTTGTGCCGCTGGATGACGCGCACTTGATCCGATAGACGCTGTGCAGATACGATGATGGATGGTTCAAGCACCTGGAACAGAGGCAGCATCCGGACACGGTACGCGGACAGATTAGTTCCTCCCTCTGTCGCCCCATAGTAGGCGCGCATGCAGTTTTCGTTAATGGATTGCGTCCACTGCATACGGCGCACTATACCACCGGTAGCGGGAGCCGTAGGCGGAGCAGGATGCCCCGCAGGCCCCAAGCGTGCCGGCAGCGGTGGCCGGCCGCGCCGCGCAGGTGGACGTGGCGGCGGCGGCGGCGGCCCACACTCGTCGCTTGAACTGCTGCTGGTGTCGGCTGCGGTTTCAAACTCGTCGCCCGACGATGGTGTGCTGGATGACGGGGACGGCGGCGAGGTGGGCGATGATGGAGGGTGTGCTTGTGTTTCCGCTTCTTGTATTGTTCGTGCTCTTGATCTTGTAATCATAGGTGCTTGTCATTTATGTCAAATCCGTGGTGAAATCAAAATCGTCTACAATTGTATCCAAAATTGGGCTAAAACATGATTTTCCAATTAGCCCTTCGTTTTAATGCTTCGGCGGTGTAAAATTGAGCCATTTTCGTACGGATAAACATAAAAATATGAATTTGAAAAATAGAATATCAAAAAGCACGACTGACGTGACATTATTATTATTATGGGACAATCTTACACAAATCAACCTAGGCCCACGGTAAGCTCAGTAAGGCTTGTGTTGTGGGTACTAGGCGATGATATATATAATAGATAAATACATATAGATACTTGTATACATATATAACATCCATAACTCAGGAACAAATATTCGTTTTATAATATAACTTTTTTTTACGTTGTACTCTTATAACATATTACGAGCAATGTTGCCTATGTGAATTCATTCAGAGAACACGAAAACAAATCAATATTTTCCGCTATGAGATTGAGGGAAATTATATGCTTCGAGTTCCATTAAATTAAAACTCACCCTTACCTACTGTTTTCTTTTTTAGCTACGGTAGCCTAGTAGTTCAGGCATGCGGCTGTCAAGCGGCGGTCGTGGGTTCGAATCCCGGCCCGTACCAATGAGTTTTTCGGAACTTATGTACGGAATATTTACCGTTAGCTTTTCGGTGAAGGAAAACATCGTGAGGAAACCGGTCTAATCTCAATAAGGTCTAGTTTTCCCTCTGGGTTGGAAGGTGATGAAATAAAGCAAGGCAATAGTATTTAAGTTTAAACTAATTTATTATAAACAAACAGTATGACAGTTGTACTTTGTAACACGATATAGGAGCGAGAGTGCTTGCGTGATTGACAAGCACAAATACAACGATGGTGTACTTTGCTAACTCATAAATATCAGGCGTCCATATTTCCATCATCCTCTCCTGGACGCTGACGCTTTACAATTAACCCCATGGCTGTGGTGAAGCAATTGTGCTTCGGTCGATGTAGTCCTTTTGTCAAGATATCGGCCACCATGTCTTGAGTGCATCTATATCGAACTGTGACTAGGTTAGCTGCAATCTTCTTACGTACGAAATGGTAGCCTACGTCTATGTGCTTACTGCGTGCGTGGTATACAGCATTTCCTGAATCTTTCATACTAAATTTCTCTTTTATCTTTTCTTTCATCATTTGTGACGTTTCTTCATTGTTATAGAAATACAGCAGATCATCTACATATACTGCTATGAACAATATATCATTTTCATTTACAATTCGATGGTAAACACATGGATCTATGTTTGACCGAGTCATTCCAATTTCTATTAGTGCAGTGTTTAATTTCTTGTTCCATTGTCTGCTTGCTTGCTTCAGTCCATATATAGACTTATTTAATTTATAGACCTTGTTTTCCTCTTCTTCATAGCCAGGTGGTAAAGACATGTAAATTTCTTCATCAATTTCGCCCTGTAAGAACGCTGTGACAGCATCCATTTGGTGTATGTTAAGTCTATATTTTGCAGCCAGACCAATTAGGTATTTTTAAGAACTATAACGGACTACAAGTGCATATACTTCATGGTAATCAATGCCTTTAACTTGTATACCTTTTGATTACATGTCTAGCTTTATAGCGTGTTACACAGCCATTTCCATCCAGCTTAGTTTTGTATACCCATTTGCAGGGAATGGCTGATTTCCCTTCTGGTAAGTTAACAAGTGTCCATGTATTATTTTTTATCAATGACTCGTGTTCCACTTATAGCTCTCTTCCACTTTTCAGCATTTACACTGTTCAGCGCTTCTTCAAAGCTTTGTGGATCACAGTTTAGTAAACTCATTGTTGACTCACCACTCATACACATAAATGATGAGGGCCCTTGATAATTATTGTCTGCATGCCGTTCTATACGACGCTGAAGAGGCCTCAAAGTTACATTACTCACTGGTGGTGAATCAATTGTTTCATCAGGTAAGTATGTTTCATCATGAACATCTGTAAAGTGATCGGAATCATCTGACATAGAAATACTTTGAGATCCATCTTGTGTATCCCTTGTTTCATTTACGTCATCATCAATGTTTCTTTCTTCAGGTTCAAAACATTCTTCAAATAGTAAGTCGACAGTTCTCTTTTTCATCAATTGATTACAACTTCCTTTTTTATCTTCATTTTGCTTAGTAATTTTGTCTGTATTTATATTTTCTACCTTTTAAATTATATTTTCTTTTTTTCAGGTACATCATCAATTTTATTTCTCTTTATTGAAGCTTCTAAGAATACGACATCTCTACTTATAATGCCTCTTTTTGTTTCAGGTTCTATGAATCGGTATCCTTTCGTGCAGTCACTGTAACCAACAAATATTAAGTTACGTGATTTGACATCAAGCTTGGTTCTAGTTTCTTTAGGTATGTGCACCATAGCGGAACATCCAAAAATTCTCATATGGCTCAGCTCTGGCTTCTTTCCAGTCCACACTTCATAGGGCGTCACGTCGAACAAGGCACTTGTGGGTGAGCGATTCACGTTGTACGCAGCTGTAGACACCGCTTCTCCCCAGAAAGTGACATGTAACTCAGCATTTAAGATCATGCACTTGGCGCGCTCTATCAAGGTCCTGTTCATACGCTCGCTGAGGCCATTTTGCTCTGGAGTATATGTATTTGATGTTTGATGCAATATTCCATGTTTTTTTAAAGTACGCCTTAAAGTTGTTGTTAGTGTACTCAGAACCATTGTCGCTTCTTAAAACTTTAATTTTTTTATCTAGTTCATTCTCTACTCTGTTCTTGAATTCAACAAATTTCTCAAATACTTCACTTTTATGTTTCATAAGGTAGACATGAACTCGTCTAGAGAAATCGTCAATAAAGGTAGCCCCTCCTATTGAAACATGCTTCATCGGTCCACATACATCACTGTGGATAAGCTCTAGCAAACCTGTTGCACGGGAGCCTTCGGTGGGGAATGGTCGTCTGCTTGCCCTCAAGACAAGTTATGCAGGTAGATTTTTCCTTTTCCGGTGATAACTTCACACCTTCTGAACAGTTAGGTATTTTATTAACGCTTGTAAAATTTAAGTGACCCATTCTTTGATGCCACAAGTATACATCATCATCAGTCTTAGCTGCCAGCATGAGTTGAATTTCTTTACTACGGTAAGTATTTAATTTATAAGTTTCATTTGAAAGGTTTGCCTTTGCGACTAATTTATTACTTGAATTGTAAATTATGCAGCCCACTTTATCAAACGTTACTTTGCATCCACTCTTGATTATTTTGTTCACAGACAGCAAATTCGTTTTCAATTCTGGTACATATAATACATTCCTTACCTGTATTGCCTCGGTACTGCCATCTTTTGCATTTACTTTAATACATACATTTCCACAGCATTTCACTTTCAATACTTTATTGTCTGTGATTGTGATGCACGGCACAGGTGAAGGAGTGACATCTGTGAGCCAATCCCGGTGCATAGTCATATGCATGGAGGCTCCGGAGTCCACATACCAGTTCTCGGAGTCATTTGTTGTAGAGGCTGAAAATGCTGCTACATATCCAGTCTTTTTTTCAGTTTTCTCATGACTTGATTTTTTATGCCAACAATTTTTACTGTGATGGCCGTATTTATTACAATTAAAGCACCTTGGGCCTTTTTTATACTTTTGCTGATCATATTTGGGTTGATTTTTTGTGTTTGTATAAAGTGCGGTAGTGTCTGAAGTTTTTATTTCTTGTAGTAATTTATTTTTTACCAAGTCAGCACTAATCTTCATACCGGAACTTTCCAACCCCATAATCATCGGCCCATACATTTCTGGAAATCCTGCCAGCATTCAGGTGCCCAACCACTCATCGTCCACATTGAATTTTATATTCCTCAATTTGTGTGCGGCTGTCATTATTTTGTTTATGTAGTCTTCCACTGATGAACTACTTTCCAAATTAGTATTTATAAGCTCTTTTAATAGACCAACTTTTCGAGTTAATCCACTATCCTCAAATGCCTTTGCTAAATTGTCCCAAACCTGTTTTGCAGTTTGTGCTTCTTGAATGTGTACATATAATATCGGATCAACTAGTAATATTAGCTTGGATTTGGCTTTGATGTCTTTTTTTATCTTATTTTGGTCCTGAGACAACGGTTCATTCTCAATTATGCACTCAAATAATTTTTCGTGCTGTAAGTATGCTTTAACAGCAAAACTCCAAGTTGCCCAATTGTCACGACCCGTGAGCTTCTCAATAGACATCATTGAATTACTATTTGACATTTTTTCACAACATTCAATCTATATAAGCTGAAAAATCGAAATCACTCGTGAACGCCGAAACCGAAAGTGAGGTTATGTTGTGTACTTTTACTTAGAACTTTTGTAATACTGAACAAAACACTAGAATAACGTTTAACGGCAGGTACGGGGCGGCCCATAACCTGATGAAATAAAGCAAGGCAATAGTATTTAAGTTTAAACTAATTTATTATAAACAAATAGTATGACAGTTGTACTTTGTAACACGATATAGGAGCGAGAGTGCTTGCGTGATTGACGGGCACAAATACAACGATGGTGTACTTTGCTAACTCATAAATATCAGGCGTCCATATTTCCATCAGAAGGTCAGATGGCAGTCGCTTTCGTAAAAAAACTAGCGCCTATGCCAAAATCTTGGGATAAGGTGTCAAAGCGGACCCCGGACTCCTTTAGGGCACAACCGGGAATAACGCTAGGAGCATGATGACCTACTGTTTTCTTTTTTTACTACGCGTCACTCGAGCTGCGGCAGAGGCACTTATTATCTCATCGGGCCCCGAACCGCATCCGTTTGTTCCGTCGGTGCAATGTAGGTACAGTCAGTCACCTGCAACACCTCACTTTTACCCCAAGACTGATATTGTAGCGTTTAAGATTCATCATCATCATCATATCAGCCAAAAGACGTACACTGCTGGACATAGGCCTCCCCCAAAGAGTATCACAATGACTGGTTCTGCGCCACCCGCATCCCGCGACCTTTACCATTTCATCAGTCCACCACGCTTTTAAGGCTAGATTAGTAAATTGATCTCCTTGAGAATGTTACATATTTTATAGCTATTTTAACAATTTTAGAGACATTTTAAAAACAATAGTGTTGTTTAATTTTTTTTTTTTTTTTTTTTTTTTTATCAATTAATGGTTGTAATAATTTAATTTCTCACGCATTACTAACTCTTCCTCAGTCACAATCTCATAATCTTCTCTATCTTATACCATCTTATACCTACAGCACGGCTATCAAAAGACGCCGCGCGAGCTCTCTCGATTCTCGCACTGCCCGTGTCTCTCTCTTATTAAAAAAACTTAGAAAGAGACGTATAGTGCGAGAAAAATCGAGAGAGCTCGCGCGGTATCCTGTGATAGCCGTGCAGTTCTAATACCTGGGTTACATCATGCTCACTTCCGTGGCAGTGGAGAGCGAAGTAGGCATGGAAGTAGGCAGCGCGAGTTGGTGTTTATTACATCACTGCCACTGCCCTACTATTCATTGGCGGTGTTTGTGGTGGAAGTCAAAGGACTGGCAGCGGCAGCGCGAGCGAGTGTTTAAAATCAAAATCAAATGTTTATTCTGTAAGTACACTTCGAGAGTCAACACAACAATAAGCATGAATACAATTATATAACATTTATTTTATGAGCCTATGCCTCAGCTATGTTTTTTGTTGCTTTACAGCCGTACACATATCAAATCAATCAAATCAATCAAATCGTTTATTCGTAACACATAGGTAAATACAGAGGTGTTATGAACATTTTACAGGTCTCACTATGTCTTCGCCATAAGGCATACAAATAGTCATAACATATTATGACACAAAAAATTAAAATACATTAAACAAAATTATTAAATAATCATATTAATCATGCATATGTCAAATTACGCAAAAATAAATGAAATAAAAGAATTCAAATAAATTTGTCCGCAAAGAAGTCTGTCAAGGAATAATAACATTTTTCGATGAGTAATTTACATAAATTATTTTTAAATATCTTGAGTGGTGCCAGTCTTAGAGGCAAGGGTATTTTATGATATATTTTACTTGCCAAGCAGAACACGCTTTTTTGCATCAGTGCAGGTGTCATGTTCCTTTAGGCGACGCGGGTCGGTTTCATATTTTGTTGGATTCGTAGTAGGCCAGGTTCTGATTTTGTCAAATTCTTAGAAGGTCAGTTTCTTTTTTGGCGGTTTCGTAATATGTCATTTCCTTATTTTACCAGCTTTGAAGTAGTACAGTTTCTTATTTCGTTAAATTCTAAGTAGGTTATTTTTTTATATTTGTAATTTTCTGAGTAGGTCAGATTTTTATTTTGTCGGATTCGTAGTAGATGGATCATCAGCATCATCATTTTACCTCTGTGTTAATGAATTTCATGTTCATTCGTGCATTTTACGTATCAAAATGTAGAAATACAATATATAGAATAGAATATACTCACATATATTATATAATAACTATAAACAGTAATGATCCACTTACTACGAATCCGACAAACTAATAATCTGACCTAGTCAGAAAAAGGCAAATATAAGAAAATAACCTACTTAGAATTTAACGAAATAAGAAACTGCACTACTTCAAAGCTGGCAAAATAAGGAAATGACATATTACGAAACCGCCAAAAAAGAAACTGACCTTCTAAGAATATGACAAAATCAGAAACTGGCCTACTACGAATCCAACAAAATAAGAAACCGACAGGCGTCGCCTAAAGGGTCATGTTTACATACTGTCGTCACACTCACACCGTCTGGGGGGCAAAGCGCAGAAGCTATAAGTAAGGTGTCCTGTCGCGAAGCCACTTCTGGTCACTCTCATGGCCGCGAATGAGAACCTATAGCACTCAAGCTAAGACCCGTATTAGCATATATGCAACTATAAACATACACTTACAACTTGCGGAATCCTTTATATATCTGACATAGGGGCTGCCGCCTCGTGCGTGCCAGCTCCCTATGACGTGTGGGGACTTTCGTCCCCGAGAATGTCCTCCAACCTCCCCTTATAGACATCCCTTACCACCATTGATACTGTCCCAATTCACACGCTATTGTTCCAGTTACCCGGGTGCACCCTTGACTGATGATGATATGGCCTGAAGCCGAGACTACCGAACTACCCTGTTGTTACACTTGTAACTAATCCTCTAACACTAAAGAACTCCACAACTAAGAACTGTGTTGTGTGTCCTACAGGTCACGTACATGCGCGACCTGTAGGAAAACCTTATTCATCTACATGATATACCAATACGCCTCCCAAAGAGAATGAGACCTGTGGACGCACATAAATACATCGCATCATAAACAATCATCGTCGGATCTGTGAAAGCACATGAACACACGTGTAAATGATACCAAATCGTTACAATATCATAGGACGCATCGAAAGTGATTATGGAAAGAGCTCACCCTGGTTTTCCTCCAAATCAACCACTACAAACCGCACTTAACTGTTCGTTCCCAATATAGCCGTTCGGAACTCTGACTGCCCGCCTACCCGTCAACCTTGTTATAAAAATGATTCCTTGTAGGTGTTGCTACATAAGATAAATCGGCTGTTTGAGACATAATTATAAACACCAATGTAAATACTATCGTGAATCATGACCATTCACGACATGTCCTCCATTCCACAATAACTATCTCAAGAGTATGAAGAGTAAATTTAGCTGACGTTACTGTCGTCCTCCACTGCCCGAGGTTTAATACAAAAGAAGTAGGTATGGAGTGGCAATGTAAACGCTCACTGCCCTTATAGACGCTGCCACAGAAATATTTACGGATGGAAGCAGGGCAGCGTAAAGGGCAGTGGAAGTGGCCTAATGTAACTCAGGTATAATAGGGAACATCACGCAAAACTCTGCGTAGGTGGCGACACTAGCAGAGCTCGCATTGTATCTCGTCCTCACTATTGTCTTATGTATTGTCTATGCATGTATCCTTGTCACTCATTTGACAATCAATTGTGCATGTGTGTGCGAGTCCCTATCTCCCTCTACTGATTTACGGTTTGTGCTAGTGCTGCACTCTGGCGGCAGAACATTATATATAGTATTTATCTGTATTGGAGTGTAGGTACGTCACCAGAGTGACGGGCTCGAAGCTGCTTCCTTTATGGCGGTTTTTACTGTAAGACCGATATGGTAGCGTTTACGATTAGAATAGAGTAATTGATTTCCTTTAGAACATAAATTTTACAGCATAACATTAATAACGTATGTGATTTATTTAGAGGCATTCTTAACTCGTTCTTACCCCCCTCCATTTAAGAATTAACTGTTCTCATCGGGTTGGCTCCGTGGAATGCTAGGTAATAATCAGTGCAACATTGTGACGGCTTTTTGTACCTAAACCGGTTCTAAGCTCGTCCACATCATCAACTCGTCCATATCCTCAACTGGTCTCCATAATCAACTCGCTCTGTTCTGTTACCAGTAAATATGTAAAGCAAAATCGAATTACTGTTTTATAAAAAGCTTTGAGAGCTCAAAAACTTTAACTTATGGAAAAGCCGATTTTTTTCCGTTTCGATGTAGGTAATTTTATTCAAATTGTCCTACAGATTTGTCCTAGAATTTAGACCAACCTGCATACAATTAACCCCCTGCATGCATCCAACTTGCATACAGACTATGGACTTTGTACACGATAATACGAAATACGTTTTGTTATAATAGAGACAAATCTACGTTTTCCGATATTCAATTAATTCCAGTATTGACTGCTCTAAATCCTAATACAGCTCACGGCTGGCTGCCCATAACTCCGGCAATTAGAGCGAATGGTGATGCCTTGTGGAGCAGATGCTGTAGTACTGAGCTAGTTAAAGAGGATGCACACAAGAACTCGAAGACTGAGAGCATGAGCAAAGATTATATAATTATATAATACTTAGTTCTATTCTAACGATTAGATGCTCGACTCTGAATAAAAAAGCGCATACCTACCGCTTTCCATGCCTACTAAATTTAACAATGGAGCGACTTTGAACGCGCCGGTCGTTGCTCGCACTTGCCGGCCAATAGATGCTAGGGTTGACACCACTTAGAAATTATATTATAATTAATAGTTGAGTGAAACAAAAACACCCACACATTCCATGCACTTCACTGATAGAGTGATTAGGTTACCTAATTGAATTGCTATTGTTTTTATTTTTTTATTTTCAAAAGACTTATAAGTTTTTCCCGAGATTCTGCCAGTATCTGAACTGCATAGTTACTTAAGTACATTCATACATACATACCTACATATACTCGACGTCAAAAGTATCGCACCTTTCCTACCTTTATTACCTTTCAAACGATAATAATATCGACAGGGTACAGTAAGTATCTTAGGAGTAATAATACGTAGCTTGAAACGAATTTTAGAAAAGGTGCGATACTTTTGACGCCGAGTGTACTTACAGGCATATCAACGCAGCATGTTAAATAAATTTTAACGTCAAGTATGTATATGGTTACTACAGTCAAAATGTAGGTACCTATTAATCTACCAGCTACCACATATCACAAAACGAAACTTGTTGTGCAGGTAACTTCATTAAAGTAGGTGAATCCCGACGACAGTACGAAATAAAGTTTGGTAGGTAGGTAGGTACCTACGAGTACCTATCTTCGTTATCTATAACGTAAGTTAGTATATAAATAACGTCATATTGTATGTATAAAAGTAGCATTGCAAACTTGGAATTAGTCACTAGGCATAAGTTGTTTTAAAATATTCTGATTTCATCCTCGCGAGTGCTTTCCAAGAACCAACCAGAGGTAAGGTCCATAGCGTAATCCTCCCCGCCACCGCTTTCAATATATAAACTAACTTTGCTCAATCTTAATAGAATAATGCCATATTACAATTAGTACACATAATTACACTTTAACATGCAAGCAGCCGGCGGAAATGTGTAGAACAGCTAAGTTCTGGCTTTAAGTCAACTTCCAAAGTCCGTAATAGAATGCTGAACAAACTCGCAACATTTGCATTTTGGGGTGCGTTTACACTGGGTAACAGTTGGACCGCAGCCAGCTTTTAGGGAGATGGGAGATATATCTTAAACTATGTTTAAGATGATTTTGCGGTACGAATGCGGTACCGCATGCGTACAGAGCAACGTCCATGTCGTCCCTGCAATATGACAGTATCATCATCATATCAGTCAAAAGACGTCCGCTGCTGGACAACGGCCTCCCCCAAAGAATGGCACAATGACCGCTCCTGCGCGACCCGCATCCAGTGAACTCCCACGACCTTTACGTCATCAGGCTACAAGATCCCACATACCGTTCTCCCCCCCCCCCCCCCCAAATGCTGAAGTGGCCTAAGGCCTGTTTTTGCGGCGTAACTCTAAAAGGCTTCTACAGCAATCATACGTATTGGCCTGTCGGCGCTAAAAGTCTACATGATGCTGCAGCCTGAGGACTTGAAAGGACAATGAAAGTGTCATGTAATAGAGAAAAAAACTCATGGTTGAGTATATAACAAGTATATGGCAGCCTCGACCAACAGTTATTACCTACATTGATACTCACAAATAGTATATAGCAAAGTGTTTTATGGTTAATGTATACCTAACTGCTAATAGGTAGGTAAACACAGCATGCCAATATAAACAAGGACTTCACTAAAAAATAAAAAAAGCGGCCAAGTGCGAGTCGGACTCGCACATGAAGGGTTCCGTTAAATAAATTGCAGTTTACGATTTATGACGTATTAAAAAAAAATTACTTACCAGATCTCGTTCAAACCAATTTTCGGTGGAAGTTTGCATTTTTTTTTTAAGTTTTATCATTCTCTTATTTTAGAAGTTACAGGGGGACACACATTTTACCACTTTGGAAGTGTCTCTCGCGCAAACTATTCAGTTTAGAAAAAAAAAATCTTAGAAACCTAAATATCATTTTTAAAGACCTATCCAGTGATACCCCACACGTATGGGCTTGATGAAAAAATTTTTTTTGAGTTTCAGTTTTGTGTATGGGGACCCCTAAAACTTAATGTTTTTTTTTCGATTTTTGTGTAAAAATCTTAATGCGGTTCACAAAATACATCTACATACCAAGTTTCAACAGTATAGCTCTTATGGTTTCGGAAAAAAATGGCTGTGACATACGGACGGACAGACAGACGGACATGACGAATCTATAAGGGTTCCGTTTTTTGCCATTTGGTTACGGAACCCTAAAAAGCAACTGACGATATAACTATCGTAGTTAACACTAAATTAACATATTTCTTATCTTGGATTAAAGTTTATGTCGATGGAATCGCTACTTATATATTTGTTAAGTAATCTAGTAATAAAATCTAGGCTATTAGAAACCTTAATGTCCACATCAGTAGCTCCGGAGACTAGCTCTTACATATAAAGCTACAAAAAATTCACAAACTATAATATGCTTTATAATATTAACACGTAATCTGTATTAATACAGATTACGTGTCTAAAAAATGCGAAGTGTGACGTACTTGCCGTACCTACCTATAAAGTAAAGGCAAAGACAATTTTAAGATTCCTAACAATTTTGTTCTCTTCATGTAATCGGCTTTTCCGCCTTATGTGAAAGTTCTTTAAGCTTTGCCCACGCTTTAAAAAGCAGTAAGGGAAGCATTAGACGTTTCGACACAAAAATACTTGGACTTTGCGTTTCACGTTAAAACTTAGACAGGAGACAGTCTTGGATGCGGAGTTTTTACCCTCATCTGTTATTCGGACGTGAAAACTTCTGGTATATTTTTAAATGGCTTAAAACCAACCAAGTAAAGTTAATAAGTAGTAACAACACTCTAACGGATAAAAAAATCAACAGAGTTTACTTGTAAACTGTTTTGGAATAGTACATAACATCAGAGGCCGGGAAAAGACGGATTTCCGGCCAAGTAGGTATAGAGATACGAGGCCGGGAATCCGTTTTCACGCCGAGGCATGTATAGTGCTTTTCCCAAACAAGCAATGAAATAAAAAATTAAAAAGTTAAAATCAGCTGTTTGTAAAGGTATCCCCTTGGATCGCATAATGGTTTTTAGACTAATGCAGTTTCGCATAATTGGTTTGGCATAATTATTTGTGGCATAATAGTACTTTCGCATAGTAATTTTTGGCCTACTGTTTTTCTGGCAAACTACGCTATTAGCATAATTTTAGCTAGACTATTGTATTGTATTGTTTATTCAAATAGGCTTTATTATAGCACTTTTGCAGGTCAAAAACTGATTCTACCTTTATATATTAATTGGTTCTGCTACATTTGGTGGCGGTACCAGGGTAGTCATGCAAAAGCTTCCATGCATCTTTGTCTTCTATGTATTGGCTAATTGTGTAATAGGCTTTCTTTAATAGAGTAGATTTTACATGACTCTTGAATTTACCTCCTGTGAGCCGTATAGAGTTTCCTAGAAAAGATTTTTTACTCGTTTTAGATAGCCTGAACTTAGGTGCAGCTATTTTATTTTTGTTCCTAGTATTGAAATTATGATAATCACTATTTAATTTAAATTTATACAAGTTTTTACGCACGTGCATGATGTTTTCATAAATGTACAAGGAAGGTAGGGTAAGTATGTTTATCTCTTTGAAGAGTTCTCTTAAGGAGTCGCGCGGGCGCATCTGATATATGGCACGAATCGCACGCTTTTGCAATATAAATATAGTCTCGATGTCCACAGCCGCACCCCACAACATGATTCCATACGGCATCAGACTGTGAAAATATGCGAAGTAGTCGTCTTACTATTGTAATCGATTCAGGACTCACGTGGGCACCCCATATAGATGCGACGTGTAAACGTCTTGCTTCTGCGTGCTTCGCGTTGTCTAGGCTAACTCACAGTCTTTCTGAGGAAAACCTAAGAAAGGCCTATTATGGATACATCCATTCTATTTTAACGTACGGTGTCGACCTATGGGGTACTGCTGCGGATCGTGAAAGGTTATTTAAATTACAAAAGCGCGCTATCCGCATTATGACTAGAAAATCACTCGACTACCCGGCTAAGGAACTTTTCCAAAAATACAAAATACTTACTCTACCTAGTGTGTATATAATAGAAGCATGCAAATACGTGAGACAAAATCTTTATCAGATTCCCACTTATAGTCAACTCCTGGGTAGGGTGACGCGTAGGCGTAATCAGCTGGTCGTGCCTGCGCACCGCCTGGCCAAAACTAGTAAGTCTGTGCATGTAATGGGGATCAGACTGCACAATACACTGGACGACGAAATAAAGCAAGCTTCTAGCGATGCAATATTTGTCCGCAAACTAAAAGCCATTCTACTGGAAATGGCTTGCTATACCATCGACGAGTTTTTTGATTGCCACAAGACAATGGCTCAGTCGCGCACCTAATTTAATGCAGCCCCCTATTAAAATGTTAGTACTTTACCTATGTAGGTATATAAATTATTAATGCATAAATTAATTGGATAGTTATTCACTTATTAAATAATTATATTTATATAGAATTGACATGTAATGTGATACTTTTTTGAATGTAAATGACTTGCAAATGACAATATTTACCAATAAATAATACAATACAATACAATACTCTATAAACTGCATAAGCTGCAGAGCTTAGCTTCCCCGACAGGACGTTAATGTCAGTACCCCATTGTAACTTTGAATCTATACTGATGCCGAGGAATAAGGTTGCATTGTCATTAGGTTAGACTAATTTGTATTGGCCGAATATACATTAGGCATACTATTGTTTGGGCTAATAATTATTTGGTATATCTGTGATGATCCATAATTTCAGTTCATAAAACTTGCCGCCATCTTTAACGCTGTCTGAATGAGGTCGGACGTTGAAACAAAAAAAAAAGTTACTTTGCAAGCCTAGGCCTGAAAAGTTGTATGTAATCCCATTTCAGGCCGCCTCGTGATGCTGCGCCCGAAAAAGGATACTTCCGAGTCTATTATAAGAAACGTAAAGAGAATATTTCATTGCATGTTTGAGAAATAGTACATTACTGCAGAGGCCGGGATAATAGGTATTGCCAGCCAAGTACGAATAGATACAGATTTTTTTTTAAATCACTGAACCCTATTTTATTGAGTCACGAATTGATATTGAAACAAAAAAAGTCACTTTGCAGTCCTATCCTTCAATTTTATATGAAATTCCATTAAGGACCTATGTGGGACCAATTGTCTCGCTCGCCGCACCCAAAACGTGATATTTGCAGGAACATTGCATGTTTGAGAAAATTAACTATCTTTATGAATTTCCGTTTAAACACAAGATGGCAAAGTTGAAATTGTGTGCGAGAATCTTAAGTTTTACTAGGAAAGTTAAATAATCTCGTGCAACAAAGGGCAAAGTTTAACAGTATTTCATTATCTTTGACAGGGTACAAAATAACTATTCTTCAGCATAAGAACGTGAATGTTTCCAACTCTGTTATGAAGATTTGCTGAGTTCTTAGTTTCCAAACTGCAGAAATATTAGAACATATCTACGAGTAGGTATATTATTTTTCAATTCAATTCAAATTATTTATTTCAGACTATGACTATTTATTTCAGAATTATGATGCGGCTGTCGCAAAAAATCACATTTAAGTCGAATAAGTACCAACAACACGTCTCGAGAGCTATAACAAGTTAGGTAAATCGTCATTGTCTGTTTCGGAGAGGAACTTATATTTGCTTTTAGCTGTTTGAAAAGTTTTCTTGCCAGCGGCAGCCTTCGGTGTCAGACGTCAGACGGGTATCAAGTCAGAACTGACTTAAGATAACAACTTGTACAGTACTCGTATGGAACATGGATTTATTTAAGGAACGAGTGGGTACTTACTTTCATAGAGCTAATATGAAAGGCAGGGCAGTCAAGTGAGCGCGCCAAGTCGAGTTGAATAGGTACGCAATTACCTAATGGTACATATTTTGTATGATTATTTTCACGTAATTTTTTTGACGCTTGTTTTTACTAACGACTCCACGAAGATAAAATCTTAGAACCGTCATCCCGGTTGAAATTGCGAAGTAAGTATTTCAACGGCTTCACGTTGTTTAGGTTCTATATATTTATACGATTAAAACCATAATTTTACAAATGAATAATTTTTATGTATTTTCTATTATTTTACACAGGGTTACATTTTTATAGATCAAAGATGGAGGATATGGAATGGAATGACATTAGTGCGTGTTGCCAGTAGAATGAAGACATAGCAAGTCTATGATGACACTTAAGTATTTTTACCTTTTTTATTGTCATATTTGACATTATTATACTTTTATTTCTTCAACCAAAACCTGTGCATTTTTCTTTCGTCCTGAATAGTTCATCACTGGCAACACACACTGGTCAAAGACTCTCGTCTTGAGTAGGCACTGCGGAATATTGGACGAAAATATGTGCCGCGCCGTAGCTTCCCGAAAAATGAAAATAATCTATCTGTAAATAATATAATATTGTTGACGCTGCAAGCTCGACGTGTTTCGGTAAATGTTTACCCTTTTCTTTTATTTCGTTTTGTTCAAGATACGGGTGTGCAATTTATTTTAATTCTAGGTGCAGGAAAACGTATTGGTGGAAAAATTCCACTATGAAAAAGCACCGAGCATATTTTTACCGAATATTTTGCATTATTTGGATGGTGGAGTATTTTGCACGCATTAAATTAGGCATAGCTGGCCGCGTTGTATAGAGAACCCAGTCAAAATAGCAGGATAACAAATAGTGTCTGGTCATCCTGCTGGTCGATTCTTACGTACGTTAAAGTTACAGTTGATTTGTCCTAATCCTAATGTTCTTTCGAAAAGCTACGTAGGTACAGGTACTAATCCCTCTGAAGGCACTTTCTTATATACTGGTGTTTTTTTTGAATAAATTGAGTATAGTCCCGGAGGTAATACAATCCCTTTAAGTTTAATAAATACCTATAAAAATGTAAACATTCAAATTCAATATTGACAATATAATGGGATAGCAGAAAACATCCCTAAGATCGCGCGCGGCCTATAAAATAAAATCACACCAATTTTTCCTCCAAAATTATTCTCTTGAAAAGTATTAAGCACATCTCAAATAACGCCAATAAAACCTTTTTCTTGATCTTTGACTTTATTTAGCACTCAATAGAAAAAACAACTGTGATTTACAATCGCAGTCCTAAAATCTTTAGCTTTATGCGAACATCCAATAATATTTACCTCAACCACTCGAACGCGTACTTCTGCGTGGAGATAAAATTATTCAGAGCAAATCCACAACTTACTTCACTAACGTCACATATCTCAGTTACCTTCTTAAACAATCTGAGCTTTATTGCACGCGTGACACGATTGATTTTACAACAACGCTTTCTATTAAATACGACGTCGCGTCGTCGCGTAAGTATGAAGGAAAGGATCGTTTGGATTTTGCACTCAACTACTGACGCTTTACGATTCAAATAAGATTGCATGTTTAAAATTTTATTATAAAATAATTTGGGTGTTGTTTGCTTTCGCTATATTCTTTATTTCTTACGTTATAGGGTTGTGAATTGCTTGGTTTATGCTAGTTATTGTTTGTATAAGCATTATTGTTTGATTAAAACGGTTAACTTTTAAGAATCGTTTGCTTGTTTGGGATTAGATTGAACAAATTCGTTATGTCAATAGATTAAATGTTATTCCTATAGCCTATAAGTCAACGAACGTTACAATTCCGGCTTCCATACAATTACGTATGGCATCTGAAACTCTTTTTCTTTGCTCGCGTTCTTGTATAGGGGTACAGTTCAAAATGTATCAAGTGACTTCCGGAATATTTTTTAATAAAGAAGCCTAATCTGATTTCAAATAATTGTTTGTTACATGTTTTAATCCTTCTTTATTTGCCATTAGTTGTTAATCACGAAATGTTATTTAGTTTATGTGGCGGACATGAAAATAATGCTGTAATGACCGCTATTTTCAATGTATCGCGAGTCAAATGAGCTACGTCAGTCAATGTTGTTGTAGGTACTTATACAGATTTGAGCGAATTAATTCAGATATATTAGGGTTCCATAGCCAAAAAAGAAGTATCCACTTAAACTTAATGAACGGTTGTATCTCCGACACAACCCGCTTCTTTTTATAAGGTGTAATTGAACTTTCACTGTTCGTCAGTAAGTAAGCCCACAATAACGCTAGTAATTAAGTAGGTATTATGTAAAGTAAACGCCCTAGTCCTCGACGTTAATCTTATGTACCTATGTAATGGGCACTTTATGTCAAAGAAATACGGGGTGAATTGGAACTAAGAGGAATATTCTTCATTCGAATTTAAGCAATGTCACTTTAACATAGAGTGCCCATGCCATACACTAGCAGTGTCGAGGACTAGGATGGAAAAAAAACAGAAACTCAATAACCATCATAATCATCATTCATCAGCCTATCTTAGTCCACTGCTAGGCACAGGCCTCTCCAATTGCAAAATTCAATTCAATTCAATTCAAATCATTTAATGCGATTTGAACAGCAGAGGTCAAATCAATAAGAAGAAAAACAAGTCAAAAATAAAATAAAAAATACAATATAAATAACAAAGACAAAAAATAATAATTAAAATGTCCCTATACTGTATGTCTTATACCTAATGACAAAATTCGTCGATACTGTAAAAAACCACTGTTCACTAAGAACTTTCTTCTTCAGAATCTTTTAACATACAGCTCATAAGAAGGAGCCCCCTTGTCTTCCGGGCTCAGCTTGTGATAAATTTTAACACCGACACTAAGCACGCCACTAAGCATGATCTGCTTGTCAAGCTTACCACTAAACCGACATGACGATCACGACCACTCTGCTAAGCGTGAAGCGACTAAGAATAAGAATAAGAATAATTTATTATTAGACAAGCACATGATTACAGATTATACAGACATTATCCGTTGGGCTCCAAACTAGGCTGCGCCTGTATCTAAGGACCCACCTGAGTCGGTTAACATATCACTTCAGACACACGTCACAAGAAGCACGACAAGAAAGTAACAAAGTGAAAATTAAACATTAGATATCATATGAGCGCTGCTAACATATCAAAGGGAACACAAATGATTAATAAAAACAATATTTATGCTGTTTTTTAGTACAAAGAGAGTGTGTGTATGAGAGTGTGTGAGTGTGTGCGCGTGTGTAAGTGTGTAAGTGTGCGTGAGAGGTTAAGTGTTTATTACAAGTATGTTGAATTGTTAGGTACAGTCACGGAATTTAATTGTTAGGCCATTTAGAGCTCACTTTATACTGGACACTTCATAACTAGTGCAGTGATAACTCCCTGCATTCGCTATTATTGCGTTATCTGTGTCTTATTTTGTTCATTATTTTTTTAGCAGTATCTAATCTCCTTGCTGCACGTCGTGTTAAGGGACTAGCTGGTTTTTCGGCTATTATTTTTAAAGATTCAAATTTGAAATGCATAGAATATTCTTCTCGAATCTTGTCAATGTTGGTAAACAAATCGGTGAAGGCGTGATTCTTGATATAGAAATCGTGGTGCGATCTTGCTTCTTGCTTACGGAGCCATATCTAAACAGCCCTGTTCTTGCTGTTTAATCTGAATAATTTTGTCCCAGGCGCGGAAGTGCGCGATCTTCCCTTTGTGA
Organism: Epinotia brunnichana; assembly: GCA_963854355.1. NCBI lineage: Eukaryota > Metazoa > Arthropoda > Insecta > Lepidoptera > Tortricidae > Epinotia > Epinotia brunnichana. Next base: position 1,036,331 of record OY977954.1, on the reverse strand, counting down.
TATTTTTTTTAGCTGCGATTCCCATCTCGGAAGTTCCAGCCACAGCGCCACAGGAGGCCTGTATTTATTGCACAGCGATTGCTGAATATTTGCGTTGCCGGACTAGAGGACAGTTCGGGTGAGTGTTTGTTTACATCATTAGGGCCTGTTAATTTGCCGGCTTTGTAGTTGTTGTGGTGTAGTGCTAACTGGTTTTATTTTGTTGGTAGCCGCCAGTTTCGGGCGGACGAGTATCGGACCGACATTCACAAACGCTTGGACGCGTCTGTTTCACGAGACGCCCCGCCGGGCGAGGAAACCGGTTGAGGCAACGAGATCGTGCTGGACATCCTGCATTTGTGCCCCTGCATTTGTGCCACGCAGGCAACGTGTGGGCAGTTCTTCGAGTTTCGTCGGCTACGGACCGTCGCGATCAGATTAGTACTACATTAGGAGTTAGGTCTAGCCTCTATCTTTCGATCTGTAATTAGGCTCCCCTTCGCACCTTCGACCCTCCCTCACTTCTTATTCTGGGTGACTACCCGCTATCGCGCCGAGCGTGCATAGCCGGGCTCTGATTATTTTATCGGATCAACTTTTATTTTCAAAATTTAGAAAGGCTTCTTGTTCGCCAGCGTAGTTATTTTTTCGGTTAATTCGTTTAGGACCATCATTACATATCGTCATTCACGTCATACCACCATTCCACGCGCTTATCATTACTTACCCTTATCATATTATTTAAAAAACATCCGTGTCCTGGTATCCCGTAGCTGGGCGTACCGATAACGAACAACAGGCGGAGCGGTTCGTTACCAGTTGGGAAGTGGGGATATTATTATTGTTTACCTTTGCGTGCTGTGCGTCCAAAGGGTCATAATCTATTACTTGGGGACATCCTATTACGTTCGTATTTACATTTGCAGAAGTGTGTGTTTGTTTTATTTACACTAGTTTTGCTGCACTAGTTATGAAGTGTCCAGTATAAAGTGAGCTCTAAATGGCCTAACAATTAAATTCCGTGACTGTGCCTATTGGAAAAAGCAACCTTAGATGCAGGGACGTAAAATCTCTTCCGTATCACTATACGAGAAGAAGAAGAAGATGCGCGATCCGCGGCTAATCTCATCCAGTTCTTGCCAACCACGATTTTTAGGGTTTGAGTGGGTTGTACCAGGTATTATCCAGCTCGACAGCGAGAGATCGTGGCAGGTGGCAGTCTCCTTTTGCGAGGAGGTAATGCGGCAGAAGAAGAAGGTGGAACGGGCCAGGGAGGACCCCAATGCGCCCGACCAAGTGCCGCAGGCGCCCTAGGCGCAGACGGCAGGCGCATAACAGCCGGCTGCCCCCTTAGAGGACCTCCGGGTGACAGGCACGGGGACAACAGTTGCCCACCGGATCGAGGTCCCAGGGTAGGAGTGCGTGACAAAAACGTACGCCACAAATGATGGTGGCGGGGGAACACTCAACCAATTCCCCCACAGCTGGGTCCAGTGAGCTGGACTGCTGGCGGAGTCACGGATGTGTGCGAGAGCGTCCCCGTGACTCCGCCACAGGCAGTGGGAAGGAACTCAACAGGGTTTTTAGCCGGTATGAATCCGGCATATCCATCGCACCTCCCCAAAGCGCGATGGAATCTATGAAGATTTTCCCTGGGTTAAAAAAAAGGTATTATCCAGCTCTCAGCGGAAGTCTAGGTTATGTGGTATTTCCACCCACTAAAAACTCCACGTCAGCCACCAACTGTCTCAGGTTGAACGCACTAGAGCCCTCCTCGCGCTTTGTCCCTGCGGACTCATTCTGGGCATGCTCGTTGAGCCGTTGTTGCCTTCTCGGAGGTACATAGCCAAGTGCTGTGGCCCCCACCGCGAAAACTGGCAACCCTGTTGACCCCTTAAGTCGCCTTTTACGACATATGGGGCCTTTGCTATCCACCCTACGTATATCGTCACTCCACCCTAGTCTGCACACTATCGCCGGTTACCGATAGAGCTGAAGTTTGGCAACATCTATTATGGATTAGGAATTAGATCGAATTATAAACTTAGCTCTAGTTTACCCAAATCCATATCACCAAGCGCAGATAGTTTTAATGTTTTGAGATCGAACTTCCACGGATCTGGCACCCTAGGGCCCAGGCTGATCTGTCTCCAGTGAAACTTGCTTTTGACTCGACGAACTTCCGTACGGTAGTTAAGCGAAATTAGTCTTCGTGATCACCAGATGCACTTTGAAAATTTAAACAATACTAGGGAAAGTGTCAGTGTCGAGACTTTTGTTTGGCCCGTGGAGACCAAATGCCCGTTAACTTTTTAAGGACCTCTAAAGAATTGATAGCTAGTCCACAGGGGATCGGAGACGTCAGCTTTCTTGCTTAACGCATTAGTTGCGATTCAGATAGGAAACGCTGCCAGCACCATAAGAATGGCCGTGACGGCCCAATAAAAAAATGGTTTTAATTTTGAAATGAGTCATAGTCTCAGTTGCACATGAATTTATTTTGTTGTTACTGTAAATTTTTCAGAAATGATAAATTTCGTAAAAGGGAATGTTTTGCTCGACTGGGCGGGGGCACTGCCGTGTCCTAGATATCATTTGATCTACAAGGGTATACGTTATTAGAAAAGTTTCCCCAATAAAAAGCAGGAAAACCCACATACCCTTTTATGATTAACAAACGATAAAATTAAAGTGGTTACACACTCTTCCGCTCATAATACAAACCCTAACACCCTTAATACAAACAAAAGTAATTACACCCATGTAATTCGCAACCTCGACTCTCATCACCATTCTCTATCGGAACTTGACCCATACTTTGCTTACAAAAACACGTAGCCAGGGGTCAACCTAAGAGTGGTTTTTCCAAGGTAAGTGATGATTAGTAACGAGGCAATGTCACCGCCTAAACCGAACTTAAGGTAAATCCGCGCTAAATTGCTTCCAAATGTGTTAAAGGCTGGTCGTAACCGGAAAATGAAGCCGTCTCTATCGTTTGCGGTAAGTTAGAAAAGGTCAGCGGTTTAGTGCGTGGTAATTTCTCTTTCCCGAACGTGGAGTTGTAGATGAAATGAAATGTGTGTAGATAAGGCATTGTTTTTAACGTTCTTCGCTGCGTGACCTCCGTAGTATGAAATATATTTTGTGACCAGAGGGGTAAAAGCGAACTACACAATGGACCAACGTATTACCCATCATACAGGAGGCTAATATAAAATAATAAAATAAAAATTATTTATTTTGGAAAACTGGTTCCATATTTTTGTTAGTAACAATTGCCTTAAAAATTAACTAACTAACAGGCCTCCTACCGCGCTTCATCTATCCCTATCGACATGCAGATCTATGAAGCGCGACAGGATGCCAGAGTCTAGCCTCTCGGCGACCATCTGTAAGACTATGCGAGGGAGAAATACCTAAGTACGTCACGGCGTGCTGTTCTGCGGCCATGATGTTCCGTTGTTGGAGCCTTCAAAATGAAGAGGAGTTTTGACTTATTGTGTGCCTTCTGAAAGTAAGTGCCTTATCTACCCACAAAAAAGATCAATCCCGTCGCAAACGCGCAGTCGGCGGGTACTATGATAATCCTGTGTCCACAATTACCGCACAATTATTCCGTGTGTGTGATTATTTAACGAGTGTCAGTGCTTTGAATTTAATTATCATTGTAATGTTAGTTTGCGTATTTGTAATCTGCTAGTGCTGTTTATTTTGCTTTTAGTAGTGATGCTGTTGAACGAGCGACCGATTGCTTTGCTTAGTTTGGGACTGGGTCGATTTGTGTAAGATTGTCCCCAAATATTTATTTATTATTTATTTATTGGTAGTTTGCGTTTGTGATGTTAGCTACTATATATACCCTGAGAACTTTTTACGGTTTCGTTCTATGAAAACACAATCGCACATCGATATCAGCCATATTTTTACACCAAAAAATAGGTTGGGTAATTTAACTAAATATTCATTAATAATCCACCTAAATGTAATACCGATACGGTAAAAAATAATGAAAAATAATCTTCATAAATTCCGTAAACATCAGGCAAAAATGGTATAAACTTTCTTTACTTTATAATTGACTAACTACGTCTATATACGGTCTTTGGGATACGCGCATAATCCACTTATTTTTGTTAATGAATAAACCTTTCTATAGGCTAGGTGAAATTCAATATTATCTTAAGGTCGTAAATATTTAATTAAAATGCCGTTATTTCCTGATGCATATATTTTTGGATTCAGGTAGTAAATCTCCAAATTGACCACCCCATGGTTCTCTTTGCCGACGACAGTACTGTAATCTTCCCTGAGAAAAATTTGCAATCTTATGAAGCTGACATTAACAAGACATTAAATACAATTATAGAATGGTTGACAAAAAATAATTTAAACATTAATTTAAGTAAAACAAAACTAATGACATTTCAGCAAAGAACGAATTACATGCCTAATCTCACAATAGCTTATAAAGGACAAAAAATTGAAGACTCTGACATAACAAAGTTTTTAGGATTAAATATAGATAATAAGTTGACATGGAAATATCAAATTTACTATATATGCAAGAAACTGAATCAATTCTCCTATGCATTATATAATCTAAGAAAAAAAGTAAATCTACCTGCAGTGCTTACCTCATACCATGCATTTGTAACCTCAACGTTAAGATACGGTATAATATTCTGGGGGAACTTGACCGATTGAGATATTGAGTTTCGAGCGCAGAAAAGGTGTCTTAGATCTTTATGTGGTATTAGTTCTTTGGAATCTTGTAAGCCCTATTTTCAAAAACTTAATATACTAACTCTTCCTAGTTTGTTTATCTATGAAATGTGTGTTTTCGTGAAATTTAACTCCCATTTGTTCCTGAACTTTAATAGCACCCGTTTACGTCATAAAATAACAAACCCAATGATACCCAAAACAACCTTATTCCAAAAAAATGTAGTCGGAATGGCTCCTAAAATATTTAATAAATTACCAAAATGTTTACATTCAATAGATAAACTACATAAATTTAAGATAGCTCTAAAAAATGTTCTAGCTCATACAAGTTATTCTTCTTCTCTTACTTAAGAGCTAGGCTCTTGTCGGTGTAGCTCAAAGTAGGCCCTCCATCTACTCCGATCCCACGCAATCTCTTTGACCTCACGATATGACCCAACATCAACTCTCTTTTTGAGTTGCTCCATGTAGTCTATTCTAGGTCTTCCTCTTCCTCGCCTCCCCTCTATCTTTCCTTCAATTATGTTTAGTACGAAGTTGTCATGTCGTAAGAGGTGCCCTATCATCTTCCCTCTTCTATTTTCTAAGTTCCTCACTAACTGCCTGGTTTGCCCCACTCTATTCAGCACTTCTTCATTGGTTACTCTATCTCTCCAGCTAATTTTCTCCATTCGCCTCCAACACCACATCTCAAACGCTTCTAATATCTCCGCATCTTTCTGGGTCAAGGTCCAAGTTTCACTTCCGTACAATGCTATGCTCCATATGTATGATTTAATAAATTTTATTTTCGTTTCTTTCGATATTTTTGAAGTTAATATATGTTTTTTGTTGTGGAAAGCTAGTTTTGCCATTGCTATTCTGGACTTTATATCTGGTGTGCATCTAGAGTCTGCGGTGATAAGGCTTCCTAAATATCTGAATGAGTTTACTTTTTCGACTGTGGATCCGTTTAATGAGATTGGTGTGAACGATGGACTGTCTGTTTTAGATGCTATTACAATTTTGGTTTTATTGACATTAATTTTAAGCGCAAATTCTTTAAATACTGTATCCATTGTTTCTAGTAATGTCTTTAAATCTTTGCTTTCTGTTATTGCGGCTATGTCGTCTGCAAATCTTATGAATTTTATTCTGTGTCCATTAAATTTTACACCTACATCTGTTTTCTCTTGTATTATTCTTATGGCAGATTCAATGAAAACATTGAAAATGCTGCATTCAATGAAACAAGTTATTATACCATAAATAAATTTATAAATGATAGTGACTTTGACGTGCATGCTCAACAATTTGTAAGCCGCAAGGCGCCACATAGTGAAACTGACCGCAACTCTGTAACATCTTGTAACCTATGTTGGACAAATAAATGATTTATCTTTATCTTTAAATTTGTGTACTCAAACATGTTTTCATTATAAAAATACTGATAGCATTTTGGCTTGCGGGTTAATTTTTTTTCTTAACTTCCGGTCCATAGAATAATTGATTTCAATAGTAAAAGTTATTTAAAATAACATATAAAAGCCGTATACAAATACTTAGCCTGATATTGAATTATTTCTAAAAAAACGTAATTTTCTCAGGGTACTAGTTTAGCGTCGCAAAGGTGTCCGATGAGTTCGGCGGGTGTGCGGGAGGCATGGACCTATAATACTCTAAGGCTAGAAATCTATACTCTAAGGCGGGAGGCGATATCAGGCTAACTTCAGAGATCTATACTCTAAGGCGGGAAGCGACATGAGGCTAACTTTAGAGATCAATACTCTAAGGCGGGAGGCGACATGAGGCTAACTTCAGAGATCAATACTCTAAGGCGAGAGACGACATGAGGCTAACTTCAGAGATCTATACTCTAAGACAGGAGGCGACATAAGGCTAACTTCAGAGATCTATTCTATAAGGCGGGAGGCGACATGAGGCTAACTTCAGAGATCTATACTCTAAGGCGGGAGGCAACATAAGGCTAACTTCAGAGATCTATTCTCTAAGGCGGGAGGCGACATGAGGCTAACTTCAGAGATCTATACTCTAAGACAGGAGGCGACATAAGGCTAACTTCAGAGATCTATTCTCTAAGGCGGGAGGCGACATGAGGCTAACTTCAGAGATCTATACTCTAAGGCGGGAGGCGACATAAGGCTAACTTCAGAGATCTATACTCTAAGGTGGGAGGCGACATGAGGCTTACTTCAGAGATCTATACTCTAAGGCGGGAGGCGATATCAGGCTAACTTCAGAGATCTATTAACTCTAAGGCGGTAGGCGACATGAGGCTAACTTAAGAGATTTTTACTCTAAGGCCAGACGCGACATGAGGCTAACTTCAGAGATCTATACTCTAAGGCGGGAGGCAACATAAGGTTAACTTCAGAGATCTATAAAGGCGGGAGACGATATCAGGCTAACTTCAGAGATCTATACTCTAAGGCGGGAGGCGATATCAGGCTAACTTCAGAGATCTATACTCTAAGGCGGGAGGCGACATGAGGCTAACTTCAGAGATCTATACTCTAAGGCGGGAGGTGACATTAGGCTAACTTCAGAGATCTATACTCTAAGGCGGGAGGCGACATGAGGCTAACTTCAGAGATATATACTCTAAGGCGGGAGGCGACATGAGGCTAACTTCAGAGATCTATACTCTAAGGCGGGAGGCGACATGAGGCGAACTTCAGAGATCTATACTCTAAGGCGGGAGGCGACATGAGGCTTACTTCAGAGATCTATACTCTAAGGCGGGAGGCGATATCAGGCTTACTTCAGAGATCTATACTCTAAGGCGGGAGGCGACATGAGGCTTACTTCAGAGATCAATACTCTAAGGCGGGAGGCGATATCAGGCTAACTTCAGAGATCTATACTCTAAGGCGGGAGGCGACATGAGGCTAACTTCAGAGATCTATACTCTAAGACAGGAGGCGACATAAGGCTTACTTCAGAGATCTATTCTCTAAGGCGGGAGGCGACATGAGGCTAACTTCAGAGATCTATACTCTAAGGCGGGAGGCGACATAAGGCTAACTTCAGAGATCTATACTCTAAGGTGGGAGGCGACATGAGGCTAACTTCAGAGATCTATACTCTAAGGCGGGAGGCGACATGAGGCGAACTTCAGAGATCTATACTCTAAGGCGGGAGGCGACATGAGGCTAACTTCAGAGATCTATTCTATAAGGCGGGAGGCGACATGAGGCTAACTTCAGAGATCTATACTCTAAGGCGGGAGGCGACATGAGGCTAACTTCAGAGATATATACTCTAAGGCGGGAGGCGACATGAGGCTTACTTCAGAGATCTATACGCTAAGGCGGGAGGCGACATGAGGCTTACTTCAGAGATCTATACGCTAAGGCGGGAGGCGACATGAGGCTTACTTCAGAGATCTTTACTCTAAGGCGGAAGGCGACATAAGGCTAACTTCAGAGATCTATTATCTAAGGCGGGAGGCGATATGAGGCTAACTTCAGAGATCTATACTCTAAGGCGGGAGGCGACATGAGGCTAACTTCAGAGATCTATACTCTAAGGCGGGAGGCGACATGAGGCTAACTTCAGAGATCAATACTCGAAGGCGGGAGGCGACATGAGGCTAACTTCAGAGATATATTCTCTAAGGCGGGAGGCGATATGAGGCTAACTTCAGAGATCTATACTGTAAGACGGGAGGCGACATGAATCTTACTTCAGAGATCTATACTCTAAGGTGGGGGGCGACATGAGGCTAACTTCAGAGATCTATACTCTAAGGCGGGAGGCGACATGAGGCTAACTTCAGAGATCTATACTCTACGGCGGGAGGCGACATGAGGCTAACTTCAGAGATCTTTACTCTAAGGCGGGAGGCGACATGAGGCTAACTTCAGAGATTTATACTCTAAGGCGGGAGGCGACATAAGGGTAACTTCAGAGATCTATTCTCTAAGGCAGGAGGCGACATGAGGCTAACTTCAGAGATTTATACGCTAAGGCGGGAGGCGACATAAGGCTAACTTCAGAGATCTATTCTATAAGGCAGGAGGCGACATGAGGCTAACTTCAGAGATCTATACTCTAAGGCGGGAGGCGACATGAGGCTAACTTCAGAGATCTATACTCTAAGGCAGGAGGCGACATGAGGCTAACTTCAGAGATCTATACTCTAAGGCAGGAGGCGACATGAGGCTAACTTCAGAGATCTATTCTCTAAGGCAGGAGGCGACATGAGGCTAACTTCAGAGATCTATACTCTAAGACAGGAGGCGACATGAGGCTAACTTCAGTCTCAAAGCTGAATTAATAAAGGTAATATACTCGTACCTAATGGTAAGGTAATAAAGGTATGTGAGTATCAATTACATTGCAATAACACGGTTATTCGGACCGAGCTGATTACATTTTTTGTGGGATAATTGGTGTTTCTGCATAGGCACTAATTAACAGAGAGTGGCAAGGTTCCAAAATGCAAATTCTTTATTGGTTCGACCTCTGATGTGGGTGCACTTTACTTGCCAAAAATAATAAATTTTACGAGCTTTTATTTCATTCGCTCCGAGTTCGTATGTAAATAAGTTGTCATCAAAAAATGCAACCACTTTTCATCAGCTCTCCGGCATCCGATTGAGCTAAAATTTGGCATACTAATGTAAATTCGGTGACAATGCAATATTATGGCACCACCGAGCTGATTTGATGATTGGAAGAGAATATAGCAATCATCATCATATCAGCCGAAAGACGTCCACTGCTGGACTTAGGCCTCCCCCAAAGAGTGCCACAAGGTGGCCATAGCAACTCCTAAACTACACAAGATAAACCTGTCGTGTTAGGGCGCATTGGTACCCTCTCATGGAGTAGTTGATAATTGTGAAAAAGTACAATCGGCCAAAACAGCTTGTAATGTTAATTATCTCACAATTAAATAGACGAGTATCCTGTTACAAATTACACCAAATTGTTTTTTGGGTGCAAAAGTACATAATTACGTGATAGTCAGTTATTTAAAAATATCACGGTTGTTCCGTTCTTAACGTTTTTCTTAACTTTCGCGCGCCTTACCAACCTAAACGATGCAATGTCAAAACGCCTCTGCAAGCAGTGCAACATCAAAAATCTAGCGAATGGGAAGGCGCTGGACTCCTGGCGCGCATGCGCGGTACCAGCCAGCGTTGATGAGGCTTACTTCAGAGATCTTTACTCTAAGGCGGAAGGCGACATGAGGCTAACTTCAGAGATCTATACTTTAAGGCGGGAGGCGACATAAGGCTAACTTCAGAGATCTATTATCTAAGGCGGGAGGCGATATGAGGCTAACTTCAGAGATCTATACTCTAAGGCGGGAGGCGACATGAGGCTAACTTCAGAGATCTATACTCTAAGGCGGGAGGCGACATGAGGCTAACTTCAGAGATCAATACTCGAAGGCGGGAGGCGACATGAGGCTAACTTCAGAGATATATTCTCTAAGGCGGGAGGCGATATGAGGCTAACTTCAGAGATCTATACTGTAAGACGGGAGGCGACATGAATCTTACTTCAGAGATCTATACTCTAAGGTGGGGGGCGACATGAGGCTAACTTCAGAGATCTATACTCTAAGGCGGGAGGCGACATGAGGCTAACTTCAGAGATCTATACTCTAAGGCGGGAGGCGACATGAGGCTAACTTCAGAGATCTATACTCTACGGCGGGAGGCGACATGAGGCTAACTTCAGAGATCTTTACTCTAAGGCGGGAGGCGACATGAGGCTAACTTCAGAGATTTATACTCTAAGGCGGGAGGCGACATAAGGGTAACTTCAGAGATCTATTCTCTAAGGCAGGAGGCGACATGAGGCTAACTTCAGAGATTTATACGCTAAGGCGGGAGGCGACATAAGGCTAACTTCAGAGATCTATTCTATAAGGCAGGAGGCGACATGAGGCTAACTTCAGAGATCTATACTCTAAGGCGGGAGGCGACATGAGGCTAACTTCAGAGATCTATACTCTAAGGCAGGAGGCGACATGAGGCTAACTTCAGAGATCTATACTCTAAGGCAGGAGGCGACATGAGGCTAACTTCAGAGATCTATTCTCTAAGGCAGGAGGCGACATGAGGCTAACTTCAGAGATCTATACTCTAAGACAGGAGGCGACATGAGGCTAACTTCAGTCTCAAAGCTGAATTAATAAAGGTAATATACTCGTACCTAATGGTAAGGTAATAAAGGTATGTGAGTATCAATTACATTGCAATAACACGGTTATTCGGACCGAGCTGATTACATTTTTTGTGGGATAATTGGTGTTTCTGCATAGGCACTAATTAACAGAGAGTGGCAAGGTTCCAAAATGCAAATTCTTTATTGGTTCGACCTCTGATGTGGGTGCACTTTACTTGCCAAAAATAATAAATTTTACGAGCTTTTATTTCATTCGCTCCGAGTTCGTATGTAAATAAGTTGTCATCAAAAAATGCAACCACTTTTCATCAGCTCTCCGGCATCCGATTGAGCTAAAATTTGGCATACTAATGTAAATTCGGTGACAATGCAATATTATGGCACCACCGAGCTGATTTGATGATTGGAAGAGAATATAGCAATCATCATCATATCAGCCGAAAGACGTCCACTGCTGGACTTAGGCCTCCCCCAAAGAGTGCCACAAGGTGGCCATAGCAACTCCTAAACTACACAAGATAAACCTGTCGTGTTAGGGCGCATTGGTACCCTCTCATGGAGTAGTTGATAATTGTGAAAAAGTACAATCGGCCAAAACAGCTTGTAATGTTAATTATCTCACAATTAAATAGACGAGTATCCTGTTACAAATTACACCAAATTGTTTTTTGGGTGCAAAAGTACATAATTACGTGATAGTCAGTTATTTAAAAATATCACGGTTGTTCCGTTCTTAACGTTTTTCTTAACTTTCGCGCGCCTTACCAACCTAAACGATGCAATGTCAAAACGCCTCTGCAAGCAGTGCAACATCAAAAATCTAGCGAATGGGAAGGCGCTGGACTCCTGGCGCGCATGCGCGGTACCAGCCAGCGTTGATGACAGCGCTATAGCGGCGGCGGCGGGAGTAAAGTCGAAACAACGCTCGCGCATCGCGAGGTTATCTTACCGTGTCAAAAAACACTTTTCGACGTTCAAAAGACTCATTAATCTACATATACTTATGTTATCGTGTGTGTGACATTATCCAGGAACTGTGTACATATTATTAAGCCGGCCGGCTTAAGTATCTGAAGGACAAATTCATGAGAACCGTTTCGTGGAAGCCAGCACGCTGCCGACTACTTGGTGAGTACTGTGCATGGTCTTCTCATGGACTGATAGTCTTTGTTGTACCGTTTTTTACCGGCGAATATATCACATATTCGATCCAAAATGGTGAATTGACATTGCATCATCTATAAACGCGTTAATTTGCTACAACGGTACTTACCTATATTTTATTTACTTTTTCATTTGAGTAACTAGCAGAGAAAGGTTCGAGTCTCAAATCAAATCAAAATCAAAATCAAAAAATCTTTATTGTGACTACAGGTGCATGAAAAGGTGTTACATTGTTATAGTGACCACGACCATAGTCTACCATATTTATGGTATACAATATTTTTACATAAAAAGTCAAAAATACCCAGTGAATTATAAATTAAAATGTCAATATTTATTACATTATTATTAATAACAGTGATCATATAAATAATGAGTTAACATTTAAGAATAATTAGAAATTATAATTATAATAAACAATTACACTTGAACATTAACATATATTATACCTTGCCTTTATTATTTAAAAAATCATTAGTCGTATAGAACATTTTATGCAATAACCATTCATTAATCTTTTTTTTAAATTTAGTGTTGTCTAGGGATTTAAACGTATCTGGAATACAATTGAATATTTTAATAGACATGAAATAAATACTGTTTTTAAATAATGCTGTACGTGGGCAGTGAATACTGATCAATTTATTATTGTTCCTAAAATTCCTATTAAAGCTACGAAGTGTTTCAAATAATTGTTGGTGCTTTTTAACAAACATCGCCACCTCTTTAATGTATAAACAGGGTAGAGGTAATATTTTATATTTAATGAATAGTGGTCTACAAGATTCGCGCTGGGATGCATCACACAGAGCCCTTAGACATCGTTTTTGAGCTTTGAATGCCTTCAGCCAGTCCGTGGAGTGCCCCCAAAACATTATCCCATAGCAAAGCAATGATTGAACATATCCGAAGTAGGCCATAATACCTGCTTCTTCATATCTTCTTGTGATTTTAATTATATTTTGCAATACGTACACTTTATTTAATCACTTTTTATTTGTCGACCAAAAAAGTTAATTTATTGCTACACGCTTCAACTCACGTATTTATTTGTCGACCAAAAAAGTTAATTTATTGCTACACGCTTCAACTCACGTACTTATTTGTCGACCAAAAAAGTTAAAATATTGCTACACGTTTCAACTCACGTACTTATTTGTCGACCAAAAAAGTTAATTTATTGCCACACGCTTCAACTCACGTACTTATTTGTCGACCAAAAAAGTTAATTTATTGCTACACGCTTCAACTCACGTACTTATTTGTCGACCAAAAAAGTTAATTTATGCTACATGCTTCAACTCGCGTATTAAAACGTCACCGGGTGACATGTTTCGAACTCTTCGGAGACCGTGTCATTATTAGCATTAGGCACTTCAACATGGCTCACGGAAGTTAAAATACGAGTTAAGTAATAAACACTAACCTTCCTCATTCCGATTTTCCCAGGTGTAAATATCACTATATTTTCCAGATATTTCAAGACTTTAAGTATCACGTGTCGCAAAAATAGCCGCCATAATCAACTTTGTAACGTTTAGTGAAAAAGATATAGCGGTCTGTGGATGCCTGTTCTATTTTTTTGTAAGTTATTGATCAACGGTATCTTCATTTAGCCAAATGTTTAAAAAATAATTTATTTTATTTATCGTATGGCGGTTACACACTGGTACATACATGTATTCGTATTGATGTCGCTGATAGAGTTCCAGTGTGCGCTGCGAGGTTCAGAAGGAACAGTGCAGCTGCCGAGTTTGTTGTTCTTTTAGCACCACCCGGAGGTCACGTGTAGGGTTTCTAGGGTTATTCCTACGGACGTAGAACAACAACGACCTCCGAAATAATACAGTTTTTAGAACGAAGAAAATATATGTTATCAATTTTGATACCGGATTTTATTTTACTGAACTTTTTCTTTTTCAAGGCCGCGGGAGATCGCTGGATGCGGGTGGCGCAGGACCAGGATTTTGCGGAAACGGACAATATACACGGTGATTTTTAACCCGGCGAGCATGACGTGAAAAAAAGTTACATCAAGCATGAGGCAGGGTATGACGTACCCGAAATTTAATATACCATAATATAGTTTTTATTAATTTTATTTTATTTCGTGCAGTGTATATTGTTTAATAATGAATTGTTTAATGAATTTTAATCAAAGACAAGTTTTAATTATTAAATTATTTTTATTTATTCGTGTTTACCTTATACTATGTAATTATAGGAACAAAAGTTTCGAGGTTTACAAAAATGAACAATTAAACAAAAAAAACTGTCTTTGGAATATAAATCAACTTTTAACTAAAAGATAATGAGATACTCTTCTCAAAAAAACATAACAATATTTTTTTTTAATTGAAAATATGGTTAATCACTGCCATCGAGATTATCATGCTCCATGCATATGGGCTTGCTGCAACCTTTACAGGAATATTTGGTTTTTCTGTCCTTCTTGTATGGAAAATAAAAGAAAAACAACTAATTTAAATAAAGTAATCTCAAGCTTGTACATTGAAACCTTAAAAACACTAAGAATAATAAAATAATAATTAATAAATCATGCATAAAAAAAATACGTTTAAAATGACGCAGGGTGTGACATACCCGAAACAGGTTTGTGCACAAATATTTCGGCCGACGCCTCACGTCGCACTGCGATTACGCCACTATCCCCTCTCGCTCTCCCTTGCCTCCAGCTACTGAGCGAGCTAGTGTTGCAAGACGAAGATTTAAAAAAATAACAAACGTTTTTAATACTGTCAGGGTATGACATACCCTGGGTCATGCTCGCCGGGTTAATCCGTGATAAGCAGTTGAAACATTAATATTCAGCCAAAACAGATTTCAATGGATGAGGTCTCATGCAATTACATAAATGTGTAGTTAATATAATTTAATGATAATGTTAACACTGATATCCAATGAATACCTACTGATTACATTTCAGCGCTTTGGCGGGAAATTTGGAAGGGCTTACGTCAATGAACTCTAACATCTACTTATCATGGTCACATGCATGATGAATTGACAGTTTATTACTCATAATTTAATAATACTAATAATTAAACGGTTAAACTCACGTATTAAATATCGCTACGGGCGACATGTTTTCGAGCGTTCTTCTTCAGGATGAGTGTTCAGCGTGTCACACACTAAGCAGATACGATAAGATATCTGTATCTGAACGCATATCTGTCAATATCGCTCCCTATATAATTCAATGGGCTAACACACACAGCGCAGATAACTTATATTTTATCGTGAAGTATCTGTGGGCACCGACATATATAAATCGAAAGATGGCAAAGATATTATCTGCCGATATAAATATGGTATAGTATTTTATCTGCAGATAGATACAGGTTGGTGTGAGACGGAGCATATCGTATCTGCGTAGTTTGTAATAGTTTATGATCATTAAATTATTATACGCAGATAAAATATTATCGTATCTGCGTAGTGTGTGACACGCTTTCTCGTGGTGGTGTCGCTTGAATCAACAAAATACGTGAGTTCAACCGTTTATTACCCGACTGCCGAAGGAGAGGAGGGTTATGTTTTTCGAGCGTATGTATGTATGTGTGTATGTCTTATTCTTTGACACGCCCTGCAGCCTAAACCGTTTGACGGATTTCAACATATGAGGTGTCGTTGGATTCCTCATAATCGTGGGAGTGACTATAATGAGTGGAGGAGCGGAGTGATAGGCTATAAAAGTTGCAAAAAGAAGTTGGGTTTTTGGAAAAATAATTTTTTATTTCACTTGTTATTAGTATCATTTCAACATGCCTCACGACTCACGAAAGTTAAAATTCGATCATAATTTAATAATTGAAAACAAGGGTTTTCAGGTTGATAATTGAAACAAAATTTTCAAGGTTTTAGTTTCATAAATTTAAAGGACTTAGGGTGACAATGATTTTTAAATGAATCGTTATTCCTAACTGAATTTTATTCAGGAAAAGAATTACATTTGTTATGTGTAACCTAAAACCATGTGATTATTTATTTTCTGGATGGACTTTTTAATCTTATTAAATTTTAATTCTTTTATCGAGAATATTCAAGGTGTTTTTGTTTGGTGTGAACATCTTTATTACATTATAAAATTCACTGTATTTCACTTCAGTGTTATGCTAGTAATATTAATTATATTATTTGTTACAACTCAGCTAATGAGATTTCATAAATTTAATTACATATCAGATTTGAGCAAACCTGCTCCTTCCAAAAATGAATATTCGTTACCTTGAGGTAGGTTAAATTGAAGCACGTGCTTTCATATTAAAATATTCGCCAAGCGTGCTCGCAAGGGAGTTAATTATTCTAGATTTTGGCCGCTTCATATTTCCTCAAAGAAACATCCTATAAATTAAAATAAACGACTTTAATATTCAGCAAGTGACTTCCGTCTCACCGACGCGTAACAAACAAGATATTATCTTTCTGGCTAAATGTTTGTTCAGTTTTCATTTAGTATTTTTAACATGGCAACATTTTATGCCTGCGTTTGAAAGATGTCAAAAACTTTCGAAATTTGTCGAATCACTTTGCTTAATGTCGTTTTGAGATACGGTTCGAAGAAATTGAGCTCCGCGCGAATCGTCGCGCTACTTACAGTACGCGACACAAAAGTTTGCGTGTCTGAAGTTAGCCTCGAGTCGCCTCCCGCATACCCGTCCGACCCCTCTGACACCTTTGCGGCGCTACTAGTAGCTAACATCAGAATCGTTAACTGATTTTAATCGTATTTTACTCGTACTGGCAGCTATATAGGTAGGTATAATTTAACGCTATGTAAATCAACAAGTGCCTTGAAGGAAGCACAGAAGGACACCTCACCAGCCGGGTATATTCAGGTGCCAGGTAACCTTGGGATCGGGTGAGTCTGTTCAGTTTAAGCCTGGTGCCAGGGTCCTACACCTGACGAAGGAGCGTCCCAGCAGCTCCAGGCAACGCTGGTCCTTTCCGTCACTTCAAGGCTCCGTTATCGTTGTTTGTTTAATGTATTCTCGTTTTCGAAATTTTATATACAGTCCAATGTTTTTGACTGAAAACAAGTTTCAGAACAATTGACCGCAACACAATAGAAATTTGATTTCAATACGTATGTTACACTTCGATTACAAATCGATTTTTTTTATTAACCTTGTTATTTCATTTTTACATGTGTTACTGAAACCTGATGGTTTCATTTTGGTGTAATACCTGGGCATGTTCTCCAAATAAATTCCGATGGAACTTTACAAATAAGCGACTCGACGATTTGGACTTTGGATTTATAGTTATATCAAAAAGACAATTGGAATTACACAAACTTTTAAAACGCCATTTATTCTGATCGTGGAGGACAATTTTGCTACGGTGTGATAAACTTATTTTATAATTACTTTTATGTGGCCATGTTATTACCAAATCGGGTGTTATAATTGGTCTCTTAACGTTTTTTTCACCTAAAGGTAACTGCTATTTTTGGCGGTTTTCATAATCATCCCGCGCATAATAAGGTGATATTTAAATGATAGGTATTTTAACGTGGCGTTTTTATCGTTTACTTTTTACAAGCTTTAGGTATATAACTATGTTCGGGTGAAATCTTGCAACTCATCTTTGAAGCATATTATCTGCAACTGATTGAGCTGAAATTTCGGGTAAAGGTATAGGTAGTTTGGATGATCGAGCTGATCTGATGACGGAGACAAAAGGTGGCCATGGGAATTCAGTACTTAACCGACTCAACCCCGTTGAGTTTGGGCTGGTTAGAAACGTCTCAATAAGTAGTTGATGACGGTTTACAGAAAAGTACAGTTGGCAATAAATACTTGTACCAAAAAATTAAATTAATGACAGAAACTAAGGTATTTGTATTTTTATTATTGTGAGTAAAAACAGTAAAGGACAGGTAGTAGACAAGACTCGAGTTTTCCGGCTATGGATTCCAATGAAACATTTGATTTTCACATTTCAATGAGTTCATGATAAAAATGACATCACAAAGCACGTGAATGAATAAGAATTTTTGTCACGATACGAAAGTCAACGTTATTTATAGTTCAATTTAGGTATTAATATGAATATGAATATCCTAAATCCTAAGAATTCGCTTCCACATTATAATTATTATTATTGCAGCCAGGTGAGGTTTACAAAAAGGGCCGTAATGCGTTACGCATTCAATATAATAACATCTTGAGGATGCTGTTGCGGCTCCCGAAATACTGCAGTGCATCTGGCATGGTCGCGGGAGCGCGACTTGATGACTTTTTTGCCATTAGGCGAAAGAGTGCGCAGCAGTAGCAACGGTCTTCTCGGGGCGTTGGCTGAAAGACTCGACTACCCGATGATGAAGTTTTGGGTTGAGGTGGCTATAGGGAGAGTTAAGTAGCCTTGGTGTTCTCTTCACTCTTTCAATAGCCAACTCTTTGGAAAACTTCAGTTTTTTTTGTTTTTTTGAATCTTTTACTTTGTTACTTTATTTTATTTTCTATTTCCAATACTAACATAACACGTAAGATTTTACTAACAAAAATATGGATCTGTATGGTCTGAAATAAATGTTTTTTATTTTATTTATTTATTTATAAGCTGGCGTGTCAGAAGCAGAGCTCGAAACATATTGAACCTGATTTGTTGTCACAGTTGTTTACTAGCGACGGGCTGCCTGTGGTCCCCGGTTCTAATCCGGCTCGGACCATAATTTTTTTTTTTTTCTTGAAACATTGAAAGACGGCTAGGATATTATGTGAAAGAGATGAGCTGAATTGAGATCAGATCCAAAATACATTGTTTAACTAGCTATCTAAATACCTAACCATGTAGCTAGTTACAGTGACAAAGTGGTAAAAAACTGCTAAATGGTAAGAGAAGATCTGAGCAGTTCCCAGTTCTCTCGATATTCCGTTTGACTTGTTAAATACTAATTTGTTAAGTAAATTATGAACGTATCCAGCAGCGAGTAATTTGAATTAGAAAATGTACCGGAACGCAGGCAGTGCCAAGTTGAGAACTAATAGCTAAGCAAAAACACCGTCTTTACTATTCACTACTGGTTTTACCTCACATCACTGTGTCTATCTTGAACCCGGGACTAATAATAGCAACGCATAATCAGAGCTCTGACTTAAATTGGTCATCCTGATGCTTGGCGAAGCGTTGTAAACAGTTTGGGAGGGGACCGGTATAGTCCGTGCCTTTCTGGAAGTTGCAGTTCTACTTTTATGCTGGACTTTTATGAAAGGACTGCAAATAAGGTCCAAGTTTCTGCAAAAGAAAGTATTTCTAACGGTGCAAATTCCGATTGCTATCAATGTGAAGTGCTTGTCAACTATTAGCTCAGTGAGTTTTCTGTGAGAGGCTTATAAAACGTCAACACAGATCTTATTTTGTAATCTAAGTATGACTCAGAATAAGTTGAAAAGTTCACTATTTCAATGCCTACACGCATGTTATACAGCTTGTGTCCACAATAAATGCAAAGGGGTTTGGGTAAAAGTGTTGTAATTTTTTAGATCAGCGGCCACTTATAAAAGTGCTAGATTATGATAGATCAGTTTGAAACAATCATATTTTATTATCTAATGTAGTGCTCTAAAGTGCATCGGAGCCGAGATATTTTGAAGTTTTTAAAAATACCGCGATTTATCAATGTTTATTGTTCCATTTCATCACATAAAAACCACCACTATTGTTTGTTTTTATCTTCATCGTCATATCAGTCGAAAGACGTCTACTGCCAGATATAGGCCTTCCCCAAAGAGTGCCAAAGTGACCGGTCATGTGCCACCCGCGCGCACATAAACTCCCAGCATAGCCCTCTCTATTGCCCTTTGGGTGACTTTGAGCCTTCTTATGAGGCCTATAGTAAGCGACCATATTTTAGTGCCTCATGTCATCACTGGCAACACACACTCTCGTCTTGGGACACTGCGGTATTTCTTTGAAACTTCAAACTTACTCGTAAATATTGCGGCTCCGATATTATTTGACGCTTTTAATTTTTTAAATCAGTGTGTATCAAGAGGTCCTCTAAACCATTATAGAAATATCATCCGTGGCCGCTCAATAAAAAAGTCAATTTTCTTCATACAAAGTTGCCCAAAGCTCAAATTCCTAGAAGTTCCTAGAATGTTTTTTTTTTAATAAGTCAAAAGGTAGATCCGTCATTTATTACTGGCCAGTTTTTCTATTGCTCGGCTAATGCCTCCCTCCCACCCTTAACAGGCTTGACTTATAACAAAAAAACGAAATTGGGAGTTACATTATTTACTTATTCAAAAACCTTTATTCTGGCAATTATTTTAGTGTTTTACAAAGCCCAACTGATCAACCAATCTCTTTACTAGCCTTTACGAACTTATTCATTCATCAAATGGTAATGTAAAGAACCTTCGGAATACATTAGGAGGTAATTATGCACATTAATCATTACAAACGGAATCGTGAAGCATTTTAACACCTAAAAACACAATGGAATTCTGTTTTCGGTCCGAGAAATCGTGAGTGCTGGGACGATTGCAAGACTCCTCCAGTTAAGTACGAGTTGCAGATGATTTTCAAAATTCTTGATAAACTTTTCACGAGGCGGTGACTGATCCAGGTGCCTCAGCGACTAGACAGCTGTTTTAGGTCAAGACCCTGCTCTGGACTAGTGAAGTTTAAGTTGAAGAACATCGATATGTGATAATATATAATGTTTATAAATGTGGGAAACGGAACGTAAGTGTGTGAAAGGGACAGAGAGAGAGATAGACATATAATTGCAACATGGTGGTTACCGTTTCAAAGAGATAATAATAAGAGAGATAATAATAAGTTACAATCTTTGACCAGTGTGTGTTGCCAGTGATGACGTATGGCACCGAAACGTGGTCGCTTTCTATCCACCTCATAAGAAGGCTCAAAGTCACCCAAAGGACAATGGAGGGGGCTATGTTGGGAGTTTCTCTGCGATATCTCATCAGAAATGAGGCTATCCGCAGCAGAACCAAGGTAACCGATATCGATATAGCCCTCCAAATCGCTAAACTAGAGTGGCAGTGGGCGGGGCACATTGCACGTAGAACCGATGGCCGTTGGGGTTGAAAGGTTCTCGAGTGGCGACCACGTACCAAAAGGCGCAGCGTGGGTAGGCCCCTCAAAAGGTGGACTGACGACCTGGTAAAGGTCGCTGGAGTCCGCTGGATGCAGGTGTCGCAAGACCCGGCCATATGCCATAATCGCCACGCTTGGCATGCGGGTTGGCAATCGCAGTATTTCCACCAAACTCCAGGGATGCTGCTGCCCATCCTCCTGTGGTCTTGGCCGTAGTTTAAGGACAAACCCGGGTTCTCGTCGAGTCAACATTTATGAGCAACGTAAACATCAATTTTCAAAATTCTTAGTGAAATGACATGTCACCTGATGGAAGATCGAGATAGATTCGTCAATGAGGGCTACCGTTTTTGCACTCACCAGTTGGCGCCACCGAGTTGAGCCCAGAAATATACAATTAAAGTTTGTTATTACTGGCGTTTTACTATTTTGTTAAAAAGGCCGTCGGTTTTTTTACGCCTCCCCTGGCCAAGAAAGTGGAATTTTCCGCTCGTTTAGTAGTATTGGTAAAATCTAAGTAGTATTGGTTGTCGGTAATTACCATAACAAAGTGCACTTCTGAACAACGCCGTAATTATATCAACTTAATCAAAAACACACATTGAAATCCCAATTCATTGGAAACCACGCCACTCGTGGACACAGTAAATTTAACTCTGCCGCAACATCCACAGTACCACAGTCCTCAACAAAAATGTTGTATATCTATCCACTTCCCAAGCATGTACGACCTTACTCTTTTAGGAACACCCTATTTAATGTTTATTTGAATAATGTCCTATGTGTCTGTGGAATGTAGAGCAGATAGGATGTTCTTAAAATCTTGTGAAATATGTCTGCGTGGCATTTGAAATGTGGTGCGTTGTCGCTCGTCGCTTTGTTGCCCTTGTGAACAAAATATTTACATATTGGTTTGTGATATGAACACTACATACGGTAAATATCCTAGATTTTTTTTGTTAATAAACTGCGAACTTTGGCTCTTTTAACTATTATGACTTATGAGACCAGTATATATGTAACTTTAAAATATATTGGTACTATGAAATATAGTAACGTGTTATGGATTTTTTAAGGCTGTCCTTGTGCCCGGTACTGGCCTTACTAACCTGACACTTTTATTCTTATGTCAAAACTAGGTAAACTGTCTTAAATTAAGGTGGTGTCGAGACATTGAGACATTTTTATTTACCTTCATTCCGACAAGTGATTTGTCCGAAAGAATATTATTCTGTTTCAATCAAGGCTTCAATGACTACTTATATTCAGTTTTATCTGCGACAAAATTTTCGTTTAGCAGGAGTGGCTTCTGGAATTTTAAAAAGTAAAAAATACTTATTGAACAAAAAAGAATAAAAACTGAATGTACAATTCCCACACTATGCTAGGCCTGTATCGTGGGAGGCAGAAACATGCGCAATTACCTTTACACAGCGGCTAGATTAAAATGATTAACAATAAAAATAAAAATAAATATTATTGAGCCTATATGCATTGGACAGAACAATACAATACCAATACAAATACTCTTTACACACATGGTGCTACTTTTCTGCACGTTTGCGGATAAGAGCACTTTCCGTGCATAATTATGTCGAAACTTTAAAAAGCCATATGTATTGTAAACGTTGTACGATACACGTGCGAATAGGTAATTCCCAACTTGTGTCGATTTAAAACACTCCCTTCGGTCGTGTTTTCATTTATCACCACTCCTTGCGAATTTCCTATTTTCTGCACTTGTATCGTAAATTAATGCACACCTCAAAACATGAGTCACACACAGGACAATTTAAATTTAAAGAGATAAAGCGGGCTACATATTTTAATTTGATAAGTATCAAATGAATACGATAAGTCTGGTTGACCCACTGCACTGTCGACCCGATTTTATCGATCAAATTGATCCTAGTTACTTACAGTGTCATTAAGTTCAAACGATCCCTCATGCAAGTTTGCGAACAATATTCATTAGGGCACCAAACATGCAAATTGAGTGAAATTCAATTACCTAGTGACAGGTAATTCGAATTTCCTGGCCCGGTTACTAAAGTTGATATTAATGACCGGTCCGTTTGTGTAAGGCTACGCCTTAGACAGGGCAGAGCGATTGTAGACCTAGATATAGCTTTTTTTATGGAAAACGTTATCATTCTACCTATGTACATATCTATTATCTACCCTACCTTTGGTATTAATCGAGATACAAACATAATAAACTCGCACACTGAATGCCATTATTTGTTACGACGACGGCGGGGTTTCGTTGCCATAGCGATAAAACGTGGTCAATGTATTTCAAAATTCACCGCGTTGTCACAAGTCATCAGTATCAGTACCCTAGTGGCATAGACTGCGGTCTTGGAGTCGATGTACCCAAGTGCGAGTCCAGCGACTGACATTTACTTTTTTATGCTTTAAATTCTTAGTGAGTACATTTTCAAAACGCAGAGTAGCATGGAAGGTTCTAGAAAAAGTAAGCAAATAGAACATTCGATGCGTACGGATGGACAAATGTATAATCTATACATATAATAAAGCTGAAGAGGGTCGAAAGTCTGTACATGGAAGATATTCGAAAAAAAATTGGCTAGGGATACTTAGAATCGATAACAGAACACGTTCCAACAGTTTTTAGAATTTTTGTCTGTTTGTCTGTTTGTCTGTTTATCTGTTTATCTGTTTGTCTGTTTATGTGACCGCGCATCACGTGAAAACGGCTGAACCGATTAAGATGAAATTTGGCATAGAGATAGTTTGTGTTCTGGGGAAGGACTTAGGGTAGTTTTTATCCTGGAAATCAACCCCTAAGGGGATGAAATGGGGGGTGGAAATTTGTATGGAGCTACTTAAACCGCTGCACCGATTTAGATGAAATTTGGTATATGATTAGTTTGAGTCCCGGAAAAGGTTAAAAAATAGGTAACATCCCGAAAATCTTCCCTTTAGGGGGTAAAATGGGGGGGGTGAAAAATTTGATGTAACCCATTTTGATGAAATTTGGTTAAGAGGTAGTTTAAGTTCTGGGGAAGGACATTGGATAGTTTTTATTCCGGAAGGGGTGAAATGGGGGGTGAAATTTTGGATGGACTCCGTTTAGATCAAATTTGGTATAAATATAGTTTGAGTCCCGGAGGATGACAATGGATAGTTTTAATCCCGAAAATCATCCCCCAAGGGGATGAAATAGGGATGAAAATGTGGATAAATCCCATTTAGTTCAAATTTGGTATAGAGATAGAAGGAGTCCCAGGGAAGGACAGTGCATAGTTTTTATCCTAAATCATCTCCTGAGGGGGTGAAATGAGGGGTGAAAATTTGGATAGAACCGATTTAGATGAAATTTGGTATGGAGATAGTTCAGAGTCCTGGGGAAGGACTTAACATAATTTAAGTCCAGAAATCATCTCCTAAGGGGGTGAAATGGGGTATGAAAATTTGGATGGAACCCATTTACGGTATAGCGAGTTGGAGTCTTGGGGAAGGACATAGGATAGTTTACTCCTGAAAATCATCCCATAAGGGGGTGTAATTGGGGGTGAAAATTTGTTTTGATTAAATTTGGTTGAAAGATAGTTTGAGTCCTGGAATATGACAACGGATAGTTTTAATCCCAAAAAACATCCTCTCAGGGATAAAATAGGGGGTGAAAATTTGGATAAAACCCATTTAGATGAAATTTGGTAAATAGATAGAAGGAGTCCTAGGGAAGGACAATGCATAGTTTTTATCCCGAAAAATCATTTCCTGAGGTGGTGAAATGAGGGTTGAAGATTTGGATAGAACCCATTTAGATGAAATTTGGTATAGGGAGAGGTAGAGTCCTAGGAAAGAACATAGCATTGTTTTTATTCCGGAACACATAAAAGGAGGAAATCATGAAAGGAGAAATGGTGGATGAACCCATTTACGGTATAGCGATAGATAAAGAAGGACATAGGATAGTTTTATCCCGAAAATCATCCCCTAAGAGGGTGTAATTGGAGGTGGAAATTTGTTTGTGACACATTTTGATAAAATTTGGTTGAACGATAGTTTGAGTCCTGGAAAAGGACATATAATAGTTTCTATTCCAGAAATCATCCCCTAAGGGAGTCAATTGGGGGTGAAACTTTGGATGGAACCCATTTACGGTATAGCGGTAGTTGGGAGTCCTGGGGAATAGGAACATTAACATTACATAAGTAAATTGACGTTCCAAGGGTAAATGTACCTTATGGCGGCCTTAGTTTTGAAGATGTTTTCTAAAACGGGGTAAAAAAGACGTTTGATTATGGCTATTTTGAAAACTATTAGATGTAACATTTAAAATCAGTAAAAAGTCAGTTAATTTAATCCTACGGTTTAGTAGAAAAGGTCCTTACGGCCGTGTGATATGAAAATATGCAAAATAATACTGAAAAAAGGCTACATGCATCGATACCCTTTCCTTCATACAATCCATACTAATATTACAAATGCGAAAGTAACTCTGTCTGTCTGTTACCTTTTCATGCTTAAACCGCTGAACCGATTGAGATGAAATTTGGTATAGAGATACTTTGAATTTCGGGGCCTTCCCATAGAGTCCTTACTAAAGATAGTTTTTATCTGGAAATTAATCACCTAAGGGGGTGAAAAGGGGGAGAAAGTTACGATATAAACGAGTTCCGCGCGGACGAAGTCGCGGGCAAAAGCTAGTAAATAAATAAAAATGTATGTGTTTATAGAATTGAAATGAGAATAATATGTGACATGTAATATGCACATTCTCTACTCATGCATAAAAGAAGTACCTACCTAGGGCGGCACATAATGCACCCACAAGAAGTACAACATATCACCGCCCAAAGAATCTGGAATTTCCTGGAGGCAACGGGACTTAACGGTGAACTCTAAAACAAGGGCTGCCACAATAGATCACTTGCTGGTCGAAGCGGCATATTAAGGCCCACAAACAAAATAAATAAATATTTATATAAAAACCTTTTAGGGTTTCTATTTAACAATGAAAATAAACTACATTAAACATTCATTACTAAAATTCCTATTACTTAGTCGTTTGATCTAATCATTGTAATAAATATCAAGATACTGGACTGTGTATAGTACTGGATGAACTTTTTTGCATCGGGGCTAGTAACACAGAAAAAACCCAAGTCGCTATATGTGTGCTGATAATATTTGAGGAGTTCCGTCGATCGTCGATTCGTCGTCGAAGGATCTCAGCATGAACACTTCATTATTTGCTACTTCAACGTAATCATTTCAGAATCTTTGACCTACTTTACATCTTTGAGGAGTTCCATTAGTCATCTGTGGTCTTCATCATCAGTTCCACTTCACCGAAATTACGATTTCCGAGGGTAAATACACGCGTTATAATAGAAAATACCGAAATGACTACACGCGAGCCTATAAAATTTGAGGGTCGCCCTCAATTTGCCTAGGATCCCATCACCAGATCCTGACTTAATGACAATGGGACCACCTCAAAAGTACACTCTTTCGATTAAAAAAAGAATTGACGGAGAACTCGGTGAACATACATAAAAAAATCTTCAGCGGAACATATTTATTACCTCCTCCTTTTTTAAAGTTGGTTAAAAAGGTGAGTTAACTCAATCCCGTAGCCCCACGCTGCTAACATAATTATCGAACCTGCGCACACAATTTCACGAGAATCAATTGAGAAATGCGACCTGTAGAGCAGAACAGCTGGACATTCGGTTATAAGAAAGGATTTTTGCCCAAGCTGGACCAAAGAACTTAGTTCTCTTCACTATCTCGTTCAATTAAGTATTCTTAAGTAGGTAGGTACTTTATCTAGCTAAAATACTGCGTTTCTGCGTCAGTCACTCACTTAGGCCTATGCCTTACAATTCCAAACTTCCCGATACTGGGTGTGGTTGCCTGAAATATCGCGCAGGCAATACCGTAGCGCAGCCTCGATTAGCCGGGCTATCTGCGTGTCAGCACACGTTTCATCACGAGGCTATGGATTAGCCGGATTACGCAGTTTAGCCAGAATTTGGACCAACGTTCGCACGCTACAGACATCGGTTACACGCTAATTCTGGCATCAGTTAAGTCCATCAGTATGATGAGAGAATGATAGTGTAACCGTTGTGAATGACAGAGATAGATAAGATCATACTGATAGACTGCTGTGTGCTAAGTGATAAGCGTATACCTAACCGATGTCTTAAGTTAGGCTTTACTTAACCGGGCGTGACCAAACGGAATGACAAAGGCATGACTGGGCTAGGAGTAATAAGCTTCATACATTCTCAAGGCGCTACGGAGGTAATCCGTTGTAAAATTGTAAATGTCATAACGTCATCATCATCATCATCATATCAGCCGAAAGACGTCCACTGCTGGACATAGGCCTCCCCCAAAGAGTACGCCACAATGGCCGGTGCTGCGCGTGCGTGAAACATATTTAAATTTAATTAAATGCCTAATATTTTAGGTCTAGTTGGTCGACACACTTTTAATATCGTTTGCCAAATTTTGATCGAAGTCATTTGCAATTTTGTCAGCGCCATCAACCTAGTTACTGTAAACGAGGTTAAACCACCAGCCGTTAGCTTAATATATTTAATAAGTTTACTAGTTGGTCAAATCTCGCCTAAAATGATAAAAAGCATATTCCAATTTCGATCAACGACTAAATATGAGATTAGTGCATGTCGTTACGGGATTGAACAAAGAAATAATTTCTTATCTTGTAGGAAAAGTCCGCATTGCGTTGTTAGTTAATTTAGCAAAAATTTTACAAATTAGTTCTTATCTTGAAATATTGAATTGAAATTGAAAGCTAAAATACTTTTTATCATTTTTGTCTTACATTGATATCGAGTATTTTTTCTAGTTTTGCCGCAAAGTCTGAGTTTTACGAACGCGGCTGCTGCGATTTTGATGACGTCATTACTAGGGTGACCGACTCTTTAGATATTGTTTCTTGGCAGTTTAACAACAAGAATGAAAGATGCCGCTGGAACCCACCCCCAAGTAAAGTATTTTCCCGTAACAACATGCACAAGATAAATACTTACCGGCTTGCAAACATGCAAACTAGCATACTTTTTACACGACTGCCCAACGAAAATGTGTGTAATGTTTTGGTAGATAGTTAAGGCATGTAACTCTTTAATTTTAGTTAACTAACTGAAAAAAGATAACGAAACAGCATTTTGAAAATAAATGATTGCTGATCATGTTTGTTGCCCCATAATGGCGCACGTCATACTAAGTTACTTTAGTTAAATCCAATTAAGTATTTAAGTTCTAACATAGCTTTTAAGTTTTATTGTTTCCAGTGCATACTAACAAAATGAGATCCTTGTTATCTTGAATAAATGAAATTGAATTGAATTACATCACACACGTCAGAATTGGTTCAGATGTTTAGCCATGAAATAGCAACAGGCAGGCAGAGTTTTTCGCGGCAACAACGTTAGCACGGATCAATATCAATAAGCGACTCCAAACAAAGCTTTATAAACAAATACGATTCTATAGAACTAAATTGAGCTGTCATGACTGGATAATACGAAGATAACCAAGATTACTAAAACAATTGAAATTCTATCATTGTGTAGTTAAGATCGGAGATGGGACTTGCCAGAACCCTGGAGAATTTAGATGACATAGATTGTTTCGAAATCTTACCTAAGTATATTATCTATCTATAGGGCATTATATATCTACTAATACTAATATTATAAAGAGAAAAATTCTGTGATATTGTAAGTTTGTATGTAATGGGTAATCTCCGGAACCGCTTATCCGATTAATTTTGAAATCGGATAAGCGGTTCCGGAGATTACCCAACTGCGTATAGAATGGACATTTCGAATGGACATAGGCTATGTTATATCCCGCGGGTTTGCCTGCGTTCTATGCAATACGTAGGCGAAGATTTCGTTAAGAGGTGTAATTTATGAATATGTACTTGCATTAGGAATTACGCAAAGTAATTTTGATATTCGAAATTACGATATGATAACAAATATAATATTTAGGTTCTCGAGTGGCGACCACGTACCGGAAGGCGCAGCGTGGGGCCCCCCCCACAAGGTGGACTGATGACCTGGTAAAGGTCGCGGGAGTCCGCTGGATGCGGGTGGCGCAGGACCGGTCATTGTGGCACTCTTTGGGGGAGGCCTATGTCCAGCAGTGGACGTCTTTCGGCTGATATGATGATGATGAACAAATATTATGGAAAAATATGTCTTGGGCTTCAGACGATGATGGTTTATTTGTCCATTATGTAGTTCTCTGTATAATATCGTTTAAAAGATCGTGATAACTTCCACGTTAAATTTACACGAAACAAAAATATTTAATAAAATAATTTGTTTCTTTCAGTTCGTAATTACGTTCCGTTATAAAGTCACGGCTGTTACACCAAGAATAAACATTACTTTGTTTGACGTTTGAGTTTCCCGGCCTCTCCTTAACTGTTAAGGGTTGTTTGCTCTCCGGATCTACGGATTTGTTGGATCGCTCCCTAAAGTTTTACTAATGATACTTTCATTTAATTATAACGAAGTTGGCAGGTCGATTTGGCTCGACATTCCGCTTATTAGGTAAATGTTTGTGCCTACGCTGATGGTCAGGTCTGTGGTTGACCACCGACCACGCCTGGGCCGCAGAGGATAGGGAAAGCGGCGCACCGGCATCCCTTTTCCTCTGCGGTCCCCCCAACGCCGTTTCAGCGGAACTGCCCCGCCAAGTTAGCAGGGGGTAGAGAGAATGGCGCACCGTTATACCAACACGCCTCTCCCCCTGCGATCCCGCCTCAGCCGCAGAAGATGGGAGAACGGCGAACCCTAATACTGGCACTCCTCTCCTTCTGCGGTCCCTCCTCACCCCTATCGAAACTAGGATCTATCTTAGATATATAGCGTGTGTCTTGCATACAGTGCAGTGTTTAGGGGGGGGAGTGGGGTCGGAGAACCATTCAAAGGCAGATAGTAATTAAAAAGAGGTAGATTTGGGAGGTTACATCTCCGGAACCACTTATCCGATTTCAAATATGTTTAAATCAATGTACATAGAATGGACCTTCATTTATATATCAATACTTTGCTTACGTTCTTTGTAACATTCGGGCGTAAGAGAATAAACAAGGGGAGTTACCGGTAATAAAGATTCCTGATGTCTCCCCCCGGGGGTTGACCAGGGGAGACACGGGTCCGAAGGGAAATAAACATACCTATTTGTTAAAAACTATCCTCAATCAATAAATATAAATAAATAGTACAGTTAAAGTAAGACTAAATATGACAGTTTGGCGGAAAATTATGTACATCAATGAAACTTTGTTTATAGCTTTATCTTGGCACTAGAAATTTAGGGGTCCTATCACTATTCACATGGTGCTGTTGAAGTTCGGTTGAAGAAAATATTTTTCTTTTAACTCGACCAATTATGGGTTTAAGCAACACAAATTCGTGCTCGTCACACAAATCTGCCCTTACCAGAGGGGTAATCACGTAAAGTTTCTATCGCGCGTAAGGACAATTTTTAACTCTCATATTATGTACCAACAGCATCCTGCAATCGCTTGTGGAACGGGTGGACTGCCCGATAATGCGGTACTGGGACGAGGTGCATGCTCCAGTGCGTGCCCCCTCACGCCGATATTAGTTTTGCTAAGTTACTTGTTTTGTTACTAACACTAGTTTTGAAGTTAATATATTGTTACTAACAAATTATGGATGAATTAGTCCGAAATAAATTATTTTTAATTTTTTTAATTATACAACTTTACATTTAGATCTACCTAACGTACGTACAATGCATAACGTGATCGACCTGCAGGATTTGAACCCAAAACCTCTAGCTTCGTAAGCAGAGTCACTACCAACTAACTGGTCGTCAAATATACCTACACGTATATTTTGTTCAAGGATTGACAATAACTCTGCTTACAATGATGCAGGTTTTCTGCCCGAATCCCAATAATAATATCCAGATCATCCGTCTTGGAATACCTACATCATTAGCTCGTTGAATCAAAAAGGATAGTTAAATGAAGTAATGAATACAGAATTATTTTGAATCTCACATCTGGAAGCTGGAAAACCAAATCGGGCTTAATAACCAAATTATACTGGTCAAATTGGATAAATATCCTAAAATCCCAATTAAACTAGTTTGAAACTCACTGTAACATTAATAAGCGGTGTACGTTAATACCTAAAGCGGGTTTGATTACGACCGGCATTAAACAGGACAAGGAAGTTTTAGACACAGCGGTGGTTATGAGAGGTTACACAGTTAGTAACACATACACGGCGAGTTTTGCAGCGATAGTAAAGCGCGTATAATAGTTAGTTTTTATTTTTTATTTTATTTTATTCATATTAAAAGAAAAAAGATACAGTACAAAATTAATAGACGCGTACAGAAACCTGTTTAAGGTTTATGCGTGACGCGAATGTATCGCAACGCTCACAACAGTAATATCATGATCCTAATATAGGTAATTACAATATATTATTATTATGTGGGTATTGTATTTAAACTCCAGCAACTACACCTCGCTGTCTGTTCTCGTTAGATAGAATCTTTTTAATGCGATCTTGCACGACTTTTTGTCTGCAAGGACACTTGTGTGTATATCTTCTGGCATATTATTTAAAAAGTTTGGTAGTTTGGTAGTCTAAGTTACGTAATTGTTTATGCCTACATCGGGTTTTTCACAATTTTATTTTATCATAGTTTTCTAGAACTATTGACATATCAAGCTTGTTAAAAATTGACATTACTTTGCAGTATTTAAATACACTGGACTCGTCCTTAAGTTTATTTTTCATGTAGGTACAATAGTTTTGAGTATGCTCAATTGTAGCTTGTTGATGCAGCCTATGTTGGTTTTATATGTACGCCCATAACTACTTAAGCCATAGCTTATTATTGAATCGGCTAGCGATAAATATAGCAGTCTTAATATATTATACGGTATTTTATATTTTAGTATGTTCATTTTAGCACGTAATGATCTCAACTTGTTACATATATTATCAAGATGAGGCTTCCAGTTGAAACTTTTGTCGATGACGAGGCCCAGGTATGTGTGGTGGTCCACCAGCTCAAGCGGTGCGCAAGCGCACGCCGCGGGCCGGCCATGCAAGCAAGTGTGCGAGTGGGCTAGGATTATAGGGTTGTCAGTTTTGATGTATGGGGAGTGTACATGCAGAATTTTGGTTTTTTTGCGTTGATAACCAGACCCACATAGTCCACATAGTCCAGTGCCCAGTCACAGTAAATATTTAATATTAGCAGATTTTTTCTGCGCAACGGATATTATCATCATTTAAGTAATCACCTACAGACAAAAGCCATCAAAATATCAGACATCAAAAAAATATAAATAACTTACTCCGATCCTAAAATATCGGAAAACAAGTTTTAATATTTATTTTGGTTAGTTTACATTTTGCTTTATAATATTATTTAAAATATAAATCAGAGAAATAAAACAATTAATAATATTACTTGTGGATGGAAAGTTTGTAGGATTCTTGAATAAATTTTAAAATTAAATGAATAAAAAACACACATTTATACTTAATTCAAGATTTAAAAATTATATAAAAATTTCAACTAATATGATCTTATTACAAAAAAGTTCAAGTGTATTAATTTAGATAATAATTATAAATAATTAAAAGTGTGTATAAAATTCTACAGACCAAGTTCTAATTGAAATTGAAAGTAGTAGATGTCTGGAAAGCTAAGTCAGCACTAATATTATTGACGTTCAATCAAAGCTAACATATAATATTTGGAACCAGACTCGGAGATAAATCTCCATAATTTCTAGCTTCCCGACTTTATGATACTTGGAGTAGATTCTGTTCAGTGCTCTGAAAGATAAATTCTTTTCACATATTCTTTTTCCGACTTTTTTCTAACTTGAGTAGGTAAATAAAATAGTTTCTTTAGGACTTTGATGTCAATTAACTTTAAGCAAAGCCTAAATGTCTACCGAATTAATTAGGTAGTACCTACATAATAAGAAACTTAGTTCAAGGTGGAACTAATACTATCCAGGTAGTACCTGCAACCTACATTTAACCTAAATGTAACCTTGATTTATAAGCTTCTTTGCTGTGCCCATACGGGGTCTATTTTATTACTTTTAATATTATGTGTGCAATAAATATTTTGAGTTTGAGTTTGAGTTGAATAAATCCTTGTAGAAAGAGTTTAGATCAGGGGTCCCCAACAAGTGGGTTTAAAACCAGGGTATAGTAGCAAATAAGCACACGGCCTGTCTGATGGTAAGTAGACAGGGCTACCCATGGACGCTTTTGACTCTACATAATTTACTTTAAAAAAAATGTTTGAACCGACTTCAATCAGTACTCCGCCAAGCCACATACGTAAACGTTTCCACGTTTCCTTTCCACTTTACCACTTGAACTGCAACCCTCGATGTATCCAGGATTCCATCATTAGATGTTGTCTTGATGACCATTGGACCACCGCGGAAGACTACCCTTTAAAAAAAAATTGGTCAAGGCGTCTTCGAGTAATCAGGAAAAAGATATAAAAAATAGAAAATTCCGACGAAAAAAAACCTCTTCCTTTTCTGAAGTCGGTTAAAATGTACCGCTGGTTTTCAGTCCACCCCCGAGGATAATAAAAGAATTCTAAAAAGTGATTTGCGGATTTTACCGACGATAACTCCAGTATGAAAATGAAAACACAATAACTAAGTATGATTGTCCCCTAATATTTATTGTTATTTATAATCTTCTTCTTTTTCTACCGGCACTTTCCTACTCGCTTTCCTGCACTTTGCACGATCTAGGGCGTCTTCCTGTTACTTATAATATTATTAAAATTTAAAAATACAAAGTATTAAGAAAATTATTTGATGTAGGTACATTTGCTAGGCACAGCACAATGTCGCTTCGCTAGGAACACGACAAGTGTTAGGTGCAGATACTCGCTCAATTGGGCTGCTATAAATATGAGATATGAGCGAGACGACATTCCGCTGAGCTACCTCTTTAAAATCTGGCGTCTATAAAATATTATATTTTTTAGGGTACTTAACTAAACCCGAAAGTGACCCAACGTACAATCAGGCGCAGTGTTGGTAGACCCTCCACAACGTGGACTGATGACCTGCTAAATGTCGCGGGAGTCCACTGGATACGGGTGGTACTGGTCCGGGCATATTCTCACTCTTTGGTTGAGGCCTGTGTTCAGTAGTGGACGTCTTTCGGCTTATATGATGACGATGATTATTTACTCTAAAAAAATTGGGATACGCGTGGCGTAGACACATTTCGATGACATAAATGGGCGAAAGAAACAAGGTTGGGAACCCCAGGCTCCGCAAAGTCAAATGTCATATCTCAAGTCGATGTTCAATTGGAGCAGACTTCTGAATAATTGATGCAGAAGTTGAAAGCTTTCAATTGGATTGGTAGTTCACAAACTTAATGTATTTATGGATCAACGTCTGATACTTTTATAGATTTCTGTTGATATAATTTAGTTGAGTCTATTGTGGGAATGTTATTCTTTTCGTGGAATTTATTACATTTCATAAAAGATAAATGGATTACTCTCACGCCCCTACATCTTAATGGAAACTTAATTGCTTACCAAAACAATACTGACTGCGCATCAAATTAATACAACTTAGGAAAGTTGAAAAACACCCGAAGTTTTCATTTCAAAGTTCAATATCTCAAAAACGGCTAAACCGATTTTGTTGAAACGTAGCTAAGAACCATCTCAATCACGTCAGCTTTCGGATAAAAAACCGCATTCAAATCGGTCAATTCGTTTAGGAGCTACGATGCCGCAGACAGACACACACATACACAGACAGACAGACAGACACGTCAAACTTAAAACCACCCCTCTTTTTCCGTCGGGGGTTAACAATACTGACTTGCACATCAAAATTTAATAATTGGGTATTTGACAACAGTGAAAATAAATTGTTTTTTTCATTAGCAACAGATAAACATTACGAAAATAGTCGGAAAGTGGTCAAGCTTCCATTTATGTTTGCTAATTTATAGTAGTTTATGTGACTGTACATAATGAAGGGCACTAAACAAGAGTGTGGGTTTATGAAACGAGCCGAAGGCGAGTTCATAATAACATCACACGAGGGTTTTAAACCCTATCTATCCACATATCATAAGCCTCCATGATGCATTCAGGAGCCGCATATTATGACCGGCATCGTGGCGTTGTTTTCTTGCAGTTGTCATAGTTTTTTTTTTAATTCAGAGACAAACTAGAGTCGGATCCAATTATCATATCGTTCGATATCTTACTTACGTGCGACATTTGTCAAATTTGTATGCAAATTGACAATTCATTCGAACAATTTTTTTGTTTTTCAGAGTTGTTCGAAATTTGAATGAAATAATATTATCGAAATCGATGTTATTATTTAGCAATAATAACATTTTCACAGGTAAAAAATTTGTTCTAACAAAACAGTCTATTTTTATGGTGGTCATAATGTGCGGTTCTTGAACGCATCATGGAGAGTTTATGATATTTGGATAAATAAAGATTTTTAAATTCATAA
This sequence comes from Epinotia brunnichana, assembly GCA_963854355.1. Lineage (NCBI taxonomy): Eukaryota > Metazoa > Arthropoda > Insecta > Lepidoptera > Tortricidae > Epinotia > Epinotia brunnichana. The sequence continues at coordinate 1,000,663 of OY977954.1, read as the reverse complement.
AAACGTTCAATAAGGACCGATGATGACGGCACAACCAAGTAATCTCTACAAATTCAATACCTCCTAACGGAGCGTTTTTGACGTTTTATAAAAAGAAGCTGATATGATTTTTGTCAAATATTGTAGGTATTGCACATCCAAACCGAATTTTGATAAGTTATTTTATTAGTAAGCTGTGCAAATCATCGTTTTTTATGTGCCTTTAAATATTGGCTAAAATTAAAATATTATTTTCTTCTGCGAGAGAAATTAGGACATTTCAACAATAAGTATTATGACTTTTACTAATTTATGAAAATGTTTTAGGGTAAGTAAAGTTTGTTCCAGTTTAGATCCTTATTAATTATTATACTTAACTAATTTAAGAAAAATAAAATGTATAGGTACCTACAGAAAAAATTGTAATTATAATAGCTTACATAACAACATACATGTTAGTTAGATAGGTATCCAATTTTTGTATGACATATAACAATTGTTACGAATAAATATTTGTATTTGATGACGAAACGTACTTTAAACCAACCATTACCGACATCTTTTGTTTAATTGTTATCTTCAAGTAGCGTTATAAAACAATTACGCAAAACCGGCCAAGTGCAAGTTGGACTCGCGCACGAAGGGTTCCGTACTATTATCTATAAAAACGGCAAAAAATATCACGTTTGTTGTATGGGAGCCCCCCTAAAAAAATATTTTATTTGATTTTTAGTATTTGTTGTTATAGCGGCAACAGAAACACTTATTTTATAATTATAATTGTAAGGTAATAAATAAGATATGTAGGTACACAAAACAAAATAATATTGTACAGAAAGTGAGTGCAATCCTCGCCAATAAACAATATGTTTGGCGAACTTATAAGTAATAAAAATTTTACTTATTATTTTTGGGAAAATAAAATAAAAATAAAAATAAAAAATAATCTGTGAAAATTCCAACTCTCTAGCTATCACGGTTCTTGAGATACAGCCTGGTGACAGACATACGGACGGGCGGGCGGACGGACGGACGGACAGCGAAGTCTTAGTAATAGGGTCCCGTTTTACTCTTTGAGTACGGAACCCTAACAAACAATATAACAAAAAGTTGCTGTTTCAGTACATGTGCCAAACTTCGGTCAGTTTCATGACGGCTCTCTGTTATCTTTTCCTTTCATATTTAGGTACAAAAGAAGTTGTAAAATCCCACTTTAAGTGCATTTTCGTCATTTTAACGGGAACAAACTATACAGTACTCTTAAAAAAGTAACCCTAACCATCACGTAACGTTCCGAACGCGCGTGGGTACAATTTAACTGTCAATTTTCCATATAAAATGTGACATTTAGACCTACCCGACGTTCGTACAAAGCGTTACGTGATCGACCTGAGGATCAAGTATGTAAACCCTTTTTTTATCAGTTGTTGTAAGAACATTGGTAGGAGAACAATTTCAGAAGGCAAGTGAACAAGAAGTGATATTCAGTAAGCATTCATCCCCAGAGCTAGGTCATTAGTAGATAGCCTAGCGTTAAGATAATTGGCTGTTTGCCCACAGCCGAAAATTGGACAGACACATCACTTGACAAAATGAATTATTGCAACAAATGTAGCACGATAAAAATATCCATTATATTTTGATTGTCTACGTTGGTCAATAATAAGTTGTGGGTTTGAAACAATAAGTGAGATTCAACATTGATAAATTAAACGCCCTAGTCCTCGACGTTGCACTAGTGTATGACATGATCCACTGATGGCACCAAATTAGAGCAAGTGCAAAATACTACATTTCTGGGATTCGAGCTGGACAGAGGGCTTAAGTGGGAATCGCACATCACTAAACTAAGTAAAAAGCTGGGGAGTGTCTGCTTTGCCCTACGACGCTTGGCGAGGATAATGCCCAGAGATATAGTACGCTCATGCTATTTCGCCACTGTGCACTCGCTTCTACAATATGGTACAGAGTTGTGGGGCCGCGCCGCCGACTGGGAGCGCGTATTTCGCATGCAAAAGAGAGCCGTACGAGCGATTGCACAGGTAGGCCAAAGAGTCTCTGCAAGACCTTACTTCCAGTCCCTCGGGATACTCACGCTACCTTCCATCGTTATATTTCAGGTGGCTACATACGTGCGGTGTCATTTAGACGAATACTCGATACACGGTCGTAACCTGCGTAACGCTAATAAACTTGTTGGTGTTAAACATAGACTGGCGAAGTCTGGCAAACTAACACATGTCATGGGACCAATGGTGTACAACCAATTACCGGCACATATCACAGATGCACCATCACTGGCCAGCTTCAAATCACGACTCAAATTATGGCTTATCGAGCACACTTTCTATAGATTTAGCGACTTTAGTACGCAATAGGTCGCACTTTATTTGTGTAATGTGTACAATTATGTACATACAATTCGTTGTACCTATGCTTTAATTTTATTTTTTGACTTTTATGATTATTTATTATTTTTACAATTATGATTAAAATTTTGACATGTAATATGAAATATTATGAATAAATATGATTATGATTATGATTATGATTATGATTATGATCACTTTATGTCAAAGCAATATAGGTTCAATTCGAACTAAGAGGATTTTTCTTCATTCGAATTTATTCCATGTCACATTGACATACTTATACTCATAAAGTTCCCATGTCATACACTAAGTCCAACCTTATAACCTTGTCACGATAGTACGTGGTTGTCACATTGGCTGGTTTACCAGTTAAAATGATAGCCACGTCTTAATGAGGTTATATCACTTTTTAATCTTGCAAAATGTCCCAGACTCATGACCCATCATTACTCGACCAAGGTATGGTTAGGTCAGGTTAGGCAACGGCAAATTTTGCGAACCATAATGACAAACATAAGTCGGAATGCAAAATAACTATGAACCCCAATTAAAATATTAATGGGCTGGACATGTCTGCTGGATGCACCTGGAGCTATGTGCTAAATTAGCCACCGAATGGAATCCACAAGATGGCTACCGAGGCAGAGGCAGACCGAAAACGAGATGGTTCTCGACATCTCCTTTTCGGTCCGCCTCGATACATTTTATACGGATTGGCACATTTTATACGCATGGGCAAGGACTTGCACAGGACCGAGACGAATGAAAGAAAAGAGGGGAGGCCATTGCCCAGCAGAAGGACACAATTTGGGCCATAAATACAAAATATTCATAATATTTAAATGTTCACAAATGAATAAGTTTAACGTACTTTACAACGAATGTCAGATATTATATCGACGGTGGAAAGGGAAAACCACTGAAGCGACATTTTGGTCAAAATAGAGTTATATATATCGTTGAAATCAGCGTTTTTTTTTGCGTCGATTGAGCCGGGTTTCATGGCAATCTGATGACTTCCATGTCGCTTAAGGTAATACAAAAATAAGCGCAAAATTTATAAAATGTTACTTAATGCTTTTTGAGTAAAATCTAACCTGTGTCACTTAACTGTACACTCAATCATAACCATGGTCGCATACAGTATTTTTAAAAATCGTTCATTTTCGATGTCATGTTACTTAAAGTGTTTCTTCCAGGTACATATTTCATAAGATAAGGTACTTAAGTGTTTCTTCGGACATGTTGAAAATAACTGTTGTCGCATGATGGTGTCGCTTCAATGGTTCTTCCGGGATTTTTTGGGGGCTTTCAGAATAACATTATTTTTATTAAATAGCTATTATAATTTGAAATAACACGTGCATATAACTCAACGCTCTAAGTTAACACGAAATAAAGTTACGATTTTTTTTATCAAAAAAAAAATTAAAATGCTCTCCTGTAAAATTCAAAAAATGCCGCTTCAGTGGTTTTGCTTTTCCACCTTCGATATCGTTACTTTAATGTAATGTGACTAATTATTTTGGGGTTATACGATTTCTTTGTCAAATACGGGGTGCTGGGGTGGTAGCACTCACAGCGTCTAGAAGTCCGATAGAATGATCAGTTCAGTGTGCTTCATCTGTCTCAATCTGTGACCAATAAAATAATCAGCCGATTCCAATTCTCAGTAGGCTCTCAGTATTATGACAATTAATACAAAGCCAGCTTTGGACCTGACTAATATTAATCCACATCGAATAAATTACCTACGCAACAACGCATCTCATTCATCGACGCCGTTTCAAAATAGACTTTAATCGGTGCGGATAGAGTTGGATGTACATAGGGTATTCCAATTAGATAAGAGGTTGCAAGTGTAAATGTAGTAGGTACTAATGTTGAATGCGATTGTATTTGGTTTGTGGGTCAGGCTAATGGCCTGATAAAACCGATTTATTAATTCCTGAAATAATAGCTGTATTTCGAAATTTCATTGCACACGGTATGCTGCGCAAACGTAACAGTATACCGAAAAAAGGGAAAATCTGTGCGATATCAGTAAGCTAACGTCAGAGTCCAGAAAACCGCATACCGATCCCGCACCGCCAAGTCAGGAAGTCGCCTGAATATTACTTGTTTTCGTAAATACAGTTTATGTTAATTCATTCTTGTTTTTAGGGTTCCGGAGCCAAAATGGCAAAAACGGAACTCTTATACTTTCGTCATGTCCGTCTGTCGGGTTACTTTCAAATTTACCTTATCGCCAAACGACAATATAGCTCAAACGTCTGGATTGTGTAATGTCTTTGTAACTATACAGACATGAACGCTAAACGCCTCTTTAGCAAAACGTCTGGATCTTAGATTTAAAATACTCTAGCAGCAAAACCCCTCTATCTTAGAATGTATTTATTACTTAATAGACATAAACGCTAAATGTCCCGGTAGCGAAACGTTTGTATCTTAGAATGTCTTAATTACTTAACAGATATGAACGCTAAACAGTCCATAAGCAAAACGTCTGGATTGTGTAATGTCTTAATTACTACATAGATATGTATTAATATTTAATTATATGGACTAAGTATTATAAATATAAATATATAATAATAAAATAATTTGACTAATAGTTTATTGCGTTAAATAATACAATATTAGCTCATACAATATCATAAAACAAGAAGAGGAATCTAGTGTTCTATGGTGGGTATTCCGCAGCCGTCTTCGCATCCAAATCTTCCTATTCTTCTTCTCGTTCCTCTAATTCTCATAGAGACTGCTCTGATGATAGATATTTGTATTTTGACTTTGATCCAGCTTATTATTTGTGAGTATGGTTTGGACCATTTTTCACATAGCTTTAGAGATGTTTTCTTTATAAAGGATTCATATTCCATTCCGACGATGCCATCACAGGAGACCACAAGGGGAGTAAATGAGGCTCTAAGATCTTCTGCAGCCAGGTCATATTTGCGATGTTTTTCGCGAGCGTGGTTTTGTGCGATTGTGGGCCATGTGAGTAAAGCCATACGAAGCGGCGTCGGCATTTACGATGCGAATGTCAAAAAACGCCTTCCTCGCTGGCTCCCATACACTTTCGATTAGTAAGTCGCTTATTAACCCTGGTTGATCTAGGGTTGCGGCTCGCATTATTGGCTCAGTAGTAGCCGAACCCCATGCTAGTTCCGCCCAGTTTTTGATGTCGTCTCTGTGTTGGTCGTGGCCTCTTTTTATGAGCCCTCCTTTCTTGCAATTAAGTGCATGGTTGAGGCTGAAACAATTTTCTCCGCAACCATCGCAAGTTGGTGGCAGGCCAGAGGGTTCATGACCGTATCTGATCGCAAGGCCATCACGAAACTGCGTTGCTGTTAGGTCGGTATCATCAGCTTTGGTCGGTATTACTGTTAGCCATTGTGATGTTTTTTTTTTAATCACCCTTTGAATGCTTTTTTGTTTCTTTGTTGTCAGCTTACAAAGGATTGATTCTTGTTCATGTTGTTCATTTTTCTCTCGCTTTTTTCTTTCTTCGTTCAGAACTTTATATACATGCTCTTGGTGGTCGACTAAGTTAATTTCTTCGCCGGTTCGAATTGCGTTTATTAATATTTTGTTTGCATTTGATGAAATTTCATGTGAGGTTTTGGCTTGTTTTGTGGGATCATTAATTCCAAGGCCTCCCAGCCTTGCTGGAAGTGCAAAGAGTTCGTGTTCTATTGATGTTACTTCTCTGCCTAGTATGGAGGGCGTTAACTGAGTCTTGATTGCGTTCTTTAGGTCATTGTAGTCTTCGTCTGTTCCACCGGTTACTCTTTGTAGGTATTGCCATTCATATTGCAGTGATTTAGTAAATGCAGTATGGACAGCTTGAGGATATTTTTCACTGGCTTTTGTGATTTTAGGGATGCAGTCAGTCCAGTTTTTCACTTTTTGTAGTATATAGTCGGTTTTATCGTTTGTAGGCCCAATAAAACTTCCTAAAAACCGTTGTGATTTTACAATTTTGATTCCTAATGTATCGAATTTTTGTTTGGCAATTTCTGTGAGGCCTTCTTTTACTATTAGATAACTCTTTGTTGGCTTAGGGTAATAGCCGTATCTGGGTCCTTCTGTCATTAGTAGGTTGAACCATTCTAGTAAATCATCAAATTAACCTAAGCATGCAGAGTCGTCTGCGTACCAGTTCTGAATGTATTTATTCTTGTTTTTGCATGATTTTATAAGTGGTAATATTCCAATCGCATACATTTGCATTGCTAATGGGTCGCCTTGGGTTGTTCCTTCTTTACTTAATATGTAATTACTAGTATTTCTAAATGATATGACTGCGTGTCCTCTGTAGGTATTAAAGAGGAATCTCGAGCATCGAGGCCACATAAGTCTGGCATTCCATAATGCTAATGAACGATTGAGAGCATTGAAGGCATTGGTAGCGTCGACGAGGAGTATACCTTAGAGGAACAGTCCGGCTGGTATCACAAAGATTCGTGTGGCCAGGTATAAAAAAAGATTGCCGTTTGTGGGCGAGAGAATGCACAGATTGCCAACGGAATAAAATCACACGCCACACTTCCTCTCCCAATGCATCATTTTGGACTAAGTATTACATTTCCAGACGTTTTGCTACTAACTCGTACTGTATTCAGGTCAATTCACTAGTTTTACTTTCAGCTAATTAGGTATTCCAATCATACGGACTATTTATGTTTCCACACGTTTGGCTACTTGCTCATTCTAATTGTGAGCCGTCCAGCTAAATTGACTCCCTGCTGACTTAGTATCCTACATTCATGTCGTCCAGATAAATTGACTCTCTGCTGACTTTGTATTTTACTTTTATGTCATCTAGCTGAAATGGTCCTTTGGCGATAAGGTAAATTTGATAGTAACCCCCGTCTGTCATTTGAAAAAAATTTGGAGCATAGGAGTATTTTGTTAGCCGATACATAGTTATGTACCTATAGAAATGAGTAAAACAATATTTTTTAAGGGGTGCTCTCCATACATGTAACAGAAAGTCAGAGAGACGAATATAGACCCATTATTTATAAAAAAGTGGCCAAGTGCGAGTCGGACTCGCACATGAAGGGTTCCGTTAAATAAATTACTTTAATTAAAAAAAAAACTACTTGCTAGATCTCGTTCAAACCAATTTTCGTTGAAAATTTGCATGGTAATGTACATTTTATATTTTTTTTAGTTTTATCATTCTCTTATTTTAGAAGTTACAGGGGGGGACACACATTTTACCACTTTGGAAGTGTCTCTCGCGCAAACTCTCAAGTTTAGAAAAAAATGATGTTAGAAACCTCAATATCATTTTTGAAGACCTATCCATAGATACCCCCCCACACGTATGGGTTTTATGAAAAAAAAATTTGAGTTTCAGTTCTTAGTATTTCTATTTTTGTGTGAAAATCTTAATGCGGTTCACAGAATACATCTACTTACGAAGTTTCAACAGTATAGCTCATATAGTTTCGGAAAAAAGTGGCTGTGACATACGGACGGACAGACAGACAGACAGACAGACATACAGACAGACATGACGAATCTATAAGGGTTCCGTTTTTTGCCATTTGGCTACGGAACCCTAATAAAAAGGCCATATATACAGGATGGAAAGATAAGTCGGCCCTGGAGGGAAACTACCTTAAATCCTTAAGCTGGCTCATTTTACTTAAAGGAGACATTCCTTTATGTTCAAAAAGAAACAAAACTGCATTCAAAGATTTTCAAAAAAGCCTTACACACGGCCGGGAATCGAACCCGGTCGAATCTCTCTAAAAAAAGGAGTTCGTTTTTTTGCGTAAATTAATAGTTCTAGGTGTAAGGAACTATTGTTGCTAATGAACTATGTATCTGCAATCACAGGAAAATGCTGAATTTCATAGTTTAATGTACGGAAATGGACCTCCCCAACCCCATACTAACCCGTTTAGTATGTCTGTATGTAAGTATGGCGAGATGTGATGAGAAATCGAAACTAGACGAAATTGGTAAATTCGTAGTTTTATTTATTTATTTTCATTATTTACACCAATCTTTTCAAAACTGTAATAAAATATCATTCCCGTACTGTTTGTACGAGGAGATCCATTTCCGTATTTAAACTGTTATTTTCAGCATTTTCCTGTGATTGTAGATACAGGGTTTTTTAGCAACAAGTGTTCCATACATCCAGGACTATTTATTTACGCAAAAAAACGAACTCAGATTTTTAGACAGATTCGACCGGGTTCGATTCCCGGCCGTGCATGAAGCTTTTTCGAAAATCTTTGAATGCAGTTTTGTTTCTTTTTAAAAATAAAGGAATGTCTCCTTTAAGTAAAATGAGCCAGCTTAAGGATTTAAGGTAGTTTCCCTCCAGGGCCCGACTTATCTTTCCACCCTGTATATCTATTCCCATAATCTACAAGAGAAATTGAAAAGCAAGAAAAATGTTTTTTATTTATTTATTCTAGTAACCATATGTACCAGTACTTGACATTGCCTTAGCATCATCATCATATCAGCTGTTAGACGTCGACTGCTGGACCAGCTCCAAACAGCTTTGAACCTCTCCCAAATAGTATCCCAACGACCGGTCCTGCGCCACCCGCAGCTTAATAATTGTTTGATATTATTTTTCATAGTTAAAGGCAAACAGGGGTTAGATTATTGAAATTAGTGATATATATCGGTTACATGTTAATTCTGGCTTCAGTTTAGTTCATCACTCTGACGAGACATCAGTCATACTGACGAGACATCAGTCAGACTGACGAGACATCAGTCAGACTGACGATACATCAGCCAGACTGACGAGACATCAGTCAGACTGACGAGACATCAGTCAGACTGACGTCACATCAGTCAGACTGACGAGAGAATCATCGTGTAACCCTTGGACCAACGGACTGATGGTCAGTCTCCTGTCAGTTTTCTGTCATTCACAAGGGTTACACGATAATTATCTCGTCAGTCTAATCAGATTCAGAATGATTGAACTGAAGACAGAATTACCGTGTAACCGATGTCTTAGACCAATGTCTAAGACATCGGTTACACGGTAATGAATGGGAATGTCCCAATGGACAGTGGGAAATAAAATGAAAATATAGATAAACATGACTAATTTATTTATTTCATTATATACCTACAACAACAGAATTATTCGCGAACAAAGTCTATGAACGCAACCCTCCTAAATACAATTTCGCTCATGCCTTCAGAACCCTCTAAAAGCATTCTCCCTTACCAACGAGGCCATCTATGAGTTGGAGGCAGCGCACGCGGTGCACCTTATCGGTGTGTGTGCGCGGGAGTGCCGGCACGAGCGCGACGCCCCCGCGCAGTTGCTTGTAGTCACTTAGCGTCGCTGCAATTGACGACAGCATCAATATTCAGCGGGGTAGCACAACTGACGCCGCGACGAGACGTGAGGCGAGAAAACTAAGAACTAACTACACTATTATACAGTACAGAGCGAGTGAGACAGTAGTCACTGAGTAGACGACGCTACGTGCGGCAACTATAAGTTGCTGGACTATATAGACACCTTAGAGTCTGTGTACATAATGCTGTAGTGAACAGGACAGCAGGCAGCAGAGATGTATGTACCACTGCTACTCTCGTCTCTGCCACTGCTACTCTCGCCAAAAAAGGAGGCAGTCAAAAAACAGGGGCGCGACTGGTAGGGAGTGTGGTTATTGAGCCAAAATTATGTATGATCGTTAATGAATGGAACTTAAACCGAGGGGAAGTTCCTTGAATTTTACAGTTTTTAATCATAAATTGGGTTGCATCAACCATGCCGCGGCATCTATTCTGTCATCCCACAACAGACAAACAGGCAGGCAACCTATCTGATTTCAACAAACGTTCGTTACGATTACCGACGGGTTGAAACAATCGGCCCTTAGTGATACTTACATTTGACAGCCTGCTGTATACTCTCTCTGCTGACTTCGCATCCTGGCTGGAGGATCACAGCGGCGGCGGGCCCACTCTCGAGTCCACACACAACGGATTGCTGAACCCCTGGTATCGATCCTATAACCTGCTCGATTTCTTCCGGATATATCTGGGGATAAAATCATCATCAGCATCATAGGGTCAACTCAATTCTGACGACCTTAGAGGAGTTCGATGAGCCACTGATGATGGCACTGTATCCCTAAAACGTCTCTGGTATCCTCCACTCGACAGATAGTTGGCGGCCATATCTAGTTTGAACAAGAACTTAAACTTTTTTCGGGTACCGTAGGTCAAAATGAAAAAAGGAACCCGCTGCGCCGACCCGAGGGTTGAACGAAGGGAGCAGTCGCTGAAGGCGCTAGATGTCAAAGGGTGCCCACATGTTGGCTTGAGAAGTAAAAGCGTCAAAGGGCGCCTAAAGACCATCTTGCGCCACTCTGATTGAGGGCTAAGGCCGGTGCTGGGCACCCGTATAGGATCACTTCGGAGTCCGTCTGTCTGTCAAGATTATTTTCTAGAGAATGCGAGGCGGGATCATGTTGTAATTAATATCAAATACTCAGGTATGCAGTGTTTTTATAAGAGCTGTTTGAATACTGAATTTGTAACCACAGTGCATACGAGTACAAAACTGTTCGATTCTAATGTTTCCAGCGTAAAGGGACATCCAACTAATATAAACACTTTAAGACATGTACTCACGTTACACTAGACATGCTAGTATGGTACGGAACCCTCGTACGCCAGTTTGACTCGCACTTGTCCGGTTATTTAGAAAAAATGATACTAACGTGATGGTTAAGATACTTGAAGCTCAGCTTAGATCTGTTGGCGAAGTAGATCTTCCCATCCTCGTTCTTGTAGAAGTTATCTCCAGTCTTCAACCAGCCGTTCGGGGTCACACTCTCTGTATAAGCTGCCTGATTATTGAGATATCCCTGTAGTTAAAACTTGTTAAAGATTCTATTCATTCAATTTCAAATATTTATTCTGCAAATCACAAGGTCTTTTTACAAGTCAATGTAAACAAATCCATTTATTTACCTACAGCTAGTTTTTCATTGTACTAGTGTCCAGAATCACTATTCATTATCATATAATTCAATATATAAATATCAATAACAAGAAATACATAAGAATTACAAATATAATTAACAATCATTATTACCTTAAAAATACATTTCCCCTTTAGATAAATTTCCCCCTTCTGCTCGACATCTTCACCATTTTCATTGACTATCTGAAACATTAACGTTGGCACATAAATCATTAAGCTGGATTCCACTGGCTAAGATAAGCGATTATTCAGTTGTATCCAATTGGTGTAGAAACAAATGAATAATATAAAACCTCCATTCAGTGGTAGGGTTCGACCAAGACTTCCAGCAACCAACAGCAGTGGCGGTGGCAGCGGCCATACAATAGAGCGAGACCGCGCTTCCATCTCCCTCTACCTTACCGATGTCATGTCTCCAAGACATGGTCGAACCACCGCCGCCACGACTACAAGCCGTAGGTAGCCAATTTGTTGTATTTACCCTATAATCAAGGATGTTGATGACATTCCCCACCGACATCAGTGGAGTGCCGCAGGGGCCCAAAGCCGCGTACCCCTGTGTCTCCGTCAACCCATACATGTTTAGTAGACGAGTCGGTTCAGGCAACTTATCCTGCAAAACGAAACCATTCATAAATTTAAATATTTTCAACTGGTAAATGAAAGTTAAAAAGGCATAAAGAGTGCGATTGGTTCTTAGTGTCATCAAATACAGAATCTTTTTATACAATTACATTAAAAGTGTTTGTCATTAATTCTGTACAAACTGGATTCACCCCAATAGTTTTAATTTTTTTTAATGATTTAATAGATTTATTTTAGAAACCTTGTGAATAATTAAACATGAAAAAACGCTTTTAATTTTAACTCAGGATATTTAACAGAAATGATGAAGTGATTTTCTGAAGAATTTAGTTTGTAAATAATTGAAAACAGGAAGAAAGGCTTGTGTCTAAAAATGAGGACACTGAAGAATAACAAATGTGGTGAATTGTTTGTAAAAACTACCGCCTGTAAAGAGAGATGCACTCATATATAATGTCTAGCATAAATCAAAACAGGTAACTAAATCATGACTTGAAAACTTGGTAACCCTAGCGAGTCACGCGCACAACGTCGAGTACGTACTAACTAGGCGAAGAATGAGGGCAAAATTCGGATTATTTGTCCTGTCAAACGTAGGATTTGTTTGACAGTCGGCCTTCTATGCATAGATGCTACTATTCTGTGCTTGTACCCGTAACGGAGCGAGAGTCTCTGGAGAGAACGGCGAGCCTCCCACGTTTAATATGTCGAACGATGAGAGTTGCTCCTTGGTCGCCAGGTGTCCCACCGCGGCCGCGAGTGCTGGGCCCAGGAACGCCCACGTTGGCTGAGAAATAAACTTCCATGCTATACACATAACGTTCAAAATATCGTAGCAGTCGAAATCTTACTCTTAGATTTTTTCTAGCTTTAGCCAAATGCCAGGCGCGTAGTGTAAGTACGATATTCTGAGTTTAATACATGAGACTAAAGAATGAGGTACTGGCAATTCGGTATCGAAGTAAAGATAGCGAGTTGCCAATGCAACGATAGCTTGTGAACAGGCAACGAGTGGTCGTTGCTATTTCGGGTTCACAAATTGGCGTCTTTTTGCAGTATTTAATGAAAAATATGAATATACCCACCCTTCAACGGAATTTATAAAATTTTAGATAAGGATGAGTGATCTTTGAGGTCACTTATTTGCAGCAACGCCACTGATTAATATTCATCAAGAACCTTTATGTCCTTCATAGAATAACAAAGTGTGCGAGCTCGCTCATTTGCATTTTTAAGAAAGTCTCAGAGACTAACTTGAGAGTTAAATGCTAAATAAGTTTAATGTAAACTCATTCATGTTTTAATCAAAGGAAAATATAATTAAAGTTCTGCAATCAAGCTAGGACGATAAAAACAAACCTTTTTCATAAAGCACTCATTTACGAGGACATTTTATAATGCAAGATTTTAAATTAAATAGGCACATTTAAATTAGAAACCACAGTCTGGCCAGCACTCGATTGATGGCATTTCTAGATCAAAACGTTTTTACAACGTATTAATATAGCTTTTCATACTATCCATACTAATACTAATAAATAAAGTGTGTAGGTATGTGTGTCTGTGTGTTACCTCTTTACGCTTAAACGACTAAACCAATTTAGATGAAATTTGGTATAGAGATAGTTTGAGCCTAGTCCCGGGGAAGGGCATAGGATAGGTTTAATCTCGGAAAAAAATGATAAAGCACTCACTTGTGCGAACAAGGCATAACGAGGGACGAGTGAATGGTTTCAGCTACTTTGCTAATTGCCTCCTTAACTGGTCTGACATGTTTGGTGTTAATTAATTACCTGGTCGCACTATCAATTTGGTCTGCTTTCCCTTCGGTACTATATCCCTTCGGTATCATAAGGACACTTCCACATTTGGCCGGTCGGGATTGGTAAATAGCGTTTGTACTATACTGAGAACTTTCTTTGTCATCCAGATTTTCTTTTGAATTGTCAGTACGCCGTACAGTGAGAAATTCTACGAAAGTGCAGCTACATTTCGAGGCGAGCGAGGCGAGAGTGAACCGGAGAAATTAAAATGTCATAATCATCATCATCATATCAGCCGAATGACGTCTTCTGCTGCCTGGAGGCCTCCCAAAGAGTGCCTCAATGACTGGTCCTGCGCTACCCGCATCCACCGGACTCCCGCGACCTTTACCAGGTGATCGGTCCACCTAAATGTACGCACCCGATATTTCCCAACCACATCAACGAAGTACTCAGCGGTGAACTTCAGCGGTGTCATCAGTATCGGCACTCGATACACGGGGCAGGTGGTCATGAGGATAGTGTGCGTCATCCATTGACCGGTCGACATGAGAAGCGTCAGACGCGTTGGAAGCGGGAACTGACTGTGATGCAGCCTGGGGAAATAAAAAAGTTTAGAACCCGTGAAGGTCTGTTATCGTTTAAGAATTGGACAAAACAATGTGGGCTTTAGAGTGACGATCTCAGAAATCCTCTGGAATTGCCGACGATTCGAATATTCATGCACCTTGTATGTTGGTTTTAAGTAAGATTAAAGTTATGTCTAAAGTACTTAAAATTTTCGGAAAAAAACAACGCATACTCTTCATACGTCTTTTCCTCATATGTCTTTTCGAGCTCCTTCTCGAACGCCTCGCAAACCTATCACGCCTCTCTGCCCACCGCTCAGAAGGACTGTCCTCGGCAGTAGCTCGCCTATCCCAAGGATGTGTAAAGCAATTAACAGCTGCAGTCACATGTCTGATGTTTTCTTTGACTCGGTCGTGAAATTTAAAATAAGGTCTGGTAACTGCTTGGCTTTGCAATAATAATAAAGTTGGAGACATCCATTTTCTGTAAGAGTGACGAGCAGAATATTGTTAAAAAAGTTTTAAATTATTTAGTTACGTCGCAATAATAAGTTAAGTAAAAACTGTGTTTAATTTTGATAAGTTAATGTTAAGGCTTTTTTTATATAATGCATGCGGTGTTTACCTTTAAGTGATTGTTACACTCAGCAAGTAGTTATGATAATTGGATTACTGTAAACTTCAGTGTAAACAATTGTTGGTGAACCTAAATAAATAAATAAAAATAAAATAAATAAAAATACTCTTCTAACGTAGTGTAGGGGCAGTTTATCTGAGCAGCTACTTAAATGGATCTAGCTGCACTTTCGTCCTTGTGGTTTCTATTTGAATTTTAGGATTGTAGCCACCCAGGCTGGGACACAAACATGCTATTCACACATAGGCACTGATTTTAGGGTTGTCTAGGTTGATTAGACAGGACATGCAACAGTAAATGTCGATAAAAAGTAATTGTAATTTGCGAGCGAGGCGTGAAGCGTGCCGTTTTTATCGCGACGGCAGGAAGAGTCATTTATCTCCAGGGGACGCTGTAAAGCGCCGGAAAGTCTTTGAAATTCAACGTAAAATTGCCAACTCCAAAAACTAACCCGCAAATATGCTTTACAATTTTTGTTGTTTTGTAACCTTATAACCTTAAATATGACATTACGAAATAATAAAAGATATTAAATTAATTCTACATCTATTCCTCGTCGGAACACGTAGTGTTGTGTTACTGGGGCTGATTTTTGATTTCCGAGCTCTCACGTGAGCAATTTAATTCAAGTAAATACAATTGTAGTGTCAAAATCGTAGCCACTTACTTTCTATCGATATAATTGAATACGAGTGGTCAATAGGTACCACTCGTTTTTCAAATTTATATCGCTATTTCATCGTTTTTGACAGTTTTCGAGTGAAAGAATCGAGAGCTCGAAAGTCAAAAATTGTCTCCCTGGGGACCGATTTTTGACTTTCGAGCGCTCGACTCTTTCACTCGAAAACAGTCAAAAACGATGAAATGCTATTTTTGAATTACGAGCGATAGAAAATTCAAAAACGAGTGGTATTGACCGCTCGTATTCAATTCTATCGGTAGAAAGTAAGTGCCGATAAATTGGACACTTCACTTGTATTTAATTTTGGACTGACAATGAACTTAGAAATACATAAATAAAAATACCTTCTGATTCAATTGATTGATTAGCTGGTGTACGATTAATATATTTTATATTATTTTTCTGCCGAATTTTGTGGCTGAAATCAAAGAACGTAGTCTTTTGGCGGGTTTGTTTTTTAAGTTAAATAATTTAACTTGTCTGTCTCTCTCTCTCTTTGCACAGGTTAAAAAGACACAGAGATAATTATAGTGATATAATATGTAAAGGCCTGGGAATGATTCACAACAACTTGCTATACTTAGAATGAAAAGTATAAACTGCTGTCTCGTTCTAACTAAAGAAAGTTAATGTGACAATTTGTATCATTTGTAATTTGTATTGTTTTTATAACAGGCGGGAAACTAAACGTTTCGTTTACTACTTATTATTTACTACGCTCTTAGTTTGTTTTGTTATGTAACGCATAAAACACAAAAAAAACACTTAAATATTAATATTACAGCTAGAAATACACCTTCTAATGATGTTTTATTTTTATTCCATGTGTAGAATACAATTTTAAATAACCAGTACTTATCGAATTTCTGCGTACAACGAAGCGCAAAAGTATAAATAGCCAAACCACTAGCTTTCGAGTGATGAATTTCAAAAATACCTATTATTGGGTTCATGCGAAAATAATCGTGACAAATTTTCGTATGCGATTATTTTCTACCGCTCGCTTTTGATTTCGAGCGCTCGGAAGTCAAAAATCGGTCCCCTCGTGAGTAAGTTCAACAGAACGCATGAGGATGCACTATAAAGAACGGATGAACCTGAAAGCGTGCCTAAAGGCTTACAAATACAAATACAAATAATTTATTTCGGACTATAAAATCCATAGTGTTAGTGGTTACAAACTTTGAGCTATGGTTAGTGTTTTATAATTAAGCTTAACTTAAATTAAAGACGCCTGGGCACCGGTATGACAGGCGCGTGCAGTAGCACTAGCGCTGCAGCAGTGGCGAGTCCCAGCGGTGGGCTAGCATGCTCAGGATACTATTCGGGCTGCCACGACTGCGATTGAGGAGAGATGCACATCGTTTCCTCATGATAGTAAAAAAGCAATCCATGTGTGCCTCCGCGAACATTGTCGACGCACTGCAATACCGTGGCAGCCCGAACATCATCCCGAACGCGTCATTATATTGGACGCGCAACGTGCAGCCCCCCTATTCTGTAACTTGTTTTAACCTCACCTCAACGCTCACCCACAATTATACCTTGACACCGCCATGCGTAGTAATTAAGCGTAGGTAGCGGTCTAAGTAGTTTCGTAAAGGGTGACCGGCGGGGTGAGCCGCATTAACGCGTAGCGAATAACAGCCCTGTACGCCTGCTGTGTAAAGTTAGTCCACAGACCGCACTTGTAGAAGGCTGACGACCTTGAAGAACTTGACTTCTACATCACAGCGTGCAAATCTGCTGGCCAACATGTTAGAGATACAGCGGACGCTTACATTACTTATTCTGAAATTAAATTTATGTTAACATATCATACGAGGAGCATATTCTCACCATGCACTTGGTATTTGTATGACCAGACCTTGGTGGCTTAATAAGGCGGCTTTGGGCACCCCGGTGGATCCACTTGTGGGCAGGATGATCGCGGTTGCATCTGGTCTCACGTCTGGCAGCCTATACATGAAAATGTATGGCATAAACTGACAAATATCGTGGTACACATATCGGGATGTAACCATCAGGAATTTGGTGAAAGGAAATTGTAGAACTATATGTACCATCGGCCAAAGCCAGAGTCGACCAGATTCAAAAAAGAATCGCTTGCAATGCTATACGGCTGGAACTAAAATGCGCCTTTAAGGGGCTCCCAGCTCCCAATGACCTTTGATCTGTAACTGCCCGTTTATTCGTGTTTGTTATTGCTTATCGTATTAACAACAACGAGGTTTACCGAAATTATATCCCATGTTTACTAAAAAACTTACCGTTTTCGAGATATATGGCACCGAATTTTGGAAATTTTAGGCCAAAAAATCAGTTTTTGGGACGTAACTTTTGTGAAAATGACTTAAAAATAAAAAACGCTAATCAAAATTATAGGTAAGTTCACCATGTATGAGTAGGTACGAGTTTCGGTAGTATAAAAGTTTTAATGAGGATGAAGTGTCGCGTTTTGTATTTTTACAGACCTTTCTTTAAAAATTGATAATTAATTCTGTATTAACATTTTTCAAGTTATTCTAAATCAATAATGTTAAACAAGAATCAAACTTTCCCATATATCTGCACCAGGAAAGCTAGCTTCAATAAACCGAGGACGAGTGTCGAAATGAAAACTACTAAATTTCGTTGATTTTTGACGGAAGCCCCTTAAGTTGGTCGACTCTGGCTTTGGCCGATAGTACTTTAGTGTATCAAATTGCGCTACTTGAGTGCATTTTAAGTCAAATGTATAGGTACTTACTATTGATAATAACTAGTATCATGAATCTACATTAATTAATGTTAAGTTTTATAACACCCCCGATACAACAAACGTAGCTTCTCGAGAGACAAGAGTCAATACTCTCAATTAAGAAAACCGCTCTGAAATCGGTTCTTCTGTTTGGTAGCTATAGGTAGCTATAATGCCACAGACAGACACACAAATACACAGTGCCTATGTTAGCTTAACATGTCTATGCTATATAACATCACGTTTGCTCGTTTTGCTGATATTAAAGTAAATTGATGAAATGTACCCTGTGCACTTATTTCACCTAATCAATGAAGAAGTTCTGGTCCTATTAGGTACTTACTGGAAACTGTCAATGTCATCACTGTATCCTTTCACAAACATGTCCAAAGACGGGCCGTCAGCAGCCACCACGTCAGCTCTGACGTCAGAGCCGCTAACCGCGTTGGTGACGTCATCATAACGGTCAGGCTCGCAGAAGATGAGGCGGGGGGAGATAAGGGGGAGAAACTGTTGAATCTCATCTGAGAAATGATGAATTATGAAACGAATTGGAATTTCCTTTAGGGGATATATTTTATCTCTCATCTCTCTAATTTGTGCTACGATCTTAGACCCGTAATGATAATTTGGTAATGACAGTTTTGGCTTCAAACTGTAAGGTCGGTATGCAAAAATAAACGGGCACAGTGCTACGCTTTTTAAGGTGCTGGGGACACAATGTAAATAAACACTTTGGTTTTTCTTGTGAGAGAAGAGACTTATTACAACTTACAAATCCACAGCTTTCTGTGCAGTTCTATATACCTCAGTAAGGGATCACCTCACAATATTTTACAACAAATTAAAAGAACTTACACAAAAAACCACACCAATGAGATATATGAAAACGCTATAAAAACCTCTTAGATGAAAACCTCGAACTCATCCTTTTCCATCCAAGATCCTCGCTTTCAAGTGTGCGAAGCTAACGTGTCAGAAGGCTGAGCGCATATTGATATGTGAACGCGAAGCAAAGTGTTTAGTTGTAGATTTCTTGATCGAATCATGTTATTCGTATCTTTATTTTTTTATTTAGGTATAGAATTTTTTATTTTTTTTAGTGTTATTGTTTTTTCTTCGATATTATGTTCCTATTATCCTCTTGTATTTAGATTGTATCTTAATAAAGTATTTAGTATAAGGATCTACTTATATTTTGACTTTAAAGTCCATTTTCTAATACTCACATTCAGTGGCTCCTGGCTCCATCATGAATGGAACTACACCAGCGAACAACACAGCGTAGTATACCGCCGACATGTGTTCGTGGTTCTGTAGCATTATGATCACTTTCTCTCTCGCACATGTGGTGGATAAGGCACGAGCGATAGAGACGGCACGCTTTAGTATTTGCTGGTTGGTGAATTTGGCTCCAGTTTCTGCGTTAATCTGGAATGGGTTGAAGTTTTCTTGTCTTGTGATTTACAAATCTCAGCCCAAGATAAATTATATGGTAATTTATTATTGCCAATGTGTTGAGATTCGTAAAGCGTAGTAGGGAACGTAAGGGGGTGCAATATTGAACATCGAGAGGCTAACAACCCTATACTAATTATCCTCATTTATGTTTGTTTGTTTGTTTGTAAAAGGTCTTTATTTGTCATTAAAACAACTACAATATAAGTACACTATCACATAGACTTACACACGAAAAACTAAAATTAAAGCTACTTTATACAGGCTAGTTTTCGCCTTTGAAAGTTGGTTGCAATAATAAAAAAAGATTTTGATTATTACATAAAGAAGTATGAAAATAGTACATTACTTACCTAGAGCGGTTAAACAAAGACTGTCTCAGATCGCAGGTATTTGACGCCCGAGCCGAAGACAAGGGCGATAAATATGCGTTCTGAGGCTTTCTTTATTACCGCCCGTGGTGAGTACAAAATTTTACGTCTCTATCAGGCCAGGAAGTGTTTTCCGCACGCATAGCGTGCGGTAATTCCTACTTTATGGCCAGGTATGACGTAAAGTATATTTATGTTTGTAAATGACCTGTAAATGTAAAAAGAAGCCACAGAGAAAACACGATTTGCTCCTGTCTGCATGATGATGAATGTCATAAATTTAATAGTACTTCGTGAATCGTAATGTTTTATGCAATAACGCCAATAACTTATCTTAAATATCTCTAAACGATAACGTAGTGTAGGTACATAATACAACAGCGTACCGTATGGGTTCCGTCAGGGTGGGTTTTCAAGCAGTAGCATAAAAGCTCCGCCAGATTAACCCCCTCTCTGGACGTCGCCTGCGACCCGCCATCTTGAATGACGGAGTCGAGAACACCATCTAGGTACAGCTGGGACTGTGTAGGGCTGCCCTTCACTACCGCATAAGACATCTAGAAACAAATACTTCAACAAGTAAAAAAAGATTATTCAAGAAACCCCAACTGCTTTCTTAGCCTGTGTCACTGGCATGATTATGAGTTTCGACCAACTGGGGTCATAGCTAAAGTTAGTCACAGTTTTCAACCGACGAAAAAAACGGAGGAGGTTCTCAATTCGACGCGTATATATATTTTTTTTATGTATGACCTCGCATAACGTTTTACAGAGTAGTTCGATTTTGATAATTCTTTTTTTAATAGAAAGGGTATAACCCGAAGTTGGTCCCATATAAATTTGAAAAAAAAAACCAACCCTAAGGGTACGAACATAGGGGATGATTGATTTTTCGTCGGTTAAAACTTTGTTTTCAAAGTAAATTATTTAGACTAAAGTTGGCAAATATTATAACCTTATACATGTAAAATACTAGCTTCTGCCTGCAACTCCTTCCGCGTGGAATCGTTTATATCTGTGGCTCCATGCAAATTTTCACCCTCCATTTAAGGGGACGTAGGTTCGTGGTCTTCTCTCCCTCTCACTGAGCATAAGCGTGAGCGAGATGGAAGTGCGTGTTTGGAAGCGCGGATATCATGTTTTTTAATTGTATTTCTTTGTGCGTTTTAATAAATAAAAAAGTAATAGCTGATTTCTCTCAAACATGACATTGCCGATTTTAAGAACCAATTGTAATATGTTTAGCTGTTGTGCATAATTTGTTAGAATTTTTTTAAGTGTATTTTAGACCTATGTTCGTGATTTTTTTCTATCAAGCGAAAGTCAAAAACTCAAAATTCGAATAGCTGATTTCCCTCGAGAAAGGCCTCAAGATTGCTAATTAAATTTAGGGCAGCCGTGTTATAATCCAAACAAGAGCTACGATTTTTTAAAAATCCGTTTTCGGAGCTCACGTCGCCTTAATTCCCTTAGGGTATGATTTTCGAGATACAAACCATCCTAGATATATCTTTCCCCGAGACTCAAACTATCTTTGTACCAAATTTCACCTAGATCGGTTCAGCTTAAGTGTGAAGAGGTAACATACAGACTGACAAACACACTTTCACATTTATAATATTAGTATGGATATGGATATGTATGGATTATCTGTTTATGAACGCCGCCCTTAATGGCACCTGATGTGTACGCACCTACATAGATATGCCTACCTCAATGAGCGGCGCTGTTTGCCAGTAATAAATCAGCATCGGAACTACTCGGTTGTTTTACTTACGTCCATATGTAACAGTGTCGAACGAGGATTTTAAAAGTACCCCGCGTGTGAAAAATTAATCATTATGTCTTTTTTGGGAAATTTGACCAATTTTGATCATAAAACCTGCGAGTGGTCTATTTTTAAAGGACGACTAACACAGTTTTTGAAAGTGAATGCAGTGGTGGACGATAACAAAAGTGCAATTCTTTTAACCTACCTTACTGAGGAGTCATATCGTTTGTTGCGCAACCTTGCCTATCCTGCGAACGTGGACGAGCTGAAGTACAACCAGCTGATTAAATACTTGGACGATCATTTTAAGCCGAAGAAGTGCTCATATGCAGATAAGGCACGTTTTTATGGAGCGACAAGGAACTTAGGCGAAACCTTAGGAGACTGGGCGGCGCGTTTGAGAGGTCTAGCTAGCTACTGCGACTTCGGTACCGCCTTGGAAACGAATCTTGCGGATCGTTTCGTCCTAGGCCTAGGTCCGGGCTCCGAACGTGATAAATTATTCGAGCAAGATGCTTCGTCATTAAAATTAGGACAGGCCTTGGAAATAGCGGAGAAAGCGGAATCTGCTAGGGAAGCGAAGGCTGCGATGGCCGGTACCACCACCGTCAAGGAGGAACCCTTGTATCGCGCGAGCAGCGAGGGTCGGTACGGGGCCGGCGGCGGCGGCGGCGCGGCGCGCGGCGGCAGCGGCGCGCGCGCACCGCTGGCGGGCCGCGACCAGCGAGCGGCTCCCCGGTGCTCCGTGTGCGGCATGAAGAATCACGACGGTGACCGGTGTCGGTACAAGGCCTATCGTTGTCAAAAGTGTGGTGTTGTTGGGCACTTGAAGAAAGTGTGCAGAAATACGCGCCTTAATAATATGGAGTGTGTTGATAATAACCTAGCTGATCAAAACTGCTGCGAGGAGTGTCAGTTGTACAATTTGAGGTATGTAAGCAGCAAACCTATTGAATTGAATGTAACCTTAGGAAATATTCCTGTGTTGATGGAATTAGATTCCGGATCGGGTACCTGCGTCATGTCACAAAGAATGTATTTACAATCTTTCTCTGATTACACGTTAACAGATTGTAACATTAAGATGTGCCTTTATAATGGTCATAAAATCTCGCCCCTGGGCTATTTTTCCATAGATGTGAAATATAACGCCTTAAAAAAATGTATTAATATATTTGTATTAAAAGGCGAGGGTCCAGGCCTACTCGGGCGAGATTTCATGACAGCGTTTAATTTGGAGTTAACAACAAAAGTAAACAAAATAAGTGAAAGCAATGATGAAGATGTAAACATGTTACTGGAACAATACCCTGATTTGTGGCGTGATGAACTCGGGTCATTCAATAAATTCAAGGTCAAATTACAATTAAAGGAAAATGCTAATCCGAAGTTTTTTAAGCCCCGCTCGGTACCCTTTGCTCTAAAAGATAAGGTTGAAGAAGAGTTGAACCGTTTGGTAGGGTTAGGTATTTTAGTACCCGTTAATCACTCTCAGTATGCTACACCTATAGTTCCGGTTCTAAAGGAAAATGGTAAGGTCAGGATAGCTGGCGATTATTCAGTTACGTTAAATAAAGATCTAATAATTGACAAGTATCCCTTACCCCGAATTGAGGAAGTATTCGCTAGGCTTGGAGGGGGCGAACATTTCAGTAAGATTGATTTAAAGAACGCGTATAATCAATTTTTATTATGCGATTCGTCACAAGACCTTACAACTATAAATACCTCTAAGGGTCTCTTTAAATATACGCGATTAGTATATGGCCTAGCCCCAGCTCCAGCCCTCTTTCAGAAATCGATGGAATCCCTTCTCTCTGGAATCGATGGTGTAAGTTGCTGGCTGGACGATATATGCGTAACCGGACCTAATAAGATGACTCATCTAAGTAGGCTACGAGAGGTGTTATCTAGGCTTAATGAGGCGGGCCTTAGACTACAACAAGAAAAATGTCAATTTTTCAAACAGTGTGTCACGTATTTAGGGTACGTTATAAATAAGGAGGGACTGCACACCAACCCTGATAAAGTTAAGGCTATAATCGACTCGCCGGAGCCTACAAACGTCACTGAAGTAAAACGATTCTTAGGTGTAGTAAATTACTACAGGAATTTCATTCCCAACGCTTCGTCTATTATGAGTCCACTACATGAGTTGTTGCGATCCGGTGCAGAGTGGCAGTGGGGCGAGAGACAGAGCAGCGCCGTGCGGCGCGTGAAGCGCGAGCTTGTCTCCGAGCGCACGCTGGCGCACTTCGACCCCGCGGCGCGGCTGGAGCTGGCGGTGGACGCCGGGCCCGCGGGCCTCGGCGCTGTACTCTCCTTGAGAGACCGAAAGGGTCTCGAGCGACCACTAGCTTTTGCCTCACGGTCACTAACCCCCAGTGAACGTAACTATAGCCAAATACAGAAGGAGGCTACAGCGATAATTTTTGGCGTAAAAAAGTTTCACCAATACCTTTACGGCCGTAGCGAACCTTTCATCCTGAAAACGGACCACCGGCCGTTAGTCTCTATTTTTAATAATAACACCGGAATATCGGTAACTACAGCGCTGCGCTTACAAAGGTATGCAATTATATTATCGGCTTATAGGTACACTGTGCAGTATACGACGGGTGCTAGTAACGTAGTAGCGGATTATTTTTCTCGGGCACCGTTAGCGGAAACTATTACCGCCACCGATAAGGAATTCGACACATTTTGCTCCCTTAATTTCCTGGATTCGGTGTTACCCGCGGTCACGGCTAACAATATTAGGCAGGCCACCGAGAATGACACGGTTTTAAAAACGGTGATTAAATATGTTAACAAAGGCTGGCCGCGTAAGATAAGCTGTAAATTGATAAGGCCTTACTTTCAATGCAAAACAGACTTACAACTTGAAAATGGGACCTTATTACGGGGGCATAGAGTCGTAATTCCTAGCACACTTAGAGAAAAGATGTTGCGTGAATTGCATAGTACGCACTTGGGAATAATAAAAATGAAATCGAATGCACGCAGTCGGATGTGGTGGCCGGGTATCGATGGTGATATCGAACGTAGGAGCGGCACATGCGAAACCTGCGTGGCGTTGCGCCCGGCGCCGCCAAAGGAGGTGCCCGCGCCATGGCCGAAGCCGCCCGGACCCTTCCACCGGGTTCACATAGACTACTTGTCGATAGGGCAAAGGGTGTACCTAGTGGTTGTGGACGCGTATAGCAAGTGGCTTGAGTGCGTGTATATGAATAACGGGACGACTACGCAAGAATTAATTAAAAAGCTAAAAAATATAATAGCTACCTTCGGTTTACCAAATACTTTAGTTTCTGACAATGACGCCAAAATAAATTGCCATGAATTCATTACATTTTGTTCCAGTAACAATATTAACTATATTACATCACCAGTTTATCACGCCAATAGTAACGGAATGGCGGAATCGTCCGTTAAAATATGTAAGAAAATGTTAAAATGTATATTAAGAGAAAATTTAAAACCGGACATTATACATGAAAAATTGTTAGGCTATTTATTTGAGTACAGAAACACCATGCAGTGTACCACGGGCGAAACACCGGCTACATTGATGTTTGGGAGGAAACTCAGAACTCGTCTCGATTTGATTCTACCGGCGGTAAAACAGAATAATTCCGAGCTTCCTCCTCATCGGAGGAACTTTGAGATCGGTGACGTTGTTTTGGCCCGCTGGTTCAGTGCGAGGAAAGAAACGTGGGAACAAGGCATAGTTAAGAGTAAAATTGGTAATAAAATGTTTAAAGTACATATGGTTAATTTTGATTCTTATTGCATAAGGCATACGGATCAGTTACTTAAGTATAAGGGAGGTGTTACATTTAATAACAGGCCGCCTGTTGACACAATATCCACGAATCGAGGACCAGCATTCTCGTCTCCAGCTACAACTGAACCTGATATAGTAGTAGTAGCTTCGCAAGCTCCAGAGTCGAGCGCTCGCATAGAGGGAGAGGAGAATGTAGTCCAGGGCGAGGACGAGGTGAGGGCAGACAGCGACGGCGACGTCGGCAAGAGCGGGCCGCGAGCCCCCGCGCCGGCGGACGCCGCCGCGGTCGGCGCGCAGGCGCAGGCGCCGGCGCCGGACCCGGATCCGGTTGCGCCTGCGGCTGTGGAGCCGCTCGCGGCCGAGCAGCCCGCGTCAGGACGGTACCGGTTGCGTCCGAAACGACCAGTAAATTATAAGGATTGGTAATTGTGTAAATTACTTTTATGTGTTTAGTTATTAATTAGTTATTTAATTGTTAACAGGGTTCAAGACTAGTGTGGGAGGGATGATGTGTACGCACCTACATAGATATGCCTACCTCAATGAGCGGCGCTGTTTGCCAGTAATAAATCAGCATCGGAACTACTCGGTTGTTTTACTTACGTCCATATGTAACAGCACCACTATACAATCATTTTGAATTAATAAACAACACAATCATGAAGATTGATTGCAATTGTGTTCATAAACTTCAATTATTGTTCATGTAGATCATTAACAGTCGGCTAATGGAGTAGTCAGTAACCTCGCGAGCAGCTATAAATCAGAGCTTTAAATAAAACGCTTAAAGAAGCATTAGGTATAATTTACACGGGATTATAATAAAGGCAGTGATTTTAATGGACCAACTGAAATTTAAGTGTTTTATGGGCCTGCACATGTCTGCGCAAAACCCACGTTTCTCAGTAGGTACTAAAAGCGGGTTTCTGCGGCGCCGCGCCGCACCTCAGACATGTGGCCAAGACCTAAGGGACTGGTTTTTATAATCCATACTTACCTAGTTAATTTTATAAATGAGAAAGTGTGTCTGTCTGTTACGTCTTCACTTTCAAACCGCTGAGCCGATGATATGGTGATAATTTTAATCCCGTTGAAAGACAAAGGATAGTCATTCCCCGACGGGTTGAAACGGGGGGTGAAAGTTTGTATCATCATCATCATATCAGCCGAAAGACGTCCACAGCTGGACAAAGGCCTCCCCCAAAGAGTGCCACAATGGCCGGTCCTGTGCCACCCGCATCCAGCGGACTCCCGCGACCTTTACCAGGTCATCAGTCCACCTTGTGGGGGGCCTACCCACGCTGCGCCTTCCGGTACGTGATCGCCACTCGAGAACCTTTCCGCCCCAACGGCCATCGGTTCTACGTGCAATGTGCCACTTAAGTTTAGCAATTCGGAGGGCTATATCGGTTAACTTGGTTCTGCTGCGGATAGCCTCATTTCTGATGCGATCGCGCAGAGAAACTCCCAGCATAGGCCTCTCCATTGCCCTTTGAGTGACTTTGAGCCTTCTTATGAGGCCCATAGTAAGCAACCACGTTTTCGTGCCATATGTCATCACTGGCAACACACACTGGTCAAAGACTCTCGTCTTGAGACACTGCGGAATATTGGACGAAAAGATGTGCCGTAGCTTCCCGAATGCTGCCCAGCCGAGTCGGATTCGACGATTGACCTCTTTCTCAAAGTTGGACCTACCTTACTGGACAGTCTGTCCTAGGTATACATAATCGTCTACAACTTCGAGCGTAAAGTGTCCGATTGAAGTTGGTACTACATGGACGTTTGACATGATCTTCGTCTTATCCATGTTCATCCTTAGACCAACTCGCTCGGAAGCTTTACTGAGGTCATCGAGCATAGTACTCAAGTCCTCCGTGGTCTCAGCCAAGACTACTATATCATCAGCAAACCGAAGGTGAGTGATATACTCGCCGTTGATGTTGATGCCTAACCTTCTCCAGTCCAGAGTCTTGAAAACGTCTTCCAGTGCAGCGCTGAACAGTTTTAGGGAAATAACATCCCCTTGTCTGACACCCCGCTGCAGCGGAATAGGCTTTGAGCTCTGATCCTGAAGTTTGTATGGAGCTACGATATACGGACGGAGTCGCGGGCAGAAGCTAGTTTAACCCTTTACCTACGGGTGTCAACCAGAGTTGCCAGTACGGCAACACCGCTGCAGTACGGGTGTCAACTATAGTTGATCGAAGTAATGGTCATGTTCAATCTTTTTTTTAATCAAAACGAAACCTTGTGTCTTGGTAATAGCGGTCACGTTATGCATTGGGATTAGTACAGATACAAAGAAAAAAATATTAAAATGTTTCGGTAGATGGCTCTGAAATAAACATATTTATAAAAAATACCGCTTTTTTGGTGGCAACTGGGGTTGACACCCGTACTGCAGACGTGCAAATAATTGAACTCAATATGGCGGACATTAGTGTTTTTGTTAGAGTACGGCGTGGGAGTGTTTGGAGTGTTATTTTTAGTGATTGATATTTATGCATTATTTTTATAATTATCGTTATTTAAGTGTTTATTTGTGTTTAATATACTATAAACTAATGTTCTTAAACTTAAACATGTGAAATCCGCAAGTAGTAACTTAAAAATCTGCAATTTCTTAGTGACTGATGTATTGCTTGATATCAGAAAAAATAGTGAATATTATTACTCCAAGTGATTATTTATTGATTAAACACATTATACTTATTGTGTGTGTGAAATTTCAACTGTGTAGCTGTAATACTTCAAAAGTTACAAGTAAGTGAAGTTATGCCTAACCACTGACTCTCGCCAAAACATGCCCGTATTGAGCGATGACGGAGTGATTCAAGGCCCCGTAGGTAAAGGGTTAATATGAATTCTTAAAAAAAAGTAAAGATTTAGCCCTCTCCAAGTAGGTACTCGGTAGTAGGTACTCTCGGTAGCATGTTGGACAAAGGGTTTTGAGGTCATATACCGTCCTGAACTAGGACACCTTCAGCAGGTCGATCACGTAACGCATTGTACGAACGTCGGGTAGGTCTAAATGTCAATTTTTACATGGAAAATTGACGGTTAAATTGTACCGACGCGCGTTTGGAACGTTACGTGATTACCCCTCAGATGTTGTTGACGTTGGAAGGGTTAGTTCAAATCACTTCTAATTATATCGTTAATCAGACAATGAAATAAGTGCGAACCTAGCCACACACTCTAAGAAGGTACTAAATATAGATAAATAGTTGAAATTATCCGATGTGAAGTTATCGGCTAGAAAAGGGAAGAGACAAGTACAAGTCAAGTGCAAAAATATGTATCGATTTAATCCTCTCATTAAGTAAGTATTCATTAAGTAAGTAAGTAAGTATTTATATTTTTACACTTGACTGTACGCCAGGGACGTCCACTCTATTTGCTGATGTTTTTATTGAAACTGTAACTAAATAATACATTCGATTCGGGAAAGGGACTAATCAACATTGAGTGAGGAGCATTTTATTTTATACGATTTGTTGATACAGCTTAGACCGAAAACCTAAAAAAAATGAGAAATTGTAGAGGTCAACATTTTTATAGGATTCGGTCTCAAACCCTATTTATAACCGACTTCAAAAAAGGAGGAGGTTCTCAATTCATCTGTATGTTTTCTTTATTTTTTTTATTTGTGTATGTTACACGATAACTCCGTAATTTATGAATCGATTTGAAAAATTCTTTCTTTGTTTGAAAGCATATACTTCCAGGTTGGTCCCGTTGTCACCAAAATCCAGTTCTGATGATGGAATCCTGGAGAAATCGAGGGAACTCTTCAAATTTTATAGACAAACTTGAAGCTATTTGGCTACTGATTTGAAGTCGGTTATAACTTTGTTTTGAAAGTCAATAAAATTATTCATGCACCAACATATCATATTGCGATTGTATCTCGATCTAGGAGTGTCTGAATTCTAAACAGTCAGCTTTGAATTTCTTTGCAAATAAGCTAAGCTGAACAATCTAACGAAATCCATTTTGTACGACATTTTAGACCGTCCAACTTCCGCGCAATATAATGTAGCCTGATAAAGAAATATGGGCGACATCAATAAGATCTTGATAAAGTACAAAAGTTGCAAAATGCAGTGTGCATACAGTTTTCAGCCAGCCTAATGAGGAAGTGGCGTTACTTACATTATGTTTATTAGTAAACTGCCCTTTGTTCAGTGACTGGTGGTGGCTGTGGGTGGTGACAATATGTGGAATATTTAACTCTCCAAGTTGTTCACATAAGTATAATTTAACTTAATAAAGTAGAACGTGAGTTGCTCCGGTTTGTTGACGCGCAAACTAGACAAGTGTGCACTTGAGACTGTCACGTATTTGTAAACACATACACAGTAAAATAATAGGCAACAGCATTAAAATGAATGAATGAGATGAATGTTCAGAACTTAATTGGTGAAAATAAGTATGTTTTGCCTATTGAGCGGCTTAGACACTGAATAAATAAATAAATAAATTACTACTAGATCAATTATTACTAATAATCATCATCATCATATTATTAGCCGAAAGACGTCCACTGCTGGACATAGGCCTCCCCCAAGGAGTGCCAAAGTGACCGGTCCTGCGCCACCCGCATCCAGCGGACTCCCGCGACCTTTACCAGTGGGTCGATCACGTAACGCATTGTACGAACGTCGGGTAGGTCTAAATGTCACTTAATATATTAAATTGGACCGACGTGCGTTCGGAACGTTACGTGATTACCCCTCAGGTCATCAGTCCACATTGTGGGGGGCCTACCCACGCTGCGCCTTCCGGTACATGGTCGCCACTCGAGAACTTTTTCGCCCCAACGGCCACCAGTCGGCTGCGCAGCGTTTGGGAAGCTACGGCACATCTTTTCGTCCAATATTGCGCAGTGTCTCAAGACGAGAGTCTTTGGCCAGTGTGTGTTGCCAGTGATGACATATGGCACTGAAACGTGGTCGCTTACAATGGGCATCATAAGAAGGCTCAAAGTCACCCAAAGGGCAATGGAGAGGGCTATGAGTGACATGAGACGCCCTAAATAACTAAGTCAGTGACATACAATTACATCTTAATCGATGGTAAGTGACAAAAAAAACTAACTAAGGATTGCGCGCATATGGATCTGTGTCCACCTCGTGTCCACCAACGCATGAGCGCGGAGTCCCAGCGGTCCACGAACGCACTCAGGCTGCTGTTGGTGCTGCATTGTGCCCTAGCTAGTATGCATCATATCAGCCGTTAGACGTACACTGCTGGACATAGACCTCTCCCAAATAGTGCCAAAATGAGCCAGTCTAGAGTCTTGAAAACATCCTCCTGTGCAGCGGTGAACAGTTTTGGAGAAATAACATCTCCTTGCATGACTACGGGGAGCCGCTGCAGCGGAATAGAGATTTCGAGTTCTGGTCCTGGAGTGGGACGGACATAGTGATGGCTAGCTAGCATTATATACATGTTGTAAACGGTAGATGGTGACGGGGTGCAGGAAAGAAGAGTGTAAGAGAAAACACAGCAGGTACGTATGCGAAATTAAAGTATAGCGACCGCGAGGGAGATAGCGGCTACCCGTGACAGTGGTCATTTAGCAACTGACGTTGGAGTTTGAGATAGGTGCATACTACATGCATATATGATTCTATAACTAGGTAGATGCTATAGGTATCGCTCGCGCTCACTATTAATGCGTAAGTATAGATTTATTTATATAAGGACAAATGGGTAGGTACATCTTCACATCAAATATGTAAACAATTAGGTATGTATATATGTGGCAGGTAAGTATCTTAGCTTTAAAATATAGTATTAAGGTCTATTTTCAGAACCGAGAGGCATCACCAGTGTCTGCAGTTTACAACCTCCCCCCCAGTGCTGCTTCGGCAGCACTCACACCGGTAGGCGTACAATACGAGCGGCCGGTCTCATCAACACGCTTGACTTTATTCTAAGATGGACCCTTCTTGCACCGTTCCGCGAGCCCAGTGGTTTCTGGGGGCATTTGGGTCGACGATAAGCATCAGGTCGCCACCGAACGATTATTTGTGAATACTTTAATACTAAGCGTTCTGCGCGTTCTAAAGTAATTGCTTCACTGACATCTAACTTTTTTATTTTAGTTATTAATTTCAGGACAGCGGCGGTGGCGCGGACAAAACGGATCCATGATGATTCAGGTATGTCAAGGCTTGCCGGTTCGTGTTGCAGAAACAACGCCATCTCTAAGCCATCCTTGTTTACTTCCGGCACTAAAATGTCCTTCGGCCATTTATTTTTCTCATCAAATAAAAACTTAGGCCCTTTTAACCACTCGGACTCAGCGTCCAGCTTATAGTGCGTTTTTATTGCTAGGTCCGCAATATTCATTCGTGAAGTTACGTTACGCCAATCCAAACAGCTGGTTTTGTTTTTACATGCAGTTACGCACACACTTTTATTCTTGTTGATAAGCTTCCAGTATGCAACGACAGCATAAGCGCACGGCGGCGAGGCACCAGCGAACAAATGAAGTTGTAGAATGCTTGTTGTCTCTTTCGCACTAATTGTTGACTGGTCAAATGCAGAAAAGTACCATCTAAGTATATGCAAACCAACAACATGTGTGAGGTCGGTGATCCAGCGTTTGAAGTCAGTAAATAGC
The DNA here is from genome assembly GCA_963854355.1 of Epinotia brunnichana. NCBI lineage: Eukaryota > Metazoa > Arthropoda > Insecta > Lepidoptera > Tortricidae > Epinotia > Epinotia brunnichana. The sequence goes on along the minus strand of OY977954.1, from coordinate 968,314 downwards.
TCCTTAGTATTTTTTTCATCCCACGAAAGGCTTGTTTTCCATAATAATCCTAAGGTTCTTTGCGTCTTATTCGCACCATCCACCAATAAACTTGTCCACTCACGTATCTCACAACCTCCAAATTTATGCACCTCGGAAACAGCATCCTTAATAATATTTATCGCTTCGCTTTCTGTGTGTAGCGAGTTTATGAAATCGTCTACGTAGTGGCTGTGCATAATAACTCGTGCGGCGTCAGGCTTCGATTCAATAAATAACCGTGGGTTCTTATCTGGGTCACTCGAGTCAATAAATAAAACTGACGATTCATAAAAACAACAATTTTCAATGGTAGGTAACTCGTCCTCGGCAGGTCTCAGCGGGATGCGGCAGGCGCGCGGGTCCGGGGAGACGCCGTGCGCGCCGGGCGGACTGTTGTCAAAGGCTAGCCGGTCGGCGTTATCAGCGCTAGGCAACATGCCTACCGCGCCGGGTAGCAACGGGAGCGAGCGAGAAGCGTCGTGGTGGGACGCGGGAAAGATGTTTTTTGCAGCGCGCTGCGCTAATGTTCCCTGGTTAACAGGTGAGGTAATAAGGCCATGTACACACCAGCCTAATGAGCTTAATGTAGCACACGGTTCATTTCGTTTATGCGAGATGATTTTTATAGGCATCATAAGACGATAATTGTCTTGTCCGATTAATAGTTCCGGTTTCACGTCAGCACTTTGATAAAACCCTTTTAGTTCACTTAGGTATGCATAATTTTTAATGTTTATTTTAGAAAGTTTTTGCACAGGTAAGTTCAACTCCGCTATTTTGCGAGCACGTAACTCAAAATACTCATTGTTCTCATTTGATATTTTAAAGTCTACCAGTTCGGATTTGCAAAGAATTTCATCAGAGTTCCAAGCACCACGTAAACGCAAAGTTTCACTTCTTCCAGCTAAACCTAGTTGGTTCACCACATCAGCTGAGATCAGAGAAATAGACGCGCCATCGTCTAACAGGGCGTGCGTTGTGATCGCGCCCTTAGGGCCGTGAATATTAACACGAACCACTTTTAAAAGAACTTTGTTGTTGTCCCCGCTTATATTTGCAACAATACCGGTTTCAGACCCAGGCTCACTCTCAGGCTGTGAGTCTTCTTCGGACTCCACCTGCTCCAAGTCATTCTCTTCGGCGATAACCTCTACAGTGTGAACATGACTCGGCGCTTGTTTGTTTATTGGGTAATGAAGTAGTGCGTGATGCGGCTGCCCGCAGCCGTCCTTGTCGCACAATGGCGCGCAGCAGCTTTCCTTATCATGGACAGCTGCTATGCATTTAAAGCATATCCCGTGATTCCTGACAAAGTTCCATCTTTCTTTTCGTAAAGACTTTTTAAATAGCCTGCAATTATTTAGGCTGTGCGGGGATAACTTGCAAAACTTACATTTTTCTGTTTGTTGATTAGCCATAAATACAGCGTGTTGCTTAAATCCGCTTCTATCCGTACAGCTGTTTGTTTGCTTCATACTCAGCAGGCTAATACCGGACTCATTAAGTTTAGTTGCTTCGTCCGATAGAAATTGTGATAATAAATCCAACTTAGTCGATTTAGTTTCTCTGTTTTTAAAATTGTAATCGGACCATTTTGTGAGTAAGGCAGTCGGTAACTTTGATAGGATAATTGTACAAATACTGACGCCTTGTAGGTACTCATCTCTCTTAAGTGTTTTGACAGCAGCTACAAAGTTTGTAATTTTTATTGAAAATTTCACAATGTCTCCAATATAATCCTGAGGCAGCGAAGGTAACTTCTTGATATCACTCATGATTTTATTTACGATTAAATCTGGATTTCCAAATTGTAGTTCGAGGGTTGCCATGACGGTGTCGGGCGACGAACCGCTGATAAGTAATGCGGATACCGCTTCTCGTGCCGCTCCGACGAGACACTTTCTCAAACGCCACTGATTCTCTTTCGTGCTGTAGTTACAGAGTTCTGTAGATTCATCATACGCTTGTTTGAAATTCAACCACTCCATAACGTCACCTGAGTAGGTAGGTAATTCGCGTGGTGTACTCAAACGACTGATTAAATTATTATTTTGTTTACAGGTGGAAGCTGTTAGATCTTTGAGAGCCTGTGCCAGCATAAACATCGTTGCTTCTGAGTCGATGGCGGTCGGCGCCGGCTGGCGGGCAGTGACCTCGCCTGCCTCCCGAACTTGTTGAAGCGCCTGCTGGCTGCGGTCAATCCAATTCTCGATTTCACTTCCATTATTTTGGATCTCACTTGACTTCGAAGATGTGTGACTGTATTTTTCTTCCAGGGCTGTTAGTTCTGCCGCTAGTTTCTTTTTAACCAAGGTCATTTGTATGCTTGCCTGCTCTTCTGCAGCTTTTATTTCCAGTTGTTTTCGTTCAGCCAATATGCGAAAAGACGTGGACTTTTTTGACTTCGAGCGTTTGCTACTGCGTGAATCAGGCGGTATTTGGGGCTCTTTTTTAGCCGGGTCCAAAAATAATTTTGACGTACCCGCAACTGGTTCGTTTGCTACGTAAGTCTTGTCGAATTCCTTAACGCTTTTCTCTAAATTTTCACTAGTGGGCTGGTTAGTGAGTTGTTCCACGTCAGTTTTGTCCCCTTTCGGCATTTCCATATCACGCTCCTGCTTCTCATGTTTTTTTTTCAAGTTTCCGCGGGTGTTCACCATTTTGCGCGGCGTTCGATACATGCGATATCAACTCGATCCGGTTCGAAGGACCACTTTGTAAACGGTAGATGGTGACGGGGTGCAGGAAAGAAGAGTGTAAGAGAAAACACAGCAGGTACGTATGCGAAATTAAAGTATAGCGACCGCGAGGGAGATAGCGGCTACCCGTGACAGTGGTCATTTAGCAACTGACGTTGGAGTTTGAGATAGGTGCATACTACATGCATATATGATTCTATAACTAGGTAGATGCTATAGGTATCGCTCGCGCTCACTATTAATGCGTAAGTATAGATTTATTTATATAAGGACAAATGGGTAGGTACATCTTCACATCAAATATGTAAACAATTAGGTATGTATATATGTGGCAGGTAAGTATCTTAGCTTTAAAATATAGTATTAAGGTCTATTTTCAGAACCGAGAGGCATCACCAGTGTCTGCAGTTTACACATGTATTACTGTTTAATATATCCCGACTGTGGGTCGTTTATAAATTGCTCTTGTGAAAGGTCTCGAAGTAAAGTGTTATCTGACTAAGATAATATCGTTAATAATAATAAATAACAAGTAGTTTAGTTTAGTAAAGGTACATTCAGATGTACTCTATGAGTAATACTCAAAGGATAATAGACATGTGTATACAAGTTACAAGGTTTTAAAAGGTCCTAACAGCCGTAGATATTGTATGAAAACACGCCTTTTAGTACGACAATGTACATAAACCTGCTTGTCATGCTGTCTAACTGTTACTAACATTCATATTTACAGACAATATCTTCATTTCCAAGAATTTAACTATGATGACTTCTGTGATGTTATAAACAAGTAAAAAACAATTTGCTTGGTTCGGGACAAAGAATTTAGACGAAGTTTCGGTTGTAAATCTTTGAACATGAAGGTTTAATTGCTTGCCTTGGCCAAAATTTCCCTGACCATCCCAACTCACAAAGGTGCTGGGACGACTCAATGTGCGAGTTGACCGCTAACTCCCTATCTATCTAGTGCACTACCGCAGACCGAGCCAGACTATTGGCTATTGGAATTATTGGAAGTGGATGAAAATCAACTTGAAAAATCTGGTAAAGTACGTGTAACATACACACACATACTTAGGCACTTACTCGTGAAATTAACAAGAAGGCTACAATCCTAAAAAATACTACAGTCACCAAGATTAATATCTGCCATAACAAAGTGTATGATATCACTTCCTAACGACCCTATAAATAGGAACAATTCAGATATATGTATATGGGCGCGTTGTAGTATGCTGTTGACTTTAGCAAGATCAGACAATTTTTAAACATACTTTTAGCTTAACGATCCTCCGAAAGCATAATCATTAAAAACAACAGAGACTGATTGCAACACGATTTCAAGTGAATGATGTCGACACATTCGTTCAATCGTTCAATTCGGTCCCATTCAGTGCAATAATTATCTTGTCCAGAGTTGGTCACAATGCTTATCGCTCGACGCATCAGCCAACCAGTGTAATTTTGTCTAACCAAGTTTTACCTTAAATCTTAATGTAAAATATCACGTTAATGTTTTAACTCCACTTCTTATGCGGGGGGGGGGGGGGGGGGGCTTTTTCTCTGCAGCTGTACCTCACCCAGCTGGTCGATTGCGTAAAGCGCAATGTAATTAAACTTGCATGCAATTTCTTGCATGCAAGTTTAATAATAATTAAATAAATAAATAAAAATAACCAAGTTTTACCTTAAATCTTAATGTAAAATATCACGTTAATGTTTTAACTCCACTTCTTGTATGCGGGGGGGGGGGGGGCTTTTTCTCTGCAGCTGTACCTCACCCAGCTGGTCGATTGCGTAAAGCGCAATGTAATTAAACTTGCATGCAATTTCTTGCATGCAAGTTTAATTACATTGCGGGTTACCAAGGTACATATACTGAGTGGGATCTATCCAACCCCGCAATGTAGTTATATTTGCATGAAATTTCTCGCATGTGTAATTCGCGCTTAACGCTGGACGTGTAGTGCGAATCATAGACAGATTCGAATTACATAACTAAATACGGTACAGTCACCGGCATAAATATATGACGGAACAAAGGCCGCAAAAATATCTGATTGACAACTCTATTCCTAGAGCCGTAAGAGCGTGTCAGATATTTCATCATATATTGATGCCGGTGACTGTCCAGTGTCGAGTTGCTCAACAATGGAGGAGGTGGTGAATATTTTGTAACAAACAAACAAACAAACAAACAAACAACGTTTATTAAAGTAATACGTGTACATAGTTATGCTTACATTTTAATATTAATACAAGAAGGTAACTAAGTATGAGCCAAGTAAGCTTCAACTGATCCCCGTACTAGTGTGAACTGTATAACGGTGGATCAGGATTCGCTGTCCTTAACTATTAGTACCCATAAAAACATATCTATTTAAATAAATAAATAAATATTATGGGACAATCTTACACAAATCAACCTAGGCCCATGGTAAGCTCAGTAAGGCTTGTAAATGGTAACAAACTTGTTAAATGTAGGTACATTTACAAAAGATTGGTGAACAATAGCCTAGCAACGCCTCCTAAGCGAGCGCTGTGTCGAGTCGAGAAGTAAACAAGTAGTATATTTAAAAACTTAACATAATTTTACACTGTAATAACGTATCGGGGTTTAAATAATATTGTACAACCGTAGTAATATAGTTTATATATGGATGCGTGTGTGTGAGTATGCGTATGTATGTATGCGCGTGTGTGTGTGTATATGTGTGTATGTGTGCAATTTGCGTGTGTGTGTATGTTTATGTGTGTGTGTTACACCATGTGTTTAAGTAGTTGTTCAGTATTTTCATAACTCAAATTCTGTAACAAGACCATAACAACCCTTTTTCTTGCAAAATAAACTATTTATATTTGTAATCCCTGGACGTCAGGTAGATCAAAATTATGCGTTTGAATTGTAAGGATCTCTAAAATAAATTAATTAACGATCGTTAAAAAGTAACGTAATGACCCGTCTGTAAAGGAACCGGCGAGGTGTGTAGTTATATCGTAAGTTCTCACTAGAGGTCGTTACGGAGGTAATCCGTGGAGGGCCTGGGACATACCTCTTTGAAGCGGCGGCCCGTAGCCAGAGGGGTAATCAAATCACGTAACGCTCCGAACGCGTCGGTACAATTTAACCGTCAATTTTCCATATAAAAAGTGACATTTTTACCTGACGTTCGTACAATGCGTTACGTGATCGACCTGTATAATATTGCGGTCGTTCAGCACAACACAGTATACAGACAAGTAAATAAATCTGGGTGACATCTGTAAGCTCTCGGTAAAGTAAAAAATACCGCATACTGATTCCATTTCGCCAAATGAGCAGCCACACCCTACCAGCCATACCTAGCAGGCATACCTTATCGTTCTTACGAATATAGGGGTCAACTAATACTTATCTCGATTGATGACCTGATTCGAGGCATGTTATGAATCACATATGTAGCAGATTCGCTTAAGTCTTAATTGGTTATACGACCGTTTATCAAATTGAGATAATTAAGTACGTTAAAGAGCTTGATCTGGCTCATTCGTTTGGTCTCATCAATGCGCGCCAGGGATTCATATCGTATCAGAAGGAATGCGCAAAACATAATGAAATTTAATTGAGGTATGAAATGTAAAGATGGCTCCAAGTCACCAAAAGGGCAATGCAGAGGGCTATGGCAGTAAGCGAGCACGTATAACCGATGGGCGGAAAGGTTCTCGAGTGGCGACCACGTACTGGTAGGCGCAGCGCGAGTAGACCCCCCCCCCCCCCCCCCCCCATAAGGTGAACTGATGACCTGGTAAAGGTCGCAGGAGTCCGCTAGATGCGGGTGGCGCAGGACCGGTCATTGTGGCACGCTTTGCGGGAGGCCTATATCCAGCAGTGGACGTCTTTCGGATGATATGATGATGACGAGGAAACGTGAATACGCGAGGCATTGCACAGCGAAATGGCAACTCGATCATCCTTGCCTCCACTTAGACCGCAGCGATAATAAACACCACGAGGTACTTGCGCTGTAGGTGTGTGTGGTTCCTGGTGGTGATTAAGGTTGCCACTGCTGAGCGCTGTGTTAATAATAAGGGCTTCCCATTCGTGTCTATCCGCACAATTAATCTTCAAATCAATAAATAGTTGGCAGCGCGATTGTGTTGCTTCTGAAGTCGCAAGAGTATATATCCGGTGTTTCTTAAGATCTTAAAATTAAAAGATTGTAGCTATATTTTGATGTAAACTTAAGTATTTTTTTAAGAAATAAACAGTTGAAATTTTAATAATAAGCCGTATGCTTTTTCCCACGACCATAGTAATACAGTCAGCATCAAAAGTAGCTACGCAAACGAAGACGTCAAAAGTTTTTATTGTAAGGGAATAAGAACTGTTGACGTCTTCGCTTGCGTAGTTACTTTTGATGCTGACTATACAAGCCCCTGTAACGACTTCGGCTCTTGTACTTGAGATTATTTGAGTTTGCCGAATTGCATCAAAGAAGACAATTCAAAAAGCAACTCTACCGTCCACGGCAGAAGGTTCCAATTGCAATTAAAGGTTTATTAAAAGTCGACCACATTCAGTAATGTGCTTGTATTACGATTAATTTACTGTAGCATAGAGGTAAATACGTCTCTGTACACGTGTTAATTTGTGATCTCAAAAGTTGCAATTGCTCAAAAGTTAACTGAAAGAGATCCCTTACAGGGATAAGTTCGCCTTTGTACCAACTTAACATATTTTTGTATTTTACCAATGTCTTGTGTACAATAAAGTATTTGCATAGGTACACTCAGCGTCAAATACTTTGTAGGGACCAATAGCGATCAAATAGTTCGGTACACCATATATTTAGAATGGTGTTCTGAACTATTTGGCCACTTTGACTGCTGCAGAGTATTTGACGCTGAGTGTACCTACATAATGTCAACTATAGGTACTTACATATTATTATGTTTAACTCACCTCCGTGACTCGCTCACCGTGCCAAACCGTCTCCTATTAGCTTTCTCGCTTCACGTTTTGCTACACGTTTAACTGGCACACAGACACGGTAAGGTGTAATAGTCCTTAAAGCACCATCAAACGCCTTTTACGACGCCTTGCATCAAAATTGATCTTTGTTCTCGCATTACCACTGAATTAGATCAAATCGAATCGACGTATAGCGCTCTCAAGCGCCCCTTGATGCAATAAAACGCTGAAGAGTTCTCCTTTGTCGCGCAATCGAGTTAGCGATGCCGACGGCAAGTCTGCATCATCAGAGGTTTTGAGTGACACTCGTGCTTTTGAATGTTAGAGATTTTTTATGTGCAGAGATTGTAGAAAGAAGAATAGGATTTCTATCTAAAGCCTATGTTTATTGAACGAGAGAGCGAAACGAACGAAGTTCTCTTCTTTATCTTTCATCTTTACCCAAAATTCTTTCGTATCTCCGGGTTCCGGGTGTCCAGCTGTTCTCCTAAACAGGTCGCATTTTTTACTGATTCTCGTGAAATTTTGCGAGCAGGTTCAAGGGTGTATAATGATAATAATTATTTATTTATTAAAGACAACAAACTGGGGTCCGCAGTGGTGTTATTATTATACTAATCCTAGGTTAGTTACCTTATAAATTAAATTAACTTAAATTAAAATACAATGGCGGGAGCAAGTTCATTGTATCAACTAAGCAAATGTTTAGTTGACACAATAAACCTTAGAGTGAGTGAGAGTGAGCGGTTTATTATTGTCGACATACAGAATTTTTTGGCAATTCAGTTTTTGGATGTTAAAAATATTTTTTTTTAGAAAAAAACCAACTTGCGAGTTTTTAATCTCACAGAGCCACTAGTGATCTAAGCTCAGCGAAACACATTGAAAGGTACCTAATTGACCCCCTTTGTGCGCACACTGGACTGTTTTGATCAACAGCATAAAGCAAATGTATTTTGGGTCACATGCAGTCAAAAAACAAAATTTCTATCCTGTGATCAATACTCATACTCATTTATTCATAAAATATAAAATTCTACATGTCAAAAATAGAATTATAATAAGTAGATAATATGTCAAATGAATTTGAATTTTCCAATTAGATAACAATATTTTGGTATGTGAATTACAATATGTCAACGTTATACCTACAATGATCAAAATTATTATTATACAAATATATTATTAATTAAAAGTCTATGTGCACAAGTTCATGATGAAATTGATAAAGCGTGGTTTAAAACACTAGCAGTAAAGCGAGCCAAGCGGCATCACCGTGGCACCTGTTCGCCGCGGGCAAATTACACCTGCCAAGCTTGCGGTCGTGTATGCCGCTCCCGCATTGGCTTACACATCCATGGAAGACGTTGTCTCCTTTCTTGACACTGCTGTAATAGACTTAAAGGCCATTGATGATGTGCATTACGAAAATACAGGCTATAATATTCAAACAGGGCAGTCAGGGAAAATTTGAAACTAGAAGAGATACGGAAATTTGTTCTTAGGTAACACGACACCACTTTGCATTCAAAGATTTTCAAAAAAGGATCATACACGGCCGGAAATCAAACTCAATCACATCTGTGAAAAAATCGGATGTCATTTTACTGCGGAAAATAATACTGGTCGTAAGGATGTTGGGACAATTGTTGCTGTTGTAAGCAATGTATCTATATACGAACAGGAAAATGCCGATGACACAGGAATTTTGCGTTCGTCGAGTTACAAACCACCGAAAACACATTTCTCTACTTGTATAAGATTAGTAGGTAATCTTAGACAACGATACCAGTTACTAAGTCCGTTCATTTACTAACATGAAAATGGTTAGTTCAACATGCCATAATGTCAGTAAAAATTAACACCTAATAAAATACCACTTACAATGAAACAATTAGAAAAGGATAATTAATTATATTCACAATTAAAAAAAAATCCTTGTCGATACTCGTAATAGTTTTTATACCTTGCATGAATTCTTTGATTTTAAATATAGATTACGAGTACAGTTGCCATCACATACATCGGAGCAAACAAGCAGCTCACCAACGTCGGAACACACCTCTATTTTCAAGGCATTAGAGTGCATGTGGCGATATTTTTTAACACCTATGTATGTGATGGCGACTGTTACCTACTTATCTCAGGTTAAGATTGTGTATGTAAAAAAACTTGTCAATTGCTACGACCTTACAGGGTTTATGTTGTACTATGTAATAATGCCTTGTATGTAATAAACCTTTAAATGAATGAATGAATAGGATTTTCACTAAAATTACCCATTGAACGAATGGCACAGTTAATCGAATGGTCCATTCCTCGGTATCGAGTACGTGATGTAATCTTCAGGTGATTCGGGAACATCGATGGTTAGCATAGGAAACAGCGAATCTTTTTATCTTTTTAACGTATGTACGCGTATAACAGTGTAACGGCAAAGTTGCGGGATATACTATAGCATTTGTCAATAGGGATGATGATTAAGATTTTTTTACGATGCCATTCGTACCAGTTTTTGGAGAGGAACAAATGTTTGTATGGGAGCAACTACAATTAAAAAACAGATATAGCTGTACCCAAAAAATTGAGACAAAGATACCTCACTGGCGGCAGCCATAAACGATTAGGTAACTAATTGTGGTTTTTTAATAGTAAAGTTTTGGAGTGTTCAGTATAAAGTGAGCTCTAATTAGCTCAACGATTAAAGTCCGTGACCTTACAAGTACATTGGCGGTAAACTGTGCGTACCGAAGGTTAAAAAACTATTATGGTGACAGAACGCTAAAAAAACGTAACCCTTATCTTCTGAACAGTTTACCAGAAACTATTAGCCGTAAGGATAAAAAAACCGGTCAAGTGCGAGTCTGACTCGCGCACCGTACCGTCACTTCACGACCCCATTCATTCATGAACCATCTTAAGGGGATCCCATACGCCAATGACCTTCGATCTCAATCCCTTAGTTTATAATGTTTTTTGTAGCTTATCATGTTAACAACAACAGCTTTAAGTAATGTAGTATCCCATATTTACTTCAAACATCACTGTCTTCGAGATATTTGGCATCAAAGTTGATAATTTTAGACCAAAAAACAGGTTTTCTGGCCATAACTTTTGTGTTAATTAGTTTAAAAACAAAACCCTACACACGTTTATACAGACATCAGAGACGAACCCAAATATGTATATTTCGTATATGTTAGATCTTTCACAGCAATCTTATAACAAAAAAGGTGTTTTTTTAGACAATGTTTTAAAAAAATCATAAAAAAATAACTATCCATTTTTTTTCAAAATATGGTACATTAAAATGGAGATTAAAGATTGAAGAATCGATAGCCGTTTGTCTTATAATTCTATCTGTAGTTCAAAAGTATTTGTATCGATTCAAAACTAACCAAAAATCGATGAAAACCTCGGGTAGCCCCTTAACAGCTCACAGTAGAAGTTACCGTTGTACAACGCCATCTGCATTTCGGTTATATAGACTTTGAAATTTTAACCCCCCTCATATTTGTCATCTACACAGAAAATAAAAATGCATATATTTTTATTTTTATTTTGCAAACACGTGTCTTAACCTTCTTAACAGTTGGTTCAAATTTCAAATTGATAGTTTTACTAGTTCCTGAGATATTTAACGTTGTGACAGACGGACAGACAGATAGAGTCGCACCATATTAATTGTAAAATTATGATAATAAACAAATCTTAATCTGAATCTGAATCATAAGGTAGTAAAGGTAACTCTATACTATGATGTATATGTTCACACAGACAAACTGTTCCGACAGTTTTGTGAGACCCAGTTAATTATTAAGTTTATTAAATAAATAAATAAAATAATAATGTGTATGTGTGTATGTCACGGGTTATTTCTTTATCCGATCTCAGACTATGTTTCACTAGTGTATAAAATGGATCTTCGGCATATACATCTGTGTCTTATCCTGCAACTTTTCTGGGGTTCTATGTAAAACAAATACATTACAAATACACCCCTGTGTGTAATCTATAATCTTAAATCTCAGATGTTTTGCTGCGGCCTACAAATACTACAAATAAATCATACCGTTTTATTTATGGTTCACGTCAACTATGTAGATACCGTAGCCGAAATATTCGTGTCAAACTATTTGTACTTAGGACGCCATCCATTACGTAATCTCGTTCCGGGCCGGCAGGCAAATGCGCGATATTTTGCTCCGTAGGATCACAGAGGTTTTTCATTTATCTAGACTGCCCGGGAGTAAATCACGGAGATAACGGATAGGGAAGATAGAAACGAAGATGAAGATGTAAGTATAGCACGAATATGAAATGCATGTTTAGGCCAGTCCGTAGAGTATATCTTTGTTGCAAAAGGTGGTGTAGAAGATTTTGTTTTTTAATGTTGTTTACATCGATACAACCGAGCAAATATCAAAAATGGTTACACGAGATATCTTGGGACAACTTTTGGCAGCCACAAATCTGGGACTTTTTTTTGTTTCTCACTCGTAGCTTCTATACGGTGCATCCTAGCGAAAATTTATACACTGGGGAATTAAAGAACATGAAATTATGCGTCTAATGAGTACCAATACATATTAATTCAGTTCAGCGACATAGTAAAAAACCATGGTCGAAAACGAGGCTTTCCTCAAGTTTGTAAGTTATTTCAAGATAGTCGTTTTTAAGCTTCTGCGTTTCAATTTTGAATTTTACTATCGGTTTTAGCTCCTCAATTGTAGGAATTTACAGAATCGACAATAATGTCAGCATTAGTATCACCATAACTGGTAATCGAAGAGCTGGCAGTTTTCTCGTGCAACGCATCAGCATTGCAGTTCAGTGAGGAAATACCGCCAGCATACTCGGTACACTGCCTAGAGGGTCTTTTTAGGATTCCGTAGCCAAAATGGCAAAAACGGAACCCTTATAGTTTCGTCATGAATGCCCGTCAATCCGTCTGTTCGTATGTCACAGGCATTTTACTCGAAAACTATAAAGTGTATTTGAATAAAATTTAGAGGATAGGTGTATTTTAATAGCCGCTACATAATTCTAAAATGAAATGACAAAAAAAATATTATTTTAGAGATGCACTCCATACATATGTCAAAAAAAAGGAAAACATCGTATGTCCACGTGTGGCATCAATCGATAGGTCTTTTAAAATAAATATAGGTTTCTCAGCAACTTTTTCGATTAAGTGAAAATAGTTGGAGATAATTCAAGAGGAAGGTTTATAAGAATAAAACAAACCCGTGCGTAGCCGGACGAGGTCGCTAGTTAATGATCATTTATTTCATAATAGAAATTTGAAACGTAGGTGCGTCATCTACCCCTTGAAGTAATGAGGCTTGTCAGGCTTGACAGTTGGAAAGGCTTCAGTTTGAGTACACAAAACTCGACTTTGTCACTCAAAACAGTCTGCAGATGTGCGTCACAGCCCTTATGACAAATGTACATACGCTTGTACATTTCCCGATGATTCACGGCTGCGTGTTTGTCAAAATTATCCATGTCGCGAATCCCTTACACCGCTTAGCTTATACCTTTTTGAATAAGATGAATCGGTTTCGTTGTTTATTTCATTTTTTGTCCAAAGCCTGTTTTCGGGCTTTTTATTCGCGTTTTCTGTTTTGTTTGAGGTATTTATTTTGTAAATATGTTACTGTTTGCCTGGGGTTTTGTGATTATTTGTACTTGATAAATCAAATCAGAAAGAGTAAATACTGAGTAATAGGTAAATTAATTGCTTTGGGCGACTCTTTAAATTCTGTTTGAACTTTCGGACCAAAATAAAAAGTACAAGGCAATGATTAATCTGCATATTTTATAGTAGGTACGAGTAGGTATGTACGTTGTTTTCTTCTGCAGGTTCGCATGTTATGCGCCTGTGAAGTGAATGTGTCGGAAGATTAACGAAATATAAGTGTAGATAATTCACAGAATACGAAAACAAACTAAGTAGTTCATTTAGTAATCGTATAATATAAATAAAATAAGTGTCAATATAGATGAATTGTAGAAGAAGACCTTAGGTATGAATAAAGGCTTTATTTTATTCCGTGGATCTGTCTAGGTTCTTTGTGTTCGGGTGGATCGGCGCGAGCAACTATAATATGAAACAAAATATGAACATAACGGAGGTATAGCGAACCAAAACACGGAATGGAATCGAAAAAGTTTTAATTGTATCAGAAATAAATGGTCTGAATTCTTGGAGTTGTTTTTAGTTTTTGTTAGCATGAACACAAAAATAAATAACACAGTGCACAAAACATGGAGCTCGAAGTAGAGGTAAACAATAGGCGGCATTATCGCTAAAAAGCGATCGTTGAGTAGCGGAGGTAATGCAACACATTCAGCATTTTTATTCATTCATCATATGCAATAGCCGCCGGCATAGCCGGAAGACGTCCACTGCTGCATTTTGATAACCTTTACTCATTGTTATTATTGCTCTTTGAGGGAGGCCTATTTCCAGCAGTGGACGTCTTTCGGCTGATATGATGATGATGATGATGATTGTTATTATGCTAATGTTAATATTTGACGACCGTTTAGCTCAGTGGGTAGTGACGCTGGCTATGAAGCTGACGGTTCTGGGTTTGAATACCCGGTAAGGGCAAATATTTCGTAAAGTAAGTAAGTAAGTAAGTAAATATGTATTGTGTGTTGAGCATGAATATTTATTTCTGAGTCTTGAATGTTTTCTATGTATTTAAGTATTATCTATTAAAAATTATCGTGGTCTAGTACCACAAGCCTTATTGGGCTTATGGGGCTAATTCGATTTGTATAAGATTGTTCCATAATATTTATCGAACGAGCGAGCGAAGCAAACGGAGTTCTATGCATCAGCTTGGGCCGAAAATCGTTCGTATGTCAGGTGTCTGTCCAGATGTCCGTCTGTCCGTCAGTCCGTCTGTCCGTCTGTCGGTCTGTCCGTCTGTCCGTCTGTCCGTCTGTCCGTCTGTCCGTCTGTCCGTCTGTCCGTCTGTCCGTCTGTCCGTCGGTCCGTCTGTCCGTCTGTCCGTCTGTCCGTCTGTCCGTCTGTCCGTCTGTCCGTCTGTCCGTCTGTTCGTCTGTCCGTCTGCCTGTCTGTCCGTCTGTCCGGCTGTTCTCCTCTAGAGGTCACATTTCTCAACCGATTCTCGTGAAATTTTGTGATCAGGTTTGTTAATTACACAGTTTTTTTTGTCGAGTCACATTTACAAATACAAAATTATTTATTTGCCAAAACAGCAAAACAATAAAAACATTATCAGTGGCCCTCACACTAGGTCCAGCCTGTGTCGTGAGGACCGAAAGAAAACAGTTAGGGATTATACAATATGAAGATGCGTGTACAGATAACATTTATAAAGGATTAAATATTTACCTCTAAACAAAAAATATGAAAAATAAAAAGATAAGATATAAGATAGTTACTGGCATCTAATATACTTTTAACTGTACATATCACTGACCTGTATTATTTACACACTGGACAGGCTGTTCCATACAAATGACAGCTAATTTTGTGTGCCACTTTGAAGCGCTACTGCGAGTGTCCCGAGAACTAATTTTGACGTTTATTGCAAATGGCCACCGCAGGAGATTGCAACAGCGTTGAGACTTTTAAGTATTTTAATTTTATTTCGTGGTATTTAAGTGGGATTTCATATCATATTGTGAAAGTTGAGCTAAATAAATATGAGGAAATGTGTGTTTAGTAAAACTCGCTACAGAAAAGGGAGTAAAACGTCATTTCACAGGTACGTGTGTTAAATTGTTGTTTTTATTCAAAATTGACCTGAAATTGTGTCTAAAGCATTGATTACTATCTGAAATTTGTATGTAATGATATTTTATCTATATAATGATTGTATGTAAATGTATTTCGAGCGGATTGATGTAAAAAATGTTTTGTTTAAAATTCACTAGTGATTGACAAATTCTTATCGATAAAATGTGGATATTCAATAGCAAAAGTTGATTTAGCTCAGGTTGATTCAGTAGTTGTTCTACACCCGTCTTTCGGTATTGTGGTATTATTATCTACTCTTAAAACTAGACTGCTTCTGTGAATAAGCATGGGTAGAATTAAAAAATAAAACATGGGTTAGCCCTATATACTATGCAAGGTCAATTTAATCGACGACTGAAATTTGAGTCTTATAATACGTATGCAAAAAAATAGTCGCAGTTTTAATAATATTTTTTTTGTTGTGTCTCATTATCATTACACAATATAAAGATCTAGTAATTAATTATTTTTGCAGATTTCCTTCCGAGTTGACGCTAAGAAACATGTGGTTACAAAATATGAATTCACACAGACTTGCCAAGTCAGAGCGATCCGCGTACTTTGTAGGCCCCTCTATTTACAATCGCCTGCCAGACTCCGTAAGAGACGCAACTTCCACCGCAGCATTCAAGGTCAGGCTGAAAAAGTGGTTGACGCAGGAGTCATTCTATTCGTACGAAGAATTCTTTAGTATACCAATGATTGATAATTTAAAGGTATAAAATATAGTTTGACATATATAAATAAATATTCGTAAATATTGTACCCTGACTTGTAGCAATTGTTATTAAATATTTCTTTCTTTCTTTCTTTCTTTCTTTCTTTCTGGACCCCAAAGGAAACAGATTATCTTTGTTCCAAACATTTTGACACCAAGTGTTTCGTCACACATAACACCCGAACAGCTCTGAAATCGGGTTCTGTTCCTACGCTGTTTGAAGTCTGTTCGTTCAAAAATGGCCGAAAACGTAAACAAACCTTATATTTCATGTTTTCAAACAAACAATGCTATATTTTTAATACACTGAATTAATTTCACTAAAAATATTACAATGTATATTGGCTGTGATGTGATATTTTTTTAAATTAAAATGTGAGAAGTATTTCTATTTTTTACTTTGTATAAGCTACCGCTGTACTTGTCGCGTTACGCGATTTTCATATCATTGAATGGGTAAAAGCGTGTTTCTATAGGTATTATAAATTCCTACCACATTTTATAACCTATCTAAACTTAAATTGTTTTTCGGAGAGTATTCAAATTCGAGATATTTCGAGAAAACTGTGTAACGTACCCGATATAAATTTGTAACAAAATAGTTTTTTTCTCTAGCAATGTTTTTGAGTTATGAATTTATCATAGTGTTCCCTAAGATTTATTTAATTTATTTAACTCCACCACAAGATGTCTGCGAGATAAGCTTAATGTAAATGTACACTTTAATAAGATTCTTAATATCATCGATATATTATCATTACCACAGTTGACTTCGAACATCACTAATTTTAGTTCCATGGACACTCGTATCTGCCTACAGCGCCAAAATGGCGACTCTCAAATAGGCACAAAAATATTGTGACAGCAGCCAGTCCAGTGTGTAAATAATACAGGTCAGTGGTACATATCTATCTACCTCTGTGTGACTAAGTGTGTATGTTTGAGTGAGTGTTTATGTGGACCTGTGTGTGAGTGTTTGTGTGTGTGCGTGTGTGTGTGTGGTAGACGTGTGCGCCGCGCCACCGCGCCGCCGCCGCTGACGATTTTTCCACGCCGCCGCCGCCGATAAATTTGACCGGCGTGAAATCGGCGTGGCGTAATTTCGTTTTTGTTGGAACAGTGTTAATTATTCTGTGCAATTTATTTAACTAATTTTAATTCAAACGCCATATAAGGAATCTTTCCAGAAATTTTCGCCAAAGAAATTTTCGGAAAAACATTTTTTTTTTTAATGGATATGTTCGAAAGCTTAACAGCCCACAGAACCACTAGTTTATTTTATCGAACAAGCGAGCGAAGCGAACAAAGTTCTATGCTTCAGCTTGGGCCGAAAATCGTTCGTATGTCCGGTGTCTGTCACGCTGTCCGGCTGTTCTCCTCTACAGCCTCTACAGGTCGCATTTCTCAACCGATTCTTGTGAAACTTTGAGAGCAGTTTTGACAAAAAAAAAATTTTTTTGCATGTAATTTTTCGAAATAAAAAATACAATTAAAAAATACAGGCTAGCGAGTTCTACAGCTCACAAAGCCACTAGTTTATTTATATTGTTTTAAGTGTTTCGCCACTTAAAACAATTTTTTATCAAAAACAATAGGTCAGGTCGGGTCTAGGTCAGAGAAATAGGTCAAGTCTAAAGTAAACAAACGCAATCCCTTCACGTCAAGCATCCCCTTGTTGGTTCTCACAAATAGGCTACACGATGTGACGCCATTTTACACCGGCCCGGCCGGGCACCGCTAGCTGAATTCCGGTAGGTACGAGCTACTGGAGTACTGAATTGATTAGAATATTAATAGAGTATTGATTAACTTTTATGTGCTGCTGCTTATGGTAGGGTTTACTCGATAGCAATTTCTTTTTTCTATACGCAATTCTTTACTTTAGCAAGACGTTACATTCGTTATTCTTCAGTCCGCATTATTGCACATAAAGCGTTTCTTCGGTTTCGTAATTCTACACAAGCGGAATTCTTCACAACAGCGTTTCAGCAAATTGGTTCGTTATTCTCCACAGTCCTCATTTTTACTTCGTTATGAAATAACTGATGTACTGTAACGTGTTACAGTATTCTGTACTAAATAACAAATTCGGTGATTTTTTATGGTGAAATTGAAGAAATGCTTTTAAAAATCTGAAGCTCTAAGGTGGGATCAGTCGTTTGTCCAAATGACTGTTAGTACCGATGTAATTTTAATACATTGTCGTCAAGTATCAATAACACAATCTTTATTCAGCATTACTATGGGACTATTTAGTTCAATGTGTGTAAGATTATCCTTTTATATTAATTTAATTTATTTATTATTATAATACTCTACCCATAATTTAATTATTAAGGTGGTTCGATTGCCATACAAAGCGTTATTTGACATTCGCAGGCTAACGGCGTGATATTTTAAGAAACTTATGTAACAAACTTTCATTAATTGGCTTCCCATTTGCGCCAAATTCCCCCTTTCCTAGAATAAACTTGTATAAACTAGATTAATTTGAGAAAAATAGTTTTCCCAAAATATCACGTCCCAAACCAATTCCAACCAAGGGGGAATTTGGCGCAAATGGGAAGCCAATTGATGAAAGTTTGTTACATAAGTTTCTTAAAATACCACGCTGTTAGCCTGCGAATGTCAAATAACGGTTTGTATGGCAATCGAACCACCTTAAGTGGCCAAAAAAATGATGGTACTGAGTCGATCAAAACCGACACTCTTCCCGTATAATATGGCCAGCTGTAAGTAGTGCATGAAAGTGTACAAAACAATACAATTCGAGTCCAATCTCAATATTTAAAGAGCGCCCGGAATAGATACCCGTGTTTATCCGGAACGGTTGTCCGGGTCCCGTCCTTGACTTTCGATTACTTCAATAGGACAGCGATAGGGACGCAATAAGATATTAAGGAGTATGGTTTCAGGTTTCTTTTTACGCAAACATATGTACTGAATCTCACACAATTTAAGTTTGGGATGTATTAAGATGTTTTTGTGCATTTTGTTGTATCACTTATTTTAAGTCTACCACCAGAGGAAGCGCTGTGTTGAAAGTGGCGGAACTGGGGGGACATTCAAGCGCTCGAAAATTAAATAAAAGTATTGTCAAAACTACTGTTTTCGAGTGAAAGAGTCGATCGCTCGAAAGTCAAAAATCGGTCCCCTGCAATGGCTGCAATAATTTGTTTCAGCAGTTCAGCAGTTTAATAAGTCGATCACGTAACGGTTGGTACGAGCGTCACTATAGTTTTGTAATTTTTCCCTGTACTTGTAGTAAAGACGACATTACTTGCTCATAGTTCTAGGTCAACGAAAAACACCCTATACATTTTGATTCCCTGGAGAGTGGCGAAATATACGTTTTCACTACTCATGCTCGCAAAGTTCGACTTTGTGCTGGATGCACAAAATGCCACTTTTATGCTCTAGTGCACAAAGTAAAATTGTTTTAAAGACTAAGGTAATCGGGCCTAACAGCCACACACGCAATAAAACTTCGTAGAATAAACTTGTCATTTGATTTGATTTGCTTTAATAAATTTCACATTCGTGTTTTCCAATACTAAATTAATAAAACCAGATAAAATAGGTGTCAATTATTATTTTAAAATGTATTGACCCATTAAATGACTTGGCAGTATGAAGTACCTCAGTCTAATATCACTAGTGTCGAAAATTAAAAATAAATACTTTAAAAAGTTAAGTGACAGGAATGAGCTATTATTTTATTTTATTTTGCAATTATTTGTTATTTTCTCGCAATCGAAGTGAAAAGCAGTGTGTATAACTCGGGCATAAATTAGCCATTTAACCCCTCGACTTAACTATCCACCCTCGCCGGTGGCTCGGGTGGATATAAACGTCTCGGGTTAAATGGCTCGTTTTATGCCCTTGTTGTACAATGTACTATTTTTGCGGCAAAACCGGCCGTATCTTGTTTTACGTTAACTTAGAAGTTTGATTTTTCACAGCTTCAAGGGGCTGAAGACCTAAGTATGGTTTTAGTTTCAACTCGATACCTTTATTTTATACGCGTTCCCGAGATAAATGGTCTTGACATACAGACGGACAACAAAGTGATCCTATTACTTAGGGTTCCGTTTATCCTTATGAGGTACAGAATCCTACAATTGTACAAAATCCAGTTTCAATATCCAAGACCATAAGTATGTTCATCTAGATAGCCAGGAATAGAAAACTTTTGCGAACTGCGGGACAGTTGTCATGCTATTCATAACTAGTTTCACCTCACTTCACCGCTCACCGCTAGTATATCTTGACACCAATTCGTAATAACAACTCGTAATCTAGATACACCTAGGAGACTTTCCACCTCAGCTATAATAGCAGTGTGAGTCAGAGATTACGAGTTGTTGTCAAAGTATAAAATAACCCATATAGTATGCGTACCGGTAGTGAGGAACTCTGTGCGATGTCGCACAGAGTTCCTCACTTGTCGGTATGCCATCAGTATTGCATTTGCGCAGTAGTTATATCATCAGATGTGGCGACCACGTACTCAAAGTCACGATGTGGGTAGGCCCCCCACGAGGTCAACTGATGACCTGGTAAAGGTCGCGGGAGTCCGCTGGATACGAGTGGCGCAGGACCGGTCATTTTGGCAATCTTTGGGGGAGGCCTATGCTATGTCCAGCAGTGGACGTCTTTCGGCTGTTATGATGATGATGATGATGAATATCATGCGCGGAAGCGAGACGGTGCGCTTGCAGTGCATTCATACCGTCCGCTTGCGCGCATCACATGCCAGTCACGAGCCACTCATTTAAATGTAGGCGCGTAACGAATCGGTACTGCCTCGACTGACAGTTGATACTGACAGATAGCTTACACCGATCTGTATCTGGAATTCAACGTAGGGTGTAGCGTGCGTGAAGCATTGTGAATAATATCGCTGCATAGCAGAGCCCGGGGGACTGCAAGTATTGCAGCGTCCGTATAGGGCAATCAGAGTCGCAACAACTCTACTCTCCAAGGCTTCTAAGTAAGCATATAGGTATTTGATACTCGATACTTCAGATTAAAGACTTATGTTTGGCATTTAATGTGATATCAATGCGGTGCTCATTGAGACTCATTAGCTTGGATAAGATTGGTTATTAGATGGAATACGCTATTTGACTGATAGTCAAAACATCCACCTGAATTATAGAGTTTTGTTCCTGGTGGTGAGTAAGGTCGCCAGGGCTCGTGAGGACTTCTTATCATTGTTGATTTGTGGGCCTTAATATGGCGCTTCGACCAAAAAGTGATCTATTGTGGCAGCCCTTTTTAGGGTTCCGTACTCAAAGAGTAAAACGGGACCCTCTTACTAAGACTTCGCTGTCCGTCCGTCCGTCCGTCTGTCTGTCACCAGGCTGTATCTCAAGAACCGTGATAGCTAGAGAGTTGAAATTTTCACAGATTATGTATTTCTGTTGCCGCTATAACAATAAGTACTAAAAACAAAATAAAATATTTTTTAAGGGGGGCTCCCATACAACAAACGTGATTTTTTGCCGTTTTTATAGATTATGGTACGGAACCCTTCGTGTGCAAGTCCAACTCGCACTTGGCCGTGTTTTTAGAGTTCACCGTAGAGGCCCGTTGCCTCCAGGAAACTCCAGATTATTTGGGCGGTGATATGTTGTACCTCTTCTGGGTGCACGATGTGCTGCCCTAGGTAGGTACTCCTTTTGTGCATAAGTGGTGAGCAGGAGCAGATTATGTGTTTTGCGGTTTCCTCTGTCTCCTGGTAGAACCAAGTTGCGTTCTGCTTCATACCCATTTGAACAACAAGTGTGTGTTCAATTTGCAATGCCTCGACCTGCATTTATACCTAGCTGTCGAAACAACAAATCCTGAAATCAATAAATTGTCCCTCCTATGATGTCGCAAGAATCCAAAGGCAGCAATGTGTGCTTACTATCATGCAGGCATAACAAAAAAAAAATTATGCATAAAAACCCAAAATTATAGTTTTATGGTTGCAAACGCAGTTCAAAAATTTCATTTTTGGTACAAGCTTGTATTGCCGACTGTACTTTTCTGCATACCATCATCAACTACTCATTGAGACGATTCTAACGAGCCCAAACTCGATGGGGTTGTGTCGTTTTATTGCGGAGTTCTTACGGCCACCTTCCAGCTCCAGCATCAGAGCAGCTCCAAGTCATCACAATATTGTATTGTCATGCGATATACATAATTGCAAAATTTCAGCTCAATTGGATAACGGGAAGAGACTGAAAAATGGATTGCAAATTTTGACGGACAACTTACTTACATACATACGAACAGTGCAAGTTAATATAAAGCTCGTAAAAATATACGGTACCCGGTGAATGGTGAACGGAAAATTCAGTGCAACACTTATCAATTTGACTTGATGATTAATATTCACAAACTGGTACCGAACAATGTTTTCCGCGACATATTTCTGCCCGGATTGGACAATTTCATGAAGTTTGTTCGGGCAGCGAGCACGAAAAGTGAAAAATATTACAGTCGTTTCCGCATCTGTTACACGCAGAAAAGTGCACAGAGAAAACCGATTTAGCCTAGTTGGTAGTGATTCTGCCTACGAAGCAAGAGGTCCTGGGTTCGAATCCCGGTAAGGGCATTAATTTGTGTGATGAGCACGAATATTTGTTCCTGAGTGATGGATGTTTTCTATGTATTTAAGTATTTATTTCTCTATATAAGTATGTTTATCTTCGTATAGTACCCATATTCCAAGCTTTGCTTAGTTTGGGACTAGGTCGATTTGTGTAAGATTGTCCGCAAATATTTATTTATTTATAAAACACAATAGTCTGTTTCAACTAAAACTTAGTGTTACGTACTCTTATTGTATTATCACTAAATGTAATAACATAATAATTTACTTTAAAAACAAAGTTTTAACCGACTTCAATTCAGTACTCCGTCAAACCACATGAACATTACCACAATTTACCATTGCAATTTACCACATGAACTGATTTCCGAGAGCAACTGCGTTGATTATTAGAGAAAAAAACCAAATCACTGTATGTGAGCCGATAATATTTGAGGACTTCCGTCGATTCCTCGAGGATCTCAGAATTATTTATTTTTTTATTTATTTATGTATTTATTTCAAGTAACTTAGACTCATATTTCTTATATTTATGGTTAGTATGTACTTATAGCTGTGTTAAAGTTTAGGTTAGACATAGTATGTACATATAGAAACATGCATGTCATCGCAGTGCCTCAAATATGGGCAGTTAAACCCCCCAGCCAACAAACGCAGGATGGGGTTGGGGCTGGCCCGCACCCGACGCACCAGAGATGTGCATCGCTTGCGCATAGTCGTATAAAAGCAATCTATGCGCGCTTCAGCAAACATCCCTGATGCGCTACAGAAGCGGGGCAGCCCCACTATCACCCGGAACGCATTATACCCTAGGCACTTCATTGTTTGCTATTACAACGAAATCTTATCAGAATCTGTGACGTACTTTTATAGTTTGAAGTACATCATTGAGAAGTTCCACAAGCCATCTGTGGTCATCATCATTTCCACCATCACCAAATTTATGATTTTCGGGTGTAAATACACGAGTTATAATATAAAATACCTATATTACTACATGCGTGCCTAATATATTTGAGGAGTTCCCTCAATTCCTCATGTTTTCCATCATCCAACTGGGGTTTTGAAAACAATGGGACCAATCTGGAAGCATATACTTTCAATTAAAAAAAAGGATTGTACGAACAGGGTCATAAAAAAAAAAAAAAAAAAAAAAACATCCGAATTGAGAACCTCCTCTTTTTTTTTGAAGTCGGTTAAAAAAAAACAAATGTGATCTACATATAAATAAGCTTGTCTCTGCATGACGTCCCTATCAAAATTTTGCACGGAATTTAGAAATCGCTACCCTGTTACATCTTTTTAACCGACTTCAAAAAAGAGGATGTTCTCAATTCGTCTGTATTTTTTTTATGTGTGTTTGTTACGCGATATCTCGGTAATTTATGAACCGATTTGATTTTTTTTTTCTTTGTTTGAAAGCATATACTTCTAAATTGGTCCCATTGTCATCAAAATCCAGTTCTGATGATGGGGTCCTGGAGAAATCGCGGGAAATCTTTAAATTTTATAGGCAAACTTGAAACAATTTGGCTACTGATTTGGAGTCGGTTAAAACTTTGTTTTGAAAGTACAATTATTACAAAAGTGGTTACAAAGACTTGCGTTCTGCGCGGGCAGCGAATTTATTTAACAATTTTGGTTTTAAAGAAGACCCTGATGAGAAAAATGTACTATAATTTAGGCTTTAGGTTTAAAGAACTTTATTTTCTCTAAGAAATTATACATTCCACTTATGAGAAACTTAATTAACATTATAAAACGTTGATATCGGTAGGTTAGCACCACAAGGTGCTAAATACTGTATTTAAGTTGTACGTACCTAAATACATAAAATGCATTATAAATTACAATTGCAACACAATCTATTAAAAAATCGCTAAATCTAAAAACGCTAGCCAGTTTAAATTATAATAGGTCTAAGCATACTACACTTATAATGTGGCAAATTAGGAATTTTCATACCCAATAAATTCCTGTAGTATATAAGACGTTTCCTACTTTCCTTGATACACTACTGCCATGCGAACTAGCTTGGACATCAACTATGAACGAGTTTTCTGAATAACAAACAGCAAAGTCTTCTTTTTATTTGTGGAAACAAGACGGAGTCCCGGAAGTGCGGTTTCAAATTTATTCTCGTTCTCAGCGAGAATGCCGAGAAAATTGAGAGACATAATTTTGCTTTCAGGTTCTCGTTTTGTTGGTATTATTATGAATTACCGGGGAATGGCTTGGCAAGGATGCTGTGCTGGTTTAGTGCGAATCCGGTTTGTGGTTTTGAGCATCTTGGATATAACATTTAGGTTAATTAATCCAGGGGTGGATTTCATGAACTCAAAATAATTTCTGATTAAATATGTGAAAAAATGCAGTTGTAAATAATATAAGTCATATTGTTTCATCCTTAAACCATTGTTGGTCTAAGAAAGATGAATGTTATCGTATATAGATTTTACTTCCGGAGTGACCCGTGATAATATCCTCTGTGTTACTCGGAGTAACACAGAGGATATTATCACGGAAATCATGGAAAGGGATAGAATGGGGGCTCCAGAAGGTATAGGAGTGTACTGAAGTGGAGTGTAGTACTCTCTCGATTTTTCTCGCACCTCGCTTTCTAAGTTTTCTAATAAGAGAGAGACGGGTAGTGCGAGAAAAATCGAGAGAGCTCGCACGCCGTCTTGTGATAGCCGTGCAAGGATGCAGCGCGATTGCGCACGCGCATAAAAACGATCAACCGTAAACATCACTGATGCACTACACAAGTCTGTCCCACTATCACCCGGAACGCGTTATTGTACTGGCCCCGTAGCATGGATGGCCTTTATCACGCGATAAGTGACAAGATAGAGCATCCGTCACTGGCTGACACCGTTCGATAGAACGAGACGACGCTCTTATCTTGTCACTTATCGCGTGATAAGGCCAACCATGCTACGGGGCCTGGTAATGATGCATGAAAACCAAAATACTTATTCCAAAAAGATGTATACACTAATGGCTCTGTGAGCTGTAGAACTCGCGAACTGTCTTTTTCCAATTTATTTGTTAAATTTATACAAACTGAATCGTCAAAAAAAAACGATATAATTATAGAACCTGCTCACAAAATTTGACGAGAATCGGTTGAGAAATGCGACCTGTAGAGGAGAACAGACGGACATCTGGACAAGCTGCATGAAACGGAGAATTTGGTTCGCTTCGCTCACTCCTTTAAGGCGTCGTAGGTTCATGGTCTTCTCTCCCTCTCACTGAGCATAAGCGTGAGCGCGATGGAAGTGCGTGTTCGGAAGCGCGGATATCATGTTTTTAATTTAATTTCTTTTATGCGATTAAATAAATAAAAAAGTAATCACTAATTTCCCTCAAACATGATATTGCCGATTTTTAAAACCAATTTTAATGTGTTTAGCTTTTGTGCATAATTTGTTACGAATGTTTTAAGTGTACTTAGACCTATGTTCGTGATTTTTTTCGATCGAGCGAAAATTGCTTAGTCGTATTTCGAATCACTGATTTCCCTGCAGAAAAGCCTCAAGATTACTATTCGTATTTTTTTAAAACCATATTATTATAAACAGACGTAGTATATTGTTTCAAAAACTTAGTTCGCTTAACTTCGTTGAACCTACGGCCCCTTAATAAATTATCTCATTCCTAACATTTATGAGCATAACCGTCCTAAAGTATTAGTCTTCAACGGGCCGTTCAAATAAAAATCTCTGTACAAATTATAAAAAGTCTATAAAAGTGAATTATGAAACCCCCGCTCCGTCGGCGGTTATTAACAATGTGTTATCATGGTTTACAGCCTCGTAAAGCTGCTGATAACATTATGAAGGCTATTATATATCCCAAGTTCACCCGCATTAGATAAAAAAGTTAAAGGTGGCTTTAAGGTTTTGGAAATGCGGATGGATACAGGCTTCCGGATTTTAGGGATAACTCGCGAATTATGGACGGCTAGCGTATGGTGTTGTGAAATTCAGAATGCTTTAACTAATCATAAAATGCTGAGATATAAAGACTCTCCATGGTCATTGAACTTTACAAATGTGTAGATTTGTTGAAAATTTGGAGACTGTATGTTTTGAAGTACTTCTATTAGCCGAAACAGTTTTTGCAAAATATAAAATTTTAAGCACTGGCAAGTTGGTCTCTTGACGAAGCCTAATTCCAATAAGGTTTAGTTTTCCCGTTAGTTTGGAAGGTCAGATGTCAGCCAGTTCTGCAAATACTTACGGATAACCTGTAGTTATCTACCATAGTTACGACCGCTTTGGCCTACTTGGTAGTGATAGTGACCCTGCCTACGAAGCAGGAGGTCCTGGGTTCGAATCCCGGTAAGGGCATTTATTTGTGTGATAAGCACGAATGTTTGTCCCTGAGTCATGGATGTTTTCTATGTATTTAGGTATTTATTTATCTATATAAGTATGTATATCT
Source organism: Epinotia brunnichana (assembly GCA_963854355.1). Taxonomy (NCBI): domain Eukaryota; kingdom Metazoa; phylum Arthropoda; class Insecta; order Lepidoptera; family Tortricidae; genus Epinotia; species Epinotia brunnichana. Next base: position 941,089 of record OY977954.1, on the reverse strand, counting down.
TCGTCTAGTACCCATAGTACAAGGTTTGCGTAGTTTGGGACTAGTTTGATTCGTGTAAGATTGTCCGGAAATATTTATTTATAGTTTACTAGCGACCCGCCCCTGCTTCGCACGGGTTTATGTGTGTTAGATTATTATGTAATATAGCACGTAAGCTTACCAGTAATTTAAGTTAAGACGCGAATTAACCTTCTTTATTGATTAGTTTGTCACTTTTCTGTGTCACCAGACTAAAGTGTATAATCGTTGACTTACTAATAATATTGCCAATGCTAAAATTAAAATTAATATCAGTATGTTATTTTCATGGTGCCTATTTATAATGGTTTTAATATGTTTGTGTATATTTTAAATGAATACTAGTAAGAATTTATTGATCAAGTAATTAAAATGACTGACTAAACTATCCATGACGTCACGTGTTTATCGAACAGAGGTGGCGTTGGTCGAACACCTGGAATCAGGTATAAAAGGGTTCGACCGGCCGATTCTGATTGCATTATTGTCACTGCTGTTCCATGGTGAACATCTCCTGGGAAGTCCAGTCAGTTAAGTAACCCTAGGTATTAATTATGTACTTTGTGATATTGCTGTGTATTTCAACTGCATTATATGCTTGAATTATTATTGATGCTTTGATTATTAGTCACGTTATAAGTGAATTAATTAACTTATGGATAATTTAATGATAAATAAATGAATACTTATGGTTTGAAGGTTTTGGCCTGGGCTGGTATTTTGGCCAATAAAAGAGTTGTTACAATAATTCTATGATTTTTATTATAACAAATACTTTATATTTCCCTTGCCTAGTCAACAAAGTAGTAACGAATTGTCTAAATCGGGTACAGTGTACACGAATAAAGGGGTAAGTAAGTAAATACTACAATGTTTCAGCTTTTTATTCTTAATCCATACACGTGGTAATAAATATTACAAATAATATGTTGATATCATAATTACTATAATTCGCTTTTATTTACATTTCTGTCATGTGCATAATACATGCATGTATGGTTTGTTTGATACATATAAACCTTCCTCCTGAATCACTCTATGTATTAAAAAAATTGCATCAAAATACGTTGCGTAGTTTTAAAGATCTACGCATACATAGGGACAGACAGACAGACAGCGGGAAGCGACTTTGTTTTATATTATGTATTGCTATCTATGTACATAACTTAAATATTATGTACCTGTAGTTTTCTTGGTGAGCAATAAAGTGTATTTGTATTGTATTGTATACTTAGGTTTAAGTAGCCATTGTAGCAACATGTAATTGTAAAACCAGTTCTGAACTCATCAGAGCAGAATCGGTATGCGGTGTCTTGACTATACCGAGAGCTTACCTACTGTAGGTCGATCACGTAATGCATTGTACGAACGTCGGGTAGGTTTAAATGTCACTTTTTATATGGAAAATTGACTATTAAATTGTACCGACGCGCGTTCGGAACGTTGCATGATTACCCCTCTGATGTCGCTCAAATTTTCTTAATTGTTGGTGTAATACTTGCACAGATAACTCTTAAAGTGACTTTAAACGATATCGTAGCACATCTTTCCCATGCAATAACAAAATAATCGATGGAGAATAAGGGAGGCTAACACCTCATGATGCAGCAACAAAAAAATCGGGCCGATAGGGGAGACCGGGGAAAGGTTAATTATTTCTTTCCCGCACCTCCCCTGCGTCTGACAGGCGTCACGCCATATTTAATAAAAGGATAACTTACCAGGGTTCCGTAGAAGAAACTGGGTATCACAAATTAGAAAACTGAGGGTCCATTTGAAAACGTGTTGAATGCTAAATTATTGTATTCGATTTGGCTTGCTTAACCCATTCAGGGCCCATGACGACACATATGCGTCAGAGCGCTACGAGCGCTTTTCACTACACGAGGCTTAACCTGCTACGGTCTACGGCGTAGCGCTACGAGATTAGCGTGGCTGTGAATGTGTAGCACGTTCACTTGACTGCCAAGAATCGCTACGCGCTACGCTCGTAGCCGTTCCAGTGGTTTTCGTCTAATATTCCTGAGAATATTGCCTGTGTATTCACCAAAAACTGTATATTAATGGGAAATGCGTATTGTGGACCTTCTTTACTTTACTGACCTAATAATGTACCTACATACAATTGTTATTAGTTATGTAACCTTTTTTAGTACCACCCAGGGGACACGTGCAGGGTTGTGGTAGGTAAGCTCCTGCGGACGCAAGTGACAATTATCCCCCCTTTGTCAAGTGAGTGGGCAACTCGACTGTTAAAGGTTCTTAAGCCGCCCGAAGGCCTCTAAACTCAAAGGCCGTATGCCATACGATTGAATAAATAAATGTAACCGTATCCAAAAAACCGACTCGCGATTTTCATAATATCGTTTCCTATAAAAGCCGCACGGATTTCGTTGAAACAAAATATACCATCTCCAGTATATGAGTGATAGAAAAGTTATGTTTTCAGACGTACCTCACGATATTAAATAATTGGGTTATGGGTATATGAGCGACTTTTCCCCAACCTGATTCATTTCGCAAGTGACGATCGAGTGTATTTTTTTCTGAAACCAGTTCATGATTGTTGGAACCTATACCAGCGGACCCATTACTTCGATGTTTCATTAAATGCTACTTCCGTAACATTTGCAAATTGCATCTTGGGAAATATATTTAGTAATAATCAAAGCGGTCACATTTAGCAGTACTTTCCTGCATTCGTAGCGCCCCGCTTTCGCGCACCACGCTCAAATCAGGATGCACTCATTAAAATGTAGACGCATACAAAAAATCTGACCGATTAGATTGATATATTGACACATTGATAGCGCACCGATCGATCCCGATTCAATACGTATATAGTAAACTAAACGCCTAGGAAGCCACGACAAGTGTACGAATATATATATATATATATATATATATATATATATATATATCTACGAATCTAATTAACCACCAGTGCAATCAACAACCTGCGAACAGAAAACCCTAAACTGCTACGCTATTCACAACTCACCTCATCACTCACCATGTATCACTCACTATGTGTGCCTTGACCTCGAGACTCGTAACAATTGTATGTAATAAGAGTTAAAACACTGGTTTGTCAGAGACGAATCGTAGCGTTGTGAATGCGTGTTCCTTTGTAGGAGTGCAGCGATGCACGCCTGGCAGTAAAAGGAGGAAAAGAAGTTGCTGCACAGATGTTAGTCAGCTATGGCACTGTGCATCGCTAGGCTTTTTTGTTCAGGCAGTTGTCTGGAATTATTCATCTTGTATGTACTCGTATGTAACAATGCTTGCCAAACTGATTGTGTTTGTACATAGACACATAGCAAATATCTCCCGATTACTTACATACTCCGTTGACTCAGCGACCCGAAATGAATCTTGGCCTCCGACACGAGAGTGCGCCATTTTTCTCGGTTCTGCGCTAGCTCTTGCCAATCTTGGTTTAGAGCTCGTGCAGATCCGCCTGGACCATGTCGCTCCAGCGGTACCTTGGACCTCGGTATGCTCTCTTGACTTTGCGATCTTCCCCCATTCTCTCCAGGTGTCTCGCGATTACATTTTCAAAACGTTATTTGCTTGTTGCTTGATTTGTGGGTGGTGACACTTTACGCTCGAAGTTGTAGACGATTATGTAAGCCAAGGACAGACTGTCCAGTTAGGTAGGTCCAACTTCGAGAAAGAGGTCAAGCGTCGAATCCGACTTGGCTGGGCAGCGTTCGGGAAGCTACGGCACTTTTCGTCCATTGTGTTCCTTGTGGTGGGAAAGGTTGCCAGAGCTCCCGGGGACACATTGTGTTCCTTGTGGTGGGTAAGGTTGCCAGAGCTCCCGGGCACACATTGTGTTTCTTGTGGTGGGGAAGGTTGCCAGAGCCCCCGGGGACACATTGTGTTCCTTGTGGTGGGGAAGGTTGCCAGAGCTCCCAGGGACACATTGTGTTCCTTGTGGTGGGGAAGGTTGCCAGAGCTCCCGGGGACACACTGCGTTGAGAGCGAGGGACCCACAGTTGTCCCCAGCTGAAAACTCAACGAATCCTCATATCAATAAAGGGTCGCGCTTGTGAGTCTTCTAGTCGCAATAGCGTCCATAGTCGACGGTGTCAGTTTACTATCAGACAGGCCGTTTGCTTGTTTGTCACCTTCGTAGTATAAAAAATAAATGTAAAAGAGTGTATAAAGCTTGAATTAAATAACATCAAAAGCTCAGAGCATAGAATACTAGAGAGAGGACAAGCCGGCGGCCGCGTCGCAGTTGTTAGCTCAATGGGCATACTCTGCCGCTAGTTCACCGTCCGTTGTTACAGAGTGTGCACGTGTGCTGATCGCAGAGACTATTACGTTTCTTCTCTAAATGCCTAATATGATGCGCGTGTATTGTCCAATAAGAGCGTAGGTATAAAAATGTGTGTGCTTTAGATGTGTGCTAGCTTTGTCTTGTCAATTACTTGTGCTATGTGTGGATTAATGAACTTGCGACAGGTGTACTTAATACAAATCGACCGGCTTGTCCGATCTTCTTATATTCATACATCTGTGATCAAAAGCCATTGCTTTTTATTCGTAACTAACTTCCCCCACGACCTTGCCCGCGTTTTACAAAGAGCTGAGGCAAACCCCGGGTGTTACAATATGGCTATATGTATTCAGAAAGTCCATTCTACAGGCAGGTGTTTATTTTATTTTATCGGATGAGCATTTCCGGAGCTTACCAAAAACATACAAACTTGTTTAGTTATAAACTTGCAATTATTCTGAAATAGAACCATTTCGTGACAAACGCTGTGTGTCTGTTGTTCGTCTCGAATATAATATGTTTCTTTCTTTCTTTTCTTTCAAAGCTACAATCCAACAGACTTTTCCTTTTTATAATATTAGTATAGATATATCCTGTGCCCATCCAGTAAATGTATTTCAGCAGTGTGACCTAGAATTGTCATGTGCAACTAAGCTGGCTGTTTGCGGTGCTACAGCCAAATTGATTGCCGCAAATAAGTCGCTCGTTATTTAATTTTAAGAGTTCCTCTAATTGTCTTCGAGACTGCGGCTCCAGTTGTCAGTTTGTCACTTTGTCTATAGTTGCACATGTGTATTTGTGAGTAAGATTGTATGTGCATTGGGTGTAAAAAAACTCTGGAAATCCAGTAGGAAGCAACTCAGAATTATAGGTATCTGGGGTGTTCACAGGTCACTTCGGGGTCAAGGATCTCTTGGCCAAAATGGGACTAGCGGATAGTTTAGACTGTAGAATGTGTGGCGAGGAGGATGAGACTATTGAACACTTATTGTGTGAATGTCATGCCCTTGCCAGACAAAGAATTAATTACTTTGGGAGCGGTTACCCGCAACCAAAGGAATTCAAGGTGCTCCCGGTGAACTGCATCATCCGCTTTGTGGAAATGATGGAGCAAGCCTGGGAGCAGGCATAAAGGAGAGGGCAAATGCACAAAAGATCCCACTGGGTCAAAGTGCATCTGAAAGGGCCCTCACCTAGATAAGATAAGATAAGATGTGCATTGAGTAGGCGTCGTTTGTCTACTGCCAATTGCACAGCGGATGACACCCCTGGAATCGCAATCGTCCAAAGGCTACGATGACGACCAGAAGGGGGGCTGTGTGCTTGTTTGCTACAAACATAATATAAAAAAATAATTTTATGAGATGAATTCACGAGCAATTGGTATTGGTACATATATGCATTTTAATTCTACTATAATGTAGTGCCCGTAAAAATGCGCACTGAGCTGTGTTGTAGAATTCGCGGGCGTACAAGTTAATTTATTTACATACTCGTAAGTGCTTTACTTGTGTTGTCCTCATGGTACCTAGTTTACTCAATCTGAAATGGACGCGCTGCGCTGTCCTCGCACAGCACGCTGCAACGACTTATATCGTGTGGACCTATACTTACACGATTAAGTACAACACGGTTTCCGGCCGGGCCGCAGCACGGAGAGCAATCTGCTGTGCTTCATGAACTACGCGGCGCCGGAGGTGGACCGCCTCGGTGGACAGGTCGATGTTGCCTACCTCGACTTTAGGAAGGCGTTCGATACCGTCGATAAGGACATATTGCTTACGAAACTAGCCACTGTCGGTTTCACACCCCGACTCCTACACTTTTTTGCAAACTACCTCAGTAACCGAAAGCAATATGTCGATTTCAAAGGTTACACTTCTGACAGCTATCGGACGCTTTCGGAAGTCAGTCAAGGAAGTAATTTGGGTCCATTTAATTTTACCATTATGATCAACGACCTCCCGGACGTGGTCAAACATTCTAGCTGCCTGCTATTCGCAGATGACATAAAGATCTTTCTAAAAGTGAACAATATCAATGACTGTGAGCGTTTACAAGGTGATTTAGACAGGGTTGTGAATTGGAGTCAGATAAATAAATTGTATTTTAATGTATCTAAATGCAGCGTAATTTCGTACACTAGAGCGCATTCTCCACTGCACCACGCTTACAACTTGGGGGGACCTCCAATCGCACGGGCGTCGTCCGTGTGTGATCTGGGGCTACACGTTGAACCTGACTTGTCTTTCCGAAAGCAAATTATTGAAACATGCAAAAAAGCCTTTCAGAATTTAGGTTTTGTATTAAGACAAACAAATAATTTTTATAATGCCGCTACAGTAAAAGCCCTTTATAACGCACTTGTCAGGAGCAGGTTGGAGTGTGGCGCGATCATATGGAATCCACACGAGACGAAGTACAATCTGATGATCGAAAAGATACAAAACAAATTCACCAGGTATCTATATATGAAAGAATACGGGGTATATCCATTCTATCCCTTGATGTACCCAACGCTTTTTGTCCTCGGTATGGTCGGCTACACCAAGTTGGAAGTAAGGAGGAACTTAGCATTGGCTACATATGTGTTCAAGGTGTTACGCGGTATGTTACATAACCCCGGCGTGCTAGAGTCGCTGGCGCTAGTGGCTCCGTGCGGGCCGCGGCGGCGCGCACCGCGCTTGCTCGCGCGCCCCGTCGCGCGCACCAACCTGCTCGCTAATGCACCCATTGTCCGGGCCATAACCATACTTAACCAGCTTTCAACTAAAATAGACTTATTTAATTGCAATCTGACTGAGTTTACAAGAGCCGCAAGCAGACAATTATGTTTTTCGTAAATATTTGTATATCGTGACTTTGTAGCTTTAAGTATTGATGTTTTATTTTTTTGTGTTAGTCTTAATATTTTATTGTTGTGTACATATCACGTGTTGGACTAGTCTGTAAGCGATATGTATATTTATACTACTAAATAAAAAAATAAATAAATAAAAGTAGTTAAGTGTTTACGCGTGAGTAGGAACGAATGCGTCCCCACCGTTCTATATCAATTCAAATCTAACATAGAATAGCACTGAATGCTTACTCATTTCTAAAGCTTTTTGTCGCTTGACACCAAAGATAAACGACTTGATAGAGAAGACATGACGCGAATATATGGTTCTCATGAGGATATGAATACGACAACGCCTGGGGTATATTTGAAATGACTTGTTGAATTGGAATCGGTTTTGTATTCGTCGCGCTCGCTCGCTTCTATGTAAGCCATACATCTCTTCCTACATTAATATGAACCTTATACTTAAGATGTTGATAAAAATAAATGTGTTCAAAGACCTTGTTTACTATTATAATAGGTATAACTCTGGTGCCGTTTGAACATATTGAGAATGGGTCACGGCCGCTGTAACTATTTCCGGCACAGGTGGGGCTGGTGGGATTCCGCACTCTGCGACTGTGGCGAGGAGGATTAAAACATAGATCACATCATACAACGCTGCCCCCTGCACTCATACTCGGGGTCTCCAGAAGATCTGTATACTTAAGTTAACACCTGACGCTCTTACTTGGCTCGGGACCCTGAATGTGGACTTATAATGTTTATTGCATGAAACGTTTATCTAACACGCCATACGTAAAAGCGTATGCCATACCTACTCAATAGTTTGCCCGGAGCCATTAGACGTGAAAAAAATAAGAATAAATTTAAGAGACTATTAAAAAATCATTACCTAGATGTACTTATATAATACTCAGTTATACTACAGTTACTAATTAATACATATTTTTGTTAATAAATGCCTTACCTAGAGACTGCCGCTCCCACAATCAAACTGTTACTACAGTTTTGTGGGGCAATGTTTAATTTTAGGTATGTAAAAACATTGTACTTTTACATTGTAATAAATAAAATAATAATAATACGATTAAATAAATAAACAGGTTTGGGATTGAAGTAGCTGTCAGTTCATATAAACTTTGACATACGGCAAAATGCTAACCTTCAACCCCATTCTAATCGCAGTTTGACAATATGTGTAAAGCTAAAAAAAAGGTGACTGACTAATACCTACATTAAATCTTAATTAATACAATGTCGGTGAATAACTAGTCTACAAACCGCCTTGCGCCTGATAGTAAATCGTAGCTTATGGACGTTTGCAACGCCAGCCAGGGAACTTGTACTGTACATACCTTACTGACAGTATGTTTGCTACAGAATGTGTGCATTAAAAATAGTGCCATTAAAGGTCTATTATCAGAACTGCACGAAGAACTTTAACATTGTCGTACATTTAGCGACTATCTTCAAAACCGTTTAGTATCCTCGAGCCGCCCAATGTGCAACAGAATGTGCCCTCGATTTGAATGTAATTTAGACCTTTCATAACACATTTAAAGTCGTATGACTTTTGTTTCATGAAATTTCTCTCTTTCCTTGGTAACATGATGCAAATTTCACTGGCCAAATGTTTGTATGGCACAAGGGTGATTGAAAGGACAAACGCTCTACACTCACTAGCGGACCTTCCGGTACGAAAGGATCCGTAATATATGAAAGTGACCCAATTCGGCTGATCAGTCCATCAATAATAATCTCATTATGGCGGTTCTCATCCGACGCGCCCCTACAAATACTATTACTGGGAAGCAAGTTACAGCTACACTAGTATACAATAAATAAATATGGGACAATTTCACACAAATCGAACTAGCTTTTTCTTCAATAAGGCTTATGTTAAGGGGCTACCCGAGGTTTTCATCGATTTTTGAATCGATACGAATACTTTTGCACTACAGATAGAATTATAAGGCAAACGGCTATCGATTCTTCAATTTTCAATCTCCATTTTGTCTTACATATTATGGAAGAAATTAATAGTTATTTTTATATGTTTTTTTTAAACATTGTTTATAAAAACACTTTTCGTATCAAGATTGTTGTGAAAGATCTAACATATACGAAATCTACATATTTGGGTTCGTCTCTGATGTCTCTATAAACGTGTGTAGGGTTTTGATTTTAAACTAATTAACACAAAAGTAATGGTCAGAAAACCAGTTTTTTGGTCTAAAATTGGTCAACTTTGATGCCAAATGTCTCGAAGACAGTGATGTTTGAAGTAAATATGCGATACTATATTGCTTAAAGCTGTTGTTGTTGTAAATATGATAAGCTAACTACAAAAACATTAGAAAACTAAGGGATTCAGATCGAAGGTCGTTGGGGCATGGGATCCCCTTAAGGATACTAGACGACGATATATTTAATTGATATAAGTACTTAAATACAAAGAAAACATCCAAGACTCGGAAACAAATATCAAATATTCACATGTTCATCAGACAAATATTTGCCCAAACTAAACGAAGCTGAACCCAAACGCTCTCGACTTCATTTCGAATTTATGACAGTAACTTCGTTACGATTTCGTCACACATCAAAAAAGATCTTCGTGAAATATGTGACAGGAGCGAAGGATTTTAGTGAGTTTTTATAGCAAGCTCAAATGCAATCTTTTGAATTTCCGTACGCCGTCTGGGAGTCGATCAGAAACTTTTTTTTGCATTCTATTTTGATATTAAATAATGTGTTTTTGCTAGTTTATGAATTTACACGCAATGTATGATACGTTAATGCCTAATAGTTGACAGCCATTGTTTATACCTTAATGCTATTAATTAATGTGTCAATCACTGGGACGTTTACCTTATTTATATGGGTAATTTAATTCATAGCAAGACACATATTCGTTGTTATATTATTGTGTCTGTTGTAGTGTATTCCCATACTATGTAGGTATAGATATAAATTATGATGTTAAATAATGCGGGTATAACGCCATTGAAGTAAAATCGTGTTTGCCTTATCACCCTATATACATTCATACATAAAATACCTACATATGTATATAGGTATGTTATGTATGTACATAACAGTGTCTACAGCTTATATCGGACCAGGGCGCTTCTCTGTAGATTAATCAATCTTTTATTTAGAAAGAAAGAAAGAAAGAAAGAAAGAAGACATTTATTTACTACACAAAAGACACACAGAGACAAAGGGAGTAGGCATACATTACAATTTAACACATATTGTGTGTGTCTTCGCGGCAGTGAATAGGTCGCTGTCTCAGCATTATGCCGAGGTGTCAGACAGACACCTACAGTGCTGATTTTCAGACAGCACCGTACGTGACCCACGGAACGCAACACAACATAAGACCATTGATAAACACATAATGATTGTATACACATAATAAATAATAAATGTAATAAATTTGTAAAATATGTACCAGTAGCCAAATGGGATAGAAAGAAAAACACAAAGCACAAAACGCGACACGGTTGGGATAGGAAAGTGCTGGATGGGTTAGGATTGGGTTTGGGATTTCTGGAGCGTCAACAAATAGCCCTTAAGCTGACGCTTAAAGGTATACTTGCTAGACGCTCCTTGAATAGGTGGAGGGAGATCATTCCAACACTTGGACGCCGCGAACCTAAAACTACCTCGTAACGCCGTGGTCCGATGCATTGGCACCAGAATCATCGCCTTACACCTACGCGCACTCTTGGGCCATACAAGTCTACTCAGCAAATATGCTGGAACCCCCGATCGCACTATGCCAAAGAGAAGAGTGGCAAGTTGAAGCCGTCTGCGTGCAGGCATGTTCAGCAGACCAGCGGCGTTCAAGTAGGGAGTGATATGGGAGCGGGGTGGGACTCGGAAACAGAAACGAATGCATGCGTTTTGCACTCGTTGTATGAGCTTTTTTGTACGACCAGTAATGCAGCCAGCATAGACAACATCACAATAGTTTAATCTTGACAATATCAGCGATTCACAAAGGTTAACACGCAAATCAACACTTAAGTAATCGCGAACATTGTAAAGAACTTTAAGGTGGTAGAAGCAGTTACTCACAACTTTTTGTATGTGGTTCTCAAATCGCAGCTTGCCGTCCATGAGGAGGTCAAGGTTATTTGCTTCTACCACCCTGTCTATTGGTTCGCCTATGATAGCAACACCACTGGTAGTCAAAGTCTCGAGGTTACTGATGGTACTACGGATTTGATGCTCTGATCCAAAAACAACATATTTCGACTTGTTCGGATTAAGGACAAGGCAGTTCTTTTCCGACCAAGTAGAAATACGTGCTAGGTCTGCGTTGATAGTATTGACCGCAACAGATATGTCCGTGGGTACGCTAGAGAGGTATAACTGGAGGTCGTCAGCGTAAAGATGGTATTTGCTGCCCCTTATATTGTGAGTGATGTCAGCACTGTACAATATAAAAAGCAGGGGACCCAGTATAGAACCTTGCGGCACTCCTATTTCCACAGGGCAAAGAGCGGACCGCAAAGTGCTACCATCCATCCTGCGTAACGCCACCGTCTGCACGCGGCCAGAGAGATAACTATCAAACCAATTTACGGCAGAAACATCAAACCCGTAATATGACATCTTAGAAAGAAGTAAGGATACATTAATACAGTCAAAAGCTCTAGAAGAACGAGAATGGTACTCTCCCCAACATCCCGAGCCTGTAGAATATTATCGACCACATCGAGCAACGCAGTTTTTAACAAGCGAGCGAAGCGAACGTCGTTCTCCGTTTCAGCTTAGGCAAAACTTATTTCGTATGTCAGGGTGGCCGGCTGTCCGGCTGTTTTCGTCTATATAGGTCACATTTTTAGAGTTGTTACTTGCTTGTTGTTGTTACTTCCCGTTGACCTATAACTTGAGGTATAACTATGAATTTTGGCAAGTAAAATCGTCTTATGCTACAAATAGGTACAGAGAAAAGTCTGAAAACCCTAGATTTGCAATGAAATCATAAAAAATACCTATAGTCTTTATTTAAAGCATGCAATCAATCATCGAGGTAGGAGGAATTTTGTACGGAACCCTCGGTGAGTGAGTCCGACTCGCCCTTGTTCGGTTTTTTTTATAAAAACGGGGTCCTGTGTTCTACAGCTGACAGAGTTATTTTACCTTTAGGTACATGTGTTTAGCGATTCCCTTAATGTTTATAAGAAGATAAACGCAATGGATATTATGTCACAAGGTTTGCTATCTGAAAAACGTATCAAATGCGAATTAAATTGCTTTGTCGTTGCTTATCTTAACTCCGGCGCTGTTTGCGAGATATTTTAAATCGCTTTCCACTTTAATGTATAGCTATGTATTTTCAATCTTGCTGGGTTGACTTAGCTATCACTTTAACTTGCGTTGGTTTAGTGACTAGGAGAGCTATTATGAGCGTGAAGTAGCTGTTTTATATTGAAAATTCAAGCAGACAATTAAATACAAATGTATAAGGAATTAATTTAATCCAAAAGTGGCTAGTAAATACATAATGTGTGCTATAGGGAGAAAGACATACTTGCATCGCATTCAAATAACGGCTTCCTGTTCTGCGGCCATGATGGCCAATGGGCCACAACACACAATGGTGTAGAGAAGCCTTTAAGGACTACCATAGGCCTCGTTAATAGGCATGCGAAGGCTTACCCAGTAAGTCGCGGAAAGTGCCCACAGCATAGATGTCCGCTAAGGGCGTTATTGGCATTACATGCTCTTTTTTGCAAAAGTAAATACTTACAAAGTCATTGCCATAAACTAAGATCTGCCAAACTGCGAAGCAGTTTGTTGGCGACGCGCCTCAGTTAATTAAAAAAGATTATAATAATTAAGTATTTTTTATAGAAATAAGCAGTTAATTTTTTTTTTTTTTATATAACTAACGCGGTACACCGAAAACACTTAACTAAAAAGGAAAATAAAAAACCTACTCTGGGGGCGTTAAATTAGCAATAATGATAGCAACACTTAGTTTGATTTACAACATTTATATTATATGTTTTAAATTATATTTAACCCTTAACGACCTACCTACTATTTCTACCACACAATCACCTACCTCCCGTCCTAAGGACGGCTACATAATATCGCCCTTATTTATTAAATAATATGGATAATATGGATCATATAGGTAATTTGAAATAGAAACAACAAAATACACAAATTCAATTATTTATTAATCGTATAACAATATCAAAAACGTGAACTTAACATAGTTTTTTTTATAACATATGGCACCAGTCTTTAATTTTACTATAGGAACTTATATCCTTTGGAAGGTGAGATCAACTAAAATTACAACGTTATTTAAAGACCCCAGTAATTATTTCTTATTATTCAATAATCAACAAAGCTTATTAACAATGTTACAATATAACATATGTCATATTTTTATAAAATTGCAGGCCACCTAGTTACTGCTTTTCGCGGCAGTGAATGCACAATTCATTCGAGCATTCTAGGCAAATTGGTTGTTTGCAGTCGAAACACATGTATTAGGTTCTGCGTTTTTTCTTTGGGTCAGAAGTAGAGCAGGTTTTCCGTACTTCCAACCGTTTTTCAGCACCACTAGTGCTTTGGAGTAACAAAGCATAATTATTTAACCACGTGCAACCCGTCTCTGAGACCCCTAAGACAAAATACGTAGGCGCCTACCACCCGTCTCTGAGACAGTCGGAGACAGAAATATACTCACCAAAACTAAACGCGGGCACTACCGACCTCGGCATGCGCTGACGCGGAACTGAGGCAGGAGAGGGAAAGGTACAAGGACACAGAAGTTTCTATGATGCTTCTTAGGAATGTAATATTTTTAAATTTGAATGAGTCTGTGAGACGGGAGGTAGGTGGTTAAGCGTTAAATGATCGTCCAATAAAGTTAAACTAATTCATTTATTTATTTTAAAAAAATAGGATCGGTATTCATTATTAAGGTGCAAACATTCATCATCATATCAGCCAAAAGACGTCCACTGCTGGACATAGGCCTCCCCCAAAGAGTGCCAAAGTGGCCTGGTGCCAAGGTGCAAACATTAAATAAATAAAAAACGAAACGTTGTGTGAGAAAGAGACAATATGAGAGTGTGATATGAGAAAAAACGGTATAGAGGAATAAAAGGGGTAGGATAAAGGTTTAAGCGAGAATAAAAGATACACATAGAATACCACGATAACAAATCCAGACAAATAACAGTCGTCAACTCCCCTCTGCGACATACAACCTGCTCACTACCACAAGGGAGCGTTTTGGCTTGTACCCTTTTTTTATCATACATTAATGACTTACCTAAAGTTATGGACACCGACACGAATTGTGTTATGTTTGCAGACGATGTTTCCCTACTAGTAAACACTACGAACAGCACCGAATGCAATTTGCAGCTATCCCACCTTTTATACACAGTTAAAATATGGCTCGATGATCATAATTTAGATATTAACTTAAACAAAACAAAAATCGTTCAATTTAAACCTGCTCAGAGGAAATCACTAGAATTAAATCTGCAAATGAATGAGGATAAAAAACAAGAAGTAAATAACTTTAAACTACTCGGTATAACAATAGACACAGGACTGAATTGGAAAGAACACGTACAAAATACAAAGACAAAAATAGCCAGATTTATCTACGCACTCAACATATTAAAGTCGCACACAAATTTGGAGTCCGCCTTGTCAGCATATTTCGCTTACATAGACTCAAGTCTCCGATATGGCGTGGTCCTGTGGGGAGCCAGTGCAAATGCCCAAAAACTCTTCATAATGCAAAAAAAGTGCATTAGAATTCTAGCGAATGTACGCATTCCTAACAGCTGCCGCCCACACTTCATAAAAAATAAACTCTCGACACTACCCTCAATATTTATACTAGAAGCCGCGATCTTTGTTCGTCAATACCCAGAACTATTTCCAGAAAAACCTGAATCTTTTAAGACTAGGAAGCAATACAGAAATAAACTATTATTGCCTAAATGTAACTTAGCTATGTATAAAAAAGGACCGCAGTATGAATGCATACAAATCTTTAACAATATTCCGGACGTAATCAAATTGCAACCTAGTGACGAGGTATTTAAGACTCAACTGAAGAAGCTATTAATAGAACATTGTTATTACTCGGTAGACGAATTCCTTGACGATAAAAGTTTAGTATTATACAAACCACAATAAAAATTGGATATTTAAAATAGTTTTAGATCTAAGACATAAAATAATTGTAACTAACTTAATTTGATGACATATTATCTACCTAACTTATCTGACATATTACCCTAAATGTAAATAATCGAGTAGGTTAAGCTTTGGTTTGTTAATCTACCTTGAATTAATGTTTTAATTTATTGTGTGCCCTTACAGGGTGTTATGAAGTGACTTATAACAAAAATGTAACACCTTATTATGTATGCATGACATAACAATGAATAAATGAATATGAATCAATATTCATTATGACCGATCCGTTGTTTCCTTTATTTACACATTTACTAATCATCAAAGTCGGAATCTAAATATTCAACTGATTCATATGACATTTCATGGTCCTCATGATCAGATTGTACTGGTTCAATAACAGATACATTGGACTCATTGTCAGTTGTAAGACTAGATGTTTCACTATCACTGACGCCAACATTTACATATAATAAAGACGGAAAGATTGGATTTAATTTGTAATGTGTACCTACGTTTTAAGACGAAGGATTTGCAATACCCTTACAGGGTGTCATGTTGTACCTACTATAGACTGTAAGATATTAAGGACCTGACATGAGTGCAATAAAGTATTCTTATTCTTATCTACGATCACAGGATCACACTTTTTTTTCTAAAATCGGTCTCGTGACTCTTAGGAGCTTTCCTAATCTCTTGTTTCAGATTTTCCCTCACTGCCCTGTTTGAATAAAACATCCTGTATTATGCTGAGATATAACCCGTTCGTGACAAAATGCAGCTTTGTCTCGAATATTTTTTTGTTTCTTTCTTTCTTTCTTACTGACTTTAAATTTTTAGATTATTCAGAGTGTTCACTTTATTCAATAGTATGGCATACATTATTTGGCCTTTGAGCTTGTCACATTTTAGTACCACCGAGGGAACACGTGCAAGGTTGTGGTAGGTAGCTCCTGCGGACGCAAGTGACAGTTCCCCCTTTGTCAAGTGAGTGGGCAACTCGACTGTTAGATGCTCTTAAGTCGCCCAAAGGCCTCTAACTCGGCCTAACGACTACTGTCATAGACAGCAGTCGGGATCAACTGCTTAGCGTGCCTTCCAAAGCACGGAAGTGCCCATATTTTATAGTAACCACTCAAACAGGCGGTCACCCATACAGACCGCTGCCACCTTTGCTTAACCTGCTTTATCGCTTAGAGTGTTAACTGACACCACTGTACTTCCGAGTCTCTCACTATTTATTTATCGTATGGCAAATCATTGTATTAGAACCGTGAGATCTTCGAAAAGACGGTACGGTTGCCAGGTTGTTGCACTTTTAGCACCGCCCAGGGGTCACGTGTAGGGTAGCGATGGGTAATTCCTACGGACGTGGTGCAACTTCAACCCCCAGTCTCTCACTGAGTGTGGGCTGCTATAAAACCATGTGGGGTGTAGTAGTCCACACTTACTACCCAACCAATGACCACTGCCTGCCACTAGTAGGAACTTAATCTGTGGTGAAAATTGTTCTCTCTATACATACGGAAATATCATTACGGAAAACGGTATCAATAGCAACTGTTAATAATTTCATTGTAAAATGTATCTGCGGCATGAAAATAAAAACGTACAGAATTTCCACACAAAATGTATGCATTTTGGCTCTGTAAACCCCGACGCGACTATCGCAAATAAACTTTTTTCATAATAGAATTGAATCCACTCGGCCTGTCCCAACCGCACCCCTCCCCCAGGACAAGGGCAGACGGGAATACCAACATACGGACCCAGTCCAGGCACATGTTTTTGATGTATTGAAATGATGGTTTTGGACAGAGTTAGGGCACAGCAGAATCTCAAAGAGAGGTGAGGTACAGACGAATATAATTTCGCTCATATTTGGACTATTTTTTAGGGTTCCGTCCCTCGAAAGAAAAACGGAACCCTTTGAATTAGGTAGCCTAAATTGCTTTAAATTTTTTCTTACTAAAGCAGCTTATACTTCGCTTGGTAACCGCAAGCTACCAGAAGCAATTTAGGGGTGCACGAAATTGGTAGCTGTGGCTACCACAAGCAAGTGAGTGGATGTCCGTCCGTCCGTCCGTCTGTCAAGACCCTTTTTCTCAGAAACGCGTGGAGGTATCAAGCTGAAATTTATATCAAATACTCAAGTCTACTGTCCCTTGGAGCTGGGAAAAATTACACTTCTAAGCCAACGCAATCAAAAGATACAGCAGTTTATGCCGCACATTTCCGCAAATTTTCTAAACGCGCAAGGGAATCAAATCCTACAGGGTACTTCCCTCGAACTCAGAATCTTGAAATTTGGTACGAAGCAACGTCTTATGGCACAAATAAAGGAAAAATTGCGAAAACCGATTTTTTTTTATTAGATCACTGAAAATTTATGTCCAGTATAAACTGACACGCACTAAGTATGTGAATACATACTTAGTGCGTGTCAGTTTATAGTGGAATTGTTTCTATTGTACGGGGTGGTCCGGAACCCTCGGTGCGCAAGTCTGACTCGCACTTGACCAGTTTTTTTTTTATTTTTATACACAACGACTGTGGCATACAAACTTACGGCCTGCCTGATGGTAAGCAGGTACCGTAGCCTATGGACACTTGTGACTCCAGACGAATCATAAGCGCGTTGCCGACCCTTTTCTCACTTGTGGATCTCGATATCGACAACGTGCCGAGATACGAGGTTTTGAAGAGCAGTGACAGTTTTGAAAGAAAGAAAGAAAGAAGAAAGAAAACATTTATTCGTGGACAAAACAATGGGTTTAAAAAACAAAACACAGAACGTAAAAAAAAAAAAAAAAACAGGGTCCACGAAAAGGCCCCGACTCAGCATGGTGCTAACCTAGAAGGCCAGCGCTGGTCTTCCGTCGGAGCCTTTACCTGAGTTATCTCCTGGAAGGCAACACAAAACAAATACCTAAGCTAAACACAATATATCTTAAAACTATTACAAATCCGACGCCAGAGTGGCACGGCAAATTGCATCGTGTGAACGCGTCGGCAAACTGTGTGTCAGTGTCACTGTCAACTTGACAGACCGAACGCAACTTTTATTTCAGATAGTGAATATATGGTACATTAGTGATACAGGAAGAAAACTAAGAACGAATACAGTTTGGTGCAAAAATTAAATATTGAACGTCACAAGCTCAACTGTACATACATAAAACGACTGCCAAGAATTCACACAATCTAAACATGATAGATAACACAATTATTTTATTAGTTATTATTAGTTTTGGTTGCTTTTGCTTGTCACCCGACGATAAATGTTACCAGAGTGTGCCAATGCCAATATCGTTTCAATTTAGTTTAAACATTCAAATGCACGTGTCGGAATAGACGCCCAAGCCGGACATCGCAAATAAACATGGCTACAGAATTTATTAAAATAATTCTGTATAGAACCAGTCGCGCGTTAAGGGCCAAAAATATAATGTAGGTACTGGTTCCTATTAGTAGATTTGTACAACAAGGGTCTAAAATGAGCCACAACTTCACACCTCTTCCTTTCCACCTTCTTTCTTTTCTTCACTTACACTTCTAACTAAAATTAAAATAATTATAAAAACCGTTTAAAAAAAAACCGTTTACAATAAGTAGGGTAAAAATAAAGCACTGCACATCCGTGCCGCCAACAGATCGTAATTTCGTATGAACTCTGTAGGGACTTACGGCCTTTTGGCTGGGGCGGTAGTGTAGTGTTTCGGTGTACCGTGTACCGCGATAATATTATCTTTTTATTTAAGTGAGCGAATCGCCAACAAACTGCTTTGCAGTTTGGCGAATCTTTAGGTTAAGTTACTAAAATTGTATTTTTTTGATTCCAAATAAAAAAAAAATAAAAAAAACCATAACCAAGAGATGGATATTTTCCCGAGCGAAATTGTTCGAGTGGTAATATTGCTTTTAGACCAAAGTTATACACTCTACTTTTCACTTAAACTGCGAGAAAATAGTAAAAACAAGATTATTCATCTAAAAGTCTATCAATAATAAATTCCGCGCCGAAAAGATTGTCCACTTTGGTGGCATGTTTTTTTTAATAAACTGCTTTAACACAGATACAAAATATTGACACCAAGAATAAACGTCTCTGACCGTTTATTTATAGGCGCATCCAAACGGCATGATTGTAGTTAGGGAATAAGAAACTCCTGATGTTTGCGATTAATTCTGTTTCCAGATTGGTCGATAGCAAACATAAATGTTTGTTAAAGGATTGTGATTGGTGGATTTAATACGGTGAAGTATTTTGATTGGTCAAAATAAAATGTTATAAAATCATAAATATGTATACATATTTTCCCTAGGGGCTAAATGTACTAATAAGTTTAGTCCCGCTTGCTTAGCCTAATATGACACACTTTTCGAGCATGAGAAGTTAAAAATTGATATAAGTCCCATTCCTTTGACTATACTTAAGGTCTATCAAGAATTTTACTGATACTAAATAGCCAAGATGAATGAAAACAGATATTATTCTATAGAACTTCTTCCCAAGCTAAATCCAGTTTTAGGGTGAATTTCTACGGGAGATGTGTAAAGCTGTCTTTTTATTAAAATATTTGACACCTGAGTGAGCATTTCTTAAAAAAAAAACAATATTATGCTATATTATGATTTTTTAATGTTATTTCTACTCAGAATTACGAACTCTTTCCATCCAAAAGGAGAAAATACCATACATTTTTGAAATTTCCTTTTGTGTTCCGCCATACAAAGTAGGTATAATAGGAAATGATAACACAATAGGAAAATAAGCTTTTGGGACTTTCTTTGTCCCATTTATTACGCAATAGCATAAAACTTCCAGATAATTTTACAATTAGAAATAGTAGGTAGCATATTTTTCCCAAACGCTCAGATAAATTTCCGTACCTACATTAAACTATTAGATTCGGCATTTTCCTGTGATTGCAGATACAGGGGTCCTTTGAAAGAATTGTTTCTTACACCTAGCACTATTAATTTACGCAAAAAAACGAACTCTGATTTTTAGACATATTTGACCGCGTTCGATTCTCGGACGTGTATGATGCTTTTTTGAAAATCTTAGAATGCAGTAATTTTTTTTTCTAAAATTGGTTTCGTGACTACTACTCAGAGCAAATTTCCGTATCTTTTATAGTTTCGGATTTTCCCTCACTGGCCCGTTTTAATAATACACCCTGTATATACCTATATACTTAACAACGGCTGCTGTATCCTTGGCAGATGACTGGTTGCTGCCATCCAGCTTAGCTAACATAGGTCTTATTACAGCGTATTTACACTGATAATGCAGAATATTACCCATGCCGTGCCTTTTACATTACATTATCGCACTAGTGCCTTTTCATTACATATCTTTTTAAATATTAGCAAAATAATGCAGAATATTACCCATGCCGTGACTTTTACATTACATTATCGCACTAGTGCCTTTTCATTACATATCTTTTAACATTTTCATTTTATGAAAAGGATTTTTTCCTCGCAAATGTGTTGAAAAACGTCGTATGACACGCGTGAGCTTTGATAATTACATCCTCGGCTCTATTATCACGCTCACCTATGGCTCGCGTGACAATTCCGCCTCTGATGTAATGATCAACATACCTCACTTGTATCATAATGTACTATTTTTTCATCAAAATTATATTCCGTAAAAATGTTCCGAAAAAATCATTGCAAACCGCCGTTTAACAGTCGCTTGCTTGAACCACTAGGCTACCGTAGCTTGTGGGGTTTACGAACTTAAAAATCTGGTCATCAACTTACAAATCAACTGTTAGTCGTCCTGATGTTAAACTGCTCTCGGTTCCTATTCATTTAATGAAATACGATAGAACAAACATAAAAAAAAAAACAGAGGGAAAACGATCCTAATCCTTATATTTAGTAATCCATTCCATAGACATAATATATTTTGTCTCAATAGTGAGGTAATATATTATATTTATTCGTATATCCCTAATATTATTGCTGTAATCCTTCGATTTTCCCCATAAAAGGAGGCTGTACGCATAAATAACATGTATCGTGGCATAAAACAGATATATATCTTCCTATTTCATGATTTCCATGGATCCCTTTTCTTGCTAATCCTTAATATTCAAAGATACAAAGATGGTTCTTTTCATCAGAGGTACTTAATTATTTTTTATACGTGGACGATTTATTGTAACGGAATATGTGCCGCGTGCTCGCTCGCACGCACGTCTACCTAACGTGGCAGAAAGAGCGCGCGAAATTGTTCTAAAAAAAACCGTCAAGCTAATCCGCGCGCTGAAAACAAGAGAGGATTATTTTCTGCGGTAATAATTCAAGGAATAATGGTCGTTATGATGATGAAGATTGAGTCCGTTTCATTTCGATCGCTGGGTTCTTGCCAAAGCAATATTAATACTCTTTCCTGATGATACTAACCGATATCGCATGAGGAAGGGAACCATTCAGTTACTTATCAGTTTATCTCACCACATATATACACGTATAATATGGTATAATTAAGGTTAGGTCTAGCTAATTTTAATTAGTGTTCCATTGGACCAATTTTGTACAATGTATGATACAAAAAACTTCTATGTCTTATACTTATACAAACTAAAAAAAACCGGCCAAGAGCGTGTGGGGCCACGCTCAGTGTAGGGTTCCGTAGTTTTTCGTCCGTCACAGTAAGTGTGTGAAATTATTTTGTAATTTTTTTTCAAAAACTATTCAACCTATAATCAAGTTCAAAATAATTTTCCTAGACAGTTTTTATTACGCATGTCGGTTGCCATGTGGACAGAGTTTGTAATAACATAAGCTATGCAGATGACATGGTTCTGCTGAGCCCTTCGGTCGGTGGTTTGAGAGTGCTCCTTGATGTCTGTGAGAGGTACGCTAAGGAGCACGACCTTAAATATAATGTACTTAAAAGCGAGTACATGGTGTTTAAGGCGGGCGGCAAGTGTCCATCATATGTCCCACCCATACTTTTAAACGGACAGCAGGTGAAGAGGGTGCATACCTTTAAGTATCTTGGACACTTGTTGACTGACGACCAACGACACGATGCGGACATCGAGCGAGAACGCAGAGCATTGGCGATTAGGGCTAATATGATAGCGCGCAGGTTTAGCCGGTGTGCAGTGCGGGTTAAGTTAACATTGTTTAAGGCGTACTGCACATCGCTGTATACCTGTAGCCTATAGTGCAAATACACGCAGCGATCGCTCAATGCAATGCGTGTGCAATACAATGATGCGTTCAGGGTACTGTTGCGGCTGCCGCGACACTGTAGTGCGTCCGGTATGTTCGCGAACGCTCAAGTGGACGGTTTCCACGCGACACTGCGAAAGCGCTGCGCCGCGACGCTCCGCAGGGTGCGCGCCAGCCGCCACAGTCTCCTGAACGTGGTGGCCGACAGATGGGACGGTTGCCTACTGAGGCACTGGTCCTCCCTACATTTAAGTTTAAGGCCTAACATAGTTATATAAGTCTTCTAGTACATACTAACAACCTATGGATCCTTTTTAAGTTGTCCGAAATAAATGCATTTTATTTTATTTTATTTTATTTTTATTTTATTTTATTTTATTTTATTTATTTTTATTTTTATAAAGTTCTACTTTTGAGATTTTTTCATATTTTTAAAACTTATGGTTCGAATGTTAGAGGGGGGGACACATTTTTTTTTTAATTATTTTAGCAAACCCCTATTTATTTTTAAATACCTTTCCAACAATATATCACACGTTAGAAAAAGAAAAAAAAATACTCCCCACGTTAAGTATAGGGGAGGTACCCTAATAAATAAAAAAAAAACACTTTTTATTTTACCACTTTGTCGGCGTGATTGATCATCATCCTCATCCTCCTAGCGTTATTATTCCCGGTTGTGCCCCTAAAGGAGCCCGGGGTCCGCTTTGACACCATATGATATACCATACCATACATATTATAGTACCAAATTTCAGCTTTCTAGTGCTAAGGGTTACTGAGATTATCCGCGGACGGACGGACAGAAAAAGCGAAACTATAAGGGTTCCTAGTCCACTACGGAACCCTAAAATAAAGGGTCAAGTCCGAGCCAGACTCGCACACCGAGGGTTCCGGACCAACCCGTACCTACAATAGAAATAGTCCACTATAAACTGACACTCACTAAGTATGTATTCACATACTTAGTGCGTGTCAGTTTATACTGGACATTAAATTTTCAGTGATGTAACTAAAAATTTACGGTTTTCGCAATTTTTTCTTTATCTGTGCTATAAGACGTTGTTTTGTACCAAATTTCAAGATTCTGAGTTCACGGGAAGTTCCTTGTAGGTTTTGATTCCCTTGCGAGTTTCGAAAATTTGCGTAAATTTGCGGCATAAACGGCTGTATCTTTTGATTGTATTAGCTTAGAAGTTTAATTTTTTCACAGCTTCAAGGGACCGTAGATTTTAGTGTGTAATATAAATTTCAGCTTGATACCTCCACGGGTTCCTGAGAAAAAGGGTCTTGACAGATGGATGGACGGACGGACGGACAACAAAGTGATCCTATAAGGGTTCCGGTTTTTCCTTTCGAGGTACCTACGGAACCCTAATTAAAACTAGTTACATAATATTTTTGGCTTGTTTAATCCAACTATATTTTTTTAAACAGCTTTAGGTACATCCATCATTGTTAAAACTAGTTCTTCTATAGACAGAAAATTCTGAATTAGCATCACAAAAAAAATTAGGTACCTAGGTAATAATCAATATTTATGCAATCTCAATTTGTTATCATGTAATCTTTTTTTACCCCGAATGATGTCATGATTTAAAAATACTGTTAATATTCAGATTGGTAGTCTTTGCGCCCGTATGTTTCTTAATGGAAACGCGAAAGGACTTATTTACTCATACCCTTCAGAACAAAGCAGCAGGAAAACTGTTAGTAATACTCGAAGACAAGGGTCCAATAAGATCGACGCACAAAGCAGAGTCAACAAGCGCTCAAACTTCGGAAGCTCTATTCATGATCCTCGCTTCCGATCTCAAACATTTCAATAAGTTTCACTCACTCGCTTCAACGCGCGTCGAGCTAACCTGTCAGACTGAACTAGAAAAATATCTTGGAATGCGATTGGTATGTGAAAGGGATGAGCCACATTGTGGCCCCAAGGTTGGTATGAACAACGGATAGCAGCAGCACACCTTACAAAACCAGCGTAAGTTAGACCTTTACCTACGCATAGTTACGAATCTTGAATTCATCATTTTCTTTTTCTCCATGTCTCGTTTCCGTTATTTGAGATCGGCTCTCAGGAGAAATATAAATTGTGATATACAAGTATAAATAGGTCCTGCCTGATGGTGCTAACACGGTATGCTAGAAATCTATGCGAGTCTAGAGAATTAATACGTGTTGATGATATGTGCGGCAGAAGCAAGAGTCTGCACATAAATGCATCCCTCACTTTCAGGGCTTGGAACCGGTACCGAAAATACCGGTATTTCAAGCCCTGCTCACTTTACTTAAGGATATTGAGCGGGAGAGGAGAGCCTTATCAGTCCGCTGCAACATGCTGGCACGCAGATTTGGTAAGTGTAGCAACGAAGTCAAAGTGACATTGTTCAATGCATTTTGTCAGTGTTTCTACACTTGCCAACTCTGGTCCAAATTTATGCGAAAGTCGTAAAGCACCATGAGGGTGCAATACAATGATGCATTTCGCACGCTCATGCGGCTGCCACGCTACTGCAGCGCGTCCAGCATGTTCGCTGAGGCGCGGGTGCCATATTTCTTCGCCGTAATGAGGGCGAGAGTTGCCGCTTTCTGGGACAGGCTGGGGCGCTCTCAGAACGAGATTCTCAAGGTCATCTACAACGACCTGGAGAGCCCTATCTTCCGATATTGGCTATCTGTGCATCGTGACGAGAATCGGAAATGACGATGATCATTTTTGATGTTTAGTTTATATTTTAATTGTAATTAATTAATTAAGTATCTTGTGAATCTTGTCTAATTTGTATTTGTATTTTGGGTAACTTTTTGCCTGTGAATAAATGATTTATTATAATTATTTATTATTTACACGGGGCATCCTCAGAAGCTCTGGCGAATTTATTCACCAGCCAAGCTAGCATGATCTTATTTATGTCATATATAAAGAATTCGTCACTTACTAGCAAGTATCTCCGTTTGAGAGGGCCGCATAATAGCTAGGGCCCAACACCTTACTCATGACAAGGAACACACCACCATATACAGGCACAGAGCATGTAGTAACTAGAGTTAGTATTGCGTGTGTCCTTCGGTCAGTACGGTTCCCCAATTGGACTGCTTCAAATATGAGCGAGATGACACTCTCCAGTGCCCTACCTCTCTTAAATCAACTATAGGTAGATAGCTTAAAGCCCCTGCTAGACGGTCGCCAACAACTTCTCCGCCCGAGCGACCTTGGCCCGCACCGACCGTGTAGACAGTTGTTTGCAGCAAAATTTCGTACTAAAACCGCCTAGCAAACGCTTAAAACCGGCGTGCGGGCACCGGTCTTTGCCTCCCGCACGTCGCTCGCACCCCGTTATCGTCATGCCCCTGCACCTGCGCGCCGCAGGCGAGGACTGAGTTAAAAGGTAGATCTACCAATAGAGACTTAACTAGGGACAATTGAGATGCGGCAACGCAGTTTATGAATCGCCAAACTGAGTTCAATAAATAATAGGGGCTCATGGTATAGTCCAACGCACTATTCAAACAATACTATATTGTTAAGTACAATGTTCTCGACAAACATTTAAGTTATTTGATATTGCGGGCTATTTAAATAATAATCAACGGACAACCTCACACAAAACGAGGACCTAAAGTAAACTGGGCTTATTATACTACCCGTGTATAATAAGCCACAATACTAGTTGTTAAATACCAAAGAGCTACGGTAGCCTAGTGGTTCAGGCATACGGCTGTCAAGCGGTGGTCGTGGGTTCGAATCCCAGCTCGTACCAATGAGTTTTTCGGAACTTATGTACGGAATATTACCGTTAGCTTTTCGGTGAAGGAAAACATCGTGAGGAAACCGGTCTAATCCCAATAAGGTCTAGTTTTCCCTCTGGGTTGGAAGGTCAGATGGCAGTCGCTTTCGTAAAACTAGTGCCTTTGCCAAACCTTGGGAGTAGGTGTCAAAGCGGACCCCGGGCTCCTTTAGGGCTACGTGATCGATCAGCAGTAGGTCGATCACGCAACGCATTGTACGCGCTTCAGGTAGGTCTAAATGTCACTTTTTATATGGAAAATTGACAGTTAAAGTGTACCGACGCGCGTTCGGAACGTTACGTGATTACCCCTCAGGTACCAGCGTCATTCCGCCAGGCCG
Organism: Epinotia brunnichana; assembly: GCA_963854355.1. Lineage (NCBI taxonomy): Eukaryota > Metazoa > Arthropoda > Insecta > Lepidoptera > Tortricidae > Epinotia > Epinotia brunnichana. The sequence continues at coordinate 914,407 of OY977954.1, read as the reverse complement.
TTTATAATAATTTGGTGGTTTACTATTAAATATAGCAACACTTCGTTACACATTTTAACATGAGGAAATTAACCAATTGTATCAAAAACATTTAGAACGGCAGTGTTTTCAAAAGTATATACAACATGATAATTAATACAATTTATAACCTTAAAACGTCAAAGGTAACATAAGTTCTTCAGGAATGACAGTTAACATGGAACCCAAGCTTTGAAATGCGCTAGCTTTGAGAGCTCGTTAAATACTACGTGACCACGATTAAGGGTCAACATTTACATTTAATAAAATAAATTGCTCAACACTATCATGTATTTCATTACCACATTATCATGTATTACATTCACTAATAAACAATTCACGCTGGTCAGAAGCATTCTCCCTTGGCGGTTAGTTCCTGTATGAGCTGAAGGCAGCGCGCGCGGTGCACCTTCCCGGAGTGGATGCGCGGGAGTGCCGGCACAAACGCGATCCCTCCGCGTAGACGCTTGTAGTCACTTAGCGTCGCTACTATAGGAGACATAATATTAAAATCCATCGCCATCCCTTGCTCAGTAGGTATATGCTGTGGTGGATCGTATAATACTAGCAAATAAAACTGTAAATGAAAATTATAACATGTTACTGGATAATTGTTTTCCAAAGAAAAACATCAAAAATAACCTATTGTCTAAAAAAACCGTCCTAACTCCAGGACTAAAAGTATCATGTCATCTTCGCTTACGGGCAATGAGCTTATGGAGGGGGACGAGCAAATACATTCTACACCGCAAAATGTTGTCCAGCGCAACCAAAAAAGGGCGCGCGACAGCCCAGGGACGGACTTAGACAATTTTAAAGAAGAAATGAAAGCGATGATCCGAGACCTAATGAAATCACACGAAAGCGAACTCAAAATTATCACCCCTACTCTCCTTCAAATAAAGGAGTCAAATAGCAACATTGAAAACTCTATTACGTTCCTCGCGGCCCAAACAGAAGAACTTAAGAAAAAAGTAGAGAAATTGGAGACTGAAAAAAAGGAAGATAGGGAGTATGTACACCTGCTGGAAGAGAAAGTGGAAGACCTGCAAAGGGACAGCCGCAGGACTAACCTAGAAATAAAAAACGTTCCTAAAATAGTAAAAGAAACGCGGGGAGATTTAGTCAAAATGGTTATACGACTCTCGGAATCTATAAACTGCAAAATCACCCCATCGGATATAGCGGACATATACAGGGTGCGTGGAAAACAGGAAGACAAGCAAAATACACCAATAATCGTGCAGATGGTGTCCGCTATACTGAAATCAGATATACTACAAAAGTGCAAGCAGCACAATATAAACAAGCCCGATGATAAATTATGTGCCAAGCATATTGGCCATACTACCCAAGAATGTAACCCCGTATATGTCTCGGAGCAGCTCACCCCTAAGGCTGCCCGTCTTCGCTACCTGGCCCGGGACCTGGCTAAATCGAAGAACTACAAGTACTGCTGGACAACGTTTGGAAGAGTTTTTGTCCGGAAAAATGATACTTCGCGGATTATACACATAAATAGTGAGGCACTGGTACAAAGGTTATTGCAAGAAACCTGACTGATGATAACTCATACGATTGGGAACCAACCTTACTGCTACTTTATTCAAGTTACTAAACTATGCAATCGACTTTGTTGGTATTATATCTTTTTATTAATCGCTCTTAATAGTTTACTCAATGTACTGATAAATACTCAATTTCATACTCTAAACACTCCACACTCACACACACACATATACAAAAAATCAAACAACCCAAATTTCACTACAATTCTCACACACAGACATGCAAATAATATAACAAAAGAATATACAAAAAATATATTTATGCATTTATTATGGCCAGCACACTATCAGTTAACTAATCACTTTCGACTACCACTAAGTTCTACCCATCGCTCTTTGTCACTCCTATATAATGGATAGCACTATTACTACTCTAAACCAATTAGACGACTTAAGCATTGCCGAATCCACAAGCTGTAAAATTGAAGAACTTTCACTGGTTACAAACTTTCAGCGCACTGACTTTACAATTGTCTCTCAAAATATTAGAAGCGTATATAGCAACATGGATGACCTCCTCTCAACCCTTACCCAATTTAAATTTAATCCTGATGTAATTATATTAACCGAATGTAGACTGCACTCAGGGAAAACTATCCCTTCTTTAGATAATTATTTAACCTTTAGTACTACCCATCACCTTAATCAAAATGATGGGGTGGTAGCTTATATCAAAAACACACATAAAACCAAAGTTCGTGAAGTAAAACTAGTGCATGCCTCCTGTCTGGAGATTACGGTTTTTAATGTGAAGATTCTAGGTATATACCGCTCGCCATCTAACAGTAACGCTGACAACTTTATTTACTCCCTAAGCTCACATTTAGATACCATTAAAACATGTAGGACTATAATCTTAACAGGGGATATTAATATTAACATTGCACATAAAAACATTGAATACCCATATGAAAAAGCGAACAGACTTAACTACCTAAACATGCTTGCAACACACGGCCTACTTCCTGGACACCTGTTACCTACAAGAGACAAAACTTGCCTTGACCACTTCATAATTAAAACTAATAGAATCAGATCGGAGGTATGTATCTTTGTTTTAGACACAACAATAACCGATCATGCGACGATATTATTAAAGTTAGGCAGTACTAAAATAGTAAAATCTCTGCCAAAAACTAGATTAAAAACTGACTTTGGGAAAGCTCTCAGTGACCTGTCAAATGATACCTTCTCCGATATTTACACTATCCCAGATCCTAATATATTAACTGAAGTCCTAATAAGTAAAATAAGGAAATGCCTAATGGAAAACACTATACACATCTTGATACCAAGGAACGAACGTATTATTAAACCATGGATAACCATAGGTATACTCCGATGTATAAGAAATAGAAATGACATGCAGAAAAAACTACGGTCCGACCCTGATAATGTAATATTACGTATAACATATCGAAGGTATAGAAACTACTGTAATGGTCTAATAAAAAAGCTTAAACGCAAATATGATAAGGAACAGCTTGAAAAGGCAAGTAAAAACACAAAAAAATTATGGCAAACTATAAACAAAATAACATACCGCAAAGTAAACAACAATGACAATATGGAATTATTAGATATCAAAAGCACACCCCTTGACTCTGTTGATGCGGTAAATGAGTACTTCTGTCATGTTGGTAAATCTTTAGCGGAAACTATCTTAGCCGGTAATGATCCTCCTCGCTTACACTCTAGCCACTGTTCGACCACTTTTTCGAGTACGTTTGTTCTCTTTGAGGTGGATACTCATGAGGTTTTTAATATCCTGACAAACTTAAAATCAAGCAGTGCCCCGGGATGGGACAATATACCAACAGCTTTTTTAAAACTTGCCAGTGGAATAATTGTCCCCATACTAACATACCTAGCTAATTTATGTTTTGATAATGGAATATTTCCTAATGTACTAAAACAAGCTATCATTACCCCGGTGTACAAGGGAGGGAACAGAGACAACATGTCTGACTACAGACCTATATCCGTACTGCCAGTAATAGCTAAAATCTTAGAAAAACTAATAAACTCTAGACTGACTAACTACCTAAATAAATTTAAAATCCTATCTACAGGCCAATACGGGTTTAGACAGGGTCGTTCCACGGAAGATGCTGTCGAAGCCCTCTCTTCCTTAATAGTTAACAACATAGATTCACATAAAAAATGCCTGACAATATTCCTCGATCTTAAAAAAGCATTCGACACTGTCTCTGTTCAAACCCTTGTACAAACAATGGAGAGGATGGGTATTAGAGGAGTCCCCCTTCAATTGCTCAAGAGTTATCTCTCTGAAAGAAAACAAAAGGTTAAAATAGGAGATTACATAAGTGGTTTGAGAGATATTACTTACGGAGTCCCCCAAGGGAGTGTCCTTGGACCCACCCTGTTCCTCATATATATTAATAGTCTATGTAACATGCAATTAGAGGGGGGTAGCATATTTACGTATGCTGATGATACAGCCATTGTATTCTCTGGTGACACTTGGGAGGAGGTTCGTAAACATGCTGAAACGGGACTAATTAAGATTGCCCATTGGTTAAAATCTAATCTATTGACATTAAATATAAGTAAGACAAACTACATCTGCTTTACAAATAATATAACTACACAGCCAGATAATAGCTTTAAGATTAAGATCCATACATGTCATGACCCTCTGCAGCACAACTGTTTATGTACAGCCATAGATAAAGTTAACTGTACGAAATATCTTGGGATTTTGGTAGATCAACGACTCACCTGGCACGCACACACAGAATTGGTCATGTCCAGAGTACGAAAGATGACCTGGATTTTCAAAAACTTAAGACATGTGGCTCCTAAAAAACTATTGAACCAGATCTACACATCTCTTGCCCAGTCTGTATTGGTATATTGCATACCAATATGGGGTGGAGCCACTAAAACCAACTTCATTCAATTAGAAAGGGCTCAGCGGGCTCTTCTTAAAGTTATGTATTTCAAGCCACGTAGATTCCCGACTTCTGACTTGTATGTTTTGTGTGACCTGTTGTCCGTGCGCAAACTGTATGCACTGAATGCGGTCTTGAGGAGACATAAATCTACCAAATACGTACCAATAGACCAGCTGAAAAGGAGGAAAAGGATATATGTCATCTCAATACCGACAGTGAAAACTGCTTTTGCGCGAAGACAATATGCCACCCTATCTGGCAAACTCTACAACTTAATAAATAAAGAAATTGATATCTACCCTACCACAGCACATAAGTGTAGAACTAGAGTGACTGCGTGGCTGAAAACGAAAACCTACGGCGACCTGGAAAACATTATACTAAATACTTACAAGCACCTATAAATGCGAATCAAATTAAGAAACCACACACACACACACACACACACACACACACACACACACACACACACACACACACACACACACACACACACACACGCACACACACACACACACACACACACACACACACACACACACACACACACACACACACACACACACACACACACACACACACACACACATATACACATACAAACATACACACACACACACACACACACACTCACTTGCATTACAAATATATACATATATTACCCACATTCAATTACAGACTCCTTCAATTGTTCTTGTTTCTAACTTTATATAAATTGTGTACTCCTAGAACATATTATAGAATTAATTAAGTAATCATTAATATATATTAACTACTTGCATCGATACCTGCATATGGAAGAGCGGTGCCCCTTAGCACAGGTATTACTTTTACTTAAAAAGGGACACCAGAACATGTTAAATTAGTAGGTACTTCAGAAAACGAATAAATAATTTTTCAATTTTCAATTTTTTTCAATAATAAAAGACACCTACAATTATTAGTATCACAAATTAAAAATTACATTATACGACTTTATTATAAACAATATTGTAAAGTACTCAAAAAAACCGTATAATTATGCAAAAAAAAACTTGGTAACAAACATGCATTTCAAAATTCGCGTTTTAAGAACAAATCAATGTGGCAAATAATAAATAGAGAGACCAAGAAAAACACATCCAAAACAAGGAAAAACATTCAAATTACAACGTCAGACAACATTACATTAACTCGCCCACAGGAAATAGCTGATTTCTTCAATACTTTCTTCTCCTCCGTTGGAAACTCCCATTTAGATTCTAATAATTCTAGTTTTAATTTTAATAATATAAATAAAACCCCCCACTAATATAATAAATAATTATTTTTTTCTGAACCCCTTTGAACCCAGGCAAATATTTATGATACTTAAAATCCTAACAAACAAATCTGCTTCTGGGATAGATGAAATCGCACCTACGTTAATAAAAAGCTGTGCCGAACTACTTACCATTCCGTACACTCAATTAATAAACCAGTCTTTCTCTGAAGGTGTGTTTCCCGACGCACTGAAGATAGGCTCTAGTTTAGCCTATACATAAAAAAACGGCCAAGTGCGAGTCGGACTCGCCCACGAAGGGTTACGTAAAATAAATAGCGGTTTACTATTCATGACGAATTAAAAAAAAAAAAACTACTTACTAGATCTCGTTCAAACCAATTTTCGGTGGAAGTTTGCATGGTAATGTACATCACATTTTTTTTAGTTTTATCATTCTCTTATTTTAGAAGTTACAGGGGGGGGGGGGGGGGACGACACACATTTTACCACTTTGGAAGTGTCTCTCGCGCAAACTAATATAATAAAATAATAAATATAACAATATGTTGATTTTTTTTTATATATGTATGTTTTGGTTAGTTTAGTATTTAAACATGTTGCTACACCCTAGTAGGGTCCATGTCTGTACTGATTAATTTTAAGAACATCCTGTAAATACCATGGTTGCAGCAAATAAATGAATATGAATATGAAATATGAAAACTATTCAGTTTAGAAAAGAATTATATGAGAAACCTCAATATTATTTTTGAAGACCAATCCATAAATATCCCACACGTATGGGTTTGATGAAAAAAAATATTAATAATGATCCTGAATTTTTAGATTATACTCGGCGTTATTTTAAAACTTTTAAAATAGTTTGTGCTGCAGCGAAAGCCTCGTTTATTTCAAATAAAACAAAATGTTCCCTAGATAAAAATTTCTACACTTACTTTCGCTCCCATACTAAAATTATTTGTCCAACTACCACTCTTGCAGCAAAAACTGTCAATCACTCAAGAAATGGAATCGCTATCCCGTATTATAAGTTATCATAAAGTCCTGTGACATTTATTCCACACCTTTATGTTTTGTTTATGTTTTCAAAACTGTATTTCATGAAAGCTTTTGCTTTAATGAAATACAGTTTTCATTCATTTTTTAGTTTTTCATGTGTAACGTAATGAAATTAACGCTTATATCTCCTGCATTAACTGAATATCCTTCCACCGGTAAATAAGTTTTTCGAATGGCAACACCATTCAACATGATGGCTATATAGAAAAAAAGAGCACATATATTTGCTGAGTGAAATTATGTTTTGTGTCGACAACAGTTTTGTAGCTCGAATAATTACTTTATTAGTGTGTTAACTGCACGGTAAGTAGAAATACTCTATTATATGTGATTATGCAGATACTCAAAAAGAGTTACCACTATGTCAGTCCGACTCCAGGACCAGAGCTCGAAGCCTATTCCGCTGCAGCGGGGTGTCAGGCAAGGGGATGTTATCTCCCCAAAACTGTTCAGCGCTGCACTGGAAGACGTTTTCAAGTCTCTGGACTGGAGAAGGCTGGGCATCAACATCAACGGCGAGTATATCACTCACCTTCGGTTTGCTGATGATATAGTATAGTCTTGGCTGAGACCATGGAGGACTTGAGTACTATGCTCGATGAACTCAGTAAAGCTTCCGAGCGAGTTGGTCTAAGGATGAACATGGATAAGACGAAGATCATGTCAAACTTCCTTGTAGTACCAACTCCCATTTCAATCGGACACTTTACGCTCGAAGTTGTAGATGATTATGTATACCTAGGACAGACTGTCCAGTTAGGTAGGTATAACTTTGAGAAAGAGGTCAATCGTCGAATCCGACTCGGCTGGGCAGCATTCGGGAAGCTAATACGGCACTGTCTCAAGACGAGAGTCTTTGACCAGTGTGTGTTGCCAGTGATGACATATGGAACGGAAACGTGGTCGCTTACTATGTGCCTCATGATAAGGCTCAAAGTCACTCAAAAGGCGATGGAGAGGGCTATGCTGGGAGTTTCTCTGCGCGATCCGATATAGCCCACCAAATCGCTAAACTTAAGTGGCAGTGGGCGGGGCATCGGTTCTACGTGCAATGTGCCCCGCCCACTGCCACTTAAGTTTAGCAATTCGGAGGGCTATGTCGGTTACCTTGGTTCTGCTGCGGATAGCCTCAGTTCTGATGCGATCATTTCTGATATATATGATGCAGATTTACGATTCAAAAGTTATGTCCTGCCAGTATTTTGTAATGAATGTAACAATGTGTTACGAAATGTGTTACGCTACAGTCATGACCGATTGTTAAGATGAGTGCACACGCACTATGACGTACACATGTAAAGATTAGTTTGTTTTTATGCATTTTTTTAAAAGATGGCTTTGACAAGTGCTGTAAGGCAAAAACGATATAGGGAGCGGATACGACTTCACAAAATCCGAAAAAAAATGTTCTATTAAATGTATAAATACTCCATTTCTTGGTCCTTGGATAAATAAATCTATGTCATGCACTAAGCTATATAATTGTTGTGTACGTAACGTTCAGTAAATGTAACCGTTGATGTTACTGCGCAGCACTTAGCTGCTACGGCGCAGCCTCGATGCTTCGTAGCACCGTGTCCAGGAGTAACAACCTACCTCGCAAAATGGCTACACGGCAGAGAAACTACAATGCAAAACTATGACTCCAAAAAACCTACAGTGCAAGTTGCCTACGTCGGAAAATGTACTCACAGCAGAAAACGAAACGGGAAGAAAACCCACTACTCTGAATACCTACTTAGTACTACACTATTAGTGTTCTACATTGTTGAATGACTCCGTCGCAAAATGACTACAGCTAAGCAGATGGTCGATCACGGAACGCATTGTACGCACTTTCGGTAGATCAAAATGTCAAATTTTATAGGGAAAACTGACAGTTGGATTGTCCTAACTCGCGTTCGGAACGTTTCAAACGCGCGTTAGCACAATTTAACTGTCATTTTTTCCATATAAAAAGTGACATTTACATCTACCTGACGCGCGTACAATGCGTTACGTGATCGACCTGCAGGTCGACGTACGACATAACAGTCGCGAACCGGGATTGTTGATCCACTTACCCATGTTTCTAATTTGGCCGTGTAATGCAAATCGAATAGCTGTCAGCCAGTCGGTGACATTGGTTATTGAATACACGGCTAAATTACGAGCAATGGTTCCGTGACTGTAGGTACGTACGTTTGGTAGATCCTAATGTCATTATTCGTATGGAAAAATTACAGTTGAGTTACGTTTGGAAAGTTACGTGACCACCCCTCTGAAGTTAACTGGAAGGAACATGATGAATGAGGAACAATCGAAATGTTCATTAAGGAAAAAAAACACAAAGGCCAGAACAGCCGTGAAGGTAACATCTTGTCCTTAGTAACGTTGTAACACACATTAAGCACTAATGATACAATAGTGACATTGATCACAATATTATATACATTCCTATATTACAAGAACATCACAATCCATTCATTGCAAAACAGAATTAGATTCGAATTCCAGTCAGGAAGCGATTTTTAAAACGACTTACTTCTCTTCCAACCACTATTCTAATTTCAACTTAAAGCCTTCGATTTCAAAGTTCACATTTACAAGACTGCTATTCTGATAAAAGATGTTTTGTAATGCAAGGTTGGTTGTCATAGTGCACACAGGTAGAGTAGATTCGCAGCGATATTACAGCAGTTAATCTTCGCAACGGTGGTCTTGATTGATTTACGGGCAATGCCGTGATTTAGGTTCTAGTCCGTTTTCAGTATTATTTATGACTGTGAAAAACATTTGTTACAATACAAGGTAAGGCCATGGATATACGAACATTGCGTTCGATGTCGTGTAGAGATTATGTCGACTTACAGATAACAATACTATACAAGTGAAATGGATGAAAAATATTAAATTCACAAAAACTGGCTTGAATGGATTGAGTGAAAGAAATGAAATCCCTGCACGGCTATCAAAATAGGCCAAAGTATTACTTATGCGACAGTACAATTATGTCAAATCAATTATGTGAAACTGTAATAGTCTAAAAATGTGGGCATGGACTATCTTTTCCTGTGCAGATATGAGTGCCGCTGGCACCGACGTAATATACTTATACAATAAACAGAATAATCGGTAAAGGTCCCAATGCTTTTCACTTGACCATTATTTGGCATTTTATATCATAATTCAACGCAACAGAACATCGGGGTGTCAGTTACTGGAACTAAGCCGGCAAACATTGAGATGAGACGACGTCCACTGCTGGACATAGGCCTCCCTCAAATAGTGCCAAAGTGATCGGTCTTGCACCTCCTGCGACCTGAACCTGACCTGATGTTTACGTGAATTTACCTAAATAATATTACCCTGCAATCATATTTATAATTTGATAAAGTTAAAGAAGAAGCAGAAAAAAATGTTTTTTGCCCAACCGTTAAAGAACCCACACAAACACTTCTGTAAATCCAATCTGTAAAAACCTTGGCCGTCTTTGTGTCAGTTTTGTACGGAGTGTAAAAAATGTGCTGCAATCTTTGCACATCTTCTGCAAGAAAGTTAGATTTGAAAAATGTGTAGGGTGTTATTATAAGTCATTAAAATCATCATCCCATTGCTGGGCACAGGCCTCTTATCACTTTAATAATATACAATTTATTAACATCATCATTTCCTTGCCCTTATCCCATTTACTTGGGGTCGGCGCAGCATGTCTTTTTCTTCCATACTTCTCTGTCAGCCGTCATCTCATCACTTTATTATTTTCTCTACAATTTATTCACATAAAAATAAAAATATCATTAAATAAAATAGATGTTTAAAAATTATGAAATCCTTTATTTTAATTCGAGATTGTATTAACAATATATTTTTCTCAAACATGCAATGAAATGTCGTCATTACGTGGGTTATATCAGGCTTTAAAGTATTACGTTTCAGGCGGATCAACTCGAGAGAACTGTAATGGAATTTCATACGATGCCTAGGCCGGAAAGTCATTTTAATTTAATTATCATTCCACTAATTAGTGGCACAGCATGAAAATTAGTTTGATTTGAGGAGTTTTTATTTATTTATTTCATTGCATGTTTGAGAAACGAACTATACATGCCTGGCCGTAAAAAGGGCTTGCCGGCTTCGTATCACTATCCGGCCTTCCTACGCTCGGCCGTCTATACCAACTCACCCGGCAAGCCCTTCTTTCCCGGTGTCTGCAGTAATGTACTATTAATACGGGTAACATTTCATTGCCACTTGCTTGCTACTTGATTCGATCTACATATGTAATCTATATAATACATTTAACTTCTCCTATTTAGGTACATTCTTAATTTTTATAAAGAAAATTTAAATGTACATACTTGTAACTTTTTACCCACAATCAATCCACTAATCTACTATTAAGCGTAAATATTTATTTATTAATTAATGTAATTTTATATGATAGTTTTTTTGTTACTCTAGATTTTACACTTGTGTGAGCTGTGGTCACCTATAAGTGGCTAAGCATCTTCATTGTTTTTTTTTGTTTAAGCCAAATGTATTGTTTAGATGTATTAGCCGTTGGTGGTCCTAAAAAATAAAAAAAAATAAAAATTGCTGCACTTAACCTGTCCTTTTTAACCCCCGACAGAAAAAAAGGGGTGTTATAAGTTTGACGAGTCTGTTTGTCTGTCTGTCTGTGTGTGTGTCTGTCTGTGGCATCGTAGCTCCTAAACGAGTGGACCGATTTGAATGCGGTTTTTTTATCCGAAAGCTGACGTAATCGATGTGGTTCTTAGCTACCTACGTTTCAACAAAATCGGTTAAGCCGTTTTTGAGATATTGAACTTTGAAATGAAAATGTCGGGGGTTTGTCAACTATTCTAAGTTGTAGTAATTAACTTCACTGCTTACGGAATTCGATACTAGGGGTGGGACCTTCTGCAATCGTAAGCGGTGTTTGTTAATATCTGAATGTACCGTCAAACATGCCTACTTTGCCACCAGGGGGAACTTTGCCCAAGAAGCAAATTTTAAAATTTTCCTCTTGGGCAATGTTCCCCCTGGTGGCAAAGTAAGTAGGCATGTTTGACGGTATGGAAAGTTTGATAAGTTAAATAGAATGACGGGACGGGAATGCGGGAGTCCGCTGGATGCGGGTGTCGCAGGACCGGTTATTTTGGCACTCTTTGGGGGAGGCCTATGTCCAGCAGTGGACGTTTTTCAGCTGATATGATGACGATGATGATGATATAGAATGTATGAAAAGTTTGACAAGTTTATATTGAATGACGGGACGGGAATGCGGGAGTCCGCTGGATGCGGGTGGCGCAGGACCGGTTATTTTGGCACTCCTTGGGGGAAGCCTATGTCCAGCAGTGGACGTCTTTCGGCTGATATGATGATGATGATGATGACAGCTGCCGGTGCCATGGATAACGTTGATCGATTTGAAACCTTGCTGCAACCCGCCCTATGTAGTACAACATGATTGGATTTTAATATATCCATTTTTATTTTTATTTTACATCACTTTTTGCCTTGTCTGTGTTCGAGTCAAAACAGTGGGGCAGCTGCGTTACTTTTCAAACGAGCGTCAAGAAACATCAATTCAAATTTTCACCTTAAAAAATACGGGTAGATTACGATAACGTGAGTTCTAAATGCTACTCGACTCATTGCAGAATTAGGTTCGGTTAAAGTCAGTATGATTTTTTTACGAAATATTCATGCTCAGTTGATTTTGTGAATTCAGGCTGTCATCGAGTTGATGTCAAAAATATAACAAACATTTATTCTGCAAACAAGGGCATTTATACATGTCAATTTACATTTAAAATAATTGATGATCGATTAGATGTGCTCCAGGATTTGGTGCGGAATGCTTCAGAGTTGACTATATTGCTGACTGTCTTTGGCCTGCGACTTCGTCTGTGTGAAACTCGTTCTATGCCCTTCCCGGGATTCAAACTATCTCCATATCCATATTAATAGGTTTAGCGGTTTGAGCGTGAAAAGGTAACAGACAGACAGACAGAGTTACTTTCACACTAACAGTATATGTATAAGTATGTATAGGAGTATGGATTGAATGCACACTGCCGGAGGATACTTTATACTTTAAGGCGTTATAGATGGACCGCTTAACAGGAGTCCTCGCTTGCGCAGCCCTCGGGCACCTTTAACTTTAACGCCAGGTTGAATCAGGTTTACCGCTGGGTTTATACTGAATAGCGTTTACAATTAAAGAGAAATGGTCTTCGTAACATTGACTTCATAAAATTTTACAAGGCCTGTAAAAGGTTTTTACACTTTGTCTATAATGCAGGGTAAGTATTAGTAGCAGGGTTAAATGGAGTTGGATTTTCTGCAGAATTTAATTGAGTTGGGTTACAAAAGAGTTAGTTGACGCGGTAATATAAGTTTACTCCAGGGGTTGTAAGAGTTGGAGGGTAAGCCGGTAATCCCAAGTTATCCTGAGTAAGAGAACCTCCTGGATAAGTGTTAGAAGGAGCGTTTAATGAAGTTGGATTTTCTGCAGTCATTGAGTTCGGTTTACAACAGGGTTAGTCATTACGGTGATATCATTCTGCCTGAGATCAACTGCAGGATAAACTGAGTTTACTCCAGGGATTCTAAGAGTTGGATCTTAAGCAGGATAAATAGGATTTGTTTGAGCTGGATAAACTGGAGGGTAAGCTGGTATGCCCGGGTTACCCTGAGTAGGATAACCTGCTGGGTGAGTATTAGAAGTAGCGTTTAATGAAGCCGGATTTTCTGCAGAAATTGATTGAATTGGGTTTATAACAGCAGGTTTCTCAAGTGCAGGATAAACTGAGTTTACTCCAGGGTTTGTAAGAGTTGGATTGTAAGAAGAATAAGTTGGATTTACACAGTTTGTTTGAACGGGATAAACTGGAGCCGGTAAGCCCGGGCTACCCTGAGCAGTATTTACTGCTAAGTAACCTGGGGTTTCGTTTGACAAAGTCTGTGCTGAGTTTGCACCCACGTAAGTAGGGTTTGCATTAACACCGGTCTCAGGTTTGTTGTCTTCATTCAAGCTCGGTTTACTGTAGACTACACCGGTGTTGCTGCTCTGTTTCTTGCGACAACAAAGGCAGTAGCAGCAGGAAATTAGAGCTATCGGGATCAGCACGACCTGGAAACAAAAAAAAACATTTTTAAGTCATAATTAACTTTTTTCGGTAAACCTGATTTTGACTTACTGTCAATGTGCGGAAATGGGGAATCGTCAACAAGAAATTACCATTTGGAGATAGGTATAACTAAAGGCAATACGACCAAAAGTGATGTGGTCTATGATGTGTCAAACCGTGTTGGCTTCGACCAATTATCACTTCGGGTCGGATTCAAGACGATTTTTATCGCATAACCTGGACGAAGAGGTCGAGTCGAGTCTGAGATAGCAGCATCAGTGGAGCGTTTATCGGTGATAAAAGTCTGGTTGGTTAAGCAACACTCGCGAATAAAAAAAAATCGACGAAGTTATATTTTTTTTTATGAAATCTGTCAAAATTCATAGTAAATGGAGCGCATCATTGAAATTCACGCTGCCAAAATATTGCCAAATGTTGTTTATCCAATAATCGTTTTCTCAAACGTTTTTTTGTCAAATCATGCAATATCTTTAAAAAAAACAAGGAGGTACCTACCTACTAGATTTATGGGGTACAACGTGCTTGAAAACATGATTCAGATTACAAGATATAACTGAGAAATTTAACCCTCCCAATTATTATCCATACTTTCATACTTACCAATATTATAAATGCAAAAGGAAGTTGACGAAGGGGGGAATCTGTTTTTGGATTTTAGTTACGCAATCACAGGCTGAATGGATTTCGATGCAATTTAGCGCACATAATTATAGTTAATGATTCTGACACATAAAGCAGGTACTTATTATTGCAGAAACCTCTTACGAATTGGATGAAATTGAGGGTTGAACTTGAGGACTTCACGCGGATGTCTGTATCAGCAAGAGGTTGTTAACCCCCAATCCCTAGGGCTCGGCCACATATCTGCGGTGCGATGCCGCCACCGTACCGCAGATATGTAGCCGAGCCCTAACTGTCAAAGTGGCAACTATGCGCAATCTGAGAGCACGGTAGTGCCCCCTCCAAGACGAGCCAAGCGAAGCGCAAGGGCAGGCCTTTTCTCGAAGCGCTTCGTCGTTTTTTGAACCCCCATAACTTGTGTTTGTAAAGCTCTAAAATCGGCCTAGAAATGAACATAAATAAAACTAAGCTGATGACTAATAGTGATATTAGGCCTATTGCGATAAAAGGAAACACCATAGAGTACGTAAGAAATTATGTCTACTTAGGGAAACGGCTGTCATTTAATAACTCCAGCAATGAAGAAGAACTAACAAGGAGAATCAGTGCAACATGGAATAAATTTTGGTCCCTGAAAGAAATTCTAAAGGGGAATTATAATCTTCATCTGAAAAAAATTGTGTTCGATACATGTCTCCTACCTTGCTTACTGTATGGCTGCCAAACTTGGGTATTTACAAAAAAGATAAAAGAAAAAATTAAATGTACTCAAACAGCAATGGAAAGGAGTATGTTGAAGATTAGGAAAATACATAAAGTGAGAAGGGAAAATATCCGACAGAAGACAAAACTCACAGACGCTCTCAAGCAGGCACTGAATTTAAAGTGGAAATGGGCTGGACATATCTCACGATATACAGACAAAAGATGGACCATAGAGAGTACACGATGGAAAGGCCCAACGGGGAAAAGAAATGTTGGTAGACCAATAAGACGGTGGGCTGATGACATTATACAAGAAGCAGGAAAAGATTGGATTGAACTAGGCAAGGACAGGGAATCATGGAAAAAGATGGAGGAGGCCTTTACCCAAAAAGGGGTCCATATTTCAATTAAAGAAAACTAACCATACTAACAATAATATAAAATAACTAACTAACAACTTACTAATACCATTTGAAATGTACCTACCTTAGAAATATGGAATAAAATGGCTTTATTATTATTATTATTAACTTGTGTTTGGATTATACCAGATAAACAAAATACCGATACGTTAAAAAAATATACGCTAATATAAAGTTTCGATTGCATAGCTCTAATACTTTAGATTTAATTGATATCTAAATAATGCCGATTTCGTCACTGACTAACTCACATTGATCATCAAAACTACAAATATGGTATGTAAGCTAGTATTAGTATTACTCCCTATATTTAAATTTCATCTTAAGCTAGGTTTTTACAATTATTATATAAAAAGTAAAATATAAAACAATACATACAAAACATAAAATCATTATAAAAACCTAACCTAGGGTGCCGCCGGCAGCGAGGCGGGGCCTAAGCTACCGGTGGTCAGGGCGACAGAGACAGGAACCTCCTAACTATCCGCGCAGTATCCAGGAGTACCGCCTTCTGTATCTGACCCTTGATCCAGCCATCTAGCGAGAGTCTCTTAAGGTGACGGTCGAGACTCTTCGCTATTAAACCATTCGCCGAAACGACTATCGGGACGATGATCGTCGAATCAACATCCCACATAGCGGTTACCTCGTGAGCCAGGTCTAGGTACTTACTGGCTTTGTCCTTCTCGGCCTTCACGAGGTTCTCGTCATGGGGGATGGTGATGTCGACGAGCACTGCCTGTCGTTTCGATCGATCTGTCAGCACGATATCAGGCCTATTGGCAAGAATAGTCCTGTCCGTGATGACAGATCGATCCCAATAGAGCGTGGCACGACCATTTTCGAGAACTGGCGCAGGTGTGTACTTATAGTAAGGCACTTCGGAGACCACAAGACCATATAGTATTATGTATGTCTTTCCCGCTCACGGGACAATGATGTCCCGGACCTTTGGGAGGCATGCGTGGGGCTAGGTACCTACAAAGTACCAACTGAGCCAACACGTAGAGGCCCTTTTGACAATTTAATGAAATGCAAGGAGTACACCGAGCGGATGCTGTCCCTGCCCGTGTCATGGGACGCACACAGAGACAGCACCCGCTGGGGTGTATTGTAACTATTGCTGGTTGATGGAATCAAAAGAAAACGGGTTATTGGGTGAAAATGATGGACTAGTGGCTGGGCTATCGGGTGAATAGTATTATTATTATTAACGTAAGGCAGCTTGTGACAACGTAAGGCAGCTTGTGGCGGGCTGTTAGGGAGTAGCGACCCTACGTACCTGAGTGCTCCTGGGAGTGTCCTGTGGTCAGGCTGAGCTGATCGGGTGGATGGTTGGACAGGCCCCCCACCTCTGGCCGGCCTTAACTGGCTGTCCAGAGTGGAGTCGCAAGAGCTGTTGCTCGAGGGTAGATGTGGACACCTAAGTGGCGAGTTGGCTATATATTTAAAGTCCAGTGCCACCTTTCTACCCCCTCAGCCTCTCTGACTGTTGCCCTTAAGCCATTTTTTAATGTCGCTATTGAAATTGAAATTGAAATCACCGTCTGCCAGAGATAAAAAATGAGACAGTTTATTAGGCAGGCGTCCGATGCTTCACCCAATAGCCCAGCCACTAGTCCATCATTTTCACCCAATAACCCGTTTTCTTTAGATTCTATCAACCAGCACATAGCACACAGCAGCAGCACACAGCCAAGATGTAGAATTTTTAGAGCGTGGCTGGTAGTGGTAGGTTAGGCCGCCGTGTGGAGTAGGAAGCTTGGCACTCCTTATGATCTGCTATCTTTTTAACGCTGAAAGCTTTATGAGCTAGGGAGTCTTGGCAGTCACTTTACAAGTAATGTT
This sequence comes from Epinotia brunnichana, assembly GCA_963854355.1. Taxonomy (NCBI): domain Eukaryota; kingdom Metazoa; phylum Arthropoda; class Insecta; order Lepidoptera; family Tortricidae; genus Epinotia; species Epinotia brunnichana. The sequence continues at coordinate 896,845 of OY977954.1, read as the reverse complement.
TTTGATGGGATTACAATTTTATTGTCTATTAGTAATTTTTTTCACGGTGCCGTTGGAATCAATTTTCTGAATGGATCAAATGTTTGTATGGAACTAGCTACAATTATTAGAGCACGTAAAAAGACAAGAAAGATGGTCAAAGGCGGACTCTCTAGACGGAGCCGAAACGACTCATACAAATTGACATAACAATATGACGTCACAGCATTATCATCGTACTAACCGTTGTATGGCAAATCACGTAAATTACTGTTTTGATCGTGAAATACTTCGTTAAAGTAATAGTTGTTCTACAATTATTATTCGTTTAATAATTTTAACCCATAAAAAACATTCCATGTAAAAAATAGGCCAAGTCTCGAAACTCTTTCACAGTAAAAAGTGACGAGATATTTCGTAAAGCCAAGTCACGCATTCTTATTAACAGAGGTCGGCGGGGGTGAGCTATTTTACGTCAATAATGTCATTTAGTTGTGTCTTGTAGATATTAATATGGATAAGGTGCCATAAAGAAATATTAAGAGAAGACAAAGTTTTAATTATTAAACATAAAATAAAAATGTATTACAAAACTAGTATTAAACTTTTTTTTTTGGACCAAATGGTACTTGGCCTATTAAACATTGACCATTTGTGTAATTTAGACCAAGTAAGTAAAGTATTCTAATAGAATTCATTGTTTTGATAGCGACATAAAGCTCGTAGCAGAAAGGCAGCCTAAATAAAATCATTACATTAGTTAATAATTACACAAGGGGCATTTACCATTGAATGACAAGGTATGTCCATGTTATGCAAAAACTGGAAACAGCTCACCCCCGCCGACCTCTGCTTATTAATCTATATTTGCTTGCTAAATAAAATTCTGCAACTTGGGAATCAAAAAAAGAAAAGTAACTTTATAATCGCATGTATTTGTATAGGATTACAAACTTACTTATGCAGTTTGTATATCTCTGAAACTTGACTGAAATTGCAATATTTTTAGGTTTTTATGAATTATTAGGTTTAAAACTAATAAAGTTTGAAATTTGGAGCTTGTGGGTCTGCTAGAAGTACCTTAGAATTAGCGTGATCATTATCAGTATATAAGTGAGTATGTCAGTGACAAAACTAACGAACTTTGACGGACAATAGTTCTTGAACTAAAAGTTCCAATTGAATGTTATTGATATTATATGTTAGCCATATAATACCCTACGTGTTCCTGAAAATTCAGGGTTCTAGCTTTAGCCAGCACAAAATTACAGGATGTTGAAAATGGCCTGAATGGCTTCGAGAAAAGGATGGTACGGCCGTGCCCTCTTTGTTTTGCTCGACTTGGCGGGGGCACTGCCGTGCCGCCAGATTTTGCTCTTGGCCGATAAATAAAATACATATATATTTTTTAATTTTAAAATCTCATTATCTTTTTGTGATTTTAATAATATTTGGTAAATTACACTTTATTATAATAATTTAGTGGTTTACTATTAATATAGCAACACTAATTTATATATTTTCACATAAGAAAAGTACCCAATTGTATCAATAACATTTTAACGGCATTTTTTTCTTAAGTATATACAGGGTGATTACGGGGTCGTGGAGCAAGAAAGAAGCATTTCACTTACTTTCTCCTAAGGATCACGATAGGTTAAGACTAACAGTACACCAGCGACTTATTTTAGTCAGCAAAAAAAAACTGCGATATTTCGAGATCATGGTCACCCTACTATTTCCCAAGAAAACTTATGTCGAGTGCATTTGTTTTCTAAAAAGGTGTAATATTAAAAGTAGGGTGACCACGCATTTTGAGTCAATAATAATTTTTAAATAAAAATACGTAAATAACGAATCATCTTTGTTTCAATTAAAATAAATACAGATAGCATCGCAATCATTTACTGAGTCAGAAAAAAATGGTTGGGATCACAACCCCGAAATCATCCTGTATACAAGATGATTAATAACATCAACTACCAAATTAAATTAAAGCTTAGTTAAATCTAAAAATGGCCTTCGAGGCATTGTACCGAGGAATGCTGATGCGTTGCGCGAGAAAGCCGCCAGCTCATCGGTCACCAGTTACACCAACCAGACGTGTCGCGATTTCCGCTAATAACATATCCCTTCAACTGTGGTGAAAAAACATGGCCACCTACCCCTGTCTGTGGACCCCTCTGAGGGCCGCTTCACAGACAATGTTTCTGGCGATACGTGATTTGGTAAAATTAAATTTTCATCAGTTTTTTAACTAATTACAGGCTAGATTTTAGATAAAACACAATCTATATTAAATTATTTAACTGCAACTATGTATCATCACTACACTATAGTCGTATTAAGGCTATCTAACCGGCCTTATCACCAGGGCACCAAAATTTACTACATATTTTGGTAATTTTGAATATGTTAGATTAGTTTTCTGGGTTAATGAACGGCATTAATTTGAAGTTATTGGAGTTTTACACATTCAAAAACCATAAAATGGCAGGCTCAAAAGTATTTTTTTTACAGGAGATCATTTGAAGTATTCTACCAAAATGGGACCTACACTCAAAATGTGCTTGCATGGACTTTGATTTAGATGTTCATTACTGAAGTGTGTGTTTTACTATGTTTATGCAAATCATACATAAACAGTAAACATAGGTCATTGACTAGATGTTTCCAGAGATTTTTTTTATTGTAGGTGCACTAGACGTTATTTTAGAGATAAATGAGAAAGGCTTATCTACTTTCATCCAAAATGACCACTTGCGATCGACTGCAATTATCACAGCAACCATATGTTTTGAACCAGATAAATTAGGTTTCTAAATATAACCATTAAATATACTTTTAGTTTTAATTATAATATTATCATCAGTTAAACAAAAATCCGATAAAAACATGATCTAAACACGATACAAATCAAGGCCATGATTAGTATGAGTGCGCAGCGTCGAAAACGTCACGAGGTGCGATGTGGGAACCCCTCGGAAGGCCTTCTACCGGCCTGTTAACGGCCCTCTGAGGGCTTTGTTATGATCGTTACCAATTTCGATCGATTTATTTACTTTCGGGCCATTATTAATCCATTTAGGTTCATTTTAAATGAATTTACGATAAATAACGGTAACGTTAATAGCTGTTAGTGATATCAAATCATTAGAAAAGTGCTAAATAACGTGAAGGCAAATTTTGACCTTCAGTAGGTATGTTATGTTAGTCACTGGTTTAGTACCGAGAATGGGCTCAACTTTATTTTTTTTAATGAAGAACGATAGGTTACTTACATTTTCAGAAATGTTCTCTTTCTGGCACTAAAATTCAGCACTTAACCCACAAATTTTCACTCGCGAACACCGACCGTGTCATACGCGTCAATGACCGTTTTAGACTAACGATCAAATTAAATTTTTCCTCTATTGGCCATTGAAATTATGGCTTGCTAGCTGTCTCGCTTCATTGCCTATACGTCTCAATGGCTTAAAACGAGATCGATACACGATCGGCTGTTATTTCTGCTAATAAAGTAAGAACAGCTCCTGCGGCCCTCTGAGGGGTCTCCACAGACCTGCAGGAAAAAATGTGAAGCCCGCAGAGGGGTCACCACAGCTGAAGGGTTATGCAAAAACAACATATTCAATTTTACTCACCAATATTATAATAATAGGTGTCGGAATCCCAGTTCTTGCGGACACCTCTATTGCGGTTTTTATCATCTTCTCTCTACGCTCTTGTCTCGCCTCAAATCCCATCTTGTGACCTGATTATTTCTGCAATACTGGATTGAACACTATCACGTCCTTCACCCGCGAACGTCTTACTGAATATGATAATGACGCAAAAAAATTTACACATTTTAATAATAATGCTTCGTGGCATTTTGGCTCTTGTAGCTAAGTAAATAGAGTATTCTTGAAATGATGCTGCAAAACGTAGAGACGCTGCGTTTTAAAAATATCTGGTGTTATTTATAAAGGCGTCACTACACTTGACGCGAACAATTTAGGATGCGTTTTTTCTCTCATTGTGGGCCGGAATGACCCGACAGATTTTTACTATCGATTTTTGTACTTAATGTGATTTAAAAAAGTTATGAGATAACCAAGTCTGAAAAAAACATACATACAGTGGAACATATTACCTCGTCCTTTTTTGAAGTCGGTTAAAAATGCTTTGTTTCAGAAATATTAATTTATAGCCTCCCTGTAAAAGAACCCACTCCACACATACATCACATCACTCACCACCAACTGGGTCAATTTTAACTACTTAACTAAACAAAGAAACTTTTAATCCCTTCACTACTTTTAAATCTAAACTTTAAAATTCAATCTAGGATTTTTTCAAGAAAATTCAGCGAGAATTTTTTCCAGAATAGGTGTACGTAATCCAAAATTACTTACTTAATCGGAACCATGTTAATAGCCCTCAAAATTATATCTTGATCGCTCGCTAATCTTAGCTCAATATGTCTGCGCCCGCATACAATCACCAGCATTAATATATGCCTTAACAAGCCCGGCAAAAATATCTGACACGTCCTAACCGTCCTAGAAATAGAGTCGTGTCAAATATATGCACCATATGTTGAGGTCATAGAGAGATAATAGAGTAGAGAGAGTCACACACACAGATACATATTAGTGACAAAGACGTAAGCATAGGCGATACCACAAGTGGGAAATAAATACAATTTGGTATATTCTGTCCCTCAGCGCGTATAATAGGCTTTTCTTGTTTGTCAACAGCTGTCAAAAATTCAACTGAAACTGACGTAACGCATATAACCATGACATGACTAAAGTATACAGGGTGTGGCCTGTAATAGGAGGAAAAATTAATCGGTAGATTATTAAGTTTGTAAACAATTGTTTCCACATACCTAGTTAAACTTGGAAAAAAAAAAATTTTTTTTTCTTTAAAATAAGTTTAGTTGTATTTTTTTACTCTTCTGGAGTGCTATCAGTAAGTTTTTATTTTAAAAACAACAAAAAAAAATCACAAAAATATCTTTTGAAAACAAAAATACAAAAACTTTTATGACTCATTACATGATGTTACCTCAAAATCTGCATTGACTGCTGTGCTATGATGTCGTGGTCCCAAGATACATTACTTGGAGGTCATAACTTTAGATCAAAATATCTCCGAATCCAAAAATAAATAAAATGAGTGGGACACAAGAGGTTACTACAAATGCTCTAAGGAAGCGTCCCTTTGAATATTTGCTCCTATTACAGGCCACACCCTGTATAAGACATGAGATGTCAAGTATGTGTATTTGTCTTCTCAATTTAGCCTGGTTATTTTCCTCCACCTCTTTTGGGGATTCGCTAGCACTCCGTGTATGGAATCATCGATCTATACCGACGGTTGGGGCTGATATTATCGCTGGTTACAAACAAAATTATGATTTTCCAAAAAAAAACTTACTGACAATGGTTATTTCGGATAAATCACGTTTAGATAACGAAAAATCAATAATTATTTCAAAAGAACCTTAACTTGTAGTTTTGAAGCAGCAGCAAATGGTTAAATTAAAAACAGCCACTTTCCAGAAAATATTTTCTTGAAGTATTTATTTAGTTTTCTCCTCGGACATTAAAACTAATAATAAAAATGTTTATTTTTATTTTTTTATTACCTGATATAATTTAAAAGCCTAAACGAAAAAACGCCATAATTTTTCATAAAATATTGCAAAAAATGTGATGATGTAACAAAAATTGTTAACTTATTTAATTATAAAAAAAAACCTTAACCACTAAAGACGGATTCATAATTTTACTGTCAGCCGTATCGTGCCGTGAAGCGGCAGAACAGCGCCGGTTTCATTTATACAATTAACTACGGTTAGAGCTACACTCTCAGGTTTTCGAGTGGCGACCACGTACCGGAAGGCGCGGCGTGGGTAGGCCCCCCACAAGGTGGACTGATGGCCTGGTAAAGGTCGCGGGAGTCCGCTGGATGCGGGTGGCGCAGGACTGGTATGGCATTATTTGGGGGAGGCCTATATCCAGCAGTGGACGTCTTTTGGCTGATATGATGATGATGATGATGAGATCTACACTAATCTGATGCACTTTGACGTGATACTTCCTTTTCTGTCAGGCGTCAGAGCGCATCAAATACCATCACGTCAGACTAGTATGGCTCCGACTTTATATGAAAGTTCGATTGTACTAGTTTTAATTTAGAATTGGCTAGTTTCCTAAGTTTTTTTCACGATGCTATTCCAACCAATTTTAAAGAGGATCATTATTATGTTTGTATGGGACTAACTACAATTAGGGCACAAAAAAGAAGAAGAACCGCCCAAGTGCGAGTCGGACTCGCGCACTTAGGGTTCCGTACCATTATCTATAAAAAACTATTTTATTCTGTGTTTTTAGTATTTGTTGTTATAGCGGCAACAGAAATACATCATTTGTGAAAATTTCAGCTGGAACTATCACGTTATCAGTGAGATACAGCCTGGTGACAGACAGACGGACGGACGGACGGACGGACAGCGGAGTCTTAGTAATAGGGTCCCGTTTTACTCTTAGAGTACGGAAGCCTAAAAAACCATTTATTCCATAAAGCACACATAACAGACAAATGCTACAAGGTAAGAGGCATAGAGAGGTCTGCACATTGCACCAAGGGTCTAGCAATGTGTGCGGTAGAGAAAAGGCTGAGAATCTGCATACAGTGTTTCTATTTTGCAAAGCATGCAAATTGCAACGTTGATATCCTGCCAGGCTGCCACAGCCTATGAATCTAATAAGAAGTCTAGTCGAAAAAAACCGGCCAAGTGCGAGTCGGACTCGCGCACGAAGGATTCCGTACCATTATCTATAAAAACGGCTAAAAAATCACATTTGTTGTATGGGAGCCCCCTTAAATATTTGTTTTATTCTGTTATTTAGTATTTGTTGTTATAGCGATAACAGAAATACATCATCTGTGAAAATTTCAACTGTCTAACTATCACGGTTCATGAGATACAGCCTGGTGACAAACGGACAGACAGACAGACGGACGGACAGCGGAGTCTTAGTAATAGGGTCCCGTTTTACTCTTTGACGGAATCATATCGATACTAAATTAAGAATACTAATTACACTTCAACTGGCCACTCGTCTGAAATCAAAATACACTCAAGAGCAAAAGTTTCGGGTCACCCTAAATTAAATAACCGCAATAGGTTTTTTTAAATATTTTACACCAGTTTTATTTACATAATATACTAGTCTTCGTAATACCCAAATGTATTAGCAATTTCCAGAACCTATCATAAAGATATCAACAACCAAAAATGACGATTTTTGCGATATCTCGCTCCGTTAACGTTGTTTTTTTCATGGGTTTTTACGAGTCCGATTTAAACCTGGTAACGTGTTTCTTTTTTACTGTTATTTCTGCAGTTTAGATGTAAAATTTAATAAAGATCATGAAAAGATTAAAAAACTGTACAACATTTGCACTATTTAAGACTGAGTCGTGCGAAATATGCCAAAAAGGTAGTGGCCGTTATAAAGATAACGTCAACAGTGTTTGTTTAATCCATTAATAAACTGTACATTTAGCACTTCGAAGAATGTGTTCAAAATCTCAGCGTGGAAAAAACTTAAGATTATTAGTATTTTACCCTACAAAACAAAGTAAAGTTGGACGAAAACTGTAAAATCATAAGCAGGCATTCAAGTGTTTTTTATACTTTAACAGTGGAAATCTATCCTGATTTTCAGTTCAAACGAAACATGAATGTTTATATTACAATTTGAGCGCATTAAATATTTAAATTATTGTCTTGTAATTAAGGTCCAGATTTATCAAAAGGCGCTTCAAATTTGCCATACATTTTCACTATGGCGGCCGCGCGCCCATCTAAATACGCGTTCCTCGCGCTCTGTGGTTCAGTCGCCCGCGAGTGTTCAGAGCGAGTCCACGTCACTTGGCAGAACGACCTACCGATCGCGTCATCGTCACTCGTACGCACACCGGCAATACGGTGTAAGTATATTTTTTGTGTTTTAAATTTATTGCTTGTATTTACTTGAGTTTAAATTAAAACATAACTGATTTGTTTCAGTAAAATGGGAAAACGGAAAGCAAAATATTATATATCAAAAAAAAACTGCGCTAGATTCCAGAAAAAAGTAATAAATCAAAAGTAAGTTTAAATTAAATTATTAAGTAGTTAAATTTATTGCAATTAAATCTATTGTTGAACCGACTATACTTCTAAAAAAGAAGGATATTTTATGAATATTTTCTGAGTACCTACCTACCTACTTGAAGATGGCTGGAATAACTCATAAGTTGTTTTATTGTTTGTGTCGTGGTGGTTTTGGTATCTAGATAGTATATCGTGCATTTGTGAACATAATAGCTTCATTTGAAGGTGGTTATTTGAGGATATTTAATTTTGTATTTATTATTTGATGAACTGATAAATCCATACGTCCATATATCCATACTAATATTATAAATGCGAAAGTGTGTGTCTGTCTGTCTGACTGTTACCTCTACACGCATAAACCGCTGAACCGATTTAGATAAAATTTGGTATAGAGATAGTTAGAGTCCTAGGGAAAGACATTGGACAATTTTTATTCCGGTAATCATATCAAGAATGATCAAGATGTTAACCCATTTTGATAAAATTTGGTATAGAGATAGTTTGAGTTCCGGGAAAGGACATGAGATAGTTTTTATCCCGGAAATCATCTCCTAAGGGGATGAAATGGGGATTGAACATTTGTATGGACTACCGCTGCATCCGTTTAGATAGAATTTGATATAGAGTTAGTTTGAGCGCAAAAACAACAGTCCGATCGCGGCAAAACATAGTGATTTCAAAGAGGAATATCGATACTTAAATAATACCTGAATAAAAATAACAATAATGTAGAAAACCTGTTAGAAACATACATACAATGTGATGTTATTATGTTTTCATTGATTATTAACATTATAAAACAACATTAAAGTATGAAAATATCGAAAAATTCCCACATAATGCATTTTAGAATAATGGTTGGGTAACAACACTACTTGTATTATTCTAAGGTGATGACGTCACGCGTTCGCGCCCCCAGCAGTCGCTAGCCACGGAGGGATTGTAAAATGCTGTAATACGAGAGTTGGGAAGCTGTAGTATGCATCAACTTTTCATATCGATATTGTAGGTAGGGATAGCTATAAAATGTAATCTGTATAAAAATGTGTTTTATCATGTAATGTTTAATGAAAGTTTACTTACACAAATTGGAATCAATTATAGTTTCCGTTCAGCGGTAAAATACCATAGGTCGGCGAAGATAACAGATAAGGATTATTACCTGCTTTAGAACAATGAAGTTCGCACCTGCGAACATACACACTCAATAGACCAAGCCAAATTAGGTTTTATGGCATAGGCCGTAAAGTTTAATTATTAAGCAGTACTTTCTAAATTGCCAAAATGAGTGAGAACTCCAGCTGCGTACGTTTTTTTTTCGTTTATTATCTAAATACGTGTTTACCCCGAATAAGAAATTAAAGAAACCTAAATATGAAGGCTTGAATCAAGTTATACTTCCACGGTTGTACAGTTAGTGTCAGAATAATATGCCTGGCTCATATAAAGATAACATAATAAGCATTGTTATAAAGGTTATTCGAGCGCATGGATTCTCATACAAACAAAGTCCTCCATCAATATCCACCCCTAGGCATTCACTTTTAATGAAGCACAGCATATACTGATAACAACTGGTTGCAAAAACTACCCTTTTGCAGCCAAATTTCAGAAGGATTGAACAAACCTACTACTGCTACATCAATAAAAACTTAGTAATAACTACCCTTTATTACATAAATGTATGTTTTAGGATTACAAACCAAAATAAAGATGATGAATCAGCACAAACTTCAGTCTCAAACATGTCGGAACGAGATGAAGATCAGGTCAGTTATTCTAATTATAACAAATAAATATTTAATTCATACGTCTTAGGTCTATATTTTTTAAAGTAACACCTGATTGAAATATAAAGTAACACCTGTTTTTTTATTTCAGAAATCACTGGAAAATGGATCAGATATTGAATTAATTATAGAAAATGAAAATGAAGAGCAAGAAGAATTTACAATAAACGGAAACAGAATTATAGATTTTGCCTACGTTTTTGAACAGCTACAAGAAATTTCAAGACATAACTCGGGATTGGGCTGTAATCTTAGTTGTATAAAACTTATTAAAGAAATAAAAAAAGGATTTCTTTCAAAATTTCATTTTGTCTGCAAAATGTGTCATCTGAAATTGGAATTAAAAAACTGTCCAGATTCTGGTAACTCCACGGATCTCAACCTCAACGACAATATGGTAAGCAGTTTTATGTCTATAGGTGCGGGGTTTTCGGGTGTGGAACTTGTCTCAGCCAGTCTCAACATACCATGTATGTCCGATAAACTATATGCAAAGTGCCATACTAAGGTATGTGAGTTATGGGAACTAGCCAAAGAAAAAAGCATGACAGATGCAGCCAAAGAAGAGTACGATTTAGCTGTTTTAAATGGAGAAGTTGATTCAAATGGAATACCAATGATAACAGTGGTTGCAGATGCTTGCTGGTCAAAAAGATCCTACAGAAAAAATTATAATGCATTATCAGGTGCCGCTGTGATTATAGGCTACAGAACAAAACAAGTTTTATTTATGGCGGTGAAGAATAAATATTGTATGGTTTGTGCGCGAGCAGAAAATAAAAAAACGGCTACACCAGACCATATATGTTTCAAAAACTATACGGGCTCCTCAAGTGGTATGGAAGCAACAGCTTTGGTTGAAGGATTTAAAACTTCCAAGGAAACGCACGAACTGATATACTCTAGGCTGATTGCTGATGGTGATTCAAGTACGTATAGCAGTATCCAAAAAGCTAAACCTTACGGGAACTTATTAGTAGAGAAAATTGAGTGCACCAATCATTTGTTGAGAAATTATTGCACGAAATTAGATGATTTGGCCAGAAATACGAATTATCCAATAAAATATCGAAAAGCTGTACAAAATAATATATTGCGTCTGAGGCGTTCAGTAACTGGGGCAGTAAAACATATAGATGCCAAAGATTTAACTTTTGGAGAAAAAGTTCTGGAGCTCAAAAAGGATTTATTGAATGCGCCGCATCACGTCTTTGGCGACCATGATTCGTGCAAATCCTATTATTGTAGGAACCTAGCTGAAAATGAAAAACCAGAAGAAAATTTAGTACCAGCAATGAAAGGTAAAAACGGTGGTTTTATTTTTCTGGCCATACAGAAAATTCTTTCTAGGCTGGTAAATAACGCAAAAAGTCTGATGCACTGTGTAAATAGTAATATTGCAGAAATTTTCAATAGCGTGATTGCGAAGTTTATTGGCGGCAAACGAATAAACTATTCAAGCAGACAATCGTATTCAGGAAGATGTGCAGCATCGGTTGTTTCGTTTAATTCAAAACAGCCGCAGACTTACCTGAGTAAAAAAGTTTTATTGCGAAGCCCAAACAAACTAATTAAACGCCTGGAATGGAAAAGGAATGTAAGAAGAGTAGCTTCAGCAAGTCGTAGAATTTTTAAATCTCGCAGATCCGCAAGCCAAAAGTCAATCAATACATACAATGACGAGAACTACGGCGAATGTTGTCAAAAACCTGACCTAAGCAAGGCTGATTTTGACTTTGCTAAAACAGAGCACTTAAAAAGCATAACGTTATCCGAAGACGATCGCCATGCTCTCGAAAAAAGGACCGTTCTGCAGGCCGAATCGATGGAATGGCGTCAGGAGAGAAAACTACGGCTTACGGCATCTGTATTTAGCAAAGTGTGCAAACGAGGACTGATCAAATGCGGGCCATTGGTAAAAAATTTGGTGACTGAAAAAAATTTAGACCATGTTAAGTCAATTAATCATGGTCGAAATCATGAACATCTTGCACGCGAACAACTAGAATCCCACCTAAAACAGCCTATCAAAATATGCGGTTTATTCATTGACAAAGATTTGCCATTCTTAGGTGCAAGTCCGGATGGACTTGTAGGAGATGAAACAATTGTCGAATTAAAATGCCCGTATGCGGCTCGGGATCAAAGTGTCGACGACGCTATCGAGGCGAAAAAAATTAAATTTTGGAAAAAAACTAAAGATGGAAATACGATTTTAAATAAAAAACACGATTGGTTCTTTCAAGCCCAAGGACAACTTCATATAACACAAAGAAAAACATGCATATTTGCTGTTTGGACAAATGTGAATATGAAGATAGAGGTGATAGATGAAGATAAAACATTTTGGAATGACATGGCAAATAAATTAAAAAAGTTTTATTTTGATTGTCTTCTTCCAGAATTAATAGATTCAAGATTAGATAGACAGATGGAAATTAAGGAACCCGACTATATTCTGGAAGCAATCGAAAGAAGAAATACAAAAGGAAACAAGCGGAAATTAGATGAAACTACCAGAGAAGCAAATGAAAAAGCAAAAAAAAAGAAGTAACGACAAGTATTCTGTCTGGTTGCCTGGAAGAGAGCTTTAACCAAAATTACCATTTAACATGCTTTTTTAGATTTGAGTTTCTTACACTCTGTTTTTTTTTGTGTGCAATAAAGAATATTGTATTCTATAGTATTTTCTCTCTCCCGTCAATAAAGTCCCATCAATGTACAAATCGTAACAAATATATTTTCATCACACTTGCTCGTAAAGTCTCTTATTGTACGCAGGCGTACAGAGCAGTTATAGCCGAGTTACCTCCCGGGAGTTATGGATTATAGTAGTCGCCTACCACGAACCGAAAACGAAGTATCTCGCTCTCTGTCGCTCGAATACGCAACTTGCTGCAAGTGCCACAGAGAGACATGTATATTTATATATAGACCGATTTAAATACAGCCGATATAACAGTTTGAAAAGCGCGCGAAATGAACGATGAATGTTTTCTTTGATTTTGATTTGTCATTCTTTGTTATTTTTAATAAAAAAAAAATGTCACATTTTACAAAATCGAGTGTCTATTTAACAAAAGTAAGTTTTATGCATATGAAATACATCATTATTTATTTACTGGGTTTATTAACTTCTAAGCCACCGATATCGGTAGGTATCGGTATCGCCGATTATTGACTTCAAAAATCGGTATCGGTATCGTATCGGCAAAATCATGTATCACATCCCTAGTAGCCTAGTACCTACATACAAGCATACATACTTACATGTGTTATTTGTTTTGAGTATGTAGATGTGTATACATTACACACCTAAATACTGAAAAGAAACTACTTACAAAATTACTTCATGTATAATTAAGATTCATAATTTGGAGTCCAGTATTTATAAAGTTCAATAATTCGAGTACGCATTCAAAAGACATTTTACAAGTAAGTATCTCCGTTTATTACAAGATAAATAATAATTGTGTTTACCTACCCTAACACCTAATCAAACAAAAATATTAGTTACGTTCTTCTGCGTTCGGCCGGCCGGTCAAGGTAGATACACTCGCCGTTGTGTGCATTCACGCACACATCTAGCGAAAACCCTAAACAGCGCCCGCGTCTTACGCACGATACAGTCTTAAGGAATTATGACGGTATTTCATCGACCCGAAACTTTTGCTCTTGAGTGTATTTATTGAGCAATTAGGCCACTTTAACAAGTCAAAATGTATATAATATATCGACACTGTACGTTAAATACGCCAATGAACTGCCTTGCAGCACCCTTAGCGTGGGAATGAAGTGAGTCGCGTCTACTATCGACGCTACCGCCTATCGTCAAGATTTAGTATGAAAAGTCTATACACCGCCCCTGGTGGTCACTCATAGAACTAAAAATCCAAACTGTAACGTGAGTCACTTATACATTACTTAATTTGCGATCGACTTCACGTTCGTTCACGATTTTCCAATATTCAACCTTATATCACTAGCATTTATCGTTTTAATTTAAATGTTTGTCGGTTATGACATTACAGAATACGCGCATCGCGACGTCGACAGTGTCGACTGTCGATACAATATGGCGGCGCGGGGGCCATTTATTTGCATTTTTAAATACAAAATACGCGACAATCCGAATTTTGCGGATATATGTTGTCAATTCAAAACCCTTATTTTTATAAGTTCTTTAATTTGAGATAAATTTCGATCGGATCTACGGTAACTCTTGACGGAATAATACGATATCACGGGCCATTTTGCAAGTGAAATAGTAAACTACAGTCGCGACGGTATTCTTCGATTCGAAATGTCTCACACTACCAATTGGTAGTACGAATCGAACGTTAAATTACGCATCGAAAACTAAACGCAAAGTGCCTAACGTTTTGCAGTTGGTTTCGTAGTCCAACGGCCGTGTGAGTTACAAGTTTGACGGGTCGAATCGAAGAATACCGTAGCGAGAACGAAATCTATTCGAAGCGCGTTTATTCGATCTCGTATTAGTTACGTAACGTTAGGTTACGATTGTATCTCACAATTAAGGGTACAGGTTGGCGCAGATGTTAGAACATTAGTGTACATTGTATAGCTGTGTACCGTATCAATGTTATTGAAAAAAAAATGCCGCGTTTACATTGGTCCGCCTCGTCCGTGCGTCAGTCACTAACTTAAGGATGACCCAGCCGAGCCACGGCCGAAGCTCGAAAGCGGCTCGGTGTCGGCACGGCCCGGTCGTGGCTCGGCTGGGCTTGGGTATGGCTCGGCCGCGCAAAAACGCCGTCGTTTTTCTGAGAATTTTTTTTTGTTATTTTAGATTTTTTACTGGATTCAAATAAAGAAAAAATAAGAAAAGAACAACGATACACACATTTAAAAAGGTTACCTAAAGAATGTCACAATTTAATTTTCTCGAAATAAAAACTCGGCATTAAAAAAAGATATAATTCAAATAATAAAAAAAAAAAACTGAAGTAATATGAACTTATTTCAACCCTTCTTCTTCTCTTTTTTTTTGGCGTTCAATTTTGCCTATTTCAACCCTTGTCTGACACGAGAGAGGTTATAGTCGCTTCATGTGTCTGTTTGACGAACATAACCGAGATTAACCGAACATCTGACCTGTATTGCGCAACCTAGCGACCTTGCGAGGTCATGCAGTCCCAGAAACCCGTGTTTTATAGATAATCAGTTGAAGGGTCAATCAACTATTTCATGTCGCTCGTTGCCATGGTTACGTCTCCTGGGTCACTCTTTAAAACTATTATTTTATGGGGTTTAAATCCACTAAACACGTGTTTATCTTATATTGGTAAACCCATTCCATGGTGGGGCATCTTCTTAGCATGATACGAGTCCAGTTTATGGTATTTTTTCTAAGAAAGTTTGTTACTGTTGTCTCTTGGGTTACCGGAACAGAATAACAACAAGAAAAAGTTGATTGACCCTGAAACACTAATCAATAATGACTTTAACTGTTTGAATGGCATGTCGCTTATATTTTGACTGTACTCTACGTAAAAACTAAAACACAAACAAAGTACAAGCACATAAAAACCGAACAATTCAGTTAGTAAAAAAAAACTAGACCGAATAACTCACGAATAACTAAAAGCGGTTCACTCGAATTACTACTCTATTAATGCTGAACCAAGTATAAATTCAAACGGGCAGTGTTATGATCATCTGCCGGGGATAGAAATGTGTGATCGTAGGTACATTAATCGCCATTCTGGTATTCTGGGCGGTGACGTCACGGCGCGGCGGGAGTTCATAAGAGTGTTGGAGCTATACAGGGTTAAATTTTTTACTTAGAAGTAATGGGCTTGTGACCTTAAATTTGTTTACGATGCCATTCGAACTAGTTTTTGTAGATGAACAAATGTTTGTATGGAAGCAACTACATTTAAAGGACATTAATACCAAAAAAATCGAGTTAAAGACGGACCTCGCTGACAGCAGCCGAAACGCTTCATACTGATTGGCTTTAAAGTATGACGTCACACAGTGCAATTTGTACTAAACGTTGCATGGAAAATAAAGTAAATTGATGTTTCGGTCGCGAAATACTGAGTTTAGGTCCATAGTTGTTGTACAAATTGGTTTCTATAAAAGCGTAAGGATTCTATTGCTTCTTTTAAATTTACTCTTTCATTTTGATTTTTTTTTTTATTCATTTTTTTTCATTTTTCATGTTCATCACAATAAATAAAAAAACTTTTTTTTCTAAACTTTCAAGGTTCATATCTTTTTATGATTTGAATTATATTTTGTAATTTATACTTTATTACAATCATTTGATGGTTTACTATCCATTTAGCAACACGACGTTATCAATTTTAACACCACGCAACAAGCCTATTGTAAGCGACATAGTACGCGCCGCTTATTGATGCCAAATTGAAATGAGAAACTTGTGTCATCGACCCTTTGATGAGTTTTTTTTTATACAACGACGGTGGCAAACTAGATTACAGCCTGCCTGATGTCAAGCAGGTTTATGCTTCATTTAGATTTTTTTCATAGCCAGATATCAAGAACGTAAACAGCTATACGGCCTTTTTGATGAAGCAAATACCGTGCCAATGGACGATGGCGACTCTGAAACTAATTAACATTCTTACCTTTTTTTCCTCTGAGAGGTTAATGACAACAACCATAAAAGACTACTTGATCAATTTACAGTAATAATAAAATAGGATTCATTTTAAACTTTTAGAATACCTGAATAAAGTTCTAATTTTCTAGTCTGCTCAACTTACTTATATTATTGAAGATTTACTGAGGTGACTTGCAATTGACAACATATTTTTTATTCTGTGTATTTAACATGCTGCTAGCAGTAAAAGTGGTTTGATATGGGGGCACGGCAGTGCCCCCGCCAAGTCGAGCAAAACAAAGAGGCACGGCGGTACCATCATTTTCTCGAAGTCATTCAGGCTATTTTCAACATCCTGTAATTTTGTGCTGGCCAAAGCTAGATCTGGGGGCACGGCAGTGCCCCCGCCAAGTCGAGCAAAACAAAGAGGCACGGCCGTACCATCCTTTTCTCGAAGCCATTCAGACCATTTTTCAACATCCTGTAATTTTGTGCTGCCTAAAGCTAGAACCCAGAATTTTCAGGAACATGTAGGGCATAATATGGCTACCAATAACATTCAATTTGAACTATTGTCCATCAAAGTTCGTTAGTTTTGTCACTGACATACTCACTGATAATGGTCACGCTAATTCTAAGGTACTTCTAGCAGACGCACAAGCTCCAAATTTCAAACGTAATTAGTTTTTAGCCTAATAACTTATAAAATACCTAAAAATGTTGCAATTTCAGTCACGTTTTAGAGATATATATACTGCATAAGTAAGTTTGTAATCCTATACAAATACATGCGATTACAAAGTTAAATTGCTATTATTTAAAAATGTGAGATCTTAAAGTAGGTTAGATTTGACTTGGCCAGTTTTTATCAGAATTAAAAAATATACGTATATGTTAAATAACTTTATAAAATGATTGATGTAATGAAAACTGGCCAAGTGAAATCGAACCTACTTGAAGATCTCACATTTTTAAATAACAGCAATTGTTATAAAGCAAAGACATAGAGTTTAATACTTGTTCATAATGTTATTTTGTTCCTATAAATACATATTTGGATTTTGCATAGTACTTGGCACTCATTTAGATCTATCTCCATTCTTTTTGCGGCGAAGCCCACAGCCAAGCGTAATTTTTGTATTAAACTTGGCTCTCATTTTTAGGGTTCCGTAGCCAAATGGCAAAAAACGGAACCCATATAGATTCGTCATGTCTGTCTGTCTGTCTGTCCGTCCGTATGTCACATAACACACATAAGAGAATGATAAAACTAAAAAAAATATAATATGATGTACCATGCAAACTTCCACCGAAAATTGGTTTGAACGAGATCTAGTAAGTAGTTTTTTTTTATACGTCATTAGTAAATCGTAAACCGCAATTTATTTCACGGAACCCTTCATGTGCGAGTCCGACTCGCACTTGGCCGCTTTTTATATTTATGTTTTTTGTGGGATACCAATATACTTCCAACACTTTCAAGAAGAAAAACGCCACTGTGACGTTATCGTCCAAAATACCAGATGGGCGATTAATTTACGATCATCATTTGTATCGCTGCTCTATAATCTCATAAGATTGTTCGTTTGATTTTATACTTTGTTTTGTTCGAATAGTGTAGACATTCGAGTGAATCCCTTTGAGTGGTTCTGCCTACATTTTTTTTTGCAATAATTATTTTTATTTTGGTATCAAAGTTATATTACTCCTGAGGGGTAATCACGTTAACGTTCCGAACTTGAGTCGGTACAATTTACTCTGTCAATTTTCCATATAAAAAGTGACATTTAGACCTACCCGACGTTCGTACAATGCGTTACGTGATCGACCTACAGCAGTAAGCTGCAAATACTACTACCTACTCTTTCAAATCATTCAACAACTAACTATTTAGTTAGAACAGTTGAAAAACTCCCGACATTTTCATTTCAAAGTTCAATATCTTAAAAACGGTTAAACCGATTTTGACGAAACGTAACTAAGAACTATGTCAATTACGTTAGCTTCCGGATGAAAAAAAAACGCATTCAAATCGGCCTATTCGTTTAGGCGCTACAGTGCCACAGAAAGACACACAGACATACAGATATACAGACAGACACGTCAAACTTATAATACCCCTCTTTTTGCATCGGGGGTTAAAAATAGTTAGGGTCATTGCGCCATTAAACCACTTGTTTTAGTGTGCCGGTTTGAGATTCTAACGAAATGTACGAGTGTTCTAATTAATTAATTATAGTAAAATCCATCTAGTTCCGCTTTTTGTTCCAAACTAAGCAAAGCTTGTACAATAGGTACCTAATAGACGACGATAAACATAATTATATACCTAGGTACATAAATAAATACCTACTTACATACATAGAAAAGATCCGCTACTCAGGAGCAAATATTCGTGCTCATCACACAAATAAATGCCCTTACCGCGATTCGAATTCAAACACATGACCTCTAGCTTCGTAGGCAGGGTCACTACTAACAATGCTAAAACGGTAGATACCCTGAGAACTTTACGGTTTCGCTCTATGAAAACACATTAATATATCGATATCAGCCATATTTTTACACCAAAAAATAGGTTGGATAATTTGACTAAATATTCATTAATAATCCACCTAAATTTAATACTGATACGGTAAAAAATAATGAAAAGTAATCTTCATAAATTCCGTAAAAATCAGGCGAAAATGGTATAAACTTTCTTTACTTTATAATTGACTACGGGTATACACGTTATTTGGGATCCGCGCATAATTCACTTATTTTTGTTAATGAATAAACCTTTCTATACGGCAGACGAAGTTCAATATTATCTCAAGGTCGTAAATATTTAATTATACAATGCCGTTATTTCCTGAAGCATATATTTTTGGATTCAGGTAGTAAGTCTCCAAATTTGTGTACTCAAACATGTTTTCATTATAAAAATACTGATAGCATTTTTGCTTTCGGGTTAATTTTTTTTCCTAACTTCCGGTCCATAGAATTATTGATTTCCATAGTAAAAGTTGTTTAAATAAAAGCCGTATACAAATAATTAGCCTGATATTGGATTATATCCAAAAAACCCGTAATTTTCTCAGGGTAAGATACAGAAAGACTAGAAAGTTAGAGGCTTTAACTAGTTTTATTTTGTAATTTTTCAGACTGTTGGACATGTTGGGAAAAACGTAGTCTAATCAAGTTATACACACTTTTTCTCTAGTCGTGTGAGTGCAATTTTAATTAAAAATGCCTCGTCGACACTAAAACTTTTTAGAAGTTATTGTATCATCCACTTAAGGAGCTCATCTAGGGCGGCAGTGAGAGGGACGTAACTCGTAAAATCCGTGCGGTTTACGGGCACTTTATGAAAGAAAGAAGACATTTATTTACTACACATTTAAGTGTATGCTGTTAGTTTATGGGAAGGCAGTCATCGACAAGCATTGTATAGACACGAATATCAAACAAGCTCACGGCCTGCCTGATGTTAAGCTGGTACCGTCGCCTATGAACACTTGTTACTCCAGAAGAATCACAAGCGCGTTGCCGACCCTTTATTCACTTGAGGATTCGGTGTGTTGGCAGATAGAGAGATGCAGGTCCCTCACTCCCAACACAGCGCACTCTAAGGAGCTCTGGCGACCTTACTCACCACCAGGAACACAACACCACATGCTTCATAGCATGCAATAATATAGCAACACTACAAAGCAGTGGTCCTTTTTTTTACAAGCTTTATATTAACTTGACATGTTCCTATGTATTTAAGTATACTTTGTAAGTAGGTTTTCCTTCAAAATTTGCAATAAATTTTTGAGTCACTTGCCGTTATCCGATTGAGCTGAAATTTTGGGTATTAGTATAGTTTGGATGACAATTCAATCTTATGGTACCATCGAGCTGATCTGATGATGGAGACAGAAGGTGGTCTATGGGAATTCAGTGTTTAACTGACGTAGGTAACCTCGTTGAGTTTGGGCTTGTTAGAATCGTATCGATGATTAATTGATGATGGTATACAGGAAAGTCCAGTCGGCAATAACAGCGTATAATAATAAAACCGGCCAAGTGCGAGTTGGACTCGTGCTCAAAGGATTCCGTACCATTATCTATAAAAACGGCAAAAAAATCACGTTTGTTGTATGGGAGCCGGGTTTGAACCGGAGGTCCCGGGTTTGAATCCTGGTAAGGGCATTTATTTGTGTGATGAGCACAAATATTTGTTACTGAGTCATGGATGATTTGTATGTATTTAAGTATTTATTTATGTATATAAGTATGTTTATCGTCGTCTAGTACCCATAAATAGTAAAAGGTTTGCTTAGTTTGGGACTAAGCCGATTTGTGTAAGATTGTAAAAGAAAAAAAAAATAATTTAGAAAAAATACATCATCTGTTAAAATTTCAGCTGTCAAACTATCACTGTTGTTGACATACAGCCTGGTGACAGACATACAGACAGACAGACAGACGGAACACCTTCTTTTCGCAACTAACGTTTGGCAAACTTATTCATTTCGCAACTTTTCATTTTCCAAATTCTGAAACTGTAAATGTTTCTGGATTTATTTCAGAGCCATCGTGTAGATTCCTATAGGTTAGGTTAGGTTAGTTTATAAAAATTCTGAAATACTTAACAGTTTTAGAAATATTAAGAGGTTGCGAAATGAATCAGGTTGCTAAACGTTAGGTTGGGAAACTTTAGTGAACCCCCACATACAGACAAACAAACAGACAGACGGACAGCGGAGTCTTAGTAATAGGTTCCCGTTTTACTCTTTGAGTACGGTACCCTAAAATGAAATTTTTGACAGAAACTTCTTTCTCTTTTTGGACGGCTGGTTTAGCCTAGTGGTTCATGGGTTCAACACCTAGCAAGGGCAAATATTAGTGTAAAGAGCATTAATATTGGTTCTTAGTTTCTGAGTCTTGAACGTTTTTCGTTCGCTTCACTCGTTCAGGAACACAATTTTATTTTTTTATTTATAACACAAACAGTCGCTGTACACGGGTGATCCCAAAATAATACTACTTGCTCACTTATATAACTATATTCGCACAATGACTCAATATTACAGTACAGTAGGTAGTAGCTTAAGATTAAAAAGACAATGTATGCTCTGGATCCCTATACTTTGGGTTAACCCATCGTTACCTAGTTTTCCGATGTAACAGCGACATCTAGGGGTAACCTTTGTAACTAAGGTTAGAATGATTTAGGTTCCTTGCAAGTGTTGAAATTAATACTATAATCGGGTACCACTAGCGCCATCTGTTGACGGGCTTAAGGAAACCTAATAGATTTGCAGTGTTTGCAGAACAGTCGCATAAACAAAAATATAAGGGGTACTCAAAGAGTACCAATAAATATAAAGCTAAAGACCTGAAGCTTCATTAATATATAAAAACTATGTTAACATAACAAACTAATCATAATGAAACAGAAAAAAAAAAAGCTTATAGATTTATAAATTTTAAACTTAACAAATTCGTTAATACCGGTCGTCGACGCAGTATGCATGCACAAGTTAAATGTAGGTATTAAGTAGGTACATGAGATTAATGAAGACATTTTGGATTTAGACTTTGATGTGATATATGGGTTTATTTTTGCTTAATATGTGTGTCCTGTGTGTTAGTGCATAAATTTATCTTTCTTTCATTCTTGATATTAATATTGATGTGTAACTTGTTCTATTTGTTAAAGGTTTTCCCGTAATAAGAATTTATTTATTTACTTAAGACACAGATATTTTGAGAATTACCGTCTACTTAATCTAAAGTTCATAAAGCAGATATCGTTGGGATCAGTGATGCCAACAACTCCAAGGCTAAAGTTTATTAGTGCCCAAGTATGGGGCTTCATTGGGTTTTATTGCGATTACTTTGCAGGGATTCCTTCTCTTTAAACACGGTTTTACATTGTAAAGGGGGGTGTTTTACATTGTAAAGTTGAAAACCCCCCGACATTTTCATTTCAAAGTTCAATATCTCAAAAATCGCTAAACCGATTTTATTAAAACGTAGCTAAGAACCATCTCGATCACGTCAGCTTTCGGATAAAAAAAACCGCATTGAAATCGGTATATTCGTATAGGAGCTACGATTCCACGGACATAAACACACACACACACACACACACACACACACACACACACACACACACACACACACACACACACACACACACACACACACACACACGCATACGCACAGAGACACACACACGCACACACACACACACACGCACACGCACACGCACATGCACACGCACACGCGCACGCACACGCACACGCACACGCACACGCACACGCACACGCACACGCACACGCACACGCACGCGCACACACACATGTACCATAAAATGGGGTGAGTTGGGTCAAAATAGACATTCAAATCTCGATAAAAATGTGTTTTGACATGTGGCACGTTGTTTGTGATACATAAAGAATGTTCTGGCCGTATGAATTTTAGTTTTTAAATGATTATCTGTCGTTTAATTTCATAATGTTAACGATTAACACAAAAATAGTAGGAAATCCCCCCTTACCCCGTAGGGGAGTTAGAGGGGATAGCAATGGGGTGAGCTGGGAAAATGTATGTGGAAAAACTTTCGGATTGTGAATTTTGGATTAGCTTGCTTCGATCCGCGTTCCGTCCCACTCTCCGCTCATATTTATTGCTCCTCTTCCGCATGATCGCTCCCCACAACCCTGGTTCTACTCCAGGCCATATATCTTTCACCCCTCACTTCTAGATACTCCACTTTTTTTTAAGTTATAATTTGGCTACTCTGTTTTGCCGCAAGATAAGAAAATATGTCTAAAAGTATAATATCATTACTTTTAGGGCAACCTGAGCCAGAAAATTAAAGTAGCTTGTTTACTACCGTCGTTGTATAAAAAAAAAGTAGAAACTGAAAATATTAGCGTCCCATATGCCCCCTCAATTCCTACTCACCCCATTTACTATATTTACGGTATTTACGGTACCTATATGTTGTTTTCATGAATAAATGTTTATTCTATTCTTTTATAAAGGTTTCATTAAAAAATCTCTTTTCGAAAATAAGAACTCTTTAGAAATTCGCTCGACCAATGTAAACGCAGCTTTATCTATATCTGAACGGCGGCAGCCTCTAGATTAATGTTCCACGTATAGCCTTGTTTAATCAACTTTGATAATCAAAAATCCCATTACCATCTATCTGTCAGATCTAAAGAACCCGTTATAAATCAACAAAAAGTTGTCCGATGCTGGAATTTTATATTTTCAACCTAAATTGGGTTTGGAGCACTCGACCCATGCAGAATGTAAATCGAAACAAAAAAATCACTTGTGAAATTTAATGAGAATTTTACAGACTTTACCTTCAGTTTTTAAACTGGGAAACTATAAGGTATTATAGTGCATTTTGTTAGGGGAAAATACTTCACTTTCGGATACAAGCGCCATATTTTAGTATGTAACATACTTGGTTGGTAAAGATGACCCCAACCAAATCTGCCGGAAGACATGCAATCTCTAAGGAATCTGTCTCCCCTATATTGACGTCATCTAAAACGCCACGGCCACGCTTGAGAATGATATATTTTTGAATTGGCACTTAATTAATGGAATGACATTATAATTATGATTCTTGACATTTTTACTTGTGCATGTTAATCTTTTTTGTTTATTTTAGCGTGTAAGCGATTTGGTGTAAACTGTAAGCTTGCATTGTATTATTGTGTGAATAAATGAATACAAAATACAAAAATACAAAATAGTTTATTTGACTTTTTAACACGGTATAAAAACAAACAAGGTTGGAACCTTCCATTAAGCATGTCGTATGCTTGTATCGGAAGATCCCGCTCTTCCATCACTCGGAGATGGTAACAAAAACCAAATAAATTAAGTTTAAATACTAGTACATATAAGCAACTTAATTATGTAATGTAGGTATGTGTGCGTGTGCGTGTGCGTGTGCGTGTGCGTGTGCGTGTGCGTGCGTGCGTGCGTGCGTGCGTGCGTGCGTGCGTGCGTGCGTGCGTGCGTGCGTGCGTGCGTGCGTGCGTGCGTGCGTGCGTGCGTGCGTGCGTGCGTGCGTGCGTGCGTGCGTGCGTGCGTGCGTGCGTGCGTGCGTGCGTGCGTGCGTGCGTGCGTGCGTGCGTGCGTGCGTGCGTGCGTGCGTGTGTGTGTGTGTGTGTGTGTGTGTGTGTGTGTGTGTGTGTGTGTGTGTGTGTGTTTGTTTCACAATTACTAACTTAACAATGTTAACTTATTTTATTTATTTTATTTTATTTGAATAAAAGTGTTAATTAATTACACCCAAACCATGCATCGTACAATCGGCATCATAAGTTGCTGAACACCTAAGTACTTTGTCGTTTTCTCATGTTTGACAACTTCATATGGCAGTTCAACATGAAGTTTAATGCGACACGGTACAAAAGGTTCTTGAGTGGCGACCACGTACCGGAAGGCGCGGCGTGGGTAGGCCACTGGATGCGGGTGGCGCAGGACCGGCCATTGTAGCACTCTTTGGGGGAGGCCTATGTCCAGCAGTGGACGTCTTTCGGTTGATATGATGATGATGATGACAAAGGCTAACCGTACATACACATGTTGGGTGCCAAATTAACGCTGAATAAATTGTCAATACTTTTAGGTAAAATTCCCACTTTTCAAAAAACCTCCGCGGCAATAAATATTGTGTCATTACTGATGAACTAAACACTCTAGAGACTGTCTCTCTGCAGTTTTGCGTTGCACATAAAATGTTTAACAACATACTAAAAGTTCGTGGGTTTCTGGAAAATAGTAATTCCGATATATTTAATCTTGTAGGGAAATCTCGCTTTGCGTTGTTGGTTTTTTGAGCATTATTTTCCTAATTTTGCTCTTGTCTTCGAATAAAAAACTAAAGTATAAAGCTGAAACACTTGACTAGATATCATTTGATTTATACAATACTAGTGTATCTTTTCTAGTTTTGCCGCAAAGTCTGGAAGTCCTTAGATTTTTCTTTGTTTTTTAGGGTTCTGTACTCAAAGAGTAATACGGGACCCTATTACTAAGACTTCGCTGTCCGTCCGTCCGTCCGTCCGTCAGGCCGTCCGTTCGTCCGTCTGTCTGTCACCAGGCTGTATCTCAAGAACCGTGATAGCTAGAGAGTTGAAATTTTCACAGATTATGTATTTCTGTTGCCGCTATAACAACAAAATTTTAATACTAAAAATAAAGTAAAATATTTACGGAACCCTTCGTGCGCGAGTCCAACTCGCACTTGGCCAGTTTTTTTTTCCTTTTGCTAATAGTTCTTAAACTAGCGTATGTATTGAAATATCCAGAAGACATGCCTAACAACATACTAAAAGATGGCACTGGTATCCAACAGTGAAGTATTTGTTCGACGGAATATCCTAACAACACGCACTACTAATTATATATTTTCCGTTTCTAACCGTCAATATCATATACTCTATGGGTGTGTTGTGTGACACTCCATGATAGGGAGTATTTGTCTGTGACACACGATATTGACACATGATATAAAATAACGATCCCTGAACAGATGATAATAGACTCTCTTGTTATGGAATAAACAATCTGTAGACTTCACTTCTCCATTTTTCAGGCAGGTCGTAAATAACAGGAAACACGTCGTTTTAGCCGCGTAGGGCACACAGATACATACCTACACACTGAATAGAATTTGGGTGGATCACCAGTTTAAATGAAAGGGCTATATAACTGATGGCAATCATTGTTTTACGTAGTGGAATGACATGTCGGAAAATATTGAAAGCATTCAAAATCATAATAGGTAACTACGTATTAATTGGGTCACAATTTAAACCTTTTGACGTTGACATTTCTATCTAATTATTAAATTGAAAACCGTGACGTCATTGTGAAATAAATCACTAAAAGTAATGAAGTTTAAATTATTTCTATAACCAATACTGAGAACATTATTGTTAGATAAGAGGACTTAATCGCGTATAATTAACTTATTTATTTATCTCTAAGGCTTCCCGATGTTTAGGGTGTGTCACGGGACGGCTAGGCGGTCTAATGATAGGTAAGTATGAGAATTGTGAAAGTTTAAATCAATACGTACTCTCTAACCAATGACGTTAAAATAATATCTACTACTTTGGCGTATCATCATCATCATCGTATCAGCTGAAAGACGTCCACTGCTGGACATAGGCCTCCCCTAAAGAGTGCCACAATGGCCGGTCCTGCGCCACCCGCACCCGCGACCTTTACCAGGTCATCAGTCCACCTTGTGGGGGCCTACCCACGCCGCGCCTTCCGGTACGTGGCGGTACTTTGGCGTATGTACTTATTAAAAAAAACAAATTAAGTTAGAATTGAGCACCTCAAATGCCAATCTATCTTAGACTTCCTTTTCCTATTTTGACAGCATATTAAAATGTAAATGATGTTCGATTTGTTAGTATAAACAATTGTTCGTGAACCAAATAGATAACTAAAAAAATGCGAAAATCTTCAAATCAGACCAAAAAACTGCCGCCGTGAATCCATCGGTCTTAACATGTCAGACGTCTCCAGAATGTTGCATTGGTTTAATGTAATTTCATTCCAGTTCTGAAAGATAAAATTGAGATATCTTAAGACATTCTAAATAACGTTGCTTAAATTCTGTCATATCATTAACACCCCGAGTTAGAAATTAAGAGGCATAGGTACTTTCATTGCCAGGAACCCACCTAGCGAGCGCCTACGCCGTAGTCGCTTTACGCTACTTAGCGGGTCTAAATAATGTCGCTTTAATTCTGTCATATCAATAACACCACGAGTTAGAAATTAAGAGACATACTTTCACTGCCAAGAACTTGCCTAGCGAGCGCCTACGCTGTAGTCGCTTTCCGCTACTTAGCGGGTCTAAATAACGTCGCTTTAATTGTGTCATATCATTAACACCCCGAGTTAGAAAATAAGAGACATACTTTCACTGCCAAGAACTTACCTAGTGAGCGCCTATGCTGTAGTCGTTTTCCGCTACTTAGCGGGGAAACCACGGGATCAGCAACGAGTGAAGCGCATACCGATTCTTGGCAGTCAATGTGTTAACACTTTCACTGCCTGGAACTTCTGCTAGATACGGGGAAACCCACAGGATCAGCAACGAGTGAAGCGCGTAACAATTCTTGGCAGTGAATGTGTCGAAGTTTGAAAATCCCGTTTAAGTGCCGGGGTGATCGACATCTCAAATTGGGCCCGATCTCGCTAATTCACCCATTAGAACTTATCCAACCTGTCACAGAACTTCCTTTAACTTGTCCGAACTCCGAAGACAACTGAACGTGACTAACGAACGAGTCGCTCATTGGGCCAATTAATCGATTGTTTATTACGTCCCCGCCAGCCCCGTGCTTCTGAAGGCAAGATTTATAGAGTAAGGTTCATTTGGTGAGAGAATTGCTATTTTTCTCTCTGTGGAAGATTAAGGCCACTTCCGTTTTGGCAAGGTGCGGTGTTTAGTTATTTACCGAAAGCTTGTGTTACCTAGATTTCAGTCAGTCAGTATTACATTTGCGCAGTAGCATAATAATATTACGCAAACGCGGCGAGGTACGCTACGCATGCAGTACCGCATTCGTGCCGACTCATCACACAAATAAATTCCCTCACCGGGATTCAAACCCAGGAGCACCAGTTTCGTAGACAAGGCCTAGTACCATCTAGGCTAAAATGTTTGTCAAGATCATTTTTAAATTACCCAACTTTTTAGCTTGAAATTAATTTTTCGTGAGGCATGTTGAAATAATGCTAATAAATACACTGAACCGTGTACCGATAACTCACGTATTAAATAAACTACGGGCGACATGTTTCAAACTCTTCGGGAGTTCTTCTTCAACAAAGGAGTGATTCAAGCGACACCGCCGCGAAAACACTCATCCTGAAGAAAACTTCCGAAGAGTTCGAAACATGTCGCCCGTAGTACATTTAATTACATGAGTTGAACCATTTAATTATAAGTATTTGGTCAATCAGTTCGACTTTTTTGACATTCAGTATATTTTTAAATAGGTTTTAAATGAAATCGTTGAACCTATCATTAACACAACTGGCATATTTTTGCTTCACAGCAATGAAAATGATTACAAACACATTATTAGTCTTAATTCGAAATTTTTACAACAACCGAATAGAATAAAACTGAAAACACCAGAAAGCAAGTCAGATTGGATGGAATACTCAAAATGCAGGCATTCGACTGAGCGAAGCCGAAGCAAGCGGTAATGCTGATAAAGGTGTCGCCGACACGCCGGTTACACTTGGCCGGTTAATTGAAATGGTTCCAGCAGACAAAGAACAAAACCTAAGTGGACGCGGTGCAAGCTATAAAAGACATCACCACGGTGATTGCGCAACTTTTCAAACGAGCGAGCGGTAAGAAATATCAACTGTCGTTTTCCGATACAAATGAAATAGACCTGCCTAATGTTTCGTACGTACGAAGCAGCCATTGCCTCAAAATCCATTAAAATACCATTACAACGCGATGTACCTACTTTAAAACTTTGTCAGAATTTAATATATTTTTTTTCGTACGTACGTTAGTGTAGCATTGCTATGTTTTCTATACTCATACTCATTTATTTATAATGGATAAAGTATATATTAAAGTATTGACAGCATCGTTGTCAACCCATAACACAAAAACTTATTTGAACTAAACATCATAAGCGGCTAGTATGACATGTGTAAGATGGTTCCTCTAATGTTTATTGTTACTTATCTATCTCAGAGATCCATTCTGTATAGTTGTGATAGAATATTTCAAACAGATTAAGTAGTTCCGGAGATTACCCCCTACACACAAACTTTCAAAGGTACAAACTAACATTTCATAGATATTAACTATATAATATTCGTATAGATGATGTAGATCATGCGAAAGACGTGCCATGTTTGGCGGCTGTGTGAGCTACGGCAGCTGCCTGCTATCTGAATTTTGGAACGGAGTATTGTATTTTTTAATGCGATTCGTTTCACGCGCAAAATAAAGATTATCATGGTCTAAAACTCGTTGTTTGCACCAATCCTTATTCAACTGCTCTCTGCTTCCTGTCCAACGCGAATTCCCGTAATGAATCGGTGGAATTTGGCGCGCGTCCTAAAACACAAGTTTTTCAGACGCAGAATTAATGCGAACCGAAACTGAGATGAAGGGAATTCTAGAAATTCTTATTGAAATGTAACTGCTGAAATCTTAATGGACAAAATTTTGAATGGCTTAATTAATTAAAAGGTTAAATTGGTTATCTACAATTATTATCATTGTTGAAATTACAGTTCGTGGTATTTAGCAGATATAACGTGGCGTCTTGAAATCTTTCAAATTCAGCATGTACCTATGGTTGCTAAATTTGCTAGGCTCCTGAGGGTCTTCTGTGTTTCAAGTGATATTCCTAAATGTCTCTCTAGATCTCTCTCATCTGAACGTTTTCCCGGTTGCATCTTCACCTAGGTGCTTCAGAGCCCGGGGTCAGCTTTTCGGCATTTACTCCTCCACTTCGCACAGTCTTGGGCATCCTCGTTTGTAGGACTATTGGCACGCATTTCATCCCTGGCGACGTCAAGCCAACATTTCTCGGGCCTCCCTCTTGTAGCGGGCCCTGGCGGAGGCGGCACAGCAAGACATTTTCTACCCACGTAACAAATGTCTCTCTAGATATCAGTACAAATTATCCTCAAATCAATTATCAGCACCTCACTTGTGCCTTCTCGGGTGTCGGATTAGTCAATAACCTACATTTGCCAGGAAGATCGTTTACAATGCGCTTGCTCTGAAAGGGCCCCTTTAACATAAACACGGGAAGTGGTATATGCCGGCACGGCGGTGCTGGGCGGAGCCAACCCGTGCGGGAATGGATTTCAGGCCAAAATTCCCGCACACTGTGCGAGAATGAGATTTCGTGACAATTAAATTGTCACCTGTTATGTATATATTTTTATTTTCTTGATTGTAAAATGTTGTATGATACACGTGCAGATAGATAATTCCCAACTCGTGTCGATCAAAAACACTCCCTAACGGTCTTGCTTTGGTAATCGCCACTCGTTGGGAATTACCTACTTTCCACATTTGTATCATATCATAAATAACTATGCTTGTTTGTCATAGTCACAGTCATAGTCATTTATTGCAACCATAGTTTTGTACAGATCTTTATAACTAGGTACATTGAGTCTCATATGGGCCCCGGTAGGGCATGGCAATGTCACAACTGATAATTTGATTATTCATATACATGCCATTTGGGTATACATGCCTTAAAAGAATAAACCATAGGTACCTTATTCACAATTTAAAATAATACATAATTTAAAATAATTCATAATATAAAGTAATTCATAATTTAAAATAATTCATAGTTTAAAATAATTCATAATATAAAATAATATAAAGAATATTTTAACATCAACGGTCATAGTTACACAACAAACACATTATTAAAGGGCATACAACATATTAAAATTGATAAATAATTAAAGTTATTCATGTCAAATATTTATCATTTAAGAATTCGTGAACAGTATAATACGCTTTTCCTATAAGTAGCTTTTTTAACTTAAGTTTGAATACATGGTCTTTTTCCTCAGCTTTTACCTTGTCGTGGATTTTGTTGTAGATTTTTATAAATCTAACATACGGACTATTGCTGTGCATCGCCAGCTTTGATATTGGCAAACAAAGTCTGTTTTCATGGCGGGTGTTGTCACCGCTGTAGTGTAACTATAAGACACATTAATAAAATTTCCATTTTAAGAAATGGTTTTTTTCCACGCAATTGTCTAAATACGTCGTATCAAACGCGTGAGCTTTGATCCCGGCTCTCTTATCACGAGACGCAATTGATAAGACATTTATAATTACGTTACAAAAAACGGGTTCAAAAATTTAATGAAATTCTTTTTCTTCTTCTTTCCTTCCCTTTTGGTCGGGTCTCCTTGTCAATTTGCGCCAGAGTGGTCGTTCTTTAAATCTTTTTCAATATTGGATCACCACGTGGATTTTGGTCTACCTCTTCCACTCGAGTGTTCGGGAAGGTTTAGTGCAGTATTGACGATATGGTATTATGGCAACTCCATTTCGTTTTGCATACAGCATCCAAAAAAAAAAATTAAAAACAAATATTTTTGTCACGAAATTTTCGCAAGTTTAAATTTCAAACCGTCAACAAACCAATGAATAGATTATTAGGCAAACGGCTATTTTCAATATTCTGCATGCAGCTCATTCAATAATACACACGGCCCATTGTGACGCGACAAAGTCCCCAGATTAAATATTCATCCGATCTATTCGAGTGTGGCCTGGTTTGCCATTGTTTTGTACACTTATGGCTGATAGATAAATTATTCTGGCTGCGGGTAATAAATTATTGTGTTTGCTGCCTTCAGTCTAACAGAGCCTTTGTTTAACCCGTATTTCATTTGATAGAATTGAGGTTGTTGAGGAATCTTCTGTGCAAACTCATTAAGCATTTTTTTTATTTTAAGAATTGAGTTTATTGAGAAAATAAAATGGTCTGAGAGTGCACTCTTTACCATTGATAAAAATTATTCTTATTAGTCTCCGCTAAATAAACCAGTAACACAATTAATCGATTGATTGGATGCGTGTGGCGTAGGACCAGTCACTTTGGCAATCTTTGGAGGAGGCCTATGTTCAGCAGTGGACGTCTTTCGGCTGATATAAAATGACGATGATGAACACAATTAAAAATTAAAAAATAGAGTACTTAATTCTATAATGCATTCACTACCAGCCCATCCTAAGGCTTCACATAAAAACTTATTCTTCTTTAACGATTCTCATTTAAGAAAAATTGCGGACAAAATACGCCAAATACGGCAAAAATAGAGACATGATTATAGACACTCAGTTAAGTGGGTGCACTCGTATATCTTGGTCAGGACTGCTTTTTAGTACACAAAACATAGCTAAGAACCATCTCGACAGACTACACTTTCGATTGAAAAAACGGAACGCTTCGTTCTCTTCGCTCGCTCGTTGAAGTAAAATTATGTGCTCAGTGATTCGTAGGCATAGCTGTGCCACTGCTCGGGAAGATCATTACTGTCCTGAATAGAGGCGAGTTGAGAGTAATTCAAAAATCAAAATCAATTCAAAATCAATTCTTTATTCTGCAAATAGGCCACAAGGGCACTTTTACATGTCAAATGGTATTTTACAATATAATATTAATAATTTTACACCATAATCATTTCAAAATTGCAGATTTTCACCAATAAGTACCTAAACGGTTAACATACTAAATGTCACTAAATGAAAACAAAAAAATCCAAAATTGTGAAATATTATCCATATCCATTACATTCGATATAAGGTCTGTATCAAAATTAACAATAAGTTTATGATATTAATTTAGTACCCCAGAGATTTATAAGGTATCTGAGAGTCTAAATACAATTAATAATTATTCTAATGTTCTTAGAGATGTATACTGTCTCTAAGCGTTAAAAGAAAAAAAAAGTTTAATGTAATATTGTCAGAGATGTACACTTGTACAGGGCCAATAACAATAAAACGTGTCAAGAACAGAATGATGTCTCTCGTCAAAATAATGATAATAACACTAGTATTTAGGTAGTTACTATGCCCTTGCAAGCAGGAACAGACCGGACTCCACAAACAACACCCGATCACGAGTATGACGCATATCTCAGCCATCGCCTCCCTCAACCATATGTTAGGGAAGGTGGCGACCTGATCAACGACGCCACCGTAAGCAAAGCCCTTTAAGCGAGCATGACATATTCAATCCAATTGATCCATATAATGAGCAGACCTTCTATGTCAATACTCAGGTCAACAATGTTACGGTGTCTGATTGTTTGATTAACAATTCGACTAATCAGAGCAACACCAGACACATCGCGTAAGTTGGTGTTCTTGCATTAATTTATTACTCAAAGAGTAGGTACATCTGAATATCTCTCGATCTAGACCAGCTTGAACGGACTGGCTATCCACCAGGTTTTAGGCGCATACAATTCACATTATTGCCAAAACATGAATGGAGTAACAAAACAATCAACAAAATCATTTGGAGATAATATTTAATCTTAGGTATTAACTAATCTAAGCAGTAAGGAGGTATGATTATCTATCTGTAAACATTGAAATCATGATGGCCAAAGGTTCCAACCTCAGCATTTGCTGGCATTAGCTATCATGGAACTGTAACATGTTTAACCCTTTTCCAGGCCGGCGATTGCAAAATGACAATCAAATGTCAGTCTTATTCATTGACATTTAGATACACGTTTGACAGTCTGTATGTGGTCGATATAACGCCTCTGCCTGGAAAAGGATTAATAGCTTGAGGGACCCGCTAGATTTATTTACGCACGATATAAAAAAGTACAAATAACAAACTAAGTGCCTCCAGAAATTCGAGAAAAAATATATTCTTTGGTGAAGAATAGACAAGTGAAGACAAAAGGAGGAGGTAAAACACGGTAATTTCAATTTAATTGTATCGTTTATTAATATTCAGTTTGAGTTGCCTGAGGTAAGAATGAAAATATGGGCCCAATTTAAAATTAGACTGTGTCTGGAGAAAATGTTAACTAAACTTGTGAAAGTTTCCGACAAAAAAACAAAATTAATTAACTTCTGTATTTAAGTGCAGCCATTTGTAGCCCTTGAAACATCTCATAATTTTCTAATTCATACCATTAAGTATTCTAATATTTTCGCAACAAGCAGACGCTTCCGTCAAACGCTTAACAACCGTCATGGTATAACGATTCCTCCCAAAACAAATGACCGTTTATCCTTATTTATAAATTTGAAAAGTTCCCGCGGTGATTTACGCTCGACGATTTGTTCACTGTAAAGGCTGCTAAGCCATCCTAACTCTGCCAGACATTTATATTGCTTTTCGTTTCGAGGTAACTGCGAAATTTATTGATTTTATTTATGATATGTGCCTACAAAGACTTTCGCAATGTCGTTGACTCTCCATGGATACCCCACATTGCTGCCTTTTATCTTCTGTTTAGGCTTTGTGTTAAGTCGACTTTGACGGTCTGTTTACCGCAAAATGTTTGGCGATGTGTATGGTGGCGGGCGATTTCGAAAACAATACAGAATTCTCCTTAACTATGAAACATTTCATCTACGTTACAATCATGTTAAATTTCATCATAGTTTCTGAAATACTTCCATGATAATATAACTTTAATTTATCTAATGACTTGATAGCAGGTTCTGTTCCTCTTTCAAGCCCCTTTCCAAGGCCAATGAGTCAGACATAAGTACATGCTACAACAAGCAATTTCCACTATTATAAAGCGGAACGATTCCGCTATACGCAGTGTTTCTTGGGCAGTTGTTACATATCAAATATTACAGAATATTTGTTTAACTTATAAAAAAATGCATTATTCGTCGTATCAGGGAAGTTTTGCAGGTGCGCTTTATCACTTATTATATTACATACTAGCTTCTGCCCGCGACTTCGTCCGCGTAGAACTTGTTTATATCGTAGCTAGATACAAACTTTCACCCTCAATTTCCCCTTTAGGGATTGATTTCCGGGATAAAAACTATACTACGTGCTTCCCTGAGACAATTTATCTAAACGGGTGCAGCGGTTGTGAAGTAGCTCCATACAAATGTTCACCTCCCATTTCACCCCCTTAAGAGATGATTTCCGGGATAAAAACTATTTCTATACCAAATTTTATCTTAAGGGGTTCCATTCATACACATTTTAATTCCCTATTTCACCCCTAGGGGATGATTTTCAGGTAAAAATGTATCTAATGTCCTTTCCCGGGAAATATCCCCGAGACTCAAACTGTCTCTGTACCAAATTTCACCTAAATCGGTGCAGCCGTTCTAGTAGCTCCATACAAATGTTCACCCCCAATTTTCCTCCCTCAAAGGTTGATATCTTGGATAAAAACTATTCTACGTCCTTCCCCGGGAATCAAACTATCTCTGTACCAGATATCATTTAAATGGTTCCATTTAAATCTTTACCCCTCATTTCATCCTCTCAGGAATTGATTTTCGGGATGAAATTTGTGTATTTGTAAAACTTCATCCAGAATTTTTCAATAAAAAAAGTGACGTATGCAAATCTAATACGAGGTACCCAAATCGTCTTGCTATTCCGCTTATAAATACTCAATTGTACGGCAAGAACGCATTTTGTATGGCAATTGGAATCTATAATAGGTTACATGATGACATTAAAGAATTACCATTTAACATATTTAAATCAAGACTAAGATTTTTTTTAATACAGGAATCGTTTCATACTGTAAATGATTACTTTGACTATTATAAAAACTTGAATTTGTATTAAGACTTAACTAGTTTAATTTGAATTTTAATTGACATTATATTTATTGTGTAAATCCATTATGATTAATTTCTATTTCGTTAGGTATATTCAAATTTTTGCATGCGAGTTGCTGGTGAAATGTGTGTTTCTCTGTGATATATGTATACCATCTTCTGTACCATGTTTTACGCAAAATAAATTACTTTACTTTACTTTACTTTACTAAAACTATGCATTGTCCTTTCTCGGGACTCCAACTATCTCTGTACCAAATTTCAACTAAAAAGAGTCCACGCAAATTTTCACCCCCGATGAAATAGGAGATTATTTTCGGGATAAAAGCTATCCGTTGTCCTTCTCCGCAACTCAAACTATCTCTTTACCAAATTTCATCTAAATGGGTTCCATCCAAATTTTCACCCCCATTTCACCCCCTTTTGGTATGATTACCGGAATAAAAACTATCCTATGTCCTTTCCGAGGGCTCAAAATATCTCTTTACCAAATTTCATCTAAATCGGTTACATCCAAATTTTCACCCCCTTAGAAGATAATTTTCGGGATAACACTATAACCTATGTCCTTCCCCAGGACTCCAACTATCATCATCATCATATCAGCCGAAATACGTCCACTGCTGGACATAGGCCTCCCCCAAAGAGTGCCACAATGGCCGGTCCTGGGCCACCCGCTCCAACTAATCGCTTAGCCGTAAATGTGTTTCAGCCTTCACCCCCTATAAAAATAAATAATAAAAGCCATCCGATGTCCTTTCCCGCGGCTCAAACTATCTATATACCAAATTTCATCTAAATGGGTTCCATCCAAATTTTCACCCTCATTATGTTTGCAGAGGAGCGCACGGATGGGTTCCACGCGATCATCCGCAAGAAAGTGGCCTCCCTGCTCTGGCGCGCTCGGAGCAGCAGCAACAGCATCCTGATAATGTTGTCAAATAAATTTGACTGCTCCATTTATAATAAGTGGAGGCAGATAATGCTTGGCATATAAAAATAAATTTAATTCAATTTTATTTAATATCATTTAATATATAATACAATTTCTAATGTAATAATTCATACTAACATAGTTTAATGATGTACTGTACTAACAACTTTATGGGCTCCTGGCCGGAAATAAATAAACAATAATAGAGTAACTTCGGAGAAAGCGCAGCACCACCTCTCGACACCCCTGAGCCGCTCACCCGGTGTTGCCCCTGGCCGTCTTTACGACGGCATTTTTAGGGGCCCATCTAATGAGCGGCTAGTCACCGCCTGCCTCGATAACCTTGTGGATAACATTGTTATGGCAGGTGTCCGGACCACTTTGTAATAACCCAATTTTATTGTCCACCCAAATGTCATCACCATAGACCCAATTCTCTTTTCCATTTTCCTACAATAGCTCCAACGCCTGCTGGGACCAGTTCACGGGTATCTACCGATGTACCCGTGAATGGGTTCTAGCAGGTGTACTACATGACATTAAATTTCGTCTCCAAAGGGCCTCTACGTGTTGGATCTATATCCCCACGCACGCCTTCCAAATGACCGGGGTTCGCCCCGTGAATTTAAATCGGAGATACATAATAATAATAAGTTCATCGAACCCATGGGGACTGTTACCATCAGCCTCGAAGACGTTAGTTGTGCCATCCGTTTGACCCCGAACTGGAAAAGTCCTGGGCCGGATGGATTGCACAATTTCTGGGTGAAATGGTTTCGATGCTCACACCTGCGTTTGGCAACGCAGTTCCAGCAAGCCCTTGAGATCGGTTCCCTGCCATCTTTCTTTACAACTGGTATCACCACCCTGCTCTATAAGTCCGGTAGTACCACGGAAGCGAAAAACTATAGACCCATCACGTGCTTGCCTACGCTGTACAAGCTCCTTACATCCATTTTGAGACCAAAATTAACGCACACATTGTTGCGAACAACGTTTTGGCCCCTGCTCAAAATGGATGTAGGGTTGGGTCTCGTGGTACTAAAGAGCTCCTCCTCATAGACATGACCATTTGCCAACGAGTCCGGCGGAACAAAGAGGCCCTCTCGGCCGCTTGGATTGACTACAAGAAGGCCTATGATTCGGTGCCTCATTCATGGCTGAGGAGGATCTTAGAGCTGTATAAAGTTGATGCAGTTCTGAGATCCTTCTTAGGCGCTTGCATGGGGCAGTGGACCACAGTTTTTCGTCAACCGGGGGAAGGAGATGGCCCCTCTGGCCCGCAGGACTCTATAAGGATTAAACGTGGGATCTTCCAGGGCGACAGTCTGAGTCCTCTGTGGTTCTGCCTAGCGCTAAATCCACTCAGCATCCTGCTGAAGGATTCGGGGCTAGGTTGCCGGCTTCGGAGAGAGGGTGAGGTCATTTCTCATCTGCTTTATATGGATGACCTCAAGCTGTTTGCACCGAATAGACATGACCTGTTGGAACTACTGAAAACAACAGAAGTCTTCAGTAGCGCCATCAAAATGGAATTTGGTGTCGATAAGTGTGCTGTTATGCATGTACAGCGTGGTAGAGTTGTAAATTCAACAAATTTACAACTTTCTGAGACAATGTCCCTCAAGTCTATCTCCGAAACAGAAACCTATAAGTATCTTGGTATGTCACAGTCATTGGGTATTGAGGGTGAGGCCGTAAAGCGGGCGATGAAGGAGCGCTTCTTTTGTCGCCTGACAAAAGTACTTAATAGTCTTTTGTCGGGCGGCAACAAGGTGCGCGCCTTCAACGCCTGGGTGATGCCCTTGCTCACTTACTCCTTTGGCGTACTAAGATGGACACAGACTGAGCTGGATGCCCTGGACCGAAGAGTTCGTGTACTGCTTACTGCGCATCGCATGCTACACCCACGCTCGTCTGTTATGAGACTGTACATCTCGCGGAAGTGTGGAGGTCGCGGTTTTTTAAATGCCAAAGACCTCCACAATCGCGAGGTGTGCAGTCTCAGGGATTATTTCCTAAGCAACGAGTGGGGGATGCATCGCGACGTAGAAGCAGTAGACGGAAACTTCACCTCGCTCTCCTTGGCAAACGAGAACTGGCGCAGACTTAAAATAATGAGCGCCGATGACCGCAGGGCGGTGTGGAGGAGCAAGGAGCTTCACGGGCGGTTCTGCAAGGCCCTCACAGGGCCCGATGTAGATCTGCTCGCGTCGGTGAACTGGCTACGTTTCGGGGATCTCTTCGGGGAAACCGAAGGTTTTGTTTGTGCAATTGCGGACGAAGTTATCATGACGAACAATTACCGGAGGTATATCCTGAAGGACGGTACGGTCGACATTTGTCGGGCATGCCGCCGTCCCGGGGAGTCACTCAGGCATATTATCTCCGGTTGTGGTCATCATGCTAACGGCGAGTATTTGCACAGACATAACCTTGTAGCCAGAATTATTCACCAGCAACTTGCTCTGCTATACGGTCTTGTGGTCTCTGAGGTGCCTTACTATAAGTACACACCTGCGCCAGTTCTCGAAAATTATCGTGCCACGCTCTATTGGGATCGATCTGTCATCACGGACAGGACTATTCTTGCCAATAGGCCTGATATCGTGCTGACAGATCGATCGAAACGCCAGGCAGTGCTCGTCGACATCACCATCCCCCATGACGGGAACCTCGTGAAAGCCGAGAAGGACAAAGCTAGCAAGTACCTAGACCTGGCACACGAGGTAACTGCTATGTGGGATGTTGATTCGACGATCATCGTCCCGATAGTCTTTTCGGCGAACGGTTTAATAGCGAAGAGTCTCGACCATCACCTCAAGAGACTCTCGCTAGATGGCTGGATCAAGGGCCAGATACAGAAGGCGGTACTCCTGGATACTGCGCGGATAGTCAGGAGGTTCCTGTCTCTGTCGCCCTGACCACCGGTAGTTTAGGCCCCGCCTCGCTGCCGGCGGCACCCTAGGTTAGGTTTTTATAATGATTTTATGTTTTGTATGTATAGTTTTATATTTTACTTTTTATATAGTTATTGTAAAAACCTAATCTAAGAAAGAAATGAAATAAAGGAAATAATAATAATATTTCACCCCCTTTGGGTATGATTACCGGAAAAAAACTATCCTATGTCCTTTCCCAGGGCCCGAACTATATCTTTACCAATTTTCATCTAAATAGGTTACATCCAAATTTTCACCCCCTTAGGGGATAATTTTCGGGATAACACTAACCTATGTCCTTCCCCAGGACTCCCGCTATCACTTTACCGTAAATGTGTTCCATCCAAATTTTCACCCCCTTTTTTATCCTCTTTGGGGATTATTTTAGAGATAAAAGCCATCCGCTGTCCGTCCCCGCGGCTCAAACTATCTCTATACCAAATTTAATCTAAATGCGTTTCATCCAAATTTTCACCCCTAATTTCACCACCTCAGGAGATGATTTCAGGGATAAAAACTATCATATGTCTTTTCCCAGGATTCAAACTATCTCTTTACCGAAGGCCTACTACATCATTGTCCTGTGAGCGGGAAAGAAAAAAAAAAATAATAACCTAACCTACCATAAATACAATTGTTACGATTGTTTTTATTCCTGCGGGAGGCACCGCCCCCCCAAGCTCCCTTGTGGGGGGCTTTGCCCCCCACCCCCCCTTTTTGAGCATTTTTAAATACTCGTACTGCACTTTAGTTGGTGTTATGAGATTTTGTGATGGTAAAATTATATTAGGGAAAATGAGATTTAGTTCTTACGTAGCATCGGAATAATTATGAACAGGTGGTTAATAAATCGGTTGTCAAATAATAATGTTGGCAATTGTTCTTCTGGTTATTAAGTCTCGGAAAAACGTTAGTGTGGGAAAACAAACCAGTGGAATTTCAAAACTATAGTAAACAAATTATATGGGTTATAAGAATTCGGTGAACCGTTTTCGGACAAGTGAAAATCGGACAAGTGTTTTTCGATATACCGATAGGTTACCGTTTATGTGTGCGTGAGTGTAAGATAAAGTTATTTGGCTTGATTAAAAACTGGCTTCACTAGGTTGTTCGTAATGCTCTGTCTATCTTTTTTCTTGGTCTGAGAGTAAACCTAAACCAACCGCTAGCGTGTCTATTTCCGCTCTGAGAGACACAAGTGAACCCTAAACCTAACCCACCAATAGTACAATTGTTGCGAGTGTGGTTTTTACTGCCCTTGCGGGGGGGGGGGGGGGCTTCGCCCCGCCCGTCCCCCCTTTTTCTGGCTACTCTGGCTTGATTATATCAACTGTACATTAGACGAAATGAGCATTATATCCAATGTTCAATATAGCAAATATGAATTATACTTAATGTATGTTATACTAAATATTATTATATCAAATGATCGTTATATAAAATGATAATTAAACCAAATGAAAATATATTAAGTGTTGTTATACAACTCGAGAATTATATCAGATGAGCGTTATTGCGAGTAATATTATATTAAAAATATTTATAACCATCGTTACGCACCCCAGATAAACAGACAAACAGACAAAAATTCTAAAAACTGTTGGAACGTGTTGTGTTGTCGATTCTAAGTATCCCTAGCCAATTTTTTTTTCGAATCCATTCCATGTACAGACTTTCGACCCTCTTCAGCTTTATTATATGTATAGATAATTAAATAACTTTTTTAAAGGTTCAAAAAACAGTTAATAAGCTCAAATTCTCGTTTTCACTCTGATCGTGGTCATCATTTCAGGTGTTGGTAGCAAGCTTCCACAACACGCCACTATTCCACTCTGACACTCGCCTTCCTTATACTTGCGTGTTCGGTGTAGAGATGCGTCTACAGCACCCTTAGCGTGGGATTGAAGTGAGTCGCGTTTACTATCGACGCTACCGCCTATCGTCATGATTTAGTATGAAAAGTCTATACACCGCCCCTGGTGGTCACTCATAGAACTAAAAATCCAAACTGTAACGCGAGTCACTTATACATTACTTAATTCGCGATCGACTTCACGTTCGTTCGTATAGTTTAATCGATTTTCCAATATTCGACCTTATATCACTAGCATTTATCGTTTTAATTTAAATGTTTGTCGGTTATGACATTACAGAATACGCGCATCGCGACGTCGACAGTGTCGACTGTCGATACAATATGGCGGCGTGGGGGCCATTTATTTGCATTTTTAAATACAAAATACGCGACAATCCGAATTTTGCCGATATATCTTGTCAATTCAAAACCCTTATTTTTATAAGTTCTTTAATTTGAGATAAATTTCGATCGGATCTACGGTAACTCTTGACGGAATAATACGATATTTTGCAAGTGAAATAGTAAACTACAGTCGCGACGGTATTCTTCGATTCGAAATGTCTCACACTACTGATTGGTAGTACGAATCGAACGTTAAATTACGCATCGAAAACTAAACGCAAAGTGCCTAACGTTTTGCAGTTGGTTTCGTAGTCCAACGGCAGTGTGAGTTACAAGTTTGACGGGTCGAATCGAAGAATACCGAAGCGAGATCGAAATCTAATCGAAGCGCGTTTATTCGATCTCGTATGTAGTTACTTATCGTAAGGTTACGATTGAAACTCACCTTAGCCGTACTGGAGGTCGCTGTTGTTCAACGTCAGTAGGAATAACCCTAGAAACCCTACACGTATTCAGTATTCAGTATTCAGTATTCATTATTTATTGCAATTTCAAAACTTTTCCATGCATTAATACATAATAATCAACAATAATATAATTAACAATTAGACAATACGAATACGTGACCTCCGGGTGGTGCTAAAAGAACAACAAACTCGGCAGCTGCACTGTTCCTTCTGAACCTCGCAGCGCACACTGGAACTCTTTCAGCGACATCGATACGAATACATATATGTACCAGTGTGTAACCGCCATACGATAAATATAATAAATACTGCAGATTTACTCTGGTCTGTCCATCTCATCGGCAAGCTCAAAAACTCGTTCCAAAAGTTACACAATCACCCAGGTGTCCCTGATACCAAACCAAAACTTCATAGAAGCCCTTTCGGACTTTGGTGTGGTCTTTAATTTATTCCATTAATCTAATACTTATTCAATCTATCGTTTAAAGCGCCGCTGTCCCTTGTTAATATTTATGAGGGAACTTATTTAATTTTCGTTCACAGTCCACGTCCTGCGGGTAACACTATTTCGGACGGTGTGGCACAAGACACGAGCGTAACTCATTTATGAGCTAACTTGTAGCATTTTAAGTCAGTGTGTCTAAGTCTTCAGCCCCGCTATTCTGTAACTTGTTCTTAGCTCACTTCAACGCTCACCCACCAACATATATTGAAGCCGCGATTCGTAGTAACTAGGCGTAGGTAGAGGTCTACTTTCATTATGTGTGACGGGTGTGGTGAGGTGCATGAGCGCGTAAAGAATAACAGTCTAGATACTGATGGGTAGGTTGAGTTAGGTATGGTGTTAGTTGTGAAATTGTTCATTTCAGGGCGTGAATTGTAAAATATCACGTTCGTTGAAACACCGTTCTGACCAGATTAGGAAACAATACGAACAGATTTTCAAATATATGATTTGTGACTAGGTATTTGGTTGTTTGATCTAAAATGAGGAATTAAATTAAGACATGTCAGAGAGGTATGGAGCGCAGCATTACAAATAATAAAAAAACTCAAAAAATTCGCCATAGCATAATCAGATACAAAACAAACGTGACAAGTTGGACCGGACCATCAGGCAAACTTAAAAGAGGAAGACCATAATATGCGATGGTCAGACGAAATAAGAAAAAAATCAGGCACAAATTGGACGGAAAAGCACAGAACAGAACTAACTGGCTTACTCTGAAGGAG
Source organism: Epinotia brunnichana (assembly GCA_963854355.1). Taxonomy (NCBI): domain Eukaryota; kingdom Metazoa; phylum Arthropoda; class Insecta; order Lepidoptera; family Tortricidae; genus Epinotia; species Epinotia brunnichana. The sequence goes on along the minus strand of OY977954.1, from coordinate 853,193 downwards.
GCCTTCACCCGAGAAGGGGTTCTTGCGACATAAAATAATAATAAATAGTTTAATAATGAATAACAATGACATTAACAAACACATGTGACAATAATTAGTACATTGTTTGACGAGGGGCGTAAGTGGATTATTGCAAACAAGAGTCTATCAGAAGCCCGACGCCGAAGGCGAAGGGCTTTTGATGACTCGAGTATACCAATTATTACTTATACAAGCTGATGGTCCGGGGTTCAAATCTCGGTAAAAGCAAATATTTAAGTGATAAGCACGAATATTTACGTGATGAGCGCGAATATTTACGTGATGAGCACGAATATTTATGTGATGATAACGAATATTTTGGATGATGATAATGAGATGAAATACACATATTCGCTGTCTTCTGTATATTAGGCGACACACAGGCTCAATTTACCTATTGTTTACTTTTCCCTTATCCAGCCGATTGGCGTGACCTTTATTTCTTCTAACAAAGAACATTCGTATATTATTTCTACATGTATAACGAAACACACGTAGGAGTTCGAGATCAAATTAACGTTAAAGCGGATTAAAAGAGAAAGATACTCGTAAAAGCAATTGTGAGGAAAATATTTTTAGAAACCTTTTTTCTTGATATTTAAGTGGGAGAGACACGGGGAAGCAATAACAACACCATCTTTAGTTTTAGAACAGAGGACAATCAGAACAGATCACAATACTATGTGAATTACTTACGATGGAAAAAAGGATTAATATCTTCCAATAGTCACACAATTCCACACTTTACTGGATGGTAAGAACACTATTTTATACGTTATTTTTCGAATACTTGAAAGAACAAACATAACGGACCATCACAACACCGCTCGGGACCTCCGATAGGGCGGCGAAGACTGACAGCAGTGACAGCTAGCACAAACACACACGCCCACAAAAAAGTGTTGCCAATATAAAGGTAGAAATAAATAACTAAAACGAGCGTTTAAAACACTGCCTCCGCCCGCCAATCTGCCACAGCGTGCGGCAAGCTACAAGATCGTTACCCAATCAACTAATACAACCCCATCTCATCTCAACATTCTATAGTTTGATTATATCTTTGAAATCTAACTATAAAAAAATAAAATGGACTGCATAGCCTGTAATAGAGAAATAGGCAGGATGGAATGTATAAATTGTGTCGCATGCAAGGGAACATTCCACTACAAGTGTCTGAACATGACGTCAGCATACTTCAGAACTCATGAAATTAGGCTTAAGGAATCCTGGATCTGCCATTCGTGCACTAATATAACACGAAGAAAAAATGACGAGACTCTCGTCCACAACAGTTTCTCGACAAACATAAATGATACGAATATGTCGGTGGATGATTTATTAAATGAAAACAGTGATAATACTGGAGATACCGATTATTTTAATAGTCAAATTGAATTAGAAAATCAGAACAAGCAACTCCAGCCCGAGCAGCCCGCGCAGCCCGCGCAGCCCGCGCGGCCCGCGCAGCCCGCGCAGACCTTGTCCTCAGTACACACTTTAACATTAGAGAGTATAAGCAAACTTCTTGATCAAAAATTTGAGTCTAATAAAAAAGAAATAATTCGACACACACAATCAATTCACACTGAAATTAAGAACGCAATGGATAATTTCAGAGACGAAATATTTAAAAATATATCAAACCTTTCTCTAGAACAGAAAAAGTCCCAACAACAAATATGTTACTTGGAACAGAATATAAAAGAGTTGGAAAATAAACACCGAAATCTGCAGATAGATTTAAAAGGTTTAGAAACAAAATTAGATATGCTGGGTAAACATTATAATGAGGGTATTAATAATAATAATGAGGATACTAGCAGAAAGGTAGTAGTATATGGATTCGAAGAATTCCACGATGAACCTGAATATCACCTGTATGCTCGTGTGTCAAACGTATTTTACGATATCTTAGGCAAAAATATCGATTGCTATATAGAAAACCTAAAAAGAATAGGGAATAGAAGACAGCACCGACGTCCTCTAATCATAGAACTCACGAACAAAAGAGTAGCAAAGTACATTCTACAAAACTCATATTGTTTTAGGAACTCGGGTTTATACGTGTCTCATTACTTAGACGTCAGTGCACTAAAGGAACGCAAGCATCTGCTAGAGTGTCTAACAAAAGCACGAAATGAAGGCAAACACGCAGTTATTAGAAATAACAAACTTATTATTAATGGACAAGAATACATGCCCAAACAGAAAATTGAAACAAATACGACACCAGCGCCATCAAAAAGCCCAGGCTCCGAAAAAAACCACATTACCCAGGATAACGAACAGATAAAGACTGATTCCTTTCGAGAATAATCATCTTACCATTTTACATCAAAACATAGCTAGCTTACCAAAGAAGAGACATGAACTAGAAGTTGCCTTAGAAGATCTGTCGACACATAATGATAATGTCGATATCATCTGCCTTACGGAACATTTCATTGATGAAGGAAGTGAAGCCAACATATCTATAAACAATTTTAATCTTTCATCAAGCTACACACGGCCTGAAAAAAGGGGTGGTAGTTGTATATATACTAAAAAAGGTTTAGCTTGTAAAGAACTAACAGATATTAAGTCTATGTCCCTAAAAAATATCTTCGAATGCTGTGCAATAGAAATAGTATCATATAAACTTATTATTGTATGTGTATACAGAACACCAAATGTCAATAATATAGACAGCTTCATGGGAAAGATGGAAACCTTATTGGAAAAGACAGGAATGCTAAAAAATAAAAAAGTTGTTATTTGCGGAGATTTCAACATTGACACACTTAAAAGCACAAAAATATCACTAGACTTTCAAAATCTCCTCCTCAATTATAATCTTAAATTAGAATTAAATCAAGTAACTAGAATTGCGAGCGGCACATGTATAGACAATATTATTCACAACAAAAATGGATGTAAAAGTAAAGTTATAGATATGGGTCTTTCTGATCATTTAGCGCAAATTTTCAAAATCCCAATCAAAATAAACTACGCATTTACTAAATGGTATGTTAATAAAAGGAATTACTGTTTACAAAATCTACAAAAATTTCAAGATTGCTTACGAAGTGTCTCCTTTGATAATGTGTACCAGGTTAATGATGTTAATATTGCTTATAACAATTTTATGTCGACGTGTAAGACGTATTATGACATTTGCTTTCCAATAAAAAGATGTAGAGTTACAATAGGGAAACGGAAACATAAATGGATTACGCGAGGCATAAAGAAATCATGTAAGACTAAAAGAATATTATATTTGAATTGTCGAAAATCAAAATGTAATAATGATAAACTTTACTATTTAAACTATTCTAAGACACTAAAAAGGGTTATTAACAAATCTCAACGCATTCAAAATAATGCTTATATTATGAATTCCGCTAATAAAACAAAGGCTGCTTGGCAAGTTATCAACGGAAATATGAATTTACCACCAAAATCTCATATCACACGAATAAAATATAAAAACCAAGTATTTAATTCACCCGAAGATATTGCAAATACGTTTAATAATATGTTTACTAATATTGATAAAGAATCCCAACATACACAAAGTTATACAAATGGGCATCTTAACATGTCAATTACAAAATCGGTCTATCTAAACCCAATCACTCCCGAACACATACATAAAATAATAAAAAAATTAAAAAATACCAATTGTGTTGGTTATGATGGATTGTCCACGATTGCAATAAAACACTGCAGAACAACTCATCACACCATTAAGTTACATCATCAACCTGTCACTTACTCAGGGGGTATTCCCAGACAAATTAAAAATAACAATATTAAAACCACTACACAAAAAAGGCGACAGAGAAACATGTGAAAACTACAGACCAATTGCATTAATTCCAGTATTATCAAAGATCTTCGAAAGAGTAATTTTCAATATATTGTATTCTTTTTTAGAAAAATATAGTATTTTAACCCCAGAACAATTTGGATTCAGAAAAAATAAATCAACAACATTGGCAATTCATAGTCTTCTTAGTTCTATTGCCAAATGTTTAAACTCACGAAAACCCATATTATCAATTTTTATGGATATGTCAAAAGCTTTTGACTTTGTTTGCCACAAAAGACTCCTAACAAAAATATATTCGTATGGAATAAGAGGGTTAGCATATGACCTAATAAAATCATACTTATCTAACAGACAACAATCCACTGAAATTGCCCATATAAACGATGAAAGAATTGAAGTCAAAACAATGTCGAAGTCTATAATGGTAGAATACGGCGTCCCACAAGGAAGTATACTGGGGCCATTATTGTTTATATTGTATATTAACGACCTCCCGTGTGCCGTGCAAAATCAAATGGTGCTTTTTGCAGACGACTCCACACTTATAATTGAACCAAAAGATATTGAAAAATATGAATCACAAGCAAATAACGCTGTAAACAATATAATTAGATGGTTTGAAAATAACAATTTGAAAATAAATATAACGAAGACTAAAGCAATGCAATTCTATTTACCTGAATCACGCGGAAAGAACGTCACAATAAAATATAAAGATGATGAAATAGAACAAGTAAGTGAAATTAAATTTCTAGGCGTTACAATTGATTCGCACCTCTGTTGGAAACCGCACTTAATAAATCTCTGCAAAAAAGTCAGCCGATACGTATATGTTTTAAAAAACTTAACCATGACAGTATCACACGCAACTGCACTGAATGCATATCATGCATATGTAGCTTCAAATTTAAGATATGCGATTATACTTTGGGGAAATGCTCTCTGTACACACATGCTACCTTTATTCCGAACACAGAAAAAATGTATTAGGGCTATGTGTTTCTTGAATCAAAGGGAATCATGTAGACCCCACTTTGTTAAACTAGACATATTGACCCTTACTTCTATATATATTTTAGAGTCCTGCATATTTGTTAAAGAAAATATGGATTCATTTAAAATCCACGAATGTCAATTCCCGAGGAAAACTAAAAATTCGATAACCATCTTGCCGAACTATCTACCTAAGACTAGCTTCTATCAAAACTCATTTTTTACGATGGGACCGAGATTATTTAACCACTTGCCAAATAATTTAAAAGAACTGCAAATGCCTGTATTTAAACAACGTTTACGCAAACTCCTCATCAAAAAATGTTATTACGACCTAAAAGAATTTTTCGACGATAAATTGTGATAATAATAATAATATAATTTGAATACTTACTCTCACTATACATAATGGAAATATGATGATTTTTATGCTATTTTTTTTTGTTGTAATTTGAATTGTTAACATGATGTAATTTAAATACCTAATAGTCTAATAATTAATGTTTTGAAGAATTTTATACTACTGTTGTTTTCTTATTTATTATAATTTAGATGTAACGGAGCAATTTAATATCGCATGTTATTAAAAAATATATATATACATGTACATACTTTTAATTTTAAGGACATTTGTACGCCTTGTAGGCAGGTTATAATGCACTATAAATCATTTAACATCTGTATTACTAACATATAACCAACAATAAAGATTTTGAATTTGAATTTGAATTTGAATTTGAATCTGACTCGACCTATTGCATACCTTTTTTTTTCAAAACAGATTACACAGTATTACAGCAAGACACCAAGATACTGTGAAATGCATGCACACAATGTTATTTAAGTAACATGAACTTATAATAATTAAATAAGTATTTGCGGACAATCTTACACAAATTGACCTAGTCCCAAACTAAGCAAAGCTTGTACTTTGTGTACTAGACGAAGATAAACATACTTATATAGATAAATAAATACTTAAATACATAGAAAACATCCATGACTCGGGAACAAATATTCGTGCTCATCACACAAATAAATGCCCTTACCGGGATTCGAACCCAGGACCTCTTGCTTCGTAGGCAGCGTCACTACCAACTAGGCTAAAGCGGTCGTCAAACAACTATAATCTTAACAAATAACTGAAGGCGGACGGTCATCCATCGTCTCACATAAACTCTTACATTCATCACATATTATTTTCCAACTACTTGCAAACACATCGCAGTCCGGTGCTGATTTGAGAAGCTCGTAAAGAGTATTCAAAGCGCGAACTAGTGGTGATTATGCCATCAATATAATACAAATGCTTGCTTCCACGCGCCCCGAGTGTCGTGTAGAATAGAACGAGTTTGCGCAATACATTGAATTCAGATGCCCGAAACATTACAACATCAATAGCGATATAAAGGACACGCTAACAGACTTTAACGACTGGCTACGCGAACACTGTTTAGAACTTAATATGAACAAAACTAAGTTAATACTGTTATGTATTAGATAGTGGGTAGTTTATACTACCATGTTTTTGTATATGAGGGTGGGTTTCAGCTAGGCCGCTCAGTCTGCGAATATACTTACTACAGATCACACGCTGTCTTTTATTTATCAGTGGCTGACGAGGATAAAGTGTAAAGGCCATGTCTATTGGAAGAATTAGCGAGTTCGACGTCCAAAGTGGTAGCTGGAGGTCATATTGTGACAGGCTGGAGAGCTACTTTGTCGTCAATGACGTGAAAGAGGAGCGGAAATTGCCGACTTTAATATCGGTAGTTGGTGACGCGGCTTACGAATTAATGGTTAATTTGTGTAGCCCGAAGAAGCCGGCCACGATGACCTACAAGGAAATAGTGGAGGTGATGGAGAAACATCTGCAGCCAACTCCTTCTGTGTTGGCGGAGCGGTTTAAATTTCGCCAGTACCGACAGGTCAAAGGTCAGACAGCGGCGCAGTACGTGGCGGAACTTAAAAAGATGGCGAGATTTTGTGAGTTTGAGGCGGCATTAGACGAAAACATGCGGGATCAATTTGTGTGCGGTTTAATGAGTGATGCGGTAAGGCAGCGGCTATTTGCAGAGGGTAAAATTAATTTCAAAAGGGCAGTGTCATTAGCGTTATCGCTAGAAGCGGCCGAACGAGATTCAACGGTGGTCGAGGGGGGCGGCGGGCCAGCCGCTAGTGGCTCAGGAACAGAGCTACCCAGTACATCAGTGCACAGCGTTCGTTCGGCGGGGTGCATGGCGTGCGGTGATTTTCGTCATATGCAGGTGCAATGCAAATTTAAAAGTTACGTGTGCAGTCGGTGTAATGTTAAAGGACATTTACGCCGCATGTGTCCAGCTTTAAATGGCGATATAGGCGGGGATGTGCCGAGGCACTCGTCAAGTAGCAGCACCGGGAATCCGGTGTACTATGGCCGACGCGGAGTGGGCGCAGCGGGCCGAGGCCGGTACGGGCCGGGGACCGCGGCCACGCCGGCCGGTGGCGGAGCACGGGGCGCGCGCGCAGGCGGTCGCGGCAGGTGCCGTTTTGGAAATTCACGCATGCATTGGGTGGATGACGATGGCCAGCTAGACCAGGAGGAAGTAGACGAAGAAAGCGAGGAACCTATTTACCAAATGAGCCTCGACCAGTACAAACCGGTAAGCATGCCAATGTGTGTGAATAACAAGATTATAAATTTTGAGATTGACACTGGGTCGGCTTTAGCATGTATTAACAAACAGACTTATGATACGTTGTTTAAAGATATACCGTTAGAGCAGTGTAATCTGACCTTGAAGTTTTATGATGGTAGTATCACGAAACCGTTGGGATTAATTGTTGTAGATGTTCAATACGGAAATGTAAATAAGAAATTAGATTTGTATGTTATCCATAGGGGTACTACTAGTTTATTAGGTCGTCAGTGGTTGTCCGAATTGGGTATAACAATACCAAAGCTGACTTCATGTGAAAGTATTCTCTCGAGCGAGGTGGTGTGCAAACATAAAATTTCGGATGTAATTTCCAGGCATAAGGAGTTATTCGATGGGACCCTGGGTGCGTTCACCGGCGGGCGGGCACGGCTGCGCCTGCGCCCGGACGCGGCGCCCGTATTCTGCCGCGCGCGACCGCTACCCTACGCGTTGAAGGACCGGGTCGACGCTGAACTCGACGCCATGCTTCGCGCCGACGTCATTGAGCCGGTGGAGCACTCCGACTGGGCCACGCCATTGGTAATTGTAAATAAGCCAGACGGATCTTTACGGCTGTGTGCCGATTACAAGACCACCTTGAATCGCGTTTTGTTAGTGGATAAGTTCCCTATTCCCAAAATTGAAGACTTGTTTGCACAATTGAAAGATAGTAGGTATTTTACCAAGTTAGACTTATCGCAAGCTTACAACCAGATTATTTTAGAAGATGACGGCTCTAGGGATTTAACAGTAATAAATACGCACCAGGGTTTGTATAGGTATAAGCGTTTAGTCTATGGCCTATCCTCTTCACCAGGACTCTTTCAGAGAATAATGAGTAACCTTTTGAAAGACATTCCTAATGTGACATTTTTTTTAGATGATATTTTGATAACGGGAAACACGTTAGACTCACATTTATGTAGTCTACAACAGGTATTACAGACATTGAGCAACAACGGGTTAAGAATTAAAAAACAAAAGTGTTCCTTTTTAGTGCAAGAGGTTAAATATTTAGGATTTGTGATTGACAAAAACGGAGTAAGGGTAGACGAAGACAAAGTCAAGCCAATCTTAACAATGACACCACCGAATAATGTCTCCGAGCTCAAATCGTTTATAGGCATGATAAATTTTTATGGCAAGTTCGTTCAAAACCTTAGTGAGTATTTAGCGCCATTGTACGAGTTATTGCGGAAACATAGGAAGTGGTCGTGGTCGGTCGAACAAGATAGGGCTTTTGTACAGGTAAAAAGATTATTGAGTGAGGCGCCAGTACTAGGTCACTACGACGCTTCACGTGAGCTGGTCCTGACTTGCGATGCGGGGCCTCGCGGCGTAGGCGCCGTGCTGGCGATGCGCGCTCGCTCGGGCAGTGCGCCTGACACCGTCATCGCCTACGCTTCGCGGGCGCTCACGCCTCCCGAACGCAACTATAGTCAGATTCACAAAGAGGCCCTGGCGATTATTTTTTCTGTAAAAAAATTTCATCAATTTTTATACGGGAGGCAGTTTACCTTGAAAACCGACCACAAACCGCTCGTAAGCATATTTGGACCTAGCCATGGTATTCCCAGCATGACGGCGAGTAGGTTGCAACGCTGGGCGTTAATATTATCCGCGTACGACTTCAATATAGAATACGTAAGGTCGGAGAATAATATGGCGGATGCACTTTCTCGACTTATAGCGGCTTATAAGTCGACGGGACCCATGTATGAGGACTGTCCGGAACAAACTTATTTACATTTTGCGACTGACGCTATGCTTTTAGATTATAATACGATAAGCAAGGAAACACGTGATGACGTATTATTAGGTAGAATAGTGAGTTATATCAGGGATGGATGGCCTCAAGAAACGGAGATTAGAGAATTGAAGCCTTATTTCAACCGTAAATCCGAGCTGTATACAGAGCTGGACTGTGTAATGTGGGGTCACAGAGTTGTGGTGCCGACGGCATGTCGGGAGCGAGTCCTTCAAGAGCTGCACGATCCACATATGGGGATCGTAAAAACAAAAGCGCTAGCGCGTAGCTACGTGTGGTGGCCCGGCTTGGACGAGGCGGTGGAAGCAAGGTGCCGCGCGTGTCCCTTGTGCGCCGCGGTAGCAGCGGCGCCGCCGCGCCACACACCCTGCCCTTGGCCCTACCCCAGTCGCTCGTGGTCTAGGATCCATTTAGATTTTCTAGGCCCAATAGCAGGAGTTAAGTATTTAGTACTCGTGGATGCTTATTCTAAGTGGATAGAAGTAGCGGAAATGACCAGTACTACCTCCAAAATGTTAATTAAAAAACTGAGGGAATATTTTGCTAGGTTTGGCTTACCTAAACAGATTGTTAGTGATAATGGCCCTCCGTATGCAAGTGAAGATTTTAAGAATTTTTGTGTGAATAACGGAATAGAACAATTATTTTCAGCACCCTACCACCCGGCATCCAATGGAGCTGCTGAAAATGCAGTCAAACTGTGTAAACGGGTAATTAAAAAAGCCATAATTCAAAAAACCGATATAGATACAGCCTTAAGTACATATCTATTAATGTATCGTAATACCCCTCACAATACCACAGGCGAGAGCCCAGCTAAGATTCTCTTAGGTCGAGCCGCGCGTACCCGGCTAGATTGCCTTAAACCCGATCGAGAACAGAGGGTGAGTAGTCTCCAACGCCGCCAAAGAGAGGCAGCGACGGGGACGCGGCGTGAGTTCGGAATAGGAGATTTAGTATGGTACAAATTGTATAATGTAGGTCACGCACAGCCCAAGTGGGGTGCTGGTAAGGTATTAGAACGTATAGGGGAAACTGACTATAAAATAGAAAGCTCATTGGGAATTAATCACAGGCATATAGACCAACTAAGAAAACGCGATTCAAATGTTGTGGTCAGGGAAAATACACAGCGTTACGTGGCGTTGAGGTTTCCACCGGCTCAGATCGATCCGGTTGCGGGGGTTTCGAGTTCAGGGTCGGCGGAGAGTGGAGGTAGTAGTCGCGAGGTTGGCAACACACGCGGGGAGTCCCGCGCAGAGCCGGAGTCGAACCCGCTGCCGGGGCTCGCGCCGCCCGGCCCGGCCGCCGCTGAGCGCACACGGCCCGAGGGACTTAGATCCATTATATATCCACCTAGACGCTACGGTTTTGAGGATTACTTTTAAGTGACATCTACTGGAAATAATGTGTTAGTCTAGTAGGTCATTATAATTATTATAAAGGTAAAAGGTATATACTTATGTTGTAGTTTAAGTCTCACTAATCACAATAAGAACTAGTTCATTTCCTTACCTATGTTCAGAGCTATTATATTCTTAAATTGCTGGGTAAAACATGTTGATGTCATACTTTAAATAAAGTAACACTATTTGTTATTCTTAATTATAAACTTGTCTAGGCATATTATGTTTTAGTTGTCGCCGCCGGCTCGACAATCAAATGTTCCGCAGCAGTAGGTATCTCAATCTTATCAGCAGTACAGCAACATTTGAACATGTGATTGTTTTGCGTGATCTAACCTACTCACCAGTATTGTCAGCCGTCTAGATGTAAATAATTACCTATTAGTCGTTAGTTAGAAAATAAGGGTGGAGATGTTATGTATTAGATAGTGGGTAGTTTATACTACCATGTTTTTGTATATGAGGGTGGGTTTCAGCTAGGCCGCTCAGTCTGCGAATATACTTACTACAGATCACACGCTGTCTTTTATTTATCAAATACAATTCAGGCCATACCAAAAAATACCTCTAGATTTGGCACATGTATCAAACGAAATCGGTATTGAAGAAGTTAGTACATTTAAGTTATTGGGCCTTACAATAGACACAAACCTAAATTGGAAAAAGCATATTGAAATTACAAACAACAAGTTATCGCGTTTCATATATGCGCTAAGTGTACTTAAGAGAAATACTCATATTGAATGTGCATTATCGGCATATTATGCGTATGCATATGCATGGCTGCGATATGGCATTATCTTATGGGGAAATAGCACTGACGCCCACGACTTGTTCGGAGCGCAAAAAAAGTGTATACGCATAATAGCAAACATACGCTGCCCGGAAAGTTGCAGACCCCACTTTGTCAAACTTAAGCTGCTAACCCTACCGTGCATATATATACTGGAAGTAGCACTGTTTGTAAAAAAACATCTAACTCAATACACATTTGTTAAAAGCGTCCGTCGAAATAACCAATTAGCCCTCCCGGAACCTAAGCTAAATATTATGTATAAAAGTGGACCTCATTACCAATCAATAAAAGTCTACAACAAAATCCCTGACTTCATAAAAAAAGAGGATAAGTTTAATAGTTTCCGCAGTAAACTTAAAGATTGGCTAATAAGTAAAACATATTACTCGTATCAAGAATTTATTACAGACACCCTTAAATAGTTTAATAGTACATTTACAATTTACCGCTCAAAATAATAAATTGACATTAGAATTACATAGGTATATACAATTATCAAATAATGTTTTAGTTAATAGATGTAAATAAGTAGCTATGTTTAGATATAGTATGTGACCTAGCTAGTAATTAGAGGAAGATTGAAATGCATGTGCATGATTAATAAAATAACTGCCTAAGGAAAAAATATATTTTAAGGAATGTTAAGCATATAAATGGCATGTAATTAAATAAAACTAAATATAAATTGCTACGCCCTATCAGGGCCCATATGGAACTCATGTACCTATTATAAGATCTGTACAACTATGGATGCAATAAATGATATTGATTGATTGATATAGAATTTCATGGGTAGGTAACCTATTTATCGCAATCACTAAATTTCATTTCGCAACGTATCGTTTGTCCGAATTTCCATTTCCGTAAAAAGCCAATTATCTCAAAGACTCAAAAGCTTTTCAATTTTTTTCCTGTCCTTAAAATGGCATGGCTTCAGATAAAAACAACTTTTAGGTCAAATGAAAATTCTGACAAACGATAATACGGATTGGGAAACCATTTTAAGTGACTGAGATAGGTAACCATTTGCATGAAATAGGTACAGTCAATAAATTTGATTCCTAGGCCACCATAAGACCCTGTCATATAAACTGCTACATAGCGACGCAATAATCCTAGTAATCCGTATTGACATTTCATTTACAACGGCAAGGTTCTATGATGGCCTAGGAATTAAATTGGGTGGTTGGTTGGTATGTCGAGGAAGATTGACCTTCTGAAAACGTAAACTAATACTGACTTTATTTGGAAACTTGTTTACCATTGCAGTCTTTGCTCACCACTGCGGTGCAGTCACCAGCATTAATATCTGTCATAACAAAGCCAGAAACAATATCGGACACCTGCTAATAGCCCTGGAAATAAAGTCGTGACAGATATTAATACGCGCTTTATATTGATATAGTATTTTATTGGACCTAAGGTACAATAAAACAGGGTAAGTCATTCCCGTGACAGCTCGTGACGTCAGCGTTACTTACCTACGTGTAGATAGAGGATATATAGATGACGTCCTAGCGTATACCCATAAGGGACGATGGTAAATTAACCATCCAAAATTAAGAAGTATCAGAAGCTATGACATTCTTGACGTCTGATGTTATTTATAATTTAGTCGTATTATATCGGTGACGTCATGGTGGTGTCAGTTTCAGTACAAATTTTGACAGGTGTGGTGGCAAACAAGCTGGTGGCAAACAAAAAATCCGTATACCCGAAGAGGCGGATAGTCTATCTCACCGCGACGCAGCTCGTGGGCCGACTTGTGATAGCCGTGCTGCATTTTGCGGACTATCAGTGTACTGCCACTGTGTGAAAGTAAATGGCATAACTTCACTAACGTGCTTTCAATCAAAATTTAAGTTAAACTAATAATTGTTACCCCGAACAAATAGTTAAAGTATCTAACATTTTTTTAAATACTAAGCGTGCATTAACAGACTCCTTCTTTGTACGAAAGATGTCAGTGAATGGCAGCATTTGTGTGCCAACTTTGCACAATGGCAACATTTGTGTGACCACTTTGCACAATGGCAACATTTGTGTGACAACTTTGCACAATGGCAACATTTGTGTGACAACTTTGCACAATGGCAACATTTGTGTGACAACTTTGCACAATGGCAACATTTGTGTGACGTAAGCAAGATACATCGTCGGTAATGACTTACCCTGTTTTATTACACCATGCCTGTACCTAAAAGCCTATTTTTATTCGTCCCCTCGCCTCGCGTTGCAACGCGTACGCGTTGTATACTCATGTCAATGTTTTTTGGGGTCGTAACCACACTTTGCAGACTCACTATATATAAACAAAACAGAAATACCACACAATATAGCTACCTACCTGTTTTCGTTGCCTTTGAGTATATAGTTTAATAGTAGTAGAGTTCGATGTTTTATGTGAAACTGCATGCCTAGCAATAAATAAGTAAAACATCATGAATATAACAAAGAAGACGACACATTAAATATGTACCAAGAGCAGCACTGCAAGAACTGGCAACAAACTGGCATGCAGTATGGCATTACATTTAATATGCAATTCTTTTTGTAATTAATATGTGGCTGCAAGAAACTTATACGAGTGAGTATATACTTAATTATTTTCTTTGAGTAAATTTGACAAAAACTTTTGAGAAATAAACAATTAATAATTATTTATCTATATACCCAGAAAAATAACAAAGCATTACCTACAGTTTTCACCAAGGCACTGGAATATTTAGTTCCAATAACAATAGTACAATTTCCATAACATTGATATCAAATTGGACTACGAAGAGTATACCTTTCAATATGCTCTCCGCTCTTTTTGTGGCCACACTTAAACCAATCAATCTCCCACCAAAGAATTAGCCCTCATCAACCGCCCTCAATGACCCTCTGTCATTACCTAATCGCTGCTCTTTGGGAGGCACCCGGCGACTTTTTCAGCGATTCGATCGCGCGTTTCGTAAACGCGCGACTGAATCGCGGCATAAGGCCCCTTGTCGCATTTGCAACGCGCAATAGAAGCAATGCATTAGCGATACAAAAGCGCGACTGTCGCGATGCAGTCGCGCTGTTTTAATTCAGCATCGCTTCTGTATCGATGCAAACGCGCGACTGTATTGATTTAGTATTGCTAATAACGCGCGGCTGTTTCGCGTGATATCGGGTATGGGAAGAGTGGGGGTAGGAGACCATGACAGCATCAATGCTGCATCGCGTCTGAATGAATTCTGGATCACGACTGTATCGATACTGTATCGCGGCAGTATTGATGCTGTATCGCGATAGTTAAGTAGAGATGCAGAATCGTGTAAACACAATTGTGCGAGGGTATCGTTATCGCTACTGAATTGCTACATAAAGTCGCCGTATGCTACCTCCCTTATGGCCTCAGTTTGGAGGGGATTTTCTTTTACTTAATAAAAACATGGTTCACATTTTAATTAGTTTGATTTGACAATTTTGAATCGGGGACTGATTTCGGTTACGGTTATACAGGTATGAAACCGGTATTCCATTACGGTACCGTTATATCGTAAAGGTTATGCGCGCCGCGCGAACATAACGGTATTACCGTAACCTTTTTAAAATAACGGTTAGCGGTATCATTTTTAAACGATACCGTAACCTGTATAATGGGCCAATCAACTTTTGGACCCACAGTATTTTGTCCGGTAACGCAAGATACAGAACTGTCATGTTTGTTAGAGAAACTGATATAAACCAGGTACCCAATTGTGTATAACGATGGTTTACACCAGCAGTTACGATATGCCACAGATTTTAATTGGATTTATAGACACAGGTTTGAAATAGATTGATTAGAAAGTTTGTAAAAAGTAACACAGGAGACAGAAAAAGTGTGGGTGAAAAAGTTGATTGACCCTAATACCAGTATTATAAAGGTTATCGAGAAAAGTAAGCGACCTGGAACAGAGGAAGCATTGGCTACTGAACATTTAAAGACAAAAAGACAAAGCGGCAGTGCCTTTGCCGGCGGTTTGGAAATAACACCAGGCCAAAGTCGATATATCGGTACCTTTAAAAAGCGGTTACCGGAAAAAATAAAGCTACCTTTATATTTCGGTAGCGAAATATAAAGGTTTCGCTACCGAAACCGCTATTTGACAACCGATATGACGTCATACCGTTAAAATAGAATACCGGTATTTTTCGGTTATGCAGTCCCTGTTTTGAATGTTCTTGACCTATTTAGTGACGCTCGCGGATTAGTGACGGTAAGAGAGACAGTGCATCTGCTATTTCACATTTTAACTTGATATTAGAAGAAGAAGATAATTTATTTCAGTATAAGTTATACAATTACACAGTTATACAATTACAAAAAGAAGATTACAATTAACCTATAATGAAAAAGTTGAACACTCAGCATAATGCCAGGTGCTACTAAGAGTACCCGACGCTGGTCTTCCGTGAACACCACCTCCCTAGAGCGCAGTTGTGCGTAGCTGCTATTAGAATCTCACAAATACTGGCGCTAATAATTACTTTAATAATTTAATAATTACTGGCATAATTGGAAAGTATGATAAAGGGATTAAAGGCGTGAAACTATGCATGTATGTATGTAAAATTTTATATTTTATAAAAAAAAATATTGAATTGAATATTATAAAGTAATGTAAAACACGGAATTACTGTGTCGCCCACTCTGTTTTGCACCTTAGCTTAGCACGTGTTAGGAAAATTATGGAAAAGGCTATAAGCCGAGTACTAATGAATAACTAAAACATCATTTTATTCTATTAATTGTGGAAAAAGGGACATTGCTTTGGATGGCGAGTAAAATAAATCGAATAGAAACATAATATTCGATTAATATGTACTTATTTAAACGTTACTTACATTCAATTTCTGCATTACTGAACCAAATTACACCTTTTACTTCCTTGAGTAGGATTTACACGAACAAATAACGAAACACTAGCACCATCAGACAGTCATCATGGAGGTGTGGGTAGATTTTGTCGATATTAGTAGACGTTTGGGTCTTCTGTCGTTACCGAGCAAATAATGCCCGTCGAATGGCGGACACCCGTTTTTATGTTTGCCCCCACCTCCATACGTACTTCCGGTGATCTTGGTCTATTTTTAATAACATAATAGTTGTTTCTCATAATTATTCAAATAATCTATTTAAAATAGAACACATATTTATATTATAATCTGACAGACGCATGGATCGCAAGCGAAACAAGTGGAAATCAAATTAAGAGTACGAATGAAATACTTACTGGGTGACACTTACACCACACAGATGATACAGGGTGTATTGTAAAGCAAAGCGTGTGCCAAACGACTATGGTATGGTATAGTAGGAAATTAACACTTTTTCCGCCCATTATATTAGTTATTCTAACTTGTAGGTAATACAAGCGGGAAACCAGTTGAAAAGAGGTTTCCTCATGTATTACAAGTGACAACCTTCTGATAAATGAGCCACTGGTCTAATAGCCTCTGTGTTGCAAGATTAGAAATAAAATGGGGAACTTGCATGGGACTTCAATTTCGAATAAATTGCACTCAATCGATGCGGATATACGTAGAGATATCATACAAAAGCAAAAAAATATTGTATTTAGTTTTATCTCACATTCTTCTTCTCTTACTTAAGAGCTAGGCTCTTGTCGGTGTAGCTAAAAGTAGGCCCTCCATCTACTCCGATCCCACGCAATCTCTTTGACCTCATGATATGACCCAACATCAACTCTCTTTTTGAGTTGCTCCATGTAGTCTATTCTAGGTCTTCCTCTTCCTCGCCTCCCCACTATCTTTCCTTCAATTATGTTAAGTACGAAGTTGTCATGTCGTAAGAGGTGCCCTATCATCTTCCCTCTTCTATTTTCTAAGTTCCTAACTAACTGCCTGGTTTGCCTCACTCTATTCAGCACTTCTTCATTGGTTACTCTATCTCTCCAGCTAATTTTCTCCATTCGCCTCATATCTCACATAAAAATGACGAAAAAAAAAATTTTTTTTTCGATAAAATAACATAACAGTAACGCAGAATATTGAATTAAAAATGATATTTTGTATGACAAGTATAGACTAAAACGAAAATTTTGTGGAGATAATTGCAAATGAATGACTTACTCCATAGTAAACGCGCCGAGAAAATACGGTGTGACGTCATAGCATAAGCCCGTTTAATATAGAGCGTTTTCGGGGGGTGCCGGCGCGTGTAGATTTCAAATGCATATAAAACCAGAAAAATAAATTATAAGAAAGTTTTTCGTAATAAAATAAAGACATGCAAGTTCCCTATTGTAACTTATAACCTCGTTAAACAAGCCACTACTGGTATCACTTTCAGATCGACCCTTTGTAACTTGGACTTAAATTGCCACCCGGCAAAGTTGTAACTTTAACACCAACTTTAATCACATCATAACAAGTTTGTTTCAACTCGAGTTTGTAAAGTATAATGAGCAGGAGCGCTTATAAAAACAGTCAGAAGCAATTGATGTTTGTAGTTAGGTACCCTCATCAATGTAAGTGGGTTATTTAAATAGGAACAAACAAAATAGATGAGGCGTATTCCCAACAGCAGGTTACTCTATAGGCTCGGAAAACATGAATTACCAGCTCAAAATTCCGATCAAGCATTCCAGAATTTTCAGAATATTTAAGACACTAAACTACCTATCTTACCGTGCATTAGACGTCTTAAATTCTCCAAAAGCCGCTCGCTCGCTCGAAGATGGTATTTTAAAGGCACTTAGGGGAAAGGAGGGAAGGGGGGTCTGGTAAGCGATTCCTTGCGCTCGAATCGCTTAGCTCAAACCCGCGGCCGGATACGAACGAAGTTCCGGGTGGCGTTCCGGTAAGACCGGAATAATCCGGGAGATCTAGTATTTTTACGTGCACCGTACGTTGCGCTTCAGTTTCATCTAGATTCTAGACGCGGCAGAGGCGAGCCAAGTTCGAAGTTAAAAGCCGAGCGACTCTTCCTTGTAACGTGTATTAGGTATTTATACCATTGGAGTAGCAAACAAGTTTATCAACGGTGGCCCGCCAGATGTTAAGCGAATACGGTAGCCTAGGAATGGGGAATAGATGAAAACTTTAGAAGTGCCTGATTACTTTTTTGATGATAGGAATAACCTTCCTTAGTATCAGAAAAAAAATTGCAGATTTTTCAGCTGTGTCAATTATTTTTGAAAAATAATGTAACACCTCGGTGTTGCCAGTCTCGCAGCCAGCCAAAGCCACGTCATCCCCCCACCACCATCAGCCCGCCTTGCTGCCAAGCCAAGCCTCGGGGTGGGGCGATGACCAGCCAGCCAGCCAGCCTATAAAGAGGGGTGCCGCCACTACAGCGCTCACTTTGTGTAAAACCGAATTACAAGACGAAACTCTGTCCAATTTAACGCAGATAAATAAATTGATTATTGTGCACCAAGTTTATTCAATTTCGCCTGCCCACTCTTAGGCTCTTTTTACACTCAGAAGTGGGATACTTACGTATCACGTATAATGATGACGCGATCGACTACAAAGAAGCGACCACGACCACCTGATTGGGATAATACGAGTAATGACCACGTGGCTGCTCCCTCCGATGGCGCCGATTTTGATGAACCCTCCATAGACACCGACGATGATCAAAATAGAAGAGAAGGAACGTCTACGCCTCCTGCGAGGAAGATTCTTAAAAGTCTCTTGACGCAAGAGGTACAAAAAGCCTTTCAGGCCATGGAAGACGACATACCTGTTCTCACGCGCGCAAAACATCACCGAGCTGCATCTTTGATCCCCGAATTTGACCCTGACAGCGAGGATAGCACCGTCCAAACTTGGCTGAAGAAAATCGATCAATTAGGAGATATTCACGGTTGGGATGATAAAACCAAATCATTTCATCTCCAAGACAAGTTACGAGGCCAAGCTCGCAAGTGGTACAATCGACTAGAAGAATACGATCATTCATGGGAAGAATGGAAAAGAATGATCCTTCGTGCCTTTCCGAAACACCGTGATTACTCCAATATATTAGAAGAAATGCTAAATAGGAAGAAACTACCAAACGAAAGTATGACCAAATACTATCAAGAAAAAATTGCTATGTGTCATCGATGCAAGTTATCCAATCCCGCTACGGTATCTTGCATCATCCGCGGCCTGCCAACAGCGTTGCAGTCTAACGCGAGAGCATTCCAGTGCGTTCAGCCCGAGGAGCTATACGAACGCTTTCTGTCTGCTTTGGATGACTACAGGGCGCCATATCACGCCGGAGAATTCGCTCGAATCCCTAACAAGGAAAGTACTCGTCAGCCTATGGAAAAGAAAGCGCCAGTGAACGTGGACACAGATCCGTGCCCCCGCTGTAAACAAACTGGGCACTTGGTACGAAATTGCCCTGTTCCTGACCAGCGCATCTGTTTCAAGTGTGGTGCAAAAGGTCACATCGCACCACGTTGCCCAAATAACCTTAAACCTGAAGACAAGACTAGCAGTGTCGTCAAGGAAGTTAAATTGATCCAAAACTATAATGACGTCTACAAGAAGACTGCTCAAATCAACGGCACCTACGTGAAAGCTTATTTGGATACTGGTAGCCAAGTAAACATACTCAATTCAGAAATCGCCGAGCTTCTCAATCTGGAAGTGAAACCATCACACATCGCACTCAAAGGGTTCTATGGCGACAGTGTTCCAAGCAAAGGTGAAGTAGAATTCAGACTTCAACTCGACGGCCTTAATCTAACCTGTAAAGCTCAGCTTACAGACGTGAAGATGAATGAGATCAACTTATTATTGGCCAACCTATTATAAACGGTGATGGCGTGTCTCTGATAGTCCACAGCGGCACTGCCACTCTCAAAACCAATGTGCCTGATTTTACTGCAAACATGGATGTGACAAGCGAAACCCAACGCTTCAAGGTTGTTACCGCGGTTAAGGAATGCTTGCCGCCAGGAACCTCTATCATAAAGGTTCACATCCTAGGAAACCGACCAGATAATGACGTCATGACACCTGCGCGCCATTTCGACTTGTATGGAGTCACCTACTCGCTACCAGCTACTCTACTTCGTGGCAACGCAGGCTACCTGAAGGTTGTCAACACGGGCAGCAAGAACGTCGAGTGGTGCGAGGGCACCGTACTACTCCGTGCCGAGAGCTGCGAGGAAGCCCAGGTCAGTCCAAATGATAATTCATTGCCATCTGCCATAGCCCAAAGCCTTCTATGTATTAATTCGGCCGAGCTCGATAACACGGAGCACATTGGGGGCGTAAAAATAGTGGATTTAAACATAGGTCCCTTAAATGAAACACAACATAAGGATCTTATTTCTTTATTGACCGAGTATAGAGATTGCTTTGCCACTGACACCAAGGATTTAGGCTGTTCTAATTTAGTCCAGATGCAAATTAAATTAAATAGTGATACTCCTATTTACTACCGTCCCTATAGACTTTCTCTCAGTGAACAAGCGGTCCTTAAATCTAAGATAGCGGATTTGTTAGGCGCAGGCATTATCAAAGAGTCAGAATCTAGTTACGCTTTCCCAGTAATTCTAGTCAGAAAGAAAAACGGTGATCACCGTTTATGTGTCGATTATCGCGCACTCAATGCTATTACAATACGTGATCGATATCCTATGCCCAACATAGATGATCAGCTGTCGCGATTGGCAGGCAAGAACTACTTTACTAGTTTAGATCTGGCTCAAGGTTACCATCAAGTTCCTATAAGTCCTGAGGATACGCATAAGACTGGGTTCATAACAAGTGAGGGCCATTACGAGTATAATCGTGTCCCATATGGCTTGGCTAATAGCCCGTCCGTTTTTATGCGGTTGATAAATAAGCTCGTACAAACCTTAGGTGACTATGAAATATTGGCCTTTCTCGATGATATATTGTTACCATCTGTTGACATTGAATCTGGCATTGAGTTATTAAAAAAAATACTGTCCAAGCTGAAAGCTGAAAACCTGAAATTAAATATGAGCAAATGTTCATTCCTGCAAAAGAAAATCACATATTTGGGGCACCAGATTTCTCTCAATAGCATACAACCGGGTGAACTAAAGTTAGCTGCCGTGTCTCAGTTCCCAGTCCCGCGTAATGTTCACGAAATAAGACAGTTTATTGGTCTCTGTAGTTATTTTCGCAAATTCATTTTTAACTTTGCAACCATAGCCCGCCCACTAACGACGTTAACAAAAAAAAACACGCCGTGGACTTGGGGTGAAAAACAAGCTCAGAGTTTTGATGAACTTAAACAGAAACTATGCGAGAAACCAGTACTAGCAATTTATGACCCCTCACTGCCTACTGAGATACACACGGACGCGAGCAAACTAGGTATTGCTAGCATTTTAATGCAAAAACAAGCAGAGGGTACGTTGCGTCCTGTAATGTATTTTAGCCGTGTCACTAGTAGGGAAGAAAGCGTTTATCATAGTTATGAATTAGAGACATTGGCAGTTGTTGAATCATTGCGTAGGTTTCGCTGTTATGTATTCGGCAAGAAGGTTAAGGTAGTCACAGATTGCACTGCTGTCACCGCCACATTAACGAAACGCGATCTAATACCGCGAATTGCCCGTTGGTGGCTTTTGATTCAGGATTTTGACATTGACATTTACTATCGACCC
Source organism: Epinotia brunnichana (assembly GCA_963854355.1). Lineage (NCBI taxonomy): Eukaryota > Metazoa > Arthropoda > Insecta > Lepidoptera > Tortricidae > Epinotia > Epinotia brunnichana. The sequence goes on along the minus strand of OY977954.1, from coordinate 831,098 downwards.
GGTGAACGAATGAAACACGTGGACGCACTTAGCCGCAATCCCGTGGATTTAAATTCGTTTGTAAGGCAAGCTACATTGGAACGTGTACCCGAACGTTCTGCGCCGGCCATGGACAGTGTCAATGTCAATCGTCTCGAAGTGTCAGATTGGTTCCTAACGGTTCAAAGGCAAGACGAAAAGCTAAACAAAGTGATTGAAGTGATAAATAGTGGTTGTACGGACTTAGACATAGTTAACAATTACGCGCTAATTGATGACCGATTGTACCGCAAGACACTTAACGGTAACCGCCTCATAGTACCAAGTTTCGCGCGTTGGAGAATTCTTCAAATGCACCACGACGATATCGGTCATATAGGGTTAAAACGATGCGACCAACTCATTAAATCAAAATATTGGTTCCCGAAAATCACGCGTTTCGTTAGGAAGTACGTCTCATCCTGTCTTCACTGTGCATATGGGAAAGGCGACTACGGAAAGAAGCCAGGTAAATTACACCCTATTCCTAAACCGTCAGAACCTATGACAGTAATACATATCGATCATCTCGGACCCTTTTGTAAAACGAAAAAAGGTTATCAGTATATGTTGGTACTCACAGACTCATTTTCAAAGTTCGTCATTGCTGAACCCACTCGTACAGTTAACTCGGTTGAGACTATTCGCGTCTTAAGAAAGATTTTCAGTTTGTTTGGGGTACCTGAACGCGTCGTATCAGATCACGGAAAGGCCTTTACCAGTCGGTACTTTAGGAGTTTTGCAACTGAAAAACAATTTCGACACACCTTATGTACTATTGCTTGCCCACGTGCTAATGGCCAGGTGGAGAGGACAAACCGTACGATTCTGGATGCCTTGAGGGCTACGGAGCCCAGTGATGCTAGTAACAACTGGGACAATAGTTTGCCTAATGTGGTATGGGGTATTAATAACACATCTAACGCCTCCACCGGTTACAAACCATTTGACTTGATGTTTGCTCGTGCTAGTAGGTCTGTATGTGATGTTGTTATCCCAGGACAGGTTACCGAACCCATACAAGCTAGGCGTGCAAAGGCAGTATCTCGGAACAAAGCCGCTAGCGCTAGGATGAAACAGCAGTATGATAAAAAGCGTAAAAATTGTATTGTTTACAAAAAAGGTGACCTTGTCCTCTGGAATCAGGCCCCAGTGAGTAGTGCTAGTAAAGTCAATTCGAAGCTGGATGATATATACTCGGGACCTTACATAGTTGTTAGAGTTTTAGGTAAGGATAGGTACAGAATCCGGAGCATAAAAGGTATGAGAGGGTATAAAAAATTCACAGGGCTTGTATCCGTGGACGCAATTCGCCCCTATAAGAGTGTAGCCCCCTTAACTGATAGTGAGAGTAGTACAGATGACCAATTAGAAACGGAAGACCTTATTGACCTATTAGAAAGTTAAATAATAAATAATTGCCTTGTGTCATACTGTTTATATTGTTCACTGATACTTGTCAACTCCCCATTGCGGGAGCAATTGTTGCAGGAAGGCCGAATGTAACACCTCGGTGTTGCCAGTCTCGCAGCCAGCCAAAGCCACGTCATCCCCCCACCACCATCAGCCCACCTTGCTGCCAAGCCAAGCCTCGGGGTGGGGCGATGACCAGCCAGCCAGCCAGCCTATAAAGAGGGGTGCCGCCACTACAGCGCTCACTTTGTGTAAAACCGAATTACAAGACGAAACTCTGTCCAATTTAACGCAGATAAATAAATTGATTATTGTGCACCAAGTTTATTCAATTTCGCCTGCCCACTCTTAGGCTCTTTTTACAATATATACATTTTCCTAACTTACGTTTTGGGTTTAGGACGGCGAATAGACACTTTAAAAATATTTTAAATATCCGACCCTGGCAATGACAAATATAGCTTCTGCAGCTAGCTGTCAATATCATTGCCAGTGTCAGTTTACCACGGATATTTAAGATATTTTCTTGTAATATGAGACTGATCAAGGAAAGTGCCTTATTCGCCGTCCTAAAGCCAAAGCGTACCTAAGTGAGGAAACTGTTTATATTTTTCAAAAATAATTGACGCAGCTGAAAATTCTGCAACTTTTTTCTGGTGTGCTAAGGAAGGTTATTCCTATCACCAAAAATAAACAGGCACTTCTAAAATTTTCATTCATTCCCAATTATTATTTTTTTTTTTTTTACATACGCGAGTGCGTCTGTAACTCCAGGACCCAGGTATCTAACGAACCACCCACTTTTCACTTCGAAATACAATTTTGTCAGTTGATCCGTCTCAAATATACTCCAAGACATTTTTTATGTTTTGTAGTGACGCTTCGTGCGAAGCGGAAGGTCCTGGGTTCGAATCCCGGTAAGGGCAATTATTTATGTGATGATGATGGATGAGCATGGATGTTTGTTTCTACGCCTTGTTCTATGTATTAAATTAAGTATTAATATCTATTAAATGTATCTATCAAAGCGGACCCCGGGCTCCTTTAGGGGCACAACCGGGAATAATAACGCTAGGAGGATGATGATCTATTAAATGTATCGTCGTCTACCACCCATAACCCATAACACAAGCCTTATTAACTTAACTAACTATGGGGCTAATTTAATTTGTGTAAGATTGTACCCAAATATTTATTTAATTTAAATATCAAAGTCCATGTCGCGTTAAGGAGAAAATGATTGAATTACAAAACTGAAGAAACTGGGATAAAGGCAACCCTCTCACTGTTCGGGTCGCTTTATGTAACACTGTCCCTGATATTTATATTTATTTTTAAGCGTCAGGAGAATAAAGTGAACCCGGTCGCAGGCATAAAAGTGTCGTTTTAATGCCTGCTAAACCCATGTCGGGAATATGTCACTTTAAATTTATCGCCAAATTTGTTTTATGCTGTACAAGCGACATTGGACAAATTTAATCCTAAGTTGCTTAATTTACGACCATGGCACGTTAATAAAAAATGGTGATGAGGACTACAGAATAGATCTACGTTATTACGTATAGGTACCTAATATAAAGACTTTACTGGTATATAGTGATGGGGCTGAGCTACTAGCTACCAGCGGGGTAACAGGTGTGAAATCATGCAATCTCGCGGGATTTTAGACCTTGCCGAGATTTCGAGATTTACGAGATCACACGACATTACATTTCAATGAAAATGTATACAAAAGCTATTCCATTTAATGATTATCAACATGTGAAATAAAACTATAAACTCCATTATTTACTTTCATAATACAACATGAAAGACATGTTTTTATATTATATAATATAGTTACTGAAATGAATACATTTTTAATCAAAATATTTAAGTAATAATAGGAGGTTTTAATTTGACTGAATTTGGCGAGATCTGGAACGAAAATTGTGCGAGACTCGGACTTGTAAAATATGGACAATATCGAGATTGCATTACCTTGTGATTGATAATGACATGGCCACCAAGTAGATAATTATGGAGATCGGCTGTGACAGGGTTTTCAGTTTGTACGTGGCGGGAGGTCTGGACTTTGCAGGGCCTGCCTAAAAAATATTACAACGATCGTCAAACTGGTCGTGCATATAGACGTGTTATAAAAGTGTAATGGCCAATACTTCCATATTTTATTATTCTGTAAACGAAATTGCCTTTTTTATGAATCGTATTGAGGTTATTGCTACCTTGTTGGAAAATAGATATATTTTGTAAGCAATGTAAAAATAATAATACACAGAACTGTAATAATTATCCCCCTTTTAATAAAACTTAACATACCTCTCTTTTTTGTTCCTTTCTCGCAAAGCCAATGTCTGAGTGACAAATAAAGACCAGCGATTTTTGACGGTATTTTAGCTAAAATCTATTTTATGAGTGTTTATTAATAAGGATATTAGACCATATGATTATCTTGCAAAAATGAGAATTCCTTAAAAAACAAAATTTTAACCGACTTCAAATCAGTAGCCAAATTGCTTCAAGTTTGCCTATAAAATTTGAAGATAACTCTCGATTTCTCCAGGATCCCATGATCAGAACTAGATTTTGGTGATAACGGGACCAATCTGGAAGTATATGCTTCCAAACACAGAAAAAAAAATCAAATCGGTGTATAAATTACCGAGTTATCGCGTAACATACACACATAAAAAAAAAAAAAACATACAGACGAATTGAGAACCTTATCCTTTTTTGAAGTCGGTTAAAAACAAGTAACGACCCTATATTGATCAAGGATTCGTTTTAGATTCAGATTGTTTATTGGTAAAATAAAATGCATTTACAAGTATATTATTAATTGCGAACAATAAAAACCAAAAAACTTGTACAGAATCATAAACGTGGAAGTCTCATACCAGGATCTTTGTTTAGTATATTATTATTAGGAGCCTGTTATGTCCCACTGCTGGGCAAAGGCCTCCCCTCTCCCTCCAGTCTCTGGCCAGTCCTTTAAAAAACCGGCGAAGTGCGAGTCGGACTCGCGCACGAATGGTTCCGTACCTTTATCTAAAAAAATATTTATTTTATTTTGTTTTTAGTATTTGTTGTTATAGCGGCAACAGAAATACATCATCTGTGAACATTTCAACTGGAACTATCACGGTATCAGTGAGATACAGCCCGGTGACAGACAGACGGACGGACGGACAGCGGAGTCTTAGTAATAGGGTCCCGTTTTACTCTTTGAGTAAAGAACCCTAGAATGGAGTCCAGCTGGTCTCGCCATCGCCGACGAGGTCTGCCACTTCTCCGTATTGAGCTGTTTAGTATATAAATACCTACATAATATTATTCGTTGTTTAACGACATTGTGATGTAAATACCCATTTGGATTACACTGGGGCACACTCTGAGAGCTGAGAGACTATTCGGGAGTGTTATTTGATGGCTGCAACATCGCCATGATATCGCAAAATTTGTGATATCCACTTAAACTTTTTTTAACCGAGTTCATAAAAGATGGAGGTTGTCAATTCGTCGGAAACTTTTATGTTTTATAATGTGTTGCTCTGATACTGGATGACGCCTGGTCCGATTTGAACAAAATTATTTCTTTTGCTCGAAAGAGTGTCCTTCCCAGGTTTCTATTAGTCATCAGCTATCAGAAATCGACGGAAATCCTCAATTTTTTTTGTGATAAGCTACGCATTTGCTCTCGGAAAGCAGTTCATATATGGTAAATTGGAAAGGAAATGTTCATGTATGTGACTTGGCGAAGTATTATTTCGAAGTCGATTTAAAACCTTGTTTTTAAAGTAAATTATACTAGGACGTGTCTGTACATACATTTTAACTACACCTTTATTGTTTTGAGGCTTCGTTTTGTTGATAGATAAAGGCAAATAGGAAGGAAAGGACATAGTAAACAGCGCATCTTAGCGAGATAGACTATCAGTCTATTTCTAATTAGAACACTTACAGGCCCGACGCTAGCTGACACGGTTTGCAAACTTTGCACGCAGCGGATAGACGCCCAGTTGGGCTGCTAAGATTATGAGATTACCATTCCGCTGTGACCTCTCACCTTTTTGCTGTTGCCATGTCACGAATAGTCACTAAACTAGTCGAATGAAGCCCTTATGCTTGAGTGGGATAACGACCCCAGAGTCCCTTTTATACGGTTTCCAATAAATGTAAGGGCACTTTCGAACGACTTGCGAAACCCCTATTGATTTGATAGTATTTTTGGGGCACTTTATATGTATTTACTTTTCTTGTGTTATAAAGGACAATAGAGAATATCCTTACCACTGGGCAACCTGAAAAAAAAATCATGGAAGAGTTTAGAGTATAAATTTATAGGCTTGCCTAAAAAGAAATTTCAGGCAATCCGGTGGGAATCAGCTTTTATGGGCGCTACTTTTATTTTCATGTTATTTTATTACTACATATCTTTAGTTTAATCTTAACGATTTAAAAATTTGCAAGTATGTAAAATATAGATCACAATGCAATATTTTGGCGTCACCAAGGGCATCACGTTGATCTGATGATGGAACCAGAAGGTGGAGCTTTTAATCTATAGTTCTTCCTCACGGCCAAATTATTTATCAAGCTGTTAGTCGTTCTTCCCAAGTTGCGGAACCAACGTTTCTATGATTAAAGCTCACCTTTTTGATCTTGACATTGTAGCGCTTACCATGGGTAATCGTACAAAATTCCAAGATCCGTTGAACTTCGGAAGGTATCGTACGGGGACTGATATAATTGTTTTGCAATTATTGCGGTATCTCGTCGAATACACTCTTCTTCATCTTAACATAGCTGCCTGAGATAACCACAGTGGATGTGAGCATGGCACACCGTTAACACGGGAAGCCGTAGAACTTTAGAACTTATAATAAATCATTTAACATAAATAAAGCCAATAGGTATTATTATTATTATTATAAAAGAAATGGCAGCCTCGAGGGCCTTTGCCAGAGTCAGTAGGTTTATAAATTAAACAGTATTATTAGCATGATGTACGGTAGAAGGCCTTCACAATGCACTGGGTGATAGCTGGAGCAGTACAAAGTATAATGGCGGCCGCGACCACGAACCGCCGAATGATGCCCGAGAATTGGTTATTCGCACTTCCAGGAAAATTCTTCATTAACTGTAGCTGTCACCTTTGCCATTCACTGCATAATATGCTATCAAAATTATACTTTAAACAGCAGGATGCAGAAAATAAAAAACACTGTCTGGAGCACGATCCGCCATGTTCCATGGATCATTCGAAAGTCCGAAGCAAGCCAATAGGTATCAACAGTGATACGAACGTCGCATTGGAAACTGTCAAGTCGACGTTGACAGCAGTCCGAAATGCGCGTTCGAGTCATTTGAAATGTCGCGGTCGGAGAATAATTGTAGTTATGAAAATGGAAGTGTCATGGCGATTAATAATGGTAATTCATATATACAACATAAATCAGATATAATATTATATTAAGACCTCATGCGTCGCGCCATCGAAATATTAAAGCACGTGTTCAACTTCATTGTTGGGTTGGCCACAGACAATTTGCTGGACGTGTTTGACGGGGGGAGTAGTAGAGGCGGTGGTGGTCTATGGTCTCTTGAGATCTGGGATTTTGGAAGCGAGCATGTCGCTCGCGATTTAATTAAAATATAGGAGTGTTTGTACAGTGAGAAAGTGAAAAATAGCGACTGCGTAACGTCGCATCGGCGTTCCTCGCCGTGAGAACTGCGGGTCGCGTAGTTTTACGCAGCTCGCAGCGGCGATGATGCCGGATTCGCCAGGCGCGTAGGCGCCGGCGTTACATCCTACGGGAAAGACATCCGTCGGGCCGTTTTCGGGCTTGCGCAACAGCGCGGGTCTTCACCCGCATTCTCCTGTGCGCCAACCCCGCTCCGAAGGATGTCGTGAGAGCCCCGACGAGACAGCGCCACCGGGTGTGACCCGCGGCCTGTCCACGCCAAGGAGACTGCGTGCGCGGCGCACAGGACACCGCACGCCGAATCGCTAGGCCTCACCACGCCTCGTTGAGCCAAGGCTCCAGGCGACGCTCCGACGTCACCGTTTGCCATTTTGTCAACTCTTTTACGTGAGTGTCGTCTGACTTTTTAACATACCATGGTACGTTCGCGTCCGCGTTTCTTCATTTTCGGCGCCGTCGCCTCGATGATTTAAACGTCACGAGTTGATGGGCCCATTCAACACAACATAATGTAACCGCCTATTTAGGAAATTATTCTAAGTTTCATTGTCGTTATTACGCATGTACAATGTTATCGCAGTGAATACAGTAACTTCAACTAAGCGTAATTAGTTTGATTTCGCCAGCCAATAGTCTCTGTGTGTCAAATACGAACGGCCCTTGAAAGGAGAAGTCCAACTCTCTCCAAGAGTTATATCCGGCAAACTACAGCTGTTCGAATTAGTAAGTATTGGTAAGTAGTCATCTAGTGATTCCTTTTACAAACCTTTTTTCTATTACAAACCTATTCTCTCACTTACTACAACATCAATGGCTAAGAAAGGCAAGAACAGTTTTTTTGTTATTTTTTTACTTTAGTTTAACAACTTATAACAACTTATTTATAGTAAGTATTTATTTTATTCTTCTTTTTTGCAGGTATAATACTGGACTTTGATAGAAGTATGTGAACATAGAGTTCATAAATATGTATTATGTTTATTATTTCGAAAACTTCAAAGATATTAGGCAAACTCACCATCATTGGTCTTGTACATCTATGGAAAGATAATTTAATAAATGTAATGCCTTTAATAAAAAGTCGTGTTCACATATTTTTGATTAGGTACTTTGTCCGTGCATATATTTTCGGCGTTGCTTTCCTCAAAGTAAAGCCTGCTTAGGAATGTCTATGTATCACTATATCAGCCGAAAGACGTCCACTGCTACATAGACCGCCCCCAAAGAGTGCCAAAGTGACCCGGTCCTGCGCCACCCGCATCCAGCGGACTCCCGCGACCTTTACCACGTCATCCAGTCCACCTTGTCCTACCCACGCCGCGCCTTCCAGTACGTGGCCGCCACTCGAGAACCTTTCCGCCCCAACGGCCATCGGTTCTACGTGCAATGTGTCTATGTATCGTCGAGATTATTTAATGTGCCTACTTTTTATAAAACATGAAATTGGAATCTTCTATCTTAGACGGTAGAGTTGCGTTTTGAATCAACTACTTTGATTTAACTTAATCTCAAGTACACAATTTGTTCACGCGTGATCGTTTCCATATTCGCCCAGCCATATACGCGGCCTAACAGTATTATATTTTGCATTAGCTGTTTAATGGAAACATGTCGACAATGAGATATAATTAGTACCTATCGTAATTAAATGTCACATTAACATTTTAACGGCTCATAATTTCATTATTCAAAATATGGAAATTAAATTCTCTCATTGCGTAATTTTCACGTAGTATCGTTATGAACATCACTCTTTTGAGAGCAAATTAATTAATTGGTACGTCGTCACAAAATAACTATGAAATATAGCAAAATGTACACCCGAAGGTTCAATAAATACACTAACGAATTGGAAAACATCGTTATTGTAAAGGCGGTTAGTAACAGTCTTATTATTATTGTAGGCACAGGTCGAGAGGAGCGAAATTAAAACAACTAGATTAATTTGAGAATAAGGGTTTTCCCAAAATATCACGTCCCAAACCAATTTCTCAAATTAATCTTGTTTAAACAAGTTTATTCTAGGAAAGGGGGAATTTGGCGCAAATGGGAAGCTAATTGATAAAAGTTTAATACATAAAATTCTTAAAATATCACGCCGTTAGCCTGCGAATGTCAAATAACGTTTTGTATGGCAATCGAACCACCTTAAGGTAAGGTGGTTGAGTAGGTACATGGACATGCGTGTATCGCTCGGTAGCCGTAAGGTAACTGAATCGGGATTGGCCGATAGCCGATGCACACACATGCATGCGCTCGCGAACACGTTTATTCAACACATGTGAAAAAATGGTAGTGAGTACCTAGTAAATTGTATACTAATTAATTAGTAAGTTTTATGTTTCAGGTTTACGTTTTCAGGTACGGTTGTATAGCGTCGTCTACATTTGATATTATCCTATACTATTATAAAAGGTTGGATGTATGGATGTCTGGATGTTTGTTACTCAATCACGCTTAAACGGCTGAACCGATTTGTATATAGTTTTGCACGAAGATAGTTTATAGCTTGGATTAATATAAAGGAAAGTTTTATCCCGGGTTTACGCAGACGAAGTCGCGGGTGGAAACTAGTAATTTATAATTCAACTGACAGAGAATGTAATTTAACAAAGTGACAGCCTTCAGGTATAATTTACGAGATTAGACAAATGAAATATCTACGTTAACTAGTCAATGTTGTACGTGTAGACGGGTTCACTTTGAATAAGGGCAGGTGAGCACCAAATGTGCTGTATGTGATTTTCTCTTGGATTTAAGAGACCTAAGATAAGTTGCATGCTTGGTTTATCTTTTTATGTAAGTTGGTTAAAAATAAAAAAATAAGGTTGTTTGGCTCTCACAGCCAAAGTACAACTCAAATACTTGATATTATTTGAGTTGGCCGAATTGCATCAAATTAGGCCATTAAAAAAGGAGGTCGTCGTTGTTCTACGTCCGTAGGAATAACCCTAGAAACCCTACACGTGACCTCCGGGTGGTGCTAAAAGAACAACAAACTCGGCAGCTGCACTGTTCCTTCTGAACCTCGCAGCGCACACTGGAACTCTATCAGCGACATCGATACGAATACATAATTATATGTACTAGTGTGTAACCGCCATACGATAAATAAATTAAAAAAGCAACTCTACCTTTCAAGGCAGAATATTCTAATTACAACGACAGTTTTATTAAAAGTCGGTCAGTTTAATTAATCTCAACTATAAGTTACATTTCCATGAAAGTGACACAGCTTATGTTGTGGGCGAGATGATAGAATCTTCTTTTTTCTTGTATGTATGTATGTTTTTTTATTGGACCTAAACAAGGATTATAGAGTATAGTTTACAGTAAAATTTGCGCCAAACAGCATAACAGTTTGTTGGCGAACGGCACTCATATATTAACTTCCTTATCTCATCATCATCATCATCATATTAGCCGAAAGAGGTCCACTGCTAGCTGGACATAGGCCTCCCCCAAAGAGTTCCAAAGTGACCGGTCCTGCGCCACCCGCATCCAGCGGACTCCCGCGACCTTTACCAGGTCATCAGTCCACCTTGTGGGAGGCCTACCAATGCCGCGCCTTCCGGTACGCGGTCGCCACTCGAAAACCTTTCCGCCCGAATGGCCATCAGTTCTACGTGCAATGTGCCCGCCCACTGCCATTTAAGTTTAGCGATTCGGGATTCCTTATCTACTGTGTAAGAATACTTATCTATGAATTATAACTGAGTACAATACTTTCTATCAATAAGTTAGCGCCGAGACGCTCAAAAACGTGCAAGGCAAAATATTAAGATGTTTTGCGTCTTTTTGAGTCCTGACAGAATCTACATTTCGAAAATTGGTAACTCATTGAAAGAACAAATACAAAATCAATACAAAGGCTCGATATTACAATCAGTCAGTACGTAAATAGTCTATAAGTACCTATATTGGATAAATTAACAAAAAAACTAGCATCCGAGTCAAGAAGAAGGCTATCATCAGCACAATTTTTAGAAACAATCAAATTGTGATTGCTTAGATTAGCTTTTTAGCTCAGCTTGCATGGAAAACTTTTGAGATTTTGCTTTATTATAAGCCGATTCTATTGTCTGCCTTTGTCTATCTTTGAGTTTAGATGATTAGAGCCAGAAATAAACTAATAAGTAACACTTTATGCTGGAAACAAATGATTTCCGTGTGCATAATTTTGTACCGATTGTGTGTCAATAAAATAATCGCCTTTCTGCCCTCGGCCTTATAACTTGCGATTAAGAATTCATATCGCTGCTAACAATAATTGCCCCCGTCATCACGGAATTACTCGTATGTTTAGTTTAAATCAATTATTTTGGATAGACTCTTGACTGATGGACTGATGACCTGACCAAGGTCGGGATGACCTGTTAAAGCACCGGTCATTGTGGCACTCTTTGGAGGAGACCTATGTGCAGCTAGTGGACGTCTCTCGGCTGCGTTTGTTCGACTTTGATATCATATCAACAAGAAATAGGTCTATGATATATTGATTTAATGGTTCCCTAATGTTTCCCAACTAACGTTTGGCAACCTGATTAATTTCGCGTCTTTTCATTTTCCAACCTCTTAATATTTCTAGAACTGTTAAATATTTCAGGATTTCTATAAACTAACCTAACCTAACACAATACACAATAGGCCTGAAATAAATCCTTAAATATTTACAGTTTCAGAGTTTGGGAAATGAAAAGTTGCGAAATGAATCAGTTTGCCAAACGTTTGTTGCGAAAAGAAGGTGTTCCTGATTTAATATCATGATATCTAATAAGTATGACCTTAGGAGGACGCCTATCCCTTCTTTGCGCGGAAAGCTCAACGTGTCAGAACTAGTTCGCAAAACGAATGTCATACTAACTTCATTTAATACAAATAACGTGAGTTTTACTATTAAAATTAGAATAGCCATTTATTGATTAGTAACACATTGTTCCGAATGTAGATTTTAATTTGCTACGACATTAATATTATTTTTACTTATTTTAAATTAAATTTTAAATAGCCTCTCCTTTGGTGAAGGCAGTTCGCAGTTTTACTATTAAGTACTATTAAATGTATCATGTATGTGTGTCTGCCTGTCTGTCCGCTTCGATTTATATTTTCCAAGTTCAATTTATGACGTATAAACTGAGGGAGATTTGCGTACCGAACTCTAAATTACGTGTTAATAAAAGTCAAACAATTTGCAAATTAATGGCATGATGTTCATACACTCGTGTAATGTAACCACAATAGATTCATATCCAGCCAATTGACTTAATTTATGTTATACCATAATCATAATTCAGGAGCGGTAATCTATTTCGGTTCGGTGGAAATACTCAATAATGTGTCGACGTGATTTCATTGTTCGCCGCTCCGGGGTATGATATTGTTTACGACTTTATTTGATTTCTTTCACAATAACGTACATAAGCCAGTCAACTTTTATTTGTCATGCATACTGTAGTACCTATGCATTTTAAAATAAAACAAAAAGCGGCCTAGTGCGAGTCGGACTCGTACATGAAGGGTTCCGTTAAATAAATACTAGCTAGATCTCGTTCAAACCAATTTTCGGTGGAAGTTTGCATAATAATGTACATCATATATTTTGTTTAGTTTTATAATTTTTTTCTATTTTTGTGTAAAAATCATAATGCAGTTTACAGAATACACCTTCTTACCAAGTTTCAACAGTATAGCTCTTATAGTTTCGGAAAAAAGTGCCGTGACATACGGACCGACAGACAGACATGACGAATCTATAAGGGTTCCGTTTTTTGCCATTTGGCTACGGAACCCTAAAAATGGCATATCTATCTATTAGGACCCACAAAAGTTTGTATGGAAAGTCGAGCGTCCTGGAAACCCTTAAGATTAATTTACAATAAATGTTTTATGTACAATAAAACTTAATACATACATACATAAGTACATACATATTTAATAGTGACTCATAGACGGCACAACAGTAACTAAACTTGAAGTTGATATTGAAACATAGTTTACAGTAAATTGAAATAAAATATGATTTCTGGACAACAATAGTGTACTTTTCAGAAAAAAAAACCACTATTATTTGTGTCATAAAATTATTTGCAAAAAATTAGAAAGAGACAATTTATTCGAACGTAACATGATATTACTATTATTTGAGCACTTATTGTTTAGGTAATTTGAGACACTTGCACAATGAAGTTTGTAGTAGTAGACTCAAATACTTGGACTGAAAGTTCGGGTGATGTATGTACACCAAAAAGTAAACGCATGAAATCCACTACACATTAATCAAAGATTCCTGAGGTCATTAGGAGTAAAAAAGCGGCCAAGTGCGAGTCGGACTCGCACATGAAGGGTTCCGTGAAATAAATTGCGGTTTACGATTTATGACGTATTAAAAAAAACTACTAATTAGATCTCGTTCAAACCAATTTTCGGTGGAAGTTTACATGGTAATGTACAACATATATTTTTTTTTGTTTTATCATTGTGTGTGGACAACAAATGTGTATGGACCTTGTCTGAAATAAAAATGAATTGAATTGAATTGAATCATTCTCTTATTTTAGAAGTAACAGGGGGGGGCACACACATTTTACCACTTTGGAAGTGTCTCTCGCGCAAACTATTCAGTTTAGAAAAAAAATTATGTTAAAAAACTCCATATCATTTTTAAAGACCTATCCATAGATTTCCCACACGTATGGGTTTGATAAAAATTTTTATTTGAGTTTCTATTCTGAGTATGGGGACCCCTAAAACTTAATGTTTTTTTTCGATTTTTGTGTGAAAATCTTAATGCGGTATACAGAATACATCTACTTACCAAGTTTCAACAGTATAGCTCTTATAGTTTCGGAAAAAAGTGGCTGTGACATACGGACGGACAGACATACAGACAGACGGGCGGACATGACGAATCTATAAGGGTTCCGTTTTTTGACATTTGGCTACGGAACCCTAAAAATGTTATATGAACTTGGGTTTGGGTGAAATTCTAGATAGTTTTTGTAAATGAAAATTGGATAACCATCGCTTCGCTATGGAAATTATCCCTTTAATAAAATGGTAAAGATTATTTTTCCAAAAAAGGAAAAAAAATACTAAGCTGGATTTGACTGGGGTTCATGTACATTTTTTGCTCCTAATGACCTCAGGCATCCATGGTTACAATCTTTCGGTATACTCCTGCCCACCCTGTATTTGGTCACAGGACAACTCATCCCGTAACCACGGATATCGCACGACATCCGAAACGTTCGGAGACCACAGAGAGATAAATAAACAAGTTAATTATGCGTTATTTAGTCCCGTTTAGTAAAAATAATGTGAGAGAATCGTGAAAGTTTAAATCAATAGAATTGGATGGGTGACCGCCTGTTTGAGTGGTTACTATAAATGAGCGCTTCCGTGCTTTGGAAGGCACGTTAAGCAGTTGATCCCGGCTGCTGTATATGACAGTAGTCGTTAAGCCGAGTTAGAGGCCTTCGGGCGGCTTAAGAACCTCTAACAGTCAAAGTTGCCCACTCACTTGAAGAAGGGGGGACAACTGTCACTTGCGTGCGCAGGAGCTACCTACCACAACCCTGCACGTGTCCCCTGGGTGGTACTAAATAGTAACAAACTCAAAGGCCAAATAATGTATGCCATACGATTAAATAAATTGATTATCAAAGGTGTACGTAAAGTAACTAACCCGCACTAGAGGTCATATCTTTACGTACCGTCAAACATGCCTACTTTGCCACCAGGGGGAACTTTGCCCAAGAGGAAAATTTTAAAATTTGCTTCTTGGGCAGAGTTCCCCCTGGTGGCAAAGTAGGCATGTTTGACGGTACACCTTTGATTATATTTGTGGATGTGTGCGATGTATCCCATTACTGGAACTTATTTATCACATTAAAATAGGTACTAGAGGTTCTATGAGCAAACACGTAACGGCCCGAACGCGCGTCGGTACAAGTTAACCGTCAATTTTCCATAATATATAAAAAGTGACATTTAGACCTAACCGAGTGTTCGTACAATGCGTTACGAGATCGACCCGCTAGACAAAAAAAAATTGGTTGTCTATAACGGCGGTTTACGAACGATAATTTTAGGTGATAACGTCAATAAGCAAACATTGTGCTGCCATACAAACTTTGGACCCCCATTTCACCCCCTTAGAGAGTGAATTTAAAAAAAAATCCTTTCTCAGTACGCCCCTAAACCTTATAAAGAACCTACGTGCCTTTGGAATCTCTAGAACCAGCGGTTTGGGCTGTGCGTTGATATTCGTCGTGCGCGCAGCCGCCGTTCGCAACGGGACAATGAGTCACACTTTTTCGTGCGTGCAGCCGGCGTTCATCGATTTATAAGACGTTATCACGTCATTAAAAATAAAACAGACAACATTTGTTGAACATAAATATGTTGAACACTTATTGATGGGAACTATAATTCAAATTCACGATCTCAGTTTAAAAGGCGCTGTATTAAAACCAACACAACCATTAAAACCAAGGATACGAGTACAAGAATATTAGTGCAACGTCTCACTTATTCTCAGGAGAC
Organism: Epinotia brunnichana; assembly: GCA_963854355.1. Taxonomy (NCBI): domain Eukaryota; kingdom Metazoa; phylum Arthropoda; class Insecta; order Lepidoptera; family Tortricidae; genus Epinotia; species Epinotia brunnichana. The sequence goes on along the minus strand of OY977954.1, from coordinate 815,418 downwards.
TGCAACCAAGTTGACCGTGCAATATAACGACATTTGCCTGCATTCGTGCATGTAATCGCATCTTGTACCCAACATGTTTGTTGGCCCGCGGGAAATCTCACTACTTCACACACCGCAACATTTGCATGTCAGACATACTAAATAAGCCTTATTCTTAGGAAATAGGGATAGTTATAGTTATTGGTGTACCGATTTGTAAGATAAACTAGGGGCTGTATGCAATTAAAATTGCGGTGTGACGAGAGACTTCTGTAAGTATGAAATATATAACATTTAGTAATTTTTGTTCATGGTTAGCTAGGGTTGGTAAGGTAAACTAATTAACAGTGGCCAGCCAAGATGTGGATTTTGACACTTCAATGGTGCACGTAAGAATAACGATTCCAACTCCAAGTGCGTATGTCAGCAACATCATCATCATCATATCCGCCGAAAGATATCCACTGGTAGGATATAGGCCCCAAAGAGTGCCAAAGTGACCGGTCAGCTTAAACGCGTATGGTCACTTAATTTTGGGAATAAATTTCTTCATAAATAATATTGCAAAATAATAAAAAATATTTCCAGTACTTAAATTACTTTTAATATCACAATTATGAAAATATTCTGTATTAAAAACATTTGCAGCGCCTCATTTGGACACATTGAATCCTTCAAAAAGTATATAATCGACTTCGTGAAAGAAAGTCATTATGTGGATTAAAATAGCCAATAAATTGAAGCAAAAGCTGAAGCTGTCTTCACCTTTGGTAAGAATCCAGACAACATTTATTGAACACGAATGAAAGTATAATTTTGATAAATCTAACATTTCAACATTTCACAAATTCACAGACTAATTTTATCGCGAATCCTTTGTTAAGGTCACTTCGACAGTTTTAGTATCAGTTTTCATTGCTAAAAATATATTTTTTAACCAATGTTAATAAAATTAAAGAATTAAGATTAAACTCATACGAATATTATCCGTCTGTCTATCGATATATGTACATTTGCTAAGGAGATAGTTTGAAAAGAACATCGGATAGGTAGTTTTAATACCGGAAATCATCCCCTAAGAGGCTGAATTGTGGGTCGGAAGTTTGTATCAAGGTACGATATAAACGAGTTCTATATAATGGAGGTCGTTGTTGTTCTACGTCCGTAGGAATAACCCTAGAAACCCTACACGTGACCTCCGGGTGGTGCTAAAAGAACAACAAACTCGGCAGCTGCACTGTTCCTTCTGAACCTCGCAGCGCACACTGGAACTCTATCAGCGACATCAATACGAATACATATACTCGTATGTACCAGTGTGTAACCGCCATACGATAAATAAATAAATAACGAGTTCTACGCAGACGAAGTCGCGGGCAATAGCTAGTGCCCTATGAATGTACAGTTACGTCACTTCGCCTTAATGGACGCTTATTCTAATAAACGATATATTTGCCGAGTGAACAAGCGGTGCACAAGTTTAATTAGCTGTGAGACTCCATGCTGTTCCGACTCGCGCATGAATGGTTTGCTCTAACTGCCGGTTAACACGAACTGGCGGGGTCGTAAAAGTGCTGGAATACTTGAGCTTTAACTTGTAATGAGCATTCTAATGAAATTTCATTATGAGTAAAAACTCCGGGAGCGTTTTAGCGAGCCTTTTAGCGAACAATCTAGCTTTATTCTAGCTAGAAAATTTGCTTTGGGCTTTTTGCCGAACCGAACAAATTTACTGACGAGCATTTACTACGTTGTACGTAGAACCGATGGCCGTTTGAGCGGGAAGGTTCTCGGGTGGCGACCACGTACCCGAAGGCACAGCGTGGGTAGATACACAAGATGGACTGATGAGCTGATAAAGAGTCGGCGATTGCTCGATGTTGTTGAACCTACATGTCAATGCTCAAGTTAATCAGCAGCTTTAGGGTGAAAACCCACTTGAGATATGTGAAGATGTGTTTTTATACCTTTGACATCTTGCATGCTTGATGGTGGATTTCCTCTGTCTGTAGGCAAATAACATCGAATAAATGTATAACATTGTTAAAAAAAAATAACCTTTCTCACAGGCCATGTTTGACCTGCAATCTAAATAGTCAATGTCATTAAGATTTTAACTGAGAAAAACTTTACTCATTTCAATTATTTTGAGATATTCGGAATAGCAAAATTCATAGATATTCATATTCTACAAATTTGTCACGAAATGCCACAAAGAAACTGTTCTTCTATACCAACAGGGGGTTTCATTTAGAACGAAATGAAAAAGAGTTACCCGGGTTATCAGAGTTCCTTGATTTTATAGAAAAACGTGCCGTGGCAATGGAGAATACTGCCAGCGAGAAGCCGCCACAGGCGCTGCCGACTTCAGCAAAACCTGTGAAGTCTGGCAAAGCCAGCTTAGTATCAGCAATGAAGCAGCTGTCATGTAAGTACTGCAACCAATCACACAAACTTTATGAGTGTGCGCAATTCAGGCTGTTGACAGTTCAAGATAGGTGTGATTTTGTAAACGGCAAGAAACTTTGTGTTTTGTGTTTGAATCAGCATCAGGGTAAATGTATGCTTCGCTTAAAATGCAATATTTGTCACAACGGGCATAACACGCTTATTCACTCTGACACGGAGTCAAAATCTGATGCAAATCTAAGTAATATTGAAGAAACTGTATCTTTCTTAGTCAGTCACTTTTACTTATGTTTCGTTGGAGAAAATCAACATTTCATTATAATACATGTCCGATTCGGTTCCAATTCCAACTGCTTGGAGAGAGCTTTAAAGGTCTCTCTAAACAGACGGTACTAAACTCAAATATATTCAAATAGTAACAAAACAGCAGTCTCGTCCCTTGCTTTTAGTCACTTAGTACTAAAGAAAAGTATAAAATAAAAGCGGTAAGAGCTTTTTGCGACGTAGCTTTTGTGCTGTCTAGTTTTTTTAATATCACAATATTAAGCTTTCAATGAAAGCTCTAGTGGGCGAAGTGCTTTTCTTGATACAGTGTCGTTTTATTTGTGTTTTTTAATCTCATCAATTTATTGTTTGCTTTAGAGTTTTTTTACCACGTATTGTACTTTGAATGGATACTAATGGGCACAAAATAATAGACTTAAAACTCAAATATTTATTCTGTAAATAAACTGAACAAAAAATGGACGTGGCTATTGAATAAAAGCGAAAAAACTTCAAAAGATTGGCTAAAAAGGGCCAGTTGTTTCAAGTTGCCCTCCATGCAGTTCAGTTCCTTTTTAATCAAGTGGACTGCATGAGAAACACTGCATTTGGCAGCCGTCTTAATTGTATTAGCCCAGCGCACTACTTAGAATCCTTCCTTAGCGCGTTAGCCTTCCACGGAACCAAGAATTTATTTGTTCCTCTAAAATCTCTAAATCATGCCTAGATGAACGCATGATATTATATCCAAAGAAGAAAAGCAAAGAGTCCCTTCCAGGCAGATATCAGAGAGACATCTTGTGATGCTGAGTTCTTCTCATGGCTGTCCATAGAATCCTCAACAGTCTCCTCCAGCACCTCATTTCAAAGGTGTTGATTTTGCTGAGTGCACGGCTCGTAACGCACCAAGTTTCCGCGCCGTACAAAAATATGGAACACGAGTGCCCGGACGCATCACAACTATGTCAATAATAACAGGATATAAAGATACAAGAGTATTGTTGGGCTATCCTAAAATTAAGGCCTTATTTATGGACAGGTGATTCATGCACGGTAAACAAACAAGTATATAATATGTTTGTTTTTGGGCGACTTTAAATGGCACATGTCTTACGTTACAACGAAAATAATCATTAAAGTCATACCTATAGTTATTTTTACGATAGGGGGGAGGGGGTTGAAAAGTGGTTAAATTTGTCTGACTTAATAAATTAATAGGCCCTTACCTACTTCTTTTTAATTTTGATTATCAATTTCTGCTTTGATGTCTTGTTATTAAATCGCTTTCGAGTTTTGTTATAAAGTTGCTTCGAAGTTATATTATTAAACTGTTAACACTCCGAAAAACACAGCTAATTTGACAGCCAGTTTGGAAATGTATCTTAAGTTTTATGTTTTGAAAGGAAATTCAGTTTTCGAGTTGAACCGTTGCCGCCCGTGCCAAAAACACGGAGTGTGATTTATTGACATACAAAACTCAGTTAGGAATTTATATATGGATAGCTGTCGTTTTCTGCACAAACGATAAGTTAGTCGAGTCAGGTGATTTTTTTGTGTGAACGCAAGCTGTTATTCACATCTAATTTAGCAATCAAACTGTACAACTTAATTATTAAATTAGTAAAGTGTAGATAGTAAGTAGCTTTAGGAATGTACCTATAAGGCCGGCATCATCGCTCAGCGACGAAGGCCTTCTTTTTAGGGTTCCGTAGCCAAATGACAAAAAACGGAACCCTTATAGATTCGTCATGTCCGTCTGTCTGTCCGTCCGTATGTCACAGCCACTTTTTTCCGAAACTATAAGAGCTATACTGTTGAAATTTAGTAAGTAGATGTATTCTGTGAACCGCATTAAGATTTTAACACAAAAGTCGAAAAAAACCATTAAGTTTTAGGGGTCCCCATACTCAAAACTGAAACTCAAAATATTTTTTTTCATCAAACCTTTACGTGTGGGGTATCTATGGATAGGTCTTCAAAAATGATATTGAGGTTTTCAACATCATTTTTTTCTAAACTGAATAGTTTGCGCGAGAGACACTTCCAAAGTGGTAAAATATGTCCCCCCCCCCCCTGTAACTTCTAAAATAAGAGAATGATAAAACTAAAAAAAATATATGATGTACATTACCATGTAAACTTCCACCTAAAATTGGTTTGAACGAGATCTAATAAGTAGTTTATTTTTAATACGTCATAGATCGTACACCGCAATTTATTTCACAGAACCCTTCATGTGCGAGTCCGACTCGCACTTAACCGCTTTTTTATTAAATAAAGATAAAAAAAAAAAAAAACTGTTATTTTCTCACGAAGGTCCACATAGATCACATATGAGTTAAGCGCTTCGTATAAGCGGTGTCGTGTGACGTATCTCAAGCGTCACGATTTGGAGACATGCGTAAACGAGTCGCCAATGTACACTTAACACTTAACACTTTCGCTGTCAGGAACCCGCCTGGCGAGCGCCTACGCCGTAGTGGCTTTCTGCTACTTATGAGGAAAACCACGGGATTGGCTACGAGCGTAGCGACTACGTAGTTATGAGTGAAAATGTCTTAAGAGCTGTACAACCAGTTTTTTGTTCTTTCGGTCCTGTTTGTATGGTAGTTGTATACAGGGTGTGGCCTGTAATAGGAGCAAATATCCTTGTCCTTCCCTTGCTCTATCTTTAAGCCGCGTAATTGTTAATCTGCAATGTTTGGTTTCCACGGGACAGGCCCAGCCTAGTGTGGAACCTTAGCCACTATGTTGTTTTTGAAATTCTCTCTCGGAAATAAATATATTTTCATTTTCATTTTTTTTTTCATATTCAAAGGGACGCTTCCTTAGAGCATTTGCAGTAACCCCTTGTGTCCCACTCATTTTATATTTTTTTGGATGCGGTGATATTTTGATCTAAAGTTATGACCTCCAAGTAATTAATATTGGCACCACAACATCGTATCACAGCAGTCAATGCGGATTTTGAGGTAGCATCATGTAACGAGTCATAATAGTTTTTGCATTTTTGTTTTCAAAATATATTTTTGTGATTTTTTTGATTTTTATATAATTTTTTTTAGTGTCTTTAAAATAAAAAGTTACTGATAGCACTCCTGAAGAGTAAAAAAATACAACTAAACTTATTTTTAAATTTTTAAAGAAATTTATTTTTAAAGAAAAAAAAAAAATTTTTTTTTCATGTTTAACCATGTGGAAATAATTGTTCACAAGCTTAATAATCTACCGTTTAATTTTTTGCTCCTATTACAGGCCACACCCTGTATTCATTGTACCGGTTTCTAAGGCTTATATTGGAAACGATTTTAACAAACTGTATCAGATTCGCGGAGCCGCAATATCCGGAGAAAGCGACGAAGCGTAGATATTTAGATTCACCCGCTTTCCTATGCCACTATAAGTATCCAAGTGTATTCCTATGCAGGCGGATATGATCTCAAGTGGAGGTCTATTTTTTGATCAGCGCTTCACATCTTAATTGCTATCGTGCATATATATAATTAAATATACCTTACTATTCTATTTATTTTCTTTTTAAATTCCACCTGCTTCATTTCCGCTTCGTACCTACCTAGTGTCGTAATTATTAGCGCCAGTATTTGTGAGATTCTACTAGCAGCTACGCGCAACTGCGCTCCCTACTGGTGTTCACGGAAGACCAGCGTCGGGTACCTTAGTAGCACCTGGCATTATGCTGAGTGTTCACCTTCATCATTATAGGTTAATTGTAATCTTCTTTTTGTAATTGTATAACTTATACTGAAATAAATTATCTTCTATTCTTCTAAAAAGAGCATGCGACACACTTTGAAATACCTACGATTGGAATGCGAATGTGAAGAATATGAGCTCTTGGTTGATTTTCACAACGCTAACAGACCTCTAGCAAGCCAGTCAATAAATGGATGAAGAAATGAATGAATGCTGCTGCTGGCTCTGTAAGCTGTAGAATACGCGAGTCTATGATAAAAAAAACAATACAAAATCTGATATGACAAAAAATTCCTTATAAATTAACGAACCTGCTCACAAATTTTCTCGAGAATCTAGTGAGTAATGAGTATAGGAGAACAGCCAGACAGCTGGACAGCGGGACAGCTGGGCATCCGGACATACGAAAGATTTTTGGCCCAAGCTGTCGAGAACTTTCTTCGCTTCGCTCCCTCGTTCAATTAAGAGACAGTCTTACACGAATCGACCAAGTCCCAAGCTAAGCAAAACTTGGTTGCTAGATGACAAGAATCTGGAACGAAATATTCGTGCTCATCAGCTCATCACACGAATAAATACCCTTACCGGGATTCGAACCCTGGACCGCCGGCTTCGAGAGTGGAGGCCAAAGTGGCCTATTCTATTATGTATATCATTTCATCAACTCATCATCAATGCCCACGCACTCGTGTTTCACATAATCCTCTTATGTTTGTGGGACATAATAACCATAAGCCCACTACTGTAATTGACAAAAATCTCTTTTTTCGAGTTGATTATTTACATTATATAGACATGCCACATAAATAACAACCGAACAAATAGGCTTAGCATGTCCAAAAGAAAGTAAAGTGACAGCGAAAAGGCCAGCAACATTGACAATTCCAATTTCGGCATTTTCCTCCACGCTTGGTAATCGCAAATTGGGACACTTTTTATTGGGTGGTTTCCGGCCAGAATTTCACATTTTCGAGGACCGGGGTTCAATTTGGGACTTATATGTTTCGCATTGCAATTTCATTGCAATGTATTTCACGCTTGTTTCAACGCCCTAGCTCGGCTGTAGTGGGTGCCAGCGTAACATACTGAGCAAGTTACTATATAGTAAAATGGTTCTTCAAAAATGAAGTGTACTTACTGTACAATAGTAACCCTTGCAACCCTTCTAGTTACTACTATAGAAAGGGTTTGCATGTGATATTCCCGAAGTTGATGGCGTCCATAAGGTACGATAAAAGTTGATCAGATGAGCAGCATATTTTTACCGACTTCAAAAAAAAGGAGGAGGTTCTCAATTCGGATGTATTATTATTATTATTTTTTTAATGTTTGTTACCTCAGAACTCCGTCATTTATGAAACCTATTCGTACAATTATTTTTTTAATTGAAAGAATATGCTTCCAGATTGGTCCGATTGTTTTCAAAACCCCAGTTGGATGATGGGAACCATGAGGAATTGAGGGAACTCCTCAAATTTATTATGCACGCGTGTGGTAATTTCGGTATTTTCTATTATAACTCGTGTATTTACACCCGGAAATCATAAATTTGGTGATGGTGGAAGTGATGATGAAGACCACAGATGGCTTGTGGAACTTCTCAATGACGTACTTCAAACTATATAAGTACGTCACAGATTCTGATATGATTGCGTTGAAATAGCAAACAATGAAGTGCCAAGGGTAATTCTGAGATCCTTGAGGAATCGACGGAAGTCCTCAAATATTATCGGCTCACATACAGTGATTTGGTTTTTTTCTCTAATAATCAACGCATTTGCGCTCGGAAATCAGTTCATGTGGTAAATTGTAAAAGAAATGTGGTAATGTTCAGGTGGCTTGGCGGAGTACTTAATTGAAGTCGGTTAAAACTTTGTTTTTAAAGTTAATTATCCACTAACATGATTTAAAAAAGATCTAATTGAAATGCGAAACGTAACTCTATGATTGACCGCCCGGTGTTCACGTAACTCGCTATTCGTCTCAAGAGAACTAATATAATTCTGAGGGGTAATCACGTAACGTTTGGAACGCGCGTTAGGACAATGTAACTGGACTTGGAAACTTTACGTAATTGCCCCTCGGCTGACCTCTAATTATTCTTCTCTTCGTTTCCTATTTAGTTCAAGCAATATCGTCTTTGAAAATATTAGTAGGTCTGTTTTCAATGCATCCCTTTAAATCATAATGTTACGATGCGAAGTGGCAAATGTCGCGTGACGTAACTGTAATTTATGCGACCGTGATGAAATTGTTAGAACAACTAGTTTGCGAATAAATCTCTCTTGACAATTTGACGAATGCGCTAGTGAAACATACATAGCTTAGAATAGCTTAGTCAAAAGATAGAGAAAAATAAATCTAACACTGAAATAAACACCTATATCAAGAGCATAACAGTATAAGGTTAATTAGATCACCGATCGGGGTGAAATCTTTCGCAAAAAAATAGGTTTTCCACTGTTAGTATTATTGTAGTTTTATACTGTGACATTCTTCTTCTTCTTTTCCTTGTCCTGTTCTCATTATTTAGGGTCGGCTCTCCTAGTTATTTTTCGCCAGGATTGTCGGTCCTGGGTCATCTCTGATGGGATTAAGGCTTCTTGCATCCCTCCTTACAGTAGCCATCCATGTCAGTCGGGGTCTTCCTCGCCTCTTAGGCGGGGGGAAACCATCATGTGTTCAGGTTCTCGGCGCATAACATGCCCGTACCAACTAAGTCGTCCCTCTGTTATCTTTTCGGGAATAGGTCTCAATTTGAAACAACCACGGATATAGGTGTTACGGATACGGTCCAGCAGGGTGACATCACCGGCCCAGCGCAGCATCCTCATTTCAGCAGCAAACACTGTGACATTGTAATTTCAAAATAGATGTATTTAGAGGACAGAAAAAATATTTAAGAGCTGTTTATGGTATTCAACAAACAGACTCGTGTAAACCTGTAAACGCTGTTTATAAAGTTTCACATACTGACAGTTCCGTGCCTATACATTTATGAAGTAGCTTTATATGTAAAAACAAATCGTAATCAATTCCTTAGTTTTAATAGTGCACGTCAACGAGGTAAAATAGAAGCCAGACCAATGAAAACCGCCTTACTCGGAAAAAGTGTGTTTGGCATGGCACCCAGAATTTTTAATAATTTACCCAAAGCCATACTACAGATAGAGGATGTAATTAAATTCAAAAAAGAGCTACAAAGTTATTTGACAAAAAAAGCGTATTATTCTATAAATTATTATTTAGTTGACATGCATGATAATACTAACATATAGGAGTGCTCTATTATTAATAATGTTTATCCTTTTACCAATGAATCACGACATAGTTATTGATATAAGCAAGTTGAAATTACGATTTATTACAATTAATATTATTTAGTTTTTAGGTATTTGACATTTAATTATAATGAAAATCATGATCGTACTTAAGTCGTAATTATAATTTTAACTAAATGTTGTATGCCTTGTGGCAAAACACAGTGAGACATGTTTTTTTGATACCCTACCATACCTTGTATACCTGTGTTTGACAAGTAAATTATTTGAATTGAATTGAATTGATGTACTTACCTATAGGTACTGTTTTGAAAAATGATGCCCAGTCGAGTTTCTTAAGCCGGTTCTTCTCGTGGCAGAAATTTATTTTTCAGAACTGGTTGTAGTTTATTGACATTAGGCATGTAATGCCTAAATTGAAGAAAAAAGAACTTTGACAAAAAAATATAAATAAATAACTTTCTGTCAAATATCGTGCATGGAATACCAAAGGCCTGAATCATACTGGCGCCACCTGGCGATGGCGGTTAATAGTAAACTTGTCATTAGCTGTGAAAGGCTTAATACAAACCCTGATTTTGAAAAACAGCCCTGAAAGTATGCATATGGGAAGTGTCATAGTTTTGAATCTCGAATCGGGCTTCTGATCGTTATGGAATTATTTTTATTATATAATCCTGTTCAAAGTGCGAGTGTATTAGCTGTCTTCACACTTCTGCGCGAGCTCTAAATATCATCAGGCTGAAATTAATGTCTGTCGCACACCATAATGCGTTTAACTTCATAAGTAAAACGTTCATACGTACATATGCTCGCGGTTGAATGAGCGGAATTAAATGGGGCCGGAATACGGAGTTTTTCCTTTTGTTCCGTATTTGTCGCTTTATTTGTATGTCTGTTTTGGGTGATAATGTGTGGAAGTGAGGACTTTGTTTTATGTTAAATGCGAATGTAACCGAGTGTCGTCTGAATTTACTGAATGTGGCGCTAAATTCGGTTTTTAATGGTAGCTGCGATGATTTTATTGCCGACTGTGTGTTTTTTTTGTACTTAACTACGCGACGGGTAATAGACGGGTTTAGAGTAAGTGATTTAGTAGTTGCTATGGCCACCTTCTTCAGAATTCCACATATCCACATATCCATCATCAGATAAGCTTGGTAGTTAAATAATATTATGTTGTCATTGTCGCCAAACATACATTATGCCTTTTAATTCAATCGGATACCGGAAGTGGCTGAAAAACGCTATCAAATTTTGGAGGGCAACTTATGACCGTACTGACTTACATATTTACTTACGTACGAACAAAAACAATACAAACAACGAATACTAAACAAACAACAAAAACACGTACATTTTTTTATTTAAATGGTGTCTGAACGATTACTGTGATTACAGGTTCCTAAAGGTATCATCCGGTAGAAGGACCAACGTTGGAGGCTGAAGGTTGATAAGATGTGGGTGGAAGGGAAAATGAAAATATAATATACCTACTTGAGACACGAAATTAATATTTAAGTAAAACATCGGTAATATAATTGGAAAGGAAAGTGCGTTGCTAAGCTATACAGGATAATATTTGCTTTTTATGTTGAAAACTTTGTAAATGATCTTTGTTAAGATGAATCCCTAAGAAATCCTTATTCTTAACTTATATTATAAATGCAAAAGTAACTCCTGTATGTCTGCCTGTCTGTTACCTTTCACGCTGAAACTGCCGGACCGATTGTAATGAAATTAGGAATGGAGATAGTTTTTAAAGTTTTTATAACGGGGAAGAACATTACTTTTTTATCCCGCTAGTTATCTCCTAAGGGAGTGAAATGGGGGCGAAAGTTTGTATGGAGGTACGATATTTAAGCGAGTTTCAGTTGAACAAAGTCTCGGGCAAAATCTAGTCTAGTAATACCTACCTATGTAGTAATACAAAATTGGTTGCGAGTGCGACAAACTAAAATATACACAAGACGATCCATCTTATCGTCAGGATACAATAAATACCCAGAATCGACGCTAAAACCCCGGGACAGTATTGACGTCCGGACAGCAGCCGGAACCTGGCCGGACCGGACGGGGCAAGTTCGGACAAGTTAGGATTTACGGCTCCGTCAGTCGCGCTAAACCTGAATTCTTATATGCATGTTTAAGCAAGGATGGAACTTTTGTAGTACCTATTGGGCTGGGAATATACAGTGAAGTGGAGTGGAGTCGGGGTTTTAGTTCGTTAAAGTCAAACTAAAACTCAATATCTTTATCTTTAAGATCATAAATCTGTTATATAATATAGCTAACAAGTGGGTGCCACATGACGGGCGACGCAGACGGGGCTGACCTAGACGGTGAAGGCGGGACGACCTGGATGTATTCCTCAGCAATTGGGCGGAAGAGGCATCTAGTAGGGACGCATGGAGATCACGGGGAGAGGCCTTTGCCCAGCAGTGGGACACACAATAGGCTCATAAAAAAAGCATATATACCTACCTCTCATAAATCGATAAAGTCTGTGTCATGTAGCTTTGTAATTAACCTGCTGATTTCGGTGTCAGCTTCTGAGGCAGGGTCACTAACGAACACTAAAATGTAATTCCATATCTATTCTAAACCTTTACATTTGAACGTGACACAACTAATCTCAGAGGAGCTATGAGGCAGATGCCTGACTGGAAGGGTTAGCTATTTGACAGGGCTTTGGAAAATCTGAAATATGCTGACATATTTATAGCTAGGGGGTCGATTTCCAATTTAGACTGCAGTTTTGAGTCAATGGGCCCCAACGTAAAGAAAATAAATCATTTTTAGATTGGTCGTGAGCTGGTTTCTAGTGCGCCAAACCTATAACCTGCACAATAGGGAAGATTCAGCATTAATATTTACCATTATTTTGTGCTCAAAATGTTGAAAAAACACAAAATAATTGATTCCTACTGCAACGTTTTTACTTTAGTTTATACTAATTTCAAACAATAATCGCTATTTGAAGTAATGTGAAACGGAACGAGTTTTTATCCACCGATCAGCGACTGGTGACGTCACTCCTGTTATGACAACTTGATGACAACTAATGAAAGGTTATAATCGTAGAGGGAAAGATTGTTTGATTTAAAAAAAAAATATTTCGATTTCAAATGGATGTAGGCTTTAGTAAAGCAGACTCTAGAAACCTTCCAAAAGTTAGTGTCGACATGGTCATAAATTCCGTGTCGCGTTTTGTGCTTTGTGTTTTTCTTTCTATCCCATTTGGCTACTGGTACATATTTTACAAATTTATTATTTATTATGTGTATACAATAATTATGTGTTTATCAATGGTCTTATGTTGTGTTGCGTTCCGTGGGTCACGTACGGTGCTGTCTGAAAATCAGCGCTGTAGGTGTCTGTCTGACACCTCGGCATAATGCTGAGACAGCGACCTATTCACTGCCGCGAAGACACACACAATATGTGTTAAATTGCCTACTCCCTTTGTCTCTGTGTGTCTTTTGTGTAGTAAATAAATGTCTTCTTTCTTTCTTTCTTTCTAAATTATGGCGAGTGACAAACACGAGTGATGTCACAGGAACTGTAGATCTGTTTAGGCGCGAAAGTTTATATTGTCAGTTTGTAACAGAATTTTTTCACTATAAATTATAGTATTTGAATTTTTTTATACACTCGAGGTCTATTCTAAATACAATTGTTTCAAATGAAAGCATAAATGAAAATGTTGCATCTTGCCTATTTTTTTTTTAATTTATTTAGAACAAAAACTGTGACTGTTTGTGTTCTAAATAAATAAAATAAAAAATATAAACAAAAATATAAAGGGCACACAAAGAGTAGCAATAGACATAAATCAAAAGACCTGGAGGTTCATTAATACATAAAACTATGTTAACATAACAAAATAGGTAATCATTAAGAAAAAAAAACTTAATAAATTCTTTAAGGGGGTTCGATTGCCATACAAAGCGTTATTTGACATTCGCAGGCTAACGGCGTGATATTTTAAGAAACTAATGTATCAGATTTTTATCAATTGGCTTCCCATTTGCGCCAAATTCTCCCTTTCCTAGAATAAACTTGTATAAACTAGATTAATTTGAGAAAACTAGTTTTCCCAAAATATCACGTGACAAACCAATTTCTCAAATTAATCTAGTTTATACAAGTTTATTCTAGGAAAGGTGGAATTTGGCGCAAATGGGAAGCCAATTTATGAATGTTTGTTTCATAAGTTTCTTAAAATATCACGCCGTTGGCCTGCGAATGTCAAATAACGTTTTGTATGGCAATCGAACCACCTTAATATAATACAATACCGGTCGTCGACGCAGTATGCATGCACAAGTTAAAGGTAGGTAATAAGTAGGTATATGAGATTAATGAAGACATTTTGGACTTAGACTTTCAGGTGATGTGAATAGTAAAATTTATCTTAGGTAAGTAAATATTGTTCTCACGGATGACCTAAAGATAACTTACTTTTTACTAATAATTTAACACTTAACAATGATTTGTGGAAAGGATCAATATCGCTCAGATACTGGTTATAAAAACTATACTATTTATGATAAGTTGTGAGTCTGGAATACCTTGGGAGATTTAATAGTGACATATTCCTGTACTAATTAATAAGACAGCCACGTTACGACAAGGTTACGTTATATTCCTGTAATATCTTCCAACGTGTTTCAACGAGTCACGGCTCATCTTAAAATGTGCTGTCGTTTGTTTTTATTACGTCCACACGTAACGACTAATGAAATTTGCATAGCTATCGCAACGCATGCTGAGGCAACTTTTCAAGCCTTCACCGATTTAGAATCGGGTATAAAGCTGCCATCCTTATGAAGGTGTAATAGGGTCAATGTCAGTCACAATAACAAAAATCATCTATCCGGTGGTCAATAGTTAAGGGCTTACGTTTACATATAATATGTTTTATCACATAGAATTATAGAAGGAGCAACGCCGTCTATGCGGATTCAGAGTACAACCAAAAATTAGGCTTTATAGCCCTTAACTTAGACAATGTCCACCGAAGAGACGCGAACCTAAATCTGACAATGACTCAATAGCTATGTTAATAACATGAACCTTTTGTGAGGAAAAAACTAGGTACCTAGTCATCAAATGTCGAGAAAACCAACATAATGCATTTCCAGCTACGCAGACGCACAAATTTAGATTTAACTATTAACTGTAACGGCACATCCGTTCCCCAGGTCGAGGAAGTGAAGTACCTAGGCTTCGTGATAGACTCCGCCCTCACATGGACCCCACACATAGATGCCACGTGCGCAAAACTAGCAAACGCATGCTACGCCCTGGCAAGAGTCGCGCCTAGTCTCACAATGGAAAACCTCAAGAAGGTTTACTACGGATATTTCCAGTCCATATTAACGTACGGAATCGATCTTTGGGGAACAGCCGCTGACCGTGAAATACCTCTAAGACTCCAGAAACGAGCAATCCGCACAATCACAGGATTCGCACCAGACCAGCCTGCTCAGAGCGTATTCCGTCAAAACCATATGCTCACACTGCCGTGCCTCTACATTTTAGAGGTAAGTAAGTATGTGAGACGGCATCTGCACAAGCTCCCCACAAACGCCGAACACCACAATTCCAACAGTCGGAAACGGCATCACTTATATGTACCGGCGAGGAGGCTGACCAAGTCTAGCAAATCTTTGCGGGTCATGGGACCAAAAATATATAACGCTATCCCAAATGAAATAAAAGAAGCGCCCAGTGACATCACCTTCACTTCAAAATTTAAAAAAAACTATTGGCTGACATGCCATTTTATACATCAATGACGGAGCGCCAACAGCATTCTAAGTGTGTTTGCCAACAGGTTCGACAGCGCAATCCTCATACATTGGGTTGGACTTATTAAAGGGGTAGCCCTAAACCCCGACTAAAAAGTATTTTAATTTGTATTTAATTTGTATTTAACTTGTATTTGTATTCAATTTAATTAAGTTACCTTGTATTGTACTTAAACTAACATAGTTTTATATAATTTGTATGTTTTTTTTTTTATGTTACTAACAACTATGGAATCTTTTGTATTCCGAAATAAAGATTTTATTATTATTTCCTTTATTTAATTTCTTTCTTAAGTTAGGTTTTTACAATAACTATATAAAAAGTAAAATATAAAAATATACATACAAAACATAAAATCATTATAAAAACCTAACCTAGGGAGCCGCCGGCAGCGAGGCGGGGCCTAAGCTACCGGTGGTCAGGGCGACAGAGACAGGAACCTCCTGACTATCCTCGCAGTATCCAGGAGTACCGCCTTCTGTATCTGGCCCTTGATCCAGCCATCTAGCGAGAGTCTCTTGAGGTGATGGTCGAGACTCTTCGCTATTAAACCGTTCGCCGAAACGACTATCGGGACGATGATCGTCGAATCAACATCCCACATAGCAGTTACCTCGTGTGCCAGGTCTAGGTACTTGCTGGCTTTGTCCTTCTCGGCTTTCACGAGGTTCCCGTCATGGGGGATGGTGATGTCGACGAGCACTGCCTGGCGTTTCGATCGATCTGTCAGCACGATATCAGGCCTATTGGCAAGAATAGTCCTGTCCGTGATGACAGATCGATCCCAATAGAGCGTGGCACGATCATTTTCGAGAACTGGCGCAGGTGTGTACTTATAGTAAGGCACCTCAGAGACCACAAGACCGTATAGCAGAGCAAGTTGCTGGTGAATAATTCTGGCTACAAGGTTATGTCTGTGCAAATACTCGCCGTTAGCAAGATGACCACAACCGGAGATAATATGCCTGAGTGACTCCCCGGGACGGCGGCATGCCCGACAAATGTCGACCGTACCGTCCTTCAGGATATACCTCCGGTAATTGTTCGTCATGATAACTTCGTCCGCAATTGCACAGACAAAACCTTCGGTTTCCCCGAAGAGATCCCCGAAACGTAGCCAATTCACCGACGCGAGCAGATCTACATCGGGCCCTGTGAGGGCCTTGTAGAACCGCCCGTGAAGCTCCTTGCTCCTCCACACCGCCCTGCGGTCATCGGCGCTCATTACTTTAAGTCTGCGCCAGTTCTCGTTTGCCAAGGAGAGCGGGGTGAAGTTTCCGTCTACTGCTACTACGTCGCGATGCATCCCACACTCGTTGCTTAGGAAATAATCCCTGAGACTGCACACCTCGCGGTTGTGGAGGTCTTTGGCATTTAAAAACCCGCGACCTCCACACTTCCGCGAGATGTACAGTCTCATAACAGACGAGCGTGGGTGTAGCATGCGATGCGCAGTAAGCAGTACACGAACTCTTCGGTCCAGGGCATCCAGCTCAGTCTGAGTCCATCTTAGTACGCCAAAGGAGTAAGTAAGCAAGGGCATCACCCAGGCGTTGAAGGCGCGCACCTTGTTGCCGCCCGACAAAAGACTATTAAGTACTTTTGTCAGGCGACAAAAGAAGCGCTCCTTCACCGCCCGCTTTACGGCCTCACCCTCAATACCCAATGACTGTGACATACCAAGATACTTATAGGTTTCTGTTTCGGAGATAGACTTGAGGGACATTGTCTCAGAAAGTTGTAAATTTGTTGAATTTACAACTCTACCCCGCTGTACATGCATAACAGCACACTTATCGACACCAAATTCCATTTTGATGGCGCTACTGAAGACTTCTGTTGTTTTCAGTAGTTCCAACAGGTCATGTCTATTCGGTGCAAACAGCTTGAGGTCATCCATATAGAGCAGATGAGAAATGACCTCACCTTCTCTCCGAAGCCGGCAACCTAGCCCCGAATCCTTCAGCAGGGTGCTGAGTGGATTCAGCGCTAGGCAGAACCACAGAGGACTCAGACTGTCGCCCTGGAAGATCCCACGTTTGTCGCCCTGGAAGATCCCACGTTTGTCGCCCTGGAAGATCCCACGTTTGTCGCCCTGGAAGATCCCACGTTTGTCGCCCTGGAAGATCCCACGTTTGTCGCCCTGGAAGATCCCATTATTATTATTATTTATACTGTGGATGAAGTGCTGACAAAAATGTCGAAAGTGTAATGCACTACGTTTAAATAATACATATACAATGTATAAATTATGTTTTTAATTATTTTCTTGTAAATATTTTATAAATTGTTGACGTGTAAATTTATCTATTTTACCAATAAATAACTGAACTGAACTGAACATCAGGATATTCGTAGGTTCCGTGATTTTCTGTACGTGACGGCCGCCGTGGTAGTCCTTGTGGAGGACTCGATCTCAAATTGAATGCACTGAAGCTGAAGCCCTCTTCGCGACTCGCTATTTCTAGCTCATCCTGGTTCATCGTCTTCCTTACGTTATTAGTTAAGTGCTGTGGCCTAGCGACCCTGATGGGTTCTTTAGTCGCCTATTACGACGGGGAAGTCCGTCAAACTATTATTGACGCCACAACACGACTAGAAGCGTGAAGCTAGTTACGTAACGGAACGTGACGTGAAAACGTCAAATACTAAACTGGTTCTAAATCATTACAGTTTGGGGAATAGACCAAGTTCAATTTATAACTCGGTGACTTACAGGTGGAATAGAAAATTTCAATCGGTCCGCAACTCCACACAAACGACATTTAAATAATGAAATTTTGTCGCGATAGATTTATAAATACCTATACCTAGGTAAGCTAGCTTCAAAACTTCAAACCGATAGTATAGTTCACTCCTTCCATTCAGAAATATTCGATGAAAATGAATACAAATGCAAATCTCTCTGGGATAGCAGCCCGAAACAATTCGGCAATGGTGCAAAATAAAAATCCATGTTTTTTTGACACAAATAAAAATCGTACAAAAACTAATTCTGGACCAGCATTCGGTATACAATATTATGCAACAAACACAGAACAAAAAACTGAAACAATTTCTCAGTCAGGGTCAGTTATACGATTCTCTCTTCCGAATATTTATTTATTTTTAGTGTTCCGTACCAAAATTGGTCCAGCGGGACACTAAGGCGATCGCACTTGGAGGCTGTCCGTCTGTCACACTTAGTTTTTATATTACAGTCATGTACATTTCATATTCTGCATGAGCCCGCACGAAGAGCGGTTATATTTAATATTGTTTAATTTTGCCGATTGTTTATAAAACTGTAATTGTAATCGGAATCTTCTCCAACGGACGAGAGTTAAATAATAAATAATCTCCAGTATCCACACGGCTACTAATTGCACGACACCAACTCAAATACAAGTAACGCTGTGCGCTGTAGAACTCGCAAGTTACTTTGTGTTTTGTACAAAAAATAATATTTTCTAAATAAATTTCTTAAAATCTGAACCGACAAAAAAACTTTATATAATTAACGAACCTGCTTAAATAATTTCAAAAGAATCAGATAAGAAATGCGAAAAGTTTATGTAGTAGTACCATCCAATCATGTAGGTAGTGCGTACATGTATTATCTCACTATGTATTTATTATTATTTTTCTCTCGCCTTTCACAATTATAAGTTGTTTAGATAATTATAATTGTATGGCGTTTTGCATGAGTCACCAACGGTGCTGGCTGAAAATCGGCGCTGTAGGTGTCTGACTGATACCTCAGCATAATGCTGAGCCAAGTGTCCGGTTCACTGCCGCAGAGACACACTTGTTACATGTTTTATGTGTTTTTTACTGTTTTATTTAATATGCGTGTCCTGTGTGTTAGTGAATAAATGTATCTTTCTTTCTTTCTTACTTTCTTTCATTCATAAGAAATAATTTTGGCATAACCTGAAGCAGTAGAAGACTTCATTCGCTTCGTTTTATCGTTCAATTAATATGGATGGTGGATAACAATTGCAACGTTGCAATCGGTAGTGCAATCGTTAGGACTAACTTCACTAGCTCGTTGTTTCGGTTTTAGATTTAGATGTTTGCTTAGCTTAGTATGTTTATTTAGTTTCTGTAGCAAACGTGAACCGAATTCACGATGTAAGCACAGAAAACCGCATATTAGCTATTCATTAAAAGTAGTATTTGTGTTAAGGATGCTATTGTTGTTGCATTTGGAGATTAAGTCGACTGTAATGAATGTGTTCACCTTGTATTGGATGACAGTATACCTACACATGATACAATAGGCACATGTTAAATAACATCAACTATATTTTTTTCAGGTGAAATTGACAATTAGATAATATTATATTCCTAACGCTCGTTGGGAAAGTTACGAAATAACCCTGTTGGCAGGTTAAAAGTGGGGACATTTCTGTTGGCTTTCAAACCGCTTACGTGCTAATTTGGTAGTTACATTTAAATTCGAATACTCATTGAAGTGACAAAGTCTGTACAGGGATTAAGTTCATCTTGCCAAAAGGCAATGGAGAGGGTTATGCTAGGAGTTTGAAGCGTGATCGCATCAGAAATGAGGCTATTTGCAGCAGAACCAAGGTAACCGATATAGCCCTCCGAATTGCTAAGCTTAAGTGACAGTAGGCGGTTCACATTGCACGTAGAACCAATGGCCGTTGGGGCGACAAGGTTCTTGAGTGGTCACGTACCAGAAGGCGCAGCGTGGGTAGACCCTTCACAAGGTGGGCTGATGCCATGGTAAAGGTCGCGGGAGTCCGCTGCTTGCGGAAGGCGCAGGACCGATCATTGTGGCACTCAATGGGGGAGGCCTATGTCTAGCAGTGAACGTATTTCGGCTGATATGATGATAATGATTGAAGAAATAAAGTCTGTACAGGGATTGAATATTAAAAAAGCGGCCAAGTGCGAGTCAGACTCGCACATGAAGGGTTCCGTGAAATAAATTGCGGTTTACGATTTATGACGTATTAAAAAAAACTACTTATTAGATCTCGTTCAAACCAATCTTCGGTGGAAGTTTACATGGTAATGTACATCATATATTTTTTTTAGTTTGATCATTCTCTTATTTTAGAAGTTACAGGGGGGGGGGGGACACACATTTTACCAATTTGGAAGTGTCTCTCGCGCAAACTATTCAGTTTAGAAAAAAATGATGTTAAAAACCTCAATATCATTTTTGAAGACCTATCCATAGATACCCCACACGTATGGGTGTGATGAAAAAACATTTTTTGAGTTTCAGTTCTGAGTATGGAGACCCCTAAAACTTAATGTTTTTTTCGATTTTTGTGTGAAAATCTTAATGCGGTTCACAGAATACATCTACTTACCAAGTTTCAACAGTATAGCTCTAATAGTTTCGGAAAAAAGTGGCTGTGACATACGGACGGACAGGCAGACAGACAGACGGACGGACATGACGAATCTATAAGGGTTCCGTTTTTTGCCATTTGGCTACGGAACCCTAAAAAAATGGGTTTGGTTATTACACTCTAGTGTCGCATTTGTAATAAATAACGGAAAGTAGGATTAAACGACCTCTGTAGCCTAGTTGGTAGTGACCCTGCCTACGAAGCTGGAGGTCCTGGGTTCGAATCCCGGTAAGGGCATTTATTTGTGTGATTAGCACGATTATTTGTTCCTGAGTCATGGATGTTTTCTATGTATACAAGTATTTATTTATCTACATAGTATCTATATCGTCGTCTAGTACCCATAGTACAAGATTTGCTAAGTTTGGGACTAGGTTGATTGGTGTAAGATTGTCCACAAATATTTATTTATTTATTTTAAACACAACTCTCAAAGTGATATAACAGGTAACACTTAACATAAGCCTTAGCCAAAGTTTTGCTGTTAAGTACTTTATAACATTACTTTCACATTTCCCATTTCAACTTACCTTAAACTTTTCGGAAGCCCACAAAATTAAATATGTGTTCACCCTTCGGCTATGAGCTAACACCTAAGTAAGACGAAACACACATTTAAACTTACACAGAACAACCAGAAATTAAATTCACCACCGTGTTTAGAGAAAGTTTAAAGCGCGATTTTAAGCGTCAAAGTATACATCGTATCCTTAGTCACCCAAAGGGCAATAGAGAGGGCTATGCTGAGAGTTTCTCTGAGTAATCGCATCAGAAATGGGGATATCCGCATCAGAACCAAGGTAACCGATATAGCCCTCAGAATCGCTTAACTCAAGCGACAGTGGGCAGGGCACATTGCGCGTAGAACCGATGGCCGCTGGGGCGGAAAGGTTCCTGAGTGGCGACCACGTACCGGAAGGCGCAGCGTGGGTAGACCCCACACAATATGGACTGATGACCTGGTTAAGAGTCCGGTGGATGCGGTCATTGTTTGGGGGAGGCCTTTGTCCAGCACTGGACGTCTTTCGGCTGATACGATGATGATGATAATTATCTTTGGCCTATGATTATACAGATACATAAAAACTACTATAACTTCACAATGGGGAATGGATAAAATTTTTACAAATGCCTGATTTTTTTTTGGTGATAGGAATAACCTTCCTTAGCACCTGAAAGAAGTTGCAGACTTTTCAGCTGCGTCAATAATTTTAGAAAAATATAAACAGTTTCCTCACTTATAGTGGTTCAGACTGCCGGAACAAATTGTCGTAAATGTGGACACACCGAACAAAAGCACCAAATTGTTTTCAGGTACTATTTAGGTACATAGCTTTAAGTTTTTGATAGGAACCAGCTCCTCCGACGGCCATCTTTTTTTTTCTTCTTCTTCTTCTTCTTTAAATTTAAGAGTTATCCTCTTGTCGGTGGAGTATTTTCCACTTCTCTCTGTCGTACGCCTCCTTGACTCGTTGATACGACACGACACCAGCTTTTTCCTTTATTTGGTCCATATAACTGCGCCGTGGTCTTCCCCTGCCTCTCCTTCCTTCTATCTTTCCTACCATTATGGTTTTAAAGAAGTTGTCGTGCCGTATCAAATGTCCAATAATTTTCCCCCTTCTATAGCTGATGGTGTTCAGGATCGCTCTCTTCTCTTTTACCCTTCTTAACACGTCCTCATTTGTTACTCTCTCAGTCCAGCTTATGCCTTCCATCCGTTTCCAGCACCACATTTCAAACGCTTCCTTTTCTCTTTTCTTTCATCTTTTTTTTATGGGGTCATTTTGAATTATAGGTATATTATTAATATCTTGGGTTCTAAATCACTTAGAATCACAAACTTGGTGTCTAAGTATACATATTTGGGGTCAGGGAATTCAAGTTGATATTTTTTAAGGTCAAATTCCCAAAGGATAGCAAACGGAACCCTGTTACTAAGCCTCCGCTGTGGGTCCGTCTATCTGCGTGTCAGTTATAGCTAGACTGTTAAAATTTTCACAGAGTTTGTATTTCTATTGCTATGATAACTAAAATTAATAAAAATATATTAAAAATTAAACAGTGCTCCCATACATTGAAAGTGATTTTAAGGCGTTTTCTCGCCCATTACAAACGGTATATCTCTAGAACCGTAATAGATAGACTCTTGAAATTTTTGCAGACTATGTATAACTATATCTACTATAATTACAAATAATAAAATAATAACAAGGTTAACAGTCTAGCTATTCCTGACACGCAAAAAGACGGACCCATGCACAGTGGAGGCTTGGTAACGGGTTCCGTATGGTATCCTTTGGAAACTCGACCCTTAAAATATCTAGATGAATTCTTTGACCCCAAATATGTATATTTAGACACCAAGTTTGTGATTCTAAGTGATTTAGAGCCCGAGATATTAATAATATACATATAATTCAAAATGACCCCCATAAAAAAAAGATGGCCGGCGGAGGAGTTGGTTCCTATCAAAAACTTAAAGCTATTTACCTAACTAGTACCTGAAAAAAATTTGGTGCTTTTGTGCAGCGTGTCCACATTATCACCTGAAACTGCCCTAAATACTATTACGTTTTGGATTTAGGACGGCGAATGAGACACTTTCCTTGAACCGTCTCTTAATACAAAAAAAAAATTAAGTATTTAATTAAGACCCTGGCAATGCCAAATATACCTGCTGCAGCTGTCAATATCATTGCCAGTGTCAGTTTACCACGGATTTTTAAGATATTTTTTTGCAATATGAGACGGATCAAGCAAAGTGTCTTATTCGCCGTCCGTTCTAAACCCAAAACCTAAGTAAGGAAACTGTTTATATAGTTCAAAAATAATCAACGCAGCTGAAAAGTCTGCAAATTTTTTCTCGTGCTAAGGAAGGTTAAATATTCTTACCAGCAAAACAATTATCAGGTACTTCTTAATCATCCATTCCCAATTATGATGAGTCTTGGGTTTCAACACTTTGATATTTTTTTCTTTACAACGACGGTGGCAAACTAGTATAAGGTCTGCTTGATGGTAAGCGGAAACCGTAACCAATGGACGCTTGCGATTCCAGAAGAATCACAAGCGCGTTACCGACTCTTTATTGATTTGAGAATTTGTTGTGTTGGTAGCTAGAGACGAACGTCCCTCACTCTCAACATGACACATCCTCGACAGCTCTGCCGTCCTGACTAACCACCAGGAACACAACAGCACATACCTACAGAGCAAGTAGGGGCATTATCATGGATGCGTTCTTCTGTAAGGTGGTGGTAGGTACTTCCCCAGTTGGGCTTTTCACAATGATATCTGATAACCTTACTCACCACCAGCAACGCAATGTCGTATACCTAAAATCTTAAAACAATAAGATTAAAACTTCCACGCTTTTAAAATGTAATTTACTAATGTTTTGAACAAATAAACAGTTCACATTTTAATCATTCATTGACCCATCACATCACTTATTTACACTTAAGAGGAAAGACCACTGGCCATTTTTCCATACAAACGTTCTCGACAGTTTCCTCCGAGATTTTTGACCGTTGATTTACGATTTTTTGAAATAATATTAATATCATCAATATCTGTGTCAGTACGTTTTTCTTTTTGATATTCTTATTTTTATAAGTGCTAGGTTACTTTAAAGAAAGCATAAAAAGGCCCAATTACATAGTTGCAAACATACGCCTAGTACACAAATCTATTAACAATAAGCGCAAAAATCAAAACAGCCCGACATTTAAAATTTCCTTCCTATTCATTTACCAAAATTTGGTTACGATTGATAAAGTTTCGGAGGAGGAAACAGTCGAGAACGAAACCTCGATTCTTATGATTTTTGCTTGGGACTTTTAGTCGGAGCTGTAGTTGTCCTTATCACACTAACTTTTGGGGCGGTAACGTTATGGAAAAAGTGATAGGCAATCGTCGACACTAAAGGTCGATATCCTAGTGGTGTGAAAAGTTATCGATAAATCTAAAGTCATCGATATCTTCCTTTTATATGGCCTTTTGTGAGAAGTATAAGAGGGAAGTTCACTTCTTATTGTTAGCAGGTAAGTCAAAATAATGTTTTATTTCGAATATCATAATACCGTAAAATAGGTACCCTGACAGATAGTTCACCTGCTGAGCAAATACCTAACAAGGGCAATACTTTGTTAATAAATGTGTATTACTTAACTGTGAATTAACCCGTTAAAATTGTAAGACTATAGATAGGGTAAAGTGACCAATAGAAGGACAACTTAGCGAATTTTGTTATATGATACTATATTATATGTTCGTGACTTGAACGTGACTATTTGAAAATAATTGCTTTGCGTAAAAAATCTTATAGTTTTACAAGCTTTTTTTTTTTAGTTTTACCTGTCCCGTTGTCTGTCTGTAATCAAATGTTGCAAGTTTAATTTGACCCACTTCCCGGTATGTCTGTGAAGTTAGCATATCAAGTTTTAGCAGATCACGAAATTATTGAAGTTCTATTCGCATGCACCATAGTTCTATAGTTCCTGATACATTTTAGCAACAGTTCTGGGGTTTTTACCGAAAAAAATAATCCTATGTAATTCAAACAATTGATATGCTAACTTCACGTAGCATATCATTTTCCTCCAAATGGACTCAAAATTAATATTCTGCCTTTTCATAGAGTACCCTACAGTTCCTGATACTTTTCACACATAGTTCTAGCATAAAAAATTAAAAAAATCTTTAGTTTTATTCAATGATATGCTAAGTTCACACGTGATATGCTGATAGTTTATGAGGAGTTCTAGGCTTGTTTTTGGCCTTAAATGATAGATCTAGTCACAAAGAGCCTAGAACTCTGGAGTTCTAGGCTCCAGTGTTACACCTAATGCCTAAAGAAAATTTAACAAAAATGCAATTTTTGACATTATAGTGCTATACGATGACAAATATATAACAAATGATTCTGGCTTGTTTGCTAAGCAATTAAAAAGGTTTACCTATATTTAATACATAAAGGTGTTCAGATTATAGCCCTAGCACTTTATTATAAAGACCGTAAATATTTTTCATATGCAACGATTTCAAGCAGATGATATGCTAACTTCACAATGTTCACACGTGATCTGCTGATAGTTTATGAGGAGTTCTAGGCTTGTCTTTGATCTTCGTTGATAGATCTAGTCATGTAGAGCACAGAACTCCAGAGTTCTAGGTTTTAGTGTCACATCAAATGCCTACATAAATTTTAATAAAAATGCAAATTTTGACATACTAATGCCGTACAAACATTTTTCAAATGCTAACTTCACACGTGATCTGCTGATAGTTTATGAGAAGTTCTAGGCTTGTTTTTGGCCTTAATTGATGGCTCTAGTAATGTAGAAAACAGAACTGTAAAGTTCTAGGTTCTAGTCACACATCGAATGCCTACAGAAATGTTACCGAAAATGCAAATTTAAACGTTATGTGCTATACGATGACAAAAAAAATCAAATCATTCGGGATTGTTTGCATGGCGATAAAACAGATTTACCTGTTAGGAAAAGAAAAATGTTCAAATTTAGGCTGTATCCCTTAGATTTAAAGAAAGAAAATATTTTTCATATGCAAAGAATTCAAGCAGATGATATGCTAACTTCACAGTGTTCACACGTGATCTGCTGATAGTTTATGAGGAGTTCTAGGCGTGTCTTTGATCTTCGTTGATAGCTCTAGTCATGTAGAGCACAGAACTCCAGAGTTCCAGGTTTTAGTGTCACATCAAATGCCTACAGAAATTTTTATAATAATGCAAATTTTTACATGCTACTGCCGTACAAACATTTTTCAAATGCTAACTTCACACGTGATCTGCTGATAGTTTATGAGAAGTTCTAGGCTTGTTTTTAGCCTAAAACGATAGCTCTAGTCATTTAGAGCACAGAACTTTGGAGTTCTAGGTTTTAGTGTCACATCTAATGCCTACAGAAATTTTAACAAAAATGCTAATTTTGCCTTGCTACTGGCTGTACAAACATTTTTCAAATGCTAAATTCACACGTGATCTGCTGATAGTTAATGAAAAGTTCTAGGCTTGTTTTTGGCCATAAATGATGGCTCTAGTAATGTAGAGTACAGAACTATAAAGTTCTAGGTTCTAGTCACACATCGAATGCCTACAGAAATGTTAACGAAAATGCAAATTTTAACGTTATGTGCTATACGATGACAAAAAAAATCAAATCATTCGGGATTGTTTGCATGGCGATAAAACAGATTTATCTGTTAGGAATAGGAAAAAATTCAAACTTAGGCTGTATCCCTTAGATTTAAAGAAAGAAAATATTTTTTTATATGCAAAGAATTCAAGCAGATGATATGCTAACTTCACAGTGTTCACACGTGATCTGCTGATAGTTTATGAGGAGTTCTAGGCGTGTCTTTGATCTTCGTTGATAGCTCTAGTCATTTAGAGCACAGAACTCCAGAGTTCTAGGTTTTAGTGTCACATCAAATGCCTACAGAAATTTTAATAAAAATGCAAATTTTTACATGCTACTGCCGTACAAACATTTTTTAAATGCTAAGTTCACACGTGATCTGCTGATAGTTTATGAGGAGTTCTAGGCTTGTTTTTGGCCTTAATTGATGGCTCTAGTAATGTAGAGAACAGAACTGTAAAGTTCTAGGTTCTAGTCACACATCGAATGCCTACAGAAATGTTAACGAAAATGCAAATTCAAACGTAATGTGCTATACGATGACAAAAAAAATCAAAACATTCGGGATTGTTTGCGTGGCGATAAAACAGATTTACCTGTTAGGAATAGAAAAATGTTCAAACTTAGGCTGTATCCCTTAGATTTGAAGAAAGAAAATATTTTTCATATGCAAAGAATTCAAGCAGATGATATGCTAACTTCACAGTGTTCACACGTGATCTGCTGATAGTTTATGAGGAGTTCTAGGCGTGTCTTTGATCTTCGTTGATAGCTCTAGTCATGTAAAGCACAGAACTCCAGAGTTCCAGGTTTTAGTGTCACATCAAATGCCTACAGAAATTTTAACAAAAATGCTAATTTTGCCTCGCTACTGGCTGTACAAACATTTTTCAAATGCTAAATTCACACGTGATCTGCTGATAGTTAATGAAAAGTTCTAGGCTTGTTTTTGTTCATAAATGATGGCTTTAGTAATGTAGAGTACAGAACTGTAAAGTTCTAGGTTCTAGTAACACATCGAATGCCTACAGAAATGTTAACGAAAATGCAAATTTAAACGTTATGTGCTATACGATGACAAAAAAAATCAAATTATTCGGGATTGTTTGCGTGGCGATAAAACAGATTTACCTGTTAGGAATAGAAAAATGTTCAAACTTAGGCTGTATCCCTTAGATTTAAAGAAAGAAAATATTTCTTATATGCATAGAATTCAAGCAGATGATATGCTAACTTCACAGTGTTCACACGTGATCTGCTGATAGTTTGTGAGGAGTTCTAGGCTTGTCTTTGATCTTCGTTGATAGCTCTAGTCATGTAGAGCACAGAACTCCAGAGTTCTAGGTTTTAGTGTCACCTCTAATGCCTACAGAAATGATAACGAAAATGCAAATTTAAACGTTATGTGCTATACGATGACAAAAAAAATCAAATCATTCGGGATTGTTTGCGTGGCGATAAAACAGATTTACCTGTTAGGAATAGAAAAATGTTCAAACTTAGGCTGTATCCCTTAGATTTAAAGAAAGAAAATATTTCTTATATGCATAGAATTCAAGCAGATGATATGCTAACTTCACAGTGTTCACACGTGATCTGCTGATAGTTTATGAGGAGTTCTAGGCGTGTCTTTGATCTTCGTTGATAGCTCTAGTCATATAGAGCACAGAACTCCAGAGTTCTAGGTTTTAGTGTCACATCAAATGCCTACAGAATTTTTTATATAAATGCAAATTTTTACATGCTACTGCCGTACAAACATTTTTCAAATGTTAACTTCACACGTGATCTGCTGATAGTTTATGAGAAGTTCTAGGCTTGTTTTTAGCCTAAAACAATAGCTCTAGTCATGTAGAGCACAGAACTTTGGAGTTCTAGGTTTTAGTGTCACATCTAATGCCTACAGAAATTTTAACAAAAATGCTAATTTTGCCTTGCTACT
Source organism: Epinotia brunnichana (assembly GCA_963854355.1). NCBI lineage: Eukaryota > Metazoa > Arthropoda > Insecta > Lepidoptera > Tortricidae > Epinotia > Epinotia brunnichana. The sequence continues at coordinate 786,479 of OY977954.1, read as the reverse complement.
GGCTGTACAAACATTTTTCAAATGCTAAATTCACACGTGATCTGCTGATAGTTAATGAAAAGTTCTAGGCTTGTTTTTGGCCATAAATGATGGCTCTAGTAATGTAGAGTACAGAACTGTAAAGTTCTAGGTTCTAGTCACACATCGAATGCCTACAGAAATGTTAACGAAAATGCAAATTTAAACGTTATGTGCTATACGATGACAAAAAAAATCAAATCATTCGGGATTGTTTGCATGGAGATAAAACAGATTGATCTGTTAGGAATAGAAAAAAAATTCAAACTTAGGCTGTATCCGTTAGATTTAAAGAAAGAAAAAAATTTTTATATGCAAATAATTCAAGCAGATGATATGCTAACTTCACAGTGTTCACACGTGATCTGCTGATAGTTTATGAGGAGTTCTAGGCGTGTCTTTGATCTCCGTTGATAGCTCTAGTCATGTAGAGCACAGAACTCCAGAGTTCTAGGTTTTAGTGTCACATAAAATGCCTACATAAATTTTAATACAAATGCAAATTTTTACATGCTACTGCCGTACAAACATTTTTCAAATGCTAAGTTCACACGTGATCTGCTGATAGTTTATGAGGAGTTCTAGGCTTGTTTTTGGCCTTAATTGATGGCTCTAGTAATGTAGAGTACAGAACTGTAAAGTTCTAGGTTCTAGTCACACATCGAATGCCTACAGAAATGTTAACGAAAATGCAAATTTAAACGTTATGTGCTATACGATGACAAAAAAAATCAAATCATTCGGGATTGTTTGCGTGGCGATAAAACAGATTTACCTGTTAGGAATAGAAAAATGTTCAAACTTAGGCTGTATCCCTTAGATTTGAAGAAAGAAAATATTTTTCATATGCAAAGAATTCAAGCAGATGATATGCTAACTTCACAGTGTTCACACGTGATCTGCTGATAGTTTATGAGGAGTTCTAGGCGTGTCTTTGATCTCCGTTGATAGCTCTAGTCATGTAGAGCACAGAACTCTAGAGTTCTAGGTTCTAGTAACACATCAAATGCCTACAGAAATGTTAACGAAAATGCAAATTTAAACGTTATGTGCTATACGATGACAAAAAAAATCAAATCATTCGGGATTGTTTGCGTGGCGATAAAACAGATTTACCTGTTAGGAATAGAAAAATGTTCAAACTTAGGCTGTATCCCTTAGATTTGAAGAAAGAAAATATTTTTCATATGCAAAGAATTCAAGCAGATGATATGCTAACTTCACAGTGTTCACACGTGATCTGCTGATAGTTTATGAGGAGTTCTAGGCGTGTCTTTGATCTTCGTTCATAGCTCTAGTCATATAGAGCACAGAACTCCAGAGTTCTAGGTTTTAGTGTCACATCAAATGCCTACAGAAATTTTAATAAAAATGCAAATTTTTACATGCTACTGCCGTACAAACATTTTTCAAATGCTAAGTTCACACGTGATCTGCTGATAGTTTATGAGGAGTTCTAGGCTTGTTTTTGGCCTTAATTGATGGCTCTAGTAATGTAGAGTACAGAACTGTAAAGTTCTAGGTTCTAGTCAAACATCGAATGCCTACAGAAATGTTAACGAAAATGCAAATTTAAACGTTATGTGCTTTACGATGACAAAAAAAATCAAATCATTCGGGATTGTTTGCGTGGCGATAAAACAGATTTACCTGTTAGGAATAGAAAAATGTTCAAACTTAGGCTGTATCCCTTAGATTTGAAGAAAGAAAATATTTTTCATATGCAAAGAATTCAAGCAGATGATATGCTAACTTCACAGTGTTCACACGTGATCTGCTGATAGTTTATGAGGAGTTCTAGGCGTGTCTTTGATCTTCGTTGATAGCTCTAGTCATGTAAAGCACAGAACTCTAGAGTTCCAGGTTTTAGTGTCACATCAAATGACTACTTCCTAATTCTATTCAAGACTAACTTTTGTCCTATAAGACTGTTTCAAAATAAATATAAATAATAATTACTATTTATGATTCTGAACAACATACAGTTTGTGAGTAGTTTTTTTGTCACGACCATGTATGATAAATTGATAATATAAAAATGCTGTACCTACTCGGTAGAAAACTATCTTTGATGTTGGCAACACTTCCTAAGTTTTTTTAGAACAGCAACACTGTCTTCTTGTCAGATTTGCAAATGGCTTTCTACAACGTTTTAAGTCTCTAGCTAAAATAAAGAAAAATCCTCCTTACAAATGTTGCACTTCCTTTTAACCCCCTTAGGGGTGGAATTTTCCAAAACGCTGAAAGAACTTTATTTGTATTCTAATAAGTAATCTTTCTACAAACTTTTAAGTCTCTCTGCTAAAAAAAAAGTTTCCTCTTATACAAAATTTGCATCCCTTTTTAACCCTTCATAGGGGCAGAAATTTCCATAACGCTGAAAATGTTTTTTTTTGTATTCTAATAAATAATCTTTCCACAAAGTTTGAAGTCTCTTGCTCAGAAAATAAAGTTTTCTCCATACAAACTTTGCACCCCTATTTAACCCCTTTATTAGAAATGTGTTTTCTGGCTGCAAAAGAAGGTTTTGTAACGTTAATTAATGCATACACAGAATATTATGTGTATAATATTTATCAATTATATACCAAACATTTGTGTGTTCTTGTATTCTTAAGACTTGGCAATTATATGTATATGAAACTAAATAATCCCCAAATATCCGCCTTGCTACGCGGCATTTTCATAGCGTTCTCCTTGACTTTTCGCTTTTCAAATTCACACACGTCAAGTCAGATGAAGTAAAATTTGGTCACCTTGGTTTTTAAGTTTTTTGACCTGAATTTTTTTCTGCAATTTTGCCACAGTGTCTCGTGCCTTGTAAACATGTTCTCGAGCTTTAAACGTTCTGTAACGCATTTGCCTAGAATCAAGAGTTTTGCCGCCAAAAAAAGTTACGTCAAAAAAAAACACATACTTGCCCACGCTATAGTACTTGGAAGCTTTTGGGTATCGTTTTTCATTTAAAGAAATCTTTAACCATTGTACTTGTCACCACTTAGTAATTTCTGAATTAAATAAATGTTCATTCATGCATGCAACTTTATCTGTAATATTAACGCAATGATTACTAATTTACATCGTAAAAAAATATTTGCGATTCCTGAAACGTCCAATTTTGTCAGCTGTCGCTAATTTTTTCTAGAACCTTCATGATTCACTGCGTTTTTGAAAATCTATCACTATCTTTTACTAAAAAAATAAAAACTATTATTACTTAAATACAAAAACTGCATCCCGGTCGCTGGGTTTGAACTTGGGAACACCGAGTTCGTAAACCACCGGACTACGTATCAGTTGTTAGAACATGATGAATATTCGAATACCGTGACGTGTTATTTATTACCAAGGTGACGAAACCTGTTATTCCCTGCAATCGCATCATTATTAATCTGTAATCGCCTCACCACCCATTTTTCATCCCATATTTTTCACGTTTTATCCCTTCATTTCACAAATGTTGAATAGGGTTATTTTGACTTTCCAGTCAAGTATATGCTTGCCAACTTTCAACTCTTTAGCTCATGGATTCAAGGAGTTCCCATACAAAGATTAACCCCATTTTTTACCCCCATTGAACCCTAATCTTTATGATTTTTATAGCCTATAGCCTGGCTGAAGATCCATCCATTCTTTCTTTAAATCTAAGGGGTACCGACTAAGTTTGAACATTTTTCTATTGCTAACAGGTAAATCTGTTTTATTGCCATGCAAACAATCCCGAATGATTTGATTTTTTTTGTCATCGTATAGCACATAACGTTTAAATTTGCACTTTCGTTAACATTTCTGTAGGCATTCGATGTGTGACTAGAACCTAGAACTTTACAGTTCTGTACTCTACATTACTAGAGCCATCATTTATATCCAAAAACAAGCCTAGAACTTTTCATTAACTATCAGCAGATCACGTGTGAATTTAGCATTTGAAAAATGTTTGTACAGCCAGTAGCAAGGCAAAATTAGCACTTTTGTTAAATTTTCTTTAGGCATTAGGTGTAACACTAGAGCCTAGAACTCCGGAGTTCTAGACTCTTTGTGACTAGATCTATCATTTAAGGCCAAAAACAAGCCTAGAACTCCTCATAAACTATCAGCAGATCACGTGTGAACTTAGCATTTGAAAAATGTTTGTACAGCAGTAGCGTATCAAAATTTGCATTTTTGTTAAAATTTCTGTAGGCATTAGTTGTGACACTAAAACCAGGAACTCCAAAGTTCTGTGCCATACATGACTAGAGCTATCAATAAAGACCAAACACATGCCTAGAACTCCTAATATACTATCAGCAGATCATGTTTGAACACTGTGAAGATAGCATATGCTTGAATTCTTTGCATATGAAAAATATTTTCTTTCTTTAAATCTAAGGGATACAGCCTAAGTTTGAACATTTTTCTATTGCTAACAGGTAAATCTGTTTTATCGCCATGCAAACAATCCCGAATAATTTGATTTTTTTTGTCATCGTATAGCACATAACGTTTAAATTTGCATTTTCGTTAACATTTCTGTAGGCATTCGATGTGTGACTAGAACCTAAAACTTTACAGTTCTGTACTCTACATTACTAGAGCCATCAATAAACGCCAAAAACAAGCCTAGAACTCCTCATAAACTATCAGCAGATCACGTGTGAACTTAGCATTTGAAAAATGTTTGTACGGCAGTAGCATGTAAAAATTTGCATTTTTATTAAAATTTCTGTAGGCATTTGATGTGACACTAAAACCTAGAACTCTGGAGTTCTGTGCTCGACATGACTAGAGCTATCAACGAAGATCAAAGACACGCCTAGAACTCCTCATAAACTATCAGCAGATCACGTGTGAACACTGTGAAGTTAGCATATCATCTGCTTGAATTCTTTGCATATAAAAAATATTTTCTTTCTTTAAATCTAAGGGATACAGCCTAAGTTTGAACATTTTTCTATTCCTAACAGGTAAATCTGTTTTATCGCCATGCAATCAATCCCGAATAATTTGATTTTTTTTGTCATCGTATAGCACATAACGTTTAAATTTGCATTTTCGTTAACATTTCTGTAGGCATTCGATGTGTTACTAGAACCTAGAACTTTACAGTTCTGTACTCTACATTACTAGAGCCATCAATAAAGGCCATAAACAAGCCTAGAACTCCTCATAAACTATCAGCAGATCACGTGTGAACTTAGCATTTGAAAAATGTTTGTACGGCAGTAGCATGTAAAAATTTGCATTTTTATTAAAATTTCTGTAGGCATTTGATGTGACACTAAAACCTAGAACTCTGGAGTTCTGTGCTCTACATGACTAGAGCTATCAACGAAGATCAAAGACACGCCTAGAACTCCTCATCAACTATCAGCAGATCACGTGTGAACACTGTGAAGTTAGCATATCATCTGCTTGAATTCTTTGCATATAAAAAATATTTTCTTTCTTTAAATCTAAGGGATACAGCCTAAGTTTGAACATTTTTCTATTCCTAACAGGTAAATCTGTTTAATCGCCATGCAATCAATCCCGAATGATTTGATTTTTTTTGTCATCGTATAGCACTTAACGTTTAAATTTGCATTTTCGTTAACATTTCTGTAGGCATTCGATGTGTTACTAGAACCTAGAACTTTACAGTTCTGTACTCTACATTACTAGAGCCATCATTTATGGCCAAAAACAAGCCTAGAACTTTTCATTTACTATCAGCAGATCACGTGTGAATTTAGCATTTGAAAAATGTTTGTACAGCCAGTAGCGAGGCAAAATTAGCATTTTTGTTAAAATTTCTGTAGGCATTTGATGTGACACTAAAACCTGGAACTCTGGAGTTCTGTGCTCTACATGACTAGAGCTATCAACGAAGATCAAAGACACGCCTAGAACTCCTCATAAACTATCAGCAGATCACGTGTGAACACTGTGAAGTATCATCTGCTTGAATTCTTTGCATATAAAAAATATTTTCTTTCTTTAAATCTAAGGGATACAGCCAAAGTTTGAACATTTTTCTATTGCTAACAGGTAAATCTGTTTTATCGCCATGCAAACAATCCCGAATAATTTGATTTTTTTTGTCATCGTATAGCACATAACGTTTAAATTTGCATTTTCGTTAACATTTCTGTAGGCATTCGATGTGTTACTAGAACCTAGAACTTTACAGTTCTGTACTCTACATTACTAGAGCCATCATTTATGGCCAAAAACAAGCCTAGAACTTTTCATTTACTATCAGCAGATCACGTGTGAATTTAGCATTTGAAAAATGTGTGTACAGCCAGTAGCGAGGCAAAATTAGCATTTTTGTTAAAATTTCTGTAGGCATTTGATGTGACACTAAAACCTGGAACTCTAGAGTTCTGTGCTTTACATGACTAGAGCTATCAACGAAGATCAAAGACGCGCCTAGAACTCCTCATAAACTATCAGCAGATCACGTGTGAACACTGTGAAGTTAGCATATCATCTGCTTGAATTCTTTGCATATGAAAAATATTTTCTTTCTTCAAATCTAAGGGATACAGCCTAAGTTTGAACATTTTTCTATTCCTAACAGGTAAATCTGTTTTATCGCCACGCAAACAATCCCGAATGATTTGATTTTTTTTGTCATCGTATAGCACATAACGTTTAAATTTGCATTTTCGTTAACATTTCTGTAGGCATTCGATGTTTGACTAGAACCTAGAACTTTACAGTTCTGTACTCTACATTGCTAGAGCCATCATTTATGGCCAAAAACAAGCCTAGAACTTTTCATTAACTATCAGCAGATCACGTGTGAATTCAGCATTTGAAAAATGTTTGTACAGCCAGTAGCAAGGCAAAATTAGCATTTTTGTTAAAATTTCTGTAGGCATTAGATGTGACACTAAAACCTAGAACTTCAAAGTTCTGTGCTCTACATGACTAGAGCTATCGTTTAAGGCTAAAAACAAGCCTAAAACTTCTCATAAACTATCAGCAGATCACGTGTGAACTTAGCATTTGAAAAATGTTTGTACGGCAGTAGCATGTAAAAATTTGCATTTTTATTAAAATTTCTGTAGGCATTTGATGTGACACTAAAACCTAGAACTCTGGAGTTCTGTGCTCTACATGACTAGAGCTATCAACGAAGATCAAAGACACGCCTAGAACTCCTCATAAACTATCAGCAGATCACGTGTGAACACTGTGAAGTTAGCATATCATCTGCTTGAATTATTTGCATATAAAAAATATTTTCTTTGTTTAAATCTAACGGATACAGCCTAAGTTTGAATTTTTTCCTATTCCTAACAGATCAATCTGTTTTATCGCCATGCAAACAATCCCGAATGATTTGATTTTTTTTGTCATCGTATAGCACATAAAGTTTAAATTTGCATTTTCGTTAACATTTCTGTAGGCATTCGATGTGTGACTAGAACCTAGAACTTAACAGTTCTGTACTCTACATTACTAGAGCCATCATTTATGGCCAAAAACAAGCCTAGAACTTTTCATTAACTATCAGCAGATCACGTGTGAATTCAGCATTTGAAAAATGTTTGTACAGCCAGTAGCAAGGCAAAATTAGCATTTTTGTTAAAATTTCTGTAGGCATTAGATGTGACACTAAAACCTAGAACTTCAAAGTTCTGTGCTCTACATGACTAGAGCTATCGTTTAAGGCTAAAAACAAGCCTAAAACTTCTCATAAAATATCAGCAGATCACGTGTGAACTTAGCATTTGAAAAATGTTTGTACGGCAGTAGCATGTAAAAATTTGCATTTTTATTAAAATTTCTGTAGGCATTTGATGTGACACTAAAACCTAGAACTCTGGAGTTCTGTGCTCTACATGACTAGAGCTATCAACGAAGTTCAAAGACACGCCTAGAACTCCTCATAAACTATCAGCAGATCACGTGTGAACACTGTGAAGTTAGCATATCATCTGCTTGAATTCTTTGCATATAAAAAAATTTTTCTTTCTTTAAATCTAAGGGATACAGCCTAAGTTTGAACATTTTTCTATTCCTAACAGGTAAATCTGTTTTATCGCCATGCAAACAATCCCGAATAATTTGATTTTTTTTGTCATCGTATAGCACATAACGTTTAAATTTGCATTTTCGTTAACATTTCTGTAGGCATTCGATGTGTTACTAGAACCTAGAACTTTACAGTTCTGTACTCTACATTACTAGAGCCATCATTTATGGCCAAAAACAAGCCTAGAACTTTTCATTTACTATCAGCAGATCACGTGTGAATTTAGCATTTGAAAAATGTGTGTACAGCCAGTAGCGAGGCAAAATTAGCATTTTTGTTAAAATTTCTGTAGGCATTTGATGTGACACTAAAACCTGGAACTCTAGAGTTCTGTGCTTTACATGACTAGAGCTATCAACGAAGATCAAAGACACGCCTAGAACTCCTCATAAACTATCAGCAGATCACGTGTGAACACTGTGAAGTTAGCATATCATCTGCTTGAATTCTTTGCATATGAAAAATATTTTCTTTCTTCAAATCTAAGGGATACAGCCTAAGTTTGAACATTTTTCTATTCCTAACAGGTAAATCTGTTTTATCGCCACGCAAACAATCCCGAATGATTTGATTTTTTTTGTCATCGTATAGCACATAACGTTTAAATTTGCATTTTCTTTAACATTTCTGTAGGCATTCGATGTTTGAGTAGAACCTAGAACTTTACAGTTCTGTACTCTACATTGCTAGAGCCATCAATTAAGGCCAAAAACAAGCCTAGAACTTTTCATAAACTATCAGCAGATCACGTGTGAATTTAGCATTTGAAAAATGTTTGTACAGCCAGTAGCAAGGCAAAATTAGCATTTTTGTTAAAATTTCTGTAGGCATTTGATGTGACACTTAAACCTGGAACTCTGGAGTTTTGTGCTCTACATGACTAGAGCTATCAACGAAGATCAAAGACACGCCTAGAACTCCTCATAAACTATCAGCAGATCACGTGTGAACACTGTGAAGTTAGCATATCATCTGCTTGAATTCTTTGCATATAAAAAAATATTTTCTTTCTTTAAATCTAAGGGATACAGCCTAAGTTTGAATTTTTTCCTATTCCTAACAGATAAATCTGTTTTATCGCCATGCAAACGATCCCGAATGATTTGATTTTTTTTGTCATCGTATAGCACATAACGTTAAAATTTGCATTTTCGTTAACATTTCTGTAGGCATTCGATGTGTGACTAGAACCTAGAACTTTACAGTTCTGTACTCTACATTACTAGAGCCATCATTTATGGCCAAAAACAAGCCTAGAACTTTTCATTAACTATCAGCAGATCACGTGTGAATTTAGCATTTGAAAAATGTTTGTACAGCCAGTAGCAAGGCAAAATTAGCATTTTTGTTAAAATTTCTGTAGGCATTAGATGTGACACTAAAACCTAGAACTCCAAAGTTCTGTGCTCTAAATGACTAGAGCTATCGTTTTAGGCTAAAAACAAGCCTAGAACTTCTCATAAACTATCAGCAGATCACGTGTGAAGTTAGCATTTGAAAAATGTTTGTACGGCAGTAGCATGTAAAAATTTGCATTATTATAAAAATTTCTGTAGGCATTTGATGTGACACTAAAACCTGGAACTCTGGAGTTCTGTGCTCTCCATGACTAGAGCTATCAACGAAGATCAAAGACACGCCTAGAACTCCTCATAAACTATCAGCAGATCACGTGTGAACACTGTGAAGTTAGCATATCATCTGCTTGAATTCTTTGCATATGAAAAATATTTTCTTTCTTTAAATCTAAGGGATACAGCCTAAATTTGAACATTTTTCTTTTCCTAACAGGTAAATCTGTTTTATCGCCATGCAAACAATCCCGAATGATTTGATTTTTTTTGTCATCGTATAGCACATAACGTTTAAATTTGCATTTTCGGTAACATTTCTGTAGGCATTCGATGTGTGACTAGAACCTAGAACTTTACAGTTCTGTTTTCTACATTACTAGAGCCATCAATTAAGGCCAAAAACAAGCCTAGAACTTCTCATAAACTATCAGCAGATCACGTGTGAAGTTAGCATTTGAAAAATGTTTGTACGGCATTAGTATGTCAAAATTTGCATTTTTATTAAAATTTATGTAGGCATTAGATGTGACAATAAAACCTAGAACTCTGGAGTTCTGTGCTCTACATGACTAGATCTATCAACGAAGATCAAAGACAAGCCTAGAACTCCTCATAAACTATCAGCAGATCACGTGTGAACATTGTGAAGTTAGCATATCATCTGCTTGAAATCGTTGCATATGAAAAATATTTACGGTCTTTATAATAAAGTGCTAGGGCTATAATCTGAACACCTATATGTATTAAATATAGGTAAACCTTTTTAATTGCTTAGCAAACAAGCCAGAATCATTTGTTATATATTTGTCATCGTATAGCACTATAATGTCAAAAATTGCATTTTTGTTAAATTTTCTTTAGGCATTAGGTGTAACACTAGAGCCTAGAACTCCAGAGTTCTAGGCTCTTTGTGACTAGATCTATCATTTAAGGCCAAAAACAAGCCTAGAACTCCTCATAAACTATCAGCATATCACGTGTGAACTTAGCATATCATTGAATAAAACTAAAGATTTTTTTAATTTTTTATGCTAGAACTATGTGTGAAAAGTATCAGGAACTGTAGGGTACTCTATGAAAAGGCAGAATATTAATTTTGAGTCCATTTGGAGGAAAATGATATGCTACGTGAAGTTAGCATATCAATTGTTTGAATTACATAGGATTATTTTTTTCGGTAAAAACCCCAGAACTATTGCTAAAATGTATCAGGAACTATAGAACTATGGTGTATGCGAATAGAACTTCAATAATTTCGTGATCTGCTAAAACTTGATATGCTAACTTCACAGACATCTTCCCGGTGACCGATTGGGCTGAAATTTTGAGTATAAGTATAGTTTGGATGATAATTCCATATTTTGGTACCATTGAGCTGATCTGATGATGGAGACAGAAGGTGGCCATGGGAATTCAGTATTTAACCAATATAACCCTGTTGAATTTGGGCTCGGTAGAATTGTCTCAATAAGTAGTTGATGACGGCATACAGAAAAATACAGTCAGCAATAAAAGCTTGTACCAAAAAAAAAAATGACAGAAACTTTTTTGTATGTAGGAAGTAATTGAAGTAATGGAACTCCTTGAAGTGCGCGTACTGCGGAACATGAAACAGTAGAAGAATTTGCGATTTTAAAAACGCACAGCAACTCACCGCACCGCGGTGCGCGCGGAGCCTAAGACATCTGTCATCGCACTCTGTCTCTATTGCCCTTTGGGTGACTTTGAGCCTTCTTATGAGGCCCATTGTAAGCAACCACGTTTCAGTGCTGTATGACATTACTGGCAACACACACTGTTTTTTGAAGATAGTCGGTTAAAACTGGCAACCATTTTGGCCCACAGGGTTATGAAACAAGTCCACAACGATAAAAAAATCTTAAAGACTTAATCAGCGTTGTTTTTGATCCACTAACGGTTCGCTCGCAATTCGCAATTATTTTGTTTTATATTTACCTACTTTTGAATCTTGAATAAATTCAAACACCAACATCACTGTTAAAGGCCGAGCCACACCGCGTAGATCATGAACCACTGCATTGTAAAGTATGAATCCCCTTAAGATATGTCACATCATGTTACGTGTACAGGCCTTTAATAGCCTACAGTCTTCCAACCCCAAGATTTTTATTGGCTTTAGCTTGTTCTGGAGCGCTGCACGCTGTACCATTGACTATTCGTGGATGCCAGCGGACTCCAAACCCAAGACCCGACATAAAGGATGACTCACACTAGAACGGGCCGTGTCAGGCCCGGGCCGTTTTCTAAGAAAAACGACGGCGTTTTTACGCGGCCGAGGCATACCCAAGCCCGGCCGAGTCACGGCTGAGGCTCGAAAGCGGCTCGGTGTCGGCACGGCCAGACCGTGGCGCAGCCGGGCTTGGGTATGGCTCGACCGCGCAAAAACGCCGTCGTTATTCTTAGAAAACGGCCCGTGCCGGACACGGCCCGTTCTAGCGTGAGTCATCCATAATTTGTAGGTACAAGTAATAACGGTGAGTGGTGACGCGAGCTGGAACTATTTGTGAATAGCAATGCTGAAATTCCATTAACAAATATGAACCACGTACGAAGCACAAAGGCCTAATTAGTTTGTACTGAGCTAAGAGATTCTTCAATTAGTATAGAAATATGTTCGTAATTAAAGCTATTTATCTTGTATTGTATGACGACCGCTTTAGCCTAGTTGGTAGTGAACCTGCCTACGAAGCAAGAGGTCCTGGGTTCGAATCCCGGTAAGGGCATTTATTTGTGTGATGAGCACGAATATTTGTTCCTGAGTCATGGATGTTTTCTATGTATTTAAGTATTTATTTCTCTATATAAGTATCTATGTCGTCGCCTAGTACCCATAGTACAAGCTTTGCTTAGTTTGGGACTAGGTTGATTTGTGTAAGATTGTCCGTAAATATTTATTTATTTATTTATTTGTGCAACAGTGTAAATCAGCGAAATTAGGTGTTTGTGAGAAGCAGCATTGTTAAGCGAAATAATATAATTTTTTTTGTTTAGGGATTTTCTTTACTTTAATGAATATTTTTTTACATTATTAGAAAAATAATAATAAGAGCTATGGTAGCCAAGTGGTTCGGCGGTCGTGGGTTCGAATCCCGGCTCGTACCAATGAGTTTTATGGAACTTATGTACGGAATATTTATCGTTAGCTTTTCGGTGAAGGAAAACGTCGTGAGGAAACCGGTCTTATTCCAATAAGGTCTAGTTTTCCCACTGGGTTGGAAGGTCAGCTGGCAGTCACTTTCGTAAAACTAGTGCCTATGTCAAATCTTGGGATTAGTTGTCAAAGCGGACCCCGGGCTCCTTTAGGGACACAACCGGGAATAACGCTAGGAGGATGATTAGAAGAAAATTAATATTTATTTAATGACACTAATTGGTCTAGGCAACCATGTAGATGCTCTAGGTTTACTCTGTATCCATTCTTTTTACTATTATACATTTATAAGGATGTAAAGTTTGTGAGTACGTAGAAGATTTTAGGACAATGAGTATTATCCCACATGAAAGGCACCTTTAAAAAAATCCATTACTCTCCTTTTTGTAACAGTAGGATACAAAATTCAGCAACATTGTTAGGCGAAATAATATTCATTATTTTGTTCAGGGATTTTCTTTACTTTGATAAATAATTTTGTACATTACTTATTAGGAGAAAATTAATATATATTTTACGTCATACCTGGCCATAAAGTAGGAATTACCGCACACTATGCGTGCGGAAAACCCCACTTCCTGGCCAGATAGAGACGTAAAATTTTGTACTCACCACGGGCGGTAATAAAGAAAGCCTCAGAGCGCTGGTTTATCGCCCTTGCCTTCGGCTCGGGCGTCAAATACCTGCGATCTGAGACATTCTTTGTTTAACCGCCCTAGGTAAGTAATGTACTATAGTGACACTAATTGGTCTAGCTAGACAACCATGTAGATGTTCTAGGTGTCATATACTATGTATCTATTCTACTATTATAAATATGTAAAGTTTGTGAGTCTGTAGAAGATTTTAGGACAATGAATTATTATGTCACACGAAAGGCACAATAAAAAAATCCATTACCCTCCTTTTTATTACAGTAGGATACAAAATACGATCCAATACACAACCTCTTTTTCATCGTTGAAAAGGGTAAACGTTATTATGGCGGTTTGTAATTAACCTCAGTAACAGAGGAAATTACAATTTTTGCACGAATCAGCAAGGAGGGTATGAAATATGGCCTGTCGCTTTAGAGGCAATATGAAATATTGCCTCTAAAGCGGAACAGAGCCTGCGCTAAAGCTGTTTTGCTCTCAATGGCTCCTCGGGTCGTATTATGATTATTAGATGTACAGTGCCTTAGAATTCATTATTATTGAGACTAAGAACATTAGATGTCGTGCAAAACCAAATTAATGGGTAATCCTTGAACCCAATTCGAGGTTCAAAATGTGACATGCCCGTTATTACACGGAGATATCCCCACTTTCTTTTTGGACAGCAGAATTTGCCGGCTTCTATATCAAACCTATCTTAAAAGCACATTTTCTTTGGTAGATGTATATCATAGGTACATGCTTGTAGACCTTAGGGGTGCAGAGGGTTAATCACGTAAGTCACGTAACGTTCCGAACGCGCGTTAGGACAATTTATTTTTCCATATAAAAATTGAAATTGTATATCTTTCTGACGCGCGTACAATGCGTTACGTGATCAACGAGGTTCTAGTATAAGGTTTATCGACACAATACGTTTCGAACTATTCGAACGCGTTTGCGTTTAGTTTCAATTTGTTTGGCAACGCGAACAGCGCCTCTGGTGGTAACTATTAGGAACTGCGCGTTGCCATACAAATTGAAACTTAAGGCCTCCACACACCGGTCGCGGGCGCGGGTCGGGCGCGGGCCCGCGCAAGTTGTAAAACATTGAAACTACACTTCAAACACACATCGAACGCGGGCCCGCCGCGAGCCCGCGGGCACGCGTTCGATGTGTGTTTGAAGTGTAGTTTCAATGTTTTACAACTTGCGCGCGCCCGCGCCCGACCCGCGCCCGACCCGCGCCCGCGACCGGTGTGTGGAGGCCTTAAACGCAAACGCGTTCGAAAACGTCTATGTTTCGATAAAACTTAAACTAGAGCTACTGCAGGTCGATCATGTAACGGATTGTACGCGCTTCAGGTAGATCTACTTAAATGTCACTTTATGTGGGGGAAAATAACAGTTGAGTTGTCCTAACGTGCGTTCAAAAAGTTACAAGATCACTCTGTGATCACCCTGTGATCTGTGATCACGTTAACTTTTCGACGACGACGATCGACCTTGTGTACAACGATGAATTCAGCTCGCCGCAGACGGGCGCTATCGTTATGACATGCATTTTGGAAATTTTCTGCACTCTGAATAGTGAAAAACTTCTACGATAGACGTTGCCAGCTCGCGACCAAGTTAGCTGGTTAACTTTGAAAGCTATGTTTTTAACACGTTCGCTGCGGCAACCCAAAACCCTGTCCTAAATTTCAGTGCGTTGCGAGGCCTAATATACCCCGTAGTGGGTTTCACTATGTTGATACCTTCATTTAGGATCTTATAAAGTCCCGAAAAAATATTTTTTGTCATTTTTTTTAATGCCAATTGAAAGATTACAAGTTGCTGTGTTACTCTGCCTCCGTATCGGGATCAGATGAAAACTTATCAAGTTATAAGAAAGAAAAATACGGGGTGGCTTTAACCCCGTGTCGCACTAGAGTTAAAGGAAACAGGGGGTTTATCGAACCCCGTAACGCACACGCCGTATTTGTGTCGATAGATTAATAGTGATGTGAAAGAAAACAAACGATATTTTAATAGAAATATATTTTCAAACATATTTAATTTGATTGTGTAAATAAACACTAAAAATAAAATAAACAAAAACCAAACATTCTTTAGGAACTTTAGAAACGTTGTAACACATTAAAATAAAAAATAAACAAAATACCAATCTTAACAAACTTTAGGAACGTTTTTTTCTCTTGACAATAGTTAGTGCTCCAAGTTATAACAATTTAATTATTTGCACTTGAATTGGTTGCACTTAATTACTAATTACCGATAACAACGTATTGCACTAATGACTGCACTAGAGGCACTAAGCGTAAGCAGGTGTACGGGATAGTGAATCACGATACGGGTTCTTTGGACCCCGTACCGCACTAGAAGGTAATTTTTGCTTTGTGGTCGGTACGGGGCTCATAAGACCCCGTTCATTTTTTAAATGCCATCTGATTAGATTTTAAAACCGAATTATAAAGATATATTTGTGTCTATTGTAGGCGTAAAAATACCGAAGTTACATGTTTCGCACCAGCGGGTAGACGGTAGTTTTTACGGGGTTCAAAAGCCCCCGTAACGCAGTGAACGTGTTAAGCCAGTTACTTTGGTTCGCTGGTGGATTACTTCGTTGCAGTTTTTATCCCTAAGAGAGAAACCATGCATAGCCCTCCACAGCTCGCTGAACTACTTTTAAGCGCTCTCGCAGTAATTATAATTCTCAAAAACCCACATTTTCAGACTGGTTTATGTGTCTGGCTTAGGAGAATAATTTGAAAGGAGGTTATCATCTTTTTAGCGTTAATCCCGGTAGTGTTCAAACGAGCCCAAGGTCCGTTTTGCCACCTAATGCAAGATTTGGTGTAGGCACTAGTTTTACAAAAGCAACTGCCATCTGATCTACCAACCCAGAGGGAAAACTAGACCTTATTGACCGGTTTCCTCACAATGTTTTCCTTTACCAAAAAGCCACTGTTAAAATGTCAAATGATATTTCATACAAAAGCTTTTTTGATACTAAAAAACTAGTTTTAATAGGCTTGTTTCCTATTTTTTTATGATGCTATTCAAACCAGTTTTTTGGAGAGAAAAAAATGTTTGTATGGGAGCAACTTCAATTAAAGAACATAAATACGCAAAAAATTGAGTTAAAGACGGACCCTCGCTGGCGGCAGGCGAAACGCTTCATACTAATTAATGTCGAATTGTGACGTCACAGTGTAATATTGGTACTAATATTTATATGGAAAATCCAGTGAATGTTAAAATGTATAGAACACAAGCTCCTAACTAATTTCTACCCAAACTCGTACCCAAAACCCGGTATGCGCATAGTCAACTACGTATCACAGCTACCCAAAATGTCAGCCTATTTTCAATTACCAAACACAAATGGATGCGATTGGTCAATTTAGGAATACATTGCTGTGATTAGCCGTCGTGCGTCACGTCGGACGACAGCCATGTGATAGTGACAACGAAAACGGATAATTGTTGAATGGTTACATGCAACAAGAAGCAACTTAGTTATGATACCGTTCGGGTGATATTTTTTTTAAGAAGTTGGGCTGAGTCGCGATGGAAAATAACAAATTATTTATTATTTATTTTTATTTACAATATAATACAAGTAGGCCACACGGTGGGTGAGCAGAGATACGCAAACATTGCTATCTATATTTTTACATATGGATATATTATCAATTACAACATAAGTCTTCGTTCGTCGTCGTACCGAGATTAGTAATGAGACCTAAATCTCAAGTTCCTCTAAATAAAGTTATTTTAGTTAACTTTTGTCTTGGTGACCAAGCATCGGAGTTTTTATCGCAAGGTAAGACGTTAGCGAGCTATGGAGTCAACATTAGCAATAAAATTTACGAGTGGTGCGACTGTGACTTTTTCCATATTTTCTGATGATCAAATATCCACTTGTGAATAATTGACACGTCTGGAATCGTCAGTGAATGACACATGGTACATACTATTCAATTTAATAATCGGTCAGTACATGACATTAGGTATATCGCAGCGATGTAGTTTGTGTATCAGAGTATGTATAGTTGTATATTAAAATAGTTAAAGCTGTCTATCAGTTTGTAAACTAAAACTCCGATGCCTGTAATGTTGATGACTAAATCAAGCAATCGTTTTTAGCAATGTAGTGCAGCTGAATCCACTAAAAACTGTTCTATTGCGCTTTTAATTATAAGAATTTGATGGCTGCAAGAATCGTATTTAAATGCATCAGTCACATCTTTGAAAGAGGAAATATAACCAAAACATTTATTTGCAATGAATGCAAGATGAAATGTAAAGAACAAAGAACATCCTTTTTTTTTGGCATGCCATTTCGAATCGTGTCGTTTCAAACTCATTGCTTCATTCCATATTTCGTTTCTAATTGGATGTGTTGGAAATCTAAAAACATTTTTTTTTTCATTTTATAGTTCGAAAGGCATCGATAAAAACTACAAAATATTTATAAGATATTCAATGGTTAAAATAGAAACCAACTTATTAAAAAAATTAATGATGTCTGTTGGCATAATACCATGCCTATACAAAATGTGATCATAACAAAAAAATCAAAATAATATGTTTATCGCTGTATTAACTTGTGAAAAGTGATTCCATCTTTTTTGTTGTGCTTGTCCGAACGACTCACACACCATTTTACGGCACAACAATGCATATTTATTGAAACCGAACGTTTGGTTTATTTAACAGTTTGACACGGTGGCCATGTTCGAACTAAAGGGCCGCCAGGCATCCTTTTTAATCCCCGCCTATAAATGCATCCTTTTTGTGGGGCCACTTTTCGGCGCTAGTTAGACTTCTAGATATTATCGTTCACTGGGAAAATCAAGTAAATTGCTGTTTCGGGCGTGAAAAACTGCGTTTAGATCCATAGGTTGTCGTACAATTTTGTTTCTATAAAAGCGTAAGGATTCTATTGGTTTTAAATTTACTCTCGGACAATTAAAAAATACATATTTTTTTCTAAACTTCTCTTAAGTCTCTAAATAACATTTTATGATTTTTATTATATTTTGTAATGGGTAGTGTATTACAATAAGTTGATGGTTTACTATTCATTTAGCAACACTACGTAATCAATTTAAACATGAGGATGACACCCTATAATAAGCCAGTACTCCAGGCAAAATACGGTTTTGAAAAACATTAATTTATAATATCGTTTTTTTTCTTTATATCATTTTAAAACATTGATCTAAGATGCTTTATTCAAGAATCCAACAAACTTTCCATCCGGAAGTATTTATATAGATTTAAAAAAAGAATTAATTGTATTTTTTTTATTATTTATTTTGAATATTATAGAGCAAATGTAAATGTACCAAAATAAAGATAAAACCATTTATTAATATTTTTTCTGACTTTTCAGAAGCTAGTTAAGTTATCATTTTTTTGATGTCTGAAATTTTGTTGGATTTTGTCACTAAGTAACTATTTAATTGATAATATATCCATTACATAAAAAAAATCTGCTATTATAAATTATTTCCAAATTTGACATATTTTCCATACAAGCTGTCAGTTCATTGCCTAGACTACAGGGCCAGACCTCGCGAAAGTCGCTTGCGTTACCAATTAGCTACAGTGGCTGTTACAGTGTGTGTTGTGTGCGTGTATTTTTCGTAAAATAGCTGTCCTTTACGAAACTTGCTTCTCCAGAACCCACTTTGCCCGCACATATGTCTGGCTTAGCTGTGTTCGTTGCGTTTGAAGACGACGTAAGCTTACTTAATGGTAGTTCCAAGATTGCGTGCACAAAGCCGTGCAACATGGCACTTATCGATGTAGGTGTCGCACTAAGTGATAACGTGTGGCCCATTGCAACGTACATGAGTCTATAAAGTGTGTGTTTGTGGGTATGTAAGCACTTTATTGACAACAGCCTCCTGAATACCATTGGTGATAGGTTGGAATGCCCGATGGTGGAGCACTGTTAACTCCTTACATGTTGTAGCTGATAATTGTATTGTGTTGTTTTAATATTGCTAATTTAATGATTTTGTTTGATGTATTTTAATGTACATGCACCTAATCTTTATTTTTAATTAATTAGGTAACTTATTTTGTGATTTGTAATTTATACCTAACTTATTTATGGTTCGAAATATGAAATATAAATAAAAAAATTGTACAGTGAGGGAAATTCACACGTAGAACCCTGTCGCAGTTGACAGGCCGCCGTCACTCAAAGTACTCAAACTCGAGTAATATGGCACCTTTTTGCGATAGGATTTACGGTGGTACGTAAATAAATTTCCCTTACTGCAAACAATAACTAGTTAACACAAGATCAATGTACAAAGTAAACTTATCCCTATAAAGGATTTCTTCCAGCTAACCTTGTGTTGAATTGTGTAAGTAATTAAGGTAAAAGTCCCAGTGCTCGACACTGACCTTGGCATCTTCAATAGCTTCATTTAAACACGGGTGATCAGAGGGATCGAACAATTATTGGAAGAGAGGTGTCAAATTTACATTTATCTTGTCGTAATTTGTCATTTAATTTCATGTTTAAATGACAATTACTTACTTACTTATTAATTGGCAATCCTACAAATATACAGTTTTGTTATTAATCGGTCAAGCACGTATAGATAAACGAAATCTATAACTTTTCTTCGGAGCTGATGTTATTGAAATTTTGTACCAAAATCATATTATATTCATAATTATTCATATGAAGTTAAATATACCAGTTTGAAAATGATCTCCGATTTGATACGGTTATTACGAATCTAGGGGTCAAATTCTACTAGATAATCACGCAACCACTACAGAATGGTTGATAAAAGGGGTGCAGAGTTATGGTTGGGGGTGTGTGTTAGTGAGTCCCCAGGGCCCGGAGGCAAATACAGCTTAGAACAGAGCGACCGCTTCATACAAACCCGCTCTAAACTCAGTGCTAAAATGTGTTTCGCGTGTTCGCTTTGACGCGTGAACAAGCGCGCGAAATACGTTGTAATCAAGTTGAATAACTAAACTAAACCGCAGTGGTATAAACTTAGTCAACATGATTTAGTTTAAAATCTAGTTGTAAATAATTTAAGGCATATCCAGTGCTCTTTGTAGTCGTGTATTAAATGTTATTATTACTGCAGTCCAACAAAACCACCGGTATAGGACATTTATTAATGTCAGAAACGCTCCAACCTGTTTCAATACTGGGTATCCCACCGATTTCATACTCGTAATAATGATGTGATACGGAACTGTGTTGAGTTAACCATCTAGATTCTAGATTATACATTGCAATTTTTGCAGCAATACAAACGCAATAATACAGTTGATTGATTCAGGCGTCTATGACAGGTTTATTTATTTATATATGTCACCGTTAGATTGTGAAAACCGTCAGTTTTTAATCTTACCCGTTATATTGTAAACTGACGGAATATTGTGAACTGCCAAAATAATTCATAATTTTACGCATTCATTTTCGTTAGTTTATAAACTAACAATGTCATATCGTCAAATTGTGAACTGAATCAAATTTTCCTGATTCGGAACGCAACCTGTGCGCTGTTTGGTTGAGCGCATTATTCCACTTGCATTAGTTTCCACTTACGTCAGAACATGATTGTTTTTTTTGTTATCCAGACAATTTCTTCCATTTATTTAGTCATCCAGCAGTGTCGACGGAGCCCCGCTGAGCGGGGCTCCTATTTCTGGGCGCTTTGCCCTTCGGGCAACTGAAGATACCTAACTAACCTAACCTACCTAGTCTTTGTGTACGTTCCGTAGCAAGCCGATTTGATCTCAGTTCACAATTTGACGATTCGACATTGAAAGTTTATAAACTAACGAAAAATATTGCGTTAAATTGTGAACGGTTTTGGCAGTTCACAATATTCCGTCAGTTTACAATATAACGGGTAAGATTATAAACTGACGGTGTTCACAATATAACGGTGACATATACAATACACTTGCTCTGAAACTGCCCCTTTATATGGTTCAACATAAACACGGGAAGTGCTCAATGCCAGCACGGCGGGCGCCACGTGGACCGCGCCCGTGTGGAATGGATTTCAGTACAATATTCCCGCACACTATGCGGGAATGAGAGTTTCGTGAGTTCGTGACAATTAAAATTTCACCTTTTATGCATATTTTTTTTTATTTCCTTGCATGATGCATTGTAAAATGTTGTATGATACACGTGCGGATAGTTAATTCCCAACTCGTGTCGATCAAAAACACTCCCTGACGGTCGTCATCGCCACTCGTTGGGGATTACCTACTTTCCGCACTTGTATCATAAATAACTATTATCGTATGGCGGTTGCACACTGGTACAAACTTATATGTATTCGCATCGATGTCGCTGATAGAGTTCCAGTGTGTGCTGCGAGGTTCAGAAGGAGCAGTGCAACTGCCAAGTTTGTTGTTCTTTAAGCACCACCCAGAGGTCACGTGTAGGGTTTCTAGGGTTTTTCCTACGGACGTAGAACAACAACAACCTCTGTGACAGGTGATCTATGCCTATGATGCATCACTGCAAATAAGTTACCGTTCTTAGATACTGTCAGAAGTTTTATTTTATCGGCGGTTTAACAAAAAGAGTCCCACTGTATAACTGCGCTGGCCAGCTCGCGCCCGTCGCGACAATGTCGGCCAATTGAGGATAATCTTATACGACGGGGCACTCGGGCTTGCGACCTTCGCTGGACACTTAAGGATTCACAGTACGATCCGTGTCCTTTGCGAATCCAGCATGATCTTTTTAGGGTTCCGTACTCAAAGAGTAAAACGGGACCCTATTGCTAAGACTCCGCTGTCCGTCCGTCTGTCTGTCTGTCTGTCTGTCTGGCTGTCTATCTGTCTGTCTGTCACCAGGCTGGATACCGTGATAGTTACAGTTGAAATTTTCACATATGATGTATTTCTGTTGCCGCTATAACAACAAATACTAAAAACAGAATAAAATAAATATTTTTATAGATATTGGTACGGAACCCTTCGTGCGCTAGGCCGACTCGCACTTGGCCGATTTTTTTTAATACAACGACGGTGGCAAACAAGCTTATGGCCTGCCTGATGTTAAGCAGATACCGTAGCCTATGGACACTTGTGACTCCAGAAGAAACACAAGCGCGTTGCCGACCCTTTATTCACTTGAGGATTCGCTGTGGTGGCAGATAGGCATGCAGCACCCTCACTTCCAACACAGCACATCCTAGGGAGCTCTGGCGACCTTACTCACTACCAGGAACACAATCACTCGATCACCGAATGTTCAGTACCCAAGCCTTTATTTCACCAACTTGGCAATTGTCAGCTGACAATTTATTTAATCGTATGGCATACATTATTTGGCCTTTGAGTTTGTCACTTTTTAATACCAACCAGGGAAAACGTGCAGGGTTGGTGGTAGGTAGTAGGTAGCTCCTGCGGACGCAAGTGACAGTTAACCTTTGTTAAGTGAGTGTGGGCAACTCGACTGTTAGAGGTTCTTAAGCCGCCCGAAGGCCTCTAACTCGGCTTAACGACTACTGTCATAGACAGCAGCCGGGATCAACTGCTTAGCGTGCCTTCCAAAGCCCGGAAGCGCTCATTTATAGTAACCACTCAAATAGGCGGTCACCCATCCAAAGACTGACCGCTGCCATGTTTGCTTAACCTGCGTTATCGTTTCCGACTCGCAGGCGCCGCAAAGCTATGAACGCTTCAAGCTATGATAGCTGAAAATGACAATTTGCCGTACACTACTTGGTCTATAAGTAAAGATGATTGCTCTATATTATCGATGCATATATCAGCTGGTTGATTACATAAGGCATTGTACGCGTGTCAGGCAGATCTAAATGTAAATGTTTGTATGGGTCTTCGTTCGAAATGCTACGTGTTTACCTCTCAGGAGAAAATGTATGTGCCTACCTGCATTTACTCGTAATATTCCAAATCGATATCAAGGTGTTGTATCACTTGTCCTGACATGGTAGCTTGCTGAATGAAGAACTTCAGTTTATTTACTAACCAACAGCTATGGATACACAGATTGCAGCTTAATTAGAGATACAGTGCCAATTACAGTTGGCTGTTTACAGTCAGTTGTTTAGACCGTGTTGTACAAGAAGTGTTTAATCTATTTGCACATTGCCACCTTATCAACGCATTACTAAATCGCGAAACACTCGTTTTATCAGCCAACGGGCTCATAAAAATCTATCCCAGCCCTAACGGGCGAATTCAATTAATCCCGCCTAACGATACGCCGCTCAAATCCCCATTAACCTTTAACGAGACCCCCTTTAGCCCCCCTTACACCCCTCCAGGCGTTCCTGTTAACCTGCAAAGGTAAGACCGGATGTTGAAGCCGAAGGCCGAAGGTCAAATGCGATTCGATTAGTTCCCTTCAAAGCCTTGCAGCGTGGGGAAATTCGTCTCGCTATTCGTGCAGGTTTGTGCACGATTTAATTACAACTCGAGTCAAGGCAACCATAGTTAATGCAAAATGGTGTTGATGACACTGGTGCTTTGACTACGTTAGGGTCGAGCAAAATGTACAATTTTGAGAGCTTGGCTCTGATATTAACCAGACCATTTTTAGGTTTCCGTAGCCAAATGGCAAAAAATGGAACCCTTATAGATTCGTCATGTCTGTCTGTCTGTCTGTCTGTCTGTCTGTCCGTCCGTATGTAACAGCCACTTTTTTCCGTAACTATAAGAGCTATACTGTTAAAACTTAGTAAGTAGATGTATTCTGTGAACCGCATTATGATTTTCACATAAAAATCTAAAAAAAACATTAAGTTTTAGGGGTCCCCATACTCAGAACTGAAACTCAAAAAAAAATATTCATCAAATCCATACGTGTGGGGTATCTATGGATAGGTCTTCAAAAATGATATTGAGGTTTGTAATATATTTTTTTTCTAAACTGAATAGTTTGCGCGAGAGACACTTCCAAAGTAGTAAAATGTGTGTGTGTGTGTGTCCCTGTAACTTCTAAAATAAGAGAATGATAAAACTAAAAGAATATATGATGTACATTACCATGCAAACTTTCACCGAAAATTGGTTTGAACGAGATCTAGTAAGTAGTTTTTTTAATACGTCATAAATCGTAAACCGCAATTTATTTCACGGAACCCTTCATGTGCGAGTCCGACTCGCACTTGGCCGCTTTTTGTAAATTAAACATATAATCTTATCATTTCATGTTACTCGTACCTCATATACTGACCCAACTGTCGTATTGTACCATTAGATATTATTAAACAAAATACAGGTAATAGATAATCCGAACGCATGTAAAAAATACTTAAAAAACATTACCTAAATTATCATAACACCAGCACTGACAGGGCGTTTTTCAAAAAAAGTGTACAAAACTTCTTTTTTTTCAGAATTCGAAATTTTTTGGATTTTCTTACTCAGAATCGTTTATACTATCGATCCTCATACAAGAAAAAAAGTGTCCCAGATTTTACTATGTAAATTTTTTCTTCCAGTGCGTCACGACCATATTAATAAAAAAAGACTGCATACAAAAATGTGACGATCAGGGGACCGATTTTTGACTTTCGAGCGGTCGAAAATTAAATAAAAGTAAATACAATTGTAGGTCAAAATTGCGGGCACTTGCTTTCTACCGATAAAATTGAATACGAGTGGTCAATACCACTAGTTTTTAAATTTTCTATCGCTGTTTCAAAATAGAATTTCGTAATTTTTTACCGTTTTCGAGTGAAAAAGTCGAGCGCTCGAAAGTCAAAAATCGGTCCCCTGGAATGGAATATTTAGGCCTTTTTTTTTCTTGTATGGATCAATAGTAACAAAGATTCTGAGTAAGAAAAACAAAAAAAAAATGAATTTTTAAAAAAAAGTGGTTATGTACACTTTTTTTGAAAAACGCTCGACAAATAATCTTAGTAAATGCAAAATAAAATTTCACTCATTTGTAATTACACATTCGAATTGGCTACCTACAGGACAGGATGTGCCTAGTGTAGGGGTCAGTGTATTTCTCTTCTGAAAATTGATTATACACAATATTCATTAAGCCCTAAGCCCCATGTATGTTAATGATTATGAATTATGAAATGTACTAAATATCAAACTAATTAAGTTGCAACTAATTCTTGCAAATAAGCTTCAGTAAAAATAAAACGATGAATGTAGTAGAATACGTTTATATTTTGAACGAATAAAAGTAAAAAAAAAACCATTGGTATTTATTTGCTTCTGAAGTAATATTTTTGCAGTTTTTTTGGGAAAATAATCAAAATAAGGTAAACATCCCAATGCTCGACAGCTTAATGCCTAATAGTTGACACCTATTATTTTGACATAAGATTAAAAGTGTCATGGATTAGGCCATTGTTGCGCACTGGGCGTTAGCGTTATTTTAATTAATCTAAATCATCATTGTACACTTTCTTGGAATTCATGGATACCATTTCGTTTTGACAAAAACCTACTTCAATACCGATTTTAGCCAGTTTCCGTTTGCTGGCGAAAACATATATTATAGAGCTAATAGTAGCGAGCGAGTGAGACTTTTTTAACTAATATTGGCCTTAGCACATTCGAGGTGTGATCACGTAACTTTAAGAACGCACGTTAAGACCACTCAGCTGTACAGTCAGCATCAAAAGTAGCTACGCAAATGAAGACGTCAAAATAATTTCGTATTTTAACTGGCAATAAATCAATTTCTTTCTTTCTTTCTTCCTTTCTTTCTTCCTTTCTTTATTTCTTTCTTTCTTCATCACTTTCTTTTTTTTATATCTTTCTTTCTTTATTAAAAGGGAATAAGAACTTTTGACGTCTTCAATTGCGTAGCTACTTTTGATGCTGACTGTACGTGATCGACCTGCTGGACCACACAAACGCGACATAACGTCATTTCTCCCGTTTGAATAATTTTAAAAGACCATTTAACATTTTAGTTTTAATGAATGCATTGTATTCACAGCTCCAGTGTTCAGTTAAGTGAAAAACTTTACATAATGCTCTATTTAATCCGACAGTAAGAGGGCGCCTGGTAAGAATTTTCGCGCCGTAGTTGGCTATCTTTCAATTAAGAGCGGCTATGATAATGCTTTCTTAAAGGTTGGTTTATAACAAAGAACATTGAGCAAGATAATGAGTATTTTGTCGAGTTGATTTAAGGTAAAGTTTAATTATAATTTTCTAATTAAAGCGATAAATTGAACACGCCCTAACAGGCAAAATTAATTATAATGGTGAATATGGAAGTGTTCACGTACAACCGCACGCGTTTCAAACACGCTTCATGTTCAAAACGAAACCACGTCTACTTACACTTGGGATGAATTGCACCAAAGTGTACTCCATTTAAAAACCAACTAGAGTTGGTTTTTAAATGCGTTAGAACGTGCAAGCTAGAAGTTTCCCATTCCAAAGACAGCTAGTGTGCAAGTTCATGTGCACACTAGCGCTACTGGTAAATAATATAAGAAGGCGTTCATGTGCACACTAGCGCCACTGCTAAATGATTTAAGAGGGCGTTCATGTGCACACTAGCACCACTGCTAAATGATTTAAGAAGGCGTTCATGTGCACACTAGCACCACTGCTAAATGATTTAAGAGGGCGTTCATGTGCACACTAGTGCCACTGCTAAATGATTTAAGAGGGCGTTCATGTGCACACTAGTGCCACTGCTAAATGATTTAAGAGGGCGGTTATGTGCTCACTAGCGCCACTGGTAAATAATTTAGGTGGGCGTTCATGTGCACACTAGCGCCACTGGTAAATAATTTAAGAGGGCAATCATGTGCACACTAGCGCCTTAGTTTGGGACTAAGTCGATTTGTGTAAGATTGTAAAAGAAAAAAAAAATTAAAAAAAAACGTTTTTAGTATTTGTTGTTATAGCGGCAACACAAATACATCATCTGTGAAAATTTCAACTGTTTAACTATCACGGTTGATGAGACACAGCCTGGTGACAGACGGACATACCAACAGACAGACAGACAGACAGACAGCGGAGTCTTAGTAATAGGGTCCCATTTTACTCTTTGAGTACGGAACTCTAAAAAGGAGGCCGCTATTGAATTGAATTGAATTGAAAACATTTATTTCAGGCAGATCCCATAAAGTGTTAGTAGTACAATAATTAGACATAACTTACAAACACTATTGTTAGTAACAAAAGAACGGAGATCACAAACACAGCATATACTACCTACAGACATACCTAAACCTATAACCGGATGAGCGTACATAAATATTATTTAATCGATTTATAATTAAAAATGATCAATTGTAAAATAATAATAAAATGTCATAATTACAATTCAAAAACGTTTAAAAATAAATTAGAATCACAGAATATGGAATAAGAAAATGTCAAAAAGATGGAATTAAATAAAGTCAATAAACACATTAAATTAAATTAAAATAATAGAAATTAAAAATAGGAAATTATAAACATGTCACCAGTTGAAATTAACAAAGCTAGAGTGAAGGGCGATAAATCTTTTCAACATCGGTGAATCCCACCTGTCGGCAAACACCTTCAGAAAACTTTTAGGGCTCCCTCGCATCCTGTCCAACAATGAGGCGCAGCGCTTCCTCATAATCGCGTGAAAACCATCAACTCCCGCCTCCGTAAACATGCCCGAAGCACTGCACCACCGATGAAGCCCCAGCAATGCCCTAAATGCGTTATTATACTGCACTCGGAGTGCGCTATACGTCCTCTGCGTAAAATTGACCCAGAGATTGCAGGTGTAAAAGCACTGGCAGTATGCCCTAAATAACTGTTGCGTTAGCTTTACTTCTCTAGTACACCCCGCAAATCTCCGAGCCAACATGTTGCAGCGAACGGACAGCGCCCTCCTCTCCCTCTCTATATCCATGTTGTCGGAGAGATCTTCAGTGACCCGCCAGTGGCCCAGATACTTAAAATGCTGAACTCTTCTTAAGTGCGTGCCACTTAGAGCAATTGGTGGCACAACCTCGTACGTCTTAGCACCGGCCTTGAAGATAAGGAATTCACTCTTCTTAGCATTGTATCTGAGCCCATGGTCCACTGCATACCTCTCACAGATACCGAGCAAGTTTTGCAGTGCGCCGAGAGATGGCGTGAGCAGCACCATGTCATCTGCATTGCTGATGCAAACTCCATCAACCGAACATCAGACGTTAGTACATCTGGACTCTGTCTCTGTGTCAGACGTAACATCAGCGGCAGAGGGAAGGATGACCTTATGCCGAGTATTAGGTCATGATTTACCTCCTCCACCACGACCGAGTGAGCCTAAATCATCATCTGCAAGGAAGTTGTGTCGTGTCTGTCCAAGCAAATTGAAGCGGCAAACAAGATTTGTTTGTTGTGCTTGTGCAAAACCGATTTGTCTGCAGTGTGCGGCGCAAATTTGTGTAGACTGCAAGAGTGAAGTTTAAGGCTGATTTAGAAAAAAACTGCTGTAAGGATTATTTTTTATTTTTTTATATTTATTAACTGTATGCTAAACCTGCCGGAGAAAAAGAGAGGCAGAGGACGACCGCCGTCAACATGGTGGACCAGCATCACAAAACTAGCAAGTAGGCATAATTTACCCGACCCGACAACCCTCGACAGAGTGTCGTGGCGCAAAATAATTAGGAGAGCCGACCCTGCCTAAAGCGGGATAGAGCAAGGAAGAAGAAGATATTTATTAACTGTATGCCAGAAGATAGCAAATTTGAGTTAAAATTGTTGATTACATGTTAAATTTTTTTATAGAGTGTTTTTAAAAAGGGCTGTGTCTAAGTCCTCTGTTGAGAGGCCAGGCCTAAAGCCAAATTGAGCATCATGTAAACTTAGATGCTTGTCCAGCTGCTGGTCAAGCAGAGCGTCCAGTATTTTAGCTATAATATTAGCCAGGGAGATGGGCCTGTAATTATTAATGTCGGATGCATTTCCGGTCTTGTTTTTAATTATCGGAACAACAACTGTATACATTGGCTCAACCAGCAGGTAACTATGGCTAACACATAGACTAGAACGCAGCCAACACCCTCGGCAGATGACTCCCCGCGTGTTTAATGTGCTCTACACTCAAGCCGTCGTAACCAGGGGATTTTCCTCTTACCATGTTTTTAATCACAGATTATATACACTGTATTTCGTATTTAAGTACCTTGTGAATACATCATAATAGTCAAAAGTTAAAAGGCCCGTTTTTCCTTTGAGTTCATTGATCGACGAATCCAGCAACATAAAAACTAGTTTGATGTATTCACAAGGTACTTAAATAAGAGACACAGTGTATAGCGGCCTCCTTTTTTAAAATATCGATCGTTAATTTTAAATAATCACAATAGGGAACTTGCATCTTTTTCTTTTATTACGAAAATCAAAAGTATAATCCATCATTAAAACAACTGTAGCACTAAAACTTTCTTATGATTAATTTTTCTGATGTTATATACATATGAAATCTGCACGCGCCGGCACCCCCCGAAAACGCTCTATATTAAACTGGCCTATGCTATGACGTCACAACATATATTCTCGGTGCGTTTACTATGGAGTAAGTCATTAATTCGCAATAAAATTATCCCCACAACATTTGAGTATTTGTCATACAAAATATCATTTCTAATTCAATATTATGTGTAACTGTTATGTTATTTTATCGAAAAAATAATACTTTTTTTTCGTCATTTTAACGTGAGATAAACGAATACAATCGTATTTGGTCATTTTTTTTTCTGTATGATATGTCTACGTATATCCGCATCAGTTGAGTGCCATTTATTCAAAATTGAAGTCCCATGCAAGTTCCCCATTATTTACCAGTGGCTCTAGTGTGAACATGAACGCCCGCCCAAAATTATTTCAACCATACATTGACTTAAGCATATAATATGTATTATGTTACCGAAACGGGAGGCAAAGCACATTTCATTTACGTCGAACACTGCCAGAAAGCTCTTCACTTCCTGTTCAGGGGAAGACGTAAAATTGTGTACTTACCACGGGCGGCAAGGAATAAAGCCTCAGATCATATATTTGTCGCCCTTGTCTACAGGCCAAGCGTCCAAAACCCGAGGTCTTGTTTTGGACGTCCTATGTGTAATGTACTATTACGTCATACCTGGCCATAAAGTAGGAATTACCGCACGCTATGCGTGCGGAAAACCCCACTTCCTGGCCAGATAAAGACGTAAAATGTTGTACTTACCACGGGCGGTAATAAAGAAAGCCTCAGAGCGCATATTTATCGCCCTTGCCTTCGGCTCGGGCGTCAAATACCTGCGATCTGAGACATTCTTTGTTTAACCGCCCTAGGTAAGTAATGTACTATTTAAGAGCCTTTTCTAGCCATTCCAGGTTCGACGAAACAACTTACTGGTACCAACAACTCTTTCAACCTTATTCTGATCCTATTAGTCGACTTACTAGCCCCAATGCATATGTTTTCGTCTAGTCAGAGTAGTTTTGTAGGTTCTCCCATTTGGAATGAAATAATATTATCGATAAAAATTCAATACCGTTTAATACTAGTAGTATAACAGTTCCATTATTTATGAAAATATAACACATTAACACAATTAAAATATAACGAAACCACTTTTACGAGCAGAAGAAATTTTGCGTTTTTTTTTTCAAACTATTTTAGTAACGAATTCAACAGGCGAAAAAAGGGCCATTACTTACTAGAGAAAGCGACACGGCAAAGCTATATTTTGACGGTTCTGCTTCGAGCCAATGAGTCAAGACGTGCAGTTGGAGACCACAATTTGAATTGGACAATAGTTTTTAAGTGCCCTTTATTTCTACAATAAAAACTTTTTAGGGTTTCTATTTAACAATGAAAATAAACTACATTTAACATTACTAATATTATATCTATTACTTAGTCGTTTGATCTAAGCATGTAATAAATATCAAAATAAATGTAATAGTTGTTAATTACTGGACGAACTCTTCTGCATCGGGGCTAGCACGACACCCAACAACGGAGTTTTTTTTGCTTGAATTTATGTTTTGTTTAAGTTTTAATGTTCTGTTTTGGTTTATAGATTTTGTGTTTCTTTTATATTATACTATTTTCTCAGTGCCATGCTATCTAGTCCAAATAATGGCTTCACTGAAAATCAGTGTCACGGAATAAGGCCTCTGGTTCGCTCCCTGACATCAAGCTGTTGAGTGCAAGCCCTTTTTAATGCAATGATAATATACGTATTAAGTTAAGTTTTGTTTTATGTTACTTTACAGTAATAATTTTTTTCCTTTATTTTCTTTCTTTCTGTCTTTGCTAACGATAAAAACGTCTACGAGCCGCAATACTTTCAAGCATTTCCCCACGTCGTTCGCTTCAATACGGTGCACGTCCCGACGCCACAATGAAACTAAACGTGTGCAGCAAGGACTGGAAATATGCTCAAAGCGCGATTCCAGCACATTTCCTTTTATTGTAAGCTATATTCAGAACGCGCGGTTTTGTTCTGAGGCCCGGTGGAACATGTAATGAAAAACGGCTACTAGAAGCATCAAAATGTTGAAAGATTTCATGGCAGTCTGAGTGTCTATGATACAGTTATTTATTGTTAACGTGGCTAGTAAATACGAAAAATTTACAAAGTTTAACCGATTTACAAAACTAATAGCAAGGAACTATGATAGGAATCATGTAAATTATGGCGAACATTAGGATGGTAACTATTTGCTTTATTTTGCGGTTCCAGAGTAATCCTGCCCGACTTTTTGGGTAACGGTCGTAAGGACTAGTTTTAAGTATGACTATACAATACATACAGTATTTTGAAAAAAATTGGTTGTCTATAAAATCGGTTTACGGACGATAATTTTACGGGATAAGGTAGAGGGTGAATTTAAAAAAAATCCTTTCTTAGTGCACCTAAGGCCACTGCCAAAATCTAGCCTTATAAGGAACCTACGTGCCAAATTTGGAATCTCTAGAACCAGCGGTTTGGGCTTTGCGTTGATATTCAACAAGCATCGTACGGGGATGTGATTATCATAACGTCTAATGACAACTCACTAGTTAACCAGTCTAAGCGGGACCTCCAATCGCATTCAATGTTGTAAGACTTACGATTGGTCAAACTGGAATGAGTTGAGAGGAAATGCCAAACAGGCTGTGAATCACATACCTTTACATATTGGCATGAGACACGGTGTTTTTACCCGGGTGGGAATTATTGTACCTAAGCTACGCTTATTTAGTGCTACCTTCCTGTATAAATTAATTACTAAGATCGAATCTTATTACTGTTCACGAATTGCTGTGTCGATACAAACCCGATAGGGTTTAACGACACTGTTAGATTTAACGAAATGTATTTTCTTTTATTAATGTAATAAATAAAATAAGAGATAGAGTATTCAATGAAGAAGTGCTGAATAGAGTGGGGCAAACCAAGCAGCTAGTTAGGAACTTAGAAAATAGAAGAGGGAAGATGATAGGGCACCTCTTACGACATGACAACTTCGTACTTAACATAAATAATAATAATATAATAATAAATATTATGGGACAATCTTACACAAATCAACCTAGGCCCACGGTAAGCTCAGTAAGGCTTGTGTTGTGGGTACTAGGCGATGATATATATAATAGATAAATACATATAGATACTTGTATACATATATAACATCCATAACTCAGGAACAAATATTCGTGATAAACACACAAATAAATGCCCTGACCGGGATTCGAACCCGGGACCTCCAGCTTCGTAGGCAGAGTCACTACCCACTGGGCTACGGAGGCCGTTAACATAATTGAAGGAAAGATAGAGGGGAGGCGAGGAAGAGGAAGACCTAGAATAGACTACATGGATCAACTCAAAAAGAGAGTTGATGTTGGGTCATATCGTGAGGTCAAAGAGATTGCGTGGGATCGGAGTAGATGGAGGGCCTACTTTGAGCTACACCGACAAGAGCCTTGATCTTAAGTAAGAGAAGAAGAAATAAAATAAAAATAATAATAAAAATAATATTATTTCGTGTGCGCGGCCGGCGTTCGGAACGGGACAATGAATCACCTTGTGCCTACTATTACTTATTCTGTGGAGTCACACTTTTTTTGTGCGTGCAGCCGGCGTTCATCGATTTATAAGACGTTATCACGTCAAAAGGTCTAATTTGTATCGGGTCACGGTCGTAAAATGTCTAAGCATGAAAAATGCCATAATATAAAAATTACTGGGTATAAAATTATACTTAGTAGTACAACGTCTTTGTTTGCAAAACGACTGAATATGCAAAATTAATGTCCTAATACCAAATTGACTAAGTACGAACCTGCTGCGAGTAAGATGACAAAATTAGGCGTATTGCCAGATATTTATAAAGTCTTAGTTACAAAACGCCTACATAATCGAATGACAAGGAAATCACACAATGGTTCTTTAATAATGGCCTCCTTCACACCTGTTAAAGCAACTGCTTTTGCATATACATTAAATTCATCATCAGTAAAGTTATAATTGACTGTTATAATTGATTGAAACTTGGTCGTTATACGACCACGACGTTTTACTACCTAGACATTTTAAATTCAAGACGTTGTACTATCTAGACAAAATACACATGTGTCACTTTTCAACCAAGGCATAATAGAGTATGAGCCTAAATCTACCTAGTAAAGATTTGGGCTAATATTAGTTAGTAGAATGTGTTGTAGTTTCACAATCATTGTGCAACTACAACACATTCACAACATGACTGTATGCTGTGGGAATGAATAATCTTTTAATAAATCAATCAATCAACAAATACTAAACAACAGAATAAAATAAATATTGAAGGGAATTATCATGAAAAGTTGAATTATCTATAAAACGCGTTTGTTGTATGGGAGCCCATACAACAAACGCGTTTTATAGATAATGGTACGGAACCCTTCTTGCGCGAGTCCGACTCGCACTTGGCCCGTTTTTTCTGTAGGAGCACGCCTGCCGTTTCAAGATAAGGACTTGAGATCGCTCCGGTCTGATCACGTGGCTTAGAACAAAAAGTTTCTTCGGCGATAATTAGGTTGGACAAAATTCAATTACTTTATTTTTGTTGACACTGACGATCACAATATAAATTCCTAAAATTGATTGAGTGTTAGTTTTAGGTGACATTGTATATTGTGAGATAAATAAATCATATCATATCATATCATATCATATCACTCTGATCTAATTTGCTACATAATTCGTGATGATAAGATTTTGGAACGGTATTTTAGTTTAATATTTTTAGATTTGCCAATATTTCGTAGGATTTTAATGTAGGAACATTAAGGTTTTTTAGTACTACGACGGTTGCTCACAGGCATACATCTGACGACAATGATGACTACAGACGCCGTAGCCTACGGATGCTTGCGATTTCAGAAGAAACCCAAGCAGGTCTCCCTTGGTAGTCCTAACAACTTTAGCCCTAATGTTTCGTTAGACCTAATCTTTCACCAGACCTAATGCATTTTCCTTCGAAACAGTGAACTTTTCGGGTTTTCTTTGAATGTCATCAAATAGATGTCATTAGGTTAGGTTAGGATTGTTTTGCAATAATCTTATAAAGTTAACTATGTAAGAAAAAAATGCATTAGTTCTAGTGAAACATTTGGTCTAATGAAACATTAAGGCTAAAGTTGTTAGGTATAACAAGGGAAAACCATCAGAAACACCTTGTCAACTCTTTGTTGATTTGAGGATTCATTTTGTGGCATGATCAAAGCAAAAATAATCAATAAATGTGTTCACAAGTGTACTGGAAACTATAACTTTACCAGTCTGATTACTAGCATGATGACGTTTATGTGGGATATAGAGCATTCATCCCGCTCACACTTATATATATAGAAAGAAAGAAAGAAAGAAAGAAGACATTTATTTACTACACAAAAGACAGAGACAAAGAGAGTAGG
Organism: Epinotia brunnichana; assembly: GCA_963854355.1. Lineage (NCBI taxonomy): Eukaryota > Metazoa > Arthropoda > Insecta > Lepidoptera > Tortricidae > Epinotia > Epinotia brunnichana. The sequence goes on along the minus strand of OY977954.1, from coordinate 751,186 downwards.
CATACATTACAATTTAACACATATTGTGTGTGTCTTCGCGGCAGTGAATAGGTCGCTGTCTCAGCATTATGCCGAGGTGTCAGACAGACACCTACAGCGCTGATTTTCAGAGAGCACCGTACATGACCCACGGAACGCAACACAACATAAGACCATTGATAAACACATAATTATTGTATACACATAATAAATTATGAATGTAATAAATTTGTAAAATATGTACCAGTAGCCAAATGGGATAGAAAGAAAAACACAAAGCACAAAACGCGACACGGTTGGGATAGGAAAGTGCTGGATGGGTTAGGATTGGGTTTGGGATTTCTGGAGCGTAACACAACTAGCACACTAGCGTTAAAATGTCCCTTATATCATTCTTATATCGGTTCCAGCCAAGGTGTTAGAGCATGCTCTAATGTCTGTCATTTCTCTACCGAAACATTATGATATTTTTTTCTTTGCATCCGACACCCGTACTGCAGCGGTGTTGGCTTTACTGGCAAGTCTGGTTAAAATTAACACCCGTAGGTAAAGGGTTAAGTTTAAACCCTTAGTTAACCTAGTCCCGGCACCACCAGGCCCGTTGAAAGTAACTGGCAGTCTCGAACACGAACTGGTTTTTATTTCAATGGCTTCTCCTGTTCCCACACAGGGCTAATTCTATATGACCCATTTAATTAAAAGGGAATTTTCAGTTTTCTTTCACGCTGGAAGTAGGTAGTAAGGCTACTTTCTGTTTCAGCGGAGCGGAATGTGTTGTTTTATTGAAGCTGCATGTAGGTAGTGCGTACATGTAATGAAATGAATGAATGAAATGAAATGAAATGAAATGAAATGAAATGAATGAAATGAAATGAAATAATTTATTTGCCAGAATACGGTTACAAGATCTTAAAAATAATAGATAAACCAACGTATCCAACCTGAATGCAGGTGTGCAAATTTGTACAAAGTCAATGTCAATATATTTTAAATTTTATTGTCTGAACATTCCACGGTGTCAAGACTTAAATACTAACTTACAGCTATTTGTTACATACCTATTACTTTCTTGTCAAATACTCCTTAATACTATAAAAACATTGTTCATGCAGCCATTTGGTTAACTTTGTTTTGAAAGAGGTAATTTTTTCTAATTTAATAATGTCTGGTAACTTATTGTACAGGAGTATACACATATTATAGCAATTATTTTTGTATATGGCCGATCTGCAGAGAGGCTGATCCAAAAGGTTCCTATATTGAGCTCTTACGTGTCTTTTAGTGGTTTCGCTGTAATAATAATTAATAATAATAAATTCGTTTATTTGATAAGAAATACATTTTTCGACCAAAAACAGTATCTGGTAGACCCCAAACTAATAGGCAAAGCCTGTATCTTGGGGCCCAGGAGTGCAGTTGACCTGATTGTTTTATTTTTTATTTTTTTTACATAATGACTGGACTTTGAAAGAAACATCAAAACAATAAAACAAAAAGAACAGTGAGTTTGAGTAAACAAAATAAGGTTAGACATCAAAGGTAAGATCTAAATGGGGGAACTTGAGTGTATGTAAGTGTGTGTGTATGTGTGTGGGTGTGTGTGAGTGCGTGTGTGCAAGTATGGGTGTTAATTATATTGGTTCCGCAGAAAACGTTCCGTGTCGTCGTAACTCCAATCACAGAACACCCTTGTCACATACATTTTAACTTCTCTTGAGGACAATTTACTTATATCTAGTATTTTGCAGAATTTATTATATATGAAAGGTTTCAGGTAAGTACTAAAACGTCTAGAGAAGTGAGTTTTGGTAGGCGGTATCGGCAACCTGAAGCTACGTTTCCGCAGCCGACCAGGTCTGACCTGTCTCTGTAATATGTACGAGTATTTATGATTATTTCTCTCTCGCCTTTCACAATTATATAGTTGTTTAGATAATTATAATTGTATGAATTTTCCGTGAGTCACCAACGGTGCTGGCTGAAAATCAGCGCTGTAGGTGTCTGACGTCTGACTCTCAGCATAATGCTGAGCCAGTGTCCGGTTCACTGCCGCAGAGACACACTTGTTACGTCATGTTTTATGTGTTTTTTACTGTTTTTTTTTGTTTCAAATTCAAGTATTTATTCGTGACAAAAAACTAGAAAAACACTTACAAAAGAAATAATATAAAAACACACTTTGTCACAGCAAATTTGTTTGTTGTTGTTTGTGTTGTGTGTTTAATATGTGTGTCCTGTGTGTTAGTGAATAAATTATCTTTCTTACTTTCTTTCTAATGTTTTCTACTTAAGGCACTGGTCCCACCACCGGCTACAGACTATAAGCTATCGGCAATTACTCGCCCAAGAAACGAACAAAAGATAAAACATTATATTATTATTATTATTATTCATTTATTTCGAAACATTTAGGGTCCATACACACATTACACAATGAAATAAAATAAGAATTAAAATTACAAATTACAAATATGCATTATTATAAACATTACAATATAAACAAAAACTAAATAAATATTAAAATCTTAAAAAACTATCAGACTATTAGCCATATTCGTATGCACGGCTTTCCAATGTCCCACCATCGGACAATCCAATCTGTCAATAATGGTGTTCAGCAGGCTGCTGGGACTGTCCCACACGCGACGCATCAGGGAGGCAACTCGTTTGCGCATTATTGCCTGAAAGCTATCGACTCGAGCTTCCGCAAACAAACCCGATGCGCTGCAAAATCGAGGCAATCCCAACAACATCCTAAAACCATTATTGTATTGGACACGTAAGGCATTGATAGATCTCTGCGTGCACTTGACCCCCAGGCTGCAGGTGTAAAAGGTCTGGCATAATAGCTCAAGTGTAAATAATTATATAGTCCATCGCCGGCGGTGTGAACAGCCAGCTTTAAACTATAAATATATAACTCTCTCTTTTATTTACACGAAAGCGAATCTTTTGTTAGTTTCTTGAGCAAGAAAATAGCCGATAGCTCATAGCTTACTCGCTCGCGCTGGGACCAGTGCCTTATCGACAGTTTACTGATGTAAAATGATATCGCCCAGATTTCCGTAGTTGTCGGTAAGGCATGTCCTAGTCCTCGACATTGTTCTAGTATATGACATGGGCAAATGTCAAAGCAATATGGCTTAAATTCGGACTAAGAGGGTTCTTTTTCATTCGAATAAAAAAAAAAAAAATGAAAAATAGTTTATTCAGAAACTTAATTTAATTCAAGCCATGTCACTTTGACAAAAAGTCTCCATGACATGACACTAGTGCAACGTCGAGTACTAGGTTATTTACCTTTTTAGGGTTCCATAGCCAAATGGCAAAAAAGTTTTGGGGGTCTCAGAACTGAAACTCAAAAAAATATTTTTCATTAAACCCATACGTGTAGGGTATCATTGGATAGATCTTCAAAAATGATATTGAGGTTTCTAATATAATTTTTTTCTAAACTGAATAGTTTGCGCGAGAGACACTTCCAAAGTGGTAAAATGTGTCGTCCCCGCTGTAACTTCTAAAATAAGAGAATGATAAAACAAAAAAATATATATGATGTACATTACCATGCAAACTTCCACCGAAAATTGGTTTGAACGAGATCTAGTAAGTAGTTTTTTTTTAAACGTCATAAATCGTAGACCGCAATTTATTTTACGGAACCCTTCATGTGCGAGTCCGATTCGCACTTGGCCACTTTTTTGTATTTTATATAAAGAAATAAATACTTAAATACATAGAAAACATCCATGACTCAGAAACAATTATTCGTGCTCATCACACAAATAAATGCCGTTACCCGGATTCAAACCCAGGACGTCTTGCTTCATAGGCAGGGTCACTACCAACTAGGCTAAAGCGGTCGTCAAAGAATGAAGAATGGTCAGTTAACTGTGTTGGCAATTGTGCGCATGCCAGTAGGTAGGTACTGCTTTCGCGGTTCCGCGCTACTGCCAATTAGGAAGCACTGATTGTAATGAATCTGTACCTGTACTGACTCGTTAAAGCTTACTGATACCGTACCGCTTCCGCACCGCTAAATGAGGAAGAAGCCTAAAAATCTAAGTTCGTCGCACTATTCAAATTAAATTAGATCAATCGGGTCCCAAAAAATCGTCTATTACCAACCCACCAACCAGACATTTCAACCAGTTGGACGGTTCGTACTTTTTTTTCTCAAGCAACCATCTGGTTTGTTGGTTAATAGTAGACATTTCTGACCCACACCCTGGTTGTCGGGTTGATACTTATTTTTTCCCAAAGTACTAACCGTCCAACTGGTTGAAATGTCTGGTTGGTGGGTTGGTATAGTTGTTATTTTCTAAGCCGTCCGTTCCGCACTAAAGAACGCCGCACTGCAGAACGGACGGCTTAGAAAATAACAACTATAATAGACGCAATAAAAACCACTGATGTTTGATTTACCAACAATCATATATTCACACTATTTCTATTATATCGTACGACAAACAAAATCTCAGTAATTCGTTTTCTAAAAAAACCAAGCGGTAATACAATCCTGTTCATAAATATGTAACGATTTAATCCCCTCATAAATATGTACCTTAATCCACCGACATAAGAGCGATGAGTAACTTACTCACAACTTGTGTGCACCCATATTTTTACACTTGACTGTACAGTCAACCTATTTGATTCCTAGGCCACCGTAGAACCCTGTCGTTTTAACTGCTACATAGCGACGCAATAATACTAGTAGCCCGTATTGACGGAGCATTTACAACGGCTAGGTTCTATGATGGCCTAGGAATCAAATTGGTTGACCGTACTCGTTCATTGGCGAGCCGCACTCAGATTATTTGGCAATCGTATTCTTTCGTCGAAAACGCACGAAAGAATACGATTGCCAAATAATCTGCGTTAACACAACGGCAAGTCTGTATGGGTACGACCCACTGGTATGCAGATTGGACTTTAGGTACTATCGCCCAAGGGTACGGGTTCATACTTTCTCAACAAAATCGTCTGCACACACATACAGTGCATTCGAAAAATTACCCTAGAGGGGTGTACCCGTACCTTTGGGCGATAGTACACTCTATCTGGAATCCGCTAAGCGGGCGCCTACGCCGTAGTCGCTTTCCGTTACATACGAGAAAAACCACGGGATCGAGTACAAGCGTAGCTTCTTGGCAGTGAATGTGTTATAGTACATTGTTTAACAAGGGGCGCCTGTGTTATACACAATGTTTTTCATCAAATTTGCGAGGAAATAAATAACTAAAAAAGACAGAAAAATCTAGGTTTCATACAAGCATACCAATCAAAAATTGACGAGATTGACAACTTTACTTCCAGATCAGTGCGAGTGGAGCCTGCTCGATTTTTATTCCACCAATCACAGAGCAGTATTCTTACAGCGCATGGCCTGCTCAATTTTTATTCAACCAATCACAGAGCAGAATTCTTGTAGCGCGCGATCACCTTGATTTGCTTTAACCAATCAGTGAGATTCAAAAATCAGCCCCCTGATCACACACAAGCTCATAACTCCCTAGGGAGTTATAAAAATCCATAACTCCCACGGAAGGTAAATCAGCTATAGCTGCTCTATACACCTGCCTATAATACATCCTTTACGAGCAAGTGTGATGAAAGATAATTTAGGTACTTTTAGGCAAAATGAAGGCAGATTGCCTTAAGGCAATTTGATAAAATTTGTTACATCTCGGTAACAAATTCCGTTTTCGTACTTTTCTTTATACAATTTCTTTTTGTATAATTGTGTTGATAAATGTTGATATAAGACCTGCCCTGCTTAACATCTTGGAATGATAGAACATTATTTGTTTTCAGAATTCAGAACACGCCTAAGTGGATTATTTTCAATTCGTTGCTTACTGAATATTATTTTTGTATATTCTTGTAATATTTTATACTCGTACCCAAATACTCGTTGTTCAGGCTCATACTTTAAAACATTTTACGCCATTTTATTGGGCTTATTTTTACATGATTCTGTATTCTTGTTTAAACAAATACATTATTGATTTATTGATTAATACACCATAATTATGTTATTTCGCATAAATATATCTAAACAAGTATTACGAAGATAGTCTTCGTTAATATCTCCAAAAACTACAGAGTCCATTAGCATTTCGAAGGCGCATTTGGGAGACCTATAATTTGCAAATAACCTTATATTTAAGAGAAACTGCTTCAACATGTCCAGCTTTGTTGCTTGCTTGCTCATAATAATTTCTAGGACAATGTCTAAGACTTGTTTTTGGCCATGTTAAGACTCCATATTTTGTATTCGAAGATGCGTGTTCAGAAGTTGTTCTTACTACTTCTACAAAACCAGGTAAATTAAAGGAGTGAATACAGCTACTCTAAGTTTCTACTATAAAATAGATATCAGAGGTTAATACTTGTGAATCAGTTGTCATCATCAGCATCATCATATCAGCCAAAAAACGTCCACTGCTGGACATAGGTCTTAATGCAAATTATAAATTATTTACCTGTGGGTCAAGATGCACCCAAATCGCACGGCAAAAGTTGAAGACCAAGGCCTGACCGAGAACCTCTTCATCACCTATATTTCAGTGATTTGATATGAGACCGAAGGTGATCTGCAGGGTCCTACCGTAACTAATTGATAACTAATTAAAAATTCACTTCTTATCCATTATATTGGCGACGTAGGTGAGTCGTTAATTAAACTTTTCTTACCTGCAAACTACTTATTTAGGCTGTTTGTTTATTGGGCAGTTTCAGTTTTAGTTTAAGTAACGAATCATCTGTTGACTATTTTCATGTGGCAAGGAAATAAAGAAGTTCGAGCTGATTAACAACAATTAATGATTAGAGGTCAAAATACCGGTTTCAAATTTTGATCTTCGATTTCAAACTGTATCTGCGGGTATATATATAAAACAATAGCATAGCATCGTTTAAACATTCCCTTAAGCAATATCTAATTTAAAAACAAAAACAATAGGCAGCCATGATATTTTTATATATAGCAAGGGTATTTTTATTATTATAATTATAAATCTTTACGCACAACGCTTCTAGCGCATGTACACACACACACAAACACACTCACACATATACACACACACACACACACACACTTTTAGTCATTTCATTGCATAAGTAGATAGCGGCCATCAAAATACACCTTTACTCCAAATTTCATTGGAATACAACCTATAGTTGTCGAGTAAAATGCCTGTGACATACGGACAGACGGACAGACGGACATGACGAAACTATAAGGGTTCCGTTTTTGCCATTTTGGCTACGGAACCCTAAAAATGGAAAGCGGAAACAATTTAATATGTTTCTAAATAGTATGGCCAAATACACATGCCACGAATTGAATGCGCGAGGCATGTTCTCTTTTAAGACCACTTTTAACTATAAACAGCATATATTTAAGCATTGGATTGTTCTTAACTCATTCTAATCTTATGCTTAGTCGGTGACTAAGAGTTGAGTTAGTTCACCCCATATAAGTCGTATCCTAACTTTTACTCATTAAATAACTTCTACGTAACTGTAATTTTGTTTTGAAAGTTCTGTCTCAAACCAAAAAGTGTAGCTTTAGTTTGATTGTAGTATCATAAAGTTTGAAGCTTTTACTCGTCATGTATGCATTGGATTACTTGTGTTTTGGCGAAACTCGCGACATTGTAACAATGTTATCATCATCAATTGGGTTTGCTACAATTGGGTTTGCTACAATTGGGTTTGCTACAATTGGGTTTGCTACAATTGGGTTTGCTACAATGCAAGTGACTTATGTTTTTCCATGGCGCCATTGTAGCTGAATGGTGATGCACACGACTTTCAATTTGGAGGTCGTGTATTTTCAAAAAAGTTTATGTACAAATATCAACACATTTAACTGACCATCTGTCAAACTTATTCGCATAGCTATAAGGTTGAAATATGGTCAGTTAAGTGTGTGTACGATGGTACGAAATTTCATTTGTCATTTAGCAGTAACTTTTCGGTAAAGTAAATCATTGTGAGCAAACCAGGGTAACTTCTACAGCGTCTAGTTTTTTCTCTGGTTTGGGGAGTGGGGGGGGGGGGGGGGGGGGGGGTCAAATGGCAGTAAATTTTGTAAAACTAGTGCCTACGCTAATATGTCCATTGATATCAAACTTTATTACTAGTAGAGAGATTTGATTACTAAGTACACGAGCCTGAATCTTTCAATGAAAGAGATATTTGGAAATATCATTAGGAACGTATCTCAGTAGGTATCGAAATGTACATCACCTTCTATATAAAATTTGTCAAGCGTGCGAAACACATTGAAATCAAATGAAAATACATAACGTACGTCTCAAGTGACCCCCTGTGTAGGACTATCAGTATTTGACAGAACCTCAGAAACACTGTTATTTAGGCTGTAATGTCACCAGCGGCTGGTGACATTACAGCCTAATAACAGTGTTGGCTGGCAGTCGCTGCTAAAACGTCCCGAATACGGCCCTCGAGCTCACGAATTCTCTGCGTCGCTGCTTCGTCCGGCATCCATCTACATACTAATTCGACTAGCAGGTGCTACGAGGCACCGAGCCTACGCCGTTCGTAACTTAGTTAGCTCTGCTACGTGCCTCACACTAATATCAAACAATAGGAAGCTACGGTTGCATTTACTGTAATATGCTTCGCTGGCTATATGACTCCGTCCGCGTATTGCAAGGACAAGCAAACATGTGGGATAAAGTAATATGTACCGAGTTAAAAAGTTTTTTTTTTAAGTTGGTTGGTTTCGGAGATTGCACGCTACACATAACTTACAAAGCTGCAGCCTCAAGACTTTACCCCATTAAAATAAAGTGTGGTTGGCTTCATAAGTTGCTGAACACATAAGTACCTTGTCGTTTTCACTCGTTTGACAACTTCATATGGCAGTTTAACATGACGTTTAATTGCCGTACCGCCGCGCTTCAGCGCAGCCCGCGTCATACTGGAAGTATTTTTAAGGCATCTTCCTGCCTTGGCGGGGCGGGATCGTTATGCGGTATTTTGTACTTGGCGAAAACCTACTGTTGTCATACAGATTTCCTCACTAGTCGGCATATCTCTGACCAGTTTCCACCCGCGACTTCTACTACGTAAACCCGGGATAAAAACTATCCTATGTTTTAATCCAGGCTATAAACTATCTTCTTGCAAAATGTCATACAAATCGGACCAGCCGTTAAAGCGTGATTGAGTAACAAACATCCAGACATCCACACATCCAAACTTTCACATTTATAATAGTATACATGTATATATATATATATATATATATATATATATATACATGTATACTATTATATATTATATGTATATAGGATAGGATAGGAAAGTAGTACCTACTAAGTTAGTAATAATTATTTATCTATCGTATGGCGCTTACACACTGATACATAATATGTATTCGTATTGATGTTGCTGATAGAGTTCCATTGTGCGCTGCGAGGTTCAGAAGGAACAGTGCAGCTGCCGAGTTTTTTGTTCTTCTAGCACCACCCGGAGGTCACGTGTAGCGTTTCAAGGTTTATTCCTACGCACGTAGAACAACATAGATGTGGGAGAGCGATAAAGAATCTGTATCTTAGAGTACAGTCGGCCAACAAAGTGGTCTACCAGTTTTGACAAGTTTCTGTGAGATCTAATTATCGCTAAGGTTACTGTCATAATATTATTGCAAGTGGAAGTCGACCTTGTTATTTGATGACGTTCAAATAAACCTCGTAGGGTGGCAGACCACCTTTTTGGCCCACTGGTATGGTAATAATAGCACAACGATCGAGCGAGATGGTAGTATACAAATCTCAATAAGTGTGAAAGAAAAGGATATATCATTCGGTTGTCCTTGTGATAGTTCCACTTTTTGATTTGCCGCAAAAGAGTTAGTTAGTATTAGATAGAGGCAAGTAAACCATTACCAGCCCAAATTAAGTTGGTGATTTAATGTTTATGATAAGCCGTCAGCCATTTTGAGAACTCCTCCATTTAGCTGCATATGATCCTTTTCGTCCCTTATAGTGGCAACCGTACCTTTATCTCCTCTACCATATATTGGTGAAATGTGATCGAATCGGAGCAGACCACAGGGCATTTGAAACACAAGCCAAACTTTAATTAGCAGACATTGGGTTATGTAAACTAACCTAACCTTACATCTAAATTAGTAATCAAACTAGTACCAATTAATAATTAAATTTCGGAACTGTAGACAATGAACCATGTAACGCCTATGAGGCCGCTATGAGGCCGCTATGAGGCCGCTATGAGGAGGCTGCAAAGCGATGAAGGCCTTTTTTTGAAATGCAGGCCAAGTGCGAGTTGGCGAGTCCAACGAAGTCCACGAACGGTTCCGTACCATTATCTATAAAAACGGCAAAAAAATCACGTTTCTTGTATGGGAGCCCCCCTTAAAAAAATGTTTTATTTTGTTTTTAGTAGGGCAAACCTTGGCTAATCGGTGATAGTAAGGTTTTTTGAGTTTTTTTTTAGTTTTTTTTTCTTAATTTTGACGGATGCGTTCGGATTCTTGCTGCACGTAAGTATGTTGAATGACAGTGTCGCCACCTACTGGCAATTATTACAAGCCGTAAAGATATCGAGTAACTCCGCTATTACTTAGACCTTAAAGTAACTATCACCGAATAACTTCATATCAAAGATTAGCCAAGGTTTGCCCCTACTTGTTGTTATAGCGGCAACAGAAATACATAATCTGAGAATATTTCAACTCTTTAGATATCACGGTTCTTGAGATACAGCCTGGTGACAGACAAACGGACGGACGGACGGCCGGACGGACAGCGAAGTCTTAGTAATAGGGTCCCGTTTTACTCTTTGAGTACGGAACCCTAATAACTGAAAGTTGGCACTGACAGCTCACTGACACCGTCAAAAGTGAGTCACCCGTGCAAATATACCTGACGTTAAAGTAATACACGTTATTTTCCTTAAAGTAAATTGTATGAGGTGCCGAATATATTCACACCCGAAAACACTTTCCTCAAACGCCACCGGGTATTTCTCATTCCATTCAAAGATGCAAAAAAAAACTAAATTGCCGTTTGAGATGTTATAATTAATGAAAATAAAGTTATGAAATATATTTTCATGAATTCCAACGTAAAACACGAATTAAGACAAGATTAAATTAATTTCTCATCAAAGAGATGTATACATATATACAGAAGGTACTTTTGAAATTTGCGTTCTGTTGTAATTGTAACTTATTTTAAGCTCACCTTGAGGCGACGTGAGCTCAGAAACAGATTTTTAAAAAGTCGTAGCTCTTATTTTGATTATATATATGATAACATTGTAATTGTAAGCTATTCTTATTGAATGACATTATGTAACATATTTTTTTTATATTATTCATGGGACATTTGTAACCCAGTATTTGCGGTTTTAATTTTAATTTACTTATAATGTTATAATGGACAGTGTATGATTAATACCAAATAAATGAAAATGAATATGAATATAATACGGCTGCCCTAAATTTAATAATAAACAATTTTGAGGCTTTTTTCAAGAGACAACAGCTATTCGAATCTTGAGTTTTTGACTTTCGCTCGATAGAAAAAATCACAAACATAGGTCAAAAATACACTTAAAAATTCGTTACCAATTATGCACAACAGCTAAACATATTAAAATTGGTTCTTATAAAAATCGGCAATATCATGTTTGAGGGAACTTAGCTGTAACTTTTTTATTTATTTAAACGCACAAAAAAAAATCAATTTAAAGACATGATGATATGATATCCGAACACGCACTTCCATCTCGCTCACGCAAATGCTCAGTGAGAGGGAGAGAAGACCACGAGCCAATATATCTCCGCGATTCATAGTAAAGCGTCGGTTGAGGTCTAGTTTCGTTAGGCGTGGTAGGTTGAGGTGAGGCGCATTTGCGCGTAAATAATAACACCTTGGTAACCGCAAAGAAGGGCCGGGCCGGTTGTATCAAGGGGCAGTTTGTTTCGGTTGTAGTATTCGTAACAGAGGCACGACCTCCGCCCATCTGTTTAATTAATGTAACAAAAGTATTTTTTATCGAATTTAGTACAATAAAAAAATATTTCGCCAGTAAGCAAAAAAAAAACCTGGCAAGACTAATTAAAAGAATAGTTATATATTATTTTAGACTTTAACTTCAAAGATTGTTTTTAACACATAGCGAATCCATGGATTCTAGAACCACGGTATGGTACCAAAAGTCCCAAGCCTAGAGATAACACTTGTTATTGCATTTAATGTAGATATAAGAGGAGCGCTGCAGTGGCGGGGAGTCAGTACGTGTTGACTGACATATTAGAAGACTTCATTCACCATATTAGATAACACTGATGACCGAATGCCATTGAGTTAAAGTGCAGCTAAACATTGATACGCCCCATAGTTGACAGATTACAAACAGTAGCAGTTCCTCTGTTTTCTTGAAGGTTATTTGATTCAGATTCATGATAAAAATCACAATAAGTTTCGGTCAAAAATTTCATTTTTGGTACAAGCTTTTACTGCCGACTGTACTTTTCTGCATACCATCATCAAGTACCTACTCATTGAGACGATTCTAGCGAGCCCAAACTCGATGGGGTTGTGTCGTTTTATTGCGGAGTTCCTATGGCCACCTTCTAGCACCTTGCTTGCAAAATTTCAGCTCAATTGGATAACGGGAAGTGACTGTAAAATGGATGGCAAATTTTGACGGACAACTTACATACTTACATATTTACATACTTACATACTTCCATATTTACATACATACGAACAGTGCAAGTTAATATAAAGCTTGTAAAAAAAAACACACCTAGTATGGATGTTTTTAGGGTTCCGTACTCAAAGAGTAAAACGGGACCCTATTACTAAGACTACTACTGGTACGGTACGGAACCATTCGTACGCGAGTCTGACTCGCACTTGGCCGGTTTTATTTTTTTTGTGAAAACTGATCTGATCCAGAATTGAGCTTCGTAGTTAAATGTATGGAACATAAAGTAAAAGCGGTCCGGTTCGAAAGTTTCAAGCTTTCTTAATAGTGCAGGTTTATCTCACTTGGTAAATTTAAAAACTGAAATAACTTGAATCATTATTATGGTGAAATTACGAGAACAGCCTGATTGAAACCCATTTTTTTTTAATAATTTACACATATAGTTAGTGGTATCGTCCCAAACTCCGCTCAATGTTGGTCAACTTGTATTGTACTATGAATACTGTTATCTACTGTGTACTGGGCTCAAGACAATTGTCATATATATAGTCCATTAAGACAATTAAACTGCATCAGTCTCGGTAACGGCCTCGTTCTAAAAGATAGTGAGTTAAAGTATTTAGTAAACATTATTTATTGTTTTTAAAGTTCAATTAACTTAATACTGACACATCACGGTATGTATTGCAAGGTCGTGCGTGCGATATTTTTTGTGTAATTTATGATTAAATAAAGTCTTTATACTCTGGCATTACTAACGCGTGTTGTGGTAGCGTTTATAGCACGATAAAAGTTTTGGGTAAAGCATGCTCAAATTGTGACAAAAATTACGATGGTATTTTTCTTTGAAATCGCTTGAAGATTAACGCACGATTTTCTAATCTTATAATTATAATAATATGGCATGGTACCTACAAGGTATACGTAACTTTTTGATTAAACGTTATCGTACACCAAAATAAGAGTCGTCTATTTAAACGTGAGTATGGTGCTTTACTTTTACGGTGTTTACGTATGATTTAACAAATCGTTAAAATGTAATAAAAATCCGCTTCAAAGTGACATTTGAAATTTAATTTAAATTCTTAAATGTTTGTTCATGTCAGTCCCAGCAATGTCATTTAATATAGGTATACATATATATATTTTTTTATTTTGCTTTGATGGCTTTGCTGAATAAAATATGTTTTTATATTCCCGAGTTGATATCATTTTGAAGTATACTTCGTTTTTTTTAAGATTAGAATTATCTGTCAAACGGGTAAACACAGAAGCAGTCGTCGTAAACCTTCCTTCTTCGATTTCGACCGATACCACTGAATTTCTCGGAACTTATGTACCTGCATACGAGTACATATCATTTGATATTTACCGATAGCTGAACGCATATATTTTCTTTTAAAATGTTGTATACCGTAGCCAACGATATGCCAGTAGTCTCGGCAGTCTTTTTCACACGGTCTGATTTAGTGGGATACTCCTTTCTATGGTACATTTCTGACACTAATCTGTAAATATTCACCACCATCCGCTTTTCACTGGCAGTCAGAGGATTCTGCTTTTGCCTTTTCTTCTTTGGAGATGAAAGAACATTAGCCGGAACCGGCTGCGACTTCTGTAGCCCACTCGGGCTAGCCTCGGCTTCATATATTGTAAATGTGCACCAACAAACAAAATATCTAAATAGATCAACAACTAATAACAAAATTCAACAAAAACGATAACAACAATCTTTTCAACACACCTGCTCGTAAAGTAGGTCTTATTACAGCGTATTTACACTGATAATGCAGAATATTACCCATGCCGTGCCTTTTACATTACATTATCGCACTAGTGCCTTTTCATTACATATCTTTTTAAATATTAGCAAAATAATGCAGAATATTACCCATGCCGTGACTTTTACATTACATTATCGCACTAGTGCCTTTTCATTACATATCTTTTTACATTTTCATTTTTTATTTTTTTATTTTTTTTCCTCGCAAATGTGTTGAAAAACGTCGTATGTAACACGTGAGCATTGGTCATTACACTTCTCGTCTCCATTAAGCCTTCGCCTTCGGCTCAGGCTTAAAAACCGACTCGAGTGTAATGACCAACTTAGCACACTTGTATCATAATGTACTATTACGTAAGCGTACAGCAATAGAAATCACTACCTACTCAACCGACAAAAATATGAACTCGAATGAAAAACCCACATGAGTGAAATACAGATAGTGACAGTGGCGTTTAAAAAAATAGACCATTGTGTGAGAACTCTGCCTCTTTAGGTTTTTTAATGTACAACCTTTCCATGAAAAATTGCAAACGCAATTTATTAAAATTCTTATCTTTTCATCTTAGAATATAAATTAACTAATATTATGTTTCTTATGTGTGTAATGTATGTATTACTAAAACATGATTATAAATACGTGATATATGTATTAACTCGGACTCACTGTTCGATCCGCAGAGTGTGCCCGATAAAAAACCTTATATCTCGTTCTGCAAAGGTCTCTCTAATGCTAAAAAAAACGAAGTATAGAATTTTTGAATTACTTTTTCTTATAGTTACGAATGTTTTGTGTGATGAGTACGAATATTTGTTACTAAGTCATGGATGTTTTGAATGTATTAAAGTATGTATTTATCTACATAAGTATGTATATCGTCGCCTAGTACAGTCGCCATAACATACATAGGTACACTCTAGGTGTTCAAAAATATCGGCACATGCACTCTAATTCCTTGAAAATAGAGGTGTGTTCCGATGTTTGTGACGTGCTTGTTTGCTCCGATGTATGTGATGGTGACTGTACCAATAGTACGAGTAGAAGCTTTGCTTAGTTTGAGACTAAATACTTAGGTTGATTTATGTAAGACTGGCCGAACATATTTATTTATTTCTTTATTTTTGGTTGGTTCATTTTAGAGCCTTGGGAGCTGCAAAATCTGACATCACTCCGACCCAAACGTTTGTAATTTATGCTAAGATACTAGTATCGCTGTAAATGGCTTTCTCACTCGGCAACAGAATGGCATTCGATATTAGCCTATCCAATCAATTGATATTACCCGCCGTTGCCATTAAGCCAAATAGCTGAATGCTATAATGTATCTAGGCAATAATATCTGTCTTACAACATACTACGTAACATGACAGTTAAATTGATTATAATATTAATTGCATACTCCTGGAATATGTACATTATTAATGTTGATAATTATAATCTCACTCCGAGCTCCGTAAATGGTATAAATTCATTTGGTACTAATGAACTTCTGGTTATAATACGAGCGCTTTCAATAATTATAGGTAAGTGTAAGGCCTGAGATGGACGCTCGAGTCGGGCGTGCGGCGGAGCGGGGCGTGCGGCGTGCATGTTAAACAAATTAGGCTCATGCTGGTGTCCTGAGTAGACGATGCACAAATTGAATGCACGCCCGCCCGCCCCGCTGCACGCCCCGCCGAACGCTCCGCTCCGAGCGTCCACTCAGGCCTTAGACTTAGTTCGAAAATTTATTTAGCAGCAAAGCTGCTATGGTAGCCTAGTGGTTCATTTCCTAGTAATGGTATAAGGTCTGGAAAAAAGGAGTAAAATTATGGCCCTGTAAGCTGTAGAACTCGCCAGCCTGATTTATACCACGGTAATGTACTATTATATTTCGTTAAACTGAATCGACGTAAAATTCTATAGTATTATTAAACCTTCTCATAAATCGGTAGAGAAATGCCAGGTGGGTTGTTGTTGTTGTCGATAATTCACGCCTATCGGTTGCGAATTGCGACCTGTAGAGCAGAACAAGTGAACAGCCGGACATCCGGTCATACGAAAGAAGTTTAAGTTACAACCTATAAGTTCGTTTGCTTCGCTTGGTCGTTCAATAATCAATTTATAATCATAGATTACTAAAGAGATAAGATAATAAGATAGCTTCTAAAATACTTAAATTTCAGCTTGTTAATTAAAATCACTGCTTTCTAATGATTTGATCATTTATTTAATGGTTCTTAAAGAGTTTTATAGCGTTATTTTATGGCCGGTATTAGGGTAATGCTCCATTAAGTGACTGCTAATGACCCCACCGAGACCGATGATTTAATTTAATGGAAACAATTGCAATAAAACATTATTATTTTATTGTTTATAAGAATTATAAGTTAAGGAAGAATAGGAATGTCGTTATGCAGAATACACAGTTTCTTCCCGTGAGTGTCGTACGGTCACAAGTGGCTTAACACCTTTGTACTGTTTCGCATTAAACGTCATGTTCAACTGCCATATGAAGTTGTCAAACGAGTGATAACGACAAGGTACTTAGGTGTTCAGCAACTTGTGACGCTGACTGTACGAGTCAAATACCTATAGGAATAATTAAATCAATTCAATTCAATTTCATTTATTCAAGATACCAACATGAATCTCATTTTTGTAGTAGATAAGTATGCCCTGAAAGGTGGTCTGGAAGTGTTCCCTTTAAAGCGATAAGACCGCCTGTTGTTCCCATTATTTATTTTGTCTGATATTGTAAATAATCTCTGTTTACAAGATCAGGCAAAAAAAAATGTGGTGCAATAAAGAGAATGATGTCCCTGACCTTTGGGAGGTGTGCGTGGGGCTATATTTCGTTTTTTTAGCATTAGAGAGACCTTTGCAGAACGAGATATAAGGTTTTTTATCGGGCACACTCGGCGGATCGAACAGTGAATACGAGTTAATAAATATCACGTATTTATTATCATGTTTTAGTATAACATACATTACTCAGTGTTGTGAACAGATAAGAAACATAATATTAGTTAATTTATATTCTAAGATGAAAAGATAAGAATTTTAATAAATTGAATATGTGTACAAAGTGCGAGAGTTTAAAGTGTTACTAGTATAATAGGTCTACATACAGATAAAGTAACTTTCGAATCATCATCACATTTCCAGATGTCTTTCGCGGTGGTCCGAGGTGACCCTGAGCAGTCCCAGCTGTATCTCGATGGTGTCCTGGACTCCATCATCCAAGATGGCGGCACTCGAGCCAGCACTAGAGACGGGGTCAATCTTGCAGAGCTCTTATATCACTGTTTGAGAACTAACCCTGGAGCAATTCATTCTGTAAGGCAATGTTTTAAAAAAATATGTACGTTTTTGATATTCACTGACCGATTAACAAGTCAATAAATACGAAAGGGAGACGAGGAGGGAAACGAGCAACAATACTTGTGAACCCATATCTTGGCTAAAAAGTATAGAACCATCGCTTATTAATATCATCATAAAATTATCCGGCGCGAGAGTCTATGCGGCGACCGCGATGTGCCCTAAAAAGCTTATACTTTTTAGCCAAGATGTAGAATTTATAGTGTGTGGTGGTAGAGTTACGCCCTGTGTAGTATGAAGCTTGGCGCTACTTATGATCTGATATCTTTTTAACGCTGAAAGCCATATGATCTAGGGAGTCTCGGCAATCACTTTACATGTAATGTTTTTGGTGGTATGTGTGCCTGGTGATAATTTGGTGATTTTTGTTCAGAAGAACTAATAAAAACTACTTTTAGATAAACGCGGTCACTGGCGAGAAATTCACCAACGAGCGAATACTAAAACGTGCCGTCGCTATCGCTCGCGTTCTGAGGGCCTTGTGTGCAGGAGAGACAGTGATACTCATGGTACGGAACCATGAACAAATGTCGGCGTTGTACTACGCTGTGTTGTTTGCCGGAGTTGTTCCGTTCATGATGGAACCAGGAGCCACTGAATGTAAGTAGTCTTAAAAGTATCTTTATGTAAGGTGGCAAAAAACCATAATTTGATAATAGTAATGTTGCTAGAACCAAATAAACTAATCTAAACCTCAACCCTAGAGGGGTAAACACGTAACGTTCCGAACGAGCGTTCGTACAATTTAACTGTCATTTTTCCGTAGAAAAAGTGACATTTGGGTCATTGTCAGTCACAAAAACAAAAATCATCTTTCCGGTGGTCAATAGTTAAGGGCTTACGCTCACATATAATATGTTTTTATGACATATATTTATAGAAGGGGCAACGCCGTTTATGCGGATTCAGAGTACAACCAAAAATTAGGCTTAATAGCCCTTAACTTTGGCAATGTCCACCGAAGAGACGCGAACCTAAATCTGACAATGACCCATTTAGATCTACCTGACGCTCGTACAATGCGTTACGTGATGACCCAGCAGAAGTAACATGCTTCGCAAGTCGCAACAAACGACATGCATGTCACTTTAGGACTTCGATTGTGTATTTAAAAAATCGTTTGTATTCACATTTGTGTTTTTGAGACGAGAAATGATAGCTAAAAAATTTGCTGACTTAGCACTTACTAAGTATTTAAAACAAAAAAGCCTCCCATAGTATTTATTTCGAACACCGAGAACCTGTTTATTCAAACCTTAGTATTTAATATTGATGAGTTTGCGTTATCATGTTATTTAATGTTAATGAATATTTAACGAACAATTAATTCGGTCCGTTGACGGTTATCTCATTTGTAATGAGCAAACAAAAAGCAAATCCATTGTTATCGTTAATAATGTTATTGTTTGTTTAAGTAAAGTTTAACGAACGTGCCTACAGGTACTCTATAGGTTCTAGAGTTGAAGTTTATATGATTAGATTAGAAGCGTACGTAAATTATAAACTGGGCATTCAACTAATCCCTGCAATGGACGCATCGAAATAGGATGAACGTCATATTTTTACTACGTTCACAGGCGCGCCTCTTAGCCGTCACTTATTTAGTCGTGGTTCATGTTTTGTTTTTATCACACACCGTATTCAAATCATTTTGTAGGTAGGTACAGTCACGTGATTTAACTTAGCTATTTACCTACGGGGCCTTGAATCACGCCGTCATCGCTCAATACGGGCATGTTTTGGCGAGAGTCAGTGGTTAGGCATAATTTCACTTACTTGAAACTTTTGAAGTATTAGAAAGCAAGAAAGAAAACTATTATTCGTGGACAAAACAATGGGTGTAAAAAACAAAACACAGAACGTAAAAATAGCAGGGTACACGAAAAGGCCCCGACTCAGAGTGGTGCTGACCTAGAAGGCCAGCGCTGGTCTTCCGTCGGAACCTTTACATGAGTTACCTCCTGGAAGGCAACACAAAACAAATACCTACGCTAAACATAATATATATTAAAACTATTCCAAATCCGACGCCAGAGTGGCACGCTACACGCTATTACAGCTACACACTTGAAATTTCACACACACAATAAGTATGTGTTTAATCAATAAATAATCACTTGTAGTAATAATATTCACAATTTTTTTCTGATATCAATCAATATATCAGTTACTAAGAAATTGAAGATTTCAAAGTTACTACTCGTGGATTTCACAAGTTTAAGCTTAAGAACATTAGTTTATAGTATATTAAACACAAATTAACACTTAAATAACGATAATTCTCAAAATAATGCATAAATATCAATCACTAAAAATAACACTCCAAATTCTCCCACGCCGTACTCTCACAAAAACACTATTGTCCGCCATATTGAGTTCAATTATTTGCTTTACTGCAGTACGGGTGACAACCCCAGTTGACAGCAAAAAAGCGGTAATTTTTAAAAATATGTTTATTTCAGAACCATCTACCGAAACATAATGATATTTTTTTCTTTGCATCTATACTAATCCCAATGCATAATGTGACCGCTATTACCAAGACACAAGGTTTCGTTTTGATTTAAAAAAATATTGAACATGACCATTACTTCGATCAACTATAGTTGACACCCGTACTGCAGCGGTGTTGCCGTACTGGCAACTCTGGTTGACACCCGTAGGTAAAGGGTTAGGACCCATTTCCTTCAAATGTTGTTAAAACATTGACAATGCAGTAAGATCGAAAATTTCAGTTCAATAATAGCGATGAAGTGTCAAGTTAAGACAATTGAATGCCTCATCGAATGGGCCCTTGAATTGATATCCTCTTTGCAAAAAGCTATCATTACGGTTTTCTAATTACGAACATAGTGTCATTGTCAGACAAGAAAATTGAGAAAACTGTCATTTTCACGAAATATAATTTGTAAATAACAAATATGGCCGGAGAGGACGGGACCAAAAAAACGAGTGAAAATTAGTCGGAAAAAAAACTCGCACATGAAGGGTTCCGTAAAATAAATTGCTATTTACGATTTATGACGTAATAAAAAAAAACTACTTAGTTCTTCAAACCAATTTTCGTTGGAAGTTTGCATGGTAATGTACATCATGTATTTTTTTTAGTTTTATCATTCTCTTATTTTAGAAGTTACAGGGGGGGGGGGACACACATTTTACCACTTTGGAAGTGTCTCTCGCGCAAACTATTCAGTTTAGAAAAAAATGATGTTGAAAACCTCAAAATCATTTTTAAAGACCTATCCATAGATACCCCACACGTATGGGTTTGAATTGAGTTTCAGTTCTTAGTATGGGGAACCCCAAAATGTATTGTTTTTTTTTCTATTTTTGTGTGAAAATCTTAATGCGGTTTACAGAATACATCTACTTACTAAGTTTCAACCGTATAGCTCTTATAGTTTCAGAAATAAGTGGCTGTGAAATACGGACGGACAGACAGACAGACAGACATGACGAATCTATAACGGTTCCGTTTTTTGGCATTTGGCTACGGAACCCTTAAAACTCGGAAACGATCGTTTGACTCGTTGCGCCTGGTTGACGTCACTGAGCGGTTGCCCATAGACACGTGTAAACGTAAGTTGTCATTGGCAAACTTTATGTATGACACTATTGACACTATATTAAAATATTAGCTCTAAATGTCTGTAGTTTGCTATACGATATTCCACCTTAGGTGGATCCCAAATTTAAGCTCGTGACTAAACATTTCTCTTATTTGCGATAAAGATCCATGCATACACAATAACTTTTTTTTTCTATAGATGAGATCCAACATTTCCTCACCCTAGTGCCACCTCGTCTTATCTTCTGCGAGCCTGATCGCCGTAATGACGTCACAAACGCCATGCGTAGCTGTGACGTCAGAGCTGAGGTAGTGGTTGCCAACGGCACGTCTTTGGACAAGTTCACACAAGGATTCAGTGACAATATCGAAAGTTACCAGTAAGTTATTCTATACGTATTTTAACGTAAACAGGACCACATTAAATATATCCCATAAAAACATTCCATGTAAAAAAAGGCCAAGTCTCGGAACTCCTCCACAGTAAAAAGTGGTGAGATATTTCATAGAGCCAAGTCAGGCATTCTTATTAATCTTTATTTCTAAATAAAATTCTGCATTGGGAATCACACAACTTTACTGCATTTACTATTTTGGCATACCTTAAACTATGTAATGTAATTTCGCAAGCAAATAAAGATTCATAAGAATGCCTGACTTGGTATCTATGAAATAACTCACCACTTTTTACTGTGGAAGAGTTCCGAGACTTGGCCTTTTTTTACATGGAATATTTTTATGGGATCTTATTTCTTTTTGTAGGTTATTGTGTTATCAATTTTGTATGGAAATGTTATTTTACCAACCGCAAATAACGTTTGTATAGTTTGGCGGGATGCAACTGCAAAAGTAACTTTGTAATCGCATATATTTGTAAAAGATTACAAACTTACTTATACAGTATATATATCTCAGAATCGTGACGAAAACTGCAATATCTATAGCTTTTTTATGAATGGATAGGCTGCTGAGCCCCTCGGTTGGTGGTATGCGTGTACTGATTGAGAAATGCGAATCCTATGCTCTAAGTCACGGCCCACACTGGGCTGAAAATCGGCTTTCATAGACATAGGAATCGAAGTTAACATATTAAAGATTTTTTTGCTTGAAATGGCTATAACTTGCCATTATGATGCTAAATTATGATCCTGGCGTGATTTGGCATGATAACTTATGAGTTATAATTTTTTTCCGTAAAAAATGTATGGAGATGGAACGAAAAAACTGGATATCACGGGAACCGCAAAAAAAACACAAATATCCTTACAGATGGTTATATTAATAATTATTCCTGATTTTTTGACATACGACATATTTCAGTGGTAGATGCGGTTTTTTTTTTTTAAATCGACGAAATTTTTCATACAATCGGCTTTAATAGACATAGGAATCGAAGTTAACATTTTAAAGATTTTTTGCTTGAAATGGCTATAACTTGCCATTATTATGCTAAATTATGATTCTGGCGTGATTTGGCACGAAAACATAGGAGTTATAATTTTTTCCCGAAAAAAATGTATGGAGCTGTAACGAAAAAACTGGATATCTTGGGAACCGTAAAAAAAACACAAATATCCTTACAGCTGCTTATACTTCTAATTATTCCTGATTTTTCGACGTACTACATATTTCAGTGGTAGGTACGGATTTTAAAAAAAAACGACGGAGTTTTTAAATTATTTTTTTTAAACTCCGTCGTCTTACTTTAAAAATAAAAGACAGAAATATGTATACTTCGCCTTTTCAATAAAGGATGGGGCATTGTATATCAAATTTTCAGTGTTTTTTTAAGTTAATTTTATTACATAAAAAAAAACAACCATAACAATTTAAAAACAAATAATAAATACAATTAAAGTATAAAAATAATAGCATAACCTTACAATATTTTTTAACTTTTAATTTTATTCGATAAAAAAAAAACCGTAGCTACCACTGAAATATGTAGTATGTTTAAAAATCAGGAATAATTAGTAGTATAACCAGCTGTAAGGATATTTGTGTTTTTTTTGTGGTTCCCAAGATATCCAGTTTTTTCGTTCCATCTCCATACATTTGTTACAGAAAAAAATATAACTCATAAGTTTTCGTGCCAAATCACGCCAGGATCATAATTTAGCATAATAATGGCAAGTTATAGCCATTTCAAGCAAAAAATCTTTAAAATGTTAACTTCGATTTCTATGTCTATTAAAGACGATTGTATGAAAAATTTCGTCGATTTTTAAAAAAAAAACCGCACCTACTACTGAAATATGTAGTATGTCAAAAAATCAGGAATAATTAGTTATATAACCAGCTGTAAGGATATTTGTGTTTTTTTTGCGGTTCCCAAGATATCCAGTTTTTTCGTTCCATCTCCATACATTTGTTACAGAAAAAAATTATAACTCATAAGTTTTCGTGCCAAATCACGCCAGGATCATAATTTAGCATAATAATAGCAAGTTATAGCCATTTCAAGCAAAAAATCTTTAAAATGTTAACTTCGATTTCTATGTCTATGAAAGCCGATTTTCAGCCCAGTGTGCGGCCTGAAGTACAATGTGCTCAAGAGCGAGTACATGGTATTTAACGATAGGGGAACAAGTGCCCATCTCATGTCCCACCCATTCGTTTGAATGGCGAGCTACTTAATAGGGTTTATTCATTTAAATATCTTTGGCACTTGGTCACCGATGATCTGCGTGACGATGCGGATATCGAACGCGAGCGTAGGGCATTGGCCGTCAGGGCCAACATGATAGCCCGGAGGTTCAGCAGGTGTACAGCGCAAGTTAAAGTAACACTCTTTCGAGCGTACTGTACTTCGCTGTACGCCTGTAGCCTGTGGACGAGGTACACGCAGCGTGCTATTAATGCCATGCGTGTACAATATAACGACGCCTTCAGGGTATTGTTGCGGCTGCCGCGATACTGTAGCGCGTTGGGCATGTTCGCCGACGCGCATGTGGATGGATTCCACGCCACGCTGCGCAAGCGCTGCGCCGCGACGCTCCTCAGAGTGCGCACCAGCCGCCACGGTCTCCTGGCTGTCGTGGCAGAGAGATGGGACAGCGCCCTAATCAGGCACTGGACCTCTTAGCACTTAAGCTTAGGTACTAACATACATAGTTATTTAAGTTTATTGTAATACTAATATTTATGGATTATTTTGTCCGAAATAAATGCTTTTTATTTTTTTAAATTATATATAGGCAAAAAACTAATAATGTTCAAAATTTGGAGCTTGTAGGTCTGCTAGTATCTTAGAATTTCGATGATCATAAGTGGGTAAGTTAGTAATGAGTATGTCAGTGACAAAACTAAGGAACGTTTACAGGCACTAGTTCTGAAACTAAAGTTCAAATTGAATGTAATTGAGAATATATGTAAGCCATATTATGCCCTATATATTGCTGAAAATTCAGGATTCTGGCTTTAGCCAGCACGAAATTAGAGGATGTTGAAAATTTCCTGAACTGCCCCCAGATAGGCTGAAGCAGTAGCTCAACTAGAGTGGCTTAAGGTAAAAAGTGTCATTTAGACCTACCCGACGTTCGTACAATGCGTTACGTACTGGAGGTTGGTCATATTTGACTTCTAAGATTTGACCTGCACATATAATAATAATTACAATAAGCCCTTTTGTCCGGCACTACTATGGTATGTCTATATTATTTCATTTTGTGGAGTTATAATATAATGTCCTGTAGTTCAGTGTACCTCTTCCATCATTGAGTTCTGTTTTGTGCTACTTTTCTCCAGAGGTTACCAGCTGTGAGTTTTTACCTGCACATACTAATGAACAAACTAACAAATAAGTAAGTTTAAAAAAGTTCAGTTAGTAGAGCTTGGAAAAAAGTACATTATTTTTAATTCCCGTCATTCCCCTTGTACCCAGGCTGCCGGAAATGACTGGAGACTCGACCGCCTTGGTACTGCCCACTAGTGGGTCCACTGGCATGCCCAAGGCCGCCATGTTGAATCACCGAGGCCTGCTCATGCAAATACCAAGTGCATGGTAAGATGTTTTCGTACACAAACTTCTTGGTCGTTACCTGATGACTGAAAATCGCAACCGTTCACGATGCCCTTGCATACGTCGCGGTCGCAACACAAGTGAGCTGTTCCCTGCATGGAACTGCAAGCCTTCTTGATGGTGTCAGACCACCTTAGTGGTATCCGGCCTCTGGTGCGTTCCCCTTGATTTGGCCCTGTATGATTATTATTTCGAGGTGGCGCTGGTTAGAACGCTTATTGTGCCCAAAGAATGTGGGAGTCTTTCCTTGACAAATGGTTGAAAAATTGTAAATAGAAAAACATAATTAAAAGTGTAAAGTTATTGAATATTTCATCGTTTCGAGTAAGGGTCACGGTAGCACAGTTGATTAAGAGCAGTGCACGGAATGCAAAGATCATGCCATCGACACAACAAATCTTCAAATCCTGTGACTCCTGCGAAGTTGCAAAAGGCCATAGACCTGATGACCATCAAGGAGGATTAATGTTCACCGTCATAGAACAAAAAATATATTTTTAATTGTTTTGTTTCCAAGGCTGTACGATACCCAGTTCCCGCACCCAACACAACTCGTCATGCTACTATCCACGGCGCAGTGGTTGACGCACACTATATTGATGAACACTTGCCTCGTGTACCAAATTCCCATTCTGATGAGCCCAGTGAAGATCACAGCGGAGTATTTCGTGGAAATGGCAGAGACATATAAGGTAAGTGGAAAACTGGCTTCGCTTAACTAGATTAACAATTTTGCTATGATGATATATAGTATCAACTGAGGCCAGTTAGGCTATCAACACAGCAAATCTTCAAACCAAACCCTGTATTGGTCGACAACAACGTGTTTACTCAAAAATCTAGTTTTTAATTTAATTCCGAAGTAGTCCTTGAGGAGCGACCTTTTTAAAATTCGATTGTTTAAAATACACACTATTTAAAGATCCGTGAGAACTGTCTCGATAAGTAATGTCAAAATACTGTTGATTACAAAAATTTGGTCTAGCATATTTACTAACTTACCTTCATAAAATCTAGGCTACAAATGTTTAATTCATTCATTTTTCAAATAAAGATTGACACTGACTCTGACTTTTAAGTAATTGCACAGAACTGGCGCAGCCTTCTAGTCTAACTTTCTTTCAGCCACTATCTTAAAACATTCAAATAAGTGTTGGCACAGATACTAGTAATTTAATGATGGCCGATGAATATGCACCAGCAGTAGCGTTGCTGAAAACATTGACCTTGAAGATCTTTGTACTCGTAATTTATTTTCTACAGCTCTTGGCAAGGCTTCTCAAGTTTTGCTTTAGATGCGAAGATAATTAAGGATGTCTGACAAGTTAAGATATCTTCTTTCTTCTTTCGAACGCCCCGCGCACTCCATGTGTTCGTAATTATTTTCGTATTTGGAACCTACCTGCACAAATTTAGAATTAAATATGCAATGCAAAGCTCGTACATATTAGTGTCGTTCACCGGGTTACGATAAGAATGAATTAATATATTATTATTTGGATCAAAATAGAACCCTGAAAATTACTTCAAAGACGATTTTGACGAAAATATCTATAATTGCCTTTTGAAATCAAATTTTATTTTTATTTCAGTTTTGATACTGTAAAATTCCGTTGTTTCTGCTACAAATGTTTTTCATTTGTACAGTAATTAATTAAATTCTTCTCTCAAGACAAGATTCTAATTATAATAAAATATAAAATAACTATATCGGTGAAGGAAAACATCGTGAGGAAACCGGTCTAATCCTAATAAGGTCTAGTTTTCCCTCTGGATTGAAAGGTCAGATGGCATTCGCTTTCGTAAAACTAGTGCCTATGCCAAATCTTGAGATTAGGTGTCAAAGCGGACCCCGGGCTCCTTTAGGAGCACAACCGGGAATAACGCTAGGACGATGATGATGATTAAATAACTATTTGCGGACAATACCAGCACTAAGCAAAGTTTTTGAAAAGCTTATTCTTAATCAGCTTATGTCCCACTTTAATTGTAATAAACTGTTCAATAACACTCAGTTCTGTTTTACTAGGGGTCGCTCTACCACTGATGCCGGTGTGGTACTAATCAAACATATTTTTGAAGCCTGGGAAGAGGCTCAAGACGCTATTGGAGTGTTCTGTGATTTGTCAAAGGCATTTGATTGCGTTTATCACGAGAATTTAATCAGAAAGTTAAGACATTATGGGATTAAAAACGGTGCTCTTGATCTTGTATCATCGTATCTCTCTGAGAGAACACAACGAGTAGTCGTCAACGGGACCCACTCAGCTGGGACAATTGTTGCTCTTGGTGTTCCTCAAGGCTCGATTCTGTGTCCATTTCTGTTTCTGATTTACATCAATGACCTACCAAATGTGGTGCAAGATAAGCATGATATAGTGTTATTCGCAGACGACACGTCGCTTATTTTCAAGGTAGACAGGAAAGAGAAAAGCTTCGATAATATTAATGATGCGCTCAACACTGTTGTGAAATGGTTTACAGCAAATATTTTTCGGTTAAATTTCAAGAAAACAAATTGTATCAGATTCACTTTACCTAATGCCAAGCATGTAAACAATACCAGGGTCAAATTAAAGGGCGATGGACTGGAATTTGAAGATAAAACAGTGTTTTTAGGCATCACCTTGGACTCAAAACTACAATGGCATGCGCATATCGACACCCTAGCCGGCAAACTTGGTTCTGCAGCCTATGCAGTAAGACGTATAAGACAGTTAACAAACGTTGAGACGGCCAGGCTGGTGTACTACAGTTACTTCCACAGTGTTATTTCCTACGGAATCCTGTTGTGGGGAAAAGCGGCTGACATCCAGACCATCTTCGTGCTACAGAAACGAGCTGTACGCTCCATCCACGAACTAAAAGCCCGAAATTCTCTCAGGAACAAATTTAAGGAGGCAAATATTCTTACTGTAGCATGCCAATACATTCTTGAGAATATTATGTATGTGCGGAAAAACCTTCAGGACTTCAAACTCAACAGTGATATCCACGACTACAACACCAGAAGTAAACACAAGATCGCAGTGCAGTACAGTCGTCTTCGCAAGGTTAGCACGTCGTTCGTGGGGAACTGTATACGTTTTTACAATAAAATACCGACCGAAATTGTTAATTTGCCATTAAGTAAATTTAAGTCTCATATTAAAAAATATTTGCTAAGCAAGGCGTATTATAATGTCAACGATTTCATAAACGACAAAAATGCCTTTAAGCCAGTAGCAGTCAAATTCTATTAGAATTAATATACCTTCGAGTATGATTGTCTTGGCGTATTACCTTTGTAATTATTATAAGTACCGGAAATAGTTATTCCGTTTTATGCAACATGAGAGCACGTAATCCGGCGCAGCTCCCTACCCGCCGCCACAAAAACGAATGCCCACCCCTCGATGAATGTGAAAACTATCACAAAATCTGATACAAAAACAATGACGATACCACAATTGACGCCACAAAGAGTTGACGAACCGGCCATAAACTTGACCGGCCCGGCCAATTTAAACACTACCACCAACTCCGCCGTAGAAACGATGTCAACACAACAGTTAGCACCGTCGCCGCATAATTCATATATAAATGAAAACGAAACCGACAGCAAATTGACGGAAAAGTCTAATTCCAAAAATTGGAAAATAGCATCACACAAAAAAAGTAAACCGAAACGCGTAGCGATAACCGGCACTGGACCCGCAGATAGCAATTTGAAAACTATAGAACGCGCTAAAAAAATCCACGCGTGCTTTTTTGAGTATGATACAACTGCTGAAGCCATCAAGTCATATATTGCCAAAAAAAGCGGTAACACTAAATGCACGGTAGAAAAACTACATTTAAAGCACCAATACTACGCATCGTTCGCGATAACGACTCCCCACAGCATGCTCGAGACCCTCATGTCCGCTGACTACTGGCCACCATATACAGAAGTAAGCGAGTGGTTTCGAATCGGCGCCGGCCGCGCAGGGCGTGCGCCGACCGGCCGCCGTCGCCGCTACTCTGCCACCGCCGACGACACCGCCCGCCGAGGTGCAAGCAACCTTAGCCCGGCAGCCGCCGCATACACGGACGGCACGAACTGAAACCCTCACAATGAACAATACATCTAGAGAAAACTGTTTAACAATTGTCCATCAAAACATAAACAGACTTTTTAATAAAACGAATAAATTAGAATGTGAGCTACAGTCAAATGACGAGATAGATGTTCTGTGCCTAACCGAACATTGGCTTAAACCAGAACAAATAAAAAGTGTAAACGTAATAAACTATAAGCTTTGCGCATATACTACAAGGATCACTCGAGCAGGAGGCGGTACTTGTATTTACTCCAAGACTCCTATACTTACAATAGAACGTGAAGAAGTCGCCCAGCTCTCCGTGGAATCGCATTTTGAGACGTGCGCTATTGAATGTGTGGGTCTAGACGTGATCGTGGTATGTATTTACAGGCCTCCAACAGGGGACCTAGATTTGTGGTTCTCAAAGCTTAATGAGCTAGCAAACTTGCCCGTCATAAAAAACCACAACGTAATCATAATGGGTGATATGAATATAAACTTACTGGTCAAAAACTCCCATACCAAAAATCTAAATGAAATATTAAAACAGTCAGGTCTAAGATCTCTCGTAAAGTTTCCGACTAGAACAACAACAAACACGATGACATGCCTCGATCACGTTTACACTAACATACCTAAACCGGTAATAAACAAAGTGGAGCCTATTGATATGTTTATTTCCGACCATATCGGTATTATTGTTACCATCAGATGTCAAATAACTTCCTTGCCTACGAATGCAGTAGTAAGTAAACGTTTGTTTTCAAAAAACAAAATATTAAATTTTAAGCTAAGTTTGGAACTGCACGACTGGAATAAAATCATTTTAATAAGCCAAACAAACTGCCCCTGTGTAGCATTAGAACGAGTACTTATTGTAATAAAACACCTTTATGACATTAATTTCCCTGTAAAACGCTATCCATTAAAAAATATCGCCAATGTCTGGATAGACGACAACATTCGTCATTTGCGTCACGATGTCCACAGAGTAAAGCGCATGTTAGCCAGTGGTGCTAACAGCCTCGACGTTCTTTCTGTGACTAGCAGGGATATTGTTGAACTTGAGTCAAAATACTCCGATGCACTAAGACGTACAAGGAAAAACTATATAAATGAATGTATATCAAACACTACAGATAATATGAGCCGTAGCCTTTGGCGCGTTATCTCATCGGAAACGAGCCGCGCAGATCACAAAAGTAGTGCACTGGACATCCTTGTACAAAGGTCGAATGGCGACTGCAGCCGGGAGCGAGCCGCAACGGCTGCCGCCGCATTGAACCGCTTCTACATCGATGCAAAAAATAGCGCAAACACGAAACCGGTCCTGGCCCGAGCGCTAACCTATCTTAATGCATACCTAACAATGCCAACTGTCAACTTTATATGGACGCGCTTCACACTTGGAGAGGTAATTGAAGCGATTAAGAAAACAAAGCGCAAACAGTCAAAAGACATAAATGACATGTCTACAACATTATTTGATTATCTCCCACCTATAGTTGTATCTATACTGTGCCATTTATTCAACGAGTGTGTTACTTCAGGCAAATATCCAAGTACACTCAAACACATAAAAGTGCAACCCATTTACAAAGGTAAGGGAGAAAAACATGCTTTAAAAAACTATAGGCCCATTTCCCTAATACCTGTAGTCTCAAAGGTATTTGAGCGGCTTATAAGTAAAAGATTAATGACATTTTTATCCAGCAATAGTTTTTTTGAATAAACGGCAGTACGCGTACCAACGCGGTCGATCTACTGTAGACGCAGCGCGCGAAGTGGTATCCACTGTGATGGGCCACATCGAAGGTAAGCGACAGGTGGCAGCAATCTTCTGCGATTTGTCGCGAGCTTTCGAATTGGTCAACCACTCACTATTGCTGGCTAAACTTGAAAAATATGGCATTACCGATGAATTCCTAAAGATATTAGCCTCGTTTCTCAAGGATCGAAAACAACGGACATATGTACAGGAATCCGTGTCAGATCTCGAGCTCATTGGAGATTGTGCAGTACCACAAGGATCATCGATGGGAAATGATTTTTTTACAGTGCTTATAAATGACATGACAGCGGCAACCCCCGAGGCTGAATATGTGCTTTTTGCAGACGACGGATGTGTCATAGTCAATGCCGAATGCCACTTAGAGCTAAGGGATAAACTGTCCAGAGTAATTTCCGCTCTTGCGGACTGGTTTTCAGTTAATGGAATGATACTAAATGTCGAGAAAACCAACATAATGCATTTCCAGCTACGCAGACGCACAAATTTAGATTTAAATATTAACTGTAACGGCACATCCGTTCCCCAGGTCGAGGAAGTGAAGTACCTAGGCTTCGTGATAGACTCCGCACTCACATGGGCTCCACACATAGATGCCACGTGCGCAAAACTAGCAAACGCATGCTACGCCCTGGCAAGAGTCGCGCCTAGTCTCACAATGGAAAACCTCAAGAAGGTATACTACGGATATTTCCAGTCCATATTAACGTACGGAATCGATCTTTGGGGAACAGCCGCTGACCGTGAAAGACCTCTAAGACTCCAGAAACGAGCAATCCGCACAATCACAGGATCTGCACCAGACCAGCCTGCTCAGAGCCTATTCCGTCAAAACTATATGCTCACACTGCCGTGCCTCTACATTTTAGAGGTAAGTAAGTATGTGAGACGGCATCTGCACAAGCTCCCCACAAACGCCGAACACCACAATTCCAACAGTCGGAAACGGCATCACTTATATGTACCTGCGAGGAGGCTGACCAAGTCCAGCAAATCTTTGCGGGTCATGGGACCAAAAATATATAACGCTATCCCAAATGAAATTAAAGAAGCGCCCAGTGACATCACCTTCACTTCAAAATTAAAAAAACTATTGGCTGACATGCCATTTTATACTGTGGATGAAGTGCTGACAAAAATGTCGAAAGCGTAATGCACTACGTTTAAATAATACATATACAATGTATAAATTATGTTTTAAATTATCTCTTGTGAATATTTTATAAATTGTTGACGTGTAAATTTATCTATTTTACCAATAAATAACTGAACTGAACTGAACTGAACTGAACTGAATGCTTTAATCTTTGCTATAATCAATGTCCAGTGGCTTGAATATGTCATGCTCGATTAAAAGGCTTTGCTTAGAGTGGCGTCGTTGATCGGGTCGCCACCTTCCCTAACATATGGTTGAGGGAGGCGATGGCTGAGATATGCGTCATACTCGTGATCGGGTGCTGTTTGTGGAGTCCGGTCTGTTCATGCTTCCAAGGGCATAATAGTAACTACCTAAATACTAGCGATGTACATACCTATGTTTAATAAATACAAATATTTTGTATTTGTTATTATCATTATTTTGACGAGAGACATCATTCTGTTCTTGATACATCTCTGGGGTACTAAATTAATATCATAAACGTATTGTTAATTCTGATACAGACCTTATATCCAATGTAATTGATAATATTTTACAATTTTGGATTTATTTACTTTTCATTTAGTGACATTTAGTTTGTTAACCGTTTAGATACTAATTGGTTAAAATCTGCAATTTTAAAATGATTATTGTGTTAGATTATTAATATTATATTGTAATTTGACATGTAAAAGT
This sequence comes from Epinotia brunnichana, assembly GCA_963854355.1. Classification (NCBI taxonomy): domain Eukaryota; kingdom Metazoa; phylum Arthropoda; class Insecta; order Lepidoptera; family Tortricidae; genus Epinotia; species Epinotia brunnichana. Next base: position 718,058 of record OY977954.1, on the reverse strand, counting down.
GCCCTTGTGGCCTATTTGCAGAATAAATTATTGATTTTGATTTGACAATCTTACACAAATCGACCTGATCCCAAACTAAGCAAAGCGTGTATGTTAACAGTTTTCGCCTTATAACAATGGAATAAGGTGCATAAGTGTAAACATATTTTCGGCGTCGACTGTACTATGGGTACAAGACGACGGTAAACATACATATCGACGGCGAAGTACCATGAACTCCTTTTGTTCTCGTTACATTTCACTGTAGTCTGTAGGTGATTTGAAGTATATTTTTAATTCTAAATTTGTTTTCAGCCAACATGGTGCATTCTTGGTCCATCGCTTGCGTCTCAAATTGGGCACGTGGGAACTTCAGAACAGCTCTCTTCGTTCAAAACGGTGTACATTGGAGGTTCACCATTTACGCCAGAGACTGTGGCTGCTTTGAAGGTAACCTCATTGACATTGATTTCGTGGATCCAGAATTAGACTTTTATGGTAATGTCAGAAAAAAATTGATGTCTTAAACTCTCGATAGATTTGTACGTATATATATGTATACTCTCGTCTCGGTACGGAGATAACTTCATCTAAGAGTGACCCGCGATCTTCTTAAAACCTGGTAGGCTGTAGAATGCATTTGTTACAGGAAAAACTCTCCGCATCAGCAAACTTGCTAAATGGATACGGAATGACGGAAATTCAAGGGCATGTCGCGGTAGCCAAGCCCGGTACTCCACTCACGACAGTGGGGAATGTCGTCAATATTCTTGAATACAGAGTTAGTACTATTAAATTGTAATCACCCTTTACTGCATTGAAAATGCATAGCAATTTTTCTTCTTTTACACTTGGTTCTCTTGGGATATGTGTTAGTTAAAGGTCGTTTTTACCATACGTAAGTGATAATTGGCTTGGAAGTACAAGTGCACGACGCCAGTAAGACAATATGAATGTACAGTTGAAAATGTATTTTGATGTTTCAGATAATCAACAGCGATGGCGAAGATGTCTCAAAACCTTTTGAAAATGGGGAGCTCTATCTAAGGAGTAAATTTTTGTTTAAGGTAATTTTTTATCAGCATTGTAAAGGCCTACCTCCTGATTTCCACTCATCTCTGTTCCCCACAACCTCTGTCCAATAATTTACGAATGCGTCCAGGTCAACCCGCCATCTCTGCATGAGTCTTTTTTGCCACAACCTGTGTCCGTTCAAGTAACTAAATGAGGCGAGCCCTGTCGATGCATACGGAAAACGTGGCCGATCCTGTTACAATTAAGCAAGGCAAACTTCTCGTCCACATCTTTTATTTAAGTTCTAGAGCTCAGCGTGGTATTTCTGATTTGATCAGAGCCTTTGATCCCTAAAATGCTGCGTCCCATGGCACGCTGGCAAAACTTGAATCTGGACTTTTGGTTTTCGGTCACCGACCATCACTAAAATAACAATTCAAGGTATTTTCACTTCCATAAATCATTTCATTTTAATAAATAATTTGGTTCCTTTGGTAGGCATGCAGACATGCAATTTAACACTCCTCTTTTCGGAAAGATAAGCAAAGATGAAGGACTTTCATTTGCCATCAACATTCACAGGGCTACATCAAAAACAAAGCAGCTCACGATGAACTTTTGACACCAGATGGCTGGTTGAAGACGGGAGATGTATTCTATACAGACGAAAATGGGCAGCTCTTCTTTGCCAACAGAACAAAACTAGGTTTCAAGTATATGAACTATCATGTGAGTATGGTACAATCTACGAGGAAGCGTTTCACTCCTCATTGTTTACTATTTTTTTAATTCTACGACGCGACTGTGGCAAACATTTAGGTATTCAATTAGTTACTGAGTTAATTTATAATATTTTCAAGATTTTTTCATACAGTTCTTAAAAACGAAGGAAGGACCGTGATTTGACTCTCAGATTGTGAAATGTCTCTGACCTTCATTTATCTATCTTTGAAAATGAAACCTGTTATTTTAATTTTTAAAGACATTACAATTTTAAATTCATTGGCATTCTCTTTAAGTAGTGCTGCCGTTTTGTGTTTTTGGGAGATTGCTCAGCACTTGATGACGGCTGACGATATGTTGTCAGATATACCCAGAAGAAATTGAGCGTGTGATATGCACGGTGCCAGGAGTCCAACAATCCGTGGTGTGTGGTGCGGAGACCGGGCCGGCTGCTGCGGTGGTGGTGCAGCCAGGTGGTGACGTCAGCAGGGAGAGCATACAGCAGTTTGTGAGCAGTGAGTGAAACATAACGTTCGTTTAATTTATTCATCTTTACTACTCTACTAACGAATGCAGTTTAGAAACCTAAGCCTTCTTTTCGTCTTATATGAATGTAGAGTGTGGACCCCAGATGGTCTTGGTAATGGTTTCATCATCATCATTGTCAGCCCGTAATCACCCACTCCTGAGCATAGGGCTCTCTTCGAGTACGCCACCCGTCCTTATCCTGAGCTAATCTTATCCAGAAGTGACCCGTGATCTTCCTAATATCGTCCACCCATCGAGCTGGTGGACGGCCGACGCTCCTTTTACCTAGAAGTGGCCATCAATCTGACACCTTTTTGGTCCACCTACCATCATTCTGCCGGGCAAGGTGTCCTGCCCAGCTCCACTTGAGTTCGGTTATGGTATCTCCAACGACGCGCACCTTAGTGCGACGACTCTTTTGAAATAATATAATATTCTCGTTCAGGTCTACTTTGACACTGCATCATTCGTCAACTCATTCACCATTTCAAAATAATTTAAACCACTATCGATCGTACCTTACCTGTCATATGTATAACAGCTAGCACCATACGCAGCCTTAAAAAGACCAAGACAATCAAGATCAATGGACCGAGAGGTTGTACTGTCTACCTCACAAGGGGCTTAAGGCGATGTAGTTTCATGGTCTTCTCTCCCTCTCACTGAATTGCGTGTTCAGAAGCGCGGGTATCAAGTTTTTTAATTTTTATGTTTTGTGCTTTTAGTTAAATAAAAAAGTTCCCTCAAACATGCCGATTTTTAGAACCAATTTTAATATGATTACCTTTTGTGTATAATTTGTCACGAATGTTTTAAGTGTATTTTAGACCAGTTTCATGTTTTTTTTCTAAAGAGCGAAATTCAAAACTTCACCTACTCGAGAAAAGCCTAAAGATTGCAAAATTTTAGGGCAGCCGTATTAAGAACCAAACAACCGTTATGACGCTGTTTTCTGAACCTACGTAGCCTTAACACCATTGTACCGCGTCGTTATGTTTAAACTGCCATACGAAGTTGTCAAACGTGTGAAAGTGACAGTTCAGCTACTTACAAGTTCGACTATACTTTATACGCTCAGCATCGTACGGCTAAATACAACGATCAAACACTCTGCTGAGGTCACTGTTTCGGCTCGCTTCGTCACTGGTCACTAGATGAGTCATCTAGTATACTGTGTCTCCCATTGCAGCGACTTTAAGCGACTACAAGCGCCTGCGCGGAGGGATCGCGTTCGTGCCGGCACTCCCGCGCACCCACTCCGGGAAGGTGCACCGCGCGCGCTGCCTGCAGCTCATACAGGAACTGACCGCCAAAGGAGAATGCTTCTGACTTGCGTGAATTGTTTATTGGTGAATGTAGTAAGTACTGAAATACATGATAGTGTTGACTGTTGACCAATGTCTTTTATTGAATGTAAATGATTAATGACACACACACACACAGGCCAGTCCGTAGAGGTTTAAAGCACCCCGGGGTACGTTGCAAGTGGTGGTGTAGAAGATTATTTTTTAAATATTGTTTTCATCGATACAACCGATCAAATATCAAAAATGGTTACACGAGATATCTTGGGACAACTTTTGGCAGTCACAAATCCTCGAAATTTTGAGACTTTTTTTGGTTTCTCACTCGTAGCTTCTATACAGTGCATCCTAGCGAAAAGTTACACACTAAGAAATTAAAGAACATGAAATTATGCGTCTAAAAAGTACCAACACATATTGATTCGGTTCAGCGACATAGTAGAAAACCATGGTCGAAAATTAGGCTTTCCTCAACTTTGTTAGTTATTTCAAGATAGTGGTTTTTAGGCTTCTGCGTTTCAATTTTGAATTTAACTATAGGTTTTAGCTTCTCAATTGTAGGAGTTTACAGAATCGACAGTCATTTCAGCATTAGTATCATCATAACTGGTAATCGAAGAGCTGGCAGTTTTCTCGTGCAACGCATCAGCATTGCAGTTCAACGAAGAAATACTGCCAGCATAAATACTCGGTACAATGCCTAGAGGGCCTTTTTAGGGTTCCGTAGCCAAAATGGCAAAAACGGAACCCTTATAGTTTCATAATGTCTGCCCGTCTATCCATCTGTCCGTATGTCACAGGCATTTTGCTCGAAAAGTATAAGGTGTATTTGAATACAATTTGGAGGGTAGGTGTATTTTGTGAGCCGCTACATAGTTCTGTAATGAAATTACTAAAAAAAGTATTTTTTTAGTGGTGTACACATGCAACTGCAAGTCAAAAAAAATAAAAATATTGGAAGTCCAAGTGTGCCACATCAATCGATAGGCCTTTTAAAATAAATATAAGGTTTCTCAGCAAGTTTTTCGATTAAGTGAAAACAGTCGGAGATAATCGCCTACGCCAGCCAGTAGAGGTTCAAAGCACAGGGTACTTTGCAAAAGGTGATGTAGAAAATTTTATGTTTTTATGTGATGTAATACAACCGAGCAAATATCAAAAAGCGGCCAAGTGCGAGTCGGACTCACACATGAAGGGTTCCGTTAAATTGCAGTTTACGATTTATGACGTATTAAAAAAAACTACTTACTAGATCTCGTTCAAACCAATTTTCGGTGGAAGTTTGCATGGTAATGTACATCATATATTGTTTTTGGTTTTATCATTCTCTTATTTAAGAAGTTACAGGGGGGGGGGACACATTTTACCACTTTGGAAGTGTCTCTCGCGCAAACTATTCAGTTTAGAAAAAAATGATGTTAGAAACCTCAATGTCATTTTTGAAGAGTTATCCATAAATACCCCACACGTATGGGTTAGATAAAAAAAAATTGAGTTTCAGTTTGATGTATGGGGAACCCCAAAAATTTATTGTTTTTTTTGTATTTTTGTGTAAAAATATTAATGCGGTTCACAGAATACATCTACTTACCAAGTTTCAACAGTATAGCTCTTATAGTTTCGTAAAAAAGTGGCTGTGACATACGGACGGACAGACAGACATGACGAATCTATAAGGGTTCCGTTTTTTGCCATTTGGCTACGGAACCCTAAAAATGGTTACACGAAATATCTTCACTAAATCGAAAAACTTGCTGATAAACCTTCTATTTATTTTAAAAGGCCTACCGATTGATGCGCCACACGTGGAATTACAATGTTTTTTTTTTAACTTGCAGTGACATGTATGGAGTGCACCCCAAAAAATACTTTTTTGTCATTTCATTACAGAACTATGTAGCGGCTAACAAAATACACCTTTCCTCCAAATTTCATTCAAATACACCTTATAGTTTTCAAGTAAAATGCCTGTGACATACGCACAGACGGATTGACGGGCAGACATGACCAAACTATAAGGGTTCCGTTTTTGCCATTTTGGCTACGGAACCCTAAAAAGGCCCTCTAGGCATTGTACCGACTATGCTGGCAGTATTTCTTCGTTGAACTGCAATGCTGATACGTTGTACGAGAAAACTGCCAGCTCTTCGATTACCGTTATGATGATACTAATGCTGAAATGACTGTCGATTCTGTAAATTCCTACAATTGAGGAGCTATACCTATAGTTAAATTCAAAATTGAAACGCAGAAGCTTAAAAACTACTATCTTGAAATAACTTACAAACTTGAAGAAAGCCTCGTTTTCGACCATGGTTTTCTACTATGTCGCTGAACTGAATTAATATGTATTGGTACTCATTAGACGCATAATTTCATGTTCTTTAATTCCCTAGTGTCTAACTTTTCGCTAGGATGCACCGTATAAAAGCTACGAGTGAGAAACCAAAAAAAGTCCCAGATTTGTGGCTGCCAAAAGTTGTCCCAAGATATCTCGTGTAACCATTTTTGATATTTGCTCGATTGTATCGATGTAAACAGTATTAAAAATAAAAAAATCTACACCACCTTTTGCAACAAAGATATACTCTACGGACTGGCATATAATAGTTGTCACGTAGTATTTAACCTTTTCACCGTCATTGACTTGATACGAAGTCCACACATTTCGTGCCCCACGCGCCAACGACTTGATATCAAGTCACAAAATTCAAAATAAAATGCACCTTCATTTGACAATACAAAGTTGACAGTTGTGTAGGCGACGGGTGCAGGCACAGGTCGAGAGGAGCGAAATTAAAACAATAGAGGTTGTTTTTAAGGTAAAGTGCTTGAGTGCATGGACATGCGTGTATCGCCCGTAGGCTGTAAGGTACTTAACTGGATCGGGATTGGCCGATGCCGATAGCCGATGCACACATATGCATGCGCTCGCGCACACGTTTATTCAACACATAGGAAACAGCGGCGGTGAGTACCTCCATATGTTATTTTATCAAATTATATACTAATTCATAAGTTTGTTTTTATGTTTCAGGTTTACTTTTTAGGTGCGGTTGTATAGCGTCGTCTACAAGTTGTATACGTGCAATATGTTGCTTGTCGTGGATGGCACGCTATTTTTTTTTTGATGTGGCGGCTAATACTCATACTCATACTCATTTATTCATAAAATATAAAAAATTACATGTCAAAAATAGAACTATAATATGTCAAATGAATTTGATCATTCAACTAGTATAACATAACAATATTTAGGTATGAGTAGAGACTTTAAAACCTATATTGTAATTTTTATCTCGAAATAAATAAATCTAAATCTAAATCAATGGACACTGGTAACTCCTGAATTGATGACTAAAGAGATTGAAAGAAATGTCAAAACTAGAAACTTGGATGCCAGCTGTATTATTTTCTTCTTGCGTCTTGTCGTTTCTCATCATATCTTTTAGGTCACCCGTATAACAAAGCAAAAAAAAAACCAAACATGACATACTCGTACATTACACATTATCCGCGGAAATTATTCAAATAGTCACGTAATTTGTGCCGCAATGGGCTTCCGACGGTTCAAACATATTATTATTCTGAGCCAGCATAATATTTGCCTAGCTTCTGTATAGCCACGTAAATATAATCTCCGCGCCGTTCTAAAAGCTAAAACAAATCCCTTTCAACCCTATTTGTGGTTCAAACTTTTCCAAATATCATATATTGCTACAACTGTCCCCAGTTGTGGCCGCGAGTCTTACAAATTGAACACTTGGTGTTAGTTTTTAACACAGTTCAGATTAGACAGCTTGCTCACTCGCAATCGTTATTTACATACACTACTAACATTCACTGTGTACATCACCAGCTGATGATTTATTAACTTATTTATTTTCACATATAAGCAACTATTATTATAGGTTACAATTACAACCCAATGCAATAGTGCCTTAACTAGAATTTTACATGATGATAGCTGATAAGCAGGTTAAGAAGCAAATGGGTCCCTCTGTTGGTATGCTTTTTTTGAGGCCTAAGCAATGGTCGAGTAAAAAGTGGGCCGAAAAGTCTTTTCGTTAAGCATTGTTGGGGAATCTCAAATCTCAATTAATTATTACATAATATGGACAAACAAGTGTACCTATATATAATTGACCAGAATATATCGCTGTAGAATCTCTCTAAATATCCCAGGACCAATTATGTTTTTTAAGGCAGTGTTTTTGAACCTGTGGGTCGCAATCTCCTGGGGGGTCGCGTAGCTTCTTAAAGGGGGTCGCAGATATTTGTACTTTTAAAGTTCAAGTAGTAACAAAAGCTGAGGTAAGGAAGTCCCTTGATATGGAAAAATACATCACAAGTTAGCTAGCGACTTTTTTCATTGCTTGGCCTAAAAGCAAAATCTAAAAATCTGCCTTTAAATTAAATAAATGTGTTTGAAGCAGCTGTTCCGTTTTGGCTGTAATCTCGCTAACTCTGAAGCCACACAAAGAATCCCAGCTCGCCGCTTGTTACGACTGAATCCAGCTCCCGTACTTACGATACAATGCTGGTTCATGGTAGGTACGACTCTAGCTTAAGAGGTTTTCGCTATTTCGGTTCAGGTTTTTTGAAGTGTACAGTCAACTTCGTAAGCCAGCACCTTTTCGAACTTATCTTTTGAAAAAAAAATGCTATTATGTATACAATGTATATGTGTATGAATACATATTTATATATTATTAAAGTATGTGATTTTTCATCAACACATTCGTTTTTGCACCACCAACTAGTTTAAGTATTCATTTCTTCACTACCCAAAAGTTGTTTAGCAGAGATCGCTCTTTAGCGATAATAGCGCCTGTTGTTTTACCTTCACTGTCTCCCTGTATCTCTGTGTTTTTTTTTTGTAACTGCCTAATCTGCGTGAGGGGTGCAATAAAGAGAACTTGTATTTTATTGTAATGTCTAATAATGCTGACTGCAGATGGCCTAGCGGCGCTTGTGGCTCGCCGATACTTAAAGTGTGGTACGAAACGTCGGCTGTGGCCAGTTTATGGATGACCACTTTGAGTGTTTGTGTGACTGATCAGTGTGGTATCGTGTTAGCATAGCACCACCTACTTTTTTCAGTAAATACAAATACAAAATTCTTTAAAAAATGTCTTTTTTGGGAGACAACGCTTTTCCTCAGGTAATATGAGTCTGTATACAGTTTATAATTCATATTTCTAAACTTGTTGTACATTACATTAGTATCTACAAACTACAACATTTTTTTTTTGATAAATATATTAAATACTAGTTCCTACGCCAATACTTGGAATGCGAACTCAGTCGACAGGATGCTACCAAAATATTGCCATGATGAGGAGAGAGTACATTCTGTTTTAATAGAGACATATAAATTATGCAAAATAGTGTGTGACATTGTGAACATCCCATCCCACACGAACTTATCGAAGTAATTCCTAAAATTGTGTGACCGTAGGGGACATGACAAACGGATCATGTTTAGGTTATATTATTCATAGACTTTTAGAGGAGAATAATGGACGTTTAGCCCCGAGGCAGAGCAGACCAAGTACTGTAGTGTAAAGAAAAATAGGTAGTGTAATTCAGCTCCTTTAAAAGTTATGACGTTCCCTAGCTGTCTTACTGAAAACAAAAATGTAGACCTACATGAAGCGAGGTTAATATACTTACAATACAGTAATTGGATATTATGTCGAATTATCTCGAATAAAGGGGAATTATTTTGAGCCAATATTTTTTTCTCTTTGTTCCAGAGAATCTTAATTCAAAATACGACGACTTGATTTGCTTCGGACGACTGCTTTAGCCTAGTTGGTAGTGACCCTGCCTACGAAGCAAGAGGTCCTGGGTTCGAATCCCGGTAAGGGCATTTATTTGTGTGATGAGCACGAATATTTGTTCCTGAGTCATGGATGGTTTCTATGTATTTATTTATCTATATAATTATGTTTATCTCCGTCTAGTACCCATAGTATAGTAAGCACCAGTTGAAAACGAAAAAAATGTAAACAAACAATGTATTGAATTTGACATTTAATATGTCAAATTCAATACATTGTTTGTTTACATTGTTTTCGTTTTCAACTGGTGGTTACTTTACAAGCTTTGCTTAGTTTGGGACTAGGGCGATTTGTGTAAGATTGTCCGCAAATATTTATATTATTTATTTATTTTATTGAAAATTATTTCTGTTTCATTCAAGATTATAGCGATCTTGTTAAAAAACACTTGGTTGAAGCAATTTTCTTTTTCTGTGAATAAAGAATACTAGTATACTTAGGTACTGAAAATGTGTTACAGTGTTCTGTACGGAAAAATAAATTATTGTGAATAGTTGTTGGGAAATTACGTCTGTGCACATTTGCAAGTAGGAAGACAAGCTTTTGCGTAAAGTCTTAAATAATTAACTAGGTACCTACTTCAGCTGTCGTTACGTTTTCAGCTAGAAGTCGTTTAGCCCCTTCGATGCCAAAAAACAACTCCATATACTATGCTGTAGCGCGTAGCAGCTTTATTCATGAGGCATGACTTATATGTGAACTTTTCATCTTGAATGAGTAGAAACTGTAGAAAGTAACCTTGGTATGTAACCTAAGGAAGAGCGGTGTCTCCGAACACAGGCAACTTTGCTAACTGGGCGCTCACTCATTTATACTAAATGTGCTTTAAAAAAATTGTATTCGTAATTTTTTAAAGGATAAACTTGAACTACTTGTTTTCTTAAACTCTGACCGAGGCTGACTGAATGGTGACCTTTGCCTTTATAGTACCGTTAACAAAGTATTACAATCCGCTCCGTTTCAGATAAAAATGGACTTTGTATATTAAAAAAGGTTTCTCTTTTTTTGTAAATAAAAGCTCACTTTATTTATGGTGGTATTGCAAGCGAGCGAGCTTTCTTGTTTATTACAATTCATAACGTATTTACTAGAAGGTTAAATGCAGCATCAGTGTTCATTGGAGAAAACTTCTATTAAAACATACATATGATAGTTTTTACCGGTAACTGGGGAAATAATAGGATATGAAATTTCACGCCAAGTCGCGAGTAAATAAAAGCTAATTACTTAATAGCCTCCGGGTCATTCTTATTGCAAAGGTTGTCCATCGCAATCCAACGCGGCAATGCGGCGAGCGTGATGGGCACCTTTGCAACGGGAGTGACGCGGGGTGGGTTGTTTGAATAGTTTTAATTTAGTTTAATTTTTTATTTCCAATTTGTTTATTGCTGTTTTCCTATAAATACTTGTTATTTGGTATTCAATAATAATAGTAATTTATAAACATCTAGTAAATCAAATATCAGATAGAGAAGCTTGTAATAATTCAGCACGTTTTAGCTTGTAAACCATTTTTAGCTAATTGATATCAAATTATTTAGCTTGAATTTGAAGAAAAAACGTGGCCATTCACTCCTAAATTACAGCAAATAACTTTCACGTTGTATCCAGGCTCATTGATAACCCTGTTAGTGTCAACGAGTAATTGATGGTGATGAAATAAGTACAGTCGGCAAAAATACTGTTTTTTTTTATTATTTCTTACCGACATATACTATCATATTTTAAAAAGGAAAAGTCTGTGAGATTGTAGCTTTTTATGTTTAAAAGTTTGTAATTTTGTATGTACCTAATGTGTATTTATTCTCTGGAACCGTTTTTCCGATTTCAAAATATCTTTAACCTGCGTGTAGAACGGACTTTCTGGATGGTTATAGGCTATATTTTAACTCGCGGGTTTGACTACATTATTTGCAATCCTTGAAGTATAAAGTATCTTTTAGAACAGGGCCTTAAGGTGTATATGTAATCTTCATCATTTAGCCAAATGGATCCAGACATGTGCAAAGTTACAAGCCAAGTTGTTCCTGTTCAAATAAAGTTGGCCTAATTAAGATAACAGTCACAAGACTTAAACTGCGGGGAGTTGTAGGTTGTACGACTGTACGTGACTTTATTCAAGTGTTTTCTTAAGTTTGCTTTCAATTAACATCAAATTCACGTGCTATTACAGTTGGTAGCCGGTTCCAAGTTCCAGCCACTCTCGATAATTTATTATTTATTTTGTTAGTGTTCAGTCTTTCGTGAATCATATCCAACGTTTTAAAACGTCCTTTCAATGGCTTTTTCCCGAATCGCTAAAATTAAATGGCAGTGGGTGAGCTACATTGCACGTGCAACCAATGGCCGGTGGGGCGGAAAGGTTCTCGAGTGGTGACCACGTACCAGCAGGGGCAGCGTGGGTAGCCCCACAAGGTGGACTGATGACCTGGTAATGGTTGCGAGCGTCCACTGGATGCGAGTAGCACTCTTTGCGGGGCCTAAGTCCAGCAATTAACGTCTTTTGGCTGATATGATGATATTGATGATGTATGGCTTATTTTGGCTCAGAACCCTACAGATACTTGACTTGTATGATGGGGACATCATTCGTATTTCCTTAAACCGTTAATTATTGTGTTTTCTACAAGACAAACACCTAGTTTTTCTCCCTTACTTTGACTTCCAAGAGCTTAATAGTTCACGAATAATTATCCATTATGCACGTTATAATTTTATCATGATGAAAGAACCTAATTTCGGATCCCTCAGATGTCACTCACTTTTATATTTTTGTTTCACGACCCGCTTAAATTCGAATTATGGAATGGACGTTTATGACATTTACATATAAATGAAACCTGAAAAGGATTTTTTAATAACGGGAGTATTTAACATATTGACGCTTCAAAATATTGCACGTATTTTGTTCGCAATAATGAAAAATTTATAAGGAATTTTGAAAATTTTGTTTAACGCTTTGAAAATGTTTATATTAAATAATACATTTCGTATCGCAATCATGAGGAAAATATTTAAAGTTTAATGGTTTTAATTAGTTCAAGTAATTACTGAGGCACTATTTAATACCGATCCTTGATATCTTCGAGTTAAATCCTGGGTACCTAGACTAAATCTACGTCAGTAGGTAATATTATTCATTTTGTGACCATAACGAATGTCAAGTAACTCCTATAAAATTTGTAACAAAATATAAGTCTTGTAAGAAAAGTTTCATTTTTCGTGCACAACACCAAAACACTTCCCCATATTTGACTGAAATACTACAATTCCCCAACCCACTGACACCGCATAGTTTTTACTCCTCACGTCCTCACCCTAAATTCTTCGCTCAATAAAAAACTGTATGCGTGCCCCACTGTTTACATCCAGGCATTCCGCAGCTAAAAGCCCTAGGTTTCTGAAAGTATCAGTCCCCGTCTCTCCCAGGAGCCATTGGCTTTAAAAGAGCAAGATGGGTTGATAGAAAGTGCCAAGGGTTCTCGTAAATACTTATTCTTGTCTCTCCAAGGAGTCATGGGCGTTAGCCGGGCGAAATGGGATGTGAGGATGGAATTTTAATTGACATCTTAAAGCTTTGCTACCAAGGCGTAAGGATTAGCATACGTTACTGAGATTGTGAGATACTGAAGTTCGGGGTAAGTAGTGTTTTGTTTCGGGTGCTTGGCTTAGGTTTACTTTAGCAATTAGGAGTGATGTTAGGTACTCATTATAAATACTTACGTTTTAACAGTCTTATTTCAGTCGTTGTCAGTTTTTTCACGGTTTGAGTTTGAACCTGGCTCGTACCAATGAATTTTTCAAAAAACTTACGTAGTGCAGCAAAAGAGAAGGTAACTGTTCATTCACCAGTATGCTAAAATCAAAAAGGTTAGTTAATAGCGACCGGAATCGGTCACCATCCCACAGAAACAAAAAAAAAAAAATCACAGAATTTCACTCAAGGAAAGATTAAGAAAAAAATCCAGGGTACTTACCAACTGCTTCGGGCGCCATTAATTTGCAGCAAAACTAGTGTAAAATAAACACACTTGCAAATATAACACGAACGTAATTTATTTCACAATATCGTCAAAATTCTATCTATGCTAGAAAAACAATGTAAATACATTCAACATAATTAAAGTTTGTTGTCACGGTTGAGTTGTTAATATCAATATCAGAGAGAATTAACAAAAAAAATCAACAGCCTGAAAAGGTACAACGTTAGAGCAAATGTATCACTTTGTAATGACCCAAAAAAAAGGTACATAGGATATCCCCAAGTAATAGTTTATATTTATAACCCTTTCGACGTTCAGCACGCAAAGGTAAACAATAATAATATCCCCACTTCCCAACTGGTAACGAGCCGCTCCGCTTGTCGCTCGCTACCTATCTGTACGCCCAGCTACGGGGTACCAAGACACGGATGCTTTTTAGGTAATATGATAGGGGTAAGTAATGATAAGCGCGTGGAATGGTCGTATGACGTGAAGGATGATGTGAAATGATGGTCCTAAACGAATTAGCCGAAAAATAACTACGCTGGCGAACATGAAGCCTTTCTAAATTTTGAAAATAAAAAGTCGACCCGATAAAATAATCAGAGCCCGGCTATGCAAACTCGGCGCGATAGCGAGTTGTCACTCAGAATAAGAAGTGAGGGGGGTTTGTAAGTGCGACGCGGAGCCTATAGTTACAGATCGTAAGATAGAGGCTAAACCTAACTGCTAATATAGTACTAATCTGATCGCGAAGATCCGTGGCCGATGTAACTCGAAGAATTGCCCACACGATGTCTGCGCGGCACAAATGCAGGATGTCCAGCACGACCTCGTTACCTCGACAGGTTTTCCACGCCCGGCGGGGTGTCTCGTGAAACAGACGCGTCCAAGCGTTTGTGAATGTCTGTCCGATACTCGTCCGCCCGAAACTGGCAGCTACCAACAAATAAAACCAGTTAGCACTACACGACAAAAACTACAAAACCGGCAAATTAACAAGATATAAGATATTTATTCATAAAAGTCAATGTTTTATAAGTCAGGTATGTACATAATAAGTAGTATTATTTATTAATTACATCGGATGTCAAATAAGGTCGCATATAGCCTTTATATGTCTGAGTGATACAGGAAGTTACAATTCAAAAATATAAGTTACTAAATGGTGATGCCTTAACTGTAAGGTTATGTAGGTGCTCCTAATACTTAGGGCCAGTGCACGTCTCAACAAATTCGTCAACGCTGTAGCATGCTATGTTGTTTAACATAGTTTTAAGTTTGTTGTCGAACATTTTTTCAGTTTTTGATAGTTTTATCTCCTCTGGTAGCAAGTTATACAATTTTGCGCCTAAGACCCCAAGTGACTTCTGGGTCTTTGCGAGGCTGCACCGCGGGATAAATAAGCGGTTGTTCCAACGAGCCGACGAATGGGTAGCGTATTGGTCCACGTTGGCCCTAACTAACTAAGTGCAAGCGGTTAATATGTAAACACTGGGAAGGGTATGTATCTTAAGCTCCTTAAATATATTTTTAGCAGGATGGTCGTATGACTTTCCGCTAATGATACGAATAGCACGTTTTTGTAATTTAAATGGTCTATCTCGGTCCGCTGCTGTTGCCCACAGGTCAGCACCCAGATTTATATTAGCGTGAAAGTAGCCATAGTAGGCTTTTTTAACATTGTCATATGACAAGGTCGGTGCAATTCTGGAAAGTGCATAACACGCGGAAGACAGTTTGTCGCACATGCGGTCAATATGAGGGGACCACGTGAGTCCGGAGTCAAGGATGAAGCCTAGATACAGAAAACAGACCCTAATGATGTAAACAAACACTCACCCGAACAGTCCTCTGGTCCGGCCTTAGAAATATCCGATGGTCGAGCCAATTCAGCATTCGTTGAGCAAAAATATAGGCTTCCTGTGGCGCTGTGGCTGGAGCTTCCGGAATAAGATTCACAGCAGAAAGGGTCACCAAAAATGTGAGGATAGAGCACTTGTTCGCCTTTTTATTCAACACAGGCCCACGAAAATAAACCTCCAAGACAGCTTAATATGCAATGTTTTTCAGATAATAGCTCTAGTCAGATAGAAGTCTGCACCAATCTGTTTACCAAAATTTACAAGATTCGAGAAGAATATTCTACGCATTTAAAAATTTGAATCTTTAAAAAAATAATAGGCGATAACCAGCTAGTCCCTCAACACGACGTGCAGCAAGGAGATTTGACACCGCTAAGAAAAAAATAATGAACAAAATAATATACAGATAGCGCAATAAAAGAAAATGCAGGGAGTAATCACTGCAGTAGGTACGAAATATCATTAAATATGTGTCCCCAGAAACATTGTCTGTGAAGCGGCCCACAGGGGGGCCCACAGACAAGGGTAGGTAGCCATATTTTTCGCCACAGTTGAAAGGTAAATGTACCTATCTATAAATTAGATAGTTAATAACTCCCCATTGGCACACAAACCTCGTCAAGGTTTTGCCTAGATGGGTATTGTAACTGTGTCATGTATTTCTTTTGTCTTAATCAATAAATAATAAGTTTCTGTCAAAAAAATCATTTTTGGTACAAGCTTTTACTGCCGACTGTACTTTTCTGCATACCATCATAAAGTACTCATTAAGGCAATTCCAACAAGCCCAAACTCGATGGGGTTGGTCGTTTTATTGCGGAGTTCCTATGACCACCTTCCAGTTCCAGCCTTAGATCAGCTCCAATTCATCATAATATTGTATTGTCATGCGATATACATAATAATGCTTGCAAAATTTCAGCTCAATTGGATAATGGGAAGTGACTGAAAAATGGATTGCAAATTTTGACGGACAACTTACATATTTACATACATACGAACAGTGCAAGTTAATATAAAGCTTGAGGAAACCGATCTAGTCCCAAGGGCTAGTTTTCCTTTTGCTATTTTGCATGGGGTTGGATGACTTGGAAGGTAAACAGTCAGTCGCTTTCGTAAATAAAACTGGTGTCTTAAGTATGCCAAATTGTGTTTTGTGTAATGGCAAATATTTGTATATTTAAGTCGTTGCATTTGAATATTACAAAAGTTAAGATACTCTTATATGTATAGTTACACTATTTTTTCAAGGGTTTTATCAATATCCGTTATTTTCAACCAGGGGGGTAATCACGTAACAATTCAATCGCGCGTCGGTACAATTTAACACTCAATTTTCCATATAAAAAGTGACATTTAGACCTACCCGACGTTCGTACAATGCGTTACGTGATCGACCTACTGAATTATTCTTAGGTCCATGTAATATTATATGCCTAAATTGAAGAATAACTCAACTTTGACTTGCTTGGCGACGACCGCCATGGCCATTGCCATGTAACAATGAACCTTATGTTTAAGTATTACGTGTATGACTTAAGATTTTGGTTTAAGTCTTTTTAAATCCCGCCAGCGTACATGTTAGGGTAGGTTGCAGCAACCAAACTTTACAGGTTGAATACAATTCGATTTCAACGTACACATCTTACAGGTTGTTGATGTTGATGTTGTGAAGGGACGCCTGGCCGGAAACAGGCAGCTTACTTACAGGTTACTGACAATTTGAAACAACCGGCCCTTATAGCGTTTACCACCTGCAACTTTTTGCACCGCTACAAAAGCGATACGCTATCGATACGGTGTGTTCTAATAGCTGCTAGAGTCGCGCGATAGTCACGCGTTCGTTATAGCAGTTGTATTTACTTGCAAAGCTGCTTACATTAGAATCACTTAGTTGAATTGCAGACTTAGTGGCAAGCGATGCGGGTCCGAATCGGATTGATGGCTTGTCTGCAGAACGGGATTTGATAGTGATGTATTACCGGCGGGCCAGGAAGGAGAGAGTTTACTGCTAAGGCTGGGAAGTAAGGTTAATTCAATACAACTAACGTTAATATTATTTCAGATTGCGAAGCTAAGCATCGTAATCTAGTTTCTCCAAATATTATTCTCGCAGCTATACCTGCTGCTTAAATTGCGTCCATTCTTTTCATAATTGGACCATACAGACATTCAGGTTATTAAAAAATAAGCACGGTAATTTGTAAGCCTGCGATCGACCGATCTCCCGGGACCAGTCTGAAAACTGAGACTGGGGCCTATTGTCACATGTTAGTTTGTAAGTTTTCATTTATTTCTTATTTTATTTTTCTTGATAATTTTGGTGTGACAATACATACTTTTTCTTTCATTCTTTCTTTCTTTCAGGTTCTTGAATTTGCTGTCTTCTTGATTGAGGTTATTTACCGCAATTATTTTTTTGTATACAACGACGATGTCAAACAAGCTTACGGCCATCCTGATATAAAGCAGGTACCGTAGCCTAAGGACACTTGTGACTCCAGAAGAATCACAAGCGCTTATTGCCCTCCACGCAGTTAGGTTCCACGTCAAATGGACTTCATGGGAAAAACGGTATTTGGCGGCCCTCTTCATTGTATTAATCCACTGAACTGGAATCCTTCCTCTTGGAGTCTGCCAAAGTTAAGGACTATAAAGCCAATTTTTGGTTGGTCACTTAATCCGCGTATAAGGTGTCTATATTACTTTATGCTATAAAATGGAGCATCCGAGCAGACTGTTCACCACACGTTATTTGACTGCCCTCTAACCAAATACCACGGGCAAGTGGAGGATTTTAAAACTTTAACCAAAGACGCGGTAGCGTACTTGAAAATCGTAAATCTTTGAAGTAGAGATATAAAAACAAGCCATACGATAAATAAATAAATATGCTATAAAAATATTTATACCTATAATATGCTTGCAAGCCATAGAAATACCGCAGAAAATACGACTTTTTAACCGACTTCAAAAAAAAAGGAGGAGGTTCTCAATTCGGTTGTTTTTTTTTTTTTTTTATGTGATATTTTTTTTTTATCTGCCAATCATTCTACGCTGGCGGACTGTGGGTTAAGTACACAAAGCGAGCTTATAGCGCCCTACGCGTTACGTATAATAATATTTTCAGGATGCTGTTAGGAATGTCCAAATGGTGTAGTGCCTCGGGGATGTTCGCAGAGGCACGCACAAATGACTTCCATGCGATTATGCGAAATAAAATTTCATCCCTGATGGCTCGAGTGAGGAAAAGTACCAACAGCATCCTGAAAATGATGGCTGGTAGGTTTGACTGTCCAATACTTCTGTATTGGATTGGGCAGGTCAAATCTACCTTGCAATATAGTAAGTAAGTGTATGTTCTGTGTTCTGTGTATGTCAGTTTATGTTGTATGTTAAATTGTATGTAAGCTTTGTAATCTAACCTTATAATTAAAATGTAACTAACACCTCTTATATGGGTCGGTGAAGACCTGAAATAAAATATATTCATTCATTCATTCATTATTCCGTTGAAATAGCAAACAAAGAAGTGCCAAAGGTGATTCTGAGATCCTTGTGGAATTGACGGAAGTCCTCACATATTATCGGCCCACATACAGCGATTTGGTTATTTTCTCTAATAATCAACGTTTTTGCTCTCGGAAAACAGTTCATGTGGTAAATTGGAAAATTAATGTGGAAATGTTCATGTGGCTTGGCGGAGTGTGGCTTTGTTTTTAAAGTAAATTATGTTATATTGACTCTGTATCAATTGTATTTCTCTAAATTAACACAAGCAATAAAGCCCTCAAAACTAAAATTTGTCACTTAATTCCACTTGATTGACAAAATTAGATTAGTTTTCTCATATTAACATTCTGCGGGGCGCTTGTGTCAAATCCGCCGGCCGCGTTGCCTCACCCTTGTCAGCCTTATAATTGCCTGGGATTAATGAAACTGATGTACTTACCCGACGAAAGGGCTTTCATTGGCTATATTAGTCTGGTTAAGTTGCTAGTAGGATAACATTATTTTTGCTTGTAGGTATTTAAGTTGTACTCGTATACACGGTACCACGGGAGGAATCCAAATAGTTTTAACACGTGTTCCTAAGAAGTGGTGCTAACTTTTTTTCATATATTACAAAAAAAGTCGAGCTCAGCTTACGAATCCTCCTGAGACACCGTGTACTTATTAACAAAACCAAAATAAGTAAGTATAATATTATGTACGTTTTTGCTTGTCTCGTAAACCGCCTAACAAAAGCTAATAAAAATGTGCTACTAAAATTTCCACTCCTTTTTCGTTCTCTCAAGGGATGATTTTTGCAGTAAAAATCATCTCGTGTTCTCCCAGGGTCTCAAACTATCTCCATACGAAATTTTATCTAAATCGGTTCAGAGGTTTAGGCGTAAAAAGGTAACAGATACACATACAGAGTTAATCCCTTCAAAAGTCGCAACCTATTTTTGAGCTCCTGGCCGGTAGGTATCCAATTCAGCTGAAACCTACCTTAGATACTTACATACGTAAGTTTGGTGAATAAGCGATAGGTTACTCCGAACGAGCCATCATCATCATCATCGTATCAACCGCAAGACGTCCACTGCTGAACATCATCATTATCATTATCATAAGGTGTACTCCCGCGACCTTTACCAGGTCATCAGTCCACCTTATGGGGGTCTACCCACGCTGCGCCTTTTCGGTACCTGGTCGCTACTCGAGAACCTTTCTGCCCTAACGGCCATCGGTTTTTCTTGCAATGTGCCCTGCCCACTGCCATAGCAATTCCTAAACTAACCAAGAAACCTTAACTGGAACTTGGAACCTTAACTGAGCTAAGGTGTGTGTGAGGTCCAATCGGCTGTCACCAATATCACCACACCTAAGGTAAAGGTCTTAGTCCTCGACGTTGCACTGATGTATAACATGGGCACTTTTTGTCAGTGACATGGCGTAAATTGAAAGGAAGAAAAATCCTCTTATTTCGAAACTAACCCATATTGCTTTGATGCAACTAGTGCACGTAGAGCACTAGGAAGTTTATCTTACCTATCTTCTATAAAATAATGAAAAACCGATCAACTGAAAAGGTTTTAACTCCTCCGAAACTCCAGTTTCGTCCGTAACATTTCCGGAAGAATAAAATATATTTTCGTTCAAAAGTGTTGTGATGGCACTGTAGCGTGTTGAGCTGGGTTCTAATCCGGATTAGACCCCAGCCGTGTGACGTCATCCCGTAACCCTTCTCTATTGCTCGATTTGAGTGAGAATTTAAAACATTTATTATACACATTACTAGCGACGACCAAACTTTGATTTACTTAAAATGGTGAAAATGATGAATGATAGAGACAGAAACAGTGTGTTAAGAGATAAGTGTGAAATGGATGGAGATATACTCGTAGTCACTAAAATTGAGAAGGGTATGTTAAGGTGGTTTGGGCATGTAGAGAGGATGGATGAAAGAACATTAACGAAGAGAGTGTATATAAAAAGAGTGGAAGGGCTAGCTGGAAGGGGAAGACCTAGGCGAACTTTCTCCGATCAAATTGGAGAAATCTTACAAAAAGGCCAGGTCAAAAGTACCCTAAACCGACGAACATGTATGATAAATGTTATGAAAGTGACTGAAGCGAAAGTGGTTTGTCAGGATCGTAGCAAATGGAGACCCGGGATCTCTGCCTACCCCTCTGGGAAAGAGGCGTGATTATATGTATGTATGTATGATGAAAATGCAGTTACCGTGGGATTTTACTACATCTTTTGTTGTTAAAATTAAATTAAATAGCAATATTTATTTCAGATATTCATCCATACCTTTAGGATTTTAGCATCGGTTGAATATGAAAGGAAAATATAACAAAGAGAAGTCATAAAACTGACCGAAGTGTGGCACGTAGGTAGGTATACTGGAGTAGCTATACTTACTATTTGTTATATTGTTTATGCGTAATTGTTTTACAAACCAACTTGAACAAAAGATGTTGGTAATGGTTGATATTAAGTACATTTCGTCATTTTAAATAAAGCAAACAAAAAAAAACTGGAATAAGTTTTAATTAAATTTTATGTTTAAATTGGTATTTTATGCCAGAAGTGCAATACCGCAGATACATAATCCTCTCGTTAATACCTGTATTTTTACTGGCATTGAACGCCCAGACTACACGCGTTTCATGACAAAACCAATATCCAAATACGATTGTTAATTTTAATGATCCTTATTGCAATCCATTAATCCGCGAACAACTGCTGGCACGTCAGTTAAAATTAATGAGACGCTAACTGCCACAGTTTAACTAGATTGACGTCGTTAAACCGTTAATTAACTAAACAGGGCATTTTCTACAAATTTGGTATACGCTGATAGCAGCCGTGCACGGGTTGACTGCAGCGTTTGGCGTCATTTTTAGGGTTCCGTACTCAAAGAGTAAAACGGGACCTTATTACTAAGACTCCGCTGTCCGTCTGTCTGTCTGTCTGTCTGTCTGTCTGTATGTCTGTCCGTCACCAGGCTGTATCTCATGAACCATGACAGAAAACACAGTTGAAATTTTCACAGGTGATGTATTTCTGTTGCCGCTATAACAACAAATACTAAAAAACAGAATTAAATAAATATTTATAGATAATGGTACGGATAAAGTCCGACTCGCACTTGGCCGGTTTTTAATTCTTTGGTATTCCTTTCGAATGTGTGCTGTAGCTAATATGTAATGGCTCTAGCTGGCAGCAACACAACGGGGTTATTTCTCACAATAGCTCCCAAAATGTACTATTTAAATGAATGATGATTATGAGTGCATACTCGTACCTAACATGTAATAGGGATTTACGAGTCCACCCCAGCAGAGCCCTGGTACTGAGGTGAGACGGATGAGAGTAGTGCCCTGTGACCGCCAACACAGACACCCTCCGTTATCAACCAGAGAGTGTATAGTGTCTGCTAGACGGTCGCCAACACGCCCCTCCGACCGAGCGACCTCGGTCCGCACCGACCGTGTAGCCATTTGTTTGCAGCAAAATGTCATACTACAGCGGTCGGTGCCGACCACGGTCGCTCGGTTGGAGGGGCGTGTTGGCGACCGTCTACCAGACACTTTAATAAAAAGAGTGGAAAGGCAAATTGGAAGTGGAAGACCGAGGCGAACTATCTCCGATCAAATTGGAGAAATCTTACAAAAAGGCCAGGTCAAAAGTACCCTAAACCGACGAGCATGTATGAGAAATGTTATGAAAGTGAGTGAAGCGAAAGTGGTTTGTCAGGATAGTAGCAAAAAATATCCGTGATCTCTGCCTACCCCGCTGGGAAAGAGGCGTGAGGTATGTATGTACTTAACATGAGAAAACAATTAACTTTTCAAGAGTGTTATATAGGACAGCAATTGTAATTTTCCCGCATTCGCAAAGCTACGGAAATACGCGGTTTGAATAATATCAATTACTGCACGTCAACACCAACTAAATAATACACTAACTACTTGACATATTTCCAACACCTAAAGCGAATCCGTGCACAAAATCATGAACACAGAAGCTTTTTAGGGTTCCGTAGCCAAATGGCAAAAAACGGAACCCTTATAGATTCGTCATGTCCGTCCGTCTGTCTGTCTGTCTGTCCGTCCGTATGTCACAGCCACTTTTTTCCGAAACTATAAGAGCTATACTGTTGAAACTTGGTAAGTAGATGTGTTCTGTGAACCTCATTAAGATTTTTACACAAAAATCGAAAAAAAACATTATGTTTTAGGGGTCCCCATACTCAGAACTGAAACTCAAATTTTTTTTTCATCAAACCCATACGTGTGGGGTATCTATGGAAAGGTGTTCAAAAATGATATTGAGGTTTCTAACATCATTTTTTTCTAAACTGGATAGTTTGCGCGAGAGACACTTCCAAAGTGGTAAAATGTGTCCCCCCCCCCCTGTAATTTCTAAAATAAGAGAATGATAAAACTAAAAAAAATATATGATGTACATTACCATGTAAACTTCCACCGAAAATTGGTTTGAACGAGTTCTAATAAGTAGTTTTTTTTTAATACGTCATAAATCGTAAACCGCAATTTATTTCACGGAACCCTTCATGTGCGAGTCCGACTCGCACTTGGCCGCTTTTCCAGTTTAAAATGCTGTATTTACTCTATGCAAATGATTCAGCTACGAAATAATACGATTTCAATTTAAATGTACACGTATTTATGAAGCTAAAACTATTATTCTGACAATGAAAACCATAACCGATACATAATCAGATTCAACTAGTTATCCGCGTAATCCTGTCTTGTAAGTTTCAAGGTTCCGTAATCAACAAGAAGCCATCGTTTCGTAACTTTTATACGGTGACGTAAGTAGCTAAAACGCGCTTAAACTTAAAATACACACCTGCTTCCCTACTGATAATTTACTCTGTAACTGTATGGACATTGAGAGGGTCAATTCCACTAAATATCTAGGTGTTATCCTAGATCAGCGCCTCACCACACACACACCCACACACACACACATATACATACACACACAGGCTGGCGTACTACATACGTGCAGCCTTTCTGATCTAAGTAGCAAGTAAGAAACTAATGATAAGAACTGAATTTGATTTAGCTTACTCTTAACAACAGCATGTAATGGAGGAGCGGGACTTCCTGACACAGGTTTTTTTACCTACTAGGAAGCCCCAACCTTGTTATCATTTTGTGACATGTTTTTTCTCAAATAAATTTTCATTTTCATTTTTCATTTTCTATCCACTAAAAATTCCACGGCGGCCGGCATCTGCGCTCTCATGCGGAAGATCCAGAATCTCATTCTGAACGCACTGGAGCCCCCCTCGCGCTTCGCCACATTTGGCTCGTCCTAGGATGATAGTCGCCTTCCCTGGGGTTTTAGGCGAGTGCCCCGGCCCCCGCCAGAACCACCCCGATGACCCCCTTCAGTCGCCTTCTACGACAGGTGGGGGAGACCGTAGACCTATTCTTGTCTGAGCCTAGGATTTTGATGTGCTTTAAGTTAGGTTGCTTTGCTAGGAAGCCTGTGAAATCTTTGTGTGAAGTTTGTCAACAATGCGTGGCTATCTTAAGGGCTGCAAAGGCTACTTACATCATCATCATTATCAATGTGTATATCTCCGATGATACTGCCAGCACGGTACGGACGGACGGTAGGGCAAAGGCCTCCTCTCATGGAAACGCGGTACATCCTAGCAACACACGCCAACACAGCTAACTGACCATTCGTGACTCTTATTAAAATGTGCATAAACTACACGGATGGTCAGTTAACTGTGTTGGTGATGGTACGTCATCCTTTAAACCTGAACACACGCAACTCGAAGTTGGACGAAGTTGGCTTGAAACTGGAACGTTGGCGCCATGATGCTGATTAAACTTTCTGATTGAATGAGGCGGAGTTGTCCATCGCGCTCTTTGTTCCAAGTTGCGCTTTTCAACAGTGCTGGTCGGTGGATGACTTACGTTTCGTATTTTAATTTTAAATTGGGTTTCGGAATTCTATTTTTTGTGTAAATGTAGCAATAATTATCCACTTATACATTTTAATTGATAGTGGAATTGGGGCGTTTTGTTTCAAGCTGGCGGTCGTTGGGTGACTTACATATGTCATTTAGATTTGGTATCAAATTGCGCTATCGTTTTTATCCTGACGCATTTTCCTATATGTTTGAGGTTCTGCAGAATGAAGGATGATGCTGTCTTCCTCGCACGCCGTTTGCTAAATCGCAGTCTTATGTTAATCAATCAATCAATTATTTTTTTTCGGAATAAATCTATATTTGGTTAATTACAATAAATAACTTAAAATTAAATGTAATGTTAGTACACTTTACAAAATTATCCACTTATATTAAACATTAATACATATAATGACAAACTAAAAGGCATGCCTGGCTACAAGGATATTACATTCAACTTATTCCAGTGATACAGAAATGGGCCATCGTTCCTTTCTGCCACTGTCTCCAGGAGGCTGTTGGGGCTAAGGCCGATACGTCTCTGCAGAGATGCAATTTCGCAATATTGCGTGAAATCCATACGTGCGCGCCTCCGCGAACATTCCTGACGCGCTGCAATGTTTCGGCAGCCCCAACAGCATCCTGAAAGCGTTGTTATACTGGACGCGCAGAGCGCTGTAAGCTTTTTGAGTATAATTAATCCATAGGCTGCAGGTGTAAAATTACTGATGATTAATAGGTATGTTTTTTTTTTCACAGTGATTACATCAAAAACAGTAAATATTGGTATGTAAATAGATGGTTTCGCCATCTTGGGACTAAGTATAGGCGCGGACGTGAGTTCCATTCTTATTTTGTTGATATTCTTGAGTTGATCACACGCTCTAGAATACCAAGGCTATGGCGGCTGGTAAACTATTCCTTCCTAGAATAAATAATTATTACTCAATAGTGTGCCTGAAGCCAGTAGATGTGAAAAAAACGGCCAAGTGCGAGTCGGACTCGCGCACGAAGGGTTCCTTACCATTATCTATAAAACGGTAAAAAAATCAGGTTTGTTGTACGGGAGCCCTCTTAAATATTTATTTTATTCTGTTTTTTAACTATCACGGTTCATGACATAGACGGACGGATAGCGGAGTCTTAGTAATAGGGTCCCGTTTTACCCTTTGGGTACGGAACCCTAAAAAATAAGAATAAATTCAAGAGTCTATTAAAAAAGCATGTTAGATCTCTAAATATCAAATTTTATATGGAAAAATGACAGTTGGATTGTCCTAACGCGCGTTCGGAACGTTACGTGATTACCCCTCAGACCACTACTTTATAAATTGGATATTTTCAAGACGAGAATGAACACTATCACTACATGCATGTAACACCCTACACCATCATCACTTACCATGGTGAGATAGTGGTCAAATGCGTACCTTTACCCTATACCTAATAAAAAAAACATAGTTAAACCACCCGAAAAAACGAGCGCGCGAAACGTAAGGCTCTCTTCGACCCTGCAAATGTTCTAGGAAGTTGTGAAGTTTAATTTGAATCAGTCATGTGTAATGGCAATTCGGCGTTTGAAACGCTTTCACAAGTTTTACGAGTATATGCATCTTTTGGAGATCTGTTGGAAGTTACCACTACGAATACATTACCTGCTCAGCAAGTAGTGTTGTCAGGGCTCGGCTACATGTCTGCGGTATGGCGCCGCAGAACTTTGTGGCGATGTGGCCGAGCCCTTATGGTTGCGTGTACTTTTAATATTACCTCAAATTGTAACCAGAGGCAGGTGTTAGAGCTATGAACCGATATTGGAAGATTTTTTTTCTTAACTACCAACTTTTTTTTTCCTTATAAAATAATTCAGGACGCTTATCACTACATTGTCTTACTGTTGTGACGTCACAACTGTCACAAGTAACCCGCTTCTTCCATGTGCCAAATGAGCGTAAGCATTACATTGCTGCTCGATAAATTTTCAAAAATTAATTACGATTAATTTGGTAGTACAATTTTCTTACAATATCGGTTCATAGTACTAAAAGCTATGTATGGTTACAATTTGAGGTAATATTAAACATACAGGCTGTATACTTAAGGGGTTCTGAAGCTACAGTTTCCGCTTACGATCAGACATACCGTGTGCTTGTTAGCATCATCATCATATCAGCCGAAAGACGACCACGACGACATATGCCTCCCCCAAAGAGTGCCAAAGTGACCGGCTACGCTACCCGCATCCTACCAGGTCAGCAGTACACCTTGTGGGGGGGGTATACCCACGCTGCGTCTTCCAGTACCTACGTGGTCGCTACTCGAGAACCTTTCCGCCCCAACGGCCAACGGCTTGTTAGCTATGGTCGTGGTTTAAAAAAAATATATAGTCAAACTAGTGTAAAAATATGGATGCATACAACTTACGAAAGGTTCTCGAGTGGCGACCACGTACCGGAAGGCGCGGCGTGGGTAGGCCCCCCGCAAGGTGGACTGATGACCTGGTAAAGGTCGCGGGAGTCCGCTGGACACTCTTTGGGGGAGGCCTATGTCCAGCAGTGGACGTCTTTCGGCTGATATGATGATGATGATGATGATACAACTTACTCATAAATATGTCCCACCGCTCTTATGTCGGCGGATTAAGGTTCCGGTATATATTTATAAGAGTATTAAATCGATACCTATTTTTGCAATTGATAACAAAATTACTCGTTCTACGACATTAGGACGACGTACAACGGGATGTCTTGTAATTTTCCCTATTCAGTGACAAGGGACTTGGGTTCTTATTAAATAAGGCGAGGTAATGAGGTGTGTAATGTAATACGCTTGTTTTGGGTGTATTCGGTGATAATATTTCTAGTGACACTAAAGGTTATGAAATGTTATGTTACATTGCGTTTGAACTTTGGCGTGAGAGAGGTTTTGAAGACGAAATTGTGTACTTATTTGGTAACCTATGTCAATTATGTGTTTTGGCCCTGCATTAAACTACATAAGACATGCTTGCTTTGAAACTGAGAAAAATTAATCACCCGTTCCACTTCTGTAAATAATGCGTTTTGAAAGTAAATACGTGAGTTGAGAGAAAATACCTAATTACACTTAATAGCATTATTTCAGTACCTTATTTAGCATTATTTTAGTAACCTACAATGTTTTCTTAATCATTCCAGTCACTGGTCTGAAAGCATCAATCTCCGAATTCCATTATTTCCAAACCTGATTTCAGACGAAGACATTTTTTTAAGATGTAATACAATAACCTAACCTGCTGGTCGATCACGTCACGTTAGGTAGATCAAAATGTCAAATTTTATATGGAAAAATTACTGTTGTATTGTCCTAACGTGCGTTCGGAACGTTACGTGATTACCCCTTTCTAAAAATAATAAAATTCATTAGTTCCCTTTTGTTGTTACATATTCATTTGCACCCTGAAAGAGCCGTGTTCTGCCTAATACTTAGAATGAGAGCAGAAGTGACTGTCAACTAACCGCGAAGCACAGAGGATAAAAAGCATTAGTAATGTCCGTAAATAGAGAAGCTCTTCTAAAGGTCATCATCTTCATCATCATCATATCAGCCGAAAGACATCCACTGCTGGACATAGGCCTCCCCCAAAGAGTTCTAATGTAACCGGTCCTGCGCCACCCGCATCCAGCGGACTCCCGCGACCTTTACAAAGTCATCAGTCCACCTTGTGGGAGGCCTACCAACGACGCGTCAATGGAGCAATGGAGAGGGCTATGCTGGGAGTTTCTTGAATGAGGCTATCCGCAGCAGAACCAAGGTAACTTCTAAAGGTACTCATACATATTACAAAGAGGAAATGTCTGTGAGATAAAGAAGCTTGAGCTTTGTAAAATGTTTGTTTCGATGACAAAAATGGGTAGTTTCCGGAACCGCTTATACAATTTCAAAAAATCTTTCACCTGCGTGTAAAATGGACTTTCTGGATGGGTATAATATAACCTTTTTTTATCTCGCGGGTTTGCCTGCATTCATTCTGCGGGCAGCTAGTCTTTTATAAATCAGTCAGACCTTTTACATGTTCAGCTTGTGGACCAATTATACTAAGAAGGCGTTCAATCGGTTCAATGGCCTGCGCAATGGCGCATCCAATATAATAACGGGTTCAGGATGCTGTTGGGGCTGCCCCGCTTTTGTAGCGCATCAGGTATGTGTGCGAAGGTACGTACTGATTGCTTCAGTGCAATAATACGTAAGAGAACCGCCTCCCTGATGCACCGCGTGCGTGACAGCTCCAACAGCCTTGTGCGCCTGGTGCTGGAGTCTCCTGCCTGCGCTGTGTGGAAACACTGGGACTCGGTGCACATGAGAGGCTAGGTGGTAGGATAAGCAAATGTATACTAAGTAACACTATGGACATGGTCTGAAATAAATAATTTGAATGGAATTGAATTAAGTCGGTTTAAAAACTCCTTAAAAGCAAAATTGGTAATCGAGTTATTTCACGCGCCCGTGCACTGAACAGCTCAGCTCAACTTTTGTTAGAAACGTTCTACGGTGCCTTAATGTATAAGTACCTAATTCGCACTTTGGAAGTAAAAGTGAATTCTCTAATTAGAACGTTTGTGTTATGATTATAATTCCTTATAGGGTTATATGCGTAGGTCGTTTGATCCACAAGGATGCCTCGGTGTTCTTATTGCATTCTATCTTTAATCCTGTAGGTAAGTTTTATTTTACTTTTTTAGGAAAAATTGTGATTTTTTTCGAATTCTTAAAAAAAAAAAATTAAAAAAAAATTAAAATTTGAACTGTTTATTTCAATTGATAGACAACAAAAATTATTCAGGTACAACTTAACCCAATCTTAAATTTTAAAGATTATTAGCTAAGTTTAGTTAGTTATATATCATATCATTGACATTTTAATTAAAATTAAAATTATTGTTAGTAAGTTTTTGTTAGTTATTGTTAGTTAAGTTAAGAATTAACATTATTTTTTACACTCAGTATGGCTTTCTTAATTACATATTTGGCTTTATGCGGTTTATCCCTTATACAATCCATTACATTTTCCAATATATTTGTAGGGAAGCTGTTTAAGATAACAGGCACATAACTGGACCAGACCCTTTGTCCATAAAAGTTTTTGCTGATTGGTACCGTAAAGGTTTTATTATTTGTTAGTGTCCGGAGGTTCTGTGGTCTGCTATACCTATTCAGTCCTCCTAGGCATTGCCTATATTCTAGAATTACTGCCATTTTAACTTTATCATATACATTAAGGATTCTACAATATTTAAATAGTTTATCATAGTTGTTTTTGTGCTTATATTTTACTTTAAGTGGTACAATTGTCTTTATCAGCCTTAATTGTAACTTGTATATACGCTGTAGGTATGTTTTATATGTTCTTCCATAGCTAGATATGGCATAATTTATCACTGAATCAGCCATGGCCAAGTATATTAGACGAAGTGTGCTATATGGCATTTTATTTTTAAGTATGTTTAGCTGACTGAGTATTGCTCTTAATTTTTTACATACATGGTCAATATGTGGGCTCCAGTTAAATTTGCTATCTACTAATAAACCAAGATATGTATGCTGTTTTACTAGGTCTAGGGGCTCATAGTTGCAGCACGGAATTGAGTCATGCATGCAGGGGTGTTTGTGGGCAACTATTTTGGGCACTATATTAGTTTTATTATGTGATGAATGTATGTGCAATACTTTAGTTTTTTGGTAGTTAATGGATAGGCCCATATCATGTGACCACCTGCATAATGTATCAAATTCGCGCTGCATTTTGCGTTCAGCCACAGATATGTCACTATCAGCTGTTATTAGGCAAGTATCGTCAGCAAACTGGTACACGGAAGCCTCGCTGAATATGTTGCACATGTCGTTGGCATAAATTAGGTACTCAGTTGGACCGATTATTGAACCTTGTGCTGTGCCATACCTGGTCATAAGCAGCTCGCTTTGCTCACCGGCAATGCTTACTGTGTTGTATCTATTTGTGTGGTAATTTTTTAGCCAGTTCAGGTTTGGCCCCTGTATACCACTTTGCTGCAATTTATCATATAATTTTATGTGATTTAGGGTATCAAATGCCTTGCTGAAGTCAATCATAACTAGTAAGACATGTTTTTTGCTATTCAAGTGTATATTTATCTCATCCGTAAATTGTGATAAGAGTTGGGTGGTGTTTTTCCCTTTTTGAAATCCAAATTGTTTTTCATGTATTATTCCGTTGCTTGACAAGAAATCATTTACTGTTTTGCCGAGGTATTTTTCTATGATTTTGTCAATTACTGGTAATATTGTTATCGGTCTGTAATTATTAGTGTCGGTGTATGAACCTTTTTTATGTATTGGTCTTATTAGACCAATTTTTAATTTGTCTGGGTATGTGGAGCTGTTTATGCACTGATTAACTAGGTGGGTGAGAACAGGTGATATTTCTTTACTAATATATTTTAGGTCTCTTGCTCTGATTTTATCATATCCAGCACTTTTTTTTTCATTTAAATTATTAATTATTTTATACATAGATTCCTGTTTTATTTTGTTTATTTTAAGTGTTACACTCGGAGTGTTTTGATATGTGTTTTGATCAAGCAACGGAGTATCACATGAACTTAATATATTTATTACGTTATTCTCAAAGTCTTTGGAGAATTTGTTGCATAATGCATCTGCTTTCATCTTGAATGACTTCAGCAATACTTCATCAACTGCTTTTACAATCCTGCCTGTTAAATTGTTTATAATTTGCCACAGCTTTTTAGGGTTTTTAAAATTACTGCATATTTCACTCTTAGTATAGTTGTTCTTTGCTTTATTCATAAGTTTATTGGTTTTATTTCTATATATTTTGTACAGTAGCTCATTCTGTTTGTTAGTAGTATCATTCAGATGAATCTGCAATAGTTCATTTTTTTTATGTGACATTTCTATAAGTTTATTGCCTATCCATTTACAATTATCCTTATTATTACTCTTAGACGATTTTTGTGAGGAACATTTGTTATATATGTTGTTGAAGTTATGACATATGAAATTGTATATACAGTTTGGGTCACTCATTTTTAACGCAGGCTCCCAGTCTATCTTGGTGAGCTCCTGCTGTACCATACTATTATCTAGTTTGTTATATACAGTATTCTGTTTACTTGATTGACCAGTTAAGGAAAGCCCAGTTATAAAGTGGTCCGCGATTGCATCACGCACTACAGCTGTGTTTACATAGTGGGGGTATGACCTGCTGTCTCTGCTAGGCACATCTCTAAAGTAAATGTGGTCTATGCACGACTTAGACGTGCCTCTTGCTGAGGATTCAACCCGAGTGTACTGTGTGATGCAACAGTGGAGACCCATATCTTGACGTCCTATATCTTCTATGTTTTGTTTTCTAATGTTTACTTATAGGTATATTGTCAGTATTATACATATTATATTGCGCGGAAGCAGGGCGGTACGGTACGCATGCAGTACGGCATTCGCACCATCCACTTCTGCACATCTCGCGCCAATCAGCGCTCGATGCTTGTAGGTACATATTGGCAGCTTAGATACTTAGATCTAAATGTAATTTTTTTAATGAGAAAATGACTGTTGAGTTGTCCTAACGTGCGTTCAAAAAGTAAGGCAGTTACCGCTTGGGAAGCTCTAATTTTAGGCGCGCAATAAAAAAAATGTACTGACAGGAACTTAACTGTCAGCTAACGTATACGTACGCACTGAAGCACCGCCAAATGCAGAATTGGCCTAATGAATGGGTGTGTAATGTTTAGTATAAAAACAATTACTATTATTACATTTTCCATATAAACGGTTATCATAATTTCAAGTTGTGCATACAAACAAATTTCATAATTTTGTATGAAATTATGATAATCTTTTCTATGCTTTATAAACGTTATATCCAAAGTAGTTATTTTTTTTATTTAGAAACAAACGGTCTAAATTATATACACATTAATTAGCTAGAAGCTATTCAGTAACAATATTAATAGACCTACAGTTCCCTTACTTTTATTAAATTAAACAACTAAATCACTAGGTATAACCATTATCATTATATACATTAGTACAGTTTTCCTATAATCTTATACAGTATTACTCGTTACATTACAACCTTAAGTATAGTATAGTACATTACTTACCTAGGGCGGTTAAACAAAGAATGTCTCAGATCGCAGGTATTTGACGCCCGAGCCGAAGGCAAGGGCGATAAATATGCGCTCTGAGGCTTTCTTTATTACCGCCCGTGGTGAGTACAAAATTTTACGTCTCTATCTGGCCAGGAAGTGGGGTTTTCCGCACGCATAGCGTGCGGTAATGCCTACTTTATGGCCAGGTATGACGTAAAATAAGTAAAGAAAATACACGTAAAAAGCATTTTTTGACGAAATACTTTTTTTTTTCAAAATACCTACATTATTTATTTATTTTTTGAACTTTCACCATAATCTTATGTATTATATTACACACTATTGTATCACTATTTTAACATTATTTTAACAAGGAATAAATTTGTTTTTTAAATGTTACTACCGAACTGCCAAATAAATCTGCATTCATACACTTTTTATTGTAAAGCTGGCATGCGCGTTTAATATTTGAATTATATATTTTATGCTATATGCAATGCTGAACAATGCTTTACTACGGCAACTACGTTCTGTTCTACGAGGCACATGAAAGTTTATATTGTATAACAATTTAGGGCCATAAAGTTGTTGATTATTTTATACAAGAAAAGTAAATCAGCACACGAGCGTCTAAGTGAAAGCCCTTGAAAATTGTATCTTTTAGCTGAGGAAGCATAATCATCGTAATTTTTGCCTACTCGGAATTCAAGTGCTCTAATAAACTTTTACAGGCTTTCGGTCCTAGTTTTATATACATCATAACAGGGGTTCCAGACTACCGAAGCGAATTCTAAACGACTACGGACATAGCTGTTATACAGTAACTTATATGTTAATAGCCTACGAAAAGGTTTGGCAACGCAAAGTATGAAGCCTATTTGTTTGTACGCCATATTTAAAACGTTATCGATGTGAAGGTTAAAAGTAAATTTATTGTCCATTGTAACACCTAGATCACGTATGTTGTCCTGTCGCATTAGAAATACTCCACATAGATTGTAATGATACAAATTGGTTTGCTTTTTACGTGTCAATGTTATAACTGAGCATTTGTCATTATTTAAAAATAAATTATTCCGTGCACAGTAACTCTCGAAACTGAACAAGTCATTTTGTAGCAATATGCAATCAGTGTGTGTTTTAATAACCCTAAAAATATTTAGTGTCGTCAGCGTATAGAAGAGATTTTGAGTTAGTTAGGCATTCCGTTATATCATTAATGTACAATATAAATAATAAAGGCCCCAAATGGGATCCCTGTGGGACACCAGAATCTGTTTGTTTATAATCAGATGAAAAGCCTCACAGTACAACAGATTGAAACCTATTTTCCACATATGACTTAATCCACCGAAAGAGGTCACCATGTATCCCAAGGTCCCAAAGTTTCAGCAGAAGCGTATTATAAGAAACATTGTCAAAAGCTTTTGCAAAATCTGTATATACTGCATCTACTTGGTATTTATTATCCATTGCGTCACGAACCACTTCACTAAAGGACAAAAGATTGCTTTCAACGCTACGACCCTTGTAAAACCCGTGCTGGTTTGGATTGATATGGTGGCGGACAGCATATGAAAGCTGGTCAGTAACTATTTTTTCAAATAACTTGCCGAATTGGCTTAATTTAGAAATAATTCCCTTAGGGATTGTTATGTTGTATGAGTTTTATATAATTTGAGCATTATGCTTACTAAAGTTTCGATAATAGTTTTATGGTAATCGTTGATTATGTGTTTCGAACGTGTGTAGATGAAATTATAGGTAGGTACAAAAAGTTTTTATGACGATTGAACCGCTCCCCTAAAGAATGGTAACATTCACCTAATTATACAGAGGAAAGTAATAACTGCTCCGCATTCATATTCCACCATATGACTGCATCCAATATGAGCGGAGCTCGACACCAATAATCCTCCATCATTGCGAATTCACGTGCACTACGCGACACCCTAATGTCATCAAGTTAAAGTTGAAAATCGATTGAACCAGCTGCATCTTAAATCCGGTGGTTTTAGTAACGATGAGCGTAAATGCAGTCGATGTGTGCTGTATGAAGTTGAGATAAAGGTGAGATTAGCTTGTGCGGGCTGCATTATTGTTGTTGGGACGCCATGTGTTCAATAAAACGCGAAAAGTGTAAGTGCGTCATATTTTACTGAGTTTGTGGTTGATCAATTCATTTCACAGTTGATGACGCGTTTTGGTATTGAATTAATATTGGGTGTTTCACCGCGTATCGCTCGGGGAAAAAACCGCTGAGGATGAGGTTTTATGTTCATGTTTAAAATAGCTGTAATTAATCTGTTCACTTGTTTTTGCGTTAACACTTTCATTGCTAGGACCAACGAAGCACAAAAACCACCCAACTACGAGCGTAGCGCAACGAAGTCTTTGGCACTAAAGTGTTAAACAACTTTAAATTTAGAATGGGGGTGGACTCCGGTTTGCATTCTCAAAGCTCATGGTTCATGCGCTCCCTCTTGCGTTAGCTCATAGCCGGGTGTGTGAACGTGCGCAGATGATTAAAAGGAAAAGCGATAAAATATACATATCATTAACATTATAGCTATGTAGGTCTACGAAATAATCTTGATGGCAATGCCCTTATTCTCCCAGGAATGGCTGCGTAATCAACTGGTAAATGCCTCAAGTTCTTGAACTTACAGGCCAATTACCCCGTTGATTGACTTCCAGTTCAATGCCCTTAACTTTGAGCCAGAGATTCATCAGGGGATACTATGTCCCATGACACGTGTTGCCGGCGATGTCGGGTGGAGTGGCGCGACGTTACCGCGATATGCGGCACTATGATCACGTGCATGGACAAAAAAGAATAAAAAAAAAATGTTTGGGAACATACTTGACCAATATCTACTAAAAAGAAATTTTTACACTTTTTCACTACTAAAAAGAAATTTTTGCACTGAAATGCCAAAAAAATAATAGATCCTCAAGTTGACAGGCGACGCCGACACAAACATTAGACGTCCTTTGTAGTGTATAGTAGACGTCAAGGTGTATACATGTCTCGCCTTAATAGTACAGAATAGGGTGTAAACGTGTAATTCGAGGTTAACATTTTCACTACCTACCTAGCGCGGGCGCTTTCCGCTACATAAACCCACGAGATCGGCTGTACGAGCGTAGCAAATAGCGATGAATTGGCAGTTATTGTTTTAAGAAATCTTGTGTGCCTTTTCCTGTATGTCGCTAGCAACACATCTCGCGGGGTTTGCACCCAGTGCATCCCTGGCTTTAGTGTATACAATCGTGACATTTCAACTAAGGGAAACCAATCTGATTTATTTGCGAGACCAGGGCTTAAAAATCGACAGTAAAACAAGCTAGATTGAATTCAATCAGCTTCGTTCACAGTGGGCTAGTTGTTGAGTTCATTGGGACAAAAAATATACACAACTTCTGTTTGCCAGTGATTTCGACCACCGTCGAACTCGTTAATCGTCTCAGATGATGATTGCTACACAATGCTCGCAGGCACTTTTATATTTCATCACATGAAAATTATCCGCATAGTTTGCGAAATAAATAAATAGAAGTCGATTTCAAGTAGATATTCCTACAAATTTGAGTAGAATCTCTTAATATTAATACAAGCTAAAGCTAACTTAGCACATAGCTACCGGCAATCCAGTATGTTTGAACTAAATTTTCGCATAATTATTCAGTCTAGAGGCCAACGTAGACTAGGTTACACAAACATGACGTTCAAGGTAATTATTTCGTAGAAATTTCTACGAACTGTATAATGTAGGGAGCTGACTTTTGGGTCAAATTATACCTGTACATTTGTAAGAACCATGCGTCAGAGAAGTGGGACAAACTGCAGCTGTCCGCTCAGGAAGCATTCCGAATAACTACCCAGATTGATCCGTGTTGGATTGCTCTATTTTTTGCTCACAACCTCGCTGGCTGGCCCACTGTGCCAATGAATGGAGCATTCCCCACATTCGTTGGGACGGAGCGGCATCGTTCCGGACCACTGGGCTTTTATTAGCACTGCAGCTGTTTCACTTACTTTTAGATCACGGATTAACTTTGCATGGATAAAATAACGTGTTCAATAAAAAATCGAATTGCACGAGGATACAGTTTTTAAATAAAACTGCTAAGTGTATTACTATTATATTTTTTAACTATTTGGTGGATTACATACACACGCCTATATTCCCAGAAGTGGCAGGCAAAGAAGGTACCAACATGAAATTGTAATTTTCAGAGCATATCAATTTTGTTTGTAGGTTTGTGTGTAAATGTTAAATAGCAGTGCTGGGCGGCCCTTCATCTAATATAACTAGTGACTCTGTGAGCTGTAGCACTCGCAAACCAGTCCTCACGTCAAACATTTTTTTTTTATTTTAAAAAAACTGAATGTACTGAAAGTTCGATATTAATTATTGATCCTGCTGTTGAAATGCGACCTGTAGAGGAGAACACCGGATAGCGAGACATCTGGCCATCTGGAGATACGAAAGAATTTTGACTCAAGCTGAAACGGAAAACTACAGTACGTTCACTACGATTGCTCTTTCAAAAAAATTGCTTGAGACTAACATATATTTTTCAGCCATAGTAAATTTTATTTCATCATCATCATCATCATATCAGCCGTAAGACGTCCACTGCTGGACATAGGCCTCCCCCAAAGATTGCCACAATGGCCGGTCCTGCGCCACCCGCATCCAGCGGACTCCCGCGACCTTTACCAGGTCATCAGTCCACCTTGTGGGGAGCCTACCCACGCCGCGCCTTCCGGTACGTGGTCGCCACTCGAGAACCTTTCGCCCCAAATTTTATTTAGCTGACTATATTCGACTAATAGTGACCCTTGAAGCGTTCATAGCCCAGCGGCGTCTGCGAATCGGAAACGATACCGCAGGTAAAGCAAAGACGGCAGCGGTCAGTCCTTGGATGGGTGACCGCCTGTTTGAGTGGTTACTATAAATGAGCGCTTCCGTGCTTTGGAAGGCACGCTAAGCAGCTGATCCCGGATGCTGTCTATGACAGTAGTCGTTAAGGTGAGTTATAGGCCTTTGGGCGGCTTAAGAACCTCTAACAGTCGAGTTGCCAAAGGGGGACAACTGTCAATTGCGTCCGCAGGAGCTACCTACCACAACCCTGCACGTGTCCCCTGGGTGGTACTAAAGAGTGACAAACTCAAAGGCCAATAATAATGTATGCCATAAGTACGATTAAATAAATAGTGACCCTGCCCACAAAGCTGACCGTTCCGTGTTTGGAATCCAAACACGGAACGGTCAGCTTTGTGGGTCAGCTTAGTAGGTAATTTAGTAAGTAGGTAAACACAACAATGTTTGACTTTTGGAAGGGAGCGCACATTCGCCGACAAACTGTCCTCAGTTTGGCGAAGCAGAAAGGAATGTGCTTGCCATTGTTGTTTTTTTTGAGAATAAATAAAAAAAAAAAAAAAAAAAAATGTTCATGCTCGTCGCACAAATTAATGTCCTTGCCGGGATCCAAAGTTTGGATCCCGGATTCTCAAAAAAAACAACAATGGCAAGCACATTCCTTTCTGCTTCGCCAAACTGAGGACAGTTTGTCGGCGAATGTGCGCTCCCTTCCAAAAGTCAAACATTGTTGTGTTTACCTACTTACTAAATTACCTACTTAATTTACTAACACTAAACTAAGTGTACCATCGACAACACACTCAGCCGACCATTTGTGAACCTTATTACAACAGCATTAAGTCCACCAATGGTCCGCCGAGTGCGTCGTCGTTAGTGCGTGTGACCGGTGCAATTACGAAATAATGTTTTTTAAATCTACCGTATATCTACGTCTAAATTAATTTTATCTAAAAGTATTGTTTTCAGCCTTAGTTTAAATAACGGTTTGCTAGTACGTTGTTCCACATCTAGGCTTAATTGGTTAAAAATCTTAGGTATCATGTATTTACGAGTCCTTTGATGGGATTTTCGAGAGACACGGATGACTGATGACATTCATTTACGTTTTATTTATTCGTATCTTTATAAACATGTATACACAATTTAATTTAGCACATGAGTACGTTATTGGTTTCAAGGTCATTATCATTATTCTTCGTCAAAGTCGTCGTAACATGACAAGAGTAAACCTGCTAAATTCAGAAGGTCTTAAGGCCATATAATTTCAGTAAGTTATAGAACAGATTTCAATTCAGGTGGGTCGTATTGATAGGCTACTTTCACGGCAAATTTCGGCAATGAATCGCGGGATGAGCGATCGGTGGAAATATTGGTAAGTATTTTGCCAATGATGTGCCAAATGAAGTCTTTCCGGATCCGAAGCAGGGTTTTGGTAATAAATGTATTTTATTTAAGTACGCTTTGAACCTACAGTGTACTGCAGCATAAAAAGGTTGCAGGATCGTCTTTTTGACCTTATTAGTTTATTTTCATCCGCGCGTCAGAAATGACAGGCGTTTAGAAAAAGAAGAAAAAAGACAACCGTGACAGCTGGCGGTGAAAATAGGATGTCAGTGAGAGACTAGTGAAAAAGGGAGTGGTACCTATTCTTATTTGTCGGAAACGGCGCGGTAAACTAGGTAAATAGCTGTGCCTTTTAAGTGTTGGACCGACACTTCTGTGTCTAGAAATGCAAGTGACAAAACTGTCATAAAACATGACAGTTTTGTCACTTGCACTTGAAGAAATGCCAGGTTTTTGTTTATAATTTAAATATTCCCTGGGCGACCGAGCTCAGCTCGGGTGAAAATACGGAGCAAACGAACTTTCCCAGACATGAGACGTAGCTAGATCGATTTTTCGCCCCCGTAAACCCCTACATTATATACCCATATACCTATATATATAGTTGTATGTATATTTATATACACATACAAATATTGCTCGTGTAATAGTATAAGATAAGATAATTAATTTCATGATAAGATATTATAGGATGGATTTATAGGATAGGTATGTAAATGCTTTCGTTTTTAATAATGAACAAGCATAAAACTATTATTACTTACTATGATAGATCCAGTTTTAATTTTAATTATTTTAAAAGTTCTTAAAAATGTACCTAATGCAGGAGACAAGTACCTACCTAGATTGGTCCAGCTAATAATATTTTGATTACATGTATAATCTCTCTCTAATAACAACAAAAAAATAATATAACTCTCTCAATAGCCAACTCTTTGGAAAACCTAAGAATTTTATGTATTTTTTAAAGCTTTTATTTTCTTACTTTATTTTATTTTTTGTTTCCAATACTAACATAACACGTAAGATTTTACTAACTAAACTATGGATCTGTATGGTCTGAAATAAATGTTTTTTATGTATTTATTTTATAAGTACCTACCTACCAAGCTACACTTATATACCTACTAATATGACAAAGAGAAAAAAATCTGTTAGAATGTAGCTTTGTAAATTTATATGTACTTAGGTCTATTATCTAATAGTATAGGGGAGGTCAGTTTGGAATCAAACAAATATCACTCTCTATGTGTTTTATTATACAATATCTATTATTTCCATCCATTATCCAGTAGTTGTACAATATTTATTAAATCTTTACAAATCATGTTCTAATTCCCATCAACGCCTTCTCCCCGCGCTTTTAAACTCTGACATTGACAGTTTGAACTGTCAATCATTGCCTTTTTAAAAACGTCGCTCACAGCCAATGAGGCCCTAGCCGTCGCTTAACTGCCATTACGAATAATGCAAATAAATGAATATGTACTAATAAATAGTAATATTAGTAATTAAAAAGCCGTAATTATTAATAGAAATATAACGTAACCTAACAGCTCGGCCATCCTGTTTAAAAGCGAGTCCCTTCGCTTAGGTTGCCATTAATAATACAATTGTTACCGACACTCCTCTTAAATCATAATACATTTGATCATGTTATCCTTCACAACCCAACTGCTAGTATAGGACATTTTACAAATAAAATTTATCCTGCCATACCCGCAGCAATATAATTAATGAGACCATTCAGAATTAATAACAAACATATACCACAAACCACGCAAAATTATATATATGATGATTGACTAAGGTACTGGGCATTTAAATCTTACACCATTCGAGTCGATAACTGACCCGACAATATATTTGGACAAACTTAAAATTATTAATTAAATAACCTGATGTTGTGGTAATCTCAAGTACTACATTATACAGGACACTGCAAATAAATATGCACATTAGAAATCACCTTCCAGTTTCACAGTTTGTACAAGGATCAATCCCTTTAAGTCCAGTACAACTCTTCATCATGTATGTTACAGTACAACTCTTCGTCATC
Organism: Epinotia brunnichana; assembly: GCA_963854355.1. Taxonomy (NCBI): domain Eukaryota; kingdom Metazoa; phylum Arthropoda; class Insecta; order Lepidoptera; family Tortricidae; genus Epinotia; species Epinotia brunnichana. Next base: position 676,935 of record OY977954.1, on the reverse strand, counting down.
ATGTGTACCTAAGCAATTGACAAAACACAAAGTTTTTCCTGATATGGTGGGACATATTATATATGGCAATTTAGCTTTAGCACATCATGCAGACTTTGTGCCTCGCAGCACAATACGAGTAGGTATATAAGCATCTAAATTACATAACAGGCACAATGCATGCCTTCCGACATAGGCCTACTCTGTCAATCAAGACCCCCAAAATAACTTGGTTTACGTTAACATTGAATAACATAAGATATGTAACACCAATTATACAAAACAAGATTAATTTAGTTAGCCATTACAAAAATTCATTATAAGTAGTATTCAATCAACAGTGTAGACAAATGAGTCACGCACGCCATGTACCTTGGTAATAATTCCGAATGTTAGTACCTAAGGTACAGCATATTTACTACATTTCGAACATGGGCATCAGTCAGATAACATTATCACAGCGTCCATTATATGTCGCTTACGTACGACCCATACCATACCTACACGCTCCCTCATTAGCGTCCAGCATCCACTCGTTACTTGTTTCATCAACTCACCAGTAGGTACTCGGGAAAACACACAGCCATTCATTGTAATGCAACCTACTTCAAAATCCAGCCTTTCATTTTCATAGGTAGAACACAGGAATAGAAAGAAACTTTTGACACCCCAAGAATACATAAATTGCTTACCTGGACGCCTAAGAGTCCCCTAACAATGTTTTAAAGGCACTTTAAGTTACTTCTGATTGTGGTCTTTCTTTTTTTCCATCTGGATTCCACATTTCATCATTGGATTAAACTTCAAACTCAAATTGGGTGTGAAAACACCTTCTATGACAGTTCACATTCTAAGAGGGCGCCAAACCCAGAGGCCTTACCTAAGTTTCTCCCTCAGTAAGAATATATAATGTAGGTAGGTACATCACCAGGTGTCAAGTCGACCAAACAAGAATAATATTAACTCTAAAATTATTTCATATATTCAACCTCAAAACAAGTACGTACCTACATTCCCAGTTCAATCAAATCCGGCCCTATCAGTTTTATCACACCACTATTCACGCAAATGCCCAAGTTAAGATCTGTGAGTGCCTATGTACACTTTCTGTGGCAATTTATTTACTGATACGTGCAAGCCATGCAACATTACAATTTGCACCAGAGCGCTGGAAAATTCAGTTTTAACCGGTTCACAGGTATACACATCTCCATCTCTAAAATAAACAACGCAACACCTACTTCACACATTCATGGCACTCTCCCTCCACTCGCAAACACATCGCAATCAGGTGCTAATATCCGCTCGTGTACTCAACAGGAACAAGGGCCCAATACCCTGTTCAATATTTCCTTTATTTATTTATTTATTTTGTCTCTTCCAGTCCCACACTTAATCGTTGCTCACTCTAAAGGGCCGAGACCTCAAACCCAAACCATAACACAGGGAATCTTAGCTCAGGACCCAAAAAAACTGTATCCACTATGCATCTAACATGTTTTTGGCAGCAAATATTTTATTTCATTAATCAAGAACATGTTTATCCAACCATGTTCCACCGGTATGCTTATAAATAGCCTATAATGCTATAATTATAATGCAGGTACCACAAATATCCAATCAGGATACACCTTGCCTTTAAAATTGAGATTTTAACCTGCACCATGGGGTTGCCAAACTACCACGACCAAACAAGCTACCTCTCTCCCTATACGTAGGCACCTATACAATAGTACAAGTATTGTTTCCTCCTTCACCGTCACAACACAACGCTACACACACACTACGTACCGTCATCGGAGATATATAAAGATCACGCATGTATTCCCAAAGGTCCCTCCCAGCTATGTTACTTCATATATTCCTCTCCCTCGGTGACCACCATTTAGGAGATCGCGCAACGCACTTCTTTCGCAGGCACATACTTACATACTTGGGCCAACTATTGAGCAATCATGAACATCACAAGATACATTCATTTCTGTTTCAGGGCTCCAAAATGTCCACCAATACCACTCCATCGGGCTGGGGAACCCACAGTTCAAATTCAGTTTTCAGCATGAATAGAATATTATATTATCTCCCAGTTTGTTCGAACCGTCCAATTCTATCATCTTCTACAACTATTATTCCCGGAAGCCTTTAATAATTCTTTATTACCTATTTTTATCAACAACTTAACTATACCTATTATCACGGTAAATATATTAGCTAACGCAGTATCTCAACTAGGATCTCTTTAGACGTTCCCACACCTGCGCATTTGCATTTCACTGATTTAAGCTGTACGGTCAGCTCCAAATATATGCATCCATATGTATCCAATTTTCAACTTTATCCCACCGACATACGTTCGTAAATGTATACCTACATATTTATGATGCTGACTGTACATACACTGTGTTAGTGATATAAATAATAGGTATCCATGCGTAGGTATTTATTTTTATCCTTGATTGTCAGCCTTCTTACCATTGAATATAGGCAAAAGATTATGTTTTTATCTCCGATATACAATGAAAGGCGTACTTAAGATGTAATAATTTAGCGTCGAAAATCATACGTCTCTTTCTTCCCTCTGTGCATCACGAATGGGAGTCATAACATAACAACGACATTACTAAGATAATTGACCCACCTCTCCCAATGCAGTTCGGTTAGTTGTTTTCCTGCTCATGCGCCCTCCTCAGCGCCATGAAAACAATGTTGTTATGACAAATTGACAATGACTGTTCAGAAGCCCCGCACACACGCATGCACCCTCCAGTGGATACAAAAAGATGAAGTTGGCAGAATCTCGTATACCTAGTGAGATCATTTGAGTAGACCGAACACCAAAATAGTCCATGCAAAAAGCGACTCCGCCGTCCAAGGTAGAAGACTCCAATTCCAGTAACAGCCTCACCAAAAGACCATATTAAATATTTAATCTCGACCATACCATATTGGCAAGCCCCCTTCACTTGGGTAACAAATACTTTAATAATGTATTGTCTTATCATTATCAACTCAACTATAAACACACATATATAATAAAGGAAACAGGTACCATTATATACTTTTCACTTGACATTACATTGACATGTAACATGACGAAATTGGATTAAGGATCAAGATGAATACTCAAAAACCCACTTATCAGTTCTCACATCTATCTGACATAAAACCCACATACTATTTCAACAGAATAACATATCATTGCAATATGGCAAGTTCATTCAAAATATTAGTTTTTAATATCTTAAATCGAATCATAGTAAATTCAGATATTACTCTCTACATAAATACTTAGAAAGTCATAAAATTTACCTCTTTTCTATATCCAATTCCTTACTTTTTCCACCTTGGCAGTCTATTTCAGCTTCGATGAAGAGTAATCCCTCATTTCCTCCATCAATAGGGAACATTACTGCAATGTTCTGCCGCCAGGGGCAGCACAACCACTAATAGTAAAACAGTATAGGAATATAGGGATTCACACACACATGCACAATTGATTGTCAAATGAGTGACAAGGATGCTTGCATAGACAATACCGCAAGTGGGAACGAGATACAATGTCAACGCTGCTAGTGTCGCCACCTACGAATTCCCTATTGTTGTAATCTCCTCTGTTCGCACATCCAATATTTCCCTGAGATTTCAGTCCAATCCCATCCATTCCAATATAATCTGCGAAGCAAGCCCTATAGTAAAACCCGCTATATAGCCTTGACCCTTAAACACGGGTACTCCTCGGCTATCACTAGCTTGACCCTCTAACACGGGCACTCCTTGGCTATTACTAGATAAGATATCATTTATTGTCAAAACTGTGTACATAATATGCCATAAAGTAATAAGTCTCAACAGTATGTCCATCCCGGATGTACAATATTAATAATACAGTTAAAATATAGAATTTACATCACAAGAAATATTCATTCAAACCATAACTACATTTGCAAATGAACCAGGCCCTCAGTTGCCTCTTGCATATAGAGCCATCTAACGACCTAATACTCTCCGGCAACTTATTGTATATTTTAATTCCAGCGGCATACTTACATGCTCTTCTTGAGTATATAGTGCTAGCTTGACCCTCAAACACGGGTACTCCTTGGTTTTCATGTCCTGAATGACCCTCAAACCTGGGTACTCCTTGGCCTTCATGACCTCGACCTTCAAACCTGGGTACTCCTTGGTCTTCATGACCTAAATGACCTCGACCCTCAAACCTGGGTACTCCTTGGTCTTCATTACCTAAATGACCCTCAAACCTGGGTACTCCTTGGTCTTCATGACCTAAATGACCTTGACCCTCAAACCTGGGTACTGCTTGGCCTGGCCACATCCATGTCTCAGCTCTTCCCCTTGACTAGAAACATGAGTGTTCAACGTACTGATTCTTCACCTGGGTCAGTTCAGTTGTGCATTTCAGTAATCTGAAACTTTCAAACAAGGTTTTAATCATCCAAGTTAGTTTTATTCAATCCTGAATTACCCTTAGTATGAAACACTTCAAACACACCAAAACAAGCATATAAATAGTTTTTAATAGTCAAACAATAAAATTCCAAAATAAATAGGTTCAAATCAAGAGTAAAAGATTACTCAAGAGTGTACTAAACTTGTTAGCTCATTATTTTTCACTATTATCAAATCAAATCACTGTCTCTACCACCAGACCGCAGCAATGGTTCACAAAACTATATTGTTATTGAAATTATGTACTTAGGTACATACCTTTATTAATTGATTTCAATCAGGCACCATTAAGTGGTCAAATAAATAAATAGATTGCATGTTTTAAACACAATCATAGCAATTAGAAAAACAAATCAGTTGGTGTCTATGTAGTAAGTATTCCCAGTATTCAATTATAAAATCTCATCAGCGCAATTTCAGAATAAGTTCAACAACCATGCACATGAAACATTTTCATTGTTTACTATCAATACTCCACTTCCTGTCATCATTTTTTTATACTCAATACAAAGAAGTTTACCTGTGTAAAATATAAAGTAATTACTTACAAATATAAAATTTCTTTCATAATGGGTATTTATATTTTTCAAATAACACCCATATGTTTATTTCCCATTTCCAAGTCATGTCAAATATGTATTTGCACCTTGGTTCAAATCAATTACTTACTTCTTCATTAAGGAATAGGTAGTACTTGCCTCTCATCTAAGTGATGTTAATTGGTTCAAAAGACAAATGTTACAATTGCAACTGTTGTACTTACTATAACCAGCCTTATATGCATAATCGAGTTTTCACTTCAATTTGTTAAATTGATGACTTCTTGTACTTACTATAACCAGCCTTATATGCATATTCAAGTTTTCATTTCAATTTGTTGAATTGATGACTGACAAATCTTATGCTCACTTTGATTCATAATTCCACTTTTACTTTCCGCTTGTTCTTCTCTCTTCTTCTTAGTCGATCCCTCATAAGTGAGGTTCGTGACCGAACGCTATAGTCCTCCATGCAGTTCAGTTCCTCGTCAAGTGGACTGCATGGGCAAGACTGCATTTTACAGCCCTCTTCCACTTGTTAATTCATCAAATTATTATAAAAAAATATCGTGCAGTTCCAAACCCTCCAAACACTCCAAAATAAAGGCAAAAACGGATTACTTGTGCTTTTACGAGCCGTGGACGAGGTAAAGGTAATTTTATTTAACCTTTTCGATCCCACCTTCTGACCTATAGGGGAGGTCAGTTTGGAATCAAACAAATATCACTCTCTATGTGTTTTATTATACAATATCTATTATTTCCATCCATTATCCAGTAGTTGTACAATATTTATTAAATCTTTACAAATCATGTTCTAATTCCCATCAACGCCTTCTCCCCGCGCTTTTCAACTCTGACATTGACAGTTTGAACTGTCAATCATTGCCTTTTTAAAAACGTCGCTCACAGCCAATGAGGCCCTAGCCGTCGCTTAACTGCCATTACGAATAATGCAAATAAATGAATATGTACTAATAAATAGTAATATTAGTAATTAAAAAGCCGTAATTATTAATAGAAATATAACGTAACCTAACAATAGGTAATCACTGTAACCACTTATCCGATTAAAAAAAAAATGTTTCATCAATGTCATCCCGTAGTTATGCTTGGGTTATGCAAGACACAGGCGGGGCCGCGCGGGTAGCTAGTAGTTAAATATACCTACCTAGTACTGGTACCTAATATTACAGAACCCTTGCGGCAGTATGTATGTAAAATAATGAGAAATGTTCCGGGCGATATAGTTAGGTATGGAAATAATATTAATATTACTTTATCCCTGAGAAATATCATTGCACACGAATAATATTCTATTGTTCTAGGTATTTTTATTTCAACGTACTTTAATATTTCTGTAACTGGCCTCAATATTAAGTTATCATGTATTTTGTTGATGGCCGTTGGGACGGAAAGGTTCTCGAAGGCGCGGCGTTGGTAGGCCCCCTACAAGGTGGACTGATGACCTGGTAAAGGTTGCGGGAGTCTGCTGGATGCGGTTGGCGCAGGACCGGTCACTGTGGTCGTACCAAACGTTACCAATGTGTTTTGCGTACATCCTTCAACACCCCAGCATATTATGGGTACGAATGAGCACCAAACATTCAACAACAATCAATAACCCTTAGAATTGAACTTTGATAATGTATTCAGTAGCGTCGAAGACGCAGCCCACAGATATACTATCGGGTAGATCACGCAAATGCACCTACAGCCCGATAGCATTTAGTAAGTCGTAGATACTAAAGAAAATCTTTTGCAGAGAAATATAACTCTCTCGTTTACTCTCTTGCACGTTCTTAAGACAATAGACACGCGATTTTAACTGAACCTGAATACTGTTCTGAAAGCTCGCTGACTGTATGTCGCAGTCCAACTCTCATGTACAAGACACTTGTGTTTCATGAACAGTGCAAAGGAATCTTTCTCTATACATTTTGTAATTAGCCTGTTTTTGTGAAATTCAAAAAACCGGCCAAGTGCGAGTCGGACTCGCGCACGAAGGGTCCCGTACCATTATCTATAAAAATATTTTTTATATTCTGTTTTTAGTATTGGTTGTTAAAGAGGCAACAGAAATACATTATCTGTGAAGATTTCGACTGTAACTATCACGGTATCAGTGACTCAGCAGGCCTTTAAAACGTTATGAAAATAGTGATATTATAACGTTATAAATAACGATATGTTTAAAATTTCTATACAAATCTCGACAAATAACGGAATTATAGCGTTATAATAGCGCTATTTCTATAACGTTTTAAAGGCCTCAGTGAGATACAGCCTGGTGACAGACAGACAGACAGACAGACAGACGGACAGCGGAGTTTTAGTAATAGGGTCCCGTTTTACTCTTTGAGTACGGAACCCTAAAAAATATAGGTATTGATACTAAATTATGAATACCTTTTTCCATTTCAAATCCACCAAGGTCCATCTTCTAGTGACGTCGCACGCATTTCACTCAAAAATTGGTACGCCCGGTATTCATACAAATAACGGTAGATGCCTCATCTACTTAACCATACGTCTGTGGCTCTGTCTACCCTTTTAGCGTGATTGGTCGGCAAACGATCTATTGCCTAATTATTGAGTGCACTTGCGGGTCCACTGCCGATTCTCGCATCGTCGCGTTACAATGAATTATCTACCCGTGTAATGTACAACTTAGATACCAATGCGGAAACTCTACATTGCCGTCCCTGTCCCCAAAACTGTTTCGGTACCGGAATGGATACATAGATGAAAATGGCCGCAAAGTTTTGGGGTCGTGGTATGTAAGCGTATTGTTGAATATTGAAACGGTGGTCACTTCGAACACCTACTATGATAAATTAAAGTATGTCAAAACAATGCATTTTATTCATTTTAGACATAACGTTTCGTGGATGAAATGGCGACAGGTCTCCGGAACAATATGCGATGGCAGAATGCCTCCTAGGTTAAAGGGCAAAATCTATAAGACCATTGTGAGACCTGTCGTCATGTATGGATCGGAATGTTGGGCATTAAAGGTGACGGATGAAAAGAGATTGCATGTAACGGAGATGAGGATGTTAAGATGGATGTGTGGTGTGACGAGGATGGACCGAATAAGAAATGTGTATGTAAGGGGAAGCCTAAAAGTAGCACCTATCGCGGATAAATTGAGGGCCAATCGCCTTGCGTGGTATGGGCACGTAATGCGGAGGGATGAAAGTCATGTGACCAAAAGAGTATTAGGTATGAATGTGGATGGATGTAAAAGACGAGGTAGGCCAAGGAAAAGGTGGATGGACTGATTGAGAGACGATATGAAGAGAAAAGAAGTGAATGATGATATGACGGCTGACAGAGAAGTATGGAAGAAAAAGACATGCTGCGCCGACCCCAAGTAAATGGGATAAGGGCAAGGAAATGATGATGATGATGAGACATTACGTTTCTTAGAGACATTTACAGCTTAAGACCTACACAATCGATATTTAAATAGAAAAAGTGAAAGTTTATTTTTTCAAAACAACCGAGTTCGATTCCCGAGCTGGGTACAGTTTTTTTTCAAATACAGTTTTTCTTTTTATTAAAATCGGTGACATGGTTCCTAAGAACAAATCTTCGTATGTCTTATAGTTTCAGACATTCCCTTACTGACCGATTTGAATGAGCCACCCTGTATACAGGGTGACTGGTAATTCGACCTATTCCTTGAAAGGGGTTATACTAGAGCTAATTTGCAACAATTTATGTCCAGTCAACCAGGGGTCAAGACACGATTTTTTTTAATTTTTCGAGTTTTTAGTTTGTTTGAAAAAAAATCGCCTTGCAGCCTTAAGGATGACTCACGCTAGAACGGGCCGTGTCCGGCCCGGGCCGTTTTCTAATAAAAACAACGGCATTTTTGCGCGGCCGAGCCATGCCCAAGCCCGGTTCAGCCACGGCCGAGGCTCGGTGTCGGCACGGCTTGGCCATATGGCTCGGCCGCGCAAAAACGCCGTCATTTTTCTTAAAAAGCGCCCCGGGCCGGATACGGCCCGTTCTAGCGTGAGTCATCCTTTAAATTGCTGATTGTGACAATAATGTTATTTTACCATCCAAATGGAAGTACTTTTGTCACAATCACCAGCTTAAGGCTGCAAGGATATTTTTTTTCATACAAACTAAAAACTCGAATATCTCGGAAACCAGCGAGTTTCGACCCCAGGTTGACTGGACATAAATTGTTGCAAATTAGCTCTAGTATAACCCCTTTCAAGGAATAGGTCAAATTACTAGTCACCCTGTATATGTAGGCCAATAAGATGTTTGACAACAGTAAAAAACTTATTATTTTTTCAGTACCAAACAAAACCTATGTACCTATTGATTTAAACTTTCACGATTCACAGATTATTTTTACTAAACTTACCTGTATTGAGTTAGTAACTAATTAATTAACTTATTAAGTTGTCCCGTGACCATAGATGTTGACACATCCGGAACCTCTGAGAGGTAGGTAAATAAATAAGTAAATTGTACGCGATTAGGTTTAGATCCCTTTTCAGTAAAAAAAACATTACCTGGCCTTAGGCAACCACTTAACGTTTATTAAATCATTTGAATTGAGCGCGTCAGGTAGGATCTAGCTCGACTTGGCGGGGGCACTGCCGTGCCCCCAGATATCACTTTTTGTATAAGTGACAGTTAAGGCTTGTACACCCGCTAACGTCCTTGAGTCGTCGTCCGTATGGGCCAGCGCGCGACTGATCGGGCCTGCCGAGCCTCCGCGCTCGCGCATTTTGTAGGTATTTAAACATAGTAATTAAGATATTAGTTTTATCTATTCAAACTCTGCGAATTTGTCTATAAATACATAATTTCTTTATTTGAGTACAAAAATTTAATTTAAAATATCTATAGTTTAGTCATAATATTGAATAAACTTTACAAAAAGAGGTAACTTTGGGATTTTTTTCTATCGAGTGAAAATCATTAGATCGCGTAACTGAATGCGACTTTGACTAGATTAGATTCTTAAGTAATACGTATATTTTTTTTTGATTTTTGAACCCTATTTTCTACGTCTGAGATTGTTTTAAAAAACTCAAAAACGCTGCCCCTGTTGACTGTCGAGCCTTAAGGTTGTCCTAACGTGCGTTCGGAACGTTACGTGATTATCCCGTCGCATTTACTAAACCTCGGTTGTTTTTGTCGATCGCTTTGTATGAATAAGTGCGTAAAGCATATTCAAATGGCTTAATGACTGAATAAATCCATTTGATGGCTTTTAGATACTCTGCTTGAGCGCTTCCACCAGCATGTAAAATATCACACCGGGTAAAATTTTAATGTTAGCCATCGCAGGGGCAATTACGTAACTTTACCAGCGTACAGACACCTAAACTATCGTTTTCCAGCAAAACATGACATTCAGCAGGTCAATTACGTAACGCATTATACGCACGTCAGGTAGATCGAAATGTCAAATTTTTATTTATTATATGGAAAAATGACACTTGGATTGTCCTAACGCGTGTTCGGAACGTTACGTGATTACCCCTCTGACGTATGTACATACGAATCGTTACGTAATCGACCAGAGTGATTGGGTCACTGGTAAATCCAGAAACCATACACATCCTGGTAGCGTCTGTGACCGCCGATAAAGGCCACGATCGACCGAAAAATTGAACCGCGCTCACGCAAATGGTTCGTTCGTGATTAATGTTCCTAAATCGCTAGCGAGTCATTACAGTGTTAACGGCGGCGGCGACATCCGCTCGCTGTGCTCCTCAAGCGACATCATTTTATTTATTAAAGGCGCTTCTCACAGTTTGTCCCAAGCGGAGATTCTTTCTGGAGCCTATTCCTTCTTGGCTCAGTTAGATGATTTTATTTAGACTCACTTTCAACAAAACAACTCGCTTCGCAATACCATAGCACTGAAGCATTGATATAATACCAACATTTATTTACTCATGAAAAGACCAAAGACAGGTTTTTAGACAAAAAACACTCTCAGTTAAACCACTCATTGTATCTGATTATCATTAAATTGAATTGTGAAATAGATACAAATTCGAATGTGAATTTATTTAATTTATACAAATACTTAAAACCTTGTTCATTTCACTTCGTCACTCGCTTCACTTAATTTTAATTAGAGCGGCGCTTTTCGGAATACCAATATACTAACCTTATAATTAGAAGTTCTAATTATAAGGTTAGTATATTGGTATTCCGAAAAGCGCCTCTTAGAACACATATAGGTACTCGTAACTATGCGAATACTCAAACATTAAATTATTTCCATCAAAATATCTCTAAGGACAAAATAAAAAAATATTATTGCCTTGGCTCCGAGTTGATTCATCTCTTTCACATCCTAATTGCATTTCAACACGTTAGCGATACCTACGTTAAATCCGCAGGCGTGAATGCAACCGTTACATATTGCAATGTAATTAGTATCGGAAGTTACGAACATAAATAGGTCACCCTCTGTGACTTCTACATTGTTTTATTCGCCTTCAAAATAATATTTACACATAGGCTTAGAATAATAACGTTCATGTGCAACGGTGAGGCCACTAAAACTCGGCCATAAATGGCCCAGTACGCCGATCGGTGGAACAAAATTGGTTCGTTTGTGTGCGTATTGGCGCGTGTGAATACGAGTTGATCACAACTACATGAATCCATTTTATGCCTCACGCTTGGCGCGTCGGCCGTATGAAACTATCCTTCTATGCGTTATTAATGTTATTATTCTAAGCACATAGGCATCTTATTTATTCCTTTGTATTAAGGTGATTTTTTTTAAATATCTTTGTCTAAGATAAGTGGACGCAATTCAGTTGAAAGTTTAAAAGTGTAACAGCGTTAAATCCTGTAAAAACATAGAATAACAATTAGGGACTAAATACTTAGTGAGCGCCCAGGACGGGCGGCCGAAAACTATCCAACCTCGCGTTACTATTGTGAGAGGTTTGAGGTTCTGCAACCGGTGGGGATTGACTAAAATACTAGCCTTATGTAAGGCGCAAATTTGACAAAATCACTTTAAGCCACTTTGAGGGTTTTCCAAAAAAAGTGTAGGCACATAATAATTTCCACTTTTGTCTTAATACTCAGAATCGTTAATACTGACATTACTGACAATTCTCATAGGTTCAAGAATATATATATTTTTTTATATGTTGGGACAATCATACAAAAAATTGACCGAGTCCCAAACTAAGCAAAGCTTGTACTATGGGTACTAGACGACGATATACATACTTATATAGATAAATAAATACATAGAAAAAAGGTAGGTACAAGAATATTTAATATTATATATTTTTTTAATATTTTGGGACAATCTTACACAAATCGACCTAGTCCCAAACCAAGCAAAGCTTGTACTATGGGTACTAGACGACGATATACATACTGTTTATATAGATAAATAAAATAAATACTTAAATACACCGAAAAAATGCGTCCAAAATAATCCATTCCAGATCGTCACATTTTTGAATACAGTATTTATTTATGTATTTGGTCGTGACGACTTAGGTACCTACTGGAACAAAAAAACGTTAAAAAAAACTGGGTAAATTTTTTGACACTTTCAACAATAAAATTCTGAGTGAGAAACAAAAAAAATATCTGAGAAAAAAGGAACGTAGGTACTGTTTTATAAAAAAAATTGGCTTTGCGGAAATCTGAGCGACATCAGTAAGCTCTCGGTAAAGTACAAAATACTGCATTTCGATACCGCCCGCCGCCCGCCACACGCGACAGTGGCCTATCTTAGTGATCTGCAGTGGGGTAATCACGTAACGTTCCGAACGCACGTTAGGACAATCAAACTGTAATTTTTCCATATAAATTTGACATTTAGATCCACCTGCCCGGCTAGCACACTAGCAAAATGACGACTTTTATGCACATGTTTTATGTCCACAACCGACGTATAAAATTTTACCGTCATGAGCTAACATGCTATACCATCATTTACGTAAAATGTGACCATTTATATGTCTTGCACATAAAACTATTTGCTTTACGTCAAATGCTAACATGCTCTTGATTTTGGCACATAAAACTTGACGATATGAGCCGTTGACGGACGAAATTTTATGTAGATCACCCCGGATAAATTTTAACACTATGAAAACAATATAATTTTCGCAGGATTTCTCCGATTTCTGTCACAACACATACGGTTTCAGTCTCAAAACTCCTATCGTCTCCTGAAACAATGATCTAGCATTTTTAATTTTAGCTAGATCATGATTACTAACTATAAATTAGTATAAATAACGCAATGATTATGATTTTTTGCTTGTGTTGTAATAAAGTATATTACACAAATTTACAAATATTATTGATTCAATTATAAACTAACATGTGTTTTGGTACTCGCTAAATTACTTACAACCACTACGTAAAACTTTTTGTGGGGTGGGAGTAACGTAAATAAAAACAAAAAACTATTATAACACAACTTAATACAGGAGAACAACTGTTTAATAAACTGTGCAGTGCTTATCATTACTCTTTAATTAGGTAGTATTATAATAGGCTTCTAACCATAGACTACTATTGAACGAATGAAATGAATGTAATAATTTTGCTACGTATATTTTACTCTATGGCATAAATATATGTTGCGTGATTACCATGTTAGATAAGTAACGTAAAAATGGTCACGATCGTAAAGTTATACGTCCGAACGTAAATATATGTCCGATTAGTGTGCTAGCTGGGCTGATGTGCGTACAACCAGGTCGATAACGTAACGCATTGTACGCGTCAGGTATTTAGATCTAAATGTCACTTTTTATATGGAAAAATTACAGTTAAACAGTCCTAACGCACGTTTAAAATGTTACGAGATTACCTCTGGTATCATATATATCATCCGGGATCCAAGGCTTTCTTCCAAAGCATGGAAGCTTTCAGTTAGCAACCGTTTAAAGTGATCTCCCAATCCATGACATTTACTCCACAACCGATGCAAATGTACAGACGCTAAACGGGCGTATAGCCAAGTTTGTTTCAGAGGAGGTTCAAAAAAAATAAACAAAAATGTGCATAAAATATTCAGGTAATGTAGTATTATAGAAGTGTCAAAAGTGGCACCAAGTGGTTCGTGTAATATTACACTTGGCGCTGGCTAGCCAGTTCATTTGCTTGAAGTTGGCTTTGTCTAGATTTTGAAAATTTTGGGTGACCCCCAAAACCCCTCCTCTGGCTACGCCTGTGCGCGCATTTGTCTGGAGTGTATTAGTATATCCCAACGGATAAAACTTCCATTTAAGACACCAGAGAGAGGTCAACTCAAATTGAATTGCAAGCGAGCGCTCATGGATAGCTCCACAGTGTACCTACCTGAACAGTACGTCAATTGAACTTACTCTCTGATCATCATCGTCAGCCTAAATACCTCCCACTGATTGGCACAGTCCTCTTCTCATGTATGATAATGAATGGACTTAAGTCTCCAGGCTTGAGTGCTAGTTGAGCACTTTTTTTTATTTGTTCGCAGATTTATGCAGGCTTCCTAAAGCTGTTTTCATTCACTGAAAAGCCAATAGTGAGTATCAATGTTCAGAAATCAAATGCATAATATATTGCCGAGCCTTTACTGATTTGAGGACTTTCCGTGTTGATAGCAAAAGACCACAGCAGCTGCTCGATCAACCGCCATGAGCTTGGGAATGCAATTCAATTCAATTCAATTCAATTCAAATTATTTATTTCAGACTATGTCCATATCATGTTAGTGACAATAAAAACTTATAAAACTATGTTTAGGCAAAGAGTTAAAATTAAATGTCATATTAAAAATTACAAATGTCACAAAATAATTACTACACTAAGAACATACCAGACCTACAACATTACATTAAATTATACACTGAACCTCTTGAGCCCATGTGCAGGGTGTTCCAGTGTCTCCACACTGCGCAAGCCGGACTGTTCCAAATCAGCTGAAGAAGGCTGTTGGAAATATCAGGCACACGACGCACGAGGGACGCGGATCTGATTCTTATAATGGCACTGAAACCGTCGACCCGTGCCTTTGCGAACATCCCAGATGCGCTGCAGTACCGTGACAGTCCCATCAACCCTCTGAAGCCGTTTCCATACTGGACACGCAATACCTGACACTTAATATAAACTTAAATCCCACTCTAATCGCAGTTTGATAGTAATGCTTATCATACGGTCGCTGTCTGAAACCTGCCCACTGCACCCTTTCGGCTCAAACTCTTCCATTACTAAAATAGTTCGCCGTAAAGATATTTTCAACACACCTGCTCGTAAAGTAGGTCTTATTACAGCGTATTTACACTGATAATGCAGAATATTACCCATGCCGTGCCTTTTACATTACATTATCGCACTAGTGCCTTTTCATTACATATCTTTTTAAATATTAGCAAAATAATGCAGAATATTACCCATGCCGTGACTTTTACATTACATTATCGCACTAGTGCCTTTTCATTACATATCTTTTAACATTTTCATTTTTTATTTTATTTTTTTTTTCCTCGCAAATGTGTTGAAAAACGTCGTATGAAACACGTGAGCATTGGTCATTACACTTCTCGTCTCCATTAAGCCTTCGCCTTCGGCTCAGGCTTAAAAACCGACTCGAGTGTAATGACCAACTTAGCACACTTGTATCATAATGTACTATTAACTCCACTTTGTTGTGACTACGAGCCCCCAGCTATTCACAACCCGACTCGACTCGCAATAGCTTAAACCACAGCCATAATAAAACTACTGAGAAGTATAATCGTGTTCCTCTTGATGTGTAAGGTAAGGTTGCCAGAGCTCACGGAGATGCAATGTGTTGAAAACTATAGTGACATACCTGCATTGGTTTCTTGCGGTTAACATATCGAATCCATAAACCTGTATAATGTATTCGGAGCAGCACAACTGGGGCAGTATCTCCTTCTTATATAAAATCACACCCATAATAACAATACTACTTCCTCTATGGATATGTCTTCCTGGTAGCTTCTGATTGTGAGGTTAGTTCCCACCGCCGTGCCATTAAAAAAAGAAGCTGGTTGTGTCAGAGATACATCCGTTAAATAAGTTTAAGTCTTCTTTGTTGGCTATGGAACCGTAATATATCTGAATTAATTCACTAAAATCTGTATAAGTACAGATAAATCGGTATATATGGCAACATTGACTGACGTAGCTCATTTGACTCGCGATACATTTAAAAAGGCGGTCATTTCAGCATTATTTTCATGTCCGCCACATGAACTAAATAACATTATGTGATTAACAATTAATGGCAAATAAAGAAGGATTAAAACATGTAACAAACAATTATTTGAGATCAGATTAGGCTTCTCTACAAAAAGTTATTCCGGAAGTCACCTGATACATTTTGAACTGTACCCCTATATAAGAACGCGAGCAAAGAAGTATCCACTTCAAAACATCTAGGTATGTGTAATTAGAGCTTAGGGCTCGGCCTAGACTTCGACCGATGGCGGCTGCACCGGTTCGCCATACGCGGGAGTGAGAGGCTGCACTCCGATCTCTCGCTCCCTCGTATTGCGCCTGCTGGCACCTGTCAAATTTGTGCCCGAGCCATTTTACTAGTTCGCATAAGGTGGTCACAGAACCTATTACTAATTAATTTCCTCTGTGAATACCCCAGCGTCCGGTAACAGTTAGAGTGCCCTAACTTACCGAATTAAATTCCAGTTTGTCCTGACTTCATTTACATTGTCGAAGTAAAACGGGACATGATAAATGTTGTTATAGTGGAAGCGAGCGTGTGAAACAATTAACATGATTGGGTTGAGAAAGTGATGAACAAAATTGAGGAACAAATTGAATTCATTTAGAGCGGAATCTTGCTTATATTTGGAGCAGCCCAACTGGGTAAGCATTTAGGTACTTTAAAGAAGACCGAAGTCATAATAAAAACACTACTTGCTCTGTAGGTATGTGGTTATGTACCTAGTGTTGTTCTTATACCTTAAGGATATCTGGAAGAGATCGCTGTCTAACGTTAAGTCTCGTCTAACTTCTACTTGTATTGAATATGTTCCGTACAGTATTTTTATATCGAGGTGTGTCCTTATACAGGGTGTGGCCTGTAATAGGAGCAAATATTCAAAGGGACGCTTCCTTAGAGCATTTGTAGTAACCCCTTGTGTCCCACTCATTATTTTTTTTGGATTCGGAGATATTTTGATCTAAAGCTGTGACCTCCAAGTAATGTATTTTGGCACCACGACATCATAGCACAGCAGTCAATGCGGATTTTGAGGTAGTAGGTAAAATAAAAAGTTACTGATAGCACTCCAGAAGAGTAAAAAAATACAACTAAACTTATCTTGAAGAAAAAAAAATTAAAAAAAAAAAAGTTTTTTTTTCAAGTTTAACTATGTGCAAATAATAATAAAAAAAAGATCACAATAGATCAGCGATGGTCGCAGTGATATAAGGGCTTTGACAGCCCGAAAGCCACTACCAGAATGTGGAAATAATTGTTCACAAGCTTAATACTCTACCGTTAAATTTTTTGCTCCTATTACAGGCCACACCCTGTATATGTCATTTAATATGTATCCTTTATCAATCTTGCCGTAGATTGGAGCGCTCTCTTGAAAGGATATCCACGGAAGATCAGCGTCAAGGTATTTACTATTTACATGGTACCTGGTTATTAAGCTGAGTGGAGCCCTTTTCTCTGACGCTTTTGTTAGATGAACACTTCGGGATAGTTTTAAACAAAAATATTTATTTTCCAGTCTTAGTCTAAATAGCGTCACGGACCCTATTACTAAGACTCCGCTGTCCGTCTGTCTGTCTGTCTGTCTGTCTGTCAACAGGCTGTATCTCACTGATACCGTGATAGTTACAGTTGAAATTTTCATAGATGATATATTTCTGTTGCCGCTATAACAACAAATACTTACTAAAAACAGAATAAAATAAATATTTTTATTGATAATGATACGAAACCCTTCGTGCGCGAGTCCGACTCGCACTTGGCCGCTATTTTATTTCTTTCATTAAAGAGTATTTGAATAGGCAAGATGCAATATTTTAATTTGCATGTAGAATAGACCACGAGTGTATTAAAAAATGAAAATAATATAATTTAAAGCCAAAATGTTCTGTTACAAACTGACAATTTAAACTTTCGCGCCTAAATGGATCTACAGTTCCTGTGACGTCACTCGTGTTTGTCACTCGCCATAATTTACGACCATGTCGACACTAACTTTTGGACGGTTTCTAGAGTCTGCTTTAATAATGCCTACTTCCATTTTTATTCAAAAATTTTCAATTTTTTTTAACAAACAATCTTTTCCTTAGGAGTGACGTCACCAGCCGCTGATCGGGTGGATAAAAACACATTCCGTTTCACACTACTTCAAATCGTGTTTATTGTTTGAAATTAGTATAAACTAAAGTAAAAACGTTTCAGAACCAATTATTTTATGTTTATTCAAAAGTTTGATCACAAAATAATGGTAAGCATTAAAGCTGCATCTTCCCTATTGTATTGTGTTGTATATGTATTGGTTGACCTACGATTCAGACACGAAAACCGTCAAAGGCATCTACGTGTAATATCGCCTTGGTTACAAAATGAGCTTAACCCTCGTCAATTGCAAAGCAAAGGCTTGTGTCATTTGTGCTCGACGTAGATTTGCAATTAGAATCAGTTTACTCACCACGAAATTCCTGTAGCCATTGCAAATTAGGAAAAACAGGTTAGGAACTAAACTTTGTAGTAAGTTAAGTTATTCTCCCTATAAGTAGGTCTAAGCCAATGTGAGTGTTCTTCTTTACTTTCTCTCTTTTTTATTTTACCGTTTTTGTTTTTTTATTGTATTATATTGTAATTTCTTTGTGTTTTTCTATATTTTTTGTTCTACCTCGACCTGCACTAGCAGTCAATGTGGATGTGGTGTGAGTGAAAAGGGGACGAACTGAAAACCAGCGCTGTACAGCAATGACTGTCACAGCACATGCTGAGTTCGTTCCTTTTGTCACACAAATAATCTTGTATTTTTTTTCTCATAATGTATTTTTCGTATGTAATCTGTTTGTGTGACAATAAACATTTTTCTTTCTTTCTTTCAAATGAAACCTAACTGTTTTTGAACAGACATATTAATTCATCGTCAGTATGTAACAGTGGCGGGGCGCCCATACAAGCCGATTCCTACCGGCTTGCCTAATATATATTTTTAGGCAAGCCTATAGTTATATACTTAACAGTAAAAATAAATTTTAATATCAAAATTTACAATTTTTAGATAAAAACTCTTTCTTAACTTTTTTGTCCGGGTTGCCCATCGACAATTTTCACTCGCCGCCACTGGTATGTAACTTGTCGTTATGGGATCATGACATTTTGGTTACCCTTAGCAATCACAAAATTTTAATTCCCAACTGTATCGGTTGTCCGAATCCAAATTTTCATTTTGGCAAAAAGCCATTTTTCTCTTAGATTGAAATTTTCAGGATTATTATAAAAAAAACCGAATCCTAGGTTCTACACGAATATTTAAAAATGATCAATAACTTTGCGGTCTTCGTGAGAACAGGTTTTTTGCCGAAATGAAAACTCGTACAAATTATACACTTGGGAAATGAAATTTAGTTATTAACATCTCATCGTATCTTATCTTATCTAGGTGAGGGCCCTTTCGGATGCACTTCGACCCAGTGGGATCTTTTGTGCATTTGCCCTCTCCTTTATACCTGCACCCAGGCTTGCTCCATCATTTCCACAAAGCGGATGATGCAGTTCGCCGGGAGCACCTCGAATTCCTTTGGTTGCGGGTAACCGTTACCAAAGTAGTTCATTCTTTGTCTGGCAAGGGCATGACATTCACACAATAAGTGTTCCGTAGTCTCATCCTCCTCGCCACACATTCTACAGTCTAAGCTATCAGATAGTCCCATCTTGGCCAAGAGATCCTTGACCCCGAAGTGACCTGTGAACACCCCAGATATAATTCTGAGTTGCTTCTTACTGGGTTTCCAGAGTTTTCTGGTCCAGCCCGAGTCCACTCCTTCTATGAAGAGCTTAGAGTGCCTTAAGCCAGCCTCATTCCTCCACTCGTGTTGGTGTTTGGTTTTGGCGTAGGCTTTAAAGGCCGATATTATGGTCCCCTGCGAGAGTCCCACAAATGGTTCTGGACCTACAAATTGATTTGTAGAGCCCCCTCTTGCAAGCTCATCTGCTCTTTCGTTGCCGATGAAGCCCTTGTGCCCTGGTATCCAAACTAGTAGCACCTTATTGTGCCTTCCAAGTCTATTTAGTGCTTGGACGCCATTATAAATTAGTCTAGAGTCCACTTTCGGCGCCGTAAGCGCTTTAAGCTTTATTAACATAGGATACCCGTTATACTACTAGATGTTCTAAATCATAGTCGCTGTAAACTCGAACTCATAATTAGCTGAACACCATAGTACCTTGTCACTTTCACCCCTTTGACGATACGATGGCAGTTTTAACATGACGTTAAAGCGACAAAGAACAAAGGTCCCTTTTGAGGCCGATCGTACAATTCAGACTAAATTCATAATTGGTCAATTTACAACAAAAATCGCATCTACCTAGTTTTTTGGGCAAATACGACATTTAACTGATAATCCTGCAACCGAGACATTATGCTCACCGATCATTATTACAATAGTATTTGTGCTTATGCAGGCAAGCTGCAATTATGCTGTTTTTACTGCTATTCATAAAACATAAACCTCTGATAAATAGAATGTTTTGTCCCTTTCTCACAAACAGAAAAGTCAAAGTAACAGATAAAGACAAACGACTTTTCACAGCATTGTAGCTTAATAAATAGGTTTGAAGAACATGTATGAATTAGATTTTTATACAATCTAGTTCTTATAAACCCAACCCAAAGGTAGTCAATTATTATTGACCGCAATGCACTGCCCCGCTAATTCTGTAGCTCATTTTAGTGTCACCGTTCATTCAAAAATATATCTTGACCGCGCGATTCGTAGTACAGTCTCTCTCTTAATTTCTTAAGAATAAAGTCGTGTGCAGGTCATTTTGAACACCCGGCCGGCTACTTCTTCTGCTGACTGTACTTAAGTAACTAAGCGTAATTAGAGGTCTAGTTTCATTAGGCATGTCGAGTGAGGCATTAGCGTGATCCCATTGACAGCCCTGGTAATTTACTAGTTGCAAAAAAGAGCTCCAGGTGAACCTATTTTTTACTAACCGACTTCAAAAAGGGAGGAGGTTATATGTTCCACTGTATGTATATATATTTTTTTAATGTATGTTCGCCGATTTCTCCGTCAAATGTGGACAGATTTCCAAACTTCTTTTTTTATTCAAAAGAGTATACTCCCGAAGTGGTCCCATTGTCACCAATTTAGGATCTGATGATGGGATCCTAGGGAAATTGAGGGAAATCCTCAAATTTTATAGGCACGCGTCTAGTGATTTCCGTATTTTCTATTAGATTTCGTGTATTTACCCTCGGAAATCGCAATTGTGGTGAAGTGGAACTGATGATGAAGACCACAGATGACTTATGGAACTCCTCAAAGATGTAAAGTACGTCAAAGATTCTGATATGATTCCGTTGAAGTAGCAACTAATGAAGTTTAATTCTGAGATCCTTGAGGAATCGACGGAACTCTTCAAATATTATCAGCCCACATATAGCGACTTGGGTTTTTTCTGTAATAATCAACGCATTTGCTATCGGAAAGCAGTTCATGTGGTAAATTGGAAAGGAAATGTGGAAATTTTTATGTACCATGTGGCTTGGCGAAGTACTGAATTGAAGTCGGTTTAAACTTTGTTTTTAAAGTAAATTATTATCCATCTAAATAATCAAAACTTTTTAAAACACACACTTAAAATTCATGACATTCAACGCGTAGAGAGTCGGAAGCCACTAAAACTAACCAAAACTCGTTTCAATATTTATATGGGAATACTAATTTTGTTTTGACGCGTGTAGATTCAATTCAATTCAATTCAATCGTTTATTTCGTTTAGATTTAAATCGGGCTTTGTTAACGCTCTCTCTTTCATATACCTTCATTTAATTCGGCGGCCTGTAGCATAGTGATGTTGTCCATAAAATAATAATATTATATCTATTTCGAATTCCATTATTTAATAGGTAAGTATGTTATTTTTTTTTTTCATTATAATAAACTGGTTTAAACGCCATCCTAAAAGCACGTAATTCAAATAAAATAATGAAATCGCGATTAAATATAATTTTCCGTAATATGCTACGTCCCTGTATATACAGGGTGTCCCAGAGATCGACATCAAGCCGAAAACGGATGATAGACCAAGTCATAACAGTTATCATAAAAATACAAAAAAAAACCAACTCATGTTGGATTTTTTTTTTTAATTTTTCTATCTAAATTAAATTTTTTAAAGTGACCATAATTTTAAAAGATCATAAGTTGGATTTTTTTGTATTTTTCTGATAACTGTAATGACTTGGTCTATCATCCGTTTTCGGCTTGACGTCGATCTCTGGGACACCCTGTATAAATGCGAAATAAAACCATTCGAGACATTTTTCAATGCCTGATTATTCAAAGTTGTAGAAGAAGAAAATAAAAATTAAGAAAAAATTAAAAACTAAATTTATATACCAAACTATTATTGAAAAAAAAACCGGCCAAGGGCGAGTCGGACTCGCGCACGAAGGGTTCCGTACCATTATCTATAAAAAACTATTTTATTCTGAGTTTTTAGTATTTATTATTATAGCGGCAACAGAAATACATCATCTGTGACAATTTCAGCTGGAACTATCACGGTATCAGCGAGATACAGCCTGGTGACAGACAGACGTAGTCTTAGTAATAGGGTCCCGTTTTAGTTTTAGTACGGAACCCTAAAAAGAGTCACATAAGATAAAAATGGTATCTTAACTATATTAATTTGTAGTTAGTCGATTGCTTATATTACCAAAGTTCTTTATTTTTATTATTAGGTACCTCTTCTAAATTATTCATTTACAAGAATTAAGAACGGTCTTTTAGCTTGCAGTCAATTATAGTGAAAAACTAAACTAATCATTCACAATACCTACGTACTTTTAAAATAAACAATAACATCGTTAGTGAACTACAGTGATATCGAAACCCTATCTATCTTGTTTATCGAGCTTACAATTAAAACAAATTGTAAGTTCCTTAAGAGCTTTCCTTATTGTTGAGAAATCGGATAAGCTTCGGTAATCTTTATCTTAAATAGCCTTCAGTCCAGCGGGCTTAATTTGTCGCAGATCGTATCAATATCATGATCAAATCAGTTCTTGGCGTAAAGCTTAGCTTAAAAATAAACGAATAAGCACGTATATATGAGACTATTTTTAATTTAACCGACTTCAAAAATGCAGGAGGTTATATGTTAGCTCCACTGTATATTTTACTGTTAGCAATTCAGGTTTAAATATGTTTTATAACTAGAGGGCGGAGTACCGGTGGCAAATTTCACACTAAATGTATGGAGTCGCCTAAGTATTCTTATGATTAAATAAATAACGAATAAATGATTAATCTTGCATAATATTTCTTAAGAACTTATAGAAATTATCTTACGAGCATACAAATATGATGTAATATGTTGTTAATATATATAATACATAATAATATGTTTTCTTATCAAAACATTATCATTACTATTCCTGAAATCGATTTATGAAAATAAATGTTAAGTACTTACTTCCAATTTACGAGTAGGTACCATACTAAGTACATTAGGTTAATGGATAATTTTATTATTCAAGCCTAAAATAATAATTATAAAAAAACGACTCCATACCTTTTGTGTGAAATTTGCCACCGGTACTCCGCCCTTTATTTATAACGCATCAAATTACATCAACTCAGCACTTGTAGAAATGACCTTTTGTAAATGATTGACTAATTATTACAGCAATAATGGTTGACATCATGGGTGGGTTAACATATTTTTTTACGAGTAAGTCCTAATATTGGACCTCCAAAAATGTTTGTCATACAATTTTACACCATCATTATTCATAATACTTAGTTCTTAATTATAAAACTAGTTTCAAAGTTTGTCCGGTTTACCAACTCAAATTCATAATTTATACTAATAATAGGTAATTTTTTTAATACTCAAATTTATTTTTATATGTTTTCCACCATAAATGTTTCTTATCCGTATTATACAAATCGTATTGTTATTATAATCCTTACTGTATAGCCGATAGGTGGCTCGCTGGAAGGTCCTCATAATCACCAAACTATATCAGCCAAAAGACGTCCACTGCTGGACATAGGCCTCCCCCAAAGAGTGCAACAAGCGGACTTCCGCGACCTGGAGGTCTTCAGTCCACCTAATTGAGTGCAATCTAGGCAGGTTCGTTCGTTACCTCGCGTCCCTCACTGCGGGAACTAGAAGCCCCGCGCAGCAAGGCGTCGTGCAGTGGGGCTCCTATTTCTGGATGGTTTGCCCTTCGAACATGTGAAGATACCTAACAAACCTAACCTACCTAGTGTTTAGGACTAGGGCCCTCCTTAGGTAACTTGGTTAGATATGTCACTTGGTCATGTACATGTATGGGGGAATGAAGTTATTTTTGATTATGATGATGATGTTTAGACACGGCCTGTTCGAGAAAACGAGCACACGGGACACATTATCATTAAATATGTGCCACTATTTATTTTGCCTGATTTTGTAAACAAAAATCTCTGTTATTTGTGGTGCCATAAATAACACAACTCACATAAACAAAGCAGTTACAAAGAGAAACCAATAATGAATAATATTTGTTTCTGTGTACATACCTAATAGTTGCGAAAACATTTTTTAAACGTTAATATTGGTATTAATAGTGTTATGGAAGTTATGATGGAAATAAGTAAACCTCAACGGTATCTTTTCTATCGTAGAAAATCGCAAAAACGTAGACAAATAATATGTTTGTCATAATACTGTTAAGGAAAGAGGTCTTATTATCACACAATTTTCCGCAAATAAATAAATTTGACTTTGAATTCTGACTTTTTACTCATAGAAGCTGCGGTTGTCAAGCGGCGGTCGTGGGTCCGAATCCCGGCTCGTACCAATGAGTTTTTTGGAACTTATGTTCGGAATATTTACCGTTAGCTCTAATCTCTAATCCCAATAAGTAGTTTTCCTTCTGGGTTAACTGAAAGGTCAGATGGCAGTCGCTTCCTTAATACTAGTGCCTGTGCCTAATCTTAGGATTAGGTGTCAAAGCGGACCCCGGGCTCGTTTAAGACACAACCGGGAATAACGCTAGGAGAATGATGACTCGTAGAATGCATAGTGTAGTCATTGCAGTATGTCTAAGACTGATCCATTAAAGCGGGCACAGATTCGTTTCCAAACAAATCACAATGCTTTAGTAAACCCATGCAAAAATGTGTGCTTGGTTATTATTTTAAAAGTAAATACTTGTCTTTTTACTAGGTACAGGAAAACTGCTATGTTATTGATAAACTAACTTTATGTTAAAACAGCAATTAGTTTATTAGGCCAATTATTTTTTCCTGTCGCTATTTGCTACGGATACATCCCCTGGAACATCTTTTAAAATTGTGGATTTTAATCCACCAAAATGTAGGGGGAGGCCTATGTCCAGCAGTGGACGTCTTTATTTTTGAAATTTATTTTATTAAATTTACGTTATTAATGAAATTGTTCAAATTCTAGCATTTAAGAAGTTAATGTAGCAACTTTTTTAAGAAACTCTGTCACGTTGTCTCCTTTCTAACGACACAAGCAACAATAAATAGTTGGATGACGCGAGCGCGTCCTGCAATGCTATTTTGGCACTGGATGTTTACTCGCTCACCGCCTGCAACCTCGCGCAGCTCTGGTTGGTAGTTAGGGTGAGTACCCACTGGGTACCCACCCTAAATGTTGCTGATGTAACCCACCCTTAAAACTGACGATTTGCCAACGACTACCTCTGTAGCCTCGTTGGTAGTGTAGTGACCCTGCCTACAAATCTGGAGGTCCCTGGCTCGAATCCCGGTAAGAGAATTTATTTGTGTGATGATCACGAATGTTTGTTCCTGAGTCATGGATGTATTCTATGTATTTAAGTATCTATATATCTATAGAAGTATGTGTGGGCCTAGGTTGATTTGTGTAAGATTGTCCCGTAATATTTATTTATTTATTTTATATCATCGTCTTGTACCCATAGTACAAGCTTTGCTTAGTTTGGGACTAGGTCGATTTGTGTAAGATCGTCCCCAAATATTTAATTATTTATTATTTTATTAATCCAACAGTCTCCTGCAGGTCGTGGCAGGAAGGCAGCGCCTTGCTAGGCAGGTTCAATGGGCTGCACGCCCCTAGCATGTGTTGAGGCTGCCGAGTCTGGCTTTTAAATTGTGAACTAAATAATGTTTTATTCTACTAACATAGGTCATTAAGGTTTTTTCTTTTGTTTACTAACAATCTATGGACCATGTTGTCTGAAACTAAAGATCTATGACTTTTTTTAATAAATACAAACGCCACTGTAAATAAGTTTCTTACAAAACATCACCATATTATATTTTTGCAGTGTAATTCCAAACAAGTTCTAGGTTTCTCTCTGGGCTAGAAGGTCGCTTTCGTAAAACTAGTGCCTCCGTCAAATAAACGGGCCCTACTATGGTACAATCGGGAGAAACACTTGATGATTGAGGTAAAAGTGATTGTTTGCATATTCGTTTCAAATCTTGTCAACAACGAACTATCAAATTTATTTTATTGGAGGCTATGTACGCTCTAGAACGCACGAGCGTATCCTTAAAAAAGTAAGTTTCGAAAAACTGAAATGTAATTATCGAACCTGCTCACAGAATTTCACGAGAATCAGTTGAGAAATGCGATCCGTAGAAGCCAACAGCTGGACAGACGCCGGCCATGTGCGTTAAAAAGGGGGCCTGTAGGTGCAATCTTTTCCACTCATGGGTTACACCATAAAGAACGACGATTTTGATGAATTGATTGTGGGGTTAGTTCCAGAAGTGAGAAAAACTATGTAATTGCTATAATAAGATTTATTCAATCAGCACACTTTAGTCGTTTACAATCACTTTCATATCCGTCCGTACTATCCGGCTGCCGCCAACGTAATGATCGTGCGCTGATCTTGTCGCTCGACTATCACTCGGTAACCGTTAAGCCACACCAGAGGGCACTCTATCGGAAATAGTCAAATCAAGAACTTCGGTTTATCGAGAAATAGTTAAGTGGCTTACATGTAGTCATTTATACACTTAAATTATATAATAATAATATTATACATGTTATCATCAAGCTAACAACTCGGCCATCCTGTTGAAGCGAGTCCCTTCGCTAAATATAGTGAGAGTGAATAATTTACAAATGCCATTACTATACATCATTGTTTTCAAAAATCAGGTGGTTTAAACGATACTGACAATAAACCTTGATAAACTATCCACAATTCTAAATACAACTTGATTTGTAGACAATCTGAGAATTAAATTAAGATTCGATCAGTATACACAACAGAATTCGTAATTGAGATTCGAATAATACACAACAAAATTCGTAGTCAGCCACAGATGCTTATGGAATTTTATATCTAAATATTGTCGACGCGCGGTTAACTCAAACAAGAATGTTACGTGATTAACTAGTAAAGGAGTTAAATTGACTGAAGCTCTGCGAAAACCGGACTTTGCTAATACATGAAAAGGTAAGTAATTAGAAACAATAGTGGTGCTTTTAAATAAATAATGTTAAAATATAAACATCGTAATATTAAAGAAGCGTGATTAAAAAAAATACCTTCAATAGATAGTCCTTAATCAACAGCTAATTACACCCTCTTGACCCTTAATTCAACCCATTAATATTATTATATGGCGTATCACTCTAGCGTCCGTTATTGACATCACTGAAATCTATAGCAAAATTCAACCAGAGTAGAATAAAATTCAACCAGAGTAGAATTTTATCGAGTGCTACTACATTTTAATGAAATTATATAATTTATTTTATGACAAAGGTATAATGACAGACAATGAAGCGTTCATAGCCCAGCGGCGCCTGTGAATCGGAAACGATAACGCAGGTTTGCTTTACCTGCGTTATCGTTTCCGATTCGCAGGCGCCGCTGATGGCAGCGGTCAGTCCTTGGATGGGCGAGCGCATGCCTGAGTGGCTACTATAAATGAGCGCTTTCGTGCCTTGGAAGGCACGCGAAGCAGTTGATCCCGGATGCCGTCCATGACAGCAGTCGTCAAGCCGAGTTAGAGGCCCTCGGGCGGCTTAAGAACTTCTAACAGTCGAGCCGCCCACTCACTTGGCAAAGGGGGGGACAACACACTTGCGTCCGCAGCCCACCACAACCCACCACAACCCTGCACGTTTCCCCTGGGTGGTAATAAAAAGTGACAAACTCAAGGCCAAATAATGTATGCCATACGATTAAATAAATAAACAGACAATGTTTAATGATTGTTGTTTAAAGTATTTTAATTTGTTATTTTATTGATTATGTTTTGAATAGTTTCTTCATTTTATATTTTTATTACATATCAGACAATGTTATTTTGTTAAGTGATGACGATGATATATTTCGATTCTTCTTATTATTTGTTTGCAATCTGTAGTCTTTTATTTGTCTAATATTATTCGTGAATTTTTTTTTTAATGCTAGTTTTTATTCTTTTATATGTTTTACTGCATGGATTAATTTCCTATTGGCAATAAAGAAACTCATTACTGAATTACTGAACAGTATCGTACCTTTAAATAAATGTTGACTTTACATTACATAGGTCGTAACGTAAGCTGACTGGCCCGCGTACCTGCAGCTGTACTTTTGCATTCGGAGCGCGCGGGATCCTCCGAGGAGCTGCATCGTTGCCTGCGAGCTACTTTGACGTTTGACCCGTCTTCCGGCAGGTCGATTACGTAACGCATTGTACGCGTCATCAGGTAGATCTATGTGTAACTTTTAGTATGGAAAAACGACAGTTGAGTTGTCGCAACGTACGTTCGAAATGTTACGTGATCTCCCTCCGGGTCGCCATAAAGTGCTCCCTGACCCTGTGACCTGGGTGCTCCGGAGTTTCTAACGCTTGGACCCTGACCCTGTAACCTGGGTGCTCCGGGGTTAATATCGCTTGGACCCTGACCCTGTAACCTGGGTACTACGGGGTGTTCATCTTTCGAGTCCTTATCCTCTACATCATATCAGCTCTACATCATATCGCCTCTACATCATATCGGCTCTACATCATATCGGCTCTACATCATACCGGCTCTACATCATATCGGCTCTACATCATATCGGCTCTACATCATATCGGCTCTACATCATATCGGCTCTACATCATATCGGCTCTACATCATATCGGCTCTACATCATATCGGCTCTACATCATATCGGCTCTACATCATATTGGTTCTACATCATATAAAATCATGATCAAGTAAATATATAACATCACCGTTAAAACGTCGTGATCAAATCATTATAAAATACTGTATGGCATTGGTGATCAAGTAAAGGTGTATTTATCACCATCCTATGAAGTCATGATCAAATAAAACATACAATAACATCATATTATGGCATCGCGATCAACTTCAGATAATATAAGAGGTTGCGGGTATGACTCTCCGTTCCACAGGCCGACTAAGAAAAGAACAGTCCCACGTCGCATGGCACTTACAGAAAAATACCCGCGAGTTATAGATCCGACATACTATGAACGTTTGCCCGCTGAAATACGAACAGAAACATGTGATATAACATTTAAACGTCGGTTGACAAACTTTCTGTTGGATAAACCATTATATTATGTAAGTGAATTTTTGACTTAATTGCATAATGTACCTACACCGCTAAGTATTTTAAATATCATAGCTAATCTCGTGTTGTCGACATTTTATTTAAGATATTATTAAATCACTATTAAATACCTAGCCTTAATATGATGTTCGGCTTGAAGCGCGGGCAAAGTTCGGTCGTACTATACTTGCGCTCCGCGTATTTCAGTATTATTCTCGCAAAATGACGACGAAACCACTTGAAACCCTAATACGCGAGTTACAAAAAACCGTGACGCCACTTGTGAATAAAGTGAACACTTTGGAAACCAGGATAACTGAGCAAAACTGCTTATTAGCAAACCGTGTGACAAATATTTGCCAGTTGTGTGCACATAAGGATGACAGCGATTTAAAAGGCAACAGACAGTCGCTAACTGCAGCGCCTGCGCCGACCGCGCCAGCACCTGCGCCCGCGCATGCGCGGCCCATTGAATCCCAGAGACCTGTGCGCCTAGCGAAGACAAACGCAGCCACTAGCATAAGCAAACTCTCGAGTGCGACAAGGAAAGGCAATACAGGTTCCAGCACACGAGCAGTTCCGAAACGGGACGACTCACCTTGTACTGAATCTCCCACCCCTAATGACAGCCAAATTACGAAGACGCCAGTTGTGGCCACGAAAACCGCAGTTGCTTCTCTAATTAATAGCGCGCCTTTAGGCACTCCTGACTTCAGCCAAGGCTCGCCTCAGCAACAAGGGGTCATTAATGACCAAGAAGAAGAGGACGAAGGAACTTGGGAAAAACCAAAAACGAAAAAGAATAGGAAACCAAAGACCGTCGTAAAAGGGACGGGACCAATTGACAAAATAATCAAAACAGTGACACAAATCAAATACATACAAGAGTGGTGTTTCAACCCTGACACAACAGTGGATAACATCTCAGCTTTCCTCAACAACATCGAAAAATCCAGTGACTACTATGTTGAAAAGAGGCAGATAGACTCCACCAGACATGCCTCATTTATAATCGGAATACCTGAGAATCTGTTCGAGCGCCTGAGCTTGCCGACTGTGTAGCCCCCGGGCGTTAAGTTCGCAAACTGGTTTCTCGTCCGCTCCCGCCGCGCCGGGCGCGGTTCAGTCTTCGCTGCGCCGCCGGCCACCGAACAACTCCCAAGGAATCAATAGCGCGTGTCAACGCCAAATGAATGTCCTACTACAAAATGTGCGATGCCTTCGGAATAAAACTGTTGACATTGAAAGTTTACTGCAAGGTAATATTAAATACGATCTTCTGCTACTTACTGAGCACTGGTTGGACAATGACGAGTTATCAGTTACTAACATCAATAATTATATTCTAAGCTCAAACTTTTGCCGCCGGACAAGTCAACACGGTGGTGTATGCATTTACTCCCACCAAGGAATAAATGTTATAGATAGGCCTGACTTGTGTAGCTATTCTATTGAAATGCAGGCAGAGATAGCAGCTATTCAACTTGTTGACATTAATTTAATTGTGATTTGCGTGTACCGCTCCAATACGGAGGGTAACTTGGACATATTTATTCATCAAAATGGATTCATTACTTAGTCATATAGTGAATGAAGACGCAAATATACTAGTTATGGGTGATGTTAACGTAGATTTAATAAAGTGGACAAAACAAAAGCGGGACATTCTAGGTCTACTAACCCGATTTAATTTGACATCTATGGTTGATTTTGCAACTAGAATTCAAGGAGATTCAAAATCTTGCCTCGACCATGCATACACTGACTTATCTCGAGATTCTACTTCGGTATGCCCACTAGACGCAGGCATAAGCGACCACTGTGCAGTTTGTTTTAAATTGTCAATTGTGTCAGATAACAAACATACTCGGCATATAGCTCGACGACTCACTAATGAAGTACATGTAACTAAGTTTGTTGAAAACGTGGCTAGTTCTGATTGGTCCGTATTCTCGCATTCACGAGCTCAAGGATTTGAGAAATTATTTGAACGTCTTTGCAAAAAATTCGATACTATTTGTCCAGTAAAAAAAGTACCCATTAGACCGAAAGACAAGGTATGGCTCAGCAATGAAACTGAAGAAAGTAAGGAATTTCTCTTACTTTTAGGGATGTTTGCGAGATTTCAACCAAATAATACCAATTTAACTGAATTTATTAATAACTACAGATGCAGACATAACTCGCTTTTAAGCAAAACTAGGAAAGCGTATATGAATAATATCATTGAATCCCATCCTAATAAAACCCATGCCTTGTGGAACTTAATCAAATGTGAAACCAATAAGTGTCGATCGGGTAGGGACGAGCTTGGCGCGCTGCGTCGAGCGGTGTGCGGTGAGCGCGGCTCCGGCCGTGAGCTGGCGGACGCGCTCAACCAGCACTACCTGAGCGTGGTGCGGGACACGCCGGTGCGCCCGCGCCTCGCACACGCGATGTGCCTGCTGCGTGCCTATCGCCCGCCGCAAATCTCAACCATGTTTATGTCACCGTTCACGTCAGATGAAATATTAACAATAATAAAGAAAATAAAAGCGAAAGGAACTAGGGATATATATGGTTTCCCGACTGCAATCCTCCATAGACTGCCGCTGAACTTTATTTTCCACTTGTCTGAGCACTTTAACGATGCTATATCTGAAGGTCATTACCCAGACTCACTTAAAAAGATCAGGGTGACTCCGGTATATAAAGGGAAAGGCTGCAAAGATGAAATGAAAAGCTATCGTCCTATATCCCTTGTACCTGCGGTTTCTAAGGTGTTCGAGGCGGGTCTATGTAATAGGCTTGCTAAGTACCTTAGCGCCACTGGAGCTCTCAGTAGCGAGCAGTATGCTTACCGAGCGGGTCGATCCACACTGGACGCGGCACGTAGGTTGCTTCAAATAGTTTTAAACAATTTAGAGACAAAAAGGTGTGTTGCTGCTATATTTTTTGATCTTTCTCGCGCATTTGATTTAGTCGACCATGAATTAGTAGCCAGCAAGCTAGAATATTATGGTGTTCGTGGCACGACCCTGGATATAGTGAAGTCTTTTCTAGCCAGCCGTAGCCAATCAACTGACGTGAACGGTGAAAGATCTGAGCTGGGCTCGATTGGAGACCGATCTGTCCCCCAGGGATCCAGCGTAGGCAATAACGTGTTTGCATTGCTGATGAATGACCTGCCGTTTTAGAGTCCTATCGTAAATTTCATAATGTATGCGGATGACATTTGTGCAATCGTTCACGGCAGTGACCACAGAGAACTAGAAAGTAACATCTGCGAAATTGTCAATAAGCTACTGCATTGGTTTGAGGCGAATGGTATGCAATTAAAAATAGGTAAGACAAACCTCCTGCACTTTTCACTTACCTGCAAAATGCAGCCTTAACTTGAAGTCATGGTGAACGGTGCCCAAGTGAAACCGGTAGGTCATGCACGCTATGTTGGTTTCACTTTTGATGGCAGTCTGCAATGGGGCGACCACATTGACTCATTATGTGCAAAATTGAATTCGGCCTACTATGCCATATCCCGATTAACTCGCACATTATCGCTACACAACCTGCTAACAGCGTACTATGCCTACTTTCACACGCACCTAATACGCGGAATCGATCTCTGGGGTCTGGCAGCTGATAGAGACCGGCCATTCATATTACAAAAAAAAGTGATCCGTTTGATTTGCCGTGTTCTATCAGATGGGACAGCACGGCCACTTTTTGCGACTCTTGGAGTACTAACAGTGCCTTCTCTCTACATATTTGAGGTCAGTAAGTATGTTAGAAGAAACCCCGAGGAGTTCCCTATAGGTAACTGTTATTCAGCAAGACGGAAACCGGGACTGGCCGTCCCTGCGCTCAGGCTCCAGAAAACTGGCAAGTCTCTTGGTGTAATGGGTGCCAAAATTTACAATAAAATACCAGAGCAAATCAGAACTTTAGACACTGAAAGTAACTTTACACATTAACTTAAAATATATTGCGCAGCCAAGGCTTACTACTCTGTGAAGGAATTTCTGGATGAATAAATATGTCGAGCTGACATTTAATTAGAAATGACATTGATAATACTTACATTTTGATTGTATCATATTATTTTAATTGCGGACATATTCAATCTACTATTTCATCATTTTATATTCAAGCTATTCTTATTGAATGACATTATGTAACATATTTTTTAATATTATTCTTGGGACATTTGTAACCCAGTATTTGTGGTTTTAATTTTAATTTACTTATAAGTTATAATGTACCCAATTGACAGTGTATGATTAATACCAAATAAATAAATATAAAATATAAATATAAAGATGACGATCCTTTACGGTGACATTTTTGACATGCTATTTTAATGTATTTTTACATTTTGCCGTATTTGTCTTGTTTTTATAATTTTGTTGTATTCAAATGTATAGACGGCCACAATAGGGATTCTTTTAAATTGACATTAATGTAATTTATAATGAAGTCTGTATAGTATAATAAATAAATCTAATCTAATCTAATCTATAACACATCACCGTCCATTGACGTAGTGATCAAATAAATAAAATACAACACCATCCAGGTCGTAGTGCTCAGGCCAATATAATACGAGTACATCACTGTCTAATGATGTAGTGATCAAATAAATAAAATATAACACCATCCAGGTCGTGGTGCTCAGGTCAATATAATACATCAACATCACCACCGTCTAATGACGTGGTGACCTAAGATCGGAAGTTACAGCTTTGATACTGCGACTGACTTACAGTTTGCTTCGTTTGCTATAAATTACGTTTCATTTCAACATCCTCGACTGTCTCACGCATGATGCGTCGTATCTCTGCCAACTGTGACAAGCTCGCCACGCTGTCTCTAACATACCAGCAGTGTCCACATGCTGCTGCTTCAGTTTTATCAACTGTGCTGCTCACAGGCAATAACTGGCCAACCACCAACATATGTCTATCTGTAAACATAAACCAGCGACAGTAATTTGCTTTAGTTAGGTAACGCAACTAACTGACTTAGGCAACTTGAGGCCTCTGGCTAATTAGATCCGCTGACAAATACTACTCCATGAAACAAACTGCTAAGTATTCAAGTATGGTTCATCGCAATGCGACCGGACACCATAACCAATGGATGCTGGTAAGGCCAATGGTGTCACATGCGCATTGTCACGTTCCAACATGACACTTAATCAAACTGGATAATATCCCAATGCCACCATGATCATTTAGAATAGGCCGATTCTTTTTGTATCCCAAACCAATAGAACACTCTAGGAGTCTAGAGCATAGTCGCCAAGTTCACTAAACATCTGTAATAATGCAATTTATCTTCCACTATTATGTTAATACTTATACAAGATATTTTCTAAGTTAATATTAGGACGTATAACAAAAACCCTAGATGAAAACCAATCAAGAGAACAAGCGGGTTTCCGAAAACAATTCTCTACAATAGACCACATCCTGGTAATTAAACAAATAGTAGAGAAATGCCGTGAATATGGAAAGCAATATTACGTAGCATTTGTAGATTACAATAAGGCATTTGATTCGCTTAATCATACCGAGATATGGAAATCACTTAAAGAACAAAATGTCCCAGAAAAATACATTAGAATAATAAAAGAAGTATACGCAAAACAGCACCGCAAAAATTAAATTAGAGAGAATAGGAGAAGAATTCCCAATAAAGAGAGGAGTCCGGCAGGGGGATCCTCTATCACCTAAGATATTTATAGCCGTACTTGAAAGTGTGTTTAGACGTATGAACTGGGAGAACTATGGGCTAAATATTAATGGAAGAAAACTTAACCACTTAAGGTTTGCAGATGATCTTATACTAATTACAGATAATCCTACAGAACTGCGATATATGTTAGAAGAACTTGACATTCAAAGCAAACGGGTCGGTCTATCCATGAATATGTCTAAAACAAAGCTGATGACAAATAATAGTAATGAAGGGCAAATCATAATAAACGGAAGCACCATTGAGTATGTCAAGGAATATGTATATCTTGGGCAGATAATATCACCCTTAGACCAAATAAGTAAAGAAATTGAAAAAAGAACCTCAAACGCATGGAAGAAGTTTTGGTCACTAAAAGAAGTTATGAAGGCAAAGGAAATACCAACAAGTCAAAAATGTAGGGCTCTTGACTCCTGCATTATACCGGTGATAACTTATGGATGCCAAACTTGGGCAATTACAAAAAAGCACTACCAAAAACTTGCTACATGTCAAAACCACATGAAAAGGAGCGTGCTAAATATAAAACTTAAAGATAGAGTTAAATTATCGGTAATTAAAGCCAAATCAAAGAGCAAAAGCATTGGTAAGATAGTGAAGCAATAAAAGTGGCGCTGGACAGGCCACATGATAAGACAAAACTTAGGTAAATGGACAAAAGAAATAGTTGAGTGGTACCCAAGAGGAAATAAAAGAAAAAGAGGAAGACCCATTCTAAGATGGTCAGATGACCTTAAAAAGATTGGTGGAGGAGTGTGGCTGCGGGACGAAAGGGATCGCGAGGCGTGGAAAGCTTTGGAGGAGGCCTATGTCGGAAGACAAGTTGAGGTTGTCGATGGAAATAGTTAGAAGTAGAAGTAAATAATAAGTAAAGTATGTAGTTTAAGTAATAAATGTAACTTAAACTGTGGTTACTATTTCCATTATTCAAGAGATAAGCTAAGATTGACATTGGCAAATATTATTTCAACTTACACATCCATTTTAATCAATACCAAACCAGACAAATTGACTAACCCTTTATTTCATTTTTGTCACATTTGACCGTCTCTCACCTCTACACATTTATGTGTCCATCTAGTCTAAGTTATACTGACCAATCCTCTTAAGTAACAGGTAGTTCCATTCCATCGTTTCATTTCCACTTGTGTGGAACGGTCTGTAGCATTGTCGCCTCATGATGCATAACTTCTCGTCACAGAATAAATCAACATCACATCACAACTCTGTACCTGTAATCATATCTATAGCCCACAGATACAGTACAATTTATGATATATTACAATCACTCAAACCAAAGGGACATTATGCACAGCACACATTGCATGTTTCAAATATCTAACTGCCTGGAGAACAACTTGTATACTGTGACCAAAATACAAGTAATCAAACCTTAGTCGGTCCCAAGGAGTATTTTGATCCTTAATAGGAATGGGATCAAATGGCATTAAAAAAAAATTGCACTTCGGGATTCCCATACTAACTGTATGGAAAAAGTTTTCTTTGATTTCTGGGCGTTCTAGTAGTCAAACCTTAGTCGATCCCGAAGAGTATTTTGATCCTTAACAGAAATAGGATCGAATGGCATTAAAAAAAAATTCGTCAATAGTGATGATTTTCTCGCTGACTGTACCTTTTTTCAAAAATCTGTGAATGTAGATTGTCATCACTTAAAAAGTTAGGAATGAAATCCTAATGCCATTTTTGCGTGGCGGCAAGGGATCTAGTAGCTGCCCTTACTGCCCCGTTTTAACTTTCCACCCTGTATATATATATCTGGAAGGAAGTTGGCACAGGAAAAAATGCTCAAAATGTACACCCATGCAATACAGTGCTGTAAACGTATCAAGATAACGTTTATTATAGCTTTGCATGTGTGTGTATAGGATAATTTAGTTCTATATTGAATGCGCTGACACCATAAAAACCCGGATAATTAATTAGCAGTAATTTGTTCCTGTTACCTCCTCATATATGACAAGTTGCCCACGCGGCTCTACCTGCGTATTACACAGAATACAAGCAAAGCCTCGGAATAAAATACAACCTTTGTCCATTCCACATGACCGCTTGATTTGTAAGATTGCTTTCCCAAACGCAATTTTTCTTTATAGCAAATTTTTCGTTCACCGTTGTCCCGAGTCGCATAGTTTCCCATTTTCTAAATTTATGTAGTCCTCACTATATTATGGTCGCGAATTATTTTGAAGTTAACTATCTAGTGTTGCTTCTAGTGTTGCTACGGGTTTCCTACAGGGAAGAAAAATGGAGACGTAATAAAATACGGTACGGGAGCAACACGACTGTGAAAGTAAGCGGCAGTGGAAAAAAGCGACCAGAGTAATCGCGTTCGGGTAAAAATGCGAAAAGAAAATTTGCTACTAAATTATTTGTGTTTCGGAAAGCGATCTAACAAATCCTATCTATCTAGAATATTGAAAGACTTCAATTGTATGGGAGCTATATGTATTGACGATGATAAATCACAAGAGATGACTATACTATGACCTCAATTAGGGCTAATGAAAATTATAGCTAATGTTGGTAGTATAACGAAATTAGCACGAAGGATAATGGTTCAAGTAAGGGAAGAGGAACTTCTCTTGAAAGAATGCTACAATAATTACAAGGCACATCTAACTATCCACCTTTAACCAATCCGTTCCTGAAATCAGTTTATTTGAGACAACTTCAAAGAGCCGATGTGCTTGGCACAAAATAGCCAAAATCTTTTCCGCTTTGCCTTAAGGTTTGACTGGTAGAGAATGCCATATGGCATTAAGTCCGCTTTTTGTACGTTAAGTTTTTCTTTTGTGCAATAAAGTTTGAGTAAATAAATAAAAGGAAGTTAAGACAAGGCCCCTTCCTAAAAAGCTCTTCTTGAACGCAACGTATATGATTAAAGTATATAAGGACTGATTAAAGATAAAAAAAAAAGTAGAAGTCCCAATACTAAGCATACAGTCTACTCCCAGAGAAACCGAGTCGGTAAATCTGTCATTAATGTTAGATGCTGAATGTTTATTCCATGTTTATTCGATTCCCGAACGTATTACTTTTTTAATGGCTATGACATACGTCAGTTTTGGGCGGGCTTTGAGCTGACAAGAACGAGACACTCCTTTATCGGTCGTTGTTATACAAGTTTTGTGATTCTTTTAATTATTAAATTTTATTAATTCGCATCAATAAACCATTGTGCATTTAAATACAGTGTTTCTTTGGACAACTCTATTATTATTATCCTGCTAGCCTATTGAGTCAAGCTGCCTCTTGGAAAGCCAATACTGTTAAACTTGTCCAAATCGACAGACATTCAGATTTACCCTATGAGTAATGATTCCAATAATACTAACTAGTTTCCTAGCCTATACTATATTTTCCTGGTTGTGCCGTAAAGGAGCCCAGGGTCAGACTCAGTAAGTCAGTGCAGTGCACCCGGATATCCATAAAAATTAGTACATTACTTACCTAGGGCGGTTAAACAAAGAATGTCTCAGATCGCAGGTATTTGACGCCCGAGTCGAAGGCAAGGGCGATAAATATGCGCTCTGAGGCTTTCTTTATTACCGCCCGTGGTGAGTACAACATTTTACGTCTCGATCTGGCCAGGAAGTGGGGTTTTCCACACGCATAGCGTGCGGTAATTCCTACTTTATGGCCAGGTATGACGTAAAATAATTTGTCATAGCTAGTGTTTACCATAAAAGTGTTTTTCTCTGAAACCCACTTACAGGGACATTTATATTAAGTTTATATAGAACCATGTAGATTAGGATTGTTTT
Organism: Epinotia brunnichana; assembly: GCA_963854355.1. Classification (NCBI taxonomy): domain Eukaryota; kingdom Metazoa; phylum Arthropoda; class Insecta; order Lepidoptera; family Tortricidae; genus Epinotia; species Epinotia brunnichana. The sequence continues at coordinate 637,626 of OY977954.1, read as the reverse complement.
ACAAAAATCCTGAAAAATTGACAGTTTCTAAGAAATACTACTGGCAAATGATGATTACGGCAAACGTTACATATATGGCAAATGGAGTTACACTATGAGTAATGATTCCAGTAATACATACTAGTCTCCACCTCCTCATACTCTTGGTCTCCTATCCTATCCTCGTCAGGCCCAACCCAAGCTATATTTAGGACAATTGTAATAACTGGCCAGTGTCCTAAGAAGATATCATAAATAAATAATTATATTCAATTTTCGTTCCCAAAACCAATTAGGATTCAAATTGCATTACAAAAAATTCAGAAGGTTTTAAGCACTATTTTTTTATATTTTTTTGGCCTTACGAGGTAATAGTTTCCTAGTTGTGCTCTAAAGAAGCCCGGGGTTAAACTCAGAAAGTCACTGCTTTAACGACTGACTTGCTTTCGGATTTTAAAAAAGTTAGCCTAAATTGCTTTAAGTTTTCTTTTAAGTATTCCGTGTTTTCAACCGACGAAAAAAACGGAGGAGGTTCTCAAGTCGACGCGTTTATTTTCATTTTTTTATGTATGACCACGCATAACTATTTACAGAGTAGATCGATTTTGATAATTCTTTTTTTATTGGAAAAGGTATACCCCCACCATTGGTCTCATATAAATTTGGAAAAAAAAACCAACCTTCAGGGTAGGAAAATAGGGGATGATTGATTTTTCGTCGGTTAAAACTTTGTTTTTAAAGTAAAAACATATTTCTTACTAAAGCGGCTCATACTTCGCTTGGTAGAAACAATTTAGGGGTGCACGAAATTGGTAACTTTCTGTGGCTACCACAAGCAAGTGAGTGGTTATGTAAATGGCACGAGGCTAGGATGTAGAAGTACAGGTTGGGCCAAAAAATTTTGTTTTTGTAACTTTGATGAAAATAAAACCATAAAAGTTAATTTCCTGATCATTTAATTTTTGTGACTAATATCTAATATGCAATTTATTTTTTGAAAATAGCATCTTTGTAATGACCCCCATTTTGTCGCTGGCACTCCTGCAAACGAATACGCAGATTTTGGGAAACTCGCTGAAACACGCTGCGGGATCTCGGCTATCTCATCGCGGATGTTTTGCTTGAGTTTGGATATTGTCTGCGGTTTTTTAACTTAGAACTTTTGACATTTTGACATATTCAATATTCTCTTTGAACTTGACAAGATAGAATTAGTCAAATAACTGTCAATGTCACACCAAAGCAAAGCCATGGAATTCAACCATTAAATGGCTTTTTTAAAGTAATTTCCAGTTTTCTCAAGAACTAGTGAATATAAAACTCCGTTATTTTTTTATTTACTCAGCTTACCCAAATCTCCAAATGGTTTTTAGTTTGAGCCGCTATGAAAAAATGAAATGTTGTAAATTCCACTGTTCAGGATTTCCTACAGAACTTGACAGAAGTCGACAACCATTATTCTTAAATTGATATTGGCTCCCAATTTCACATTTATATTTTTGATGAGATTTCTATGTCACGGGCTATAGCTTAAACGGCTTGATGGACATATAAGGTGTTTCTAGATTAATCTTAGTCGTAGGAGTGACGTAAGCTTTAATATGTGTAGGTACACACAGTGGGGTTTTATAACATTAATAATTTAATTTCACTCAGAATATTTCACACATACCCTACGGTTGTCACCGAATTTACGCCATGCTAGGCATGGTCGTGGGAGGTTATTCGGGTTGAAACCAGCAGCATTAGGGTCGCTAGTCATGTGTGGCGCGAACAGCAGGTTGGTAATGAAGAGCAGGGTCTCGTCAGCCGTGCCAGGGTCCGGGGGGCTCCAGGTGCTAAGCCCCGGAGGCAGTGGGGCCCCAGAGGGTGAAGGGGGGCTTGGGCTACTGGTGGTGACCCCCTCCGCTAGCGTCGCCGCCGCTAGGAGAACCAACATGCGTCTCAGCATATACTGCATTGTATATCTGCAATATTTTAGTATATAGTATAGTTAAATACCATGGGCCAAACCTACGTACTGGAAAGCGCCAGGTACCAAAAGTGTTTATTTTTGACTTAGGTACAGTCAGCTGCGCTGCATTCTACGTTTGTATGCTGTAGTCGATTTTGTGCACTGACTACCTACCTACATGATTTTACTTGAACTGTCAGCATTTTCTTCCATAAGGTATCCTATTTCCTATATTCCTTGGTAAAAATAATTATAGTTTGTTGTTTAGAAGCAAATGAAATAAAATAAAAATAATTTATTTCGGGTATCATCGACCCATACACACACAAAACAAAAAACCATCATTACAAATTAAAATAAAATCACAATAATAATTAACTACGTTTCACCATAGATAGGTGGCGATTGGCCTGTGCATATCGCCACAGTGCCGTTAATATGCACAGTCCACCCTACCTGCCAACATCTGCAGGATGTTGTTGGGGCTGGCCCGCACCCGACGCATCAGGGACGCGCTGCGTTTGCGCATTGTCGCGTAAAAGCAGTCTATACCTGCGTACGCAAACATCCCCGATGCGCTGCAGAAACGGGGCAGCCCCATCAACACCCGGAACGCATTGTTAAATTGCACCCGGAGAGCCCCATATGCCCGCTGCGTATAATGGCTCCACAAACTGCATGTGTAGAGGGAGGTGCAGTAAGCCCTGAACAAAGTGATTTTTGCCTCTCTTGAGCATCGCGCAAATCTTCGTGCGATCATATTCGCCCGTACAGAAAAGGCCCTCCGTTCCCTCTCCAAGTCTATATCGTCTTTGAGATCAGACGAGACAAAACCACAAACGCTTTATATTATCCCCGTCGAAAAAAAATCCTATCATTAAGTCCTTATTTTACTTTTTAACCACAGCCAACTCTACAACATACGAGTACTATTAAACGTCATATTAATAAACTCCCAACGGGGCGTAATAGCATACTTTTTAGCAATTATTACTTACGTATTTTATTACCATCTAAACTAAATGCTTATATTTGATTGAAGTTTTTTTTTTGATGTTACATCTCATTAATAATATTGTTCTGATGCAATTATTATCGATTAAGGAATGATTGCTTTAATATACAGAACCTGGGCTGTGCTCGAGTGAAAATGGGAGAAACGAACTTTCTCGGAAGAGACCTAGCTAGATCGATTTACACCCCCCAAGATACCAATATTCCAAATATCATCGAAATTGTTAGAGCCGTTTTCGAGAACGTGATTATTACTAATATTATATTTATACAAACATTACATAGTCAATAAAAACGTCTCACACACACTCTCGAAGCGGGATTGTTGAGCCACTTACACTAGGTCGTATTTAGCCGTGTCATTATTTTCGAAGTGGTCAATCAATCTATTTAAGAGCAGAATGGCTCCTTCAACGCCTTGATGATTGTTAGTGCCCCTGTAGTAACTAATGACTACCAATCAGCCCGAATTAAATGTAATGTAAGGGCTGAATGAAACAGGATAAAGGTCTTATCACCTATCATAAATAATCGCCTATAATCAAATCTTGATCTTGAATGGTGATCTATCAAATATTACAATGATGATATCGGCAGGAACCTGTACCTAACTAGTTTTTTTGTATCTCATCTTTAAAATCAATATTACAATAGGTAGCAGTTGGTTTTCCAAATTGATGTGTTCGCGAGCAAACAAATGCAGACATTTTGTCGATACGACAACAACCAACAGAAAACGCTGAGGGGTAATCACGTAACGTTCCGAGCGCGCGTTAGGACAATTTAACTGTCATTTTTCCATATAAAAAAGTGACATTTAGATCTACCCGACGCGCGTACCTACAATGCGTTACGTGATCGACCTGCTGATATAACCAGCCAGCAATTCAAAATTCAAATATTTATTCTGTAAGTAGGCCTCACTCAAGGGCTCTTTCACATGCCAGACCTTACAAATACGAATAATTAACATAAAATGACGTAGGTACTTGACATGTGTGGTGGGAGTTTCCGTATACGATTATTATCGATCAAGCACGATTGACACTACACGGTTTAATTACGATCAGTGGCAATTGGCTCAACAACCCCGTTTTATGACTGTACATACAACGTGTTCCAAAAGTCAACGTCAAGCCAAAACTGGGTGATATATTGATATGATATCAGTGATATCATAGGCCAGTTATCAAATAATTTTCGGTATTTTTTTTTGGTACAAGCTTTTATTGCCTTCTGTACTTTTCTGTATACCATCATCAACTACTCATTGAGACGATTCTAACAAGCCCAAACTCAACTGGGTTACGTCGGTCAAATACTGAATTTCCATGGCCACCTTTTGTCTCCATCATCAGATCAAGTCAATGGTACCATAATATTAAATTGTCATCCAAACTATTCAGCTCAATCGGATAACGGCAAGTGACTGAAAAATGGATTGCAAATTTTGACGGACAAATTACATACTTACGAACAGGTCAAGTTAATATAAAGCTTGTAAAAAATAAAATAAAACCAAGTTTGTCAACTTTTGGGACATCCTGTACTTACAATTAAATAAAAGCTTGTAAAAATAATGGAATATATTACTAACCTTACTATTTGCCAGTAGTCACCACACAGCACCGATTCTATAGCGACTAATTTCGAAACCGTTATACATACGAGTATATAGTAGGATCTGGAAGGAAGTCGGCACAGGAAAAATGCTCAAAATGTACACATATGCAATACAATGCTGTAAACGTATCAAGATACCGTTTATTATAGCTTTGCATGTGTGGTGTTATACGATTTTTTAGTCCTATATTGAATGCGCTTGACGCGATACAAACCCGGATAATTAATCAGCAGTAAATTGTTCCTGTAACTTCCTTAGATAAATGACAAGTTGCCCGCGCGGCTCCACCTGTGTATTACCACAGAATAAGTAGTAGTACAAGTACATAAGGCACACTCCTTTGATCTTTACAAAAGCCGCTTTTTTCTTAGCAAAAACATTATGATTTATGGCCCTCTGACGTCGTCGACCCCAGCGCAAGCCAAACGGAACGTAGGCTGTGTACGAACGGTGAAAATGGATTGGCTCACTCGCCGCGTTGCCGATAGTGAGGGCTGTCATCATCATCATCATTTTCAGCCTGTAATCGCCCACTGCTGAGCATAAGCCTCTCTTCGCGTACGCCACTTATCCCGGTCCCGTGCTAGTCTCATCCAGAAATTACCCGCGGTCTTTTTTATGTCATAGAGGGCTGTCAACAACTAAAAATAAAATAACAATGTGTAGCCCATTTATTTCTTTTTGACATCTTGTATATCTTTAATTTGCTTATTTCATATACATATTATTATTATTATTTTTTTTTTGTTAAAAAAAATATATATTTCAAAATCAGACAAATATGTACACGAAAATATGAACTAAAATGACTAAAACTAACTTAACTTATACACAAAAATAAGTAAATCAATTAAACTAAAAAAATTAAATCATAAAAATAAAAGTAGGTACTAGACACCCGCGTCCCCAAGGTCGCGCATTGGTGGAAAATACCCCAAGATGCTGGCGGCGTTTCCACGCTGCACAGCAATGCTAAGTCTTTCACCGAGAAACGCGCCAGCTCTGGGATCACAGGAGATACGAATGAGCTTTTTTTTTATTAGGCTCAACAATTGGTGAGCCTCTGGTCCCCAAGGGCCTTGCATCTCGACCGCAAACGGGACGAAAATATAATGGGGAATGGATGAAAATTTTAGAAATGCCTGATTATTTTTTTGGTGATAGGAATAACCTTCCTTAGCACCAGAAAAAAGTTGCAGACTTGTCAGCTGCGTCATTTATTTTTGAAAAATATAAACAGTTTCCTCACTTACGTTTTGTGGTTAGGACGGCGAATGAGACACTTTCCTTGATCCGTCTCATATTACAAAAAATATTTTAAATATCTGACCCTGGCAATTACCAATATAGCTGCTGCAGCTGTCAATATCATTGCCAGTGTCAGTTTACCACTGATTTTTATGATATTTTTATGTAATATGAGACGGATCAAGGAAATTGTCTCATTCGCCGTCCTAACCACAAAACGTAAGTGAGGAAACTGTTTATATTTTTTAAAAATTATTGACGTATCTGAAAAGTCTGCAACTTTTTTCTGCTACTAAGGAAGGTTATTTCTATCACCAAAAAAAAAATCAGGCGTTTCTAAAATTTTCATCTATTCCCCATTATCGCCTAAACATAAATATTTTCAACGCTTAGCCGCCCCACCTGGTTTTTGACACGTTGTTGCAACCTTGCAACATATTATGACATTGCCAAAGTGGTCACATAGGTGGAGTCCCACACTAAAGGCCGCCCCAACTGCCATAGTACCAACGTCATACCGTCGGGTCTCTTGCCGTCGTCCCGTGCGAGGCCATTTGGTTCGAGTACCGCAGGCACGTGTACGCTGACAAGAGCCCGACGTATGATGTCGTTATTTATTTCTTGAATTCAAGAAATAATATATAAAAAGCAATAAATGTAGGTATATTTTTTATACATTACATACATTATTTCATTATTTATCTCTAAAATAACAAATCTCACAATTTGGACGAATTGAATACACCAAGACCGCCAGGCCACATTTTATTGGCTTTGCTGCAACCCACAGTAATGTAAAATCTTGTTGCTTTATTTTTAAAAACATTTTAATATGTAGAATAAAATAAAATAATGCAACGAATGCGTTACGTTACCATGCAACGTAACGAATAGAAAAATAGGGATAGTACGGCGTTAGTTATAAATAAAAATTCATCACTGGTAATTTTACAAAGGTCTAATATTTTTCCTATAATCTAATAGAGCCCATAGAAAATTGTCACCCGCTGTCACTGGTACTTATTCAGTCGTTCATCCAATGTGCAGTGATCAAAAGTGGGTTGTTCGTTGTATGGTCATCAGCATCACGGATAATGTTTACCTACACTGTATGTTCCAATTAAAAAAAAGACGAGAAGTGCTTAAAACCAACCATTACCGACCTCTATTGTTTCATTGTTATCTTCAAGCAGGGCTGTGAAACAATTACGCATTAAACAATAGAACAAAATTAAAAAGTAGCTACTCCAGTATACGTGCCTAACTTCGGTTAGTTTTATGACGTCTCTTTGTTATCTTTTCATTTCGTATTTAGCAATAATAGAAGTTGTAAAATCCCACGCTATGTGCATTTTCGTCATATTAACTGGAATAAACGATATCATATATATAGGTAGTAATGAATGGCACTGTAAAATTTTACCGCCTTTTTTTCCTCCTCTCCTTATAAGGTTAATTCCCAACACCAAGAGTAAATTTTTCATAAACGAATTAACCACAATACCAAAAAAACGACTCGCAACAGCATTATACATGTTGTAGCTAATAATTGTATTGTCTTATTTTAATGTCTTATTTTATTTTTAATGTGTACTTTATTTTAATGATTGTATATGAACTATATGTGGTTTGAAATAAACAAATTAAATAAATTATGTTATCCTCATGAATAATATTGTACCTATTATTTAATTTCATATAGGTACACATAAACTCTTGCGCTTTGTACACGTATTTAAACTATTATTTTACACGGGTCTAACGAAAGTAATATAACGGATCCTGTGTCGAAACGTCAGAAATAAAGGTTAATAAATATTGCGTTAGACCCGTGTAAAATAATAATTTTATATATACATATATATATATATATATATATATATATATTTTTATCTCACAAAAACTTAAACGCTAGTTTTACAAAATATGTTCCGGCAAACTGAGGACAGTTTGTTGGCGGATAATACGCTCGTTACCACTGTTATTTTTATCCGAACTACTTACATTAACCCCTTATTGTAAACTAAACCAGGAAAAAGCGTTCCTACAAATAACTACATTATTTATTTAAGTAAAGTAAGTATACCTCGGTTACGCAACACGTCATGCCTTGCGCTACTTAACCCTTTATCAAATAAATCTAAGAGTTCTAGTTTTAATCTTTTTTTAAATATAATTTTACTACTTTTTTTTTTTGAGCACGTAAAGTGTCCATTTTAAAAAGAAAACTTTTAATCTTAGATAATAATATAAGGCAAAGGATAGCCAGCTCAAAAATCCGCGTGGTTCTACGTCTACTACGTAGTCTATGTGGAAACTGTGTTCATTTTTACACGACTGCTCAACGAAAGGGAGTGTAATGTTTTCAGGGTTTATGTGTGAAAAATATACTAATATATCTCTTTGCCGTATTTTTTGAATAGAGGACAATCCTACACAAATTAAAAAAGCCCCATGTTAAGCTCAATAACTATTGTATGATTTACGTAAATTCATATAGGATAGTCTCTCAATATCTCATGAAGGCAGAATTTCAGCTGTAGATAGTCACAAGAATCTGCTACTTCAATACATAGTTTAAAACAAAGTCGCTTTCCCGCTGTCTGTCTGTCTGTCTGTCTGTCCCTATGTATGCTTAAATCTTTAAAACTACGCAACGGATTTTGATGCAGTTTTTTTTAATAGATATAGTGATTCAAGAGGAAGGTTTATATGTATATCACAAACCATACATGCATGTATTATGGGGCGGGTTGCTAGTATATTATAAATACGAAAGTGTGTATGTCTGTTTGTCTGTTACTAACCGATTAAAAGATGAAATTTGGTTTGAGACCCGGAGAAGGACAAAGGATAGTTTTTATCCCCGAAAGGGGGTCAAATGGGGGATAAAAGTTTGTATGGAACTACGATATTGTATGGAACTACAATATAAATGAGTTCCACGTAGACGGAGTCGCGGGCAGAAGCTAGTAAAAATAATATTATTTGTATAACTAGTTGTTTACGCCTGCGTCCATCAATGGATTACAATAGGCCAATGTATTGTATGTGTGTAAATAGTTGTTTATTTTATGTTTAGTTTAGTATTATAGTTTATTTTTTTATTATTGTCACAATAAGTTAATTTGACGTAAGTTGGTATAGAGATACTTCTAATATCCTCCTTAGATACTTTTGAGATGTTATCTTTATTTGTTTTATTTTATTTAACTTTTCTGCAGGTATCATGTTTGTAGTTATTTTTTTACTCACTACTATTTTAGGCTAGCTTAATTTTATTTATCTAGATTTAATTTTCAATGTTTACTTGTACATTGGAATTAATTATGAATATTTTAAAATAAAAAAAAAACAGGAGGATAATAAATTAAGGAAAAAACTATATTTAATATATAAAGGTACCCTAACGTAAAAAACCATCATGTCATGGATAAAACCGTAAATACCTTATAGCTCTAAATGAGTTGTTCATTATTGTTGCATTTGATTGTTGTTGATACTCCAGGAAATAAAGGAATTGAATCACATAAATTTATAATACAGCTTTTTCTTTGTTTCGTTTTAAAACGTTATTCTATGATGCTTTATACAAGAATTTCACAAACTTTTCAGCCGGAACGGAAGTAACTAATTATATTCTTAAATTTAAATGTCGCATTAATTTTCTTTTTTTGGGTCATTATTTCAAGGCACGAAATTGTGTTCGGGCATTATTTTTCAATGATCTCAAGAGAAAAGTCGATATTCCATTCTTTTTCATTATAGTTGCGTTTAACTAATTACTGTCATATATATATTTTTTTCAAATTTTGGAGTAAACGTCACGCTACGTGGGCAGATACAAACATATAATAAGAAAGCAAAACGATAAACATAGTTCAGTACAAGCTAGAAATGTTGCCAAGGATTTCGCCTCGTTCTCTGGTGGTATTCATTGTTTTTCAATACACACACACACACATCTTGAAATTATTTGCTTTTGGATTGGAGTCGTTTCGGAGTACCCCTTTATACAAATTTAGACCCTCACTAAGGTATTCCTTAACTAACGTTTAACTCTTTATTTTTTAATATAGATTTTGTATACTTTTTCAAGTCTGGACTTAATAATTCAATCACGGAAAGAAGGGACTTTAGTGCGGGCAACTAGTAATACGACAGACATTTTCTGTTCCAATTAGATTTTTTCATAAAATGGAAGAAAATAAATAATAATAATAATAAATAAATATTTGCGGACAATCTTACACAAATCAACCTAGTCCCAAACTAAGCAAAGCTTGTACTATGGGTACTAGACGACGATATATATATACTTATATAGAGAAATAAATACTTAAATATATAGAAAACATCCATGACTCAGGAACAAATATTCGTGCTCATCACACAAATAAATGCCCTTACCGGGATTCGAACCCAGGACCTCTTGCTTCGTAGGCAGGGTCACTACCAACTAGGCTAAAGCGGTCGTCAAAATAGGAGGGAAAATAGGAATAAAAATAAAAATCTAAAAATAAGTATGCTATGTAAGAAAATATGAAATTTATGTAATGTAGGTTAAGGTACGTGTTCAACCGTCCACAGACCAGTTATGTTGAATTTTATTACTTCGTCTAAATCATTGGTGCTTGTAGACGACGCTATACAACCGCACCTAAAAAGTAAACCTGAAACATAAAAACAAACTTATTAATTAGTATAACATTTGATAAAATAACATATGGAGGTTCTCACCGCCGCTGTTTCCTATGTGTTGAATAAACGTGTGCGCGAGCGCATGCATATGTGTGCATCGGCTATCGGCATCGGCCAATCCCGATCCAGTTACCTTACAGCCTCCGGGCGATACACGCATGTCCATGCACTCAAGCACTTTACCTTAAAAACAACCCCTATTGTTTTAATTTCGCTCCTCTCGACCTGTGCCTGCACCCGTCGCCTACAGTGCCCTTACCGCGATAGTTTGCGACCTCATCACCATTATGACGATATATAATACGTCTGAGCATGTTTGAGAAAATGAATAAATGTACCAAATAGAAACCATCTAGAAAACTAAACGCACATAGATGAAAAATGAACCAAAACTACTTTAATTTTATCCTCGTCTCCAGCTACATAATCTGCTTTAAAACTACATGTTCCCCGAGCTTTTAAAATGGTGAACTAACTATAAATCCCCAGAGAAGTTTTTCTTCAGAAATGGAGTAATTACTTATGTTGATTAATCATTCTTAAAGTAGTGGTCTGGTTAGACATTCATTACGGTCTAGCAGTTTTACTTTTTAAGAGATATTGAGGCAAAACAAATATGGTTGGACACGGAAAATCGATTTGCGATTTGCAATGTAAGATAATGTATGACATGGGCATTATGTCATAGCAATATGGGATAAATTAGAAAACATAAGAGGATTTTTTTTATTCGAATTTAAGTCATGTGACTTTTACATAAAGTGCACATGTGATACCCTTAGCTAGTGATACGTCGAGGACCATACCTTAAAATTGAATTTCGATGTGTTTTGTGCGGTCGCTTTTACGCACGCACCGAGGAACTGTAGCTCTAGTACAAGTTTTATCGATACATTTACGTTTTCGAAAGAGTTTGCGTTCAATTTGTATGGCAAACGTATGTGTATCGAAAAAACTTATAGTAGAGCTACTGAGTAAGAGCAAGCAAGGGAAACATTTTGAAGTTTAGTTAGAATTTTATTGGCTGTAGCATAGTCTACATACATTTAAGAACAAATAATAGGCGTGTATTTCGAAGCTTGTTTTATCACAAACTAACATGATCTGGTGATCAAAAACAATAGAAAAGGGTCACTAACCTTCGAAATACATGGTTTAATGTCTTTTAAGTAGCCAATACGATGCACGGTAGCCTCTGCAGCACTAAATATAACCACACATGTAATAGAAACTAACTTGTTCTTCTTATTGTAAATATTTCTTTATTTATATCGTTTTATTTTACATCTCGCATCCACCATCGCTTCGATTCCGTCTGTCACTTTTTTTCTTAAAAACCGCCAACTCTCTTGCGCTCGAACCATAATGCCACTCACGTCGCTGTCTTGTCCGACCTTATTCTTGACGTATCGGCGTTTATTAACATCTTTGATTATAAAATAGCTAACACATGTTGACAAACTTTACACACACATTTCAACGGCCTTCCAGCTCAGAAACTTAACTTCAAGCACATCAAAATCCACGTCGCGATGAGACGAATAAGTTTTCGATAATAGTTTTATTAATAATCGTGAGTTTGGAGAAATACGCTAATAAAATAAATAAAAGAGACATTCCCAAATTACCACATAAATAAAGCGGTGACAGACTTTCGAATGATCCATGGAACATGGCGGATCGTGCTCCAGACAGTGTTTTTTATTTTCTGCATCCTGCTGTTTAAAGTATAATTTTGATAGCATATTATGCAGTGAATGGCGAAGGTGACGGCTACAGTTAATGAAGAATTTTCCTGGCAGTGCGAATAACCAATTCTCGGGCATCATTCGGCGGTTCATGGTCGCGGCCGCCATTATACTTTGTACTGCTCCAGCTATCACCCAGTACATTGTGAAGGCCTTCTACCGTACATCATGCTAATAATACTGTTTAATTTATAAACCTACTGACTCTGGCAAAGGCCCTCGAGGCTGCCATTTCTTTTATAATAATAATAATAATAAGCGGTGACAACTGTCACTGGTGGCTGCGTTCCGTTTTCGTTGTTGTTTTAAAGTAGTTTAATAATAACAATTAATAAGTATTAAAATACTTATTGTTTGATGTATTTAATAAAATAAAAATAAAATAAAATAGCCTTTATTTCCAGCATAACAATTATGAAATTTCACTAGATACAAATATATATATATATATATACTATTGTTTAGAATTAAAGTTTAAAATTAAAGTTATTTAAGTATTTTACTGGATGCCCATTTTACGGGCAAAGGCCTCCTCCAATCCCTTCCAGGTATCTCTTTCTTTGGCCTTGCGTGTCCATGTAGCGCCTGCCACCTCCACGATGTCGTCGCGTCCAGCGCCGCCGCGGGCGGCCGCGCGGACGGGTGTCCTCACGTGGACGTAGTTCATGCTTTATATAAAATAATAATTATTTAATTAGTAATGATTTGCGACGTTAAAATTTCAATATCAACGCTTCGTACCGAAGGAGTTTCGGAACGCAGGATTTAGATTGGTGATAGAATGACGTGGACAAAAGACAGATGTCTTCCTAAGCGCATCAAGCGCGGTCGCATCCTGGCTTTTGGGTTTTTCAGTTGCTTGACTGATCCGCCATTTTGGGAAGGCGACCTCATGGTCGGAAAGGAGGTCCGACATGTACCGATTTATCAAGTAAGGTGTTAGGAGTATTTTAAGCAGTGTAGTTGTGCGTCGTATTTTGTGCGCGCCGCGTGAATGGCGCCTTAAGACCACGCCCGTCTACCCTTCACGCTGGCTCCTGCATCCATCCGTACCGCAGACCTCAGGGGTCCGGTCCCGTCCCCTGAGCGTGACTGGGTGCGCTCACAGCAGGAAGACGTCGCTGCCCGTCGTTCGGCCGTGACCATACCGGTCACGATGTCGAGGTACTAGCCGCGGGACCACGCATTCTACGGGACGTCGCATCGCATCACGACCATCTGTCTCCCGTCAGCTCAGGCGAGCTGATGTGCGAGGACACCGCCAGCGAGTCAGTTTCCGTCTCCGGACTTTCCGCCGTAAGTGACAATTCAAATCTTTAATTCCTGGCCAGGTCGTGTTACGTTGTGTTGCGCCGTCGTCTCTAAGGGATCCCCGCGTTCGGTATGATATTAGCCGCGTTTGCCCGAGCTAAAACCGCTTTGGTTTAAGGTAGAGGCACTCTGCGAGTGCAGTAAGCATTCCACAGAAATACATTATGTGTTAAAAGAATATGGCATTTTGAATAAACACCTGGTAGGTCCACCAGTCCAAGTTATATCACAAGAGGACCCTTGACAGGAAAGGTTCGAGGACTTGGTCCCACTGAAATCCGAGCAATTATAGGTTAGTGTAGCGGGTTAATTTATTTAATACCTCAGACTAAGTTAAAGAAGAAGGAGTGCATCCCTCTTATTTCTTTTTTATAACCCATTACAAGGCATGACTCAAATCAACCCGCAGTTAGGTACCTCGTACTCGTACTGACCTTTTTTTATATAATATATTTTTTTAAAGAGGGCAAAATGCGTTACGCATACCTAGCATCAGGGTGCGGGGACGGACCTCAGTGATTATGTAGGACTCCCATGTTGGCTAATGAGGCCATGGTTTACCCACTAAATATTTACCCCTCTATGTGCCGCCTCTGCGCTGAGGCCACGGGAATTTCCTGGGCACACTTCCGCAGCCTCGCCAGCGGCTGTCCGCAGGAGATCAAAGTCCCCCTTCCTCAGCAAATACTGACCTACTGCAAGTACTTAAATGGTGTCCAACTGGCCGGAACCCTATTACTGATGAGATGACCGCTTGAACACGCGCTGAGGCGGACGCAACCGCTTGGCATTCTTGAGAAGAATGATAACATTTTATAAAACTGTCCTTGGTATTTTAATCTAATGGCTTGAATGGTAGAGTTGCTTTTTCAACGGATTACTATAATGCAACTGAGTCAATTCTTTTTTTTTTAAACCTATGTCGTCGCGTACGGCACGTTTTCAGAGGAATTTCCTCTCGGACGCTCCGGTTGTGAAATGAGCTCCCTGCCGAGCCTTTTCCAAGGGACTATGGGGTTCTTCAAGAACGGAGCGTATGCCCCCTGCAGTTGCAAGCATCCAAAGGCTGTAGTGACTGCTGCTTACCATGAGGCCATGATGCCATGAGGCCGGACGCTAGTTTGCGAGTGACGTAGTATTTAAAAAACCGGCCAAGGGCGAGTCGGACTCGCGCACGAAGGGTTCCGTACCATTATCAATAAAAATATTCATTTCATTTTGTTTTTAGTATTTGTTGTTATAGCGGCAACAGAAATACATAATCTGTGAAAATTTCAACTCTCTAGCTATCACGGTTCTTGAGATACAGCCTGGTGACAGACAGACGGACGGACGGACAGCGAAGTCTTAGTAATAGGGTCCCGTTTTACTCTTTGAGTACGGAACCCTAAAAATGACCGGTCAATCTAAGGGTTCTTTTTTACCTGTTTCGTACGGAACCCTTAAAACAGCACCGCTCCGAGAAAGGAGCGCATACATCGTCATACTTAGTAAAGTTATGTAACGCGCGAACGCGCAACTCCGCCTCCAAAATTACGAGAAACGTATACCACACTAAGTACTTCTTCATATTTTATTACCCAACCCGAGTTCTTAGTAACACAGGCCCAGGGTCGCCCCTTATGGGACTTTCATGACTCAAATATTGTATTAGATTATGAACCGTCTGAATAACCCGGGAACTAACCTAGGTTTTGCTGTATTATATACATCTCCCCACAGAGAACCGTTCTACTGATGAATATGTAATATTTATTTACGATTTACGAAACGACTAAGTGTGATTTAAAAGCTTCATTAGTAACTAATTGTATTATATACTTCCCGAGGGAAGAGTGGTAATGTACTCAATACTATAATCTTTTAAGATAAATCTGATTAATACAAAATTGAATGTTATGTACACGGCTTGGAATAAAAGATGGCCACACTGTTTCAAAGTTAAGGACACTGGATAATAGTTATCTACAAAACTGGAATGTAAGTTTTATAGCTTTGAAGCCAAGTACAGATACCATAATGGTCCACGGTAGTGAAAAAATAAGTTTCTGTCAAAAAAAATATTTTTGGTACATACTTACAAGATTTTATTGCCGACTACTTTTCTGTATACCGTCATCAACTACTAATTGAGTAGATTCTAACGAGCCCAAACTCAACGGGGTTACGTCGGTTAGGTAAGTACTAAATCCCCACCTTCTGTCTCCATCATCAGATGAGCTCGATGGTACCATTATATTGAATTGTCATCCAAACTATATCTTAACCCAAAATTTCAGTTCAATCGGTTGAAGATATCTGCTTCAAAATTGAGTTGCATGATTCCACCCGAACAAATTACATACATATACCACATACCTACATAGTTACATATTTAGGTACATACATTGCAAGTTAATAGAAAGCTTGTAAAAAGGGTAAAGAATCTTGAGCCTGTTCGAAAAAACAGTAATAATTGACCGTAGCACAGCTAACTAATGAGTTTTCATACAACATTGCCGGCTGAAAATTGCGTGCCTCACACACTTGCTAACGTTAGTCCGTTCCGTCCATAACCCACTCCGCAGGACCTTTGTATCCAATGTGTTACTAAATGTTTGAATTCAAAGGCAATTAGCAGTCTGTAATCAATACAATTATAAGCCAATTTGTCATCCACGGAGCGACGCCATTTATAACGCCTGTCCGTCAGTCAACCACAAACTGGACACCCGCTAATTTGCCAACAGAAAAAACATGGCCACCCTTTTAACTTTTATTACGTAGGCTTTAAGGTTCATAATCATAACTGTGAAACCAAAATAATAGGGAGACTCTTCACCCGCGAAACACTTTTTTAATTAAAAATAAATAGCCTTTTATTTTCGCCAGAAACAATGGCAAATTCATTTAAAATAGAAAAACAATTTTTTGTCTATTTTCGACTTTACTTTGAACAAGTTAATAAGATAAAAAAACTGGTAAATAAGACAGTTAAGATAGCTTACAATTCGCTACTGAGTTCTGGAAATGAAGCTTTGAATAACGCTTGGAATATTATTTAACAATGAAATATTACTGTACCTACGCTTTTGTAAATTCTTTCCTTTTGTACAATTTAAACTGTTAAAGTCAAAGTTACCGCTACATTAAAGCAATACAGTGTGTTTAGTTTCTGTCTTTGTGTCGGATGAGCTAAGTAATCAGTTTTGCTCGCTGCGCTGCGTTGCAGTTTACTTCATAACTTTATCCCACAAATTGACGATGTTTTATCTTACAACTAGATTCTGCCCGCGACTCCGGCCGCATGGAACTCATTTGTATGGTAGTTACATACAAACTTTATTCTGTAAGTAGGCCTCAAGGGGTCTTTAACATCTCAGAACTTACAAATACAATTAGTTAACATTAAATGACATGAATACATACCAAAAATGAAAAACGTAGACTTTCAACCCCATTTCACCTCCTTAGGGGATGATTTCAGGGATAAAAACTATTCTATGTCCTTCCTCGGGATTCAAACTATCTCCATCAAATTTCATCTCAATCGGTTTAGCGGTTTAAGAGTGAACAGGTAACAGACATACACACTTTCGTATTTATGATAGCGAAAACAATCAGTGTTCAACCTAGCAATGCACACCGAATTTTTATTAGGTAACTGTTGACCGTCATGTTAACCACAAAAACCACAGAACCTTGTAAAACGGGTTCAAATCCACCAGGAAACCGGAATACGAACGGACTGTTCCAGTATTTATGAAATTCAGGTTAATTTGAAACTATGTAGTTGCAAATTAAAGGGAAGTTAATTAGCACTCTGAGTGTGGCGGGTCAATGAGGGGCATTTACTTACTCGTAGTGGACGAGCGGCCACGCAGGGAGCGCTCAACACAGGCGTCCGAGGCACTAACTTAAGACTGGATATTTTTAATTTTTTCTGCCCCGCAAACGAGAAGACAAGTTTTATTAGTAAAAAATATACTTAAGTATCCCATTAGTTTATTGGAGAACGAAAATAATTAGGTAAGTGAAAATAAACAACAACGATATTACCACTACGCGATTCTCGCCAAAAACTTTATATTTTCTGGTTTTTTTTTCGTTTAAAATTAAAGTTTTCATGTCACTTGAGGTAATGTGTGAACTCCACAGCTCTCTATTGTCACACAGTCAAAATAAGACCAACGCACTTTTGTGAAAAAATAAAGTTATTGTTCGGCAATGTCGCGTTTTATGCGGCAGTGCAGAACTTTAAAGTCGGCTCTTTGCTGTTTAAAGGTTCAACTGTTGTTGATCACGAGCTCTGGCACCGAACATGCGTTGATAATCCAAGGCTGTGGTTTCACGACGAATCGATTTATAAAAAAGCGGCCAAGTGCGAGTCGGACTCGCACATGAAGGGTTCCGTGAAATAAATTGCGGTTTACGATTTATGACGTATTAAAAAAATACTACTTATTAGATCTCGTTCAAACCAATTTTCGGTGGAAGTTTACATGGTAATGTACAACATATATTTTTTTTTAGTTTTATCATTCTCTTATTTTAGAAGTTACTGGGGGGGGGGACACACATTTTACCACTTTGGAAGTGTTTCTCGCGCAAACTATTCAGTTTAGAAAAAAATAATGTTAGAAACCCCAATATCATTTTAGAAGACCTATCCATAGATACCCCACACGTATGGTTTTGATGACAAAAATTTTTTTGAGTTTCAGTTCTGAGTATGGGGACCCCTAGAACTTAATGTTTTTTTTCGATTATTATGTAAAAATCTTAATGCGGTTCACAGAATACATCTACTTACCAAGTTTCAACAGTATAGCTCTTATAGTTTCGGAAAAAAGTGGCTGTGACATACGGACGGACAGACAGACAGACGGACATGACGAATCTATAAGGGTTCCGTTTTTTGCCATTTGGCTACGGAACCCTTAAAATAGTTCAGACTAGTATGCGTAAAAGACGCAGAACATTTTCAAATTACCAAGAAAATTCTCATAAATTGGAAATTGTCAAGAGAATTTAAATACATGTTTCCGTACATACTGACTTCATGAATGCTCGCTGTGTAACATGTTACATTAAACCTCGTAACGTTGGTCAGTGCCAAGCTTTAGGAAGTTTTCGATGACAATTTGGGATGGGAATAAGATAATTCATCAAATGTTTCCTTAAGGCCCTCAATTAAATAGGTGATTGTATGCATCCAAGGAGTTCTTGACAAGTTTTCAGTATTTGTAAAATTTAAGTTCTGAGAACTTTCCATTAAATAAATTTCGCTACTTTGGAAACTTCTCTGTAGTGCCTCGCTAAGCGAGCGTGGCGTTTTACCCACAGCAATAAATAACGTCATTTATAAATGACTAGCTGCCCGCGCGACTTCACCCGCGTTTTGCAAAGATCGCAAGTTTGCCGCGGGATAAAACATGGCCTATGTCCATCCGGAAAGTCCATACTATAAGCAGGTGAAAGAAATATTGAAATCGGATGACTAAGTTACAGAGATTACTCATTACATACAAACATAAAAAGCTAAGTATCTCAGACACTTTCACTTTATAATCAAACGAGCGAGCGAAGCGAACGAAGTTCTATGCTTCAGCTTGGGCCGAAAATTGTTTGTCTGTCGGGTGTTCAGTGTCTGTCCGGCTGGTTCTCCTATACTATTAGAGTTTTAATAAATAAGCAACACGGGTGCAGTGGGAATAATGTAAATATTGTAATATATTATTTTAAAAACATTGTATGACATCTGTTCATTACAAAAACCGATTGACCGGGACGGCGCTGACAGACTCTACTTAATTCAAAAATACAAAGAGTCTAGTCTTCATAAAGATGGCCAACGTTATACTCCAACATATATTATACAGGTCGCATTTCACAGACGGTTCTCGACAAATTTTGTGAGCACTGCAGGTTCGTTAATTAGATTTAGTTTTTAAGTCGAGACACTTTTAGGTTTAAAGAACTTTATTTTCTCTAAGAAATTATACATTTCACTAATGAGAAACTTAACTAATTTTACAAAACTTTTATATCGGTAAGGTAAGCACCATAAGGTGCTCTAATCATATGTACCTACACAAAATAGATTATAAATTACAGTAGTACACACAATAGGTATGTAACAAAATTTATAAAATCTATTAAAATATTCACTAAATCGAAATACGCTATCCAGTTTAAATTATAATAGGTCTAAGCCTGTAATAGTAATACAAAATATTAACAAAGGTATTTGTTGAACAAATTTTGTTCCTAGAAGTAAGAAAGTGTAATACAAATAATACAAAATTGCGCGAATAATTCGCACACTGAGGGTAGGGAGGGATTAGTTGAATACAGTCAGAAAACAGTTCACTTATAAAATTGGGTTCGATTACATTTTATGCCTTAATGCAATGCACATTAGGTCGAAGATAATTATACGGGGATGAGTTGAATAGTAACACGATACTTCTTTGTTTACGACTTGTCACTGACAGGGCCGGATTTCGATATTTTTAATAACGTAGTCTTTTAATTTCCGTTTAAACATATTATTTTTTTTACAATCTTTGATGTGTTTAGGTATCTTGTTATAGAACTGTGCCCCTTCATATTCTATGCTTTTTTGTCCAACTTTTTCGATATTATATATTTTTTTGTTTACAGGTCACAGAGCCACTAGTATATAAACAATGGACATAGCCCTCCATCATTTATTAATTAACAACTTTACAGAATTCCAGCTTCCTATTCCTAAAAGTCTTAAAAACCTGTCTGACAGACGGACAAACACATAGTGACCGCATAAAGTGTTCCGTTAGGTCTAGGTTAGTACGAAACTTTTTTTTTTATTGAGAAAC
This sequence comes from Epinotia brunnichana, assembly GCA_963854355.1. NCBI lineage: Eukaryota > Metazoa > Arthropoda > Insecta > Lepidoptera > Tortricidae > Epinotia > Epinotia brunnichana. The sequence continues at coordinate 617,208 of OY977954.1, read as the reverse complement.
AAATGTTCTTATTCTTATCTATCCACATAGGCCGGATTCTATAAGGATCCGCAAGACCCCATCTCGGTAAGCAGGTATGTAAAAAATGTGCTTAGTAATTAAATATTTGATCCGACATTTTGGTCCAACAGGTCCCCACAAGATCGGGCTCTTAGTGTTTCGTTAGGTCTGGATTAGTACGAAACTTTTGAATCGTACAACTCTAGACTTGTTATGTCTACTCCGGCTAATAAATTCAGGCGACATTTTAAATATTTTCCAAGATTAAAACTAATCTCATTTCCTATTAATCGCCGTCTGGAGCATTCCCTCAAATTCTGTGGTAAATAAAAGTCCAGACTTCAGCCAACATCAAATGAAAATGAATTTTAAGTCTCGACGGCGAATTTGCAATGCTTCTGAAATAGTTGACTTCAATCTTTTAATCTCAGCTAGTAGAAAATGCGGGGACAAATTTTATTATGTCTTGGCCAATTCATTCATTTCAATAGTGTGTAAACCATTTTACAGACTAATATGATTTCTGTATCATTCAGGGACGGGTATATTAATGTCGTTATCAAGTTAGTAGTTATTACTTACCTACTCGGAACTTGATTTTTAACAGAAAAAATGCCTGGCTTATTTGCGAAATAAATATTTTGCCTTTTTAATTGTTTTCTGTATTTTTTTAAGCTTTTGCTAAATAATCCCGGAGGAAGGACCAATTTTTTCCCTTTTATTTCTGGATTTGAAACAATTTCAATTGTAAACTTCACAAACTAACAATTTTATGATCAACATTATACGAGTAAGCATAAATACATTATACGAGTAAGCATAGTTATGCTAACGTGCATAAATAAAACGTGTGAGTAAAAAAATAGTAAAAAAACAAAAATCGTTTTCCTATAAATCCGATTTTTGTTTTTTTTTACTCTGTATGATACACACCTTTTAAATGCTTATCCTCCAAATAAGAAAACCAAGGAAATGTGTCTGTAACCCTTCTGATTTCATTCCGAGTTTACCGACATTAGATTTGACATGCTTATTTCCCGAACACGAAAAATAAATATTAAATTACCTACCATTCGTATAAAAGAGGAAACAGTGAGTAAAAAAACATCAGAACGACATCTAAGAGATAAATCATTCACAACATACCACGAATCTTAAGCGAATATCCTTCTGTGTACGGACGAAGAAAATTGCTTATATCGTGAATGAAACACATAATTTCCGCTCCTGAAAATGTTATTCTGGAACTTGATTTTCCCTACCTAACGCAATATCGAGTAAAACCGCAAGCCTTTGCTAGGACTTATTACAGAACAAACAAAATTTCTGCTCGTTGCATGATCGCGAGGTATTAACCTCACCCCATTTGTACAACCAACCACATGCTTCAATAAACAAATTAACACAACGAACTCTCACAAGCCCTCCTTAAAAGGGATGATAGGTAAAGACAGGCTAGTAAGTTCATAGACTTACAGCTCGGCGACCTTACTCACCTGTGTGTGTGTCATTCTAATTGGGAATGGATGAAAATGTTAGAAGTGCCTGTTTTTTTTTGGTGATAGAAATGGAATAACCTTCCTTAGCACCAGAATAAAGTTGCAGACTTTTCAGCTGCGACAATTTTTTATTTATTATAAACAGTTTCCTCACTTACGTTTTGGGTTTGGGACGGCAAATAAGAGACTTTGCTTGATCCGTGTCTATTACAAAAAAATATATGAAGTGTTAAACGGAAGAGTTTTAGCATAACAACGTAGATCTAAGAGTTTGCGTCAAACTTAGAAAGTGTCGTTTTGACAACCCTAATGTTTGTGGAAAATGTTTACGGATGCTCTCAAGAGAGATCGAACTTTAGTGCCAAGGGATACAGAATTATTTTGAATACGGTTTTCGTTGGAAACTATAAGAAAAATAAGAGTTATGGAAACTGTCCCGGAAGTAAACTTTGAAATCAATGCAATAAATGATTTTGGTTGTTGCCTTCTTATTGTGGCCCAAAGAAAGAATCAAACCATGAATTAAACGATAAACATTTATCGTTTAATTAAATACAATGATGAAGTGATACAAGTACAGCATCTGATGATTTACATACCTATGTATCGCATTAGACAAATTTCTTATACGGTATATTTAAATGTCAAAAAACTATTTGAAATACGGTCCTACATTTATATTAAACATTCTCAGACACATAGCCAGACAAAAACTGAGCAAAAAGGCACAAAGCTTTTCAAGCAAATTCCTAAGAGAATGTAACAGGTTTCTTCTAGAAACCCAAACAGTAAAATAAACCCACCAAAAAAATAAATGTAAAAAAGGAGAGCCAAGTTCAATACAAAAATTATGCCTGGCTGTGGGCTTCTCCGCAAAAAGAATGGAGATCTAAATGAGTGCCAAGTTATATGAAAATTCCAAATATGTATTTATAGGAACAAAATAACATTATGAACAAGTATTAAACTCTATGTCTTTGCTTTATTGGATACCTAATAACAATTGCTATTATTTAAAAATGCTAGATCTTAAAGTTCGATATGACTTGGCCAGTTTTCATTACATCTGTCATTTTATAAAGTTATTCCACATATATAATTATTCTTATTCTGATAAAAACTGGCCAACTTTTTTTTTCAACTTTAAGATCTCACATTTTTAAATAACAGCAATTGTTATAGGTATCCAATAAAGCAAAGACATAGAGTTTAATACTTGTTCATAATGTTATTTTGTTCCTATAAATACATATTTGGATTTGACGGCACGGCACTAACCACGGCGCAATCAAAGAAATACGCGGCGCTAAACTTAAAGGTCTACATTACTTGATTTTTCACATTTCCAATGTAATTTCATTATTCATTTCATTGTTGGAAATTGTTTTGGATCTATAAGTACAGACATCAAAGACAAGTAAAAACTTTTGCATCTTATAATAAGGCGTAATTGGGTAATTAGGCGAAAATGACTATGCTAAAAGAAAATTTGGCTGTTTTCTACTTTAAACCTTCTGCTTCGATCAAAACTTTAAGTGATATTGTGTTAGTTATTTAGGGAAAGGAATTAAAATACCTGCATTAATCTAAAATAACATTGTTTACTTTTTGTAACTTAAACTTTTGAATTGAAATAATCAAAGATTAACCATTGTTAAACCAATTTTCGTCAGTTTACGTGCGCGGCCAACCATCATAATGGAATGTGAAATGCAGAGTCAAATCAACCTCAAGGTTAGAACAAGTTAAATTAGTTCTCGGTCGCAATCAAAAAAATGTAATTTATATACCGGGATTGGAATACCAGGAAAATGACAACTTTTAAGACGTAAACATTCATTAGAACTTTCTGAGAAGCTGAAGAAAAAAGTTGGAAGCTTCATCACTTTAGCATCTCATGTTCAATATATTTCGCCACCGATGGTATAGCCGAGCGGTAAAGGTGATTATAGACTTGAGCTTTCACATGAAAATTATCATCGAGAATTCGCCGTTTTTAAATTTTCGAACTGTAGCTCTTATAAGTTTTATCGATCATATACGTTTTCGAATCCGTTTGCGTTTTGTTTCAATTTGTATGGCAACGTGAACAGCGCCTCTGGTGGTAACTATTACGAACGACGAGTTACCATACAAATTTTAACTAAACGCAAACGCGTTCGAAAACGTATATGTATCGATAGAACTTATACTAGAGCTACTGAACAACGAACAGAGCCAGGCATCGAGCCAAACATCGCTATGAGCATTGTCACGTTCATTCTAGCGAGCGCTTCAGAAGACAAGAAAAGAGTGGAGTGGAGTGGTGGTGAAGTGGGTGTGGGTGGAGTGGAGTTTGGCGTGGGAGCTGTGGGTGGAAATGGAAAGGGACGGCAGCGTAACAATAACAAAATTGATCGGCTCGGCAAAAAGCTCGAAGTAATTTTAATGTCGTTTCGCTAGAATACTCGCTAGACTAAACCTCAAGCAACTTCTCAAAACATTTTGCGAAGGACTCCGCTGTCGTCTCAAAGGAACATCTACGAGCTAAAAATAACGCGAACTTTTAGACCAACTTTAAAACATTATAAGAACGTCCAATGCGTCACTAAACAGGTGTAATTTGCGTCTTTATTTTTTGCTCAGAACCTAAGTTTTAGTTTAAACTCTCAAAGCAGGGGATAAACAAAGGCTTGTCTTTACAGAGTCGCTTCGCTTTTAACCCCCGACGGAAAAAGAGGAGTGTTATTAGTTTGACGTGTCTGTGTGTGTGTCTGTGTATGTGTGTGTCTGTCTGTGGCATCGTAGCTCTTAAACGAATGGACTGATTTGAATGCGGTTTTTTTATCCAAAAGCTGACGAAATCGAGCTGAATCTTAGCTAATACGTTTCAACAAAATCGGTTTTGCCGCGTTTTTGAGATAAAGAACTTTGAAATGAAATAGTCGGGGGTTTGTCAATTTCCTATGTTGTAGTTATGTATTAAATATATTTATCGTCGTTTATTCCTGTCACTCTCAAACGCACGTCGTCAAAACGATACCTGTTATCTTTGTCGCTCAGATAACACATTAAAATTACGACGATTGCATATTATTTTTGAGTTACCTAGCGACTTATTTGAAAATCAGTTTTTCATTTATAAACACGAAACTCTAAACTAAATTATTTTTAAGTTGTGTAATTGATTAGTTAACGATACATCCTGTCCTGAACCAAGTTTCTCTCGCTAGAAAATAGTAAATTATGAAAAGTTCTCACTTCGCAAAGGGCAAACTTAAGACTTTCAGTGGAAGTTTATCTTTAGTTAAGTTGATCGAGCAATTAAGTTGACTCGTGGAAAACCTGGTAATGACCAGTAATATTCGTGTTACAAGAAAATCAGCAGAATAGTAACTGTTTCACTCACGTGGAAATTGGCACTTAGGGGGAAGTCTTCTGGATAAGTGTTAGGGTGGATATCAATCAAAGCTATGTGAGGTAGCGGATTCTGTGTAACAGTGTTACCGTGTCCACCAAAGATTTGCAATGAATATGAGCATAGCGAAGATGAGTAGCGAAGCTCTAATAGGATGTGTTGCGAGCTGTGAAATGTGTGCATTTAGTATATAAAACACCTCACTCCGTTGAGCCCATATCCACCAATGCTGTGCCAAGCGAGGATAAGGAAAATGAAGCATTTCTATTGGTGGTTATTTTTACTCGCTCAAAGAATTCCGGTGGGAATCTGCTTGTATGGGTGTAACCGCCATACGATAAATAAATAAATTATACCACTGGAGGAAGGTCAAATACCATGTGGTGTACAGTCTGCTCGGGGGCTCCACACTCCATACCCTCCATATACCCTCCATACTCGTGAATCGCACCAATTCCATCTATGCCATAAGTAAGCACAGTTCCGAACGCCCGTCCTTATCATTCAGCAGGCACCAAACGCGTCGGGGCTCCTCAAAGCCAGCAGGTCGTGCCTTGAGATTAGGCTTGAAGATGTCATCAGCAAGAGACTGACTTGACTCCCACTCAGATGCTTAGGATTCCTGTAGGTTGGAAATTGGTTCAGGATCATGAAATCTCAGAGCTGGAGGGTGGCGTGACTTTAGAATTGGTTCAGGATCATGAAATCTCAGAGCTGGAGGGTGGCGTGACTTTAGTCTTGTCTTTTTAAGGTTGGCTAGTGTGCATGACGGCATCGAATAAAAACACGTTATAAATACAAATAATTGTCAGTTATGACCTACTTAACTTGTAACCTAGCTTATAACATAGACATTGTGTTACTATCGCCTTATATCATTTGTACCTGAAATAAACAATAATAGGTCTCGCACTCAGAGCATAGAATACTAGAGAGAGGACAAGCCGCCGGAGGCCGTGTCGCAGCTGTATGGTCAATGGGCATACACTGCCATACTGTGCACGCGTGCTGATCTCAGAGAATATTACGTTTTTTCCCAAAATGCCTGATATGATGCGCGTTTATTGTCAAATAAGCGTGTAGGTATACAAGTGTGTGTGTTTTAGATGTGTGCGTGCTTTGTCTTATCAATTACTTGGGCGTTGTGTGGGTTAATGTACTTGCGACAGGCTCACTCTATACAAATCGGCCGCCATGTCCGATCTCCTTATATTCATACATCTGTGGTCTCGCATTTCATTCCTACACAGTGAAAAGGTAATATACCATTGGTTTCCTAAATAAAGAGTGGCTAAACACTAAGTTTCCACTAGAAATGTAGATGGACTAAAGGGAGACCTATAGATCCTACTCGCGCGCCGTCCAAGCTCGGACTGATGGGCGAGCGCGGCGGGGAAGCCCGGTATTTATACCTCGGGTGGGGGCCGAGGTACATTTATACGGAGCAACACGAAAAAACCGCGCTTTAGATGCGATTGGACGGCGAACGGGAAGGATCTCGTGTAGTAATGTATTATGAATGTCATAGAAATAGGTATAAGCACTGTAAATAATGTATTAAGCTAAGATTAAGAGAAATAAATGAACATGTCATTTCGCGCCAAAATTTTCCCGCGCATAACCGCTTTCCCGCCAAAATTACGGGGCGAGGGGGCGTCCGGCCGAGGAAATTGATAGTATAAAATGAGCGGCTGGGCCCTATAAAATTCAGTATCTACAAGTAGCAGCGAAGTGATATTACCTGAAAATGTAAACAAGTCTTTCAATTCAGAACCCCGACCCGACAAAGCTGCAGCCTGCTAAGCCGTCACGACCAGATCATAAAGTGCAGGATTTCCCTTCGATTCTACCCAGCCCAGAGCCAGTAATAGGTGCGTCTCGCACAGCTAGGTCTTCATGGACGGGTAGTGTTAGAGATGCCCGGATGTTTAGTATTTCGAGGCCAAGGCATATTTCTCTCTGCATATGGTTAAGTTCAGCACCTAATGTAAACGTCCTAGTTTTCGACGTTGCACTAGTCTAGTGTATGACATGGGCACTTTATGTCAAAGCAATATGGGTTAAATTCGAACTAAAAAACATGATACCCGCGCTTCCGAACACGCACTTCCATCTCGGTCACGCTTATGCTCAGTGAGAGGGTGAGAAGACCGTGAACCTACGGCGCCTTAAGAGGCACACTTAAGACACACGACCAAATTTGTTGAAATTGATATTATTTAAGTAGTTGTTTAAGAAAAATTATTTTCAACACACCTGCTCGTAAAGTAGGTCTTATTACAGCGTATTTACACTGATAATGCAGAATATTACCCATGCCGTGCATTTTACATTACGTTATCGCACTAGTGCCTTTTCATTACATATCTTTTTAAATATTAGCAAAATAATGCAGAATATTACCCATGCCGTGACTTTTACATTACATTATCGCACTAGTGCCTTTTCATTACATATATTTTAACATTTTAATTTTTTATTTTTATTTATTTTTTCCTCGCAAATGTGTTGAAAAACGTCGTATGAAACACGTGAGCATTGGTCATTACACTTCTCGTCTCCATTAAGCCTTCGCCTTCGGCTCAGGCTTAAAAACCGACTCGGGTGTAATGACCAACTTAGCACACTTGTATCATAATGTACTATTGTTTTAGCAAATCAAAAAAAATGTATGTTAATATTCATCATATTTCCAAGACTGTAGATGGACTCGAAACATTTATTTATTTATTTATTTTATTTATTTCCACACTTACAACTATCTTTACAGGTACTAAACCTAAGACAATAGTGTAACTATTTGTACAACCATGTTACCATTTATATCTAAGTATTATTATAACATAATATAAACAATGCTGACTTTGTGAATTCATTCAGAGAACACGGAAACAGGTCTATGTTATCTGCTATTAAGTTGAGGGTGCACAAGGCGCGGGTCATCGGCGCCATACCGAGCAGGTTGGTGCGCCCGCGCGGCGCGGACAGCAGCTGCGGACAACATAATTGGATGAAATCGGCTCGATAGAAAATAATTGCAAAGATTGGTCTTAAAATCATCTTAAACGGTTCTATGTCCTTATTTTTTTGATGTATGGGTCTGCAATTAAAAACATGAAGTCCACATATTCATACCTAAACCGTAGACGAGCCATATTTCACAAAAAATCCACACTTTTTTTATTTGAATTTTTATTCATTATTCTCGTCTAAAACCTGGCCGCTTAAGTAACACTCGCTCTTGATTACTCCGATACAAATAGACAGTGTGCGAGTTTGTGGTGTTGACAGTGACTTAAGAGGATTTTTATTTATTCTAATTTAAACCATGTCACTTAGACTTCAAATTCCTAAGTCATACACTAGTGCATCGTCGAAGACTAGGGCGTTAACCTTGTAGTCACCTTGTCTTTCAAATATAAATTGGATTACACTTTGAACAAATAAAACTATTTCGGTAGGGACCCATCACGATTCACGGATTCCGTTAATTAATTTAATGTCTTCCATTAATTAGTTAAATGTTGTCATTAAGTTGATTCGGGTCAGGCGCCATTCATGTACCGTAAAACCACCCAAATATAGTCCTTGTAACTAATTTGTGACTAAACAAAGGAGTAGTCTATTTTCTTTGTGCCTATTTGCCGTTTTGTAGTTACTTTACCTCTCACAGAGTTCATCCACAATAATACAGGGTTGGGCAGAGTAAGTGTCCTAGTTTGAAAGGGCTATAAACGTTGGAAACCAATAATAAAATTAAAACGCAATACATTTTTTGGTTAATTATAATTTAGTAGCTACCCGCGCGGTTCCGCCGCGTATACAAAGAACGACGGTATAAAATATAGCACATACTTAATCCTGTAGGGCCATTCTACATATCCCTTATATTCTCCCAGAGATCCCTTATAGGGATAAGTTCGCCTTTGTACCTACTTTACTTAATCTTACATATCATGTTTATGTTTTAACCTGTTTTGTGTACAATAAAGTGCTTACATACATACATATAACCTACCTACTGAACAAAGGGTTTTTAGAATAGGATGGGTATAGTTTCTGAGATTACCCCCAAAATACAAACTTACATTTCACAGACATTACACCTGTTTATTATTAGTATCGGCACAGGCTATTTATAGGTAGGTACCGCTAAATAGTTTAATATCTACTAATTTATGTTTTCCAGTATTAAGTCATATCGTTTAGATAAATTACAATTTAGTCCCTGGGCGACCGAGCTCTGCTCGGATGAAAATAGAGAAATTACGGAGAAAACGAATTTTCCCGGACATGAGACCTATCTAGATCGATATCTCGCCCCCGTAAACCCCTGTATTCCAAATTAATTCGAAATCGTTAGAGCCGTTTCCAGCAACGTGATTGCAAATATATATATGTACAAATATTGCTCGTTTAATTACAAAATTTATATAACCAACCTCCTAACTGTAATCAAAATATAATTATCTGAACCTGAAATAATTTGGATGGTATTCAAGTCAGGTCAACAAAGTCGCCAAAAGAAAATTTTGTAACCAATTTTCGTTTTCTACATCTTTCTTTATACTGGAAATTAGGCGGAGCCTATCGGCGCCTAAGGCATTGTACTAAGTAAGGTTAAAAAAGGCGTCTATGGGGTCCACGACAATTAATGGATTTAATTAAACCTCATTCTTCTCCCAACATCTCGAATATGGGAAAATAAGTTTGTATATAAACTTTTCTGAAGTTAAAAAGAACATGGCAAGTAATACTGACGTCTCTGTCAATAAAAAAAAACCACATTTGACACAATACGTCTGTTAGTTTATGTAAATAAACAATATTTACAAAAGGCCGTTTACTTTCTATTTTTCTTACTTTTCTTAGTGTTGTATCCATATGTGGCCGACTCAACATTTATAATTTCTCATGCTGAAGAACTTAGTACAGGTTTGAGTTTAATTCTTGTTTATTATTTTACATTGTCATCTCGAGTCAAAACAGAAGTTACGCCACGTGACGTCACGCAGCCAAAGTCACGTGGTCAGCGCACAGTAGTTTCTTTAAATTTATATTTTAGTAACTTACCGATAAAAAATGAAAAAACGAAGACCTTATTGCAAATCTGCAGCATGAGACGAAACATATCATTTATCAAAATCGGACCATAACTGTAGATCTGATGGCATGTACAAAAATCGGGCTCGCGTAATAATAATATAGATATAGATACTAAATTAATTCTGAAGTTTGAATCGCTCTCCTTTTGCTTGTATAACTTAACGCATTCTTCCGAAAACTGATGTGCACGCGGCTCGCACTACTTCTTCGAGTATTTCATTCCATATCTTAAGCAACTGATGCTTGAACGAATCTAAATTCAGGACATGGGTACTCTCGATCTTGCTTAATATCACTCCATTTGGAAAAATCCAATGGGTTCAAATCTGGTGAAGCTGCAGGAGATTCATTCCAAGGTATAAAATTGGTTAAATTTGTTTAGAACCAGTACTGAGTGCGTCGAGCTTTGTAGGACGGAGCACTATATTGCTGGAAGTAATAAAAATCGTCCCCATACAAGTTTCGTGCATTCTCCAGCGAATGATTCTGCAACACGTTCTCAATATTGATGAATTATGACTCCTCGCCCCTCGGTCTATGAAAAGTAGCGGTAACATCCCTCTTGAAGATATCGCAGCCCATATACCATGACCGCCGATGCACTTTGGAAACGTTGTTGGTACAGCTAATTAATCAACAAGAAGATCTCTCAATGTTCCACCTGTTAGCGCGCCGGGTGCATAAGGAACGCATGCCAATTTGATCTCAGTTCACAATTTGATGGTTTGAAAATGATAGACTAAAACTTACGAAAAAGAATGCGTTAAATTGTGAACGGTTTTGACAGTTCATAATTTTTCGTTTTTTTTTAAACCGCGAGTAAGATTATACCTTTGAAGGAGTTCATAATCTGACGGGTGTAGAATGCTCACTCTTATCAAAATATCACTGCCATCCAATTCATGTCGTTTGTACGACTACGTCACAAATATCAATCAAATAATGTTTTACGTCACACCTGGCAATAAAGTTTACACGTGCGGAAAATCCCATTTCCTGGCCAGGGAGAGACGTAAAATTTTGCACTCACCACGGGTGGTAATAAAGACATCCTCAGATTACATATTTAATCGCCCTTACTTGCGTCAAATCGGAGACATTCTTTGTTTTACCGCCCTAGGTAAGTAATGTACTATTAAGCTAATAATTATAAGTCATGGGTTTTGTTATATATCATTCTAACAATCAGACAAACGTCATGTCACACCCAGCCAAAATCATATTGATTAACATTGATTATGCCCTCGTGCTCTGAAACAACATTTGATTTGGATATCAATAACATTACATAATCATTGCCATCCGAGCGCTGATTTATCGAGTCAGCCCTGCGGTTAGGGTTGGCGCAGCTAGAAAAACGACTTCAATTACAGCCAAGTGAGATCTGCTAATCAATCACGTCACGCATTGCACGTGCGTCAGGTAGATCTAAATGTAAATTTTTATATGGGAAAATGACAGCTAACCTAATCACGGCCACGCTACGCTCGTAGCGCTACGCCGTAGTCCGTAGCAGCTTAAACTTTAGGTAAATGTTGCGAAAAGCTCCCGTAGCAGTACCGTATGACGCATGTGTGTCGTCATTGGCAGTGAATGGGTTAAATTGTCCTAGCGCTCGTTTGAAACGTTACGTGTTTACCCCTTTGTTCACTAATGAAGAACAAGCAATTTATGAAGAAAGTGAATTCTAATAAAGGAAATATACAGAACTGACTCAGAAATTGCACTGAAACTAAACTAAAACTTAAAAAAATATGCTGAACATGGATAGTGTCCGTTTATATATCGGTATCAAATTATATTTAACAAAATAATTTGGTATGGGATAGCATCGTCAGATTCGCAAGCCATATCAGATTAAATTAACTTTGTTGATACACCCGTTGAAGTTTTTAAATTGATATTCTGCCTAAGAAGTACATCAGCAGCCTAAACAACAATACAAATAGACCAAAATTACAAGCGATGTTGCAATACTAACTCTAAGACAGTTTATAATAAACTTCAGTCATATTGATACAAACAACAATCTCTCTCCTTACTTACTTAAACGTCTCGTCAGAATCTTAATCGTAAGTTTGTAAGAGGCAACCCTGACTATAAGCCCAGTACTTCGAATTTAATAGTAATCCAGCATTAATAACGCAGGCATAACGTGGCTTTTGTCGTGATATTTGCATTTCTAACTCAACCCATAACGATATAAGTGTTGCGCTTACCTTCGGTTGATACTACATTTCGTTCACAAAACGCGCCTCGATATTGGAGAAGTTCCAGAAATATCTTTATCATTGTTCGTAAACATGATTATGTGATCGGCTGAGAGGATGATTAAGTTGAGAAATGAGGCGGACAGGTTTGGATTTGACAGTCATGATGGTTTAAATACGTAGATAGAGGATATATAGATAACGTCCTATCGTATACCCAAAAGGGACGATGGTAAATTAACCATACTAAATTAAGAAATATCAGAAGCTAATACATTCTTGACGTCTAATGTCATTTATAATTTAATCGTATAAATATCGGTGACGTCATGGTGGTATCAGTTTCAGTACAAATTTTGACACGTGTGGTGGCAAACAAGCTGGTGGCAAACAAAAAATCCGTGTACGCGATAAGGGACATAAAATATGACACTATATCTGGTTCCTGCCTATGCATACATCTTTGTCACTCATGTGTGTATGTGTGGGTGAGTCCCTCTATCTATTCTACCTCTATGTTTAAATATGATGCTACAGTCATACAGTGTACCGTGCCACTCACGTGTACGACTGTACAGTCAGGGAAATATATTAACGTACCTTTTTATGCCTTATTGTCATAGTAAAAAGAGCTAAAAAGGTACGTGAATACATTTCCCTGACTGTACGTGTAGGTATTAGTTGGTGGTTGCCTAAGCAAAGAATACTATGCAAAAATTGCTAAGTGTCAGTCATTTTTGGAAAAAGCTTTTATTGCCGAAGACTGTACTTTTTAGGCTTCCGTATCCATATGGCAAAAAACGGAACCCTTATAGATTCGTCATGACTCTGTCGTCATGTCTGTCTGTCCGTCCGTATGTCACAGCCACTTTTTTCCGAAACTATAAGAGCTATACTGTTGAAACTTGGTAAGTAGATGTATTCTGTAAACTGCATTAGGATTTTTACACAAAAATAGAAAAAAAAACAATAAATTTTGGGGTTCCCCATACTAAGAACTGAAACTCAATTTTTTTTTTCATCAAACCCATACGTGTCTAGGTCGTGGATAGGTCTTTAAAAATGATATTAGGTTTATAACATCATTTCTTTCTAAACTGAATAGTTTGCGCGAGAGACACTTCCAAAATGGTAAAATGTGTGCCCCCCCCCCCCCTGTAACTTCTAAAATAAGAGAATGATAAAACTAAAAAAAATATGTGATGTACATTACCATGCAAACTTCCAACGAAAATTGGTTTGAACGAGATCTAGTACGTAGTTTTTTTTTAATTCGTCATAAATCGTAAAAAGCAAATGATTTAACGGAACCCTTCATGTGCGAGTCCGACTCGCACTTGGCCGCTTTTATTTTTATTAAGTTGGTTTTACGCGCTGGTTTTGCTTGACAAACAGGCCTCAGTCACGACTTGGACCGGGGACAGCGACGTGGGAGTGAAAAGCCACGCTCCGATCTCTCCCTCCTACGTATGGCCCACTGCTGCTGTCGCTCTGAGCCGTAACGCGGGGCACGTGTAAGCCACGTCCCCAAACTTTAAGACAATCGGAACACTCATCTTCAAAATTTTTATAAGTATGTCTTCTTATCCCGAAATCTTTTCAAGACTCGTCAAAGTTTTGGGGGCATTCAGTTTGTCCAAGAATTTTTCGACATTTTCGACGAGTCTGTAATTAACAGCAAAGTTTTATCCCTCCGTACTTACCCCCCTTTAACTTCCTTCATCTCGACACAATGCAGGAACTTTTTTTGCGAGGCAGGGATTTTTTAATCTAAATTCTCGGTGTCTTGTAACGCATGCGGGAGAAAAGAGTTGGGTACATTTTTGGAGAGTTTTGTGAATTTGCGTAATCACGGCGGGGAAAGGCTGGATATTGATGCTGTCAGTTGAGCTTCCATCATACTGTAATAGTTACTGGTATTAGGGTAACAAACTTTAACACCTACTTGTTTTGCGTATTATGGACAATTTTTCAGCGGCATCAAATGTTGTTTCAGGCCACCTGAAACTATGCGAAAAACTCCTTCGGACCCGTGTCTCCCCTGGTCAACCCCCCTGGGGGAGACATCAGGAATCTTTAGTACCGGTGTCTCCCCTTGCTTGGGGAGACATCGGTACTAGGGTTTGAATTATATTTGAAGTACTCGTGTATCCCCTGTCATGGTTATACATTCTGGGTTTCCCTCCGTCGCAGAATACGATATTCGCATAACACGATATTCGCAAAACACGATATAAGCATAACATGATTTGATTACGCACAAAATACGATAAGTAATCGCAAAACACGATTTTCGTATAACATGATATTCGCAAAATGGGCGTAGCCAGAAATCCCGAAATTTTCAAAATCCTATACTATTAAACGAGCAATATTTGTATATATATATATATATATATATATATTTGCAATCACGTTCTCGGAAACGGCTCTAACGATTTCGATGAAATTTGGAATACGGGAAAAACATCAATTACAATGAATCTGGTGGGATTTCAAACTCATCAGTTAATAAACCAACTTTTTCCAATTTTTCGATTCACTCACGCTAATTACCTAAATAAGTCCCCTGAGACCGCGCTCAAACCTCACGTTACCTTGAACTGCGAAAGTCAATGCTTCACTCGTGTGATTCGTATTTAACCAATAATCCCTCAGGACCGTCCTAATCGCAATTGATTACCTCGCAACCAACATCACTTGACCCCCAAAACCCAGGATTCTCTAGCAGCTGGTCAGTTCAGCTGACGGTGGACGTCTAAATGATACGTCCAAACAACAGTTTGTTCACAGTTCTTTCAAAGGCGAGGTGCGCGAGGCTCAGGTTAGGTTGGTCGTGGTAGGCTCGGTGATCGATGGGGCAAGTCCAGTGTGAGGGGACAGGTGGATTTTATACTCATTACAGGCACACGTGAGACCTGCCAGTGGGAAAGAACTAGATTAAGTCCTTGATTGATTGGGTTTTCTCGGATCAATCGATTCTTTTTATGAGTAGCTATAACAGCAATAAGACATTGCGTGATTGCGTGTTGCAACACCGTTTGCAACGCGATAAAATAATAATAATACCAGAACAATAAAATTATTACTTTTATTCAATTCACACAATGCAAATGATAAAGCAGGGGGAAGTAAAAGTGTGAGGGGCGAGCCATACAAATCCTTCCGCCTGAAGGGCGTTGCGAAGGTTTCCTAGCTAGCTCAGGGGTAGAAGGGAGTTTCCACTAATTAAGAACAACAATTGAATCAGAAGTAGGTCGGTGGGACTGTGATGCCCTTTATTTATAAACAATCTTAATATTACGGAATCTAAAGTAGGGGTTGCAACCCCGTTGCAAAACGCAGTCGGTAATCGGCAGCGCGGGAGCGCTGAGGTAAACGCGGGGAGCCTCGAGTGACAGCCAGACGCGAAGGTAAACACGTCGGCGCAGTCGAGGACTATTCTCTTCGGGAACCCTTACCTGTGCAGCCGGCGCGAGGAAACACCACCGGTGCACGAGGTGTAGTCAACCCTTGCGACCGCTTTTTATACGGTCGGTCGCCTGCGGTGTGTGCGCGCGGCGTAAAGTAGCCGGACCCTCGTCTTGCTCTCGGTGGTGTAGCCGGACGCCGCCTGGTGTGCGCCGTGGCCTGCTATGCGCGGTTGCACCGTCGCAAACGTATATGAATTAAAACAGAGTAACCTCATTATATTTAAAAAGAATAATCAAAATCATTTCTAAAATTTCGATTTGGATGAAACATAATAAGTATCAAGATTAGGCATCAACTAATTTAAAACATTTTACACATTTGACGTTTTACACGTTTGGTCCGGGTGAGTATCAAATGGGGTGAATGTTATAAATTAAAATTAAATTAAATAGCAATTTATTTCAGACATTCATCCATAGGTATTACACATAGGTGGGTATATACATAAAAGCAAAAATAATAAATAAGTTAATTTTTAATAGGTAAACCAGGATCTATTGAGGGTTCGCCATGTAACGGAAATTTGTTGGTACTAATTTCTAGCAATGGCAACAATTTTAATAATAGACAACATGTATGATAGTTGTCAATATTGACAATGTAAACATTGCTTTGTCTAGTTTCGTGTGAATTATTATTAAACTGCAATAATCATGCCGAAAGTTTTAGATTTTACAGAGAAAAAGAAATAAATTGTGTATAGTTATTTATTGAAAAAAAAACGTGCGGGAGAGAAATTTCTTCCATTAGAAAACATAACGAAATTAGCATCTGAATTGACGGGTAAGTTTCAAACTTATGGACAAATGTCACTATAGTCAGGTCGTCACGATTTGGTTGACGTCTTGTAATAATTTGATTTGTGTATTAGGTATATCGCATGCATCGGTATCACGGATTGCTAGCGAAGGGCGTAAGGGCGGAATTAAACGACCAAACCTAAAAAAAAGAAAACAACAAAAGAAAATAGATTTGGATGATTTTGATTTATTCACGAATTTTATAGCGTAAAAAAAGAAATACCAACAATGATAAAATTGTGGACTGTTTTAAAAGAAGACATAAATTTCCCAGGGGGTAGAGAATCATTAAGACTGTTATTGCACAACATGGGGTACAAATTCAAAAAATGCTGAAGCCAGAGACAAATTTTAATAGAAAGATTTGATATTGCTGCTTGGCGTGAAAATACTTAACTGAAATTGACAGCATTCGACGAAAAAACCGACCTATAATATATTTAGATTAATCATTTATACATACGTCTATAAATTATAACACATGCTGGCAAAGTAATGAGGAACCGGGTGTGGCAGAAACTGTATCGACAGGAAAAATATTTATAATGGTACATGCTGGAGGACCCACAGGTTTTGTTCCAAACGCATTGTTTTTATATAATGACAAAGAAAAAAAAAGTAACTACCACGAGTCCATGAATAAAAATAATTTTAAAATGTGGGTCACAGAATAACTTATTCCCAATCTCGACAAAAATTCTAGCAGCGAGTCTAGTCAATCAGAGTCAGAATACGAGTCAAATTTCTTAATGACTGAAGAATATTCAGATACCGATTTTGAGTATAGTGTTGAGAACGAGTCAAATTCCTTGATGACTAAAGAATATTTAGATCCCGATTTCAACTATGCTGAATAGAACATATTTGGTACGTTAAATAATGTTATTTGTAAAATTATCTATATCAATTCTTACTTATACCTCTTGCGTTACTTATTGACTTTGCGCTATTCATTTTATCTAAATCGAGTCAGCCATTTAAGCGTAAATACCGAAAAAATATCCAAACATCAAACTTCGCACTTATTAAAGTTGTCGGAATAAAACAAAAATCATCTGCCAATTTCCATTGTCCCCACTATACAAATTGTTGCTAAATAATTCAAAACGAGCGCCCTCTTGACAATACTCCCAAGGTTCTGACGAAACCTGTATGGATTTATGAATTGTAGATGATTAACGAAACCTCTTGTGGATATATGATTTGTAAATGATTGACGAAGCATGTTGCAGATGTTTTCCGTTTGGATGTATTAACGAAGCCTGCGTTGTGGAAATGGTTTGTATCTCTTTTTTGTCACAATCTTACATAATAAAAAAATGTTTGACAATGTCAAACTGTTGCCATATAAAAAAGTATATCAGGCTCCTGATTCATTAGCCAGACTCAAACGCAACAGTTTTGAAATTCATGGACCGATTTTGCCACGGCGTTGCTCCATTCAGCTTGTTAGAGCACTCGTGAATAGCCAGCCTTACGGTCATAAAGTTTCGAAGATTATTCATGAAAAACATTTCAGAACGAAACAAATCTCGTTAGAAAACAACCTGGATTGATGACACAAGTTGGAACGTCGCCGACTGTCAGCAGATCGACGTACCCATTATTTAAATTGGTTTCAGACTAGCAACTAGACTTTGTATAAATCAAAACCTGACAACAAGTATAACTTGGACCACGTAATCTTAGCAAGTATGCGTTTTTGGAGACTAAAGTAGTGGTGGTTCACCTGAGGTGATTTGGTAAATGTTGCAAATGCTAATACGGGATTTGACTGACCTGAGAACAGAAAACTTTAGATTGAAATTGAGAAATATTAGAGGAACAACTAGCAACAAATACGTCGAGTCTAGTCCCACAGGGCTCAATCCTTTGTTGGTTAACATGACGGTATATAATACCGTATATGGCATTGTTAGATAAAATGGCAACTTTCACTTGAGATGGTTTTCTCGTTATTTACTTTAATTTGTGCTACCAAAATAAGTAATAGTACACCGGTTCCACCTGCATTCAGCGTACTTCCGCGACCTACCAGGTCAATTTAAACTATAACTTATGGTAAGTTATAGTACCACATCTCTTTTTATTTTTTTATTTTTATTTAAGTGGATACCACACGATCAAACTTGTTGTGTTGGATCAGTGTTAATATTTATAAGGTGTCCTTTAAGTTTTTATTTTATTCGTTATTCATGGTTTTATTGCTCTGTGTTCTTATTTATATGATTTTTTGTAATGTTTGTGCTTATGTGCGATCGTGGCGTCTTTGGTCCGTGTATTTCACCAAATGATCACAACGGAAGACCAGCGCTGGCGCCGCCAGCATTTACGCTGAGTTGTGACCATTTTGTGGCAAATGTGTATGTGCGTATGTGTCTGCAGTTTGTTTTATGTGTTTTATTTTGTCACGAATAAATGTTTTCTTTCTTTCTTTCATCATTTGTGGGGGGGGGGGGGGGGGGGTGTACCCACGCAGCGCCCAGTAGGTACGTGGTCGCCACTTGACTAAGGTGCCTAACTGTTATTCAAAATAAAATATCCTACAAACAATCGAAACAGGTCATCACTAAACGCAATTGTAACAACCCATCCAAAACTAGTCGCACGATCGATTCCACCAGCCTAATCTGATTTGGTGAACACTAATTCCAAGCGCGTTGAAAACGTCGTATGTCACCTAACCATTGGTATTCTCATGTGACCATTTGTAATTAAGTGGCGGTTGTCCACAAACACTGCACTAATGATGTACAGACATCACAACTGCGTTGGGTAACACGTTTTGTGCAGCTATAATGAGTACTGTCAATTAAAGGTATCGGATACATTAGTTTACTTAAATACTACCTATATGTATATGTTACTGTGTTCATAACACGGTCAGTTTATAATCTAACTTGCGATATTATAAACTGTCGAAAAATTGTGAACTGTCAAAACCGTTCACAATTTAGGCATTATTTCTCGTTAGTTTATAATCTACCTATGTCAAATCGTCAAATTGTGAACCGAGAGCAAATTGGCGTGACTCATAATGAGGTTGACTGAGACATATATATTTGGGATTCAGTCCGTTCTATCATGGTTCCACGTCGCATGGCTCTTTCATGTAGGAATCCTCGAGTGATAGGCCCAACCACAGATGTATGAATATAAGGAGATCGGACATGGCGGCCGATTTGTATAGAGTGGGCCTGTCGCAAGTACATTAACCCACACAACGCCCAAGTAATTGACAAGACAAAGCACGCACACATCTAAAACACACACACTTGTATATTTACACGCTTATTTGACAATAAACGCGCATCATATCAGGCATTTTGGGAAAAAAACGTAATATTCCCTGCGATCAGCACGCGTGCACAGTATGCCAGTGTATGCCCATTGAGCATACAGCTGCGACACGGCCGCCGGCGGCTTGTCCTCTCTCTAGTATTCTATGCTCTGAGAGCCCAACCTATTACGAACGACTACTCGCCAAATTGCGGACTGAGTCATGTGACGAAACATTTGAACGTCAATTATGAATCTTTTTATTGAAAAATCCATTATATTCTGTGAAAGAATACATGGACACAAAATATTAGGAATCACTGATTTTTGACATTTGTAATAATTTATATTATAGTTATTGGTATTTGTTATTTTGGTATAAGTACCTACTTCGGTAATCTGACGATCTTTTATGTGCTTAGACATTATTTATTTTATTATGGACATCAATTAGTTATGAGTTTATTTAACTGTTTTATACAGACCTATAAGTTGACATTGCATTGTAATTAATATTCTATTTGACGATCATGATATAAATTCATATAGATTAAGCGTAATTTAATTTATATTGTAATCTTATATTATGAAATAAAAAAAATCTAATCTAATCTAATCTAATCATGTTATTCATGTTACGCGAAAGGAATTGAAATGAGCCACCACTTCTTACAAAATACGTCAGAGCACCCGAAGATTCGCTGTGTTCAGAATGATACTGACAACACACTGTATTAGGTATCCTCAAATCAATTAAGGGTCAGCAACGCGCTTATGATCATCTCTACTGTGTCTGCTTGTCATCAGTCGGTCATATACTTAGTTAGTACCTGTACTAAACTTATTGGCACTATAAAATAATAAATAAAATAAAGAAGCTTTTTAAATATTACAGATTACAAAAAAATTACATATTTATTGTTTGTTAGTAAAAACTTAAATTTACTTGACGTTGATAAAAAACTAGCTATGCATTAGTAATAAGCTGGTCTGCAAGAACCCCGTGGGCGGGTAAAGGCCTCCTCCAAGGACAATGACCATGTCTCTGCCCTGTGCCACTTCGAAATTGTTCATATTCCTCTATCTTGGTGCCTTGTCTTCATAGTTCCGATATGCCTATAATATCATATTAAAATTTCGTTTATTGCGTTTTTAAATGAGTCGATAGGATTCGGACGTTATAGGTTAAAATATATAGCTGATTAGTGGTTTTTTTTTCCCTATATCAATCACCACTGTAACAATCCGGCCTGAGTCGGTGAGCATTAAAGCGGGTCGTGGATTGTGAATACTAGGCCCGAGCCGTGAGAAACGTCACTTCGTCCTTATATTTTATAAGTGGGCGCCTTAGGACGAATTTGTTTACTAACGGAGACACTTAATGGTAGTAATTAAACAAGGTAGGTCCTTTAATACATTTATTTATCGTTCATCATTATATTTATCATATTCATTTACTATCTGGTGCAATTTTTACCTTTGGAGGGTTGTGGTCGTGATCTTCCTGATGGGTTTAGGGTACAAAGGAAACAGTAGTTGCGGCATTATCTGGTGTATTCAGGATTGGGACAAGCTCCAAGGAGAATATAAAATTGACTAAGCTATGTCAACAACATAAACAGCTACCATAGAGTAAGTATGTATTGCGTTTACGGAGTATCCAACACTGGCCCTTAAACCAATACCATCTTATAAACACAAACATTTAAAACTATACACCGGAGCCTCCTCCATCGTATGCACCAGTGTGCATTACATTTACACTGCAAGTAAATAAACAAAATATACTAAACATGTATTGTGCTGACCCTACTTCGATGTAATTTTATAAAGAATTAATAAACAAGGTTCAGTATTTTTAATTGCATGACCAATAACAAGACTTATCAAACAATTAAAACATATACCTAACTATCACAACAACATCAGCTGTTTGACACAATTATAGTGCTTAACTTTACACAATGGTTTTGTCAATATGTCAGCCACCATATCGTTTGTACATAGATACTTAACAGCAATAGTATTGTTACTTACTAGTTGCTTGATAAATGATGCCTAATATCAATATGTTTGGTTCTACCATGATGTAAAGAGTTCTTACACAATTTTTGTGCTGACTGGTTGTCATTATAAATTGTTGGAACAACATTTCTTTTAGTAATTTCTTTTAGAAATGCACACATAAATAAGCCCTCTTTACATGAATCAGATAACGAAACATATTCAGCTTCAGTAGAACTAAGACTCACTGTCTTTTGTTTGCGACTTTCCCAAGAGACCACTGACTCGCCTATCCAGTGAACCTCTGTAAAAGACTCGTTAAATTGGCTTAGATAACTAACCGCATAGGAGATATCGGGTCGAGTGCAAATAGCAATATAATTAAGTGAACCAACGAGACGGAGACGCACTTCCATGGTGACCAGCCGGCTTGGAAGATGTTTATTGTGAGTTGGCACTATCGAGGCATAATAAAACGGCGATATTACCACCATTAACTCATCTCAAGGTGCTGATACAGATTATTTCTCAGGTATTCAAGCGAACGTTCTAACAAGCATTCTAGCGAAACGAAACTATATTTGCTTCGAGCTTTTTGCCGAGCCGAACAATTTTGTAATTGTTCCCCACTGTCTTCCCTCTCCACCTCCGAGGTGCCCCTCCCACGCAACATTTAATAGAGCGTTCTCTAGAATGATTGCGACAATATACGTGGCCATGTTAGGCACTATGCTTGGCTCTGTTCGTTATTCAATTCAAACAATTTAAGTATATCAGCACCTTGGGCTCAGCCACATGTCCACGGCACGGCAAACCCACGTTATGGTGCCGTAGAAATTCACGGATGGATGCTCACGACGCCGCGCCGTGAATTTCTTCTACGGCGCCGCGTTGCATCGCGTCTTTGCACGACGCCGTGGACTGAATTTCTACGGTGGTGCACCGTGGGATTCTACGGTGCGCGCCGCGCCGGGAAAATACACGACGCTGTACCGAAGATTTCCGCGGCGCCTCAACGTGAGTTTCTGCGGCGCCGCGCCGCGCCGTTTTACGGTGACGACGCCGAGCCGTGGACGTCCTAGTCCAATTTATATCCATATATTTTGAATGCTACGTTAACCTGCTTCCATCAGAAGATTTCATCTACAAGTCATTATTTCCGCTACATGAATCAACGACTAGAGTTATCGTCAAAGCCTTTGGCCTTTTGTCGGAATTCTTTCCTTAATAACTCTTTCCGGCTGGTTTGGAACGAATCGAATCATTTACTGATAAAACTGGGAGCAGGTCGCTATGTAGGTATATTTGTGACGCATAGGTATTCAATGTTATTTCCTATGCTTATAGACCTATAAGCATAGGGAATTTGGATTCATTTTTAAATAGTTTGGCAGTGGCATACAAGCATACAATAGGCCTCATAAAAAGGCTACAAGTCGCCCAAAGGGCAATAGAGAGGGCTATACAGGGAGTTTCTCTGCGTGATCGCATCAGAAATGAGGCTATCCGCAGCAGAACCAAGGTAACCGATATAGCTCTCCAAATCGCTAACTTAAGTGGCAGTGGGGACATTGCACGTAGAACCAATGGCCGTTGGGGCGGAAAGGTGGAGTGCTGACCACGTACCGGAAGGCGCGGCATGGGTAGGCCCCCACAAGGTGGACTGATGACCTTGGTGCTGGATAATGGTCGCGGGAGTCCGCTGGATGCGGGTGGCACATGACCGGTCACTTGGCACTCTTTGGGGGAGGCAACACATTCACTCCCAACACATTCACGGCCGAGAATCGCTATGCGCTACCTCTCGTAGCCACTCCCATGGTTTTACCCGTATGTAGCGGAAAGCGTATGTGGAAGAGAAAGTTTTAAATAATAGTAATTATTGCAGAGGCCGGGAAATTGCGATACGTGGATGAGTTGATTTTGTCGGATGAAGTGAAGCTGAATCCGACAATAGAGATGAATCCACGGACTATTTTTGCTACAATAAGGCGGAAATTTCGGAGCATATTGGAGAAAAGACCATTTTCTATATAGTATTTATATAATGATACAAGATACACTAATGAATCTAATGATACAAGATACAACCGATGACTTGTTACGTTAAAAATGGCGATTGTTAAACAGTTAAAATGACTCAAATTAAACAAGTCTAATATAATACGTATAATACATCTCATAAAAATTAAATAATTTACAAAATTGCATTGCACCGTAGCAGTCCAAAAAAATAACAAATTGCCGGACGTGATCACTCTCGTTCAGAAATCCAATGTTTTCCGATGAGTCCTATTTATAATTGAGTTGGAACAAACGCCAATAAAGCCGCGATATTTTAAACAAAGAAGCCAATGAAACGTTTCATTACTTTCATGAAATACGAACCTGTTCGAAGCCTCGAATACGCATAGCTCATTGGACGTGGAGCTATATCAGGACGGAGAACTCACATAAATTGCGGGTAAAATTAATAGTACATTATGATACAAGTGTGCTATGTTGGTCAATACACTCGAGTCGGTTTTGGAGACGAGAAGTGTAATGACCAATGCTCACGTGTTTTATACGACGTTTTTCAACACATTTGCGAGGAAAAAAAAAAAAAAAATGAAAATGTTAAAAGATATGTAATGAAAAGGCACTAGTGCGATAGTGTAATGTAAAAGTCACGGCATGGGTAATATTCTGCATTATTTTGCTAATATTTAAAAAGATATGTAATGAAAAGGCACTAGTGCGATAATGTAATGTAAAAGGCACGGCATGGGTAATATTCTGCATTATCAGTGTAAATACGCTGTAATAAGACCTACTTTACGAGCAGGTGTGTTTAAAAACCTATAATGTAATAACTATGGATCTTGAGTGAGCCTTTTCCGACTAGATGTTTCTTTGAAAAAAAAAACTATAAACTGAATTGACACCAAAAATATGTTAACGAACCTGCTCATAAAATTTCCCACAAGAATCCGTAGAGAAATGCAACATGTAGAGGATAATAGCTGGCCATCACAACATAGGAAAGAATGTAGGCCCAAACTGAAACGAAAAACTTCGCTCGCTCGTTCAATAAAAACCTTAATACCAAGTTATACAAACAACGATTGCTCGATGAAGTACCTACCTAACTGTCTGAATAGATACGATTCACCAGATTAGGATGTGTTCTACATTGTCAGTTTTTTTCGAAGCATATGAGGGCTACGATTATAGTTGGGTTAATAACAGAGACATCCCCTGGATATCACTGTTGGTGGTATCTACAGGTTGAATCCTAAGTCGTGAACCGACAAAAAAAAACAACTATTTCATACACTTAGCTCATTGTATGAAATAGTTGTTTTTTTTTGCATAACACAAAGTTGGCCCCATAGTAAAAGTTGCTCAGAATCATGGATAGATTCACATTTTGCTATTTCGGTTCACGACTTAGGATTCACCCTATATCTGGCAAGGGGCATGAAACCGACGCGTTACAATCGAACCGCACCCGTTCCATCATTCACCTTTCACCTTTTCGATCGATTTACTCTTGAAATAATTACAATTAGGCACAAAACAGAATAATCAAATGAAACAGGTAGGTAGTAACGAAACGCGGTACAGTTCTCAAGAGACTAGCGCACTTTGCCACGGTCAGACGCAGAGTGATCGTCCTCCAGGTTCACGCTACCGCTCCTAGACTCCGTACAGCGCCACAGATGGCGCTTGCGTTCCGCTGCAGCTCAGACGAGTCATTAGTACGGACTCAGTAAAACTTCCGTACTCATGACTAGGATGCGACATATATATATATATATATATATATATATATTTATATATATATTATCGAGCTTTCTTAAACTATGTACACATTACATGTACGGTAGGCTACCGTAAAAATGTTAAATTAAATTCGTACCGCATAAAGTATCGTAACTATTAGTTCATGTTCATGCTTAATTGCTTATCGATGCTTGTACTGCTGTCGCGGTGTCCATCTACGTGTTACGAATCTGGGGATTAAATAAAGAACAACAGTCCCTAGTAAAGCCAGTTTTTAAGCACTACTTTACTTTTAGTTTCACTGCTAATAAAAATTGTTGTAAGGAAAGCGTCACAATGCCTTAACACTGGCCTAAAAGTTGTTTAATTTTAACAAAATTTTCTTTTTTTTCCAACTGTTCTTGACAAAGGCTGCAGTCTCAGATAACCTGGGTTGACACCCGTTAAAGGGTTAAATACGAGCAGGTAAAGTGTTATGAACTATGTCACCAGGACAGGGTGACACCGTTGTCAGAGCACGTTAACAAGCGCAAGAACCATTAGCAGGCGATCCTCGCAAGCGCAACTAAGGCCTATTCATTGGGACTGCTCCTGGCACAGCGCAACACAGCCCCTTCTCAGTAGCACTAGTATAAGTTTTATCGATACATATACGTTTTTGTACTGCTGAGTTCATAAGGAATATTTAATGTTATATAAACCCAATTAAAATTCACCAAAAAAAAAACCTATTTTTTTCTGGTTTTTCGGTTTTTGTAAATAACAATATATTTATTTTCTATAGTAAATACAAGATGATAATAAACATAAACTAAATTAAATTAAAACTACAGTAAATTTAATAAAAGCGGCCAAGTGCGAGTCGGACTCACACATGAAGGGTTCCGTTACATAAATTGCTTTTTACGATATATGACGTATTAAAAAAAAACTACTTCATAGATCTCGTTCAAACCAATTTTCGTTGGTAGTTTGTATGGTAATGTACATCATATATTTTTTTCAGTTTTATCATTCTCTTATTTTAGAAGTTACAGGGGGGGGGGACACACATTTTACCACTTTGGAAGTGTCTCTCGCGCACGCTATTCAGTTTAGAAAAAAATTATGTTAGAAACCTCCATATCATTTTTAAAGACCTATCCATAGATACCCCATACGTATGGGTTTGATGAAAAAAAATTTTTTGAGTTTCAGTTCTGAGTATGGGGACCCCTAAAACTTAATGTTTTTTTTTAAATGTTTGTATGAAAATCTTAATGTGGTTCACAGAATACATCTACTTACCAAGTTTCAACAGTATAGCTCTTATAGTTTCGGAAAAAAGTGGCTGTGACATACGGACGGACAGACAGACAGACGGACGGACATGACGAATCTATAAGGGTTCCGTTTTTTCCCATTTGGCTACGGAACCCTAAAAAAGGCCCTCGAGGCATTGTACCGAGGATGCTGGTGGCAACAACAATTGGATACCGGAAGTCGCTTCTCTATGGAAATTATCCATCTTAATAAAATGGTACTTACCGATTATTTTTGAGTGGTAGCTGTCACTTTGATATATGTCAATAGCGACGTGCAACTTGGCAACTGGCAACGTCGCAATCAAATTAGTTATCACAATAAATAATAGAGATGACAGTTAGGGCTGGCGCTGAAAAGTGCCGTTTTTGATCGCATGTATTCTTCGCATCGGAATTCGGTGGAACCATCGTGGTCTACGGCCATCAGCTACCACCGTCCCGTCTCAAGAGCCTTAAAAGTTTTATAAGGCACACTTACTGCTGCCAGGGTTCCCCCCTCGAGGAACAGACTCACTCGCGCTCCTCCTGTTGACTCTGTCCGTCCTGCCGAAGCGCTTCCCGCTGGACACAAACAGCCGTGGCCTATCTGGAGATCTTTAAACAGACTGCGCTCCCAGGTCGGCCGCACTACTTATTGAAATGGGGTATCCTGAGCGACCTGCGACGCCCGGTGTATATGCGGGACGACCCCTCAAACCATGGCACATATGCTGTCTTGTCCGGCGTGCCCGTACACATGCTCCACACAAGACCTCCGGGACGCGTCAGATAGGGCTTTAGCAGTCGCTAGTTTCTGGTCCCGCACAATCTAAACCCAGGAAATAGGGAACCATCGACACGAGAAGAAGAAGAATAAATAATTTAAGTACATGAAAATTATAATGTCTTCAAAACTAAGCCGGATTTGACTGGGGTTAAATTAAAAAGTTTTGCTCCTATTGACCTAAGGAAGGAAATTGTATAATTATACATATAAGAATGTCATGTGTATTGCATGCATAAGTTGCTAATACTAAGAATGTATGTCACCTATTCTTGGAATAAAGACTTGGAGCGAAGCCGGTTTTCAACCATGCTAATAAGTTAGGCACACGCTCACACATTGATATATATATATATTTATTTATTTGGGGAAACAAACAGTCAAATACAGAATAAATATACATAAACTAACTTGCTCACAGAGCTAATAAGCTTAGTTATTTACGAAACAGCATGGTCCGTTGCGTCGTCAAATGCGGAAATGACCTCAGCAATTATAAACTGTGCAGATCGCATAGAACAAGAACTTATCTCCGTGCCGGCGGGAAGGTTTTCATATAGCAGCATTCTTGTTTATTTTTTAAGCGCTCTAGCTGCTTTGAACAAAGCTGCGCCACCCAGAAGGGTTCTCTTAATTAGCAGCGTTGACAGTATGACGGACTGTAAATGGTGCCTCTGGAAACGCGCCCAACGAATTACAATGTACCATGTATTCACGACTCGTCTCACCTCATCTCATCACTCACCCGTCGTATCTTGACTACGGAATTCATACTAACGACGCGTAGACGGAGCTCTGACTTACACTAGTGTCCCTGAGGCGAGGATGTGTGAATAGTCCAGGCCACCGGCAGTTTCACCTTTAATTAACTTTACCGCATTTTCAAACTTGCCAGCAGAGTCCCTTTCCCTTTAATAGCTATAGAATATGTAGTTATGAGACAGGGGTTGAAAATGGGAAGACCTTATTAAAACCTTATCAAAATCTCGCTCTATTGGTCGTTGGAAGGACCAATCGATGCTGTTAACATAGCAGTAAAATTTTATGACAGCAATTTTCAACGCAATCACTTACAGCATCATTATAAATTATTGTAATATCGGAATACAAACGAGCGAGTTATTTCATTTATTCAGGTATGAGGAAATACGAGTATTACAACATTGCTGAAATGGCTGCACCGTCATGTAATGAAATCCATTGTGAAAATAGTAGTCAAGTTCGCGTGACTTGCATATGAATGGTTCCAAACCTTTTTTATAATTATTATGCTTTGTTGTTATAGTGGTCATTGTATTTAACTTTTTGAGAAACTTCTTAACATTCAGCCGTCTTAAAATAGTCTGTCAGAAGGAAGCTTCAAAAATCAAGTTAAATATATTCTTATTGTGCAAAATTCACGATTATACGCCTGAATTGCAAGTTGCAGTGCAAAAACCAACATTTCAAAATTTTTGAGGCATGAGGCAAAGGCAACAGTGAATATTTCTGTAATTGTGTTGCCCGAGTAAGTTAAAATTCGGCACCCGTCCTCTACAGGAGTACCTACTCGTCGAAATAAACGCCTCGTGAACGAACCGTAGAATTAAATATCGGTAGAGTACGAGGCGGACACGCACAAGAAGAACTCTGTGCCACCAAAGATAAGCAAATTAGAAAGACGGCCAAAATGACTTTAGTGCCGCAGTCATAAAAGAACGCCGTATGTTTCGTTTATTGGAACCCCGATTTCGTTTTTATTCTGAATCAAAATCAAATCAACATCAAAATGAATTATTTTTTCTGCAAATAGGCCACAAGGGCACTTTTACATGTCAAATGGTATTTTACAATATAATATTACTAATCTTACACAATAATCATTTAAAAATTGCAGATTTTAACCAATAAGTACCTAAACGGTTAACAAACTAAATGTCACTAAATGAAAACAAAAAAATCCAATATTGTAAAATATTATCTATTACATTCGATATAAGGTCTGTATCAGAATTAACAATAAGTTTATGATATTAATTTAGTACTCCAGAGATGTACAAGGTCTGTAAGCGTCCAAATACAATTAATAATTATTCTAATGTTCTTAGAGATGTATACTGTCTCTAAGCGTTAAAACAGAAAAAAAGGAATCATTAATGTATTATTGTCAGAGATGTACAGGGTCAATAACAATAAAACGTGTCAAGAACAGAATGTCTTTCGTCTAAATAATGATAATAACACTAGTATTTAGGTAGTTACTATGCCCTTGCAAGCATGAACAGACCGGACTCCGTAAACAGTGTCTTGTTACTACTAAGTAGCCATAATAACAGTAGTAGCCTCAGAGCATAGAATACTAGAGAGATGACAAGCCGCCGGCGGCCGTGTCGCAGCTGTATGATCAATGGGCATACACTGCCATACTGTGCACGCGTGCTGATCGCAGAGAATATTAAGTTTTTTCCCAAAATGCCTGATATGATGCGCGTTTATTGTCAAATAAGCGTGTAGGTATACAAGTGTGTGTGTTTTAGATGTGTGCGTGCTTTGTCTTGTCAATTACTTGGGCGTTGTGTGGGTTAATGTTCTTGCGACAGGCTCACTCTATACAAATCAGCCGCCATGTCCGATCTCCTTATATTCATACATCTGTGGTAATAGCCCTTGCTAATAGCTGGGGTACACGATAAAGGTACGTTACTGTCTACTAGACCTAATGTCTCACCTGATGTCTCGTCTGCGATGCCTTAATACCTATCCCATTGGTATAGGTTAAATATTATACCCCACGGTACTTAAGTGCATTTTCGTCATTGATCTTGATTTTTTATTTAATAAACAGAGTATATAAACTTAATAATTAACTGGGTCTCACAGAACGGTCGGAACAGTTTGTCTGTGTGATCATAGACATCATATTACAGAGTTAACTAATTTGTAAATAGGTTTAGGTTAAATACATGTTAAATACAATTGTATACAGTTATGCCTTATTCATATATTCATATATGCAAAACCTTGGTTACGTCATAAGGTGTTTACACTTAAGTAATGTCGTTTTAATTTCCTTTTATAGTCGTTTTTTATCCTTTCACGGCTGATAGTTTCTGGTAAACTGTTCAAAGATAAGGGATACGTTTTTAGCGTTCTGTCACCATAATAGTTTTAACTGGAACAAACTATACTCTCTAGGTTAGGGTAGGTCTGGTCTAGTCTCTTGGTCTAGGTTTTATTCCTTGGTCCCACATTGCTAATTTATCACGACCAGCTACTTACACCATCTGCCTAAACTGAGTGTCATGCCAACACAAGCCTTTTTGTAGAGAACCCTAAAAAGCGGTCCATTCCCCGTTGACGTAATTATTGCTCACGTAGAGAATATATACGACTCGTTCGGGTCGCAGAGACCGCTCATTAACACGGGATAGATAAAAGCACGAGTTTCCTCAATTAAGGGGTTTCCGTACGAAGAGAGAGAGGGATAAAGATTCTGGAAACAGCACTACTTAATGAAAATTAGCTTAGCTTTTTTGCATGCTCTCTTCCACACGTGACGATTAATTTGTTAGAGCGAGCGCGCGAAACGTGGAAATCAACACCGGGCCGGGAAGCTGGTCAGTGAGTCCTTTGTAGAAACAGTCTTTTCACGCCACTACTCGGAAAAGTGGCAAAAGATGGTCAGAATGCAGGCTTAAAAGCTGGGGTGGGGTTTAGTTGAACGTTGCACGAAGGCCATCTATGAATTCAAACAACAACAATTCGAACATTCACAGGCCCCGTGCGCCCACGTTGGGGGGCGCCGCTGCTCCCCGCCACGACGCTCTTTTGTTTTTTGTTAATTATTATGATCTTTAATTTCGTACTTAATTTTGATTTAAAATTATAATAATTTGCAATTTTCCTCGCAGTAGACGTGAAAAGCACTGTTAAGCCTCGGCCGAAAGTGCAATAGCTGGACTCGTACTAACTCGTCCATCTATTGCTTACTTTCTAGCCTCTACAGTAATGTACTATTTTAAATCTGAATAGCAATTCAGAAACGAGTCATCAAATAAGGGATCAAAGTTGTGCGGTCAGCCTCATAAGAATCACAAACAAAACATCATGTTAAACTGCCATATACCTATATTATGAAGTTGTCAAACGAGTGAAAACGACAAGGTACTTAGGTGTTTAGCAACTTATGGGGCTGTACATTTCTTCCCTCATCCTGCTATTCAGAAAAGACTAATTGTAGCCTAGAAGTGTGAGGGATTTCACTTTTCCTCATAGAAGATGTGAGAAGCAGTTTGTTTGTGCCACTCGGTAGCAAAATTATTTCCATCTCGGGCGTAACCACTCGAATTTCTCGTGACGCTCAAGATTTAACCGTAGATTTACTTGCTATGCTCAGAATTCTATTGTAGAATCTTTCGCTTCAGTCAGGATTCAATGTACCGCCCTCGCTGTAAATATAAAATTTTGACCCATTGAGACACAATCTACTATAACCACATTACACACATCAATCAGTAGGTTAACAATACCAAGCCACTGATGAGCTTCTTGGAGGAGTCGTGTTGCTAAAAGTAGCGCTACCTAGAGGTACATTTGTGAAAAATGCCCAGTAGAACTAAATAATTAACTAGTGTTTAAGCCGATGCAGGTGATGCAAAATCTGCTCACCATAAGTTAAATCACCAACTGACCAGAACAACAATTTTGAAGACGGAGAAATCTAGAGAAGATAAAATAATGATAATAATAGCAGGACAATAAATCCAATTGGATTGCGAATTGTGTATCTCAGATTGACTTCTTTTTGGTTAAACAATTATTTACCGGCGCTCCCCGCCGCTCTGTTACGATTGTCGTTGCGGTTTCTTTGATCACCCGCAACAATTTCTGACACCTGCATTGGAATTTCTGTCTTATCCAGCAGAACTACAGTCCAAATTACGTTGCTTGCGCTCGCAAGTCTGCTCAGACTCAAGGCTTTTAAGTTACAATAAATAAATCGAGCTGTTTTTTACCTTTTTGAATATTTAACTGGAGTGATTTGTAGACGGAATAACAACTGGCTTCAAAAGAGATACAGCGTTTTGTTTCAGGGAAATTCTTATTTTGATCTCAAATTCACTAATAATACTCCACACTCAATTGCAAACAAGTATAATTTGGCCATAACTGGCATCCTCGAGGACCTTTCCCAGAGTCAGTGAAGGCATACAATTAACTACAAAATAATGACTTTAACTATTTAACAAACCTAAATTATAGACGTGACGCTCGTCGAAATGGCGATGGAAATCCTCCACCTAAGATAAATATGGTTTTACTAACGATCGTAGGACCTAAAGTATATAACAAGATATCGCTAGATATATAACATGCTACTACTTAGTGATGAATTATTCAACAAAAAACTTTTTTTTTATACTACGACGGTGGCAAACAAGCTTACGGCCTGCCTGATGTTAAGCTGGTACCGTCGCCTATGGACACTTGTGACTCCAGAAGAATCACAAGCGCCCTGCCAACCTCCATTCACTTGAGGATTCGCTGCGTTGGCAGATAGAGACATGCAGGTCCCAATAACACAGCGCATCCTAGGGAGCTCTGGCGACCTTACTCACCACCAGGAACACAACACCACATACTTCATAGCATGCAATAATATAGCAACACTACAAAGCAGTGGCGCTATTATGGCTGCGTTCTTCTGTAAGATGGAGGTACTTCCCCAGTTGGGCTGCTCTACATACGAGCGAGATGACATTCCGCTGTGCCCTACCTCTCTTAAAAAGGTAGTGTTGTCAAATGCCTACTACTCAGTCAATGCATTTTTTGAGAGCTAATGAGCTTATGTATACGCACCTTCCTGTAGTAAATTTAACTGGAGTGGGTTGATGACATAAAAAATACCGCGGGTCATTTCTGGATGAGACTAGCACGGGACCGGGATAAGTGGCGTACGCGAAGAGAGGCTTATGCTCAGCAGTGGGCGATTACAGGCTGAAAATGATGATGATGATGATGATGTAGTAAATTGGTTCAACACCAAAACGTAACTGGTTCACTCTAATGTAACCTAAAATGTAACTAGAATAGATAAGTTTATTATAGTATAAGCAATTAACATGTAAAGATGTATATTTTATTAATAAATTCTTGAATTTGATTGATTGAATTGAATCGAATTGATTAAATGTTTCGAGCTCTTGTTTTGACGTAAGCTCATTCAAAAGCACCAAACTAGAGGCTGCTGGAAATTCCCTCTGACCTCTGACCCGTCGCTTGGTTGTCGCCCTTTTGTTCGGAGGCTCTCGCCGCATTGCAAGTCCTACCCTAATTGCCAATTAAAAACTATATTTTATTGGCAGAATGTAGCACTGAAAAAAGTAAAGAAATGATGTAAATATATCGTATTTGTAAGCAAATTGGTGGTTTAGTTGAAAGATCGGCCATTTTGGAGAGCACTGGAGTCTGAAAATGGTGGCCATGGTCTTTAAGTCACTTTAGCATTATAGGCACTGGATTTGGTAAACAACGTTTTAATATTTACTACCCAGATTCACTTACTTGTCGGTATACTGTCAGATTACGACCCGCTTTCGCGCACCCCCTCCTATGAGGAAACACTCATTTAAATGTAGGATTTAATTTTAAAAAGAAAGAAAATAATTTAATAGTGCAAAAACTATGCATATATAACAGTGCATACAAAACTTTACAATATACACATTCTTTTAAAGTCATTTGCACTAAAGGGCTTGCACTTAGCTTGATGTCACAAAGCGAGCCAGAGGACATATTCCGTGATTTTCAATGAAGTTTTAATGATGCAGCTACATGTATGTTGGCAGAAATGGCTGGGTCACCATGTAGGGTTCGGTAGATGTGAGTAATGAAACATGCCGATGATGCTGAAATAATACAGAACTATAATAATGCATTTATGAAATGTTCAAAGAATAATTATCTAAATGCACGATACAATACGTATACATTACACAGTGCTTAGAGGTTACACGACTAAAAATCTGCAATGAATTGAATGACGGTTGAGACTGACCGACGATTGCTTAAATACAGAGACCGCACCGACTTCGCACATACGAATACGGGTGTCTTTTGTTGTAATTTATTTCATAACTCATAATTTTTATTACACAAATATACAATATTTAGTTCCACTTAACATACAACTTTACACTTTACATACGGGCTTAGGACTAAATGAACAATGTGTATAATCAATTTACTGATGAGAAATACACAGACCCAAACACTAGGCACAGCCTGTCCTGTAATGGCCTGTGTCATGAGGTTTCGGCAAGAAAGAAAAAAATGCTGGCAAAAAATTTACTGAAATTTTAAAATAGCGAAAAATATCGTCGCAAAGAACCGTGCTTATTAATTATGCGTTTGTTATTGCAAGAAAATTGGAAAATAACGGAGTTGTCTCGCGATTGGAGCAAAACAGCGCGTTGTTTAGATAGGTTTTGTAACAAATACGCTGGCGGAAATGATAGCGGACTCAATTAGATTAGTCAGTGGCTCAAGTTATACTGATAGGTACTTAGCAACTTTTTATAAAAAGTCAAAAATACTCTGTTTGTATGAAGTTTGTAAGGAAATCAGACCACTGTCAAAAAAAATCACCGAAACAAACTTAGCAGTCAGTAATTTTTTGCTAAAATGATAGGTACTTGTTACTATTTTGGCAAAAGATTACTGTTATTTTTAACCCCCGATGAAAAAAGAGTGTATCTGTCTGTGGGTCTGTCTGTGGTCGACAATAAACTAATGTAACGCTTGACAAAATAGTAAAATGGTTACAAATCCACAACCTCCAACTAAACTTGAGTAAAACTAAAATCATCCAATTTAAACCTTTTCAAAAACTAAATTTGCCCATAAACTATAGCTATAACAATCATTAAATAGATTCAGTGAGCTCTGCCACATTATTGGGTATAGATCTGGACAACAGTTTGAGTTGGAAACCACACATCCAAAGGCTATCTAAAACCTTATCATCTTTTATCTATGCTCTCAACCAACTTAAGCGCGCAACATTTAACACATCACTCACGGCATATTACGTCTACGCCTACTCAAGAATATCTTATGGTATTGTTATGTGGGGAAATAGTTGTGATATAACAAAGATTTTTACCCTCCAGAAAAAGAGCATAAGAATCCTAGCTAATATAAATCCAATGGAATCATGTAGACCATACTTTGTCAAATACAAAATACTCACCCTTACTTCCATTTATATACTTGAATCGAGTAAATTCGTCCGAAAACACATAGGTTTATACGAACAGATAACGAGTATTAAAAGAAACTATCGGAATATGCACAAAATTAGAGTAGGTACCTTTCTCCAAATATAAACTCGTCACGTCTAATACGCATTACATGACAATAACATTTTTTAATCATCTTCCTAACCATATAAAAGGCCTTGTCAAACCAAAAATGTTTAACCAACAGTTGAAATAATTGTTAATCGACAAATGCTTCTATAGTTTAAATGAGTTTTTTAACGCAAAATTGTAAATATTTGTATTTTCCTTAATGTCCATATTTTTAAGTTTAACTGTTCTATACATATATATATATTGTTGTGCCCTTGCAGGGTGTCACATGAATACCTTATAATGTACCTACCATCTATATTTTGTAATGTGATAATGCAATAAATAAATTGAATTGAATTGAATTGTGGCATCGTAGCTACTTATTGACCGATTTGAATGCGGTTTTTTTTATTTTATCATTCAAATTGGTTTATTCGTTTAGGAGCTACGATGCCACAGGCAGACAGACACACAGACAAACTTATAACACCCCTCTTTTTGCGTCGGGGGTTAAAAATACAGGTCCCACACTTTCAATACAGTACATCGTCTAGTTATGGCGGCCTTACTCATCGTACGGCACACAACACCAAATATAACACGTTAAACTCTCGCGCTTTGTACACATATTTAAATACTGTTTTGTCCGGGAAAAAATTGCGTTAGACCCGGAAAAAACAGTATTTACAACACCAAATACCCACAAAAGGAGTAGGTTTTATGGCTGTGTTCGGTAAAGCGGAGGTACAATACGGGAAATGTATTCACTTACCACCGTAGAAACCTGTCGCAAATGACAGGCCGCCGTCACTCAAGCTCGAGTGATATGTCACCTTATTGCGATAGGGTTCTACGGTGGTACGTGAATACATTTCCCCTATAGTCCGTCAGACCACTCCCAATACACCTAAAGTTGGCCACCTTTGGCACCGTATGCAAAGTACTTCCGGCCATTTCAGGACTGTCAGACCTAAGTTTACTCTCTCTACGACTAAAGGGCTAAATGATGCCATATGTCTACCTTCACAATGTTGCCCGGAAGTGAAGGATTTTCCAAACTTTCGACCAATTTTAGGTGCAATAGTCTTCTGATCCTTGCTCAGCACTACTTTCTCGACCTGTTGCTATGCATTTTATCGTGTTTTCATGAGACGTAGGCGTATTGGGAGTGGGCTTACGGATTATAAGCCCTCGTACCCACTGGCGTGCTCGCTGACACTCGATCACTCAATTAAGGGCACGCGCATTTCACTTCGTATTTGCCTGGTTTTACTTCAGCTAGTTATTAGCACGTGGAATACTGACGGTTTTTCGTACCTTGCTTACGCTTAGTGTAAATCTAAACTGTATTTTGGGTCAATAAACTATTCGTGCACAAACTGGACTGATGACCTAGTAAAAGTGACAAGAGGCCGCTGGATGTGGGTGGCGCAGGACCGGTTATGATGACGCACTTTGGGGGAGGCCTATGATGATGATGATGAAACTTTTCCTGGTTATTGTTTTTTCCCGTTAGCCAGGAGGGAATATGACAGAGTTCTTGGAAAGTTATCACAACAAGATGCCCGCGCGGCTCCGCCGCGTATGCAAT
The DNA here is from genome assembly GCA_963854355.1 of Epinotia brunnichana. Taxonomy (NCBI): domain Eukaryota; kingdom Metazoa; phylum Arthropoda; class Insecta; order Lepidoptera; family Tortricidae; genus Epinotia; species Epinotia brunnichana. The sequence goes on along the minus strand of OY977954.1, from coordinate 579,680 downwards.
GAGCCTAGGCGGAGCGACGGGATAAAATATAGCACATAATCCCGTAGCTCCATCCTACATAATATATAATATAACCTTCTAAAGAAAGTGTTTCTGAAATTACCCCCAACATACACACTTACATTTCACAGACATTATACTTTTTTTATTATTAGTATTGGCACCAAAATCAAAGATTTCTGTATCGGGGATGTATGACCATAATTGCGACCGTAGAGGATTTCAAATCGAGGGATTGTTGGATACCGGTTATCCCGGGATTCGTGAAAGCTGTACCGATATTGAGCTGTACGGATTCATTTGTTTCGGAATCAGACGCCAGTTGTGGCGATAAAAGTTTTAGGTGGGTCAAGTGTTCTTGATAATATGGTTTTCTCATAAATCTTTATAAGTTTGACTACCTACATACTCGTATCTAAAGGTACAAAACACCGTCGGGCAAGCTATTTGGCGGTTTGCCACCAAACGTGATATCACTAGGTATTTTTAGGGTTCCGTAGCCAAATGGCAAAAACGGAACCCTTATAGATTCGTCATGTCCGTCCGTCTGTCTGTCTGTCTGTCCGTCCGTATGTCACAGCCACTTTTTTCCGAAACTATAAGAGCTATACTGTTAAAACATGGTTAGTAGATGTATTCTGTGAACCGCATTAAGATTTTCACACAAAAATTGAAAAAAAACATTAAGTTTTAGGGGTCCCCATACTCAGAACTGAAACTCAAAAAATTTTTTTTTATCAAACCCTACGTGTTGGGTATATATGGATAGGTCTTCAAAAATGATATTGAGGTTTCAAACATTTTTTTTTCTAAACTGAATAGTTTGCGCGAGAGACACTTCCAAAGTGGTAATATGTGTGTGTCCCTCCCTGTAACTTCTAAAATAAGAGAATGATAAAACTAAAAAAAATATATGATGTGCATTACCATGTAAACTTCCACCTAAAATTGGTTTGAACGAGATCTAATAAGTAGTTTTTTTTAATACGTCATAAATCGTAAACCGCAATTTATTTCACGGAACCCTTCATGTGCGAGTCCGACTCGCACTTGGCCGCTTTTTTATTTTAATTCTGTAAGCAGTATGAATTTTAATATATTAAAATACTTTTCATATTTCTGATGAGCAAATTATGAATTATTATTAAAGAAAACACTTAAATGAAACTGCCTGAAGGCAGATAAGTAATTACTACACATTTTCGTTTCACAAACCAGGGGAGCGATCTTAAACGTATGTTTCGTATTCCAATTTTTGCCCGACTACGGCAGAGCCGAAAAGAAGGAATATGTTTTTAGCTATGTTTGTGTATGAGCTTGCAAGATTGGGCTCAACAAATCACTTTGTAGGTCCGGAACCATTTGTGGGACTCTCGCAGGGGACCATAATATCGGCCTTTATAGCCTACGCCAAAACCAAACACCAACACGAGTGGAGGAATGAGGCTGGCTTAAGGCACTCTAAGCTCTTCATAGAAGGAGTGGACTCGGGCTGGACCAGAAAACTCTGGAAATCCAGTAGGAAGCAACTCAAAATTATATCTGGGGTGTTCACAGGTCATTTCGGGGTCAAGGATCTCTTCGCCAAGATATCGGATAGTTTAGACTGTAGAATTGGTGGCGAGGAGGATGAGACTATGGAACACTTATTGTGTGAATGTCATGCCCTTGCCAGACAAAGAATGAACTACTTTGGTAACGGTTACCCGCAACCAAAGGAATTCGAGGTGCTCCCGGCGAACGCATCATCCGCTTTGTGGAAATGATGGAGCAAGCCTGGGAGCAGGTATAAAGGAGAGGGCAAATGCACAAAAGATCCCACTGGGTTGAAGTGCATCCGAAAGGGCCCTCACCTAGACAAGATAAGATTTGTGTATGTTCCACTGTAGCGCTTAAAATACTGAACCGATTTTGATAAATGGGGTGTTAATCGATTCAAAACTATTCTCCTCGTGACAAACCTTTTGTATGAAAAATAAAACATGTTGGCTGTCACATACAAATACGTTACTGACTTTGAAAAAGCATAGCGTAGCGTGTTGGGTATCAAATGAAAGAGGAAAAAACTTCAAGTTCAAAAAAATATATTCATAGTTACTTTTCCGTAGTCGGGGTATAGTTTTAAACTTTTTATTCTTGTTTCGATGTGTTTTGGGCTCTCGCTTCTACGCCCGCTGAGCGAATGTCAAAACGAAAGCGCATTATTTCCTTACGAAACCTAGCAATGCTACGCCGTAGCATGTATTTAGCAGCATCTACCTGCATTGTGGCGGAAATCGCTCGTAGAGGCATAACTTATATAAAGACGCAAACCTCTTCACTCCATTTTTTTCGAAAGTCATGTTTTGTTAATTTTATACCCAGTAACATTCTGAACGCATACAAAATACAGTACAGTATAGCGGCCTCCTTTTTTAAATATATATCGTTCAATTTGAATAATCACAATTATATACCAGTGGCGCTAGTCTGCACATGAGCACCCTCTTACATGCTTCGAAAAAACCTTTTACATTTAAATAGCAATCTGGAAAACCTCGCTAGTCCGGGTGCCATTTTTAACAACAATAATTATATTTGTTTCGTGTAGCTTGAAAACCTTGCAACTCCAGACCGTCTTTTTTGATGAAAACGTTTTTTGGGCCACATGTTAAATTGGATCAGATTGAGTTACGAGGTTTGCGATTTTAGTTTTAGGCTTTAATGTGGGTCATGGGCCTGGAATGGGAATGAAAAATTAAATTGCATTGCGAAACGTCACTCTCAGATGAACCCCAGGTTTTTGTAAAGGCACTGGGTAAAGATAATTATCTAGTACGAATTATAAAAAGCGCCGACCATTTACATTCATATCTTTTCCTTAGCGACGGCCGGACTAAGTAGGTCGCTGTTGAAAGAAGGTTCTTGAGTACCTACTCATATCATATTTTGGACGGGTGTAATGGAAAAGTTGAACTTACTATTTATACTGTAAATGTGTGCCTATTGATTTGGTAATAGAAGGGAAATTATATTTTCGCATTTGCTATTTATTCAGCAAAGAGTAGTTTTTGCACCAAATTGATTTAAGTTGTGATTTTCTTTCCTGATATTCAACAAAAAGAAGCGATACTTAGTAGCCCTGAAGTGAGGGATTTTAGTTTTCCTCATAGAACGTGTAAAAAACAGTATGAGAAACTTGGTAGCAAAATTATTTCCGTCTTGGGCGTAAAGTAAACACTTGAATCCCTAGTCACGCTCAAGATTCTACTTTAGAATCACTCGCTACACTCAGGGTTTTATTTTTAAATCTTTCGCTTCTATCAGAGGTGTAAACACGTAACGTTTCAAACGAGCGCTAGGACAATTCAACTGTAATGTTCCCATACAAAAATTGACATTTAGATCCACCTGACACGCGTATGGATGAGTGTCAAACTAGCGCACGGTCTGACTGGTGGTAAACGGTTACCTACTGTCACTATAGACTCTTGCAACTTCAGGGGTTCCACATGGATGAGTGTCAAACTAGCGCACGGTCTGGCTGGTGGTGAACTGTTACCTACTGTCACTATAGACACTTGCAACTTCAGGGGTTCCACATGGATGAGTGTCAAACTAGCGCACGGTCTGGCTGGTGGTAAACTGTTACCTACTGTCACTATAGACACTTGCAACTTCAGGGGTTCCACATGGATGAGTGTCAAACTAGCGCACGGTCTGGCTGGTGGTAAACTGTTACCTACTGTCACTTTAGACAATTGCAACTTCAGGGGTTCCACATGGATGAGTGTCAAACTAGCGCACGGTCTGACTGGTGGTAAACTGTTACCTACTGTCACTATAGACTCTTGCAACTTCAGGGGTTCCACATGGATGAGTGTCAAACTAGCGCACGGTCTGGCTGGTGGTGAACTGTTACCTACTGTCACTATAGACACTTGCAACTTCAGGGGTTCCACATGGATGAGTGTCAAACTAGCGCACGGTCTGGCTGGTGGTAAACTGTTACCTACTGTCACTATAGACACTTGCAACTTCAGGGGTTCCACATGGGCGTTGCTAATCCTAATTTAAGTCGTTGATCCTAGTTTTGCCTATGACTGTACTAACTTTTAATAGAAAAGTTGTCCACTCACGTGACAGATAGCCTAAATAGCCCGATTCAGTGCTCTAGTTTCGCCTCTGGGTAGATAACTAGATAGTAGTCGTTTCTGTAGTGACATTTGTCATAGTGTATTTTTACTGGCTTTATATTAACTTGCACTGTTCGTATGTATGTAAATATGTAAGTAAGTTACATACATACATTCATACATATAATCACGCCTCTTTCCCAGAGGGGTAGGCAGAGATCACGGATCTCCATTTGCTACGATCCTGACAAACCACTTTCGCTTCACTCACTTTCATAACATTTCTCATACATGCTCGTCGGTTTAGGGTAATTTTGACATGGCCGTTTTGTAAGATTTCTCCAATTTGATCGGAGAAAGTTCACCCTTCCAACTTGCCCTTCCACTCTTTTTATATACACTCTCTTCGTTAATCTTCTTTCATCCATCCTCTCTACATGCCCAAACCACCTTAACATACCCTTCTCAATGTTCGTGACTATATCTCCATCTATTCCACACTTATCTCTAATCACACTGTTTCTGACTCTATCACTCAATTTCACTCCACACATACTTCTCAACGCTCTCATTTCTACTGCATTCACTCGACTTTGATGTCTTTTCTGCCACACCCAACTTTTCGGTCACTTCGCGTTATCCAATTGAGCTGGAATTTTGCAAGCATATGTATATCGCATGACAATGCAATATTATGATGACTTGGAGCTGATCTGATTCTGGAGCTGGAAGGTGGCCATAGGAACTCCGCAATAAAACGACACAACCCCATCGAGGTTGGGCTCTTTAGAATCGTCTCAATGAGTACTTGATGATGGTATGCAGAAAAGTACAGCCGGCAGTAAAAGCTAGTACCAAAAATTACATTTTTGACAGAAACTTATTTTTAAATCAAAAGGTAGCCTATTTCACCCAGAGTATAACTACGAACAGATTGACACCTCAAAATTGGTTCAGTATCTTAGACACTACGATGAAACACACGTAAATTCAAACATAGACTGCTACAAAAACATATTCCTTCCTTTTGGCTTTGCCGTGTTAGGGCAAAAACTGATGCCTACTCCGAACAAACAGACCCTGGCCTAGGAGGAAGGACTGTCGTTGGATTCGGGTCAAAGTGTCAAATGCAATCATGATTGCCGTGGACAGTCCATGCATTTGGCTACATAATATATTCATTATATTTGTAGTGCTACCGAATATACATATAGGTGCTCATTAGCGGTGAATAATAATTTAATGTGCATTAATATTTACTCCCATTTATGACCGGGAAAACTGCGCTTTGTAAACGGAGCATATTTTATTTAATTATGTGGACTGATCCGATCAGACGCATACATCTTGCATTACAATTTAGGTACTCTTCTGTAACGTTAGCTGAGCGTGGGTGGAAATAAAAGCATGAAACACATGAGATTCACAATGTTTACAGAGCTAGGGTGTTTTAAGAGTCCGCAGTAAGCTCGGCAGAATTTCACCTTCCAATACAAACGGAGTTTCGTTCTCATTTTAAAACTACGAGTTAGATTCTAACGAAACTTTGCATATACAATGACATGAGGTATATCTAGGTCTGTAATTAGTTTACATAGCTCCAGTTTATAAAACAAATGAAATACAGCAACAACAAGTTTTGTATGAAAAACCTAAAATGGTACTTAACTTATTCTAAGTACAAAGTTTCAGAGCAAACTAGCGTTTTAAAATGCGAGCTTAACTACGTCTGTATGTAGAACCGGGCTTGCCGGGGACTCTTAACACGTTTTTCTTCTGTTACGTTAGCTGGGCGTGGGTGGAAATGAATGCATGAAACACATTGACTGGAGTGTGAGATTCATAATGTTTACAAAGGTAAGGTGTTCTAAGAGAGGTAGGGCACAGCTGAATGTCATAACGCTCAAATTTGGAGCAGCCCAACTGGGGAAACAGGTTCTCCTCCACCTGACAGAATAACGCAGCCATAATAATGCCACTACTTGTTTTGTTTGTATGTGGTGTTGTGTTTCTGGTGGTGAGTCAGGACGCCAGAGCTCCCGAGGATGTTTCATGTTGAGAGCGTTCGTCACTAGTTATCAACACAATGAATTGGGGGTCGGCAACACACGGGTTATTTTTCTGAAATCGCAAACGTCCATATGGTATAATAATTTATATTTAACATCAGGCAGACCGTATGCTTGATGGTTACTATCGTAGTATAAAAAAATAAAAAAAAAACAAGCCGGCAGACACAGTTCTTCCAAACTTTGTTTTGAAGTTCTATGCTTCAGCCTGGGCCGAGAATCATTCGTATGTCACGCTGTCGGGCTGTTTTCCTCTCTACAGAGGGGTAATCACGTAACGTTCTGAACGCGCGTTAGGACTTAGGACAATGCAACTGTCATTTTTCCACATAAAATTTGACATTTAGATCTACCTAACGTGCGTAGCTACAGTCGAGGAAATTGAATGTTTATCACTTTTGGACCTTAATGCAAAGAGTCCAAAAGTGCTAAACATTCAATTTCCTCGACCGTACATTGCGTTACGTGATCGACCAGCAGGTCGCATTTCTCAGCCGATTCTCGTGAAATTTAGTTCATTTCATAGTTCTTTTTTGTCGACTCACTTTTCTAAAGTTTTGAAATATATATTTTTGTATAAGTAGACATTGTCGCGATTTCTACAGCTCACAATCAATCTATCAATCAATCAATTATTTATTCTGCAAATAGGCCACAAGGGCACTTTTACATGTCAAATGGTATTCTACAATATAATATTAATAATCTTACACAATAATCATTTTAAAAATGCAGATTTTAACCAATTAGTACCTAAACGGTTAACAAACTAAACGTCACTAAATGAAAATTAAAAAAAAACAAAATTGTGCCACTAAGTAGTTATTGTTTGACTTTTCCAAGAGTCGACGTATAGTGTTTCTACCTTACATACCTTTTTCGACGCGTAATACCTACTTGATGAGTAGGTAAATTATCGCGGTTCGAGTTTGAAATAAAGGTCACGTTCGTTTCAAATGACACCCAAGTCGACATTTCGCCCGAAAGTGTGGAGTCAAAAATACATCCTCAAGAACCAAAATGAGACACATTGTTTGCTTTCAATCACCATAATGTATTCGCGTAAGGCGCAGGTCATTAACGATCGGCCAATCAGTCAACCAGCACCGACTGTTTGCCGACACGCCGCTAATAGATACTGATTGATCCTCCTCGCGTCGAGTTTTAGTACCTAGTCGATGGAATGTTTAACAAAGATATTAGTGACCTGGAGCGCCAAACGCAGCTTTATTTTCGATTTTTGACAAACTTGCGTTCGGCGCTCGAGCTCAAAAACTTGGATTATTCATTAAGTAAGTAAGTAAGTAAGTAAGTAAGTAATTTATTTTGTGAAACATAGGTACATACATTGTAGATCTTAAATTAGGTTGAGAGTCCTCTATGTTCTACCTTGCGGCGTACAAAAAAATAAAACAGGAAAACAATTACAATAATAAATGGCACATGTGTTCTTATATTAAATACCTATATATGTCAAACAGATTACGCCGACACATTGATTTAGTATATGTAACTAGATACACAATCAGCCGAAAAAAATGGCCGTCCAAAAGAACCGGCTGGTGGAATTGGCCGGCTCTTTCGCGTTTAGTCGGTTTCATGCTATGGGAACTTAGAACTTAATGCAAATCCAGTTTCTTATTGAAAACAGTGTCACCTACTTGATAGCGGGCGAACTCTCTGAAGCTGTAGCGATTGCTAGGCTAGGCTGTCAAGGTATTTCGAAATTCGCCGTATTGTCATACGGCATCAATAGCCTAGGGGTAAAAGACGGCGTTATTTGGAATCGATGAGCCGGGATTCAAACCCTGCGACCGACGCACTTTTTGTATATTTTAAGATTCAAAGAAAAGTTTTAAGTATCGCAGTAGTCGCAGAAGAGATGGTGCCTGTACGCAAGCATTAAATGCCAACAAGCATGAACAACCAACTAAAACTGCCACACCTGTCATGAACGTTAGTCCATTCCTTTCCATTACATATTTTAATTTCAATTCTCTCCAATAATATGTCAGGCATAAGGCAAAATAGCATTAAGTCCGCAGTAAGCTCGGCTGAATTTCATCTTCACATACAAACGGAGTTTCGTTCTAATTTTAAAACTGTGTTGGGTTGTAACGAAACTTTGCATATACAATGACATGCGGTATATCTAGGTCTGTAATTAGTTTATATGGCTCCAGTTTATAAAAACTAACAAAATACAGCTAAAACAAGTTTTGTATGAAAAACTTAAATTTGCTGTATGTTTTTTACAATGGTATCTGAAGCTACATAAACTAATTACAGACCTGGATGTTACTTGGATACTACTCCATTGACGAATATTTTGCCAATGCTCTAAATTAACTGAACATTATTGTTATTATAATTTGACTATTTTATTTTGTTTTTAAATAATTTCGGAGCAGTTTCTTACTATTGTTATTAATATTAGTAGTTAAAATAAAATAAAAAAAATTTTTTTTTAAATATTATTGTAATGTATATTGTATTTGCATGCATGTGAATGTGTTTAACGCAAATAAAGATTTTGACTTTGACTTTGACTTAACTTATTCTAAGTACAAAGTGTCAGAGCAAACTAGCTAGTCGTTTTAAAATGAGAGCGTAACTACGTTTGTATGGAGAATTGAGCTTAATGCGGACTCTTAATTTACTATAATATAATTGTATAATCCAATATCCACACATCATCAAATTTGAAACTGTTATTCCCCACTTGTAAAATAAAGAATCCTGATTTATTTGTGATACTGGTCTTTCTGATTAAATACCTACATAAAATATTGTTAAAATAATTTTATAACGCGACTCCATTCATTCGCTATTTAGTTTTGACGTGAACAGTTAAGTCACATTATGATAAAATCTCAATAAACCAAAAAGTATTTTATGTGTTGATGTTGATTTGCTAATATGGTGCTTAAATTCTAAAATACTGAGTTCTTTTTTTAATTAAACATATATCTTGACGCTATTAGCATCTACTGAAATATAGCTAGAGTTGTCATTTTGGGGCATATTTCTTGACATTTTTGTTCGGCATTGTCAGTCTATTTACTTTATGGTACGTCAATAGGCCAACATCATAAACGAGTCTGCAAACTAGGTACCGAATTTGACGCAAACTACACCGTTCTTTCAGGCGACAAAGGTTACTGGATCAAATTGGTCAAGTACAAATCGGACACACAAGAGTTCGTCTCCTACCCAACCTGAACCCAGCCTAAATGAGATTGAATTTCGTGTGTCATATGGAAAAGCGGCTTTACCAAGATACGGCTAATAGCTTGCCACCTATTTTTGTAGATTGTTGATATTTTGAAGCTAAAATCTATTACGACTCTATCCAGCATTGCAGCTCCTTTGATCTGTAGGCTACGTTACCAGACCATGAGTTTGACTGATATTTTTCTGAGCTGGACATAAAATAATAGAAGATACATCTTTGTGGCAGAACCTTAGTAATTAATAAAGTTTTTAGGGCTCTGTTTCCAATAACATAAGAGCCCTAAAATCTTTGATGTTTTATTTCAATTGAATATTTTCACTACATAAAAGAAGTATTGTCAACCGCCAAAATATCAATATCCTATTTCAATACACTGTTTCGTGTAGAAAAGATTTAAAATCAACCGATGAGACGATTTCTCGGCTTCTAAAATAAACCGACCTCAAAAACCTTTATTTCCTGCTCGTTTAAGGAAGATCGCTCCGAGGTAACTTTCCGTTAAATCTTTTTATTTGCGAAATTTAATTTATTTTCTCAATACAGGAAAATAGGTACAGTAAAATCATTCTTAGCCTAGCGGCGCTTTCGGTACGGTGTTAAACAATGTCTGTCGTTGTCGGTTCTTGGATCAGTGATCGCTTTGAGTGGATGCTGACTGAGTTTTTGGCAGGCAATATATTTACTTATTTCCATTTTCCAATAATAAGGAGACCATCATCATCGTCCTAGCATGTTTCCCAGTACTGCCCTACGAGCCCGGGGTCCACTTTAGCACTTAATCATAAGGTTCGGCGTAGGTAGGCACTAGTTTTACGAAAGCGGTTTTAGTTTTACCTCCCAACCCAGAGGGAAAACTAGACCTTATTAGGGTCAGATCGGGTGGCTCACGATGTTTTCCTTCACAGAAAAGCTACTGTTAGTTGTCAAATGATTTGTCGTACAAAGGTTTATTGAAAAACGAGCTGAGGTTCGAACAGGCGTTCCGAAATGAAAGTGGCGGCGCGCCTTACTTCTTCAGCTTCAGTGGTTTGTCCAATAATTAGATGACCAAATAAATAGGACAGCATAAGCCAAAAAAAATTAAAGGTGACCCAAATCACCCTAACCCTTGTGTTTAATCGACTTCCTAACTCAACCAGACTTGTTGCTGGAAAAATGCCCGTTTCCCGTCCTGAACGATGTTTACACAAAGTAGCCGGCAGAGGCGCCACCCATTAGTCTGCGCTGAATAATTAGTTACGATTAGTTAGTTAGACCAATAGTTAACCCGTGGGGCAAGTTGGGACTATTTGTTTTGACGAAAATTTGCCCTGGAATTTTTTGTTGGTGAATGGTGAACGGGCTATTGTTGGTTCTTTACTGAGTCTACAATCAGCGATAAGGCAGTGTTTTTTTTACGGGTGATCCATCAGGTATTTCATTGTCTCTTTTGAGTTACTATTTGATAATCAATGCGCTTTGTGTGCTTGCTCTTACACTTTAGTTTTGTGTTTTTTTTATTTTTATACAACGATGGTGGCAAACAAGCTTACGGCCTGCCTGATGTTAAGCAGTTACCGTAGCCTATGGACACTCGTGACTCCAGAAGAATCACAAGCGCGTTGCCGACCCTTTATTCACTTGAGGATTCGCTGTGTTGGCAGATAGAGACATGCTGGTCCCTCACTCCCAACACAGCGCATTCTAGGGAGCTCTGGCAACCATACTCACCACCAGGAACACAACACCACATGCTTCACAGCACGCTATAATATAATATATATAGGTAGTTTGTTGAAGAGAGTTAATAAATTGTCACAAAACGATAACTTGTTAAACGATTTTATCCTGTTATAAGGGCCATAGGTAAATCAGCAGGGTTATTTTGTAACTTTTTTAACGCGCGTGAGAAAGTATTTACTTCAGAAAGTTAGAGTGGATATTTTATTTATTCAAACTTTATTGCACAATAGAAAAACGTATCGTACAAAAGGCGGACTTAATGCCATATGGATACTTATGAGTATTGTAGAGGACTCATGATAGGACATCTGCTAAGACACGACCTTTTCTTTAAGACTATTATGGAAGGGAAGATTGACGGAACGATAGAAAGGGGAAGGCTAAGAAGAAACTAAGTATTTCGGACAAATAAAGGAGAAAGTTAAGGTCATGTCATATCAGAAAGAAAAGTAATGGCAGGGGACAGAAATGGCTGGCGATTGCTTTACCGACAAGAGTGCTACTCTTAAGTTAAAGAAGATAGGTAGGATAACACAATTACTGCCCCTGCAGGACCTTTCGTACTTTGATTCAGATTTTTTTATTGCGTTGGCTTTGATTTTATGATGGTGTAGTCGGGAGAATATCTTATCTGATTAGAATCAGATTTGGTATACTCCCGGATAATTGTGTTATATTTCGATCGAGCGTTAAGATACCTAGATGCATTTTTGCATTCAGATTAGGCAGAATCCAATGACGCTTATTTTGTAAACTTAAATACTCTAGCTAAAATTCTAAACTGAAGTTATTATAAACAATACAAGTCAATATCAAGTATATCGATTTAATTATCTCATTAACACGTGTGTCACCCTTACCTTAATCCGCCGAAATAAGAGCCTGGGGCATAAGTAGGTATTCATGAGTAAGCTGTATGTACCTAAATTATTGTGTCTACAAAAAATATTGCATACGACCGCGAAGAAAGGAAAAAGAAAGGGGAGGCCTTTGCAGCAGTGGGTAATAACGAGCTCGATATAATTGGACTAAGAACTTATTTATGTTATTAATAATCATCCTATTTATTATTTTTCTAAGAAACATAAATAAGTTCTTAGGGGGATTGGTATTACTTTTAGCGCAGGGCTTTTGTATCTAGTGAGGTCCAGTGACCTCTGGCCGGGTGTTGAGGATAATTGAATGCGATATCTTATTAATAATCATCCTATTAATTATTTTTCTAAGATATCGCATTCAATTATCCTCAAAACCCGGCCAGAGGTCACTGGCCCTCTCTAGATACACAAGAGGGACCCTGCGCTAAAAGTACTACCAATCCCCGTCGGTCCGAATTTTCCCCTCAAAAAGGGCTTTTAAGGGAACATAATTACGCACTTATTGCCCCGGCTTTTATGCTTATTTTCTTTTTATTAATGCGTATTTAAATAATTCTCGTTGTAAATTGTGTGAGGATGACAAGCGGAAACGCTATTGAGTAACCATGTTATAAAGTCTGCAATCTTGCTATGTTGCTGGCATCTCTTGACGCTGCGATTTTTTGTAATTTTTACAATCAAGGGACACAATCATTGCCTTGTGGCGGTGGTGGTTATCGCCTTACTATCATTGTGAATAACATGATTTAGTTAAAACTACTGGAAGAAAGGAAAATCTTAAAGAAACGCCTCGAAAAAAATCAATAACGATGGCTGTTGTGTTTTATTGCAGTGTACATATTAGATAATCATCTTGCCATTTTTTTTGTAAAATAAACTTTATTTTTGTTATCTCCTCCTAGTTTTGCCCTCTTTCTTCTACCAGATATGACCACGTCATCTCAAATTGTTGACATTCACTATCCATTCTGACCATCTCCTAGCAGCGGTCGGCAACATGCGGAACGAGCCTCCCAGGCTGTTTTTCACAAAATATTAACAAGTGTGGCCTGCGTAACCAACCTGATAAAGTCACTTTATTATTAACAATTGCCGCGACGCATCAATTTCGTTAGTGATTGTGTGGCCCTTGGCTGCTAAAAAGTTGTCGATCGCTGCAGACCTTTAATCCCTTTTTCGTGAGCCAATCAAACATAACTGAAAACAGCATCAACTCTTAGTATAGGGTCCAAATCAATATACCCTACCATATCGTCCCACACTTTTTATCAATAATGGAGTAATTTCTGAGTGACATAGTTTTAGTAACGTTCATAATGAGTAGGGTCTGAGCTCGGACGCCGTCCTAAACCTATTCCAAAATTATGTCAACTCGTCTCGGAGTTTGTCTTTAATATAATTTGACCTCACAATCTATAACAACTGTGTCTCATCTGGAGATCTGACTATATCGACCCGCTAAGGAAAAGTTTGGTCACATCGTCAGGAAAGACAGTGATACTCGTAATCTCAAGAAAATAATGATTACTGGGAAAGTCGAAGGCAAGCGACCAATGGGCAGAAGCCCGACACGCTGGACAGACCAAATTCGCGCAGCCCTTGATACTACCGTTCACGAAGCTCTGCACTCGGCACAGATAGGCAGAAATGGGGAGACATCATCCGAGAAAAAAAAAATCTGTGATATTATAACCACGACCATCAGTAATGAGGAAACCGATGCAAGGCCCTCCTTGCAGGAGGAAGGAAAAGTTATTGAATTAGCGAGCGAAGCAAACGAAGTTTTCCGTTTCAACGTCGGCAAACATTATATCGTATGTCCGAATGTCCAGCTGTTCTCCTCTAGGTGCAGCTTGCATTTCTCAACCGATTCTTCTGAAATTTTGTGACCAGGTTCGAAAATTATACGGAACTTTTTTTACAATTCGGTTTTTTGAAATTCTTCAAAAAAATACTTTGAAAAAAAAAGAGCCTCGCGAGTTCCACAAATCACAGAGCCACTAATGTATAACACCTCTGGGATTCACGAATGTGTACTCCGGCCTAGGGCACAAAATAAATAATAGCACTTACATACAGAAGGTCGAACAAAACTGATGTTTGACAGCCAGGCTCAGACACAGGCCTGCCTTGGGATCAATTTATACAATGGACGAAAACTAAGACGCGTCGAGATCAGTTTATGAATAGGGCAGGACAGGGCCTACTACATTCGTTACATTTCCTTCCCATCGTTATTGTATTTCAATGTGTTGCCCGCTCGCCGAGATACGTGAGATCAGCGCGTGGAAGCGACCGCGCCGTACACATTGAAATTTGGTTAGAATAGGAAGCGAGGACGAGAATTATAGACCCCCCGGATTGTTATTTGATTGCCGTCCCGGGCATTTAACGACCGGGCCGAGCCCCATACAAATGAGCCTTCGCTTATTGAAATACGTTTATTATTAATATTATTCTTGGAGGAAACTTCGGGCAAGTTGATAATATTAATTAGATTGATTTAAAATAATTACTTTTCGTGCACAGATGTTGTAAAACGGCGCCGTTTGTGGCGGTCAGTTGTCGGTGTCAAATTACTACCGATTCTTTACCGCGCCCATAGTTCAATGAATGCTTCCTGATTGGCCTGAAGTCACTTTCGCGTTTGGCGACTTACAGACTTGGCAGGGCGGGATCGGTATGCGGTACTTATTTCGAACTTTGGCGTGAGATTCATCTTCCGCAATCTAATTATATTAATGTGTATCGCATGCTCGGTTTGACTACTTTGCTCGGGAGTGTTGAACCAATTTGGTATCCCGTTATAATTAATCTCTTTGAAATCTCAGTGGATTATCGCTTAATTCGACGAAGCCGTAAACCTGTAGTATGATTAAGTCAATCCAATTATAAGCAATTTTGGACGTGTCGCGTTCGTATAGCGTAGCGTACGTAGTGCATTCTGATTTGATATTCGTTTCGCCCGCTCGGTTCGCGAGCCAAGCTTATCAGCACAAGCTGAAAATATTGATATAACACTGGAATGCAAAACTTAAGTGTCTAATAGACGGCAACAGGATTTGCTATGTGCCAAAAGTGTTAAAACGCAAAAATATTTTTGACAGTGACATTAAATCGTGGTTATATGCAGAAAAGTCTGTGCAAAGTGAATATACTTAGTCAAAAGGCTTTAGGTATGTGCCTAACGCGCCTCAAGTCAAATGCAACAAAATGGACAACTGACATTTTGTAATGTTATCAATTATTGTGTGTCAAGTCAATAGGTTGGTAATGGACAGAGGAAAGTGGCGGTTACTCCACCGAATCTCGAGTCATCAAAGCCCGCCTTTGGCATCGGATCAAGCTCTATACACAATATTATGTACATATTGTATTACTGTTACCCATCGATCACAACGACCGTAATATCGCAAAGTGGTAAAAAAATACCGCTAAAAAATGCGTTTAACACACTAAACTAGCCAAAATAGACCTTATTTTTACAGTTGTAAGGTCTTTTGCGCGCGCATAGTTAACTTTGTGCTCACATGAGAATCCCTACAAAAAATCGTTTTCAAGTTCCGCCTGTATTTGTACTTTTATGCAGACTCTGCAATTATAAAGTTTGAAGATGCCTTTGTGTGTCTTTGAATATGAATTACGAGCGACCACTCGTCATGACCCCGCGCCCCCGTGACCCCCGTGACCCACCTGTCTCATTATGTAGTAAACGAGTTCGTTATCCCGTTTTATGAGAACAGATGGAGCCATTTGAAGAGTTTGTTGTTGACTTGATTGCATTTTGTTTTGTTGGGTTGTCGCCATTTTCCACCGACATTTATTTAAAAGAGGAAGTAGCCTCTTGTTTGAGAATCAAAAGCGCAAACGGATATATAAGTTACGTGTATAGGTAACCTTTGTTTTTTTTTATAAACTGATGTTGGCTTAGTTGACAATATCCCTGTTACTATTACTTGACGTAATATTGTAAAATTTACTAATTAATTGATTAACTATGTCACTCATAGTACCTGTAACTGTGAGAGGGCCGTGGAGCAGCTGGGTAGACATGGTATTTCTTGCCAAAGAACCGCCGGGCGCCTGTACCGCCAGGATACTTGAAATGATTTGATCCGTCGTTCGATTGCCACTGCCTCCATGCCAGCAATTCACGAACCTGTCGGTTTGGCGCGTGACGATGGCAAGCGTCTAGACGGGGCTACATTGGTGCCATGGATACTGGGCAGAGCCCTGGGGTGGGGTGTGGTGTGGGATGTAACTTGCGTTGACACCTTCGCCCAGTCCGACATCCAGGGCGCCCGTTCACAGGCCGGCGCTGCTGGCGACCAGGTTCAAGTGAACAAGCACCGCAAATACTCCTCCTTGCTAAAGGATTACGATTTTGCGGTTAAGTAAAGTCAATTTCGACTGCGCACGACAGCTAGTCAAGCGTTTTGTGAATTGTGAATATTTCAGACACCTGTTTCCATAAAAAAAATCATCAGTACTACAATTTTTATTGCTGTCGCATTCTCAACTCACTATTGTGAATAGTTCTCCACCGAGAAGACTGAAAAGTTATTAGTAGGTTCCAAGAAAAATGAGTGGAATTCAAACAGCGGCGCTACCACGAACTTCGAATCTCGAACTTCGTATATCTCCGTCTCTGTCGCTCGAGTACCATGAACCATAAGTGCGATAGAGACGGAGATATACGAAGTTCGAGATTCGAAGTTCGTGGTAGCGCCGCAGTTACGTAATCACGTAACGTTCCGAAAGCACGTTAGGACAATCCAACTGTCATTTTTGGACAGCATCGTGGGACAGCGGGACACCGAAAACCGGACAAATAATTTTCGGCCCAAGCTGGAGCATAGAACTTCATTCAATTCGCTCGCTCGTTCGATTTAGTATTTCTTGTAGGTAAGTAAAAGGATATTGTAGCATCACAGACCAACTAATTACGCTTCGATCCCAGGATCAAAGGGAATACCCAGGTATTGGTTACATTCTAGAATCTCGAACACTGAACCCAATAGTCTAAGATCCCATTGCTAGTTAATAAAAGTTACTGTATCATCACGTCACTCGTATTTAGCATAATAGGAATATAAGTATTGCCAAGAAAATGTTGGGTAAAGACTTACTAATTACATTATGTTTATTTAAGTCAAATGTGGTAGCCGCCGAATAAACAACTACCTACTGGATCGAATCATTGTATTGAGTTACATAAGCATCTTTCTACTGAGCTCTACTATAATCCGCAGATAGTACGAGAAGCTATTGAAACCAAGAAGCACCCGAAGAATTTCATTAGGGAAGATGGTTTTAATTTATCGGCGACTTGCGGACCAGTGATTCAGAAACTGAAATCTCGGGAGGTATCTTCGGATCTATGCGAGGATACACTTAACACTCATGTTGTGTGTCGTGCCCCAGACAACTAAGTAATAAAATAATGGACGGGTATTGGACTTTATTCGGGTATACCCTCCACATTTTTATCGACTTTTGGAGGTTAGTGACAACTTGCTGGGACGATAGTCATCGGCGACCATGACTGCCAACCAATGTCGAAATGTCAGAATTAAAGGTTAATAAATATCGCGTCAATATTCCGCAGTGTCTCAAGACGAGAGTATTTGACCAGTGTGTGTTGCCAGTGATGACATATGGCACGGAAACGTGGTCGCCTACTATGGGCCTCATAAGAAGGCTCAAAGTCACTCAAAAGGCAATGGAGAGGGCTATGCTGGGAGTTTCTCTGAGCGATCGCATCAGAAATGAGGCTATCCGCAGCAGAACCAAGGTAACCGATATAGCCCTCTGAATTGCTAAACTTAAGTGGCAGTGGGCGGGGCACATTGCACGTAGAACCGATGGCCGTTGGGGCGGAAAGGTTCTCGAGTGGCGACCACGTACCGGAAGGCGCGGCGTGGGCAAGGTGGACTGATGACCTGGTAAAGGTCGCGGGAGTCCGCTGGATGCAGGTGGCGCAGGACCGGCCATTGTGGCAGTCTTTGGGGGAGGCCTATGTCCAGCAGTGGAGGTCTTTCGGCTGATATGATGATGATGATAAATTATCCCGTCTCAAAAGGTTTGTGCGCCTACGAATCAACTAGGCCTATTTCGTTGTTTGCACCCCGCAGTCGCGGTTCGCCGCCATTTTCCACCGCGACTTTTCTGTTACATCATCAATCTAACCCAAGTAGTCAAGCTAATACTGGGCTCTTTCAGAATAAAATTGGCATAACGCAAGGATTAGGAGAATGATTATAAAGATTTTTTTTAATAAATTACCTTTTTGGCATTGTTGCAACGCAAAGTATGTATTTTATTTTAATTGCAACACCATTGTTTTCGCTTGTTTTTTTTTCACTGTCCTTTTATATATTTTTTTTGATGTTGTTAAATGCCCTATGATCAACATCCACTATGATCTATCTGTGTTAACCTCGTAAGGTCCATGCTATTTTTAGGACAAATGTAATAACGGCCCAGTGTCCTGAAAATAGGTCATACTATTTTATAATTTCGAGTCCATTAAATAAAGTTAAAATTTGATTACAAAGCGCTAATGAGTTGGGCCTGAAATTCTTTGTCCTAAAATTAGGCCGATGGGCCTTACGAGGTGAACAATGTCCCAATATCAAAATAACGATGACACCAGCAACTAATTGCAACCGGATCTTGCACTATAAGAAACTCATTTGCCTACGATATCATGGTCGTGGGTAAACCCGGTGAGAATATTAACCAGCCCGATATTTAACATGCACGAACTATGCACCCGGTAAATATAGTCGTGAGGCGAGATTAGCATGTTACCCACGACCCGTTCTAGCGTAGCTAGGGTTTACTCATGCAAGGTAATACTAGTGTAAGCGCAATTGGCTGCGTTATTCGATTAAGGAACAAATATCGTCGACTTGAGAGTGCATACGAAGTCGCGGAAGGTGAAATTCAAATGAAACAAACGTAGTGATTGAATTACTTACTGATTATATTGATCTTCACTTTGTTAACTTACCATTAAGACACAGTATTAATGAATAGTATTAGACTAACACACAATACATTACAAATAGTATTTGACTTCTCCCTGGCTAAATCAAGACTGACTCCGAAAAATCCCTCATGGGACCAGGTCGCCACTACATTGACGTTACTTTTCCCTCCATTACTATCGACCAATCAGAGAGCCGCAGTAACACCTGGTGGTCTCTGATTGGTCGAGCGCTTCCAACTGTCAGTCCTGCTTTAATCCAAGTTTTAGGTCATAATACATACTCATTTATACAAATTAATGATTACCACTGCGTATTAACTATATAATTTCTAACAGTCGGCCATCCAAAATAGATGTAACGACCTCGCACATCAAATCGTAATATTAACTAACAAATAAGAATAAATAATACGTACGAGTTTAAACCCGTGTAATGGAATACATTTGCTACACATTGTCAAAATATGTTGGATTTTGTATTAATATATCATACACATGGACCAGCTGTGGCATTATACATCTGCGATTATCATTATTTCATGTTTACAACTTATTTCATTAATAACATAACGATATGAATCACAATAAACAATCTAGAGTGTACTCTATGGATTTGATTTACTGATTTGCAAGTAAGTAGACATTATATCACGGCCTGTAAGAGTAAACTACTTAGTAATATAATATAAACATTTATTTTATTATTTTTGGCAGGCTTTATTTCATGGCCTGAATTTTATTCGCAATCGGGCATTATTTCATGGCCAGTGCGAGTGATGTATTATGTATTCGCATACGGGCATTATTTCATGGCCAGTGCGAGTGATGTGTCATGTATTCGCATACGGGCATTATTTCATGGCCAGTGCGAGTGGTGTATTATGTATTCGCATACGGGCATTATTTCATGGCCAGTGCGAGTGATGTATTATGTATTCGCATACGGGCATTATTTCATGGCCAGTGCGAGTGATGTATTATGTATTCGCATACGGGCATTATTTCATGGCCAGTGCGAGTGATGTATTATGTATTCGCATACGGGCATTATTTCATGGCCAGTGCGAGTGATGTATTATGTATTCGCATACGGGCATTATTTCATGGCCAGTGCGAGTGATGTATTATGTATTCGCATACGGGCATTATTTCAGGCCAGTGCGATTCAATAAAATAGGCATTATTTCATGGCCTGGACACTGAAATAAATGGGTTAGTGATTACTTTCAAAAATAGGCATTATTTCATGGCCTGAACACTGAAATAAATGGATTAAAGATGATTTTTATAAACAGGCATTATTCCATGGCCTGGACACTGAAATAAATGGGTTAATGATAACTTTCAAAAACAGGCATTATTTCATGGCCTGAACACTGAAATAAATGGATTAAAGATGAATTTTATAAACATGCATTATTTCATGGCCTTAACACTGAAATAAATGGGTTAAAGATGATTGTAATCAACAGGCAATTATTACATGGCCAGAAAACTGAAAATATGGGTATAAGATGATTTTCATTTATTAACTGCTATGATGTTCGAAATACAATTGCACTAGTGCATTATTTTTTTAACATTAACATCAATTTTTAACTTAAGGTTTAAAATATTTATAAAACAAAGAAAAGAAGAGAGACGAGAACACGATATGACACAGATAACAAATATAATGGACAATGTACACCATCATCGTCTGAAGCCCAATACAAGACTCGAACTTGTGACCTCTGCATTGCCGATACATATATAAAATTTTGTATATTACACTAATTAATTAGTAGCCTTTCATTATGGAGGTCTGAAATAATTCACCCTAGGCTTGATTT
The DNA here is from genome assembly GCA_963854355.1 of Epinotia brunnichana. Lineage (NCBI taxonomy): Eukaryota > Metazoa > Arthropoda > Insecta > Lepidoptera > Tortricidae > Epinotia > Epinotia brunnichana. Next base: position 558,835 of record OY977954.1, on the reverse strand, counting down.
TATCAAAGTAACTGCTACTACAGAGGAATAGCGTCTATAACCATTTTTAATCATCTGAGTGTCAACAATCTGCTACCTATGAACATCGTATATTTTAATTAGTCCATATGGACCCTAGAACTTAAGTAAATCTATAGCTTTTTATTATTTTCACTGTCGCTGGGATTTGTCTTTTGACACGTACTAAATATCCTACCTCGAACTTTTAGGACTGCAACGTTTTGCAGCATAGGACAATATCTGAGCTTCGTGTGAAGCTTTACGAGCTTCGTGTGAAGCTTTAACGGGCGCATTTATGTCTTCTCTCATTGCATCTACACATTTACTATCAGCGCTAGTAACATCGGTACATACTTAACTCTGGAAGAATGCGACTTTCACTAGGTGCCATTAACCAATTATTTATTTGGTGCCAAATAGCGCCTCAGAGGGGGTGCGATTAAGCCCTTGACTTTAAAGTAGTAAGTATGTACAATCTTCATTGCACATCAAGCATTTGGTCTCAACCGTGCCAATGCTATTGGCTATCAAACCGTCCACCAAATTTATATTATAGCGTTCTACTTGCCCGTGACCCTGGGTGTGGATACAGCGTTCAATACAGTAATATTTAGTATTCCTATCGCACAAAAACTTCCCAAAGATCTCACTAGTGAAAGATATATATGATTCACCGAGGGACGCCAAAAAAAACCCAAAATATTTTCGGAATACATTAATCTTACTAACAACTATGGACAATGTTCCGAAATAAATTATTTGAATTGAATTGAAAATTTGAATTAATCGATGTTCCTAACAGGCTTCAAGTAAGCGTTTTTAGTGTAAGAGTCTATAAGAACCAGTATATAAGCATTGCACCCTTTCAAAAGCGCATTTTAGACAAAAGGTAACGTGAATTCAATATTGTGAAATAATTAGGTATAATTGTAATTTAATTTAAATAATATATGAATAATATTTAATGTAAAAATTGAATTCCAAGTTTTATTATGTATTTAGAATATTTAGATAGGTACAATGCTCTTTATTTATTTAAAAATTTTAAAAGTCCTTCTTTATCCCGAGATGAAAGGTTTTCTTCATATCCTGAATCAGCCTCAGATATGTCAGGAATACCAATTTGTTCGGAATCTACTTTCCTCCCGAGCTACACGATCGCGAGAAATCAAAGACTCATTCTTCAATAAGCAGAGATTACGAGGAGAGCAAACACAATATGTCCTACTCCTCCGGCAGGCATCCACAATACCCCAGCTACAACAGAATAACTCACCCCGTTATGAACTATACGAGTAAGTCCTCCTTCCACAAAAATCTCCCCTTTGAATACTTATGGGTTCTGGAGGCACCCCTATAAAGGTAGGATCGAAAATTTCTAAATCACGATCGCAATGTTATTTTGAACTTGTTACTAATGGTCACTAATTGATCAAATTAGAGTGTATCCAAGTGATGAATGATCTTTTGTATAACGGTGTGAGGTTGTTCTGTATAGGTTTATCCTATCAACAATTTAAATGGCATAACATCTTTGGGTAAAATTAACAAGTCCTATTTAGCTTCAACGTCATCTATGTTTAATGATTTGTACCCATAGAGGTAGAATAGAATAGAGAGACTCGCCCACACATACCTACACGCATGAGTGACAAGACAATACCGCAATTGGGAACGAGATACAATGTCACATTTTCCGTCCCTCCCCGCGCATAAGGAATCTTTGCTGTTTGCCACCACATCTGTCAAAATATTGTACATTATCCTTCTAGCGTTATTCCCGGTTATGCCCCTAAAGGAGCCCGGGGTTCGCTTTGACACCTAATCCCAAGATTTGGCATAGGCACTAGTTTTACGAAAGTGACTTTTATTTCTTTTTAGTTAGTGTGTGACTGAATAAATGATTTATGATTATGATTATGATTGACTGCCATCTGACCTTCCAACCCAGAGGAAAACAATACATTATTGGGATAGCCGTCACCGATATAACACCACCAAATCACAAATGACATTAGACGTCAATAATGTATCAGTCTTCTGATACTTCCCAATCTATTAAGGTAAATTCACCACTATCTATTTCGGGCATATGCTAGGACGGCATCTATTATATTTTTATCGAATTTTGGAGGGTAGTAAAATACTATACACCCATATCTCCGTTGACAACTTGCTTATTTCGGGCATACGCTAGGACGGCATCTATTATATTTTTATCGAATTTTGGAGGGTAGTAAAATACTATACACCCATATATCCGTTGACAACGTGCTGGGTCGACTGCCATTTGCGACCATGACCGGTGAAACCCGTGTAGAAAGGTCAGAAATAAAGGTAAATAAATATCGTTAACGCGTTAAAACCGTGAAAAACAATAATTTAAATATGTGTACAAAGCGCGAGTGTTTAAAGTGTTATATCTATAGGTATACGTTGTATTACAAAGTTACCGAATCCTCAAGAGTAAGGGAAGATTACTAGTTATATTGATTCCATTAGTTATAATTATTAAATAGCTTCATAACCTCCGACACCTTAACCTGAGGTATCCCGCCATACCAGGAAAATAGGCAATTCAATTTAAATCAAATCAAAATACGGACTAGAGTAGACTTTGTTCTTTTTCTAAAATCGAATGATGCAAAACAAATGCAACTCTGTTCTAATTTAAATTGAATATAAATTCCATTGACGGGAGGATGCCGTGAATTCGCGGCACCGGGAGACTACAGGACGTAAAGGACCGTATTCACAAACGCTGTTTTAAAATATTTGTCATTAGAATTGCGGACAGAGCTTAACCGGAGGAGACTGACGAGGAAGACCGGATCATTAAATGCCGCAATACATATTGTAGTCTTGACATTGAGGAAGTTTGGCATAACACTGCCCAGTATCGTGACTTATTCTTGAGCATCGACCACATTTCTTTAATGGTTGCGTACATTCTAAATTTCAATAATATCTGAACTGTGATGTGACGTGGCCATCTTTCCTACATTTACAGCAACGAATAATCTTTGAATGTGTACGTGCCTGACTGTCTACATGCTCTTGGTAGTAAGTTCTTAACAAACTTACGCTCTGTATTTGTCTTTATATTTCTAACATTACTCGCATACGTTAGCGATTTATTAGAATTGTCACATATTGGGCTGCTTCCGCAACAAGCCTAGCAGAACGATCATCAAGTCCATGCAAAATGCATTCTACTGCACGTTTGCCAACAATACACACATCTATTTATCAAAACTAACTTTTCATAATAACACTCTTTAAGCGGATTAGAAAACCTAGCTCTTTTAGCAAGATGAAAATGGAAAGACAACAGATGGTCGACCCTCGTACCTTTTAACTTTGGCAAGGGAAATTGTACGATCCGTTTTTCGACCCAGCCATAAATACTGGTGCATTCGTTTACCTTATGCAACCACATAGTCAAAGTCTATTTCCTCTTACATGGGTCGAATCCAGGTACAATATTATTCATACCTAACTTCCCTATTATGGTAAATTCAATAGTCTCTAAACCGATACAAGATCTACTTATATGTTAGTATTATGAGAAGGCTCACCGAGATGTCCCTGGTGCGTCGTTCACAATGACCGCGCTGCCCACTGGCGGCCCGGCTGCATGCCCGCTGGCTGCCCGCGTGGCTGCGCTGTCCGCTGGCTGCGCGCATGGCTGCGATGTCCGCTGGCTGCCCGCGTGGCTGCGCTGTCCGCTGGCTGCGCGCATGGCTGCGATGTCCGCTGGCTGCCCGCGTGGCTGCGCTGTCCGCTGGCCGCCCGCTTGGCTGCGATGTCCACTGGCCGCCCGCATGGCTGCTATGTCCGCTGGCCGCCCGCTTGGCTGCGATGTCCACTGGCCGCCCGCTTGGCTGCGATGTCCACTGGCCGCCCGCTTGGCTGCGATGTCCACTGGCCGCCCGCTTGGCTGCGCTGTCCGCTGGCCGCCCGCTTGGCTGCGATGTCCACTGGCCGCCCGCATGGCTGCTATGTCCGCTGGCCGCCCGCTTGGCTGCGATGTCCACTGGCCGCCCGCTTGGCTGCGATGTCCACTGGCCGCCCGCTTGGCTGCGATGTCCACTGGCCGCCCGCGTGGCTGCGCTGTCCGCTGGCCGCCCGCATGGCTGCGATGTCCACTGGCCGCCCGCTTGGCTGCGATGTCCACTGGCCGCCCGCTTGGCTGCGATGTCCACTGGCCGCCCGCGTGGCTGCGCTGTCCGCTGGCCGCCCGCATGGCTGCGATGTCCGCTGGCTGCCCGCGTGGCTGCGCTGTCCGCTGGCTGCCCGCGTGGCTGCGATGTCCGCTGGCTGCCCGCGTGGCTGCGCTGTCCGCTGGCTGCCCGCGTGGCCGCGCTGTCCGCTGGCTGCCCGCGTGGCCGCGCTGTCCGCTGGCTACCTGCGTGGCTGCGCGGCCCGTTGACCGCCCGCGTGGCTACGCTGCCCGTCTGCGCGCCCGCTGGCTGCCCGCGTGGCTGCGCTGCCCGCCGACTGCCCGCGCTGTCCGCTGGCCACCCGCGTGGCTGCGCTGCCCGCTGACCTCCCGCGTGGCTGCACTGCCCGTCTGCGCGCCCGCTGGCTGCCCGCGTGGCTACGCTGCCCGCTAGCCGCGCGACCGCTGACTGCGCCTCCTGCTCCAGAGTAGCGGCTGACGCGTCCCCGCGAGGGCCGACTGGAGCGACCGCGCAAGCGCCGCGCCGTCTGACTGCTCGCCTGGCGCGGCGTCGGGGCGTGCTGCGCAACCGTCGATAACTCGATGTATCCTTTGTGGGACTCGTGGGGATATAAAGTTCCCTTCCACGAGCTGCTTCTTCTGTTATATCCTGAAACGTATAATTTGTTCGCGAAGTCACTGATGAAGGGTACAGTAAAACTATTAAGCGACACAAGAAGCAAGTATAGCTCCAGAAATATTTTGTATTTTTAGTAAAAAAAAAGGAACAAATAAAAATGTATTCCGACCAGAGTTTTATTTAGACACCAATACGCATTCAACAACAGCTACATTATCATATAAATTTAATAAATATTATTGTTTAATAAATAAGACCTACTACTACTGGTACCTGTATAAACCCGGATAAAGGGCGTCAATCCTGAAGCCAACCTTGTCAAATTATTAGTCAACGCACTCAGTAGCTGTACATTATTTTATTAGCAACAATAAATACACGCTCAAGTGGATTAAAAGTCGAAGTGGAATAATGCGTCGCAATCATACATCACCCTGCTTTGAACCATGTGACCTAACATTTTACCAATTCTAGCTGTTGAATGACTCTTACCGCGGTATTTAAAGCTTTAACCTTTGATATTATTTTACAAAGAAACGAACTAGCAGCATACGCTATGATTATAGGAACAAAAACAAGTTTACGTGGGCTTAGCGGTAAGTTTAAACAAAAGGAGGAAAAAAAATAGTAGTGAGCTTAGTACTTATAAGGTCCTTTTCTTATCCAACTTCTGAGATGTAAGCGCAATTGGCTGCGTTATTCGATTAAGGAACAAATATCGTCGACTTGAGAGTGCATACGAAGTCGCGGAAGGTGAAATTCAAATGAAACAAACGTAGTGATTGAATTACTTACTGATTATATTGATCTTCACTTTGTTAACTTACCATTAAGACACAGTATTAATGAATAGTATTAGACTAACACACAATACATTACAAATAGTATTTGACTTCTCCCTGGCTAAATCAAGACTGACTCCGAAAAATCCCTCATGGGACCAGGTCGCCACTACATTGACGTTACTTTTCCCTCCATTACTATCGACCAATCAGAGAGCCGCAGTAACACCTGGTGGTCTCTGATTGGTCGAGCGCTTCCAACTGTCAGTCCTGCTTTAATCCAAGTTTTAGGTCATAATACATACTCATTTATACAAATTAATGATTACCACTGCGTATTAACTATATAATTTCTAACACTAGGCAACGCAATTGGTTAGGACTTTGTCTAGATAGCAAGCATTTAAAGAGTAAAATGCTTTAAATGCTCAATGATGCCACGCGGAAAGTGAAAAACCTGTTTTATCGTAGACTAGCTGCCCGCGCGGCTTCGTCCGCGTATTGCAAAGAGGCAAACATGCGTAGAAAAATATAGCCTATAACCATCTAGAAAATCCATTCTACACATACTTGAAGCATTTTTTTTAATCGGATTCGCTGTTCCGGATATTACAATACAAACTTACTTAGCTACAGACTTTTGCTGTTTATAATATAAGTATATGTAGACTAATTTAAAGAACGATTCAGACCTTGCTCGCATTATTGTCAAACTTCCTGCAAATTGGGATGCAAACAGGTAATTACCGCACCCAGCAACCCGTTTCATGAAGACAAATTTATAATTCTACAAATCTAAACGGGCAACATTGGCCAAAAGCCAGCTTTTATTTATCAAGAGCCTGTGTGTTGCCAGTTAAGACTTGTCAAATGGAAGCCCCAGATTGATAAAAATAACGGATAATCATGCTATCCTCAAATACGAACTTCCTCAGTAATAAAGGAACAGAAAACGTCTCTAACTTGCGGAAGATTTTCACCCGAAAATGAATATAACTCGTATATTGGCAAAATTGTCCTCGAGCTTTGGAGCATCTTATTTATGCTTTGTACAAAGGAGCTTATCAAAAACCTTATTACTCGCTCGGAAAATACTTTCAGCACTGCTTATCAGCCGGCACTCGGTGTATCGGAAAATACAATCTCCGTTGCCAGAGCGACGCTGGCGCAGCGCACGTGCCTGAAAGCCTTCTGATTACATTACTAAGAGGATTCTACATTTATCTCGGTGCTTATAATGAAGCTGATAAGAGAATATCTAATTGTATAGCACTTGTGATTTGGAACGGAAAAAGTAAAGCAAGTGGGGACCGTCTGCCAAGTATGTACTTCTGGCCATTTCAGGACTGACAGACTTAGGTCTTACTCTTTCTACGATTAAAGGGCTAAATGTCCATGTGTCTGATATTGTAGTCACATGACGTAAATATTATTGTTATTACTTGTATGTTTTTCCCGTTCACGGGACAATGATGTCCTGGACCTTTGGGAGGCGTGCGTGGGGCTAGGTACCTACAAAGTACCAACTGAGTCAACACGTAGAGTTGTTGTCCTTTTGTCAATTTAATGAAATGCAAGGAGTACACACTGAGCGGATGCCGTTCCTGCCCGTGTCATGGGACGCACACAGAGACAGCACCCGCTGGGGTATATAGGGACCACAGATGTATGAATATAAGGAGATCGGACATGGCGGCCGATTTGTATAGAGTGAGCCTGTCGCAAGTACATTAACCCACACAACGCCCAAGTAATTGACAAGACAAAGCACGCACACATCTAAAACACACACTCTTGTATACCTACACGCTTATTTGATAATTAACGCGCATCATATCAGGCATTTTGGGAAAAAACGTAATATTCTCTGCGATCAGCACGCGTGCACAGTATGGCAGTGTATGCCCATTGAGCATAGCAGCTGCGACACGGCCGCCGGCGGCTTGTCCTCTCTCTAGTATTCTATGCTCTGAGATAGGGACTATTGTTGGTTGATGGAATCTAAATAAAACGGGTTATTGGGAGATAATGATGGACTAGTGGCTGAGCTACTCGTATTCGGTGAAACATCGGACGCCTGCCTAATAAAACTGTCTCACTTTTTATCACTGGCAGACAGTGACTCGCCAACTGCTAGGTGGACCCCTATTAATAGCGACATACAAAAATTGACAAAGGGCAACACCGGTCAGAGAGCTGGGGGGGTAGAGAGGTGGCACTGGACTTTAAACATATAGCAAACTCGCCACTTAGGTGTCCACATCTACCCTCGAGCAACAGTTCTTGCAGCTCCACTCTGGAGTACTCTGGACAGCCAGTTAAGGCCAGCCAGAGGTGGGGGGCCTGTCCAACCATCCACCCGCTCAACCTGACCATAGGACACCCCCAGGAGCACTCAGGTACGTGGGGTCGCTACTCCCTAACCGCGCGCCACAAGCTGCCTTACGTTGACTGATTGCACCAGAAATCTAGTGGGCGATGGGGCCGTCACATCCATACGCCTTATTATTATTATTATAATCATTTATTTCAGATATAAATCTATAAGATGTGTTAGTACACAGTTACATAATCAAATAAAATATGTTAGTAAATGAATATACCTACCCTTACAATTTTGACCGGGAGTGAAGGATTTTTCAAACATTCGGCCAATTTTAGGTGCAATAATCTTCTGATTCTTACTCAGCACAACTTTCTCGACCTGCTGCCATGCATTTTATCATGTTGTCATGAGACGTAGGCGTATTGGGTGTGGGCTTACGGACGAATAAATAAATAATAATAATAAATATTTGCGGACAATCTTACACAAATCTACCTACTCCCAAACTAAGCAAAGCTTGTACTATGGGTACTAGGCGACGATATAGATACTTATATAGAAAAATACATACTTAAATACATAGAAAACATCCATGACTCAGGAACAAATATTCGTGCTCATCACACAAATAAATGCCCTTACCGGGATTCGAACCCAGGACCTCTTGCTTCGTAGGCAGGGTCACTACCAACTAGACTAAAGCGGTCGTCTAATAATGCACATTTCGTGTTGTCGATTTTCCATTTCTCCCGAATGACAGTAAATCATAGCTCTACCTACGTTGCGATGCAGGCGCCAGGAGGCTATTATGAGCGCCTTTAACTTTCAAGTTCAAATAGCCATTTTAAATATGCCAGACTAAACCCAGACAAATTACACTGTGTAACGAGGCACCCAGGTGACGCATTAGTTAACGACACGCGTGCGTCAATTACGCGCGCTTGTAATCAAGGATAATGACGACTGTAATCACTACTGCTTCTAATGATGATTTACGGAAGAGTATACGCAGGTACATATAGAATCCGAGTATGCCAGCTGTAATTGGGTCAAGCTGCCTCGTGGGAAGCCAGTACTTTCAAGCTGGTTTAAATAGAGAGACATTCAGATTATTTCAGATGGACTCTATCAGTAATGGTTCCAAGGAAAATACAAAAGAAAAGAATGTACTTATATTAGCGTAAGCTGGCTTAAGGCACTCTAAGCTCTTCATAGAAGGAGTGGACTCGGGCTGGACCAGAAAACTCTGGAAATCCAGTAGGAAGCAACTCAGAATTATATCTGGGGTGTTCACAGGTCACTTCGGGGTCAAGGATCTCTTGGCCAAGATGGGACTATCTGATAGTTTAGACTGTAGAATGTGTGGCGAGGAGGATGAGACTATGGAACACTTATTGTGTGAATGTCATGCCCTTGCCAGACAAAGAATGAACTACTTTGGTAACGGTTACCCGCAACCAAAGGAATTCAAGGTGCTCCCGGCGAACTGCATCATCCGCTTTGTGGAAATGATGGAGCAAGCCTGGGAGCAGGTATAAAGGAGAGGGCAAATAATATTAAATAATAAATAATAAATATTTACGGACAATCTTACACAAATCGACCTAGTCCCAAACTAAGCAAAGCTTGTACTATGGGTACTAGACGAAGATAAACATACTTATATAGATAAATAAATACTTAAATACATAGAGAACATCCATGACTCAGGAACAAATATTCGCGCTCATCACACAAATAAATGCCCTTACCGGGATTCGAACCACAAAAGATCCCACTGGGTCGAAGTGCATCCGAAAGGGCCCTCACCTAGATAAGATAAGATAAGATAAGATATGTTAGCGTAAGTTTTTATTTTGAATAAATAAAAGTATAAAAAAAAACATAATACAATACAATTGTACCAAACTGTAGTGATATAGCTGGTACATCCCATCTACAATATGACTCTGATAAATAAACAGTCTGTGAGTTTCTTAGTTGGTAATCTACGGAAAGGCACAAGGCAATGATTAAATGAATTATAAACGACTTATCCGATTTCCAAAATTATTTCACCAGCATAATGGGACTTTCCGGATAGAAATTGGATTATAATATGCTGGAGGTGCCAGGTGATATGTTCCCAATTTCAGTTTACTAAATTAAAATAACATACAATAGTGAAATCAATAGATTTTTCAAAAAGCGCAATAGCTTTTTCAAGTATTGTAGCGTCACTCTCACGATTTTGAGGAATCTAACGATCATGAAGCCGTTTGGACTGCCCGTGAAATATAATTTTCTTGTCCACATATACATACGCTCGAAAAACATAACCCTCGTTCCAAGTTAATTTGGTAAAAATCCTTGTTTCAAATACCTTTTAACAAGGGTTATTACGTTACTTTTCGAAAGAGCGTTAGGACAAGAATCAACTGTCATTATTACATACAAAAAAAATACATTTAAGCGATCTTCACATTGCCGCTGCATCCTGCTGAGATGTACATAGCGCCAGTTTTTCTCGTTGCATGCAAGTACCTTACGTAAGAATTTATACACCGTGGCCGTGAATAACCCGAAAGATTTAAGCTAACGATACTAGAGCCTAATTAGAGTATATAAAGTTATGTAACATATAGTCCAAAAACTCATAATTAAGGAGATATTAATTATTTGAAACAAATCAAAAGTTAAAAAATCTCCAGTCTAACACACCCTAAAGGCTTGAGCATAACTTGACACTTCTTGTCATGGAACACAAGTCACGGCATTCGCCGTTCGTCGTATGATTTCGGAGCGATTCGTGAAGTGTTATGCTCGCTCTCTGTTCTTCAACTTGAGTTTCTCAACTAAAGAGTTGTTCACAAAGAAGCGGGCAATTAATAAGATTTAATTTGTACTGAAATAGTAATTTAATTAATACACATAATTAGACCCATGTTGATACAACATTATTTACTCGTACTGTCGTCAAAAATACGTGGTTTAAATCTTTCGGGTTATTCACGGCCACGGTGTATATAAATTCCGCACTGTACCTCACACCACACCTCACCGAAAGGAGGTGTATGTAAGATAATTGTCAGCTGAAGCCAACTGAAATTTATTGAGACAGCAATATAAATAGATACTCATCCAAATGTTCACATACTCAAACCTGAATCATAAACAAAAACCTGAATCATAAACAAAAATTACCATTAAACCTACCATTTTTTTTACATACGTTTAAATAAGTTTCTGTCAAAAAAATAATTTTTGGTACATGCTTTTATTGCCGACTGTACTTTTCTGCATACCATCATCAACTACTCATTGGGACGATTCTAACGAGCCCAAACTCGATGGGGTTGTGTCGTTTTATTGCTTAGTTCATATGGCCAATTGGATAACAGGAAGTGACTGAAAAATGGATTACAAATTATGACGAACAACTTACATATCTACTTACATATTTACATACATACGAACAGTGCAATTTAATATAAAGCTTGTAAAAAAAAGGTAATCTAATCATAATTAACATATCCTTTAAAATATCTTAGAAACTTTACTTAGTTGAACTTTATAAAATAGTGAGACTCAATTATAAATCATGTAGAGTATATGCTAATATGCCTGAACTAGCACATACTCACGATAAAAGCTAGGTACAACAGAAAAAAATAATCCATTCTTCGCTAGGATATCGTTTGGCCAATTTACATACCGAGTCACGAACGTCTTTATTAGGACAAAACTGAATTGGAATCCAAGTATAACGAGGAAACGGTAGAGTCCAGTCCAAGATACACTAATTTCAACTTTATCTACCAGACATAACTTTCAAAGTCCACAAACATCAGATAGTACCGTAGTGGAAAATCATGTTTATGCTTCACATATTTCTGTCGAAATACATCTGAAGTTGAAGACTGATGAAGACTGTGCATTTCAGACGGCGATATGAAAGGTTAATACAAATAAAATGCATACTCGTATATCCCGGCGTCTCAAATTCACTTTAAGTTATGAAATGCAAAATGACCTTTATCTCGTGGTAGTAAAAGCTGGAGTCGTCTGATTGAAGTGCTTGAGAACAATATCTCGTCTTATTCGAGCACAGTGGATGTGATGATAACAGCACCCAACCTTCATCGTAACTAACTAGCAAACCCGCGGGGTGAAATATAGCATTTAACCATCTAGAAAGTCGATTCTACACGCACCAAATAGTAGTTTATGCAATCGTTATATAATGGATGCTTTTTAAGTCGAGTACCACGTTTAGGCCACGAAGCTTGCTGAGTGGCCTAATTCAGGTACGAGACTTAAAAAGCTAATTATATAACTATTGTATACAATACTTTTTCTACGAGTCAACGGAAATGATAATTTATTAAACAAACTTTGTATCCATTGAAAATCGCCCTGCTGAAATGAAGCGCAGCAGCTTAGTAATTTTGCGCGTTGATGTCTTCACAGTTATCTTATACAGCTCCTGGATTCATAAGATGACTGCTGGCGGTTATCTTATGAATCCATACGAGCTCCGTGACGAGCTCGTGGAGCTCCAGGATTAAAAAGTATGCGATCTTAGCTTCGTGTACGAAATCTTAATTCAAAGATTAAAGTCGACGAGTAGAAATTTTTTTTTTTTTAAATCGGGTTAGCTGTTCCGGGGTTTACACGTTACATACATACAAACGTAGAAAGCTACAATCTCACAGACTTTTCCTCATAATTATATTAGTATAGATGTTCAACAAACTGAATTTCGTACAGTAATAAATTGGAAAAACCTGAACTGGCCTTGGTATTAACGTCTACTGCCTGAAAACGCCTAAATATATATATAAGCAGCATGTTGCTGGCTGTAAAGCTACTTTAAAAAAGACTGACTTTAAAAAAAAAAAAAAATTAAAAAAAAAAAAAATAATAATAATAAGGATCGGGCTGGACTTTGTGGGTCCCTTTTTGAATACCTGAAAACTCAGCTTTAAAGTCATTGAGCCCGACGGCCAAAGGCCCGAAGTGCGAGCCCACACGGAAACAGTAAGTGTCACGACGCACCTTTACCAAACTAACACATGTTTCCTGTGATATCTTTCAATTTTCGTTCATGAGAGTGCGCTGTCATGAACTCTTCTAACCTCATATTTTTTTTTGTGAATTATTTTGTTTTGTACAGTCAAATTAATGTGAATTTGAAGAAAGTTGCATGATGTTCTGCTAGTAGAAATCTAAAGTATAATTAATTATCTATGTGTTTTAAATAGAATCGCGTATTTTTTTATTAAATAGCCTGTTAATGTTATTAAATAAGGTAAACGTCCACTCCTCAACGTTGCTTTAGTGGCTTGGGCACTTTATGTCAAAGCAATTTGGGTTAAACTCGAACTAAGAGGATTACTAGAACGGTTATCTTGCAGACTACTAATCAAAAGTTACCATATTTTAAAAATAACTTGAGATAAAAAGCCCAACAGAATGGAACAAACAGAACGAACGGAACGAAACCACGGAACGTTAGTTCAGGCAATGAACTGACAACTTGTATGGAAAAATTGACAAATTAGGAAATAATTTATAATAGCAGATTTTTTCTTTGTAATGGATATATTATCAACTAAATAGTTACCTAGCGTCAAAATCCAACAAAATTTCAGACATCAAAAAAATGATAACTGAACTAGCTTTTGAAAAGTCACAAAAAATATTTATAAATGGTGTTATCTTTATTTTGGTTCATTTACATTTGCTCTATAATATTCAAGATAAATTATAAAAAAAAAACAATTCATGCTTTATTTAAATCTATTTAAATACTTCCGGATGGAAAGTTTGTTGGATTCTTGAATAAAGCATCTTAGAATAATGTTTTTAAAATGATATAAAGAAAAAAAACGCTATTATAAATTAATGTTTTTCAAAACCGTATTTGCCTGGATATAGTGCACTGTGTCGAGTCGAACATTAATATCACAGAGCGGCATCCGATGCGATTGACAGCGCAGCGATCGGATAGCAGTCTGCGATTTAGGGGGGTAAGGAGGGAGAGGGTAAGAGGTGACAGGGTAATTAGTGATATGCAGCTGTCACACGGGTGCAAGGGCGCTTAAAAGGTGAAGTTTTATATAATAATATTAAAAATCAGTAAGGTAGTCCTTAACATAAATAAGGCTTAGACTATTAGGGTTTGTACGGTCGAGGAAAATGAAGGTTTGGCACTTTCTATTCAAATGACGTTAAGGTCTAAAAGTGCTAAACATTCAATTTCCTCGACTGTACAAACAGGTCAGCATAAGTTGACAATAACTGCCAACCCCTAAACTAGGTGTGAACCTGCGTCTTAGAGTCTTTATCAATGGTGTAGGCTATGTAAGAATCCATTTATTATAGCGAAATACGAGTAGGTACTTTGTAAGTTTCCAATCCTGTTTTGTTTTTTCTGATACTGTTTTAGGACTTATTATACAGCAAACTGTTAAGTCCATAAGACAAAGTAGGATTTTTTTGATTTTTCCGAATAAGTAAAAGATCTCAGAAAAAAATAATATGAAATTAAAATTTTGTAAGATTAATCAACTTCGATCGTCAGTAACCCTTGATTCAATCAAAATTGTGATTTATTATTTGGTTTCCGACGAAAAATAGTGTCCCTAATTTAGTATAATTGTTCTTCGTTTTGGTATTTGTGACGACTAATACAACATGAACAAAAATCGAGTATTTTTTTTCAAATAAAATGTATTTGTAAGTAAGTAGGTATATTATTGATTGTAACTGTATGATATGATATGATTTATTTATCTCACAATATACAATTTTACTTAAAACTAACACTCAATCAATTTTAGGAATGTATATTGTGATCGTTAGTTATTTTATCAAATGTAACGATACATAAATATATGTCATTTATGTAACGGGTGTCTCAACTAACTACAAATTAGCTTAATAATAACTTATTAAAGGGTTATTATTTATGCAGTGAAATAGCGCACTCTTATAAGGACACATGTTATAAGTAGGTATATCATAAAGTATAAAATCATCAAAGATATTGTTTCCAAATCTTTACAATCCCAATGAATACACTGGTCTTTTTTGAAAGGGACTCCAAATCCCGCACTCGCGTAAGCCGTGTTGCGTCACGCGAGACCCGAATACGGCGTTTTTGCTTGCTTAGCCGTAATCCGGCGTGGCGTGCTAGGGGCCCTATTAAGTACACGCAAAGCCATATGCTAGCGATATTTGTACACTCCTTACTTCTTCTTGCGGACGCGATGCGGACTCTTGTATTATCGATATTCCTGTACGCATCAGAAACCTGGACCATAAAAGCTCGTACTAGTCGTAGGATAGGATGCATTCGAGATGTGGTGCTGAAGCAGAATCTATTGTTGACGAGCTCGGCATCAAAACGAGGCTCTCCACCATCTGTATCCAACTTGTCCTCAGCTTCTTTAGCCATCTGGTCAGGGCTGGACCGCAAAGCCTGGAAACGCTTGTTATCACTGGCTGCATGGCAGGGAAGAGGAGCAGAGGACGGATGCCTATGCGTTGGCTAGAGCCACACTGCAGGCCAGTGTCCATCAAGCCTAGGACCGAGCAGCTTGGAGAGTGATGGTGAAGAGCGCCCACAGCCGTCATGTCTTTTAGCCATGAGGATTCGACAAGGAACAAGAATTTCTACTGACATGAGGGTACACGATTTAATTCCGAAGAGTCATTTGTTCCTACGCATATTCTTTCCCAGTTTCATAATTCAGAAAACTATCTTCCTAAAGTAGGAAGTCTAACAAGGGAGAACTAAGAGAATTTATGTGTGTTCCTAAAGGCCAATTTGACTGACATTTCGCATTCCAATTTAACATGTGTAGCGCGTGGAAGAAACTCAATTCGAAATCTCACTACCATCAAGTTGGTGACGATCTTACGATCCAGTGTCAGTTTTTCTTTGCAAAGCTGTGAATAATTTAGATTTTATATGATGATTTTAAATGGTTTTTTTGGTCAAAATGCTAGACTTTAATATAAAACATTACTATCAATTATCTAGAGGTCAATCGTCGAACCCGATTCGGCTGGGCAGCATTCGGGAAGCTACGGCACATCTTTTTTTTCTATTCAGCAGTGTCGCAAGACGAGAGTCTTTGACGAGTGTGTGTTGCCAGTGATTACATATGGCACGAAAACGTGGTCGCTTACTATGGGCCTCATAAGAAGGCTCAAAGTCACTCAAAGAGCAATGGAGAGGGCTATGCTGGGAGTTTCTCTGCGCGATCGCATCAGAAATGAGGCTGTCCGCAGCAGAACCAGGGTAACCGATATAGCCCTCCGAATTGCTAAACTTAAGTAGCAGTGGGCAGGGCACATTGCACGTAGAACCGATGGCCATTAGGGCGGAAAGGTTCTCGAGTGGCGACCACGTACCGGAAGGCGCGGCGTGGGTAGGCCCCCACAAGGTGGACTGATGACCTGGATAAGGTCGCGGGAGTCCGTTGGATGCGGGTGGCGCAGGACCGGCCATTGTGGCACTCTTTGGGGGAGGCCTATGTCCAGCAGTGGACGTCTTTCGGCTGATATGATGATGATGATTACTATCAACTATAAAATAAGCATCACTATCTCTTAGTTTCTACACGTTCTTAGGACCTAATTGATATAATTAAATATTTATAAGTAGTTTTTTTGCAAACTTTCTTGCAAAATCACTTTCGAAAGGTTGCATCCTCAGAGCATAGAATACTAGAGAGAGGACAACTGCGGGCGGTGCTGTGCACGCGTGCTGATCGCAGATAATATTACGTTTTTTCCCAAAATGCCTGATATGATGCGCGTTTATCTATACATATAATAAAGCTGAAGAGGGTCGAAAGTCTGTACATGAAAGATATTCGAAAAAAAATTGGCTAGGGATACTTAAAATCGATAACAGAACACGTTCCAACAGTTTTTAGAATTTTTGTCTGTTTGTCTGTTTGTCTGTTTGTCTGTTTATCTGTTTATCTGTTTATCTGTTTGTCTGTTTATGTGACCGCGCATCACATGAAAACGGCTGAACCGATTAAGATGAAATTTGGTATAGAGATAGTTTGAGTCCTGGGGAAGGACTTAGGATAGTTTTTATCCTAAAAATCAACCCCTAAGGGGATGAAATGGGGGGTGGAAATTTGTATGGAGCTACTTAAACCGCTGCACCGATTTTGATAAAATTTTGTAATTAATTAGTTTTAGTCCCGGGGAAGGTATAAGGATAGGTTTTATCCCGAAAATCTTCCCTGTAGGGGGTAAAATGGAGGGGTGAAAATTTGGATGTAACCCATTTTGATAAAATTTGGTTTAGAGGTAGTTTAAATTCTGGGGAATGACATTGGATAGTTTTTATTCTGAAAATCATCCCCTAAGGGGATGAAATGGGGGGTGAAATTTTGGATGGACTCCGTTTAGACCAAATTTAATATAGATATAGTTTGAGTCCCGGAGAATGACAATGGATAGTTTGAATCCCGAAAATCATCCCCCAAGGGGATGAAATAGGGATGAAAATGTGGATAAATCCCATTTAGTTAAAATTTGGTATAGAGATAGAAAAAGTCCCAGGGAAGGACAATGCATAGTTTTTATCCTGAAAAATCATCTCCTGAGGGGGTGAAATGAGGGGTAAAAATTTGGATAGAACCGATTTAGAAGAAATTTGGTATGGAGATAGTTAAGAGTCCTGGGGAAGGACTTAAAATATTTTTTAGTCCAGAAATCATCTCCTAAGGGGATGAAATGGGGTATGAAAATTTGGATGGATACCATTTACGGGTAAAGCGAGTTGGAGTCTTGAAGAAGGACATAAGATAGTTTACTCCCGAAAATCATCCCACTAAGGGGGTGTATTTGGGGGTGAAAATTTGTTTGTGACCCATTTTGAAAAAATTTGGTTGAACGATAGTTTGAGTCCCGGAGTATGACAACGGATAGTTTTAATCCCGAAAATCATCCCCTCAGGGATGAAATAGGGGGTGAAAATTTGGATAAAACCCATTTAGATGAAATTTGGTAAAGAGATAGAAGGAGTCCCAGGGAAGGACAATGCATAGTTTTTATCCCGAAAAATCATTTCCTGAGGTGGTGAAATGAGGCTTGAAGATTACGATAGAACCCATTCAGATGAAATTTGGTATAGAGAGAGGTCTCAGTCCAAGGAAAGAACATAGAATAATTTTTATTCTGGAATACATGAAAGGAGGAAATCATCCCCTAAGGGGGTGAGAAATGGTAAATGAAAATTTGGATTGAACCCATTTACGGTAAAGCGATAGTAAAGGAAGGACAAAGGATAGTTTTATCCCGAAAATAATCCCCTAAGGGGGTGTAATTGGGGGTGGAAATTTGTTTGTGACACATTTTGATAAAATTTGGTTGAAAGATAGTTTGAGTCCTGGAAAAGGACATATGATAGTTTCTATTCCGGAAATCATCCCCTAAGGGGGTGAAATGGGGGTGAAAATTTGGATGTAGCCCATTTAGATGAAATTTTGTATAGAGATAGTTTGAGTCCTGGAGAATGACAACGGATAGTTTTTATCCCAAAAATCATCCTCTAAAGAGGTGAAATAGGGGGTGAAATATTGGATGGAACCTATTTACGGTATAGCGGTAGTTGGGAGTCCTGGGGAATAGGAACATTACAAAGGTAAATATATGTATGTGACGTTCCAAGGGTAAAGGTACCTTATGGCGGTAGTTTCGAAGATGTTTTCTAAAACGGGGTAAAAAAGACGTTTTATTATCGCTATTTTGAAAATTATTCGATGTTACATTTTGTTGACGTATCTTTATTTTTAATATAAAATATTTAAATTACAAGTCAGTTAATTTAGTCCTACGGTTTAGTAGAAAAGGTCCTTACGGCCGTGTGATATGAAAATATGCAAAATAATACTGAAAAAAGCCTACATGCATCTATTATGGTGAGGCGGGTCATAGAAACCAAGTTTGCGGCGGAGTCTATTTTGTAAAAAAAGGCGTTCGGAGTAAGGTAATCTATAAAACATGCAACTCAGCCATAATGACCCTATCCTTCATACAATCCATACTAATATTACAAATGCGAAAGTAACTCTGTCTGTCTGTTACCTTTTTATGCTTAAACCGCTGAACCGATTGAGATGAAATTTGGTATAGAGATACTTTGAATTCCGGGGCCTTCCCAAAGAGTCCTTACTAAAGATAGTTTTTATCTGGAAATTCATCACCTAAGGGGGTGAAAAGGGGGGAGAAAGTTACAATATAAACGAGTTCCGCGCGGACGAAGTCGCGGGCAAAAGCTAGTTGTCAAATAAGCGTGTAGGTATACAAGAGTGTGGGTTTTAGATGTGTGCGTGCTTTGTCTTGTCAATTACTTGGGCGTTGTGTGGGTTAATGTACTTGCGACAGGCTCACTCTATACAAATCGGCCGCCATGTCCGATCTCCTTATATTCATACATCTGTGGTTGCATCGATGAGATCGATCTTTAGCAAAAATACCTATATTTGACCAAGTATTACTTCTATTAGGACAAAACCGTGAGTAAGGAACCCCAAAGATCCATCTCCAAAGTTATCTCAAGAATGAAAAAATAACATAAAACTCCGAACCCACTACAGTTCTTATTTAAAATAGAAGCAAAAATGTGTAAAACACCCAGCGGAAGTTTTCGCGCTGTCGCGGGTCGCGGATCAAGTTCTTTTAATAAAACGCGGATTTGATACACAAGTTGCGGCTGGGCGGTTTAGCGTAGTGCGGAACAGATGACGTACTTACTTGGAGCGGAGACGGCTTATTTATGAGGTTTGGTGACAGCTTATGGTGTGATATGCCTATATTGTAATTTGAATCCATGCTAATATTATAAATGCGTAAGTAACTTTGTCTGTCTGTTTCTCTGTCTGTTCACTTTTCACGCTAAACCGATTTATATAAATTTTGGTGTGGAGATAGTTTGAGACCCTGGGAACGACAAAATATAGTTTTTAAACTGTACATAATCACTTATAGTTTCTATGAAAGTGCAGTAATTGATGCTACGCATGTAAGTAATCTCTCTCTCTCTGATCGGTTTTCATGTCTGAAGATCGTGGGCATCGTAGGATGTAATTCTGGAACGAACGAACTTCCTCCATCGGCTCCTGTCAGTTACAAATGTTTCAATGTACAATTTCGGTGTGTCTGGATTCCTCAGTTGGTCCGACCGTCTAGTTGGTGAGCGACCTCTAGGCCCTCTGTGTGCCCAACGATGACTAGCTGTTCGAAACTGTCGTCTCCACGTTTCATTATGTGTCCAAAGGAGCTGGCACACGCTGATAGCGCGTTGTCGATAGACTCTCTTTTATTATCAGCTGTGAGCTGTGACATTTATGCGTTTGGCGGTCCAGGGGATTTCGTAAGGCGTTTGTTTGTGTTGTATATTAATACTCAACATCAGACAGCTGTGAGTAATAGAAATAGAAATGTTTATTTGCAAGAATACGTGTACAAAGGTTTTACATAATTATTTTGAACATGGTTCATGAAATACTAGGTAAATGAAAACAATGAATTACATACATTTTGAGTCTACCTTACATAATATTTATTTGTCATAGTCTTGCCTCCATATATTCCTTCACAGAGTAAAAACAATGTTCTTGAAGCCATTTTAAAAGTTTCCTCTTAAATTCTAGATCATGCAACAACTTAATGTTATCGGGAAGTTTATTAAAAATTTGTATACAACTGTTGCAGGCGTTCCGTTTATAAATATCCGCACGGCAAGGAGGTTGATATAGAAGATTCCTGTACGTGCTCTTTGTGTTCCTTTAAAAACATCTGAACGTAATTTAAAATATTCCCTATGAGTCCTTACAAATTCGCAAACCTTTTTAATGTACATGCAGTAGATACAAAAGCCCTTCAAAGTGAAATATATGAATAGCGTCTTCAAAGTGAAATCTCTGTTCCTCAGATCTGTGTTGCAGACGGTTTGTTATAAGAACCGGCGACACATGGAGGGCGAAGGGTGCAGGGGGAGGCTTGAACAATGCAAACTGCGCGAAACTTGGGCTTCAAGCGGGTACAGCAGTAGGTACATGCTGTTTTGCTTATGAAAACTAGAGACTTGACTGGGGCAGATTTACAAGTAACTTTTTTCACGTCGTTGGGTTACTGGATGATTGGAACGCTTAACTTAACGAACGATTATCGCCGTAAAAGTGCGATAAAACGCCAGAGTTTTAATCAAATAAAACTTAACGCCGGTGTTTTTATACGTGTCTAAAACAACAGTTAGGTCCCATCATCATTTATTTTGACAATAATATTTGGTAAAAATGACGAAAACCACTTGTTGCCCTTGGGCCATTTTTTAATGTCGCTATTAATTGGGGCCCATCTAGCAGTTGGCGAGTCACCGTCTGTCAGAGATAAAAAATTAGACAGTTTATTAGGCAGGCGTCCGATGTTTTACCTAATAGCCTAGCCACTACTTAGTCCATCATTTTCACCCAAAAACCCATTTTTTTAGATTCCATCGGTTGGTTAGCAATATTCCCTATACACCCTAGTGGGTGCTGTCTCTGTTTGCGTCCCATGACTCGGGCAGGGACAGCATCCGCTCGGTGTACTCCTTGCATTTCATTAAATTGTCTACGTGTTGGGTCAGTTGGTACTTTGTAGGTACCTAGCCCCACGCACACCTCCCAAAGGTCTGGGACATCATTGTCCCGTGAGCGGGAAAGAAGAAAACCACGCAGTGAAAACGTTCAATGTTTGACCCTACTGATTGTATAACAATTTGTTTTGTTATTATAAATTAATAATGCAATTTATTGCAGAATCCGTTAATATTTCACGGTTGTATTAAAACAACTCCCGAGTCCCGAGTCGATAAGTCTCGAGAAGCTAACAGATTCAGAATAAAACGCATATATTATTAGGAAAAGTTTACAATAAACAAATAAATAAATAAATATTTTTCGGACAATCTTACACATATCGACCTAGTCCCAAACTAAGCAAAGCTTGTACTATGGGTACTAGACGACGATATACATACTTATATAGAGAAATAAATACTTAAATACATAGAAAATACCCATGACTCAGGAACAAATATTCGACCTCATCACACAAATAAATGCCCTTACCGGGATTCGAACCCAGGACCTCTTGCTTCGTAGGCAGGGTCGCTACCAACTAGGCTAAAGCGGTCGTCAATTTTTTGTCTGTTTGGGTAACATAATGACATATTTTGTTTCTCATCATCATCATCATTAAATTTACAATAAACTAGACAAAAGAAGTCATGCAATTTTTTTCTGTTTATATTGGCGCCTGGCATATAATTATTCATATTTTATAATTCGATACCTGCAGACTCAAAGGGCGTAACCACCAAAACGCCACTTTTCAGGAGAGCAAAAAAAAATTTTATTTAAATTTTTTTGTTTTTAGATTTATAATGTTCATAATTGGTACAAATTTTTAAATTTTGAAATTGCATCGTATTATGGATAAACATTTAAGATACATTAAAAAACAAAGAAAAAAGAAGGCTTATACGCCCCAAAAATTTAAAACTAATGGCATATACGAGCATAAAATATGCTGTTTCTGTGAAATGCTTAGGGCGTTAAAGACATCCAAAGCAGTTTTATTGTGAAATAGGGGCGTAAACGGGGTTCAAATTAGAGGTAATTAGCTATTAATTAAAACGTTTGTTGTCTTTTCAATTATTCATTTGTTTAAACGACATGCCGTCGGTGCGAATTCAAAAATCGCTATGTATTTTTACCCTACTTTTCAGGAGACGAAAAAAACTGTTTAAATCGGAATTGCGCAGTTTGCTCAAAATAGAAGTATTTTTTTATTATAGACAAAAGGATTTTACGTGATATGGTGGTTGAAAAAAAAAGGTTTTGTTTGTAATATTTTACAATATCAAGGAAAAACTAAAATCCAGCCACATGGCGATTTAAATTTGGTTCATTCTAAATCGCTATGTGTGTTTCCTATACATGGCGAGATTTTACGATTGGTTTTTAGTGCAAATGATGATACATAGCGGGTTTGGAATAAGTCAATTACGGTAATGTCAACTAACTTATTTAAACGGTAACAAAGTATTCAGCATTTATTTTTTTTATTCTCACAATAAGTAGATTTTCATCAATGTTTTTCTAATCCCAACAATGTTTTCACTTCGTAACTTTGTTTTGACTAGTTAGGAGGTGATCATATCAACCCGTAGCCACTGAGCCAGGAGAGAGAGGGGGGGAGGAGGGGGGTTGAAGGGCCAATTTTCCAGTTTTTGCCTGACTTTCCAACCCAGAGGGAAAACTAGACCTTATTGGGATTAGGCCAGTTTCCTCACGATGTTTTTCTTCACCGAGAAGCAAACGGTAAATATTCCGTACATACGGTCCGATAAACTCATTGCTACAAGCCGGGATTCGAACCCACGACCACCGCTTGTCAGCCACATGCCTGTACCACTACGCTAACAGAGCTGGTTCTTCTGATGAACGTTGCTCTGGTCTTCCTGTGGTAAAGCGGTGAAAGTATCGGTGTGCCGTAGTTTATATTTACATCACCACTGCTGTACCTACCATACACCTCTGTTTACCGGCCCTAATACTCAAAACGTTTCCCCTTATTTATATAGTCATCATTTTTAAAGAATGTATAATCTAAATAGTTCAAAATATACGGATCTATATACTATATACGGTCTTGAAAGTATTGTAAGTATGTATGTACGGTAACAATTTATAGTTTGTAGGGTTCCGTACCTCTGAATGAAAAAACGAAACCCTTATAGGATCACTTTGTTGTACGTCTGTCTTTCAGTCTGTCAAGACCTTTTATCTCGGGAACGCGTGGAGGTATCGAGTGCTGTAACAAAATCTAACTTACTTAAAGATACGGCTGTTTATGCTGCAAAATCCGTATATTTCGGCACTCTCAAGGGAATCAAAATTAATAGGGTACTTCCCGTAGACTTAGAACTTTGAAAGTTGGCAAGAGTACAGGGAAGAATCTGAAAACTATACATTTGTAACTTAGATGGAACCCTCGGTGGGCGAGTCCGACTCGCACTTGTCCGGTTTGTTTAGTAACCTAGTCGCTTTAAACTGAGCGTTATTGAAAAATAAAGCAGTAGCAAGTGTAGCAACTAGGGAATGCAATTACCGGGCAAATTTCATTACCGGTAAATTACCGACTTGAGGGAGGCAAAACCGGTTAACCGGTAAATTACCGGTAAATTTAATTTGGCTAATAAGTAGCGTTATTTGACGTTTATTTATCGTAAAAATAAGCTATAAAGAGTTATCATGTGCCGTTAATGCCGTAACAATCAGATTCTTTAATATTTAAAACTTGCTCACTAATAATACTCGCTCACTGGCAAATACTCAGAATTCTATACCAAACGAGAAGACACACCTGTACCATATGCATTAAGAAATAAAACCAGATTAATAGCACCACCCTCCCGATTAAAACTCCACTCATCCGGCCCTTTAATAATGTCCATAAAATTATATAATAAACTACCAGAAAAAAATAAAAAAGAAAGTAAAGAATATAAATTTATAAGCCAAGTAAAACAAATTCTTCTAAATAAAGCGTATTATTCTATTAGTGAATACTAAGAAGACAAATTGCTTTAACAAAGTAAGTTCTTATATAACTACTAGTAACCTAACACAAACAAACATTAACTACAATTCGGCTCAAAGAGATTTGTTATAGCTAATTTTATATTACTTTAAGCTTTGTTAGATTTTAAGTTAGTATTTAATTTCAATACTATTACTTTTGGGATGCCCATGCAGGGCTTATGTTTGATACGTCCATATTGTAACACCTACCACCTTTATGTAACAACATGAATGTTAATAAATTACTTGATTATTTAAAAGGAGGGCAAAAACACAACTGAAAACGTTCCTTGGGGATCTCCCTCCCTTCCTATCAACCAGGTAGGTAGGAATTGTTCCCAGTTCTACAGAAACTAACTACAAGCCTCCTACGTTCTACGGGCTTCAAGAGACGTACATACGAGTATAACTAACCATACCTAGATCGAAAAGAATTGGATAGAGAAAAGGGTAGTAATAGTAACAATACATTTTACCTAAGAGCGTTCGTACAAATGATTTTATAACTTTTTCTAGGAGTGCTAGCGCATGGGGGTTCCAAATTGCGTCATTGGTTTATCGGAGGCCTATATCTGTTACCTTAGTTCTGCTGCAGATAGCCTCATTTCTAATGCGATCATCTCCATTGCCCTTTGGGTGACTTCTAGCCTTCTATTGAGGCCCATAGTGAGCGACTACCTGTCAGGTGCCATATATTATGTCATCACTGGTAACACAAACTGGTCAAACCGAGCCGACAGGACTGGAACTAGACAGTCTGTAATCGTCTACAACTCTGAGCGTAAAGCGTCCGATTGTAATAGGAGTTGGCACTACATGGGCATTTGACATGATCTTCGTCTTATCCATGTTCATCTTTAGACCGACTCGCTCGGAGGCTTTACTGAGGTCATCGAGCATCGTACTAAAGTCTTCCATGGTCTCAGCCAAGACTACTAGATCGTCAGAAATCTGAAGGTGAGTGATTTACTCGTCGTTGATGTCTGACTTCTTAAGTCCAGAGTTTTGAAAAAATCCTCCAGTGCAGCGGTGAACAGTTTTAGGGAAATAACATCTCCATGACTGACTCTCCGCTGCAGCAGAAAAGGTTTCGCGTTCAAATCCTGGAGTCGGACTGATACAGTGGCGTTTTCGTACAAACTTCAATACTTCGATATAGCGGTAGTCAACTTGGCACTGCTGGATTTCAGATTTCAGATTTCAGATTTATGGAGAAACTAGTACAGCCCAGGTTTCGATCAAATCGAATCGTGGTTTGCGAACGCTTAAGCAGAGGGGCAGGTTATACACCTCAGTCTTCTGTATAACTTGACGGAGAGTATGGATGTGGTCTAAGGTGCTAAAGCCTCTCCGGGTACCGGCTTGTCCGGGAGGCTTGAAGTCATCTAGCCTGCGTACGAGACGATTTGTAATGATTCTCGAAAACAGTTTATATAGACATGGCTCAGAAGTCAGATGGGTTGGTAGCTCTTCAGCAGGGTGTTGTCACCCTTTTTGAAGAAAAGCACCACCACCTCTGTTCTTTGACTTTCTTCCTCCCAGTAATACGGTATTTCTTTGGATTGTAATGATGAGTATACCTCTAAAGTATGTTAAATAAGGCGTGTCTATTGTACTGAACATTATTCTTATTTTATAGAACGGAACCGGGAACGTGTTTAATTTTATATTTTAAGAAGCTTCTACAAACGAGTGCATTAATTTGATCCTACATGAACATCCTATCCTATGTAACATAACGCTAACAAGTTTATTCAATTGACATTTTTACATGATAAATAGAGGGTTATTGAGGTATAATTATGACGATGAAGCATTAACAATCGTTAAATTGTAGTATTTTTCTAATAATTTGTGTTTCGGTAAATTACCGGTTTTGATTTTAATTTACCGGTTATTTACCGGCCACATATTTAGTCAATTTACCGGTTAACCGGCTAACCGGTTAACCGGTTTGCATTCCCTAGTAGCAACCTACTGGCACAGCGGATACCTACTATATTTTTACCTTCCAACATTTATTCACATACGAAAGTAGTATCGAACACATATTTAGAACACATAGGTCATAAATACGTACTTGTTTTCGAAAATGCAGGGAAATTTTACACTTTAAATATTAAGTCATTAATTATATATTTAATCTCACTGAGGGTTTTACTTAGCAAAACTCGCTATCTGGAGCAAATTTTAGTTGCTTATAATGCAAAACGGACGAAAAAAAACGCCATGTGATAATATAAATTACATAGCGATTTTTACATCAATATTTTCTTAAGTGCGTATGCAGTGTACACATAGCCGATTTCGTATTTTCTAAACCAATAAAGATATCAAAAAAAATATTTTATAGGTTAATGGATACTATTAAAAGCAATCAAAATATGAAATAAAAAAAATATCCAAAAAAATCACATAGCGATTTTTGAATTCGCACCGACGATGCGCTTGCCATGATTAATAAAAAGACAGTTTAAAAATATATTTTTCATTAGTTGTATGGAAAACATAGCTAAAAGAAACAAGCAAAAAACATGAAATAAAAACTACTTCAAATAATATTTTTAGTTATGGGTCTCATCATCACGTGCCGTTGCCAGTAGGTATTTATATGATCCACCGGAAATATTCCAGCGAGCAATATTCCCGGAAAGATTTTAATGTTGCCGGCAATAAGGCTTATAAGTCCTGGTCTTACTTACTAACTGACATACAAAGAAACCTTGCCCGTTAAGTTCGCACAAGAGGTAGACCAGGTACGGTTTACAAAACCTACTTCAAAAAGGAGAAGGTTACGCTAGTATATTTTGTATACAGTTCAGATTGCAATGTTGCATTTTATTTAAGTAGTTACATTTTTGAGTCCGATTATTGTGAACAAGGATTATTCGAAAAGTTCTTGATCTCGAATCCCTCGGACCCTCAGCAGATATCGATTAAAGTAACTCATTGTTTAGATAGATAGATCAAAATGCCAGTTAAATCCAATTCTTTCTCGGGTCTAAGTAAGTTAATAAAAACATGCGGCATCTTTTTTTCGATTCTGAATTTTACAGACCTCGATTTGAAAATCGAAATGTAAGCAATATAGAGTAGTATTGCTAGCAGTTTGCTGAGAATATTCCCAGTAACATATATTCTATGTCTGGCAACATACGGAAAAACTATGAAGATAAAATATTTTCGATGCCTATTTATTTTTGTGCCTGGTACAGCAGTTTAGTTACAGAAAAACATTTTTTTAAACAAATCGGTTATAATACAAACCTTATTTGTCGAAATTTACCAGACACGTCAGCTACTAGGAAAATTCTGAACTCGAGCAATGTTTCCAGCATTCACACATTGGTATAATTAGGCGTACCTATTACTATTTTATGCCTATTTATTTTTGTGCTTGGTACAAGCAGTTTAGTTACAGAAATTTTTTTTTTAAACAAATCGGTTATAATACAAACCTTATTTGTCGAAATTTACCAGACGCGTCAGCTACTAGGAAAATTCTGACCTCGAGCAATGTTTCCAGCATTCACACATTGGTATAATTAGGCGTACCTACTACTCGTACATAAACCTACAGTTTACCTCGTAAAATTGGCGGTATTCAATCAATGCTCATTGAAATGATACGAATGGTTGTGTCACTACCACTATAAATAATGAATTTATTTATTGGCTTGTCAGCATTAAAACAGAAAATTTTCAAGATGATGATGAAGGCACATAATCTTAATTACCCAATTAAGATTATGTGCCACGATTTTTATTGTTTATGCCAACTTCTACGTCATAAACGTCACAAACGCAAGCATTAAGTCCACTGATTGAGATGTTTTGGGGCGTATAAGCTAAAACCTTTGGCTGTTGTGGGGCGTATAAACCAAAACCCATAGATTGTACTTAAGTATTTGAGCATTTTTGTGTTAGGTCGTATGAGTCAACAAACATTTAATACCCAAAATAACATGGTCGTATAAGCCATTTTTGATGGTCCTCGGTCAAAAATGACTTATAATACCTTTAAATTTTGTAATCATTGTAACATACTACCCAAAAATTTCAAAACTTAAATTTTAAAACTATTACGACCAAAATTTTACAAAAATCGTGTTGAAAGATGAAAAAACCTCGGGTCGTATAAGCCATTTTTTTGCGAATTTCGCTAATTCAACTACATAGATCGATAGAGAAAAAGAAAACTGAGTAAGGTGACATTTATTAGTAATTTTTGCCAAAATGGTGGTTACGCCCTTTGAGTCTGCAGGTATCGAATTATCAATACATAGTATAAAACAAAGTCGCTTCCCGCTGTCTATCTGTCTGTCCCTATGTATGCGTAGATCTTTAAAACTACGCAACGGATTTTGATGCGGTTTTTTTTAATAGATAGAGTGATTCAAGAGGAAGGTTTATATATATAATACAAATCATACATGCATGTATTAAGCACATACGAGTAAACCCGTGCGAAGCAGGGGCGGGTCGTTAGTATTAAAATAAATGATTCATTTACAGATAAAGTACTTACATATTAAATAAATTTGATAATATGAATATGACATTTAGATGTGAAATATCTTGAAAAAGCAATAATAAATGTGTATATTATTAAAAAAATATATATATAAACTGCGATTAAACAGAAAGATAATAATAAGAAAACTAAATTTATAATAATAATAAAATAATAATAAATTCTTTATTGGCAAAACAAGGAGTTACATTCATAGCCTATATCCTGTGGACCCCAAACTAGGCAATGCCTGTATCTTGGGATCCCTGGAGTGCTTAACGGTAGAACACGAGCAATAAAAAAATTAACAAATGAAGATAACAAATCTAGTGAAAAAAAAGAACAAAAATTACAAGCAGATAAAAAGTGTGTGTGTGTGTGTGTGTGTGAGAGAGAGAGAGAGTGTGTGTGTGTGTGTGTGTGTGTACTGTGTGTGTGTGTGTGTTAGTGTGTGTTATTTGGGTAGGTGCAACTAGTGTTCAATCTAAGATGTCAACGACACTTTTTCTGTAATTAGAAATTAATTTAAATTTTTTAACTAATTTTATTTTAATTGCATCCTAATTGTATATTTTTAATTTTTAATGTAACCAATGTAATTTTATGGGTAAATGCCTAAATAAATAACTAATTTATTATTATTTATTTATTTTCTTATACCTCAATGTCTACGTGTCATAATGAGGCACAAACGTCATGTTAGCGTTGCAAAGAAAAATAAGCGTTAGTATTCTCGATTGCCATCAGTTATTTTATTTAGACTTAAGACGATAGGTACTTTACTGTTTTACAAATTCGGTATTTGACAAAAGTCAAGTCAGCTTCTTTTTATAAAACGTCAAAAACGCTCTGCTAGTATGGAATTTGTAGGGATTACTATGTTGTGACGTCACACTCAAACAACGTTCTTATTGTTAGTTTTTGTGAATTTAAAAATCTTTAAATAATAAACACAAATGAAAGCTTGATATTTTCCGAGTATTTATGTAATGTTGATCTGTTGCTAATGAAAAAACATTTTTTTTTTCATTGCTGTCAAATACCCAATTATACAGTACGAAATGCAAGAAAGTGTTGTATTATAGGTATATTCATTCCCATGTTTCCTAAATACTCGTATGAATTAATCTTTTAGATTACCGTCTTTGAAGCTTATAAAGATAGGTTTACGACATTGTCTATTGGGTTACTTGAGGCCCGAGGTGGATAAACCCTCTTACTGGCTATCCCATAATCCCGTGAAATCCCGGATCCCCGCAACCCCGCAACGGGATTTCCAATACTTTTATATTTCCAATTATTACCTCATTAGTCGTCAAATATGCGCAAAAGCTTCTTTTTCATTATTATTCAATTGCGACGGATTAAATCGGTATTTTATTGGAAAATATATTGAAGAATTTTAATAATATCAGTTTTATAACAGATTAAATTAAATAGAGGATTAATATTAAAATATATTTTGTAGCATCGTTTTATTATTGAAAATTTTTGTTTAATCATTTAGGTGCTTTTTTTCTTGGCAGTAAAGAAAATATATTTATTAGCCCGCAAAACTTTAATTTAAGACGATAATTTTAATTGGAATGAAATGAATGTCAAATATAATAAGACTAGCTCGCTTAATTAATTTATGTATCAAATTTAAATTCTGTAGATATTCTGTAGGTTTAACTTGAGTGTTTTATAATTATAATACTGTGATTAATTTGAGAGTTTGGCATATTATATGCCTTGAATCTTTCGTAGTAATTAAGTATATTGCGTGCTTTCCTATACTCTGTAGCTCGGCCAGGCCCGCTCGTTCGCTGGATTCGGGTGACGCTGGACCGTCATTGTGACACTCAGTGTCTTATGTCTGGCAGTGGACGTCTTTCGGTTGTTGTGGTGATGGTGGTGGTGAGCGCAAGCAACACATCCATATCATACTGAAAAGCAAAATGTGGAGTCATATGGGTTTCCATGCTTCCTTAGGGGAGACGATCAACTTTTATTGCATTTTGTGGAAACGGAGCACGCCGCTATTACTTAGGTGACTTTTTTTAACGACAGTTTTACTACTGTTTCTTGCTGTTACGGCAATTTACTATTGTTCTGTTTGTGCAATAAGTTTTAATAGTTGACTTTAATAATGCGCTGGTGAAAGTTATTGAATTTGATATTTCCAAAGTTATAAAAATGGTTTTACGGTCTTTGCGGTGGAGGCTCACTGGCTATTAAGTAAGCCAAAATGCCCAATATAACCGCACAGAAATCAAGGGTTGTTCAAATACTACACGTACACGTATAATTATATCGTCATCATTTTATCATCATCATCTATCTAACTATACATATAAACGGTGTGAATGATCCGTCTGAAATAGCTAATTTATTTAAGAGTAATTTCAAGGTCGAATCGCCGCTGGGTCCAGCGTCGCAGGTGTTTAATGTTGAGGACTTCCCCCCCGAGCTGAGCGTCACATTCACCGCAAAACAAGTGTCATCAGTTATTAATAAAATGGTCAGGGGTAAATCACCGGGACATGATGGACTCAGCATTGAGCACCTGAAATACGCTGGAAAACATCTGCCTAGAGTACTAGCTATGTTTTTTACACTTTGTTTGGGCCATTGTTATCTGCCCGATGAACTAATGCAGACTGTTGTAGTTCCAATCGTTAAAAATAAAACTGGCGATACCTCAGACTTGTCTAATTATAGGCCGATATCCCTGGCTACCACCATTGCCAAGGTACTGGACGGTCTGCTTGATGCCAGCTTGGATCAGCATATCAAAGTGAATGACGCCCAATTTGGCTTCCGGCGGGGGCTGTCCACAGAGAGTGCTATCCTGGCCCTCAAGAATACCGTCCAGTACTATACCAGTAGGAACACACCGGTTTATGGTGTGTTCCTGGATCTATCGAAGGCATTCGACCTTGTATCATATGACATCTTATGGGACAAGCTACGTAATGAGACAAGTGTACCTCGGGAAGTGATAGCCTTGTTCAAATATTGGTATTGCCATCAAAATAATTTTGTAAGGTGGGGCAATTCAATATCCAGCGACTATAAATTGGTATGCGGGGTCAGACAGGGTGGGCTGTCTTCCCCCAAACTGTTTAACTTGTATGTCGACCAACTCATCGAGGAGCTGAGCAGTACCTATACCGGATGTCACATTGACGGAGTCGCCGTCAACAATTTAAGTTATGCTGACGACATGGTGCTGCTTGGCCCTTCGATCGACGCAATGAGGAGGTTGACAAAAATATGCGAGTCGTATGCTGCGGCCCATGGACTCAGGTACAACGTGAAGAAGAGCGAAGTGATGATTTTTAAAGCTGGCAGGAAAACTTATCCGACTGTACCGTTAGTGACACTCTACGACGTCCCTTTAAAATTTGTCACTAAGTTCAAGTACCTGGGTCACTGGGTGACGGATGACCTAAGTGATAACTTAGACATTGAGCGGGAGCGTAGGTCGTTGGCTGTCCGATGCAACATGTTGGCCCGCAGGTTTGCGAGATGTACTGTAAAAGTAAAGACTACACTTTTTAAAGCGTACTGTCAGTCGTTTTACACTTGCAGCCTGTGGACCAACTTTACGCAAAAGGCATACAACGGCCTACGTGTTCAATACAATAACGCATTCCGGGTGTTGATGGGGTTGCCGCGATTTTGTAGTGCCTCTGGTATGTTTGCGGAGGCACAAACTGACGGCTTTGCGGCGATAATGCGCAAGAGGTGCGCCTCCATGATGCGTCGCCTGCGCGGCACCGCCAACAGCATTCTGAGCGTGTTTACGGAGCGTGAAAATGGCCCCATGCTCACCCGCTGGCAGAGACTGCATGCAGTCATTGTTTAATTATGTTATGTCCCTCTTTTTATGTCATACTTACACTAGCAATAAGATTTCATTGTTTACTAACCATATATGGACTCTAGTCTGAAATAAATGATTTTTATTTTTATATTATTATTATTTATAATAAAGCCGAAGAGGGTTGAAAGTCTGTACATGGAAGGTAATCGAAAAAAAGTTGGCTGGGGATACTAAATACTTAGAAACGATGACAGAACACGTTCCAACAGTTTTTAGATTTTTTGTCTGTTTATTTTATCAAGCATCACGTGAAAACGGCTACAAAGATTTAGATGAAATTTAGTATTATGATAGTGTGTGTCCTGCGAAAGGACAAAGGATAGTTTATATCCCAGAAAACATCCTCTAAGTGGGTGAAATGGGGGGTGAAATTGGGGGTCAACATTTGTACGCAAACCGATTTAGAAGAAATTTAGTAAATAAATAGTTTGAGTCCCGAGGAAGGACATAGGACACCTTTTATCTCAGAATCATCCCTTAAGGATTTAAATGAAGCTTCTTTAAACCGCTGCACCGATTAAGATGAAATTTGGTGTACTTTGAGATAGTTAGTGTCCCAAAGCCTTCCTTGGGGGTTCTCTATTGGAAGGCATAAAGTCATTTGTACTATTATTGTTACGCATAATTGCTTTTTGCCGAAATAGTGATGTCCATAATTCTCATTACGCATAATTATATACGCATAACATTAAAAAGCATAAATACTGAAAGCATAATCTTCATGAAGACTAATGTCAAATAGCATAAGCACAAATAGGCATAATAATCAATTGGCATCATATCAAAATGCATAACAAAAAAAGTTATGTACAAATGGCTCATATATGTAGTAATAAAGTGATACGTACCCGTTCAAAATCCCTAAAATTTAGATTTTAGCCTATGGTTTTCTTAGTAGTAAATTGCCTAATTGTCATTAGTAGTAAGTTTTAATAAAAGGTTTTTCCGCTCTTTTATAAAAAAAAATAACCTCGAAGACGAAAGCGGGAGCAAGGCTCCCGCTTCCGTCTTCTAACCTATCTGCGATGCGATTCGGTTTTGCCACTAAGCCCCTGTTCCCTTGTGCTTACGCTACGATACACCTCTATCTTGGCATTGATTGATCTCAGAGAAAAATAATATGACAATAACTAAACTGAGTTTTATTCATTTATAAAACTGAAATTATGGATAATGAGATAATGAGAGATATACCAAATAATTATTAGCCCAAACAACAGTATGCGTAATGTGTATTCGGCCAATACAGATTAGGTCAACTGAAATTATGCTATTAGCGTAGTATGCCAAAAAAGTAGTAGGCCAAAGTATTATTATGCGACAGTATTATTATGCCAATATAAATTATGCCAAATCAATTATGCGAAACTATATTAGTCAAAAAAAAATTATGCCAATGAAGGGGATCCCTTCCTTGGGACACTAACTATCAAACAAAGAGCTGATTTTATCTTGAGAATCATCCCCAAAGGAAGTGAAAGGGCCGATTAAATTGGATGGAACCCATTTACTTAGATGAAATTTGGTATAGTTTGAGTCCCGGAAGTGATCCTCTAAGGGGGTGAAAGTTTGTATGGAGTTGGTTGGTGGTGGTTGTAAGGTGTTCCACGCAGACAGAGTCACGAGCAGAAGCTATTATGTAATATACTTATAATCTCTTGCAAAGTGTAATGGGTATTTTACCGTTAAGTCAAATAAATAAATCGTATCAGCCTAAAGACGTCTACTGCTGAACATAGGCCTATTCCATAAAGTTCCCGGCATATAATAATAATTATAATTAACCAAAGATGCCTTTGGGCTTTAGATGCCTGAAATAAATGGAAAGTAACAAATACCTTAAAGACTAACATACAATACAATTATAAAATTAAAAACTAATTATTTATGTGACAAAACAGCGCCACGGTGCAGATTTTTTTTCACTCGTTCTGACACGAGGTAGAAGCAAGCTCGGGAAACACATTCAAAATCAAAATCAATTATTTATTCTGCATATAAGGCCACAAGAGCACTTTTACATGTCAAATGGTATTCTACAATATAATATTAATAATCTTATACAATAATCATTTAAAAATTGCAGATTTTAACCAGCTAGTACCTAAACGGTTAACAAACTAAATGTCACTAAATGAAAACTAAAAAAAATCCAAAGTTGTAAAATATTATCAACTAGCTTTTGCCCACGACTTCGTCCGCGCGGAACTCGTTTATATCGTAACTTTCTCCCCCTTTTCACCCCCTTAGGTGATGAATTTCCATATAAAAACTATCTTTAGTAAGGACTCTTTGGGAAGGCCCCGGAATTCAAAGTATCTCTATACCAAATTTCATCTCAATCGGTTCAGCGGTTTAAGCATGAAAAGGTAACAGACAGACAGAGTTACTTTCGCATTTGTAATATTAGTATGGATTGTATAAGGGAAAGGGTATCGATGCATGTAGGCTTTTTTCAGTATTATTTTGCAAATTTTCATATCACACGGCCGTAAGGATTTATTTATTATTATTTATTATTATTATATTTAATATGTAACATCTAATAGTTTTCAACATAGCCATAATCAAACGTCTTTTTTACCCCGTTTTAGAAAACATCTTCAAAACTAAGGCCGCCATAAGGTACCTTTACCCTTGGAACGTCAATTTACTTATGTAATGTTAATGTTCCTATTCCCCAGGACTCCCAACTACCGCTATACCGTAAATGGGTTCCATTCAAATTTTCACCCCCAATTGACCCCCTTAAGGTATGATTTCTGGAATAGAAACTATTATATGTCCTTTTCCAGGACTCAAACTATCGTTCAACCAAATTTTATCAAAATGTGTCACAAACAAATTTCCACCTCCAATTACACCCCCTTAGGGGATGATTTTCGGGATAAAACTATCCTATGTCCTTCCTTATCTATCGCTATACCGTAAATGGGTTCAATCCAAATGTTCATCCACCATTTCTCACCCCCTTAGGGGATGATTTCCTCCTTTTATGTGTTCCGGAATAAAAAAGTTATATGTTCTTTCCTAGGACTCTACCTCTCTCTATACCAAATTTCATCTAAATCGGTTCTATCCAAATTTTCACCCCTCATTTCACCCCCTCAGGATAAAAACTACTATTTAGGATAAAAACTATGCATTGTCCTTCCCTGGGACTCCTTGTAATATATATAATATTTATTTACTATGATGCCACGGTCATAATGAAATAAAATTACGAGTAATATGTACCCATATAAATAAATAAATGAATAGATATTTGCGGGCAATCTTATACTCGTACAAATCGACCTAGCCCCAAACTAAACAAAGATATGAGTATTATGGGTACTAGACGACGATAAACATACTTATAAATATGGATAAATAAATACTTAAATACGCGCATCGACCACGGGGATGCATCCGCATTAATCCATCATAATTACTACACTAACTACACATCTCTTGCCCAGTCTGTATTGGTATATTGCATACCAATATGGGGTGGAGCCACAAAAACCAACTTCATTCAATTAGAAAGGGCTCAGCGGGCTCTTCTTAAAGTTATGTATTTCAAGCCACGTAGATTCCCGACTTCTGACTTGTATGTTTTGTGTGACCTGTTGTCCGTGCGCAAACTGTATGCACTGAATGCGGTCTTGAGGAGACATAAATCTACCAAATACGTACCAATAGACCAGCTGAAAAGGAGAAAAAGGATATATGTCATCTCAATACCGACAGTAAAAACTGCTTTTGCGCGAAGACAATATGCCACCCTATCTGGCAAACTCTACAACTTAATAAATAAAGAAATTGATATCTACCCTACCACAGCACCTAAATGTAGAACTAGAGTGACTGCGTGGCTGAAAACGAAAACCTACGGCGACCTGGAAAACATTATACTAAATACTTACAGGCACCTATAAATGCGAATCAAATAATGAAACCACACACACACACACACACACACACACACACACACACACACACACATACACATACACACAAACATACACACAAACATACACACACACACACTCACTTGCATTACAAATATATACATATATTACCCACATTCAATTACAGACTCCTTCAATTGTTCTTGTTTCTAACTTTATATAAATTGTGTACTCCTAGAACATATTATAGAATTAATTAAGTAATCATTAATATATATTAACTACCTGCATCGATACCTGCATATGGAAGAGCGGTGCCCCTTAGCACAGGTATTACTTTTACTTAAAAAGGGACACCAGAACATGTTAAATTAGTAGTTACTTCAGAAAACGAATAAATAATTTTTCATTTTCATTTTCAATTATAATAAATAATAATTATCACCAACGCAAAGGGAATCATAAATTCATCAAACATATTCCGGCCGAAATGTTTGCCGTTGTTTATTCGAAATGATATTGGTATAGTAATTGAATGTGTTTTTTTGCATATTATTATCATTAAAATAAATATTTATTTAATTCGTCGGTCCCGTTCTACATATACGAATCTCTCTTTTTAAACCTATCAGGTCCCGAAAAACTTTCATTGTATTTTGTTTTGTACTTTCTACCTATTTAAATTTAAAGTCTAAGAATAAATCTAAAGCTTAATAAATAATTAAATAGAACTAGTGACTCTCGAAATACTAAATCGAAATATCTATGTATATAATTATTGAACCTGTTCACAAAATTTTACGAGAATCCGTTGAGAAATGAGACCTGGGTAGAGGAGTTTACTTAATTGAGAAACAAATTCATTTGACATATTATAATTTTATTTTTGACATGTAAATTTTTATATTTTGTGAATAAATGAGTATGAGTATGAGTATGACGAGAGCAGCTGGACAGACAACCCCGGGAATACGATAGAGTTCATTAGAATTAAAAATGTTTGATAAATAAAATGTGTTTTGTATTCTAAACCCCACGGTTCACATTTGTTCATCGTGTTGTGTTGTGTTGTGATGCATCAAAACGGTATCGGTTTCATACATTTAATATGGTTGCGTTCAAATTTCTCTGATGCCGTGGGCACAACACAACACGACAGACAAAATAAAAATGTGAACCGGGCTTTACGAACACAAATGGCAGTGACACATAAAGCCAAACTAATTTAAACGTATTTTATTCGAATTTAAACTTTCATGAGACATGTTGAAATAATGCTTATAATTACACGGTTCAGCTCACGTATTAACTGCCACTACGGGCGACATGTTTCGAACTCTTCGGGAGCTCTCCTTCAAAGGGTTGATCAGTGATCACGTAACTTGTCGAACGCACGTTTGGACAACTTAACTGTCATTTTCCCATAATAATAATAATAATTAGATCTACCTGACGCGCGTACAATGCGTTACGTGATCGACCAGCAGACGAAGGTGCCGACCAAGGTCGCTCGGTCGGAGGGGCGTGTTGGCGACCGTCTAGCAGGGGCTTTACGCATTGTACGCGCGTGACGTAGATCTAAATGTCAAATTCTATATGGAAAAATTACAGTTGGATTGTCCCTCCGCTTGCTTCGGCAAGATGTCGCGGGTTTCCGCGACCAGATGGGGTGTCAAGTACCGGGCTCTCCGAGTTCTGTACTCGGGGACATACGTGGCTACGGTCACGTACGCTGCCGCAGTATGGTGCCGATGCTCATCCAACTTCGTGGTCAGAAGGGCGTTGATACGAACGCAGAGACCGGCGCTAATTTTACTTACGAAGGCTTACAGATCGTGCAGCTCCGCAGCGTTACCTGTGCTTGCGGGCGTTTTACCTGCCGATCTGGAAGTCTGTCGTGCAGGACAGATTGCTCAGGAGCGACAACAACTGGCCCCCAGGGAGCACCGGAGACTCAAGATGACGGTCAGGGCAGACATCGTGGCTCAGTGGCAGGAACGATGGCAGGGCAATACAGATGGACGCGATTTGTATAGATTCTTCCCAGATGTCGGCGTGAGGCTCAGTTCGGAATGGGTAGAACCGGACTTCATGGTCTCCCAAGTACTCACCGGGCACGGATGCTTCAGGCAGCGCCTACACAGTCTAGGGCTGTGCGAGTCTGCAGAGTGCCCATGCGGTGAGGACAACGAGAGCCGGGATCACGCCCTCTGGGAATGTAGGCTATACGCGGACGAGAGATCGGAAATGCTCGACTCACTGAGGAGGACAACGGTTGGCCCAGTATTCCACGAGGAACTTGTGTCGTGCGAGCAGAACTTCAAGGCGTTGCGCAAGTTTGCGCACTCATGGCACACCAAGCGAAGATGTTTTGAAGAGTAAGGACAGCAGCGTACCAGCGGTACAGTTCGACGCCGAGTGCCGTGTTGTGGTGTCGAGCCCCATTTGGGGAGAAGAACGAAGAAGATGTGTAGGGCCTGCCCAG
The DNA here is from genome assembly GCA_963854355.1 of Epinotia brunnichana. Classification (NCBI taxonomy): domain Eukaryota; kingdom Metazoa; phylum Arthropoda; class Insecta; order Lepidoptera; family Tortricidae; genus Epinotia; species Epinotia brunnichana. Next base: position 519,517 of record OY977954.1, on the reverse strand, counting down.
AAAGGGAGAAAGGCCGGGACGTATTTAAGAATTTGTAGGGCATCAAGAAACTGCATGCGTGAAAGAGCCGAAGGCAAGTAGCGCATGACAGTGCCCAAGATTCGGTCTGTAAGCCGAAAGGCAGGAAAGACCATGAGGAGGTGGAGGGAATGTCCTAACGCGCGTTTGGGACGTTACGTGATTACCCCTCAAAACTACACTCATCCTAAAGAAGAAAACTCCCGAAGAGTTCGAAACATGTCGCCCATGGTGACATTTAATACGTGGGTTGAACAGTGTAATTATTAGCGGCATTTTATGTACCTATTTTATTTAACTATCATCATCATCAACCACATCAGCCGAAAAACGTCCACTACTGGACATAGGCCTCCCCCAAATAGTAATACAATAGTGCCACCTGCATCCAGCGACGCACTTTACGACGTACGTTTATGAATAAAACCATTTAAGTTTATCTATAATTATGACTTGTGAATCCAAATGCCTATTCTAATGTTCCAAAGTTTCTCAGAAATAAAAAAGCCACCGAGGTAAGCCCGGATGACAAATTTACAAGCCGACGCGGAGCGAGGCTTGCCCCGCCTCTGGGAGTTGCTTTTTAAATATTTCACCGCCACTGCCTTAGGACTCCATTCTGCCACTAACATTTCATTTCGGTACGTTCCAATCCTATCTCCAATACAGAAGCAGCAGTGTGCAGCAAATGCAGCTTACAGTCCTAATGGCTATAGGATGTCGTCGGGGCGGCCGCGCTTCTACAGCGCGTCTGGCATGTTTGCGGAGGCTCGCATGGATGTTTTTTATGCGACAATGCGCAAATGAGTAGCCTCCCAGAGGTGAAGTCTGCGGAGCAGAACCAACAGCTTCCTAGTGGATATAGGGGATAGGCTGGATAACCTGTTTTATGTCTCCATGTACCAGAATTACGTTGCTATTTTGAAAAGTTACGCGATTTCACTGTTGTATGCTTATAAGTCAAGGCTAGAGCTGCAGCGAGGATGCTTCGTATTGAGAGTGAGAGACCAGCATCTATTTCTTGCTTGAAGCACTAAAATAAGAAAAAACGACACAAATATCATTTAGTACTTCAAAACCGCGTTCCGAATTGGGCTAGCATGAATATTCCGTGGCGGCATCCATAAATAAACTGCTAAATGCGAATTCAGATGGCGTTTAGCGAGCAATAAACTAGAGGGACTTAATTATTAAGGATTTTTCTTTTAAGAAATCGTTTAAGTACACCCATAAGTTTACGGTGTTTGTACACGCGAAGCAGGCCAGGTATTTGGCAAACGGTTTATAAAACCTAAACCGCAAATTATACACAAGTTTATTCAGCATTGGTTATTCAATAGCGAAATATATCCGAATTATAAATTATAAATTTATATAGAAATAGGTAATATCATCGTGAGGAAACCGGTCTATTCCTAATATGGTCTAGTTTTCCTTCTGGGTTAGGTCATATTGGTAGTCGCTTTCGTAAAACTAATGCCTACGCCCAATCTTCCCCGGGCTTCTTTAGGGCACAACCGGAATATGATGATAGAGGTATACAGGGTTTATTATTCAAACGGGGCGGCTAGAACAAATCCGAAACTAAATATAAGAGATACGAAAATTTGCTCTTAGGAGTCACGAGGCCGATAAAAAAATGTATCCAAAGATTTTCCGAAAAGTGTCATACACGGCCGGGGTTGGATACCCAGAGATTCGATGTCCAAAAATCGGAGTTCGTATTTTGCGTAAATTAATAGTGCTGGATGTAAGGAACAATTGTTGCCATCGAACCATTTTTAGGCAGATTTGACCGGGTTTGGTACCCAGCCGCATAAGAGGCTTTTTTGAAAATCTTTGAATGCAGTTTATATTTTTTCTAAAATCGGTCTCTTGACTGCTAAGAAAACATTTCCGTATCTCTTGTAGTTTCGGATTTTCCCTGACTGCCCCGTTTGAATGATACATCAGCATGAGGCAAGACTGTCACCTCCACTCTCATTTTATCTAAGGCTAGACTATAGGCGAGGACACTTACAGTCGTTTCCTTCATAAAACCAAAATAATCTGCTATTACTTTTACAGTTATTGTGGATCAATCTGCCACTTACATTTCGCAACCTTAATTCATTCCGAAGAATTCGCAAAAAACTGTCAAATGTTTGCTACAGATCGTTCCCTAGTGGGCTCTTGGACAAAGCCGTCTCATTCCAAGTATCCAAGCCATATCGTTGGCAAAGTTAGCTTAGTTCCTGTTACCTCCAGTTCCAAGTTTCCATTAAATTAGGCCAACACCTCGCACGTTTCAAACACCAGCGTACTGAAAGCTAAATGAGCAGTCCATTAGCTTTTAGTACGCTCGTGTTTGAAAACTAATAAATTAATATAAATTCAATAGTAATTTATTTCAGATTCTCATCCATATTTTACACCTTAAATATAATCGATAAAAAAATGCTGGGTTGATCATGGCGTGTGATTCCGGTTCTTTTGTGGAACAGAATTCGAAGTTCCAGAGACGTGAGTAATATGTCTCAATGTTCTAAAAAGGGTTCTTGTTAAGTACTACACCCTCCTACGTTCTTGCTGCTATTCAGAAAATAATTATTGTCAAATGAGGGATTTTAATTTTCGTCATAGAGGGCATTAAAAGCAGTGTGCCATTTGTTGGCAAAATTATTTCCGTCTAGGGTGTAAACACTTGAATCCCTCGTAACGCTCAATATTCTACTTAAGATTCTTTCGCTGCACTCTGGAGTCAATATATTTACTCGCCGTAAATATATCATTTTGCTCCCTTGAGACACAGTCTACTATTGTCTCCAAGGCGAAAGCACACTACCTCTACTTGTTTATACCACGTCGTTGGCAGACCTGTGTACAGCCTTCCTGATGTGAGCAGACACCGTAACCTATGCACGCTTGCGACGCCAGAAGAACTACAAGGGCATTCATCATCATCATCATCATCATAAATCAGCCGAAAGACGTCCACTGCTGGATATAGGCTGCCAAAGAGTGCCAAAGTGACTGGTCCTGCGCCACCCGCATCCAGCGGACTCCCGCGACCTTTACCAGGACAGTCCTACCCACGCCGAGTCTGCCGGTACGTGGTCCCACTCGAGAACCTTGCACAAGGGCATTGCTAATTAATTGATTTGAGGATTGATCGTGGTGATAGCTAGAGAGGAATACGAGTCCCTCACTCTCAACGCAGAGCTTCTCTGGGAGCTCTCCGGGGGTGCATTGTACGCGCGTCAGGTAAATCTAAATGTCAGATTTTATATGGAAAGATGACAGTTGGAGTGTCCTAACGCGCGTTCGGAACGTTACTTGATTACCCCTCTGTTGTTATTTCAATAGGTATAGCTTTGCTGTGCTGTCAATATTATTAAACCCGTGTTCAGGCGGTTTACATTTCAAAGCGTGTGTCAACTGCAATGGCGTAGAAATCGATCTACGGTAAGCCAGCATCGGCATGCAGTCACACGCGATTTGCAGCGAACTCGTCGGACATCCTAGCTCGATCACAACCGAATTAACATGCACAAACAATTATGCATACACCGGGGGGCCAATGACACACACACTATATGGTATTCCAATTTCATCTCAATGTGATTTGTGCTAGTTTTGACATGCTAGCTCGCGTTTTAGACCAGAGTTATTCAATGGAAATGAAGAATGTATGTCTTGCCGATTGACTATTGACTACTACTGCCTACTGTTTTTTTTTTCACAAATCGACCTAGTCCGAAACTAAGCGAAGCTTATACTATTGGTACTAGACGATGATGTATATAATTATATAGATAAATAAATTCTTAAATACATAGAAAACAACCATGACTCAGGAACAAATATTCGTGCTCATCACACAAATAAATGCCATTGCCAAATGGGATTCGAACCCGGGACCTTCGGCTTCGTAGGCTGGGTCACTACCAACTAGGCTACAGAGGTCGTCATCTTGCATAAATATTGCAAGCTATATGAAAGTACGTGATTGCAAGTATTGCAACATAACTTAACGGTATAACTCTGAACGGATAATATACATATACTCGTGGCTATGTGACCTGTAGAACTAACGAGTCTGACTTTTTTTGAAATTTGAATATTTTGTTTCAAAAATGTAAATCTAAAAAAAAACTATTTAATAGTGACACCAAATAAAATAATCCATAATGTTGACCTTTCTCGAAAAAATATTAAAAACTATAGTCACATGGAGAAAAAAGTAACACAAGATAATAAAAAAAAACGGGCCAAGATCGAGTTGGACTCGCGCACGCAGGGTTCCGTACCATTATCTATAAAAACGGTAAAAAAATCACGTTTCTTGTATGGGAGCCCCCTGTAGCCTAGTTGGTAGGGTCCCTGTCTACGAAGCTGGAGCTATATTTGTGTGAAAAACACAAATATTTGTTCCTGAGACATGGATTTTTTCTATGTATTTAAGTATTTATTTATCTATACATATACGTATGTTTATCGTCGTCTAGTACCCATAGTACAAGCTTTGCTTAGTTTGGTACTAGGTCGATTTGTATAAAAGAATAAATTGTATATATCCTGTTTTTAGTATTTGTTGTTATAGCGCCAACAGAAATACATCATCTGTGAAAATTTCAATCGTCTAACTATCATGGTTCATGAGATACAGCCTAGTGAGAGACGGACAGACGGACAGACGGACAGCGGATTCTTAGTAATAGGGTCCCGTTTTACTCTTTGAGTGCGGAACCCTAAAAAAGGACCTCTCGTTTACAATACAATACAATACAAATACAAATTATTTATTGTTCGAATGTGAGTGGTTATAAAAATGGTGTTAGGGTTAGTATTTTGGTTACATCACAATCAGCCAGAGTTCGGCGTACAATATTTTGATTCTTAATATGCATATATGTCATTATTATTTATTGTTATATAATTATCGAGTTAAATTAGTAAAAAAGTAAAAAAAAAAAATAGAAGTCAAAGTGTAGCAATGTCAATTAATTAATAATAAATCAATGTCATGCAAAAAGGGAAGTGGTTGGAGAAAATAATAAAATTCATTAGGCATTTAGGCGCTGCGATGCCACAGAGAGACACACAGAGACAGACACATACACAGACACGTCAAACTTATAATTATAACACCCCTCTTTTTGCGACGGGGGTTAAAAACAGTTGTATCTTCGTAATTTTTTCAGTAATTTTTTCGTAATTTTTGAATAGAATTTTCATCGCTAGGCATTTTTTGCCCTCTTTCTTTTGGAGTAATAATAAAATTAGAGTGGCATCCCTATTATTATTATTATCATTTATTTCAGACAACATCGGTCCCCACACATACACATTAAAATAAGTACAATATTCACAATAAAATCAATTTAAAATAATCATTAAAATAATATAAAACGTCAAAAAAGAATATAAATATAAATAAATTAGATACAAAGTCGACTTTACTAGAAAAACTAAACTAAAAGGTGCAGGCTATTTTATATTCCTGTGTATATGAATCTGCATGCAGTGAGTCATATACGGGCAATCGAACCTTGCAGAAATCATATTCAGGATGATGTTGGGTTATTGAACCTGCTCAAAAAAATTCATCAGAATCGGTGGAGAAGTGTAACTTGTAATGGAGAACAACTGGACAAACGGACATACGAAATAGTTGCGGCCCAAGCTGAAGCAGATAACTTAGTTCGCTTTGCTCTCTCATTCAATAAGCTGGTGAAAAGATCTAATTTCCGCTTTAAAAATACAATATTACTCTTGTTTGCGAACTCAATAAATCTAAAAAGGTTTTTCAGTACAAACTTAATTAAAGTTGGATATAAAAATGTAGTTAGGCACTTGCCTATCAGCTTGCTAATTGGATAGCAGCGAAGTCGAGCCTAAAGTGAAGGGTTCCGGCGACTGTCATTTACGTTTGTACTCTTTTGAATGTGACTTTAAAATGTAAGTATTTCTGTTTGATTTGTGAAAACCTCCGTCATATCTCACTAATAAAGGAAGGGGCTAAAAATGCTGAATCGACGCGATTAGGGGTAATATGCGTGCCATTAGCTTGACTACACAGAATGCCGAAAAGCGTGCAAAGTGGATGTGTATATGGACAGGGCTCCGAAGTAAACTGCCGAGGATGCGACCGAGTAACTATACGATAAAAAACAATCCTGTTAAAAAAAATGGTACAAGCTTCTTTAACAGACTCCTTTTTTTGCACAGTCATCAACTACCTCGTTGACAAGGTTCCTCTTTTTCTTCTCTTACTTAAGAGCTGGGCTCTTGTCGGTGTAGGTGTAGATGAAAAAGTAAACAGCAATTAAAAAAAAACCGGCCAAGTGCGAGTTGGACTCGCGCACGAAGGGTTCCGTACCATTATCTATAAAAACGGCAAAAAAATCACGTTTGTTGTATGGGAGCCGCCCTTAAAAAAATATTTTATTTTGTTTTTAGTATTTATTGTTATAGCGGCAACAGAAATACATCATCTGTGAAAATTTCAACTCTCTAGCTATCACGGTTCTTGAGATACAGCCTGGTGACAGACAGACGGACGCACGGACGGATGGATGGACAGCGAAGTCTAAGTAATAGGGTCCCGTTTTACTCTTTGAGTACGGAACCCTAAAAACATCTTATTAACTGACTTCAAGAAAGGAGAAGGTTCTCAATTCGTCGGAATCTTATATTTTTTATGTTCCCCGATTACTATATAAAAGATTTGGAAAATTATTTTTTTTGTTTAAAAGCCAAATAAGGCAACGCACTGAATTGAATTCGCTTGAATGAAACCTTTGTGTTTAAAGTAAATTCTTATTTTTGATAACATGTCAATCTGTAAGAATCTATAAAAACATTACACTCCTTTTCGTTGGGCAGTCGTGTAAAAAATTAAAGCATAGACCCGAAGAAAAATATATGTTGGCGTTGGTTTCGAGCGAAAAGTTTATTCTAAGAGTACAAAACTTCAATAGGTTGCTGGACCCTAAAAGTGATGTCTGATTTGATCAAAATGTAAATTGAGTTACCTCTTGTCCGGCACGCAATGTCGAAAAAATTCAATTAGTTAAAGCAAAGTAGTTTTTTTTAAATAGTCGTCCAAGTTTTTGTACTCCTTCAATTTATACAATCTAAAAAGTTTTAAGGTAATAAACTGCTGAAAACCACTAATATAAACATGGAGCCATAATACAATTTTGAATAAATTCCTTGTACACTATTTAAAATACTAAACGGGATTTCATGTATGAAAGTATTGATTTCGTTGCTTACCATCCAATCAGTTTGGTACTCTTTGGATGCCTATGTCGAGCAGTGGACGTATTTCGGCTGATATGATGATGATGATGTTGAGGGTCAATATATCATTACACTGGACATCTCGCTTGCACTCACCACTCTCACCAGTACTCTAGAGTGCGACATAAAAGTCCGACGCAATTTATAACTCCATCCACATTGACTTTGCTGACTCTGTTGCCCCTTCTATGTATAGATGTAGTCTATGCTACCTCTATTCCGTATTTTCTCTAGTCAGTTCAGATATTGTGTCGCAACACGTCGTACACAACATCCTTTATTTTTTTTCCCACAACAAATGATTCTGTGAACCACGCTCCGCGATATTGGATTCGCGATAAATATTCTTCCCACATACGAATAGAGACATCGGACCAACTGATAGAACAAACATTTTAAACCTTATTCCAGTGGATTTAGGTTTATATTGATACCGTAGTTGAGTGTTTGAGATCTCACTCGGAAGTTTTGTAGTGCGATATGATATGCTTGGGAATATGTCCTGCGTACATATATATAAGACAGAAAAGAACGCAAGTAGAAATGCGAAAAATAAGTAATAATTAAAATGCTACATAACTAGATTATTGTTTTTATTTAGACTTTAAAAAGATTGAGCCGGAGCTATTTTTTAAACGTGTTTTGTTACTTTACAAACAAATCTATCAAACTCATCGAAATATTATCTTTGCGACTAATAAAAGACAATACTGAGTCAATAATATACAATCGAGGTAAAATGCGAGTAAAACATTAAGCGACAAAAAAAATAAGATTGAGGCAAAAAGATAGACGTGAAACGCTGCTTAAAATATTGGCGACCAAAAAAATAAACGATTCAGTCACAAAACGAGTATTAAATATACGATCAAGGCTTAATGCGATTAGGTGAAATGCTAAAAGGGATTTTTTGCTTTTGAAAAGTTATTTTTTCTTCATATTAGTCATATTTCATGCACCTATGAATGTCAATAAACTGCCACCGATTTTAAAAATAAACTTCTGATGCTGTAAAATAGACCTCTACCACGAGAAGAACCAGCGTAAGAAAATATGCTATGTATCACTTTTTCACAACAGCATCATCGGTTCCTAACTTACCCAACTACTCGTAATAATTAGAACAAGTAGCAGCTACAAAAATGACATTCACCACAATAAAGTTATCTTCGTCCTTGCATTGCTCCAGATTTACCTATCTATAGAAGCAATCTTCTCACAAAGTATCAATGCTTCTATTATTTTCTATCATATTTCTAGTTCGCAGCAATTTTATTTTCTCTGCGTGGCGTGTCACGTCCGTGGTTCCCGGGAATGTCGTCGATGTGCACAAACGGGCGATTCGCAGGATGCCCGCGACGATACACCCGTCCTGCGAAATGCCGTGGAAGCCATTGTTTGCCAACGGAGGCAATTGTTTGTTATGTAAGATCAATCTGAGCTATGTGTTTGTTTGACTGATATTGTGTACAACACAAGATATGTACCTGTAGTAAGCATCATAAACATGTAAGTACTACGTGTTTTTGACAATTATCTTTAATTGCACGGGGATTTAGATCAAATAAAGTTAATTTCTCCAAGACAGTAGTATCTAAACTCTTACTGTTATCAAGATACTCAATGTTAAATTTATTCAGTTTTGCAGATTTATCCAGTGCAAGTGTAAATGGCTCTTAACTCGTCATGACAGCTTTTTTACATTTTGTAAGGTGCTTATCTACAAGAAGGTTTACAAGTTTAGTGTTTCAAGACCCTTGTACAATAAGACAACAACCATTAATTCAAATTCAAATTCAAATTCAAAAATTTATTTCGGACATGTACATCCGTATTTGTGGTTAGTAGCAATAAAAACACTTATTATTAAACTAATGTTAGTGGACACAAATTACAATGATAAATAAAATATTAACTTAGTACTAAAACTTACGCAGCCTAGATTGCCCGCATCCCATTCACATGCAGTTGCATCCAGTGGTGTTGGAACGGGCAATCCAGCCTGCCGGCCACAACGCGTAGGAGGCTGTTGGAGCTGGCGCGCACGCGTCGCATCAGGGATGCCGCACGTTTACGCAAAATGGCGTGAAAACCATCAGTCCGGGCCTCCGCAAACATACCTGATGCACTGCAGTAGCGCGGCAGTCCCATCAGCATCCTGAACGCGTTGTTGTACTGTACCCTTAGGGTATTAAGGGTACTAATGGAATATCTGACCCACAGGCTGCACGTGTAGAAGCTTTGACAGTATGCCTTAAAAAGTGTTACTTTAACTTGCTTCGTACAACGTGCAAACCTGCGGGCCAACATATTACAGCGGACTGCCATGGATCGCCTCTCCCTCTCCATATCCACTCCATCCGACAGGTCTTCGGTCACCCAGTGTCCCAGGTATTTAAACTGCGAGACTTGCTGAAGTGCAGCTCCGTATAAATACACTGGTGGCACTGTACCAACGGTCCCACTCTTTGGTTTAAAAACCATGAGTTCGCTCTTTTGCACGTTATACCTGAGACCATGGGCGACCGCATACCTCTCACAAATCCCGAGCAGCTTCCTAAGTGCACTAATTGATGGACTCAACAACACCATATCGTCCGCGTAGCTGATGTTATTGACGAAAGTCCCATCTATCGAGCATCCGACCCTGGCATTGTTGAGTTCACCAATTAGTCCATTCACATACAGACTGAACAGTTTGGGCGACGTCAACCCTCCCTGCCGCACCCCGCACCTCAGCCTGTACGCATCGGAGAACGTCGCCTCCCATCTAACACAGTTCGTCTGGTTGTCGTACCAATGTTTAAATAACTCGGTGACTTCCTCCGGGAGAGATGTCTCACAGCGCAATTTATGCCAGAGCATATCATACGAGACCATATCGAAGGCCCTCGTTAAATCTAAGAAACACGCGTATACTGGCGTTTTCCTGTCAGTATAGTACCGAACCACATGCTTGAGGCATAACACAGCAGTTTCCGTCGATAATCCAGGTTGAAACCCGAATTGGGCATCGTCAATCCTGATGTGTTTAGTTAAAAAGCCATCTAGCAAGCCGTCCAGCACCTTTGCCACTACGGTGGCCAACGATATGGGTCTATAATTGCTCTTGTTAGACACGTCCCCCGTCTTATTCTTAACAAGCGGAACGACTATGGTACGCATAAGAGCGGCAGGTAGGTATGAGTGTCTTAGACATATGTTAAATAGCAGCGCCAGCACCCGCGGTAAATGAGTTCCCGCATGTTGAAGGTGCTCGATGCTCAGCCCATCGTGCCCTGGCGATTTCCCCCTCTTCATTCCCTTAATAATGGTGGCAACGTCACATGCCGAAACATATATAGATGTGGTACTTGGGTGAGTATGAGCACCGAGCATCCCCGCCACTTCAGGCATCACTGCTGGTTCAACCCTGAAATGATCAGCAAACATATTGGCAATTTTTTTTGGCTCACACACTCCGTTCACACTCATAGGAAGACTCGACTTAGGACTAAGCTTATCTGTCTCTTTCCGAAATCCCCGGAAATTCTTAGACGCATGGTGTGATGCCAGTATGTCCATCTTGATTTGTTCCTGGTTTATTTGACACCACTTAAGCCGTGCTTTAAACTCCTTCCTTGTTTTATACATAGCCTCATAAATGGGACCATGAGATGGCTTACCATGCATCACCCATGTCTGAAAATACAGTCTCGCCTCACCATGAGCGCCCTGGACGTACTTGTTCCACCCAACCACATGCAGTTTACGTCGGCCCTGTGCTCTGGAACTCGCCTCCGCCGCCTCGCACACAGTATCAATAATTGACGTGTATAAACTATCAATTATTTTTCTATGTTCCCTGTCTGAACACATGCCCTGGCTACAACAAACAAGCTGCTCGGGAAAATCAATTTTTCGTAATTGTTCATTACATATTGTCATGTATTTATCAATTTGCATTCGATCTCTTTCACCCCAGATAACATTATTGAAAGATCTTTCGACAAATTGGCGCTTCGGTTTAATAGTGTTTAAATTACATATAACTTCTAACGGGAAATGGTCAGACCAATATGTGTCATATCGTACTACTACCTTGTCAACAGACTGCCAGGCCGCTTCCGTGACCACACAGTGATCTAGCCATCTCGCGCATCCATGTGCATCGCTTATAAAGGTGTAGGTACTTAAAGTAAAGTGTAGAAAGAGACGACTGTTCATCGGGCGCACAATGACTCGCCAAACCGCCACCTGATTTTGCCGTTATCTCTGCGGTCATTGACTTCTCCTTCTCTGGGATATGCATTAACCCGATGGGGCCACTATCAAAGCAGAAAGTATTTTTCACATAACCACCGCGTTTGTTGTTATTTACATAACAATCGCTCAACCTGCCAGATGCTTGCCCAGATGATTCAATTGACGTAATATCGTTCACCGTCGAACACAATTCTTGATTAGAACACTTATTTATTTGTTTGTTTGTTTGTTGCATCCACTGCTCTTTCGTCACATAATTGTTCTTTATATGCTTCATCTCCGCCTGTAGTACAAGCAGATCTTTCAATAGCCGAGAGACATCGATATGGTCAAACGTTATCGGAGGCAGTTTATTTAAATCTCGTGCAACGAAAATAGGAATTAATTCCGGGTCGGTCTGTTTAAAGACATTAATTATGTCCTCCATGTTACGTTGCAATTTTCCCTCCTTCCTTCTTGCAATCTTTTTCAAAGCCGTCGGAACTGCTTCAAACAAAAGGGACTTGGCTCCATTAATATCCTCTTTTGAAAAAGCCGTTATGCAAATTTGCACCAAGCTGTCATTCGTCATGACTTCTTGTTTATTCTGTACAAAACACAACACTTCGTCTATAACTATATTACAACTGTTACATTTAATAACTTTCGTTCGGTCCGAGTTACAATTATCGTTCGTCATTTTACACTGCGCTCCGTAACACGCACACACGACACCTTGATACCGATGCGCGCGCGCGATTAATGCTAAATCGATACCTCCTACGTATACTGGTACAAGTGCAAAATAATGGTTTCACAGGACAGCTGTTCAAAGGTACTTAAACCCGTAACTTTCTCAGTTTTTGAGATAACTCTTCAAAATTTTGGCTCAGTACTAAGGAAGGCATTTTCCATAAACCTACATTAATCAAATTTATAAATTTTAGACCGTTTTGAAGAAAACTGCAAATACACTAGTATACGTGTATTTCACATGTCGTACTTGTGTGGTATACTGAGCTAATTACCACTTGCTCCAATATACGTCGTAGTAAATCGATTATTCATTTGATTAAATTTTTGTACTGTATAAAGATAATTCGATAATTATGTTCATAGGGCTTGTATGAAAAACAAAGCAGGTGCAGTTTTGCTTCTTATTAACCTCTATTTAATGTTGTTCTAATGATTTCCTTACTTGGATCAATATACGTTGTGATGAATTTACCACTTGTATCAATATACAGCTAGTAATGTATTAAAAGTACCATAAATAAATATTTAAAATAAATTATCAAAAAAACTCAAATGTTCTATGCTATGTACAGGTTTTTATTCTCATAGAAAATTGTACAAAGGTAAGTAATTTTTTTATCACACTGTCAGAATCAGTCTTGAGCATCATTAATAAAATTAATCATCTGAATATGTTTATGTTTTAAGGCGAGTTTAATAAGAATATATTCTTACCATATTACTACTTAGTATCTAGGAACTAGTAATTACTGTATCTATGATCACAACCAGTTACCTTAACTTTGGCCCTTTTTTACTTCACAACGTAAATAAAGGTTTTTACAATTCACAACTGAGATCATCAATTCTCTTAATATAAAATTAACGTAATGAAATTGAGATCACTTTGACCTAATAATTAATAAAAATAATACTTAAAAAAAATACAAATCTACTATAAAATGAACACAAAATAACTCAACAACAAAATTAACTACTTTAGTTGCTTCAGTTTTATAAAATATCAACATTGCTTATTTAATAAAACAATCTAAAGCATTTGCTTTTTAACCGACAGGAACATATTTTAGGTAATCAAAATAAGAAACCTTAATAAGTAATCAGGTCATTGTATCAGACTAATTTGTGATAGAATTCGTGGTATTTAGCAGGAATTACACCAGTCTTACACATATCACCAAGATTTTTCAATTTTTGCTTGTCGAGAGGCAATGGTGCTTGGTAAGATACAATAATACTATCCAACCCTATTTCAAGCTCACTTAGTCGGCTCCTTGTCTGTTTCATGGAAGCACATTCAATAGATTCATATTCCTGTTCGAATCTGTACTTGTACTTTAATGTAAAGGGCTCTTCGTGTGATACATATACCTCACACATTCGGCTCCACATAACGGTTTGCCCTTTTGTACCTTTGCTCCAATTATTGAATAGCTTCAGACAAGCCTTAAAATTAAATACCGAGTCTTGGGAGACTTCTATAACTTCATACGGTTTTTCTACTTTCGCCATACGCATAGCCATATACCATTGCTCAGGTGTGTATATATTGACATTTTTCGTTCTTTTTTCAATTAGAGCATGCATGCTGTCACCTTCAGTGTATGCCCAACTACAAGAAAACGATGTACTATTGATATGTTATATTTCCATTTATCAATAAAATACCATAAGCAACGTGCACTTAACATAATTACTAAAAATATTTGTCCACGTAGATGTATGCTTCGTCGTCTACTACTAAAACAAAGCGGAACACCGTCCGTACGCAGCGAGAGCTAGCGTGCATACTGAGGCAACTGCTAGTTACACTGGACTAAACCCGCCCCACCACTATATCGGTGCCGCGTATAGTGGTGTAAGTGAGTTGCCTCAGTTTATGTCGTACCGATTAGATGAATGGTGTTAGATGCATTCATACACGCTATTTTTTTTCCGAAACTAATTGGAATATGCGTACGAAATTTTTGTGGTAGGTAAATATAGACATATTAATCACAAAAATGCAAAAAACTGAAAATCTCAAAATTGTCACTTGTATCAGTATACGTAGGAGGTGTCGAAATTACATTTATTTGTATAAAAATCGAAATCCTATTTTTTTCAAGAAATAATTATTCTACTTACCTAATTTGTTTCTGTGAATGTACTCTGCAATATGCTGAAATTAACGGAAATTTCCGGGAACACCGTGTTTACACATTTCGACTATCTTTTATTCTATCTCTAAGCAATATGGTCCTCGAGCTACCTAGAATTTGTTTGATGCTGACACTACACCGGTGCTGATTAATATTAGACCATTCACATAACGATAGTAAATTTGCTTCGAGCTCTTTGCCGAGCCGAGCGACGTTGTTATTGTTGCGCCGCCGTCCCTGTCCAGTCACACCTCCCGCATAGCATTTACTAGAGCGTTCACTGCCATGGAGGTCGTTGTTGTTCTACGTCAGTAGGAAGGTATCCCATTGGATCGCATAATGGTTTTTAGACTAATGCAGTTTCGCATAATTGGTTTAGCATAATTATTTGTGGCATAATAGTACTTTCGCATAGTAATATTTTGGGCTACTGCTTTTCTGGCATACTACGCTATTAGCATAATTTTAGCTAGACTAATTTGTATTGGCCGAATATACATTAGGCATACTATTGATTGGGCTAATAATTATTTGGTATATCTGTCACTATCCATAATTTCAGTTGTCTAAATGAATGAAACTGGTCAAAATACCTTAAATGATATTATAAGTTTTTCCGCTCTTTTATAAAAAAAACCCCGAAGACGAAAGCGGGAGCAAAGCTCCCGCTTCCGTCTTCTAACCTATCCGCGATCTGAATCGCTTTTGCCAAAAAAATATTTAGACCAATCAAATTAGCTTACCCTGGACATAAATCGTAAACTCGTTGTTTTTATTGTTTTATCGGATTTTACTATTCAGTATCAAATATTAATGAAATATATTAAGTAAAAAATCCGCGATCGTAACCGTAGTTAAAAAAAACACGAGTTAACGTACACTACCTAACTTTTTCCTAAAAGTAAAAAAGGTAACCAAGTACCTTGTTAGTATAACTTTGAGGTGCATTCAAATTCGATCACTTAATAGCAAAATTAAACTGATATCAAATTCGCATATACGTTTTTTTTCACAGTTTTCCTCTGATCTCATTATCTCGACAAGCCAAAATGGTAACTATGATGTTTTTATCTGTTTAAGGTATATTGCGTCTTTTTAGACATTTAAGACAATAATTAAACATTTATTTTTAACGTTTTAATAATAATGTATTTCTCAGTAATTATAAATAGTAACTATGAATTTTTTGTTTACTAATAGCCTTTTGTGTACGATAATCATGTTTTCATCAAAATTAAGCATGTTAATTTCACGCTTAAGAAATTGAAAATTTAATTGAAAATACTCGCGACCTTGTCGTGGAGTCAGATGCATGCGGTGCGTGCGAGGCGGGGAGAGAGTGGGGCGCCAGCAGGCGAGCGCACGGCGAACCCGTCTTAACAAGTTTATTTCAATTACGTGTTTTGCACCGACCGCGCCGTGTACAAATAAAACAAATATAACGGAATATCCTAATTGTAGGATTTTTAGCTCTAATGAAAAATCACAGTTTGTCCCTTACGCCCTTTAAAAACTCTGGTCCAAAGGGCGTAAGGAACGATTGATTTGCTTTTATCATCGAAAACATAAGTAAACTCTTAACTGTTAAGTAAATGAAAGAGATGATGCCATGATCGTGGTTAGCATAAAAAAAACCGGTCAAGTGCGAGTCAGACTCGCACACCGAGGGTTCCGGACCACCCCGTACAATAGAAACAGGTCCATTATAAACTGACACTCACTAAGTATGTATTTACATACTAAGTGCGTGTCAGTTTATACTGGACATCAAATTTTCAGTGATGTAACTAAAAATTTACGGTTTTCACAATTTTTCCTTTATTTGTGCTATAAATACTTCGTACCAAATTTCAAGATTCAGAGTTCACGGGATATGGGCATGGGCATTTCGTCCCTTACGCCCTTTGAGCCTACGGTAGTCGATATCCTTATTGGCAAAATTGAGCCGACACAGTTGGCCAGAACGCCAAAAAAAAGAGAAGATATGCTTATCCACCCAGAGATGGGATAAATTTATTCGAATACGAATAACGTTTAAGAATAAATAGGATTATTCGCGAATGACGAATAAATATTTCGAATAATTATTCGCCAATATTTATTCGCGAATAACTTCTTCATTCGCATAATCATTCGTAATGCTTTTCGGGAATAATATTTTGAACGAATATTATAGGAATGCTTTTTAATGGAATATATCTCAAAAACGTAATAATTTCCTACAGACAGAACAGTGATACCTAGTTTCTAAATTTCAAGTTTCTGAGTTCACGGGAAGTAGGTTTTGATTCCCTTGCGGGTTTCGAAAACTTGCGGAAATTTGCGGCATAAACGGCTGCATCTTTGGATTGTGTTGGCTTAGAAGTTTGATTTTTTCACAGCTCCAAGAGACAGTAAACCTGAGTAATTGATATAAATTTCAGCTTAATTCATTTATTTGTTGCAGTATGGGTCTTACAAGATGTTACATATAAATACAGTTCCAGCATAACCCTGTTAGGGCACAGCAACATTAATATAAAAAATATTAAATCTAAAATAATGCATGCACACACTATGCACAGGAATTCAAACTTTAAATGATTGATACCTCCACGCGTTCCTGAGAAAAAGGGTATTAACAGAGGGACGGACGGACAACAAAGTGATCCTATAAGGGTTCCGTTTTTCCATTTCGAGGCACGGAACCCTAAAAACAAACAGATCAGAATATAACATGATTAAGTACATACAATGTACAATTACAGGTATATAGTTGAACAATCTTACATGCGTAATCGCCTCTAATAACATACATTGATCCAATTACAGACAGTGGCTTTCCATAAATTACGTCATTTCAAAACTGGGGGGGGGGGGGGGGGGTCTATTGTATTTAAGTATTTTTTATCTATATAAGTATGTTTATCGTTCGTCTAGTACCCATAATACAAGCTTTGCTTAGTTTGGGACTAAGCGGATTTGTGTAAGATTGTAAAAGAAAAAAAAACTGGTTTTTAGTATTTGTTGTTATAGCGGCAACAGAAATACATCATCTGTGAAAATTTCAGCTGTCAAACTATCACTGTTGTTGAGACACAGCCTGGTGACAGACAGACAGACATACTGACAGACTGACAGACAGACAGACAGACGGACAGCGGAGTCTTAGTAATAGTGTCCCGTTTTACTCCTTGAGTACGGAACCCTAAAAAACAATGGTTCAGTTTCAATTGTTTTTTCGAGTTGTTGAGTCGCCGCTGAAGATGGAACCGTCCCGTAAAAAAATATTACGACTTTCAAAGTGGATTAACACAAAAACAATGTGGAGACCGGATGATTGCTGCTTTTAGTAATGAAACACCTTCAAAGACGACAATATACAGGTGGTATTCAGAATTTCAACGTGGCCGAGTATCCCTCACGGACGACGCGCGTGAAGGTCGACCAAAATCGGCAGTTACGCAAGAAAACGTCCACCTTGTGAGTCAGCTGATAAAAGAAGACAGGCATGTGACATATCGGGAAATTCAGGAGTCTTTGCGGATTGGAATGAGTCAGATACAAATTATTTTACAGGAAGAATTAGGCGTGCGAAAGTTGTTTTCCCGTTGGATCCCGCACTTATTGTCTGACGAGCAGAAAACGACTCGTGTCAATTGGTGCCGCAAAACATTGAATAAATTCAACGGAGGAAGCTCAAATGCAGTTTTTAGTGTCGTATCAGGTGACGAGTCGTAGATATACGCATATGAGCCTGAAACTAATAACCAATCTCGAGTATGGGGTAACGAAGACGAGCTTCAAGCCAACAAAAATTATTCGCTCTCGCAGCAAGGCCAAGAAGATGGTGGCTATGTTTGTCTCCAAATCGGGTCACGTGACTACTATTCCACTTGAAGATCGTAGAACGGTCAAAGCCGATTGGTATACAAGTATTTGTTTGCCGATTGTCTTTGCTGAACTTAGGAAAAAAGGCCTAGTCGCCGCATCATCGTTCACCACGACAATGCCAGCCCTCACACCGCTCGTAAAACAAATGAGTACCTGGAAGGTGAAAAAGTCGAACTACTGGACCATCGACCTAAGTCCCAACGACTTTTTCACATTCCCCAAAATCAAAGATAAGTTGCGTGGTGGGCGCGGTGTTTCGGCGGCCGGCAGAAGCAGTGGAGGCTTTTAAAATTTTTAACGACTGGTTTGAACGCATGGAAAAGTGCATACAATATAAAAGAGAATACTTTGAAAAACAATAAAAATACTTAAACCAATGTAACTGCATATTTTTTTATATTCCCAAAACTTTCAGTTTGACCCTCGTAGTGACCCTGCCTGCGTAGCCGGAGGTCCCGGGTTCGAATCCCGGTAAGGGCATTTATTTGTGTGATGAGCTCAAATATGTGCTCCTGAGTCATGGATGTTTTCTATGTATATGTATTTATTTATCTATATAAGTATGTTTATCGTCGTCTAGTACCCATAGTAGTTTGCTTAGTTTGGGACTAGATCGATTTTTGTAAGATTGTTTAAGAAAAAAAAAGAAAATAAAAAATCTGTTTTTTAGTATTTGTTGTTATAGCGGCAACAGAAATACATCACCTGTGAAAATTTCAACTGTCTACCTATCACGGTTCGTGAGATACAGCCTGGTGGCAGACGGACAGACAGACAGACAGACTGACGGACAGCGGAATCTTAGTAATAGGGTCCCGTTTTACTCTTTGAGTACGGAACCCTAAAAACGATGACGTAATATATGGACAAGCCCACACACATGAAATATTGAAACAAACCTGTTAAATGCCCCATGAAGCGACTCATTTAACTCACAAAAATATTGTTAATTAGTAGAAAAGGGTATTAATACTTGAAAATAGGTACACTTGTAGTGATCATGTTAAATTCGTGTACGTGTTACAACGAGCAACCGCATCCTTAAATATTATTCGTGGATTTATTGGAATGAAATGAGAATAAATCATTCGTCATTCGAAAGTGTAGACGAATAAATTATTCGCGTATAAATGTTTATTCGAATAATTATTCGAATAAGAATCATTCCAACAATGCCCCTTTCTGCACCCACACAAGTAACATATTTTATTTAAATAATTCTATACAGAAGACTGAGCGCTTATAAATAGGTAATCGACATTCCACGACAATTATGTCTCATGCTGAACAATTTAGTTATTATCGATCTAATGAACACAATATTTCAATAAATCTCCACAATAGCCGAACCGTAGAAAAGGCCACGTTCGTCTTTATAAATGTTTGACAATCATTGACCTATCCATAATAAATGAAGGCCGAAACGCATTGACAGCGGTGGCGAAGCGGCGGCGCGGCGCAGTGTAGAGGTGGTACCGGCTGTAATGTTCGATCTAATAAAGCCGGGAAAAAGCGTTCGGATCCTTTCATATTAGCTCGAACATTACAAGTACCGCCTCCGCGCCACCCCGCGCCGCTTCGCCACCGCTGTCAGTGCGTTTCGGCCTTGAATGCCTGCGACTCGCGACAGCACGGTCGGTAGTTGAGACGCAAAGCAATGACTGCCTTATTCTGCAAGAGATAAGGTTCATATTAAAACTTTAGTACGAAAAAATATGAATTAATTAATAATCGTGGATATTTTTTGTTTAGTTTGTTTCTTATAGTACTAATAATATGTTGACAGCATAAATCAAACACTTTCTAAGTAGTTATGTATTTTGGTTTTCCAAAAACTAACAATATTTGTGATTTTAGAAATCCGCAAAGAGAATCTGTTTTATTTTTAATAATTTATCAACACACATAATATACTATTCAGAATAATGTGTTAAATTGCAGTTATCTATAATTTCTGGTAAGATAATCCAGAAAATGTGTAACTTACTGAACTTTCTTTATTATTGATAGTCCCGGTTGATTAATTAGATTAATTTTGATTACTTTAACTGGAATGCAAGCGTCATATCATAATAGAGGCACTTTTACAAAGTTACATATTATGCTGCACTTATGAAATCAGAATTTGTTAAAAATTTAGATTTTTGGTTTTTTTACAATGACGCGGAACCCTAAAATGTTTAATTCTTTTTATTTTAACTATAACTAACAATACTTTACATCATAGAAAAAGAAAATTACAGTTATCGAATTATGTCCGGGTTTAGCTAATTTGATTGGTCTAATTTGATGCCCACCCTTTCCGGATCGCGGATAGGTTCGAAGACGGAAGCGGGAGCAAAGCTACCGCTTTCGTCTTCGAGGTTATTTTTTTTATAAAAGAGCGGAAAAACCTTTTATTAAAACTTACTACTAATGACAATTAGGCAATTTACTACTAAGAAAACCATAGGCTAAAATCACTAAAATCTAAATTTTTAGATTTTGGGGATTTTGAACGTAGGTTATTTAACGGTAGTTTTTTTAATTTTAGACATTGTGATACGTACCCCTTTTAATAGGATAAAAGCGTTATGCATTTTGATATGATGACAATTGATTATTATGGGTATTCATGTTTATGCTTATTGTTATTAGTTTTAATGAGGGTTATGCTTTCTGTATTTATGCTTTTTAATGTTATGCGTAAAAAATTATGCGAAATGTGACTTATGCATATCTTATTTTCGGCGTAAAGTAATTATGCGTAACCATATTAGTATTAATGATTTTATGCCTCTCAATAGTAAACCAGTAGGAATAACCCTAGAAAACCTACACATGACCTCCGGGTGGTGCTAAAAGAACAACAAACTCGGCAGCTGCACTGTTCCTTCTGAACTTAGCAGCGCACACTGGAACTCTATCCGCGACATCGATACGAATACATTATTTAACCAGGGTGTATTAACCGCCATACGATAAATTAATAAAATAACTACCAAAATCGCTACGTGCTCAAAACGCTCGTAACCGATTCTGTGTTTTCCCGGTAAATACTAGTTTCTTCGACTTTTTCACATTTACATAACTACCTACAATAAAAGGATACGATGATGCACCAAAATAGCGCCCCTTTTTCCCCTAACACCACACCTAGTAGAAATGAATTCAAACAACATTATGCAAATTGCTGTAACGTTTGTTTCATTATAGTTCAGTCCAACTCGGAAGCCGCAATTAATTCCTCGACCCTTCCTAATATCATTAATGCAAGTTTGTTGTTTGTTCTACATTTCTCGGCATAACTACATTAGGAATGACCTTTATAGGTAACTTTGTATGTTCTCTGCTGCAACAACGCAGGCTATAGTCATTATTAGATTTACAGAGATGTAATGTTATGTTATAAGGCTTTGTTTGTATGCCGAATACTAAGCTGTTCCTGTTTTATGGTCAAATAAGTATCTATTATTAATTCTGCAAGCACTTATACATGGTTAACGGTAATTTACTAAAAAAAACATACACTGCATTTTGAAATTGCTAATTAACGACCGATACATGGTTATCAAACTAAACGTCACTGAATGAGAACATAACAAAATAATCCAATTCAATTCATATCATTTATTTCAGTCTTCCACCCATAAGTTTTAGTAATATACACTAAGGTAAGATAAAAGATAAATAAAATTTATTGGTAACATATAAGTACAAGTCAAGTGTTATCTTTTAAAACAGTTACAATTTAAAATAGTACAAGATATTTCATATTAATACCTAAACACATAATTGATACAATGTATACCTAATGTCGTTATATTAATTAAACAGTCATTGGTAGTTTCATTAACTCACTAAAACTATAAAAGGTTTGCATGAGTTACCATTCTTCAAGCTTACTTTTAAAAGAATGAAGAGATGGGGCATCTCTTATGCTGTCTGGGAGGCGGTTGTATACTGAAGGGCCCGTTACGTATACCGACTGCTCTGACCTAGCGAGTTTGTGACAAGGTGTAACTAGGCGGTCCCGGTGCGCATGCGGAGGCCGTACGACGTGACTATTCCCCTACGTAAATATACTACGAAAATAAAATCTTAATCTATAGTTAGTGACTGCGGACCACTCATGCATAAAAGAAGTACCTACCTAGGGCGGCACATAATGCACCCACAAGAAGTACAACATATCACCGCCCAAAGAATCTGGAATTTCCTGGAGGCAACGGGACTTAACGGTGAACTCTAAAACAAGGGCTGCCACAATAGATCACTTGCTGGTCGAAGCGGCATATTAAGGCCCACAAACAAATAATAAAAATAATAGTGACAAAAATGTTGAGTTGCTTAATTAAGGGTTGCGAGGACATGAAATAATATCCATTACATTTAATATAAGGTCTGTATGAGAATTAACAAGAAGTTCATGATATTAATTTAGTATCCCAGAGATATACAAGGTCTCTGAGAATCCAAATACATTTAATAATTATGCTAATGTTGTTAGAGATCTAAGCGTCAAAACAAAAAAAGGAAAATTAATGTAATATTGTACCTGTAAATCTCTAACAATCTATACATATAAAACTCTTGCGTTACTGGTCGATTGACAGACAGCGCACAGCCTAAACCGCTAAAGATATAAGCATGAAATTTGGAACATATATTTTTTACAGTACGTGGACGTGTACTAAGAAAGGATTTTTCGAAATTCAACCCTTAAGGGGGTGAAATAGGTGTTGAACCGTTGTATGGAAATCGTTCATTTGGAAAGTTATAGACTTGAATCTTTGTATGAAGGTTTCTTACTGAAAAGCAAAACAAATGATAATAATATAGCGTTATTATAAAAATTCATCCCCTAAGGGGGTTTTAAAAATATTTTAAAGTTTGTATGGGAAACATGTCGTTTTAAAAGTTAGACGTTTAAAACTTCGGTCATAAGCTCCTAATGTACAGTCAATAACATTGGGCATTTTTTCTAATTCATCCCTTGAAGGGGAGAAAATGGAAATGGAAATTGGGAGGGGGTTGAAAATTCACATTAGTAATATGTGATTTTGAATGATAAACAGTGGCTAGAAACATGAAAGCAGGACAGCCGGTTTATTTTTTACCAACTTCAAAAAAGGAGGTGGTTATATGTTCCACTGCATGTTTTTAGGGTTCCGTACTCAAAGAGTAAAACGGGACCCTATTACTAAAACTCCGCTGTCCGTTCGTCCGTCCGTCCGTCCGTCCGTCTGTCTGTCACCAGGCTGTATCTCACTGATACTGTGATAGTTCCAGTTGAAATTTTCACAGATGATGTATTTCGGTTGCCGCTATAACAACAAATACTAAAAACAGAATAAAATAAATATTTTAATTGATAATGGTACGGAACCCTTCGTGCGCGAGTCTGACTCGCACTTGGCTGGTTTTTTTATGTATGTTCGCTGATTTCTCCTTCAATTGTGGACCGATTTCCAAAATTCTTTTTTTTATCGAAAGTGTATCTCATTGTGGTCCCATTGTCACCAAGTCAGGATATAATGCTGGGATCCCAGGGAGATTGAGGGCAACCCTCAAATTTGATAGGCACGCGTGTATTAATTTCGGTATTTTCTATTATAACTCGTGTATTTACCCTCGGAAATCGCAATGTTATTGAACTGATGATGAAGACCACACATGACTTATGGAACACCTCAAAGATGTAAAATACGTCAAAGATTCTGACATGATTCCATTGAAGTACCAACTAATGAAGTGTTTATGGCTTTAGTTGTTGAGGAATCAATCAACGGCACTCCTCAAATATGATCAGCCCACAGATAGCGACTTGGGTTTTTTTCTATAATAATCAACTCATCAATCTCGGAGAGCAGTTTCTGTAGTAAATTGGAAAGGAAATGTAGAAATTTTCATAGCAATTTATTCCATGCTTCGCATGCATTTTGCACATACTATATATGTAATTGATATAAGTCCCGGCAACCATCTTCAATCAAAAGGGCTACTGGCTAAATCGTCTACTGCGCACTCAAGGTCCAACTCAAGATGTTTGCCGGCAACTGTGCCCATAAATTGTAAGGTATTTAAATAAGTAAAAAGCTACACGTTCGTGGAAACCACATGTAAATCGGGTCAGTGGTGTAAACAATTTATTTAGCATAACGGGTTTTGCCGAAGGGTTATATATAGTAGTTTAAGGGATCTCAGAAATAAGGAACACTTTGAACCAATGCACGTATTTATTCCATTTTACACGTACAAGGCATCTCAGCAACCAAACTTGTAATACGCCAACCAAACTTATATTTCGCCAACCAAACTTATATTTCGCCAACCAAACATATATTTCGCCAACCAGACTTATATTTCGCCAACCAAACTTATAAACGCCAACCAAACTTATAAACGCCAACCAATCTTATAAACGCCAACCAAACTTATAAACGCTACCATAAGCCTCTAAACTTATAAAGGCTATCACAAGCCACCAAACTTATTATTATGAACTCAGTTTAAACGTATAGCGAAATAGCACTATTACTTCTCGCGCGTCCGCTCAGTTCGAACGCTCGACCCAGAATGTCCCGTCTCGCCAGTCATTGCCCTGAGTACCCCGCTCTGTCGTCAGAACGGCCGGCCGACTACCCTTTATTTTTGCATTTTTACTTATATTTATAGAAATCGTGTGGTTTTATTTAACGAAACCTTACACTCGACCATCCTGACGACGTGCATGTCCCCATGCACGCACCAAGTGGAACCTTACACTCGGCGAGACGAGACACTTCGCTTTAATCCATGACAAAATCAGTGTGAACTATATCATATAAATCAATTAAACATCATATTTTAAGCAATTACTTCATTCTCACCTGTTTATAAAATTCTTACTGTAAGTTTAGATATATTATTCCATATTTATTCCTTCATACATCAGTTAAACACATATATTATTTTTAAGTATCATAATTCACAATATCCGTATTGTAAGTACTACTACTATTTACTCGTATGTATACATTTACATTTCAATCCTTATTAGCCACATAATTACTACATCACACGAGCAAATAAAGCAACAGAAAAAGAAACCTTTATAATAATGGCAATAGTATTTATTACCCGGATATTATGTCATCCCTGGATTCAGATTGTCTACAACGACTGCCGGGTTCCTGGAAAGCGCGTCAACGTGACCCATTTTTGTGCCTGCCCTATACTCCTCACTCCTTCCTCCGTCCTTTTCGCGTTCACTGTGCGACAGGCGGTAAGGTCTGTAGACCACCGGGAGCTGGTTACTTAGCTCTATTTTCATCTCTGCATCGTCATCTCATCTCTCTCTACGTATCCACCAGTAAATATAGTCGCCGTCGTTGCTCTAACGCTCGCAGCATCTGAAAGATCACATCAAGCAGACACCCTCTCTACAGCTTGGTCACCTTCGCTTCCTTTAGGAAAGTGCAACTCTGCGTCAATGTGCAAAAACTGCAGCTTGATTGCGTCTTTATAAATAGCTATGTGTGGTTGCTCGGTGTAAGTCTGTCACTAGATAAAAATATACACTGCATACATGAGCTATTTTTGAAACGGATACTTCGGAATCAAGCCTATTGCTCTATCATAGTCAATTATTATTTATCATTTGGCTTTATTACAGTTGAAGTTAAGTTTACATTGAAGTGAATTAAAGTTACAATAAAATTTTATATCTAAGTTTAGTAGCCAGTCCCTTGCTGCAGCCAATAATGACTAATTTAGCACTGACGTCATTCCTTGGAAAGTTGTCAAAAGAACTTTCAAATAACTTATGGATATAATTAATTCAGTTGATGGTTAGAAATATTAATAGGCTTTGAATTATTTAAATAGACTGTCATGGAATATTAACGCCGATCTTGAACTTGATATAATTTTCTTTACAATTTTGGTTTTATCTGGGACTAGGTCAACCTAGCGAGGCAGGAGGTTGGTACGCATAGACGCAAATATACAACACATCGCGTAATATGATGGGAAAGTTACGAAACATGTCGACTTCCTGTTCATCAAATTGGTAACAGTATCTTTAAGTTAGACATATTTATTTATAACAATAATAAATCAGCCTATATAAGTCCCACTGCTGGGCACAATATCAGGTCATGGATGAGAGAGAATATTTATATATTTATTTATTTTAGGTTATTTAATTTATATATTTTTTTTTCGTGTGTCTAACATAGCATTTTAACCTACTAACAAACAATGGAACCAGTTTTCCGAAATAAATGATCTGATGTAGGTTATTCCAGTAACTGATTGTCCAGTATTCGGCACGAAACGCATTTACTCCGTCGATTGAAATATTTAATAAAGCTGAGCCTGTCGAATGCACTACATTATTTATATTGGAAAACCATTAGCTCACAAAACAACAGATATAGAAATAGGATAACAACAGATATATAAATAGGAGGCCAATTATAGGTTCTCACAAATAGCAATTTATAGAAGTTAACATCACGATAGAAGTATAGACTGTTGTCCATTGAACTAGACTAATCAATTACATAAAGTATTAAAGTAGTAAAAGAATAAATAATGAATTTATCTGAAGGATAATAACTAAATCAGTAACAAAAACAAGAAAACCAAGAGGAAAGGGCAAGCTCACTTAAAGAATTTACGCGATAAAATACGCCCTTTCGATTGGGTATTTGTATTAAACTCATCAATATCATGCTCTCTCGACAGCCCGTCAAGGGCTCTGCCCGCGTGAATAAGGAAGCTATTACACCTGTAATTCTTTGCTACGGCTGCGACGCTGCGAGCCCGCACTCGTCCGGGCGCGACCATTCCTGTGCACGCTCGTGTTGCCGCGGCTACGGGTACGCCTTGTGTGCGACCGTCCGCGAGTAGGAGTTCTCAGACCCCGGTGACGTTCACTCCCTCCACTCATTCTGTGCACGCTCGTGTTGCTGCGGCTACGGGTACGCCTTGTGTGCGACCGTCCGCGAGTAGGAGTTCTCAGACCCCGGCGACGTTCACTCCCTCCGCTCATTCTGTGCACGCTCGTGTTGCTGCGGCTACGGGTACGCCTTGTGTGCGACCGTCCGCGAGTAGGAGTTCTCAGACCCCGGCGACGTTCACTCCCTCCGCTCATTCTGTGCACGCTCGTGTTGCTGCGGCTACGGGTACGCCTTGTGTGCGACCGTCCGCGAGTAGGAGTTCTCAGACCCCGGCGACGTTCACTCCCTCCGCTCATTCTGTGCACGCTCGTGTTGCTGCGGCTACGGGTACGCCTTGTGTGCGACCGTCCGCGAGTAGGAGTTCTCAGACCCCGGTGACGTTCACTCCCTCCTCTCATTCTGTGCACGCTCGTGTTGCTGCGGCTACGGGTACGCCTTGTGTGCGACCGTCCGCGAGTAGAAGTTCTCAGACCCCGGTGACGTTCACTCCCTCCGCTCATTCTCTGAAACTTGTCGCAAATTTTACATATTCGCTCTACATATCAACTCTACATATTGACTCTACATATCGACTCTACATATTGACTCTACATATCGACTCTACATATCGACTCTACATATCGACTCTACATATCGACTCTACATATCGACTCTACATATCGACTCTACATATCGACTCTACATATCGACTCTACATATCGACTCTACATATCGACTCTACATATCGACTCTACATATCGACTCTACATATCGACTACATATCGACTATACATATCGACTCTACATATCGACTACATATCGTTGTTCAACCTTTTTCATGGCGCGACCCCCTTAGAGTAAGAAAATATTTTACGACCCCCCACTGCCCTGTTCTTAAATTATATGTTCTATTTTTACAAATATTTAATCCCTACATGTTTTAACTAACAAAAGTATGCAGCCGCGACCCCGTTCAAGAAGCTTCGCGACCCCCAGGGGGGGTTCGACCCACAGATTGAAAATCACTGGTCACTAAACGATACATGAATAACGGATGGAATGGAATAAAAGCACGGGATCAAAATCAAATCGGTAATACTCGTACCAAAATTATGATTATTATGCTGTGTAACTGCCTTTTTGAAGAAAGAAAATAATGTACAAGCGCAAAATTAAAATAAAATCAAATGATATCTTCACTTCACACACATAGTTATAATTTGAAATTATGGTAGTGAAACAAGAGTATTTAGGTAATGTAATGTCCACTTTCAAATTAACTAACAAGAATTATCCATGATTATCATTTTGAATTTATCACGCAACTTGATGTGCTTGCTAAACCGTAAAACGATAACTAATTTGAATGCTACTTATGTGTAACAATTTGAAAAAGAAGGTAATTCTTCCTAGATTATTAAAGACTATATAGCGAGTCTAGCGACCCGCCCCGGCTTCGCACGGGTGCACTGCTTATAGGCACGCGCCGCCGGCCCTCCGCCCGGTACCGCCGCAACCGCTATGTCCCTGCATTTTAAATCTGAAATATCTTTGAAACTATTAATTTATATTACATGCAGTAAAGGGCCATATACACTTAGGTAGGTGTGTTTGTAAAAATTACTTTGTTTCATACTACGTAGTGATTCATAATTCATAATTCATTTATTGTTTGCAAACCATGGTATTACAAGATATTACAAGGGTATTAAGTACAGCATGGACCCTGTTAGGGCAAAGCAAAACTTAGAGTTAACTTAACCTATAGAATAAAAATATCAAATACTAACATTTCCTAAAAAAAATAAAGTATTAATTGCCATCGTAGCTTTTCCTTTTTTTTTTATGTTAACAAGGGTAAAAGTATTTATTTGTTATTTCTAGGTTACATGTTCATATATTCATTGATGGTGTAAAAAGCTTGTAACAACAGGTAATTTTTTTTTTTTTTTGTTTAGTAACAAAACTTCTCTTCAGTTGATATGTGTCTCGGTAAGTTATTATATATTTTTATCGACATGGAATGTGGTCCCTGTGAGATCATTTGAAGTTTGGCTA
Source organism: Epinotia brunnichana (assembly GCA_963854355.1). Taxonomy (NCBI): domain Eukaryota; kingdom Metazoa; phylum Arthropoda; class Insecta; order Lepidoptera; family Tortricidae; genus Epinotia; species Epinotia brunnichana. Next base: position 490,254 of record OY977954.1, on the reverse strand, counting down.
CAGTTTTGGATCAGATTCTTTCTGAGTCGCAAATTATGGATTCCTTTAATCATATCCTTAGTGTGGGTGTAAAGGCTAGGGTGTTTCCGCACGAATTTGCACGTCTCAAGAATATACAAGGATGTCAGTGTTAGTGTGTTTAGTTTTACAAAATGAGGTCTACATGATTCGTCATTTCGTATATTACTTAGGATCATAATGCATCTTTTTTGTATTAACAATAATTTGGGAACATCAGTACTAAATCAGTATAAACATGTGTAGGCGTGTACTTACAGGAACTCGTTATCCCACTTCTGAGATTTAAGGGATCTCAGAAATAAGGAACACTTTGAACCAATGCACGTATTTATTCCATTTTACACGTACAAGGCATCTCAGCAACCAAACTTGTAATACGCCAACCAAACTTATATTTCGCCAACCAAACTTATATTTCGCCAACCAAACATATATTTCGCCAACCAGACTTATATTTCGCCAACCAAACTTATAAACGCCAACCAAACTTATAAACGCCAACCAATCTTATAAACGCCAACCAAACTTATAAACGCTACCATAAGCCTCTAAACTTATAAAGGCTATCACAAGCCACCAAACTTATTATTATGAACTCAGTTTAAACGTATAGCGAAATAGCACTATTACTTCTCGCGCGTCCGCTCAGTTCGAACGCTCGACCCAGAATGTCCCGTCTCGCCAGTCATTGCCCTGAGTACCCCGCTCTGTCGTCAGAACGGCCGGCCGACTACCCTTTATTTTTGCATTTTTACTTATATTTATAGAAATCGTGTGGTTTTATTTAACGAAACCTTACAGTAGTAGGCCGTTGCCAGCGTAATAATTCAACAATTATTGCAAAATTTCACTTACTACGCGGGCGAAGCCGCGGGCAAAAGCTAGTATTACATAAATGTTTGCATCGCATACGATTCCCCTTTAGTTACAAGGGTTCTTAGGCCACGGTCAAATATATAAGGCGTATATGCTTGTTTGCCACAAACTCAAAATAAGTTAAATCTGAGGCTTGATTTGGATTGTTTTTGGGCAACATTTCAAGCTCATGTTGGGCCTCAACTCCGTTCATCGTTCTCACGTCCCAATCGCATTCAATGCGTTTCACCCGTCTGACTCGTTAGCACGGACGCTTGGAAACGAGTGCGTGAAACTCATTGAGATGCGGTTAGAATTGAAGCTATGTAAAATGGATCGTTAGCTGAGTGCGGGAGAGCAATATTTCAAGCCAGGCAGATTCTTGGCTGCGACGCACCTGCGGCCGCGAGTCAGCGGCCTGTCTCGTATCAAACTGGGATTTTACATTTAAGTTCTTCGTATGGTTATCGGTGTAAGGCACGTTTTGCATTGCGAAGTTATGCTGTGATGTGTATAAACGAATCCAAATGGGTATACTTAATTAAAGAGAGGTATATTTATCGTTCAATAAGTTAGTATTGTATTTCAAAGGCGCGGACCTAATAGTAAGTCTCATAACATTATAGTACATTACTTACCTGGGGCAGTAAAACAAAGAATGTCTCAGATCGCAGGTATTTGACGCCCGAGCCGAAGGCAAGGGCGATAAATATGCGATATGAGGTTTTCTTTGTTACTGCCCGTTGTGCGTACACAATTTTACGTCTCTCCTTGGCCAGGAAGTGGGATTTTCCGCACGCGCGCGTAGAATGCTACTTTATGGCCAGGTATGACTTAAAAATAATTTTCGTATTACATACATTACCTCTAAAATGCGATAGAAAGAGCACATTTTAAACAACATAATTAACATTCACATTTTGAGCGAAACTAATGACCAAATATTCTCAACTTTGTACGGTGACTGTATCTACTCAAAATAATTGATGAAAAGCTCGCAAAAATTTGCTACCTATTCACAATTTTGAAAAAAAACTTTGTATGCACTACAGCATGTCATCAAATTTTCTTTTGTACGCCGGCTATGTTTTCAAGCCCAAATTTTTTTGTTTCTGTAAACAATTCTGGTAGCTGTAGTCATGCAAACTTTTGCTGCAAAGAACCATCACAGCACTGTACTTTTAAAGTAGCTCAACAATGAGCTTCATTTATAAATAGGTACTTATTATTTTGATTCCTCAGTAGCTAAAAACTGTTGTTAACGAAACCATACCTAAAGTTTAATTTAAATAATATTCCTCAATTCACGTGCTACTAAAGTTATGCTTCGTAATATGACAGATTCAGCTTTAATTTTAAGTATGCACGGTGCAAATTCCAGGCCTAGACAATTAAAAAGGCTATAAAGAACGCCATAAATTGTAAGAAAGAATGTGAAACACGACATTCATGACCTAATTATTCCCATAATAATATTTTCAGAAGCAAAAGAAAGGACTCACTTATTTTAACTTCCTCGGAAAAGCATTGAATATATCAATATTTTCTTTCATTTATCACAGGAAGCTTAAGCAAATGCGTTAGAATCTTAAAGCATTCCATGAAATTTATTCAATTCTTGCTAAACTAACATAGAAAAGTGTGGAATTTCTTGCTCGCTCAAAGTCAAAGCATCCACAGTCCTGTGACAAAAGGGGATAAGGTCCAAAGTTGACTGTACTTTTTCTATCAAATACGACGTTTTTTGCCAGAGTTGGTTGGGAGCTGCATTCCTATCGGGGCCTGACACTGACGGATCGTGTGCATTCACGTATATTCACGTAGAAAGCCTGCAGGGATTTATTGAAGCTGATTTAAAGAGTAAACGTTCACTACATGTTTGTCGCCGGCTCAAAGCCTGTGATAACGCCATATTTGCGGAGCTGGGATGACAGGAAAGAAGTTCAACAGATCTTTTGATTTTGCTAAAAAGCGATACCTCCGTTTGTAAAGGGGACAGTTTACGCCTGGGACGCATTCACTCTGGATGAAATGGAAAACATGATAATAACTTGTATTTCCAGCTCCTGAAGGCATGTGCAACTCGCTACGGATGCTCATGGAAAATGGTGTCTTTGTCGCTCTACACCCTTCATCAGGCATAGGTAAGCCAAATTAAGAACCGCTAATACGCTCTCTTTTGAAAGAAAGTGCTAGGCCCTATAGAGCTGAGGGACCAAAACTGCAACAGTTTTATAAAGGCTGATATTTTAATATTAGGTCATAAATAGCTCGAATATCAATAGCCTGCCGTCAGTCAGCCAGTTTTTGGGACAAGTGGCGTGGGGGCGGTTCCGAACTTGTTAAAAAAACACCTACGTCGCAACTGTTTTATAAAATCTGAAAAATTGTCTGTGGATAGTAAGACAACTAACAAACTATGCGGACATAGACAGTCTGCAGAATATTTGGAACAGTACGCGTCAGTAGCCCGCTAAACCCGTCAAAAAATTTGGTTGCAAAAAAAAAATTAAAAAAAATCGTGCAAGTAGTTCATAGTACCTAAAACCAGACTAACATAGTCAGCCCAAAGTTTTATGGAACATACGCCGTCAGCAGTCAATAGAACGGCGGTGCGGCGCGCCGTTCTATTGAATGGAGGAAATTCCTTTGAACGGTACGCGACCATTACAAATAAATACTTAAAAAAAAGGTAAGGCGCTCTGCGCGTGCAGTATAATAATGCGTCCAGGGTGCTGATGGGGCTGCCCAGATTCTGTAGTGCATCAGGGATGTTTGCAGAAGCGCGGGTAGACTGCTTCTACGCCACTATGCGCAAGCGAACTACATCCCTGGTGCGCAGAGTGCGGGCTAGCTCCAACAGCATTCTGAGCATGATAGCGGACAGGATCGATGGCCTGTACTTGAACAACTGCTGCATGATCCATGCACGCAGAAATAAATAATAATGATAATATAATGTACTAACACTAGCTTAATAAGTAAATAATACAATTGTTACTAACACCATGATCCCATGTTGGTCGTAAATAAAGTATTTATGTCTTTCCCGATCACGGGACAATGATGTCCCGGACCTTTGGGAGGCGTGCGTGGGGCTAGGTACCTACAAAGTACCAACTGAGTCAACACGTAGAGGCCCTTTTGACAATTTAATGAAATGCAAGGAGTACACCGAGCGGATGCTGTCCCTGCCCGTGTCATGGGACGCACACAGAGACAGCACCCGCTGGGGTGTATAGGGACTATTGCTGTTGATGGAATCTAAAGAAAATTTGGTTATTGGTTGAAAATGATGGACTAGTGGCTGGGCTATATGGTGAAACATCGGAACCCGCCTAATAAACTGTCTCATTTTTTTATCTCTGGCAGACTGTGACTCGCCAACTACTAGATGGGCCCCTATTAACAGCGACATTAAAAAATGGCCTAAGGGCAACACCAGTCAGAGAGGCTGGGGGGGTAGAGAGGTGGCACTGGACTTTAAACATATAGCCAACTCGCCACTTAAGTGTCCACATCTACCCTCGAGCAACAGCTCTTGCGACTCCACTCTGAACAGCCAGTTAAGGCAAGCCAGAGGTGGAGGGCCTGTCCAACCAACCACCCGATCGGCTCAGCCTGACCACAGGACACCCCCAGGAGCACTCAGGTACGTAGGGTCGATACTCCCTAACAGCCCGCCACAAGCTGCCTTACGTTGACTGATTGCACCAGAAATCTGGTGGGCGATATTATAAGTATTTATTATTATTAAGGTTCTAGTTTAGGTATTTATTTTGTATTTTGTTTTCTATTGTCTATAAAGTGTGTTACCATGCCTAATCGTCACTGTCATCAACATTCAACGTCAACAACACAACTTTCGTTCATGGGAAGAGGCCACGAACGGAAGGGTCGGCATCGTCAGCTGGCCCATTGCACCAAATACTCGGTTTTTCTGCAGAGGTTTCTTTGCTTTTAAGCTAACAAATACGAAATTATATTCCGTGCCACAAATAACTGCTTAGTTCGCTCGAAATAGAGCCCCAACACCAAAGCATTTTAGATTAGAATCATAATTTGTTAGCGTCGCCAGATTAAAAGCGTAGCGCGGCAAAAAGCGTCGCGGCGTTCCGTGCCGATGGCCCGCGAAATTGAAATTCTTCGTCCCGCTTCGAAGTCCCCGCCTCGTCGCCGTGCCGTCCCCGTCCCGGCGCGGGACATCGTCGCGGCTAGGAGACCTGTTGCGAAAGTGATATCTTATTTGGAATACTTTAAAGATTCAATATAACGTGTTATGCCTCGCCTTGCTAGAATGGTATGCGAAAAGAAAATGCTGTTATTAAAATGAGTTTTGCAAAACTGCCGCCTTTTAAATTGAAAGTCAATATTGTAAGTGTTGAAATATTTATATTGGATTTGGGTTGGTTCCAAGTTCCAACGTAATAGCATAAAAGTGTGCGCTTAGAATGCTGCATTTAAAGTTAAAAAGTTTGGATTTATTTACACTAAAAGGCTTTACTTTTGTTTTGTTAGTTTAACGTTAATTCAATAAAAGTGCTAGTTTGTTAATGACGCTTCAACGTATAAATAAACTGTAGAGAATTTATGTGATGTTTTTAAAGTCAATCTGTATCTGTAGGTACAGCGCTAACACTGCACTGTGCTGGTTAGCACTGTAGTGTCTGTAGTGCTACGCATAAGACTACGCGACGGTAGCAAATAAGCACACCATAGCCTATGAACGATTGTGACTCCAGGTGACTGGCATAAGCGCGTTGACGATCCTTTAATTTGAGGATTCGTTGAGTTGAGACTTGAGTTCAACTCAACGATTGAGACTAATCTCAGATTCCTTACTCTCAACACATCTGAAACTTGGGAGCTTCGTTACATACTTTAAGATCACCTGACCCGATCACCCAGGTGATCGTATTGGACGAATATGGCCTATGAGATCACCCAGGTGATCCTTTTGTACGCCATATCCAGCACGATCCTTGGGTGATTTTAGTGGACAGAATTATATCCAGTAGTATACCCCAGAAAGAGTAATATTACTTTCTGGGGTATCCTACTGAATATAATTCTGTCCACTACACTCGTCACCCGGGGGATCATGATAGAGATACGGTCCAGCACGATCACCTGGGTGATCTTACTGGATAAGTTCGTCCACTAGAATCACTTCCAAAATAATATATAATCTGGGGTATCCTACTGGATATACTTCTGTCCACTACACTCGTCACCCGGGGGATGGTGATAGACATACGGTCCAGCGCGATCACCTGGGTGATCTTACTGGATAAGTTCGTCCACTAAAATCACTTCCAAAATAATATATATAATAAATAATATATCCTACTGGATATAATTCTGTTAAATACAATCAACCAGGGAATCGTGCTGGATATGGCGTACAATAGGATCACCTGGGTGATCTCATAGGCCATATTCGTCCAATGCGATCATCTGGGTGATCGGGTCAGGTGATCTTGAAGAATATACCGGGGAGCTTTGGCAACCTAAATTACCTATTTATTTCCAAGGACACATTTTACATATCTACTCACAGTCTCACACATATTGGCAGCTTATAATTTTCTAAAGTGAATGTTTCATTTTTCACTTAAGGCGACGTGAGCTCAGAAAAGTCGTAGCTGTTGTTTGGATTATAATACGGCTTCCCTAAATTTAATTAGCTATATTAAGGCCTTTTTCGAGGAACAACACACAACAGCTATTCAAATACTGAGCTTTTGACTTTCGCTCGATAAAAAAAAATCACGAACATAGGTCTAAAATACACTTAAAAAATTCGTAACAAATTATGCACAACAGCTAGACATATTAAAATTGGGTCTAAAAATCGGCAATATCATGTTTAAGAGAACTTAGCTATTACTTTTTTAGGGTTCCGTAGCCAAATGGCAAAAAACGGAACCCTTATTGATTCGTCGTATCTGTCTGTCTGTCTGTCCGTCCGTATGTCACAGCCACTTTTTTCCGAAACTATAAGAGCTATACTGTTGAAACTTGGTAAGTAGATGTATTCTGTGAACCGCATTAAGATTTTCGCACAAAAATTAAAAAAAAACAGAAAATTTTGGGGGTCAGAACTGAATCTCAAAAAAAAATGTTTTCATCAAACCCATACGTGTTGGGTATGTATGGATAGGTCTTTAAAAATTATATTTAGGTTTCTATTATATATTTTTTCTAAACTGAATAGTTTGCGCGAGAGGCACTTCCGAAGTGGTAAAATGTGTGTCCTCCCCCCTGTAACTTCTAAAATAAGAGAATGATAAAACTAAAAAAAATATATGATGTAGATCTAGTAAGTATTTTTTTTTTAATACGTCATAAATCGTAAACCGCAATTTATTTTACGGAACCCTTCATGTGCGAGTCCGACTCGCACTTGGCCGCTTTTTATTTATTAAAACGCACAAAAAATTTAAATTAGAAAACATGATATCCGCGGTTCCGAACACGCATCCATCTCGCTCACGCGTATGCTCAGTGAGAGGGAGAGAAGACCACGAACCTACGTCGCCTTAAGTAACAGAATTTGCTAAAAACTTTTTATATATATATATTTCTAAGCTGTCATTGTCATTCTTATTAATATTTTTTTGTAATTTGCTTTTGAGTGTGAAGGCGTACACGCTGCTCCGAATTTATTGTGATTGTAACATATTATTATAAAGATCCCGCGTTCTATTTTCACAAACACAAGTGCACGTCACATGAAATCAAATCAAAATCAAAATCAATTATTTATTCTGCAAATAGGCCACAAGGGCACTTTTACATGTCAAATGGTATTCTACAATATAATATTAATAATCTTACACAATAATCATTTTCAAATTGCAGAATTTAACCAACTACTACTACTAATACCTAAATGGTTAACAAACTAAATGTCACTAAATGAAAACTAAAAAAATCCAAAATTGTAAAATATTATCAAATACATTCGATATAAGGTCTGTATCAGAATTAACAATAAGTTTATGATATTAATTTAGTATAATGTCTCTGAGCATCCAAATACAATTAATAATTATTCTAATGTTCTTATAGAGATGTATACTGCCTCTGAGCGTTAAAACAGAAAAAAAGGATCATTAATGTAATATTGTCAGAGATGTACAGGGTCAATAACAATAAAACGTGTCAAGAACAGAATGATGTCTCTCGTCAAAATAATGATAATAACACTAGTATTTAGGTAGTTACTATGCCCTTGCAAGCATGAACAGACCGGACTCCACAAACAGCACCCGATCACGAGTATGACGCATATCTCAGCCATCGCCTCCCTGAAGAGAGTTCGGGCTGTGTCTTTGAGGTATATTTAGGCGAAAACGGTAGTAAGTCAGTGTTGCGCGCCCGTTGAGTAGCTGCGAGTGCCTTCAAAGAACAGGAAGCCCGAAGGAGGCTCCACGACCTGGACCAAGGTATGTGATTGTGCACTCTCTCTTTCGTAGCGTTTGTCGAAATTTAAATTTTATATTGTAGTCGTTTTTTATCGTATTTTTCGGATTCCATGATTCAAGCTTTTTACAGTTCGAACTTCATTTATCGCGTTTAATAACATTGGCATGAAACTTCTGAATTTAGACATCTCATTACTGGTCATTAGACTAGTCAAAGTAATTATAACGGAATAATTTTATAAAGGGCATGGGCAACTTTGTATGACAAAAATTTAAGTTTTTTTTGCAGCGGTTAAAGTTGTTTTTTTTAAAATCGTTAAGAGAACCTCTTAATACGCATAGATATATACAATTAAACGTATTGAACAATATCGGAGCCGAGATATTTAAGTTTTAATTATAACTTTTCAGTATAACCTGTGGAAAATATAATGCAAATATCTTGGCTCTGATGCATTTTAGAGTATTCCATTTCATATCATAATCTACCACTTTTACGAGAGGCCGCTTGTACCTAAAAAAATGACAACACTTTTACCCAAACCCCTTTAAGTGGGTAATCGTAGTGTTACTTTCAGAAACATTATTATTTTCTGTATCAAAAAGAGGCAAAGTTAAAATATTTTCCGAAATTACAAACCGCCACCACATCCAATAATGTATACTTTACCCGGTTACAGCTGCGGCCTAGACGAGCCTAATTGGCGTGAATATCAGATTAAACAAATTTCAAAGGACACCAAATAAAATATTCCCATTGTTCGTGGTCTCCCACTGAGTTCGGGACAATTGGATTTGCATACAAACGCAGAAGGTTATATTGAGTTGACAAAAACAAATAAAAGCTTTTTTGATGGTTTATCAGAGAGCCAATTCAAATGAATGCCTAGTTCCAAAGTGCGTTTACCCACAGACGTCTAGAGTCTAGACGATGCCCTTTGAGTTACGAGATATCTGTCTGCTGATGCTCCTAAAACTGAATAGGGGATAGGGTTTAATCCAGTCTTAACAAATGATTGATGAATTATCAAGACAAGATAATTTCGTCTTTACAGGTCTGACAGGTTGCAATTGCGCGTTTTGCTTGAGCATAGACAACGAAAAACTTTAGTTTTGCGTCAATCTTAGTACCTATAAACTGCGTATGAAACAAAAGTGATATTCTGAACCCCTTTATTTTGTGCAGAGGGGAGTTAAACCTAATTTTACGTAGCGTGCGTGTATAGTATCCATAAAGTTTACGACAGCTGGGTAAATGTTTATCAAGCGGGAAGCCGATCGACAAAAGTAGCCTCGGAGCCGAGCCTCGGAGCCACTTGGGAAGTTCGCCGTTACACAGGAGTAGCCTCGGAGCCACTCGGCATGCAGGAAACGCTTGCGGTAAAACGGCGCCGAATTATTTCCCACACGCGTCAATATGGAGGCGACGTGCGAGGCACAGGAGGGAGCGGTTGTACATTTTACTTGTCTTTTGTTTTCAAGGTTCTGTGCTTTATTTATTTATTTATCGTATGGCGGTTACACACTGGTCGCTGATACAGTTCCAGTGTGCGCTGCGAGGTTCAGAAGGAACAGTGCAGCTGCCGAGTTTGTTGTTCTTTTAGCACCACTCGGAGGTCACATAGGGTTTCTAGGATTATTTCTACAACGACTTCTACTCTAAACTCCTCCTGTGATGTTGCGCATGTTTGCTGAGCTTCGCACCGATGATTCATTTGCCTACAGTTGAAAGTAGCATTGCTACTGAGACGGCTGAGAGGCAGCAGCACTAGTCTACTGAGGGTGTTGGCGGAGCGCCTCGACTGTCCACTCTCAAAATACTGGTTTCAGGTGGCTATCGGGAGGGCTAAATAAGCCTGAACCTTTAAGTTTTGTTTAGTTTTGAAACTTTTAAATAATTTATTATTGTCACTAACGTATTAGATCATGAGTATTCACTATAACTAACAACCTAATGGATCAAAAAAGTCTGAAACAAAGTTTTTTTTTAATTATTCTAATTAACTTGATAGCTTAATGAGTGATGCTAGAGTCCAGTACAGTACCCGTTTAGCTATATGTATACCTGGTCCTGGCACTCGTAGACTTCTTAGATAACTTATTTCTAATTTGAACACTTAGGAAATGACGGACCGTGCTGGTCAATTACGTAGCACGTTGTACCTTTATACGTATATCAGATACATTGAAATGTACATTTTTTCATGAGAAAATATCAGTACATTTGTCCTGACGCTGGTTCGAAAAGTTACGTAACTACCCCTATCAAGTTCAATTTGAATTGCATATCACATTACATAATATAGATGGTAGGTACATTATATTATAAGGTATTCATGTGACACCCTGCAAGGGCACAAAAATATATATGTATAGAGCAGACTTAGACCTAAACTTAAACATATGGACATTAATTAATGCAAGGATTAAATAGGGTAATACGGAAGTTGAAAGGAAAAATATTTACAATGTTTCGTTAAATAACCCATTTAGACTATAGAAGCATTTGTCGATTTGTCTCTGGTTCGTAAAAGGGTATTACACTGCCGCCTGTGACTTGCACCAGCATTCTGTGGACGTGTCTCGGTCCCCGCATGTTGTTCTAATGATTTTGATCACCGAGATAAGCTGGGCCTGGGAATTAATAAACAGAGGACGTGACGCTTGCCTCCCAGGGTAGCAGTTCAGCGGTGAGTTACTTGATTCATCGAAAGTACATTGATCGTTTTTTTAGGGTTCCGTACTCAAAGAATAAAACGGGACCCTATTACTACGACTTCGCTGTCCGTCCGTCTGTCCATCCGTCCGTCCGTCTGTCTGTCACCAGGCTGTATCTCAAGAACCGTGATAGCTAGATAGTTGAAACATTCACAGGTTATGTATTTCTGTTGCCGCTATAACAACAAATACTAAAAACAAAATAAAATATTTTTTTAAGGGGGGCTCCCATACAACAAACGTGATTCTTTTGCCGTTTTTATAGATAATGGAACCCTTCGTGCGCGAGTCCAACTCGCACTTGGCCGGTTTTTACGATATTGGAGTTATACCATGTCAACTTTGTATATACACCTCTGGTAACAGAGGTCATCCCGTAGCTTATGTTATTTTGAACTTATATTTACAGCTACAAAGTAGCAGCAAAAATATTAAATTTCAATGGCTCCCATCTCACATTAACCTCACTGGCAATGAAGAAGTGGATAAGCTGGCCAAAATGGGGGTTGACGAAGGGATAAGTGTAGACCATATGCCTTTCTTTACAGACCTACTCAGAGAAGTTAAGGGAACTGCTTTAAAATTTGGAAAGAGTATTTTAATGAGAGGTCGAAAGTGGAAGGCATATGGTACAAAACAATTATCAAGTAACCGCCAAAGATACCTTGGTTTTGTGACGCTCAGCTAAATAGACCACTTGTAGTTACAAACTATGCGACTGCGCTCCGGGCCACACAATGTGTTCGGGCATTTGATGAGGGTGGTGGAACTGGTGGACTCTCCAGACTGTCGCATTTGTCATGTGAGGGAAGATACCTACCACGCATTGGTGGAGTGTGCTCGGATCGGAGCCGAACGCAGGGCATTTGAAGAGCAGTCCAATATTAGGCTCACAGACGTAGGCTCATGCAATATCTTGTTATCTAACCCCACATCTAAGTTAGCAATCAAACTGTACAACTTAATTATTAAATTAGTAAAGTGTATATAGTAAGTAGCTTTAGGAATGTACCTATAAGGCCGGCATCATCGCTCAGCGACGAAAGCCTTCTTTTTTTTTATTAAATAAAGATTTAAAAAAAAAAACTTTGTACACTCTACTTACACAGTTATACAATAATGATTCCTATTTCTATACATATTGTCAGCTTTTGCAAATAGGAGGATCTTTCAGTTATTACTAATAGGTACCTATAGTTACTTAAGAACTGAGATCCAGTAATGGAATTTGTCAGTATTCTTCTAATATTATACGCACAATATAATAATACATACACAAGGGGGCAATTGCGGGCTGAGTATTTGTTTAATTATAATACAAAGCAATTGCATGCCATTCAGGCTTAGGCTAATATAGTGCATTTCTCTAAAAATGGGGGGATAACAAATACTGAATTGAAATCAAGCTTTATTAAATATCGTTCACAACGTGAAAATATTAATGATTTCCCGCTGGTTTTTTTTTCACAGAATCGCAAGTGTATTTTTCCTCCGAGAAACGCAAACTATTTGAGACACATATAAAAACTTCGCGTTTGCAACAGAAAAATACGAGTTGAATTGGCTGAATACGACCTGTGCCGTCTTTTATATGTTGTGTTTAGTTTCTACTTTTTAAAAAGTTTGGTACTCGACAAATAAAGGTGTCGAGTACCAAACTGTGAATATAATGTCACATCCCAGGCGGCCTGCAATGTATTTTAATATTTAATTCTAATTTGACCTTAACACTTTACCTTCCAATATTTAGCGAGTCATTTTCACTTTGCTGGACATTTTTGAGAAAAGATTTTGAATTGATTGAATGACTCATGGGTTTCCTCACGAATAATATCATCAATTCATCTTATGACTCTTATCTTATCTTATGACTCTTATCTTATCTTATGAGTCTGACTCGCACTTGACCGGTTTTATTTAGTTTTAGTTTGAATATTGGCCATAGAGATGTATATACAAATATTTTTAAATTTTTGAATGACGTATACTGCGCGTAATGTGATTAGATAATATTACATTTAATTAGAACCTCGCGTTCATACATTTTTATTTGGCTGACTACAGACTTTTTAATGGACTAAGAAATCTATCACCATCCAATTAATAAGTTTCTATTGTGATCGTATCGAAACTACACTGAACATTAAATATATTATAATAGTCGCAACATCACCCTCCCGCTCCGATACTCAATTATTGTTTCCTTACCCCATTAAATAAATAGAATTCTATTCGTCCAAGTCCACACTTGAATGAATGCCAGTCGAGTCAACTTGATCTAGTTACTCGCACAGGCGCCGTTACAAAGACTCAAGTCACTAGAAAAAGGGTAATTTAGAGCGAAGCTGCAAAGAAAATACTCCTTAGCGTTCTTTGTTTTACTATTTATGTAAGTTTTCATTGAAAGTTAGCAAACCTACCTAAACTACCTGGTCTCGCTACGCCAGGGTAATTTATTTTGGTTTCAAAGTATACTGGCGATGTTATTGGAGCTGGAAAATTCTAGAACTTTGTGGAAAAATCTTATTGTGTTCCTTACAAATTGGCTTTTAGCTTCAGTTTGCAGAAGGTGCCATGCTAGACTAAAATTGGTAGGTACATTTCCATGTCGTCTGTGTGTGGGATATTATATTCCATGCCACATCCCATTTGACAAAAATTATGAAGAGCTAATTTGACTCTTCATAATTTTACTTGGAAAATGAGAATCTGGGTGCCAATTTAAAGCCTGGGATTTATAATTTACAACGCAGTGGTGCACACTGTACAATCTGTACAGTCGCCATCACATACATCGGTACACTATAGGTGTTCAAAAATATCGGCACATGCACCCTTGAAGAAAAAGCTTCTTTTTTCCTTGTTATTTCATTTATTTCGATACATATTCGGTATAAATTTGGTGGGCCGGAATTCACACGTCATTCCGCCTCATGTCGATAATGGAAGAGGCCCATTTTTCCGTTCCACCGACAGAGCTAACCCCGGTCGGTAGAACAGATCAATCAGTGCCGTCGCGCCATCTACCAGTAGCGTGGCAAACTACTGTACTAGGGTCGATCCTAATAGTAGCTTGCTTTGCCGAGCCAGTAGGTGTCGCGATGCGACATGCTCCCACTAGGGCAAGTGTCGTGACGCTATCTACCGGCGATGAGCTAAACTTCTTCGATCGGCATATTATATCGTTGTAGTGACCTAAACTCTACGCCGGTAGGTGTCGCCATGTGACATACCATTACCGCGATGCCCAGCGGCCGCAGGCTAGATTAGAAATGATTTGCACGAGTACCGGACGGGTGCCCAAGCGAGCCGCTAGGTGTCGCCGCACAAAGAAATTATCCGCCGTGACTCCTGAAAAGGCAGTCCTCTACAAGAACCACGGCAGATATTAGGGCTTAAGTACCAAGCAGAACCAGTTCGTTATAGGAAAGTTAGGTTAATTAATTTATTAGCAAGGTAAAAGGAGGTTACTTTATATAGGTAGGTTCTGCTTAGTGACCCTTCACCCGTATTTTCTTTTAATGAAACACAATACGGTACTAACTTTATTACAGGTTTTTACATAATAACTCGCAACTAAACTTATTACTAGGATTCTTGTTCTAAATTAATTATGTAATAGGTAGCGGGCAAATATTATTAAAGGCACGCTTGATAGTGCCTCGGTTTGTCTTGACCTCGACGACCCGGGTGACCCCATCATTCTTTCTTCCACGTGGGCGTCGTCGATCTGCTTGCTCGCGGGCTTCTTCCCCGTGCGTCGGTTGTCTCTCGGTGTGGCTGCGTCGTTTTCTTTTTTCTTTGCTCCGCTGAAATCTCGCTCGCGGGCTTCTTTCTTCCCCGTGGGCGTCTTCCACGTGGGAGTTTGACTGCTAATTTTTTTTCTTTCTGCCGCTGAAATGTTCCTTTGTTGCCGCTGGCACGTTGGATTACGTAGGATTTCTTCGATTTGTCACGTCTGGGACTGGTGATTTGCACTCAAAGTCCGCCTCGTTTGCCTCGTGGGCACGTCGTTCGTAGCCGGCGCCGTCTTCGGATTGACGTTGGTAATTATCGAGTTTCTTCGATCCGATTTGCTCGTCGGTGGTCACCATGAAGAAAAAGCTTATTTTTTCCTTGTTATTTCATTTATTTCGATACATATTCGGTATAAATTTGGTGGGCCGGAATTCACACGTCATTCCGCCTCATGTCGATAATGGAAGAGGCCCATTTTTCCGTTCCACCGACAGAGCTAATCCCGGTCGGTAGAACAGATCAATCAGTGCCGTCGCGCCATCTACCAGTAGCGTGGCAAACTACTGTACTAGGGTCGATCCTAATAGTAGCTTGCTTTGCCGAGCCAGTAGGTGTCGCGATGCGACAACCCTAATGCCTTGAAAATAGGGCTGTGTTCCGATGTTTGTGACGTGCTTGTTTGCTCCGATGTATGTGATGGCGACTGTACGTACAAGTGTATATGTGTTGCACACGCATGTGGTGCGGTGTGGCTCGGCCTTTAAGATGTATGTTACGCATTAATTAAAAATGTATATTACTGTGTTTCGAGCTCTACATTTTCCGTGGTTATGCCGTATTTATAATTACTATAATTAGACAATTCTTCTCTGATGTAAACTGCTGGGTTTAAGGCCCGAATCATACTGGCGCCGCCTGCGGTGGCGTCAATATTTAGTAAATTTGACAGCTAATGACAAAGTTAACTATTGACCGCCGCGTCTAGGCCACACCAGTCTGTGAGAGGCTTAAAGGGGCGAGGGTTTGAAGTATGCAGTTTTAATAACAATAAAATTATTCCGCATAGAGAGGTTGACACTTATACCCATAGCAACAATTGTTGTAAGATAAAACCTCAGCTGTCTCGTTTTCTCTTCTCACTCAGGTGTAGACGGCGTATGCAATCTCAGAAGCTTTTTATTAAAAGTAGCCAAAAGGAATTTTGCACTACCGTTGTAACACCCCGCGTGTCGCGAGCTTATGGGTGAAAATGAGAGCGCGCTTATGGGTGAAAATGAGAGCGCGCTTATGGGTGAAAATGAGAGCGCGCTTATGGGTGAAAATGAGAGCGCGCTTATGGGTGAAAATGAGAGCGCGCTTATGGGTGAAAATGAGAGCGCACTTATGGGTGAAAATGAGAGCGCCCTTATGGGTGAAAATGAGAGCGCGCTTATGGGTGAAAATGAGAGCGCGCTTATGGGTGAAAATGAGAGCGCGATAAACATTGATATCGACAAAGAATGCAAACATAAATGTCTGATCAGCCTTAGATAAAGGTCCTAACCCTAACGAACGTAATTGTCTGATCAGCCCCAGATAAAGATCCTAACGAACGTAATTGTCTGATCAGTCTTATATAAAGGTCCTAATTAGCGTAAATGTCTGATGAGCCTTAGGTAAAGGTCCTAATTAACGCAATTGTCGGGTCAGCCTTATATAAAGGTCCTAATTAACGCAATTGTCTGTTCAGCCTTATATAAAGGTACTAACTAAAGTAACTAATGCATCCCTGAACAAGTCATGAATTAATGTGAATGAGAAGAACAATGGGCAACGGTGTGGACAGCTCTGGTATTTATACCAAAGGCTTGATTTAGCCAAACCGGATTATTTATTTATTTGCGTCAGGCAACAAGGCCCATTTCAACAAATACCTTACAGACTAACATATAATATATAATATAGCCTCTTTATTCCTTAATAAATACAATTTACAATTATACATATATAATTTCATTTTATGCATGCATTATTATTTCACATATTATTTATTTTATTTTATTTTATTTCACATTTACATTATTTAATTATTTATAGTTAAGTAAGCAAACATTAAATTATTTGTATTTATTATTTACTAAGGACCTCTCTACGAGTAAAGGCCTCCTCCATATCCTTCCATGTGTCTCTATCTTTTGCCTTTGTTAGCCAATCCTTTCCAGCTGCTCTATCTAGCTCGTCTGTCCACCTTTCTTTTGGTCTTCCCCTACTTCGTTTTCCAACTGGTCCTTTCCACGTGGTTACTTTAGTTGTCCATTTTTCTTTGCTCATACGTGCCACATGGCCCGCCCATTTCCATTTAAGTTTTTTACAGTGTTGTACCGCGTCTATTACATTAGTTGTATTTCTTATATCGGTATTACGTTTCCGGTCACTCCGTTTTATTTTTAAAATACTTCGTTCCATGGCTCTTTGACATGTTTGTATTTTACTTGTTATGTAGTTGCTATATATCCATGTTTGGCTGCCGTATGAGAGACATGGTAGTATACTGGAATCTAGAACTTTTTTCTTGAGTTTGACAGGGAGATTTGATTTAAGTATTTCTCTATAACTCCAGAATTTATTCCATGTTAAATTTATTCTTCTATTTATTTCGTCTTTATGTCTTGTTTTAGTAAAGGCTATCTGTTTGCCTAAATAAATGTATTCTTGCACATATTCTAGTTCAGTATTGTTCACATAAATGGGAGTTTTTGAAGCATTAGTCAAGACCTTTGTTTTAGCAGTGTTTAATTCCAAGCCGATTTTTCTGCTAACTGTATTTAGCTCACAAATCATTGATTGTAGCAGATCTGCGGATTCTGAAAAAAGAATTATATCATCGGCGAACCGGAGATTGCTTAGATATTCGCCTTTTATGTTTATTCCTTTCTTTTTCCAGTTTAGATTTTTCATGATGGATTCGAGTACAGTGACAAAAATCCTAGGCGAGAGGGGGTCACCCTGCCTGACTCCTCTACAGATCTTTATTTCCGAGCCTTTTGTTTCCATTCTAACACGAGACACGCTCTTACTATTTATGTCTTTAATAAGCTCTACAATCTCTGTTGGAACGTCGCACTCGTATAGAGCCTTGACTAGAACAGACTAACATACAAAACTTTAAATATAACACAATAACACGTTATAGTCCAGTAACTTAAAACATCCAGAGCTTGCGTCAAATCCGGTAATTATGATTTTTTGCAAACTTCCCTTCATGATTCGGGTTCATTTTAAGAGTAGGTAAACTAGAAAACTGTAGGATCTAATATAGGATTAAAGTGCATTTTTGTTTCACCTCATTGCTACTAAGAAGAATCTACTTAGATAATAAACACAGCTTAATACCGATAAACCGCTACGAGGGCATACAATGTTACTTATTTTAACTTAACCATCTCCTTAACCCCGCATTATCCTCGCCATTTGTTACACGCGATTTAAAATATAAAGTGCGCTTTACAGTTTTATTAGCGAGATAACTTCCAGCAAGCACCGCAGCACCTTGGTTACTCGAAAATGTACCAAAGGTGTACGAAATTACTAGAGAGCTAGGTCGTTTTTCCCAGGGCCGTGTCGGCAAATAGCTCCGCTATGTTCTCGGGGAATGATTCTCCCAGGTAACCGCGTACGTGGGTTTGTACGGGTGGGGTCAAAATAAGAAAACATGGACTTTATTGGCAAGGGGGTCGATTAGAGACTAAGGATTTGCATTACTTTTCGTTACTTCTCGACGTCCTTTTTTAAGTGCTATAGAGTTTAAAGTCTAATATACAGGGTGTGGCCTGTAATAGGTTGCGTGTAAGCTTGTGAACAATTATTTCCACATAGTAAACACAACTATTTCCACAAGTAACTTGAAAAAAAAATTTTTTTTTTTTTCAAAATAAGTTTAATTGTATTTTTTTACTCTTCTGGAGTGCTATCAGTAACTTTTACACACTAAAAAAAAAAAAAACACAAAAATATCTTGAAAATAAAAATACAAAAACTATTATGACTCGTTACATGGTGTTACCTCAAAATCTGCATTGGCCTGCTGTGCTGATACCGTGATGCCAAGATACATTACTCGGAGGTCATAACTTTATATCAAAATAACTCCGAATCCAAAAAATAATAAAATGAGGGGTGAAAGACACCAATGCTCTAAGGAAGCGTCCCTTTGAATATTTGCTCATATTACAGGCCACACCCTAATCTATTTCTGTCATAGTCTACTCTAGTCTTAGTATTTTTACGATTCTCACGCATGATTTTGACTAACCGGGACTTAATCAGGTAACTTAACGTACACTTAGGATGCAACGTGTGTAAGCACGTTTGCTACATCGCACCACAACCACACGGTACGCAAGATTATATAATCTGTGACGCAAGGCTGGAGCGGCCGCCGAATGCGCAGCAAAACATAAGCATTCAAAGTACTCAAATTTGGAACCTGTGTGTATGACTTCGTCCCAGTTGCTGTGGAGACGAGTGGCCCCTGGTGCTCCGAGGCGAAAACTGTCATTAAAAATCAGGACAACGATTGCGGGAGAGAGGTCGCGATCCCAGGTCCGGCTCGTATCTGGTGCAGCACATATCGTTGGCGGTGCAGCGGGGTAACGCGGCCAGCATATTGGGCACATATTATGCGCCAGGTACCTGCCGTCTCTGGGATCTATTACATAAGTATTAATATTGTATCTAACTTTATATTCCTGTCAATAAAATCATTCATACTAAGTAGACTTAACTCATAAAACCTGCTACTTAAAGTTCTGCTTACCACGTAAAGTTCATTTATTAGAATCTAATTTAATTTTAATGAGGTTTTTAACGTGAGGAACAAAAGCGTGAAACACTTTGACAACCCATTGGAATGCGAATTGGAAAAGTCTAATCATCAGGATAACTAAGACAGTCATCGTTCTTTTTTAGTTTCGTAACTCATCTACGGTTTGATAAAAAGGAATCCTGATTTTTGTAGCAGCATTCATTTTCAATCATTGATGCTGTACCTGTAGCCACATCGTAGCCCTACGGTGTATATAGGTGCGAGGTACAAACGAGTTTAATGATCGGTTTAAGTATTAAGCGCATTTTTTTTTAGGAGGTGTTTCTCAATTTGTCTTTTAAGGGTTCCGTACTCAAAGAGTAAAACGGGACCCTAGGTAGGTTATAGGTTATTAACGGGACCCTATTACTAAGACTTCGCTGTCCGTTCTTCCGTCCGTCCGTCTGTCTGTCACCAGGCTGTATCTCAAGAACCGTGATAGCTAGAGATTTGAAGTTTTCACAGATTATGCATTTCTGTTGCCGCTATAACAACAAATACTGGAGGGGGCTCCCATACAAAAAACGTGATTTTTTTGCCGTTTTTGTAGATAATCTGTCACCAGGCTGTAGCTCAAGAACCGTGATAGCTAGAGAATTGAAATTTTAACAGATTATGTATTTCTAATGCCGCTATAACAACAAATACTAAAAACAATTTTTTTTTTTTAAGGGGGGCTCTCATACAACAAACGTGATTGTTTTGTCGTTTTTATAGATAATGGTACGGAACTCTTCGTGCGCGAGTCCAACTCGCACTTAGCCGGTTTTTTTATGTGTTTGTTACGCGATAACTCGGTAATTTATGCACCAATTTGAAATTTGTTTTCTTTGTTTGAAAACATATACTTCCAGATTGGTCCCGTTCTCACCAAAATTTAGTTCTGATGATGGGATCCTGAAGAATTCAAAGGAACCCTTCAAATTTTATAGGCAAACTTGAAGCAATTTGGCTACTTATTTGGAGTCGGTTAAAACTTTGTTTTGGAAAGTAAATTATACTCCATCGTGTCTCCAATTGTTTACCAACACCATCAACACTACTACGCGACTGCGCTTTAATAAAAGTGCTATAGAATTAACGTAAGTAGGTATACTGCCCCGCTATTCTGTACCTAACTTGTTTTACTAACCTCATCTCGTAGGTAGTAACTAAGCGTAAGCAGAGGTCTAGTTTCGTTAGGCATGACAGGTGAGGTGAAGTTGTTGTTTTTTTTTGAGAATAAATAAATAAAAATAAAAAAAAGCGCAATAGCACATTCCGGTGTGCGACAAATTCAAGCACGCCAACAAATTCTCACGTTGCATTTTACAGCAATCCTATACTTTTATCACACTCCTATATTTTATCCTCGCACAAGCGTCAATTTTACGACAATCCGTAGCGATATATCATGAAATGTCTCCCAAGTGCGGTAAAAGGAACCCTGAAAATGCATCCCCGGGCACTTTGTTTCGGCGTCCGCAAAAGACGTCGGAAAATAGCAATTTCTCAGATAGCGCTTTGTGAGACGAGAGCTGAGTTACTGCTTAATAACAGGAACCGAACAGTCTAGAAGCCTTTGTTCACAAACCTGTTAAACTGTGTGTCAAGTATAACTTGACTCCTCGGTTCGTTACAAGAATAAGAAGGCGGAGGTCAGAAAACAGTGGTTTATCTGCAGAGAAGGGGTGAAAACGCGTTTTGAATAACAACGTTGCATGCACTAAAACGTATGGCTACCTAAGCGTGTTCACTTTTAAAAGTATATAGATTCGTGTACATATTTGCATGCCATGTGACTGTGAATGCAGATGTATGTACATTTTAGAATCTTGGTATATGCTCGGTAACATAGCAAAACGGGAATGCTTGTGAAAAGGCGGTAAAACTTCCTGTGATATTCTTACATCTTTGGGGTAAAATGACTAGGTGACCTCGTACATTTTTTCACTTTCACCTAGGACCTATGTAATTTCGCACTCCATCTGTCGAGTGGCAGCTAGTATAATCCTGACCCCTAGATGGAGAAATAAGTAAAACCATACGAAAGAAATGCTTTGAATTTGATAAAATTTGGCTTTGACACTGCACATTTGTGAAGGTGCGTTGAGATCGAACAATTGTTTTTTGATTATTTGTCGCCTAGAAACGTTCCTCTAGAAAATCAAGTATTCAAAAAAACCGGACAAGTGCAAGTCGGACGCGCCCACCTGGGTTCCGTACAAAATTTCTAATGTAGGTACTTATAGTTTTCAGTTTTTTCCCTATACTTGTAGAAGGTATAAGAAGATATTATTTGCCAAAATTCATAATTCTAGGTCAACGGAAAGTAGCCTATAAATTTTGATTCCCTTGAGAGTGTCGAAATATACGTTTATTGCGGCATAAACAGCCGTATCTTTTTTTCGTTAACTTAGAATTTTGATTTTTTTTCACAGCTTCAAAGGACTGCAGACTTGAGTATTAAGGTTTTAATTTCAATTTGATACCTCCACGTGTTCCCGAGATAAAGGGTCTTGACAGACGGACAACAAATTGATCCTATAAGGGCTCCGTTGTTTCCTTTTGAGGTACTGAACCCTATAAAAGAACGAAGCTATGACATTCTTTTCCAACAACATTAACACTAGCTCTAGTGCCCTTAAATAAAGTCTACAGAGCGACGAAGACTTTAAGAAAAAAAAATACGGCGTTGACTTTGAATACGCTCTAATCCCAATAAGGTCTAGTTTTCCCTCTGGGTTGGAAGGTCAGATGGCAGTCGCTTTCGTAAAACTAGTGCCTATGCCAAATCTTGGGATAAGGTGTCAAAGCGGACCCCGGGCTCCTTAAGGGGCACAACCGGGAATAACGCTAGGAGGATGATGACTGGCAATACGGCGTTGAATACCGACTGAACGGATTGCATATTCAATACAATCCAAAAAAAAATACTCAGGCCCATTCCAATTTCTAAGATTGTAGTCATAACATTTATTTTGAATCCCACTATATCGTCCATCCTATCGGTTCTCGACCACACCGAGCGCGTATTTGTTTTGGCAGAATTGATTGCACGAGGCTCACCTCACCTCCGTGCAAACAGATGTATTTATACGACGTCGTTTGAGATCCTGTTTGTATTCGTAGTAGTGCAGAACCTGAGGGATGATCATGTTACTTTTAAAACGTAGGTACATTATAATAATAATAGAGCCGTTTATTCCATAAATATAGTTATAAGTATTTCTTATTTCTAAGCATCTCTTTTTGTCTCTAAGTTTTATGTTGAGTATACTTCTCTCTGTACTACTTTGACACACCTGGATATCATTCTTTTGTATTTGCATTGTAGATCCATGTTTGGCATCCGTATAGTTAGGTGAGGCTGGGAAGTATAACCCCCCCGAGATTGCTCGCCTTGTCGGGGCGGGGGGGCTAAGTAACCGTGGACTGGTCACCTACGGCGAAGCTAAGAGGCACCCAGGGCCGGCCTGTTTGGGCTGCCGGCTGGCCCGAGGAGGGCGCTCCTAGCGGGATGGAGCTTAGGATGCGTTGGGGAGGGACCGCAGAAGAAGTTCTCACGCGCTATCTTCTGCGGCCGAGGTGGTATCGCAGGGGGAGAGGCGTGTTGGTATAACGGTGCGCCACTCTCCCTACCCCCTGCGAACTTGGCGGGGCCGTTCCGCTGAAGCGGCATTGGTGGGACCGCAGAGGGAGAGGAATGCCGGTATTACGGTGTGCCGCTTTCCCTATCCTCTGCGGCCGAGTCGTGGTCGGTGGCGGAACCACAGACCTGATCCGCCACCGGGTGCTGGATTTTTCGCTCCCATAATCTCCTCGTAGCGGACTCAGGGGGGTCCGCTACTAAACAGGTGGAGATCGAGGAGGCAGGCGCGCCAAAACATCTGGCGTGCCTCACGTGGAGGGCCCCCGGGCATCCGCGAAGGAGTCGCTTGTGGGCGGCTGCCGCCGGCGGGGTCGCGGATGTGTGCGCAAGCGTTCCCGTGACCTCGCCACAAGGCGGCGAGGTGGCAAGTGGGGGGGTTTTTAGTGGGTACACCGTGGGTCTCATTAGCTCATACGTCCCACATAAACACTTGGGTCACCCCCTGCACCCGGGTGGTATGCGTAACACATTTTCCCACCCTAAACAACAAAAAAATAAAAAAAAGGCTGGGAAGTATACAGTGTTAAGTAGAAGTTTAAGTAGGTACACAATTCAACTATAATTCCCACACACATAGTGATCTATTTACCTGACGCATGTGCAATGCGTTACGTTATTGACCAGCCGGGCCAGTTTTCCATCCATGAGGTTCCTTTTGTTTTTTTATTGAACTAGATCCATAGTAAGCTCGATAAGCTATTATATAGGGAAAGGTACTAAGCAAAACGTTATGTAATTGGTAACGTCGGTAGGCCCCCCACAAGGTGGACTGATGACCTGGTAAAGGTCACGGAAGTCCGCTGGATGAGGGTGGCGCAGGACCTCCCCCAAAGAGTGCCACATCACTCTTTGGGGGAGGCCTATGTCCAGCAGTGGACGTCTTTCGGCTGATATGATGATGATGATGATGAAGGTAATGATTACCTATATGTATTTCCATGTGTTGTGCCATTAGGTCTAGATAAGAACAAGTTCTTTGATTGGGTAAGCGAAAGTCTGATAAAGAAATGCATTAAGTAATACAATTAGGAACCTAACGTAAGTTCAATCGTCACAGACACGTTGTGTAGTATCAGAATATTTCTTAATAGGATTGGCGTTTGACGCTTATGTTTATTACGTGCCATCGTATCATATTTTATTATACTCCGTCTGATAAAAAAGGATAAAACGAGTACAAAATAAAAAAACATAAAAAAAAAACATTTATCCAATAGACATAAATATTTAAAAAACATCCAAGACTGAGTAACAATAACAATTTTGACTTAATTTACCAAGTAAAGTTATTCCTTAATAAGTCCTGATTTAATTTTGATTACTTGACGGCTTATTCAGATGGTTGTTAATACAATTAATCCATCTCAGAAGCTTCTTAAATACCGATGAAAACGGTTGACTTAAAGATGAATAACTTATCTTAAAGTTTGTCATTTAAATTACTTCTATTGACATTATTATTCTGACTCCAACATCAAACCAGTTTTGTGATACCTACCTAACATATACCACACCGCTCTCTAATTTAAATGGTGTGTAAATTTGAAAATCACGCACCCGCGTTGTTCGCTAATGATGGGCAAATGATGGGTTAAATTAAGACGTTAATGAACAAACCACGAACGAACAGTTGATTTCTCGTAAATAAAGTGGTTGTAGTTTTTTCATTCCATAGTCAGTATAACCGTTATTTTAATCCTGCATGATCCGTGTTGTCACATTATGATTGTCAGAGTTTTTTCCCGTGTGCTGATTAAGAGGGCGCTCGTTTTTTGGTCAGGAATAAGCGAGAATGACGGATTTTTGACGTTGTAATTCTAAGAAACGGAGAGCTTTTTCTAGATCCTGATTACTTATTTGCATAGGTAAACTCCTCATATTGGTCCTAGCCGCCTCTAATTTACGAAGAACTGAATACTTTAACCGAAAATACCCGATTACCGACAGTAGTTTTCTGAAGAGAGCGCAGAGTCATAAGTTTGAGCCCCTAATACTCCATGATGTTATATGAGAACCTACTTGTTTTTTTCTATTTTCACTAGCGTAATATGTTGCCATTGCGCCTAGCCGCCTCGAATTTTCCTTATTCTGCACGTATATATATGTAAACTGTTCTCAATTACACCATATTTGTCAACAAAATCGTACTGAAAACTCAAGGATTTTCTCATTATTGTTGAATAATTTTTGTATTGAATCTTACACAACATTAAAGTTCATGCTTGTACCAACAAGATCCAGTCCAAAAAATATAACTTTTGTCAAAATTTATATTTATAAATAATTATTCAAAACTAGTATAAATTTACCGTCGCGCGGGAATATATCTCAGTACCGGCTGAATAGCCCTCCGAGACAGACGTGTAGTGTGTTTATTTGTGGCTATTCACGAAGCTAACCGGCCACTCTTCAGATAAAATAATATTATTTTGATCTCCGACTAGGCATAGTTGTTACCAACCTCGGGGTCAAACTATACTGGGGATACATTCGTGAGGCTAATCGAGACAAGTTATGAATTGCATAGCTGCCATATATGACGTAGTGTAGCGAAAAGGCTCAAACCCACCGGATGCGTAACATTTAAAATTGAACCTTCTACCTAAAACAAAAGTCATACATTTCAATGGTGATGTCTTGTGGGTTGGATCCTTTTGTCTAAACTACGCGTTCTATAGTCAATTATTATTGTACGAGTGATCGTGATACTTGATAGATTTAATTTATTTACTTGTTACTATCAGTCCACCTTGTTAGTATGTATGTATGTATGGGAGTTTGGGTGAAATCTTCAAATTAGGTACAATTGCGTATCTTCGGTGACATAATATCATAGAGCTGGTCTGATGATGGAGTCGGAAGGTGGCCATAGCAACTCCTAAACTCAACAAGATAAAGCCATCGAATTTGGGCTCATTTATTTGGTCATGGCACGGCAAGACTTTGGTGCTGGATGATTTCCAGAGTCTGATGATGGAGCTATAAGGTGGTCATGGAACTCCTAAACTAAACTAGATAAACCCATCTAGTTTGAGCTCATCTGTTTTGTCTTGGTAAACACTTTGGTGATGGATGATTTCCAGGATCTGATGATGGAAGGTGGTCATGGGAACTCATTAACTAAAATAGATAGACCTATCTTGTTTGGGTTTGTGTGATTTGTCTGTACAAGTACCCGCGAACCAGCGACATAATATGCAGGGTTATTGAAAATAACAAGATGAATAAAAAACTTTTTAAAAAACAAGCTTATATGGCGTTTGTTAAGTACAGCACGATCCTACCTTGCATTTAGTAATTATTTTCGTTTATATATAATAATAACACACACCGGGGGTTTACACTGGAAAGGAAGATTTTTACGTGGTTTTATTACATTTCCGAGTCATCATCATCATCATCATCATATCAGCCGAAAGACGTTCACTGCTGGACATACGCCTCCCCGAAAGAGTGCCACAATGGCCGGTCCTGCGCCACCCTCATCCAGCGGACTCCCGCGACCTTTACCAGGTCATCAGTCCACCTTGCGGGGGGCCTACCCACGCTGTGCCTTCCGGTACGTGGTTGCCACTCGAGAACCTTTCCGCCCCAACGGCCATCGGTTCTACGTGCAATGTGCCCCACCCACTGCCACTTAAGTTAAGCAATTCGGAGGGCTTTATCAGTTACCTTGGTTCTGCTGCGGATAGCCTCATTTCTGATGCGATCGCGCAGAGAAACTCCCAGCATAGCATAGCATAGGCTCAAAGTCACTCAAAGGGCAATGGAGAGCCATTGCCCTTTGAGTGACTTTGAGCCTTCTTATGAGGCCCATAGTAAGCGACTACGTTTCAGTGCTATATGTCATCACTGGCAACACACACTGTTCAAAGACTCTCGTCTTGAGACACTGCGGAATATTGGACGAAAAGATGTGCCGTAGCTTCCCGAATGCTGCCCAGCCGAGTCGGATTCGACGATTGACCTTCCCTTCGACATTTCCGAGTATCACTCTTTATTTCGAAATAAATGTTTAAAAAACCGGCCAAGTGCGAGTCGGACTCGCGCACGAAGGGTACCGTACCATTATCTATAGGTATCTTTAAACGGCAAAAAAATTGTTGTATAGGAACCCCCTGTAGCCTAGTTAGTAACTTGGTAGTGACTCTGCCTACGAAGCTGGAGGTCCCGGGTTTGAATCCCGGTAAGGGCATTTATTTGTGTGATGAGCACAAATATTTGTTCCTGAGTCATGGATGTTTTCTATGTATTTAAGTATTTATTTATCTATGTAAGTATGTTTATCGTTGTCTAGTACCCATAGTACAAGCTTTGCTTAGTTTGGGGCAAGGTCGATTTGTGTAAGATTGTAAAAGAAAAAGAAACAAATAAAAACTAAAATAAAAATAAAATGATGTATTCTGTTTTTTAGTATTTTTTGTTATAAATAGCGACAACAGAAATACATCACATTTCAAATCTCTATCTATCACGGTTCATGAGATACAGCCTGGTGACAGACGGACAGACAGACGGACAGCGGAGTCTTAGTAATAGGGTCCCGTTTTACTCTTTGAGTACGGAATCCTAAAAAGTGACATAGGTTTTAGGGTCAGAACATAAAAAAGGGAGAAGTGCCGTACTGCTTAATTTCAACCAAAACCGATGTCCCCAGTTTTCTCCCACCGCAGCGCCCACAGGCACACACATTGAACCGTGTAAAAACAAAGACTCGGGCGTTGCCAGTGAGTCTACGGCAACATGCAAACAAGGGCTGTGATTGGCTTAAACGCACTACACTAGGGGGGCGACAAACGTTAAAATTATGTTTTATCGACATTGATATTAAAATTAATATTATGTTAAGATATTGATGGTACTTCAACGACATGGTAAGTTTATGTGGTGGTATTTAAACTTCTAGCTACAAGTTTAAATAACACGGGTTGTTAACTTACCATAAATCGCAAAAGTAAAAAATATTGACGAATACCTACAGAGTAACATAAACGGCTTTTTATAAGTTCGTGTTGTGTTCGTTCGTGATGTATGTGACATTTGAAACTCTGGTCACATCGATATTTTTGACCTGTAGGTACCAGGCCGATCCGAC
Organism: Epinotia brunnichana; assembly: GCA_963854355.1. Classification (NCBI taxonomy): domain Eukaryota; kingdom Metazoa; phylum Arthropoda; class Insecta; order Lepidoptera; family Tortricidae; genus Epinotia; species Epinotia brunnichana. Next base: position 461,923 of record OY977954.1, on the reverse strand, counting down.
TCGCATTTTAGCGCGAAATAATATGTCCATTACTCATATTACGAGATTTAAGGCTAAGGGCGAGTATCCACCAAAGATGTGCGAAGATGTGTTACCATACATTTTACACCTAGGTTTCAAGCAAGCGAGGTGTCAAATATTCGAAAAGTGTACGGCTCTTATTAAGTGGTTGGAAACATTTTTCTTGAAAATGTTACGAACACATTAACTCTTCTCTGTACAGGAAACCAGTTAGGACCTCTGCCAGTAGCATCTATCCATTTTTTTAGTACCTACTCGGATTCTTTGGAAAACTGTAATAAGAAACCGAGATTTCTTCTTCAATTATCACATTTCAAATGAAAGTAAAAAAATACTCATTTAAAATAAATTATTGGTAATAATATCACATTTTAAGTTGTTCTGGAGCCATTTGCAACTAAATTATATACTTGTATATACAATTTTAATATGTCTATTTACCGTTCATACTGCAACTTAGTGAAAATCTTATTAGTAGGTACCGTAAACATTTTGTGCCTTTTAATCTTATTAGTATGTTATTAGTTACCTTTACATCTCTGACAATATTACATTAATGATCCTTTTTTTTCTGTTTTAACGCTTAGGGACAGTATACATCTCTATAAGAACATTAGAATAATTATTAATTGTATTTGGATGCTCAGAGACATTATACATCTCTGGGGTACTAAATTATATCATAAACTTATTGTTAATTCTGATACAGACCTTATATCGAATGTATTTGATAATATTTTACAATTTTGGATTGTTCTAGTTTTCATTCAGTGACATTTAGTTTGTAACCATTTAGGTACTAATTAGTTAAAATCTGCAATTTTAAAATGATTATTGTGTAAGATTATTAATATTATATTGTAGAACACCATTTGACATGTAAAAGTGCCCTTGTGGCCTATTTGCAGAATAAATAATTGATTTTTGATTTTGATAGGCACCCAACCAAAACACGTAATGAAATAAAATAAAACAGCGAAAGTAGTCGAAATAAAATAACTAGTATGATATCGTACTTCTATTTTATCGATTACGCGTAAATTGTAACTGCACTTTGGCACCGCTCTAGTTTGCGACGCCAAGCAGCGGCCGTACCACTAAAAAATTCAAGCATCGTCCATATCCATAGTGGTTTAATACATTGCGCCGTGGTTTACTGTATTGAACGTCCAATGTACAACGCAAAGAACAAAAATATGCTTTTTCGTTCGATATGTTAGTTCGATCCCGAGAAATGATGCGGCGTTGCGTTTATTTGTTAAAATATTAGTTTTTACTGACTTAAGTGAAAATACTAATACTAGCATGTGGTGCGTGACTCCACCATTCATGTAGGTTTTAGTTTCATTCCTATTGTTGCATGTAACCACGCTACTTTTCGGCATTTTGAGTAAACGTGGAAGAACATTTCAGATTCACGGCGAATTGCGACTAACATGCGGTGGGCAGTGACATGCCCATTTGGCCATGTCGCACCGACACGCGCCAAGCCCCCGTTTCATATCTTTTCCTTTTTATGATCTGAGGTTTTAGGCTTTTGAATAAAGTCACGCATTAATTAATTGTATTCTAGATAAAAAGCTGTGTTTGTATAATTTATAATTTTCAGTTCCTTTGGTAAGTAACGGACATTAGCAATTTCTATGAAGGGCAGTTTTTTTTTACTGTCCATAACAAAAAAAAAATTCTTCAAGAAATGAATACGTAAGTACCCAGTAATTTCCTAGTGGTGGGTCTACTGGTATAATTTCATTACATAACTATATATAAATAAGACTCACATAACATGCAAACTATTAATATCCGTAAAACAAATTATTATTCTTAATACTGACAACTTTAAAACTCGTTAGTTTATTTTATACTAATTAAACGAAACTAAATATTATACTTTGTCATATCATAGTATTTTAATACAAATAGAAAACCTGTGCTCAAAAATCAAATACTTACTTTATTCAAGTTATCTAACTTCGTTAACATGATGTTCTAGAACATCATGTTAGCGAAGTAATACTTACAATTTTTTAGTGCAAGTATCAATATCGGTCACGGAGTTAATTCAAACGGTGCGCTATACAGCTATTTGCATCGGCAAGCTCCGCGGTTAGTTCTATCCCGATCGCACTTACAAATAGCTAGAAAGGGACGGCACCCGCGGCTGGTGCGATCGCGCTGTGCATGTGGGTGTTAGGTACGTTTGTGTGGGTGGTAGTAGTATTTACACACACAAACGCACTACGCGTGTCAAAATACCGAATTCTGAGCGAGCGCTTTTTTGAAGAGCACTCTTAAACTTCAAGGTATATCTATTCTAATATAATAAAGAGTAAAGGTAAGTATGTGAGATTGTAAGTTGGTACGAGTATGGTAAGGGGATAGCACCGGAACCACAGACCCAATTTCAAAAATTATTTCCCCTGTCTGTTTGCCTGCGTTCTTTGCTATTGCGGGCGAACCCGGGCGGGCAGCTACAAGTAGCATGGTATTAAATAGGTCATATACATAGATTGAGTAAAACAAAACTTTCCTGTGGTCAATAGTAAAGGGCTTCCGTGCATATGAAAGATGTTTTTATTGCATGAAATCATATAAGAGGAGATGCCGTTCATGCGGAAAGTCTTTGGTAATGTCTCATAATTATATGTGGTATAATTAACCAAAATTAAGTGGAATCAGAATCAGAATCAAAAAGTATTTATTGTCACACGAAAAAAAATTGAGCATGGTTCCTTCGTTTAGTCTTTACTCGCCATATCGACTTAACGGCTATTACAAACGACCAAAAGCTTAACGATTATAAAAACAACATTTATTAAATCTTCTCGCCATAATCACATTTGATTTCAACGTTTTTAACCCTCTTTTATCTCTTGGCCTTCAAAAGTTTTCATGAACGACACCGTTACAATAACGCTCAAGATTATCGCGATGTTCGCGGCCCAAGTTACCGCAATTAATTATAACTTCGTAACTATAGTAAAAGAGATCGGATCTAAACTCCGCTAATTCCAAAACAGTTGTTGGTAATTTGGGCGTTTAGGACGCTAGTCAGACCTTCGTCAAGTCAAAGATGTAACAAATATTAATGGACTACTTATTGCATAAACAAATGATAAGTATACCTTGGCCCATTTATGATTCATTAAATAGCTTTCAACTACATGCTTCCAAAGAATGATAACAGCCTTTGACCACGTGACCCGTCTGATGTCCATGAAAACATGAAGACCTTTTAGTCTTGTTACGTTAATCTATACTCGTACATAAGTATAATAAAGCTGAAGAGGGTCGAAAGTCTGTACATGGAATGGCTTCGAAAAAAAATTGGCTAGGGATACTTAGAATCGACAACAGAACACGTCTGTCATGATTTCTGCGTTTTGAAGTAAGATTTGAGCTTATATATCTATAAATATTTTGTGAATGCAGCGGAAAGCTGTTAATAATATTAGTAAAACGGCAACATTTGTCGGTTATTGTCATATTTTTATCAATACAAAGTTAGGATGGCAATAATCGATATTATTCTAGCAACACTAGACTTTTCTTGTCTTAAATTAGTCAATAGGAGTTGCTCAGTGCTGATTGGTGCTGAGTTTTGACAGTTCTCCTCAGCCAATCAGCAATAGAGAACTTCTCGCAATTTTGGCATAACGGGTAGAAGGGAGTTTTCGGTAAAACGGGCAATCTCAGGAGAACCACCGAACAGTGCGGATCGAATCAAGAGACAGAGAATAAAAAAAACCTTCCCACATGGTGGACGTACTGAACAGTACACGTAAGTAATACTTATTTTATATTATTGTAGTACATATTCGTAGAATTCCATACTGTTTTGAAATTCGTTAACGATTTTTCGTATTAACGAACAGAGGTATGTGTTTGGCCAATTTCGATACAAGAAAACCTTATTAAATCATCGTTTTGTCTTGAAATTACCTGAATTTATAGTTCAGGGTCATTAACGTGTGTAGTTGTTGGCCACTAACCCTTTGTTTTTCTGTTTCTTAAGTAGGTACCCGCTCATTAAAATAGTAACAACGATTCCGTTCTAAGCTCGTAAACTCATTGAATTTATAACATTTCTCGTGTTTGTACATTAAGCATAAAAAGGTATTAGTTTGTTCCTTTTCCGTGCAATAATCTATATTTTCCGTGAAACCCAGTGCAGTAGAATTAAAATTTAATGACGGAATAGTACATTACCTACCTAGGGCGGTTAAACAAAGAATGTCTCAGATCGCACGTATTTGACGCCCGAGCCGAAGGCAAGGGCGATAAATATGCGCTCTGAGGCTTTCTTTATTACCGCCCGTGGTAAGTACAACATTTTACGTCTCTATCTGGCCAGGAAGTGGGGTTTTCCGCACGCAAAGCGTGCGGTAATTCCTACTTTATGGCCAGGTATGAAGTAAAGAATTTAATTGCATTTCGGTTACTTAAACTAAGATTAAAAGCCAAGAAATTCAGCATTCTATATACTCGTATTTGTGATCAAAATTCCACGGAATTATCTGTAGTGTTGTACGATGTTTATGTCTGTAATTATAAAATAGTACATTATGATACAAGTGTGCTAAGTTGGTCATTACACTCGAGTCGGTTTTTAAGCCTGAGCCGAAGGCGAAGGCTTAATGGAGACGAGAAGTGTAATGACCAATGCTCACGTGTTTCATACGACGTTTTTCAACACATTTGCGAGGAAAAAATAAAAAAATAAAAAATGAAAATGTTAAAAGATATGTAATGAAAAGGCACTAGTGCGATAATGTAATGTAAAAGTCACGGCATGGGTAATATTCTGCATTATTTTACTAATATTTAAAAATATATGTAATGAAAAGGCACTAGTGCGATAATGTAATGTAAAAGGCACGGCATGGGTAATATTCTGCATTATCAGTGTAAATACGCTGTAATAAGACCTACTTTACGAGCAGGTGTGTTGAAAATACTATTAGAAAATTACGTGTCCAGCCGATATTCATAACGCTTCAACCGGAAGACTCACCTGAACTAGCGCAAGCCTTACTTCTGTTACATATTATTGTTATATACGCATGTAGAGGTCAGTATATACTAGGCGTGAGAGGTGAGGTGAACCAAGAAGGGTTGTGAATAGCATAGTCGGGCTGTTGTATTTAGTGATGTGCCATTCCCAGGAATATTCCCAAATGGAAAATTACGGGTAACGGTAATTTACTAGCGGCACATCACTATTGTATTGTATGAGGACGTGAGCGTGCGTCTGGGCTATTGTATAAGGGTGCGTGTGCGCCTGGGCTGTTATATGAAGACGTCAGAGTACGGCTGAGTTTTTGTATGGGGGCGTGACCGTACGTCTCGTCGTCTGACGATACAGATAGAAGGTGGCCATGTGTATTCAGAACTTAACCGACGTAACCCTGTTGAGTTTAGGCTCGTTAGAATCGTCTCAGTGAGTAGTTGATGACGGTATACAAAAATACAGTCGGCAATAAAAGGTTGTACCACAATTACATTTTTGAAAGAAACTTATTTTTTTATAGAACATTGCGATATCTTACAAGGTGAAGGTGGCTGTCGGTACTTTATGTATTTGAGTATGAATAAGAAAAATAAGATGTTGTTAATTGTTGTAGATCATGTCAGGTTCAACCTATTCCGGTGTTGGGCGACTTCGGTTGGCTCCGAGAAAAAACCGAATAATAAGTATGTCAAGTGAGAGCTCCGATGACGATATACTTCCGGTCATTTCAAGAAAACGTCCCCGTTTCGAAAATACTGATAATGATGATGGCCACACACAGAGCACGCTAGACAGCAGGAGACGCAAACGAGATATTTCAAGTGGACACCATGGATCAAAGCGTCGTCGATCAGGAGGGTCGAGTAGCAATGTCAACGTTGACGATTTGATTGAAGCACTTAACAATAAGAATAAACCTTCCATTAGTTCGCACCAGATGTTGAACGCTTTGCCGGAGTTTCATCCCGATAACAAAAGCCAAAATATTGAGATGTGGCTGCACAAAGTAAATGAGTACGCGCGCATATACAAATGGGATAACGTTCAAACATCTCATTACGCGACGCAAAAATTGATTGGTACTGCGAAAAAATGGTTTTACTCTTTACCGAGTTTAGATTTTACGTGGTCAGACTGGCAAGTTAAACTACGTCGTGCTTTTCCTATTGATGATAACTTTGCTCTTATGTTGGAAGAAATGTTTGCTCGAAGGACTAGAGCTGACGAAAGCTTGCGCACTTATTTCTATGACAAGCTAATGCTATTGAATAGATGCGGAATTACTAGTAAAAAGGCTGTAGATTGCCTTATTCACGGCATATCAGATGTGTCAATGAGAAACAGTGCACAGGCACTCAAATGCGTAGAGCCTGAAGATTTGTTGCAATATTTTGTAATTCAACAGCCAGATACTAAATCATTTTCTTTTACACAAAAGAAACGAGGATACGCTGAAGGAATGGAACGTAGGATGTTACGTTGTTTTAGCTGCGGTGTTGATGGACACACGTCAAACAAATGTCCTCAGAAGAAAGAAAATCCTAATATGAAGATGCTGATTTGCTTTAATTGTAGAGAAGAGGGACATCGATTTAGTGATAGTCCAAAGATAGTAATAAGATGTAAAATTTGCAAGAAGATCGGTGACGATGACCAAAACTGTCGATTTCCCTCTTCAAACGGTAAAAACACAATGAAAAACGAGAAAGTGTTAAACATTGATAGTTCTAATACTAACTAATAATGATTAGGAAGCAGTTTTGCTAAAAATTAACTAAAAGGATAATGGCCTAATAATGTCATGATAAATAATTGAAGACTGTGATAAATCTTAAATAAATAGTTAACATAATAATAATAATAAAAGCAGATTGTATATGAATAAAGGAAAGAATAATAAATGTAATGAATGTCATGAACATTTATTTTATTGCCACGTTGTTACATACTGTTTCCTGTTTTTTTTGTGGTTTTATTTTATACGTGCGTCGGAGCCTGCACGTTGTCCGATGGCCGAATGTCATGATTTCTGCGTTTTGAAGTAAGATTTGAGCTTATATATCTATAAATATTTTGTGAATGCAGCGGAAAGCTGTTAAGACCACGTTACCCGAAATCGACCTATTTTACATTTAATAATAAACAATGAAATACTGAATTTTTTGATAGGATATTGAGATATGTTATAGTTTAATAACCGCCCTTGATACTTTTACGAACAAAAACACAATATTTTAAACTTTCCTCGATCATATCATGCCACGAAAAATGGGAAATGCTGATCTTATTTCGAGTTGTACATAAAGTAGGCGCAAATGACTCAAGTGAACAATTACAAAAAATAGGCAATGATGTAAAATAGATCTTTTTACGAACACTTTCTTTAAAAATGGCTTTATATTTATTTATACACAATTTATCTGGGAAACTGACCTGCGCGTCTCATTTTCGTAGGCAGATGGCCATGTGGCCTCGAGCTGGACGGACGTCTGTAGCGATTTTTGTCATTTTGACAACTGTATAATTCGCAAGTTTAATACCAGCAACCAGATAATAATATGTTGTTAGGGAAAAAATAAAGAATGTGATGTGGTTGATAAGCACTGAAACTAGATTTTATGGTATTTTTACAATACGCACTAATATAAAAGTTCAAAAAACACACCATTCTAACACGATTTTTCATATTTTTCTTCTTCGATCCCTTTATTAATGTAAAAAATTCGAATTCGTTTCTTTAGAACGTGGAAAATTTATAAATTACACAGGCCACATTGTCTTATATGGCATAAAGGTATATGTGTGTGTATTTATGATAGATTTATAGTAACATCTGACATCAATCTGACATATTAGGTAGGTCTGACATTTACACTGTTTCTATTGATTTTGCAAAGCTAATATTCTAAATAAATAATATAAAGTACGAGGAGCACCGTATCATGTACCTACCTACGAAATATGAAGATTGTACCATTTATGATGTTTGTAATCGTGGTCCTACCATAATGTTAACGCCATCCATTAAAACGCAGTTCTCCAGTGCCAACAGATGGAATCCTAATCATTAATAGAAATACATACTTAGTTACAATTTTTATAGGATCAAGCCGGGATCGTCTACAATTGAACGTTGCGCTGATCTCCAGGTAATACTTCTGCTGCTGTAGAAACTATCAATGACATAAAGACATTAATATTGCAGCCGTCATGATGATTCAAGATACTAAGCTAGCTACCAGCACAATTCAACTTCTTCATGTTTTTGAAACTGAAAGTCAAATGAAGAAGAACCACCTACAGTATGGCATAAACATGTGTATAATTTGTTACCTATCATAACTGTCATAAGTCATTAACTTAAAAATAAAGCTATTTTATTTGTTAATTAGATTGGTCATTAATTCATTATATGATTTAATCTACTCACATAAAGATGATTAGATGTATTAAATGAAAATAAAACAAGGCATGTAATGGTTTCATTTTCTTTACTCTGAGGTTATGGAATTCTCAAGGACATTATAATTATAACATATGTTGGTTATACTATACTATAGGTAAGTACTTTGGGTAGTTTGGGTGGACTATATATAATACATATGTATACTGTAATACTGTATCTATCTTATAACTTCGTATCACTGTTTGAATTTTCACAGCTTCAGGGGATTGCCGACTTTTATTTGATTTTTAGGGTTTCGTAGTCAACAAGGAACGCTTATAGTTTCGCCATGTCCGTTTATCCATCTGACCGTCTGTCAGTATGCGGTTTAGCTCAGTGACCCTTACTACTAGAAATCTGTAATTTGGAATGGGTATAAAAATCAATCACGCCACCAAAACGGTAGCATAAAATCTTGAAAAGTATATATTTAAAGTAGGTACCTTATACGGAAAGTGGGGATGTATTTTTTTTCTCTTTAAACTCATGTGGGGCATCTTTGGATAGCTTGTTCAAATATATTATGGGTTTCTGAAAACCACTTTCCAATCAGCCGTTTGCGTGATATTGGGCTTTTTAAAGCCCTAATGTTGTTCTACAGTCAATGTAGTCAAATGTAGATAGCATGTGATTCACACAAACACGCGGTGATGATGATGATGATGTGATGTAGCAATTATTTTATAAGACCGCGGATAGTCGGGTTGTAAAAGACACACACTTATTCAAGGTTCATTCTAAACTATGTCCTATTGTTTATTTTAAAGTCATAAGTGGAACTTTTGTTCGCGGCATGCGAATCTCCTCGCTACGTATTTTTTTGAAATCACTTTCATTATTCATGGATTCTCTTAAAACGTATACTGGAAGATCGATATTTTTTGTAGAAGTTGGTAAAATCATAGCAAATTGTAATTTATGTTCTTCTGATTATTTTCATGCGATTTTGCACCTTAGTGAAAGCCGCATAGAGTTGTCAATCTAACGTGGGTACTAAGTATCATTGACTTTTCAATTGTATGTCACCCACCGAAATATATCTAATAGACCGTCAGCCCACTCCCAATACGCCTACGTCTCATGACAACACGATAAAATGCCAGGCACCTTTGACACTATCTGCCAAGTAGGTACTTCCAGCCATTTCAGGACTGACAGACTAAGTTTTACTCTCTCTACGATTAAAGTGCTAAATGATGCCACTTGTCTCGTACTGTTGTCACATGACGTAAATATACCTACCCTTATAATTTTGACCGAAAGTGAAGGATATTTCAAACTGTCGGCCAATATTAGCTGCGATAATCTTCTGATTCTGGCTCAGCACAACTTTCTTGACCTGTTGCGATGCATTTGATGGTGTTGTCATGAGACATAGGCGTATTTGGAGTGGGTTTACGGTCTATAAGAAGCATACTTAGAAAAAAATACGAAAATATAAATAAGTCACTGTCATTTTCCAGCAAGATGTTTTGACAGTTTTGACAATTTTAGTTTATCTGAGGAGGTTGGTGACTGGTTCAAATTCTTTATGTTACTAAAAATAAATTAAATCTTAGGTCCGTGACCTGTCACAGTAAAGTGAGATAGTGTGCGTGAAATGTAGTGGTGTGCGTTACTGGGGAGAATTACGATAACGTTGCGCCGCCAGCGGATTTTTTGTGTCGCGTATGTAGTTTCAAGTCGAATTAGAAACCCTTAATAATATTAGTAAAACGGCAACATTCGTCGGTTATTGTCATATTTTTATCAATACAAAGTTAGAATGGCAATAATCGATATTATTCTAGCAACACTAGACTTTCCTTGTTTTAAATTAGTCAATAGGAAATGCTCAGTGCTGATTGGTGCTGAGTTTTGACAGTTCTCCTCAGCCAATCAGCAATAGAGAACTTCCCGCAATTTTGGCATAACGGGTAGAAGGGAGTTTTCGGTAAAACGGGCAATCTCAGGAGAACCACCGAACAGTGCGGATCGAATCAAGAGACCCGTCAAACGTCCCAACAGTTTTTAGAATTTTTGTCTGTTTGTCTGTTTATCAGTTTATCTGTTTGTCTGTTTATGTGACCGCGCATCACGTGAAAACAGCTTTACCGATTTAGATGAAATATTATATAGAGATAGATTGAGTCCTAGGAAAGGACATAGGATAGGTTTTATTACAGAAATCATCCTCTAAGGGGATGAAGTTGGGGGTGGAAATTTGTATGGATCTACTTAAACCACTGCACCAATTTTAATGAAATTTGGTATATAAATAGTTTGAGTCCCGAGGAAGGACATAGGATAGGTTTTATCCTGGAAATCATCCCTTAAGGAGGTGATATGGGGGGGTGAAAATTTGGATGTAACCCATTTTGATGAAATTTGGTTTAGAGATAGTTTAAGTCCTGGGAAAGGACATAGGGCAGTTTTCATCCCGTTAATCATCCCATAAGGGAGCGTTTATAGCCCTGCGGCGCCTGCGAATCGGAAACGATAACGCAGGTAAAGCAAAGATGGCAGCGGTCAGTCCTTGGATGAGTGACCGTCTGTTTGAGTGGTTACTATAAATGAGCGCTTCCGTGCTTTGGAAGGCACGCTAAGCAGTTGAAAGAAAGAAAGAAAGAAAGAAATATTTTAATAACAATTGTTACAAGTCAAGGTATATATGTATACAAGGTATATGGCTTTCAATAGTGTTTAAATACATGGTTAATTACAGTATTTCTTATTATATGTCAATTATCTTAACTTTTATTTTTAAATTATCTAACAATGTACAAATATTGATGAACAATATACAATATGTCGCACTATAATTTTATACCTTTAAATAGTTATTGGCAAACTAAAGAATTCTTCATATGAATAGAATGACTTGGTCCCAGATGCTGTCTATAACAGTAGTCGTTAAGCCGAGTTAGAGGCCTTCGGGCGGCTTGAGAACCTCTAACAGTCGAGTTGCCCACTCACAAAGGGGGGACAACTGTCACTTGCGTCCACAGGAGCTACCTACCACAACCCTGCACGTGTCCCCTGGGTGGTACTAAAAAGTGACAAACTCAAAGGCCAAATAATGTATGCCATACGATTAAATAATACGAGTTTAATGAAATTTGTTAAATGTAATTGCTTTTTTTATAATAAATAAAAAAATATATATATAAAAAAAGGAGGCGAAATTAGGGGTGAAAATTTGGATGGAACCCATTTGGTAAAGAGATAGTTTGGATCCTGGGAAAGGACATAGGATAGTTTTAATTTTGAAAATCACTCCCTAAGCGGATGAAATGGGGGGTGAAAATTTGGATGGGACCCGTTTAGATGAAATTTGGTATAGGGAGAGTTTGAGTCCCGGAGAATACAACGGATAGTACGTATTAATCCCGAAAATCATTCCCTAAGGGGATGAAATAGGGGGTGAAAATTTGGATAGAACCCATGTAGATGAATTTTAGTATAGAGATAGTAGGAGTCCCAGGGAAAGACAATGCGTAGTTTTTATCCCGAAAATCATCTCCTGAGGGGGTTATATTAGGGGTAAAAATTTGGATGGAGCCCATTTGAATACCATTTGGTATAAAGATAGATTGAATCCTGGGAAAGGACATAGGTTAGTTTTAATTCTGGAAATCACTCCCTAAGGGGGTGAAATGGGGGTGAAACTTTGGATGTAACCCATTTAGATTAAAAGGTCTAGCAGGATAAGCTCACAAGAGTGGCCCCCGCAAGGGATGTGGTTGTAATTTGAGCAGTAGTGGCAGAACCTAAAAACACTGTATGCGTAATATCAGCCTTCAATCTTCATTTATTTCAGACTTTTTCACGAAAATGTCAAAAAACCAAGGTAATTTTTAAACTGTTATTTTAGCTAAATCAAGCAAGCGAGAGTAACCAAATAAATTCAGAATTAAGGTGCATAAAATTAAGTTTATAATGCATATTTTAACAGATATTCATATCCCTAAACTTGAATGAAAAAAAAATTGTTTATTTTTTTGGCTTAATTTTTTTGCCACTTCTCGCGGAGACACAACAATCAAAAAATTACTTAATAAGCCACAATTATCAACTACGTATGCGTTAAATTACATTTTGAAAAATCATGGTGCGTCATGTCAAAAAAAAAACATTTTCGAACGTATGTTTACTATATCATATCAATAGAGTATTACTGGCAAATCAGTCTGTAGTAGGTATAACATCCTCTTTCGTTCATCTCTATCTATATATATAAAACGCAAAGGTGACTGACTGATTGACTGATTGACTGACTGATCTATCAATCAATCTTCAATCTATATATATAAAACGCAAAGGTGACTGACTGATTGACTGATTGACTGACTGATCTATCAACGCACAGCCCAAACTACTGGACCGATCAGGCTGAAATTTGGCATGCTAATAGCCACTATGATGTAGGCATCCGCTAAGAAAGGATTTTGATAAATTCCACTCCTAAGGGGATAAAATAGGGGATGAAAGTTTGTATGAAACTTACGTAAATTCATTTGATCATAGTCTTCAATTTCAGTTCGATCAATCGAGAATTTTCGTAAGTTTCATACAAACTTTCATCCCCTATTTTATCCCCTTAGGGGTGGAATTTATCAAAATCCTTTCTTAGCGGATCTCTGTCAATTCTCGATTGATCGAACTGAAATAGGCTTGTTGCGTGGTGTTAAAATTGATAACGTCGTGTTGCTAAATGGATAGTAAACCATCAAATGATTGTAATAAAGTATAAATTACAAAATATAATTCAAATCATACAAAGATATGAACCTTGAAAGTTTAGAAAAAAAAGTTTTTTTATTTATTGTCCAAGACTAAATTTAAAGGTACCAATAGAATCCTTACGCTTTTATAGAAACAAATTTGTATGACAACTATGGACCTAAACGCAGTATTTCGCGACCGAAACACCAATTTACTTCATTTTCCATGCAACGGTTAGTACAAATTGCACGGTGTGACGTCATACTTTAAAGCCAATCAGTATGAAGCGTTTCGGCTGGTGTCAGCGAGGTCCGTCTTTAAATCGATTTTTTGGGTATTAATGTCATTTAAATGTAGTTGATTACATACAAACATTTGTTCATCTGCAAAAACTGGTTCGAATGGCATCGTAAACAAATTTAAGGTCACAAGCCCATTGAAGATTGGAGCTACTATGAACAAATTGCAACAATTGTACTATTGGTGGGTTAGGTTAGGGTTTACCTTAACCTTGTTTGAGTGTCCCTTAGAGAAGAAATAGGCATCCCGCAAAGCGGAGTGACGTCGACACGCTGGCGGTTGGGTTAGATAGAACGGAAACAAAATATTTTAGCTTAGGTAAATAAAACGCAATTTGCACATAAAAATTATACCGCTTTATCAATATACAATATGAGATGTATATCAAATAAGAATTATACTCTATGATGGTTATAAGAAATAAACGTTATACCGAATGATAGTTATACGAAATAAAAATATATATTTTGATATTATACCAAACGTTTATTATACACGATGAATGATTCTACCCTTTGAAATTATATCAAAAATGGTTATATCCAATGAAATTATATTTTTTGTTTTTATACCGATAATTGAACACCCCAAAATATCGCCAATCAAAATATTTTTATTTGTAGCACTAGAAAAAAACGAAGCTTCGCTGACGTTCTCTATCACTTTTTTAGTTCATATTGTTTTCATAAACATGTTTTACAACATTTACACCTGCTTCCAAACATTATTACAAGAAACTACATAAGAAATAGCTAGAAAATGTGAACATAGTTGTAATATTTGACAAACGTCATTGATCAATGTCAATTAATTATTTCATTATGAACGAAAGAGGATGTTATACCTACTACAGACTGATTTGCCAGTACTACTCTATTGATATGATATGTCACAGACCCCGGATTCTTGTCGCGATCACGTGACAAAAGGGTGATTTGGGGAGTAAATGGAATGGTAGAACAAGATAATACTTAAATTATAAGATAACATAAAAAAGTACGTTTATTTTTTTGGTATACAATTATTTCGTCCCACTGTTCCATTCAGGAAATGGTATATATAATATGTGTATATATTAGAATTAACTATTATCAATGTATGCAACCGATACAAACCTATATGTATAAGTTTGACCTTAGATATAAACTGTTTGCTTTATTGGCACGTCACTTTGATGTATCAATGTGTCAAGACACTGTCTCATAAGGCGTATGTTTTGTTTGTTGAATTGAAATAAAATAATGTCGCTAAATAAATATCTTGATAAATATGACTTTTTAAAAGAAATCGACAACAAATTATTTTGTAAGTGGTGTATCACAAAGGAAGCCTCGAAAAATGACACTATCCGAAAACATCTACGTTCTAAAATACACCGAGAAAAAGCGAGCGGGAAAAAAACTCAAAGTGAGTTTTTCTTAGATCTTACAAAATTTATGATTTGTAGCAATATACCATGGGCTCAATTAAATAATCCGCATTTTCGTACATTTATCGAAAGTTGTTTGAGTGGAAACTACGCACAATCTGTAACACTACCATCTGAAAGTACACTGCGAAAGAATTACTTGCCACAACTATATAAAACAAAATATGCATCAATTCAAGAAGAACTCCGCAAAGCCCATATTTATATTTCTGTAGATGAAACAAGAGATGCCGAAAAAAAACAAATAGCTAATATTATAATCGGTGGCTTATACCATAATAGACAAAGCAAACCACACATCATAGCCAGCAAAGCTATTGACAAGTTAGACAGCACTTCCGTTGTAAAACTCGTTTCAGAAACATTAGAGAGTTTTTTCAGCGGCGAGCATGATTATAAAGGACGCATCTTGCTTTTTAATACTGATGGAGCTGCATATATGTTAAAAGCAGGTAAACAATTGCAAGGAATTTACACCAATATGATTCATACAACATGCCTAGCTCACGGTCTGAACAGGGTGTCTGAAGTCGTGCGACAGCAATTCCCAAATGTAAACGAGTTAATCGCTAAGTTAAAACAAGTATTTCTCAAAGCACCAACTAGAATTGCCAAATTTAAAGAAGTGTGTCCAAACATTGCATTACCGCCAGAACCTGTAATTATTAGATGGAATACATGGTTAAAAGCTTGATTTTATTATTGTGAACATTTTAGCCATATTAAAAATGTTCTTGCCGCCCTGCCAGACTCGAATCAAACTATTGTAAGAGAGGCAAAAACTTCTATTTTACAAGAAAACATTGAAACAGAATTAAAATTCATACAAACTAATTTGCGAGTACTTTCTGAAGGCATAACTAAATTGGAAACACAATCACTAGAACTTTCAGAATCAATTTTGGCTATGGATAAAGTTCGGAGCGAGCTATCAAAATTCATTCTGCACGAAAGAGGACGAAAAGTATATGAAAAGTTAAAATCTGTATTGAAAAAAAATTACGGATTTAACGCAATGAGGAACATTAACATACTTAATACCGGTCAAGAAATACAAATAAATCCAAGCAATCGATACAAATATTGCTTTGACAACCGCAAACTTTTCAAATATGCTCCGTTAACATCTGTCCCAGTGGAAAGAAGCTTTTCTTTTTTGAAGTGGATATATTCTGCTAGAAGACGTAGCCTAACCGCAAGTCATTTAGAACAACTATTGATCTGTTACGGAGAGTCCGTTAACAATAGAGCGACGTCGACATTTTAATCTTTTTTTTTGTATTATCTTATCTTAATAAATCCGTATTAATTAATAGGTACTGTTCCATTTACTCCCCAAATCACCCTTTTGTCACGTGATCGCGACAAGAATCTGATATGATATAGTAAACATACGTTCGTAAATGTTTTTTTTGACATGACGCACCATGATTTTTCAAAAATGTTTTTTAACGATTACGTAGTTGACAATTGTGGCTTATTAAGAAAGTTTTTTGATTGTTGTGTCTCCAAAAGAAGTGGCAAAAAAATGAAGCGAAAAAATAAACAATTTTTTTTTCATCCAAGTTAAAGAATATGAATATCTGTAAAAATATGCATTATACACCCCATTTTATGCTCCTTAATTCTGAATTTATTTGGTTACTCTCGCTTGATTGGTTTAGCTAAAATAACAGTTTAAAAATTACCTTGGTTTTTTGACATTTTCGTGAATAAGTCTGAAATAAAAGAAGATCGAAGGCTGATATTACGCATACAGTGTTCTTAGGTTCTGCCACTACTGTACATCAAATTACAACCAAAAGGTTAGTGTTATCCCGAAAATTATCCCCTAAGGGGGTGAAAATTTGGATGTA
This sequence comes from Epinotia brunnichana, assembly GCA_963854355.1. Taxonomy (NCBI): domain Eukaryota; kingdom Metazoa; phylum Arthropoda; class Insecta; order Lepidoptera; family Tortricidae; genus Epinotia; species Epinotia brunnichana. Next base: position 445,157 of record OY977954.1, on the reverse strand, counting down.
ACCTATTTAGATGAAATTTGGTAAAGAGATAGTTTGAGTCCCGGGGAAGGACGTAGAATAGTTTTAATCCAAGAAATCAACCTTTGAGGGAGGAAAATTGGGGGTGAACATTTGTATGGAGCTAATAGAACGGCTAAAATTAATTTGGTATAGAGACAGTTTGATTCCCGGGGATATTTCCCGGGAAAGGACATTAGATAAATTTTAACCTGGAAATCATCCCCTAGGGGTGAAATAGGGAATTTCAATTTGTATGAATGGAACCCCTTAAGATGAAATTTGGTAAAGAGATAGATTTTGTCCCAAAAATCATCCCCTAAGGGGGTGATATGAAATGGGGGATGAATATTTGGATAAAACACATTTAGATGAAATTTGGTTTAGAGATAGTTTGAGTTCCGTGAAAGGACATGGGATAGTTTTTATCCCGGAAATCATCTCTTAAGGGGGTGAAATTGGAGGTGAACATTTGTATTTTACAACCAATGCAACCGTTTAGATAAAATTGTCTCAGGGAAGCACATAGGATAGTTTTTATCCCGGAAATCAATCCCTAAAGGGGAAATGGAGGGTGAAAGTTTGTATCTAGCTACGATATAAACAAGTTCTACGTGGACGAAGTCACGGGCAGAAGCTAGTGTCTTATAATTCCTAAACGCCGGACTAATGTGAACTGAATATGTTTGCTGAACGCCTGGACAGCCCGATGACAAAACACTGGGCAAAGATCATCACTGGCCAAATAAAGTAATGATCTTTGCCCAGTGTCGCAAATATGTAATATTAAGTAATTGTTTATGTCGATCGTTTTATTATTGTTCTATTTGTCAATTATTGATGTCTAAATATGGGTCCTTGTCTGAATTAAAACAATTTTTTTATTTTTTTTTATTATTTATTTAATGTGTTGATGCTCAAGGAGGGCCGTCAACACCCGGATTTCCACATCATGCTTCCAGAGAATGATGGCATTCTTTGGCCTCGTGGCCCGCAGTGACCTGTCCAGCCTGGACAAGTTTATAATGGTTGGCTGCGTTGAAGGAAAGGGGAGCAGAGGCAGAGCACCCACACGATGGACAGGTGTAATCTGCAATTCCACGGGTGTCAAAATCTAGGGGGCAATACGATCAGCCAAAAACAAGTGGAGCGATGGTGAATGAGTGCGTATTACAGAAAATACAGGCATAGCTGCGAGAGTCCACCACGAAGTTACATTCATATATAAATAAAATAAATAAATATAAATATTTGCGGATAATCTTACACAAATAGACCCAGTCCCAAACTAAGCAAAGCTTGTACTATATGGGTACTTGATGAAGATAAACATTCTTGTATAGATAAATAAATACTTAAATACATAGAAAACATCCATGACTCAGGAACAAATATTCGTGCTCATTACACAAATAAATGCCCTTACCGGGATTCGAACCCAGGACCTCTTGTTTTGTAGGCAGGGTAACTAGTTCACTACCAACTAGGCTAAAGCGGTCGTCGTATATAAGCGACTGGAATATTTTTTTTACATCAGTCAGAGGAGTAAGGTCAATGTGGGCAAGTTCGGCATACTTTATTTAAAGTTATGTTTGATCGGATTATACAATGTTATTCATCATTTCCTTGCCCTTATCCCATTTACTTGGGGTCGGCGCAGCATGTCTTTTTCTTCCATACTTCTCTGTCAGCCGTCATATCATCATTCACTTCTTTTCTCTTCATATCGTCTCTCACACAGTCCATCCACCTTTTCCTTGGCCTACCTCGTCTTTTACATCCATCCACATTCATACCTAATACTCTTTTGGTCACATGACTTTCATCCCTCCGCATTACGTGCCCATACCACGCAAGGCAATTGGCCCTCAATTTATCCGCGATAGGTGCTACTTTTAGGCTTCCCCTTACATACACATGTCTTATTCGGTCCATCCTCGTCACACCACACATCCATCTTAACATCCTCATCTCCGTTACATGCAATCTCTTTTCATCCGTCACCTTTAAGGCCCAATTATACAATGTTATTATAGGAGGATAAACGGCCTAGACTTATATAATGATACATATTATATTTTACAATGTCGCTTTAACAAATTGACATAATAACTAAAACTTATGCAAAAAATAAGGTTTTTTAAAAACTCGGCGAGTAGACGGTCTTCCCGTGATGTATAAGGTAAATTGCCGCGCTATTTGAAGGTCAATAGGCATGTAGATTACATTGTTGGTATCGTATTTTATGCCATTTCAAATTATATTTTGAGTTCAAGGAGATAGAGTTGCAATTTAAATGTATACATATTTTTTTGTTTTAAAGGCAAGATCGGCATATCCGTGGAAGAAGAGATTGTAAACCTTTTCTTAAATAAAACAATATAATAAACGCAAATCTACTAATATTTTAAATGCGAAAGTGTGTCTGTCTGTCAGTCTGTTACCTCTTCACGCCTAAATAGCTGAACCGATTTAGATGAAATTTAGGAAAATGCATAGTTTTTATCCCGAAAATTATCGCCTGAGGGGATGAAATGGGAGGTGAAGAAGTGGTGATGAAGAGTGGTGAAGAGGTGGATGGAACCCATTAAAATCTTCACCTTTCAAAACCAAAAACTACAAGAATATAGCGTTTTGGCTAGATTAAAAGCGTTAAACAGGAAAAGCGGTTATTAAACTGCTAAATTACTCGCCTCCATAACAAATACTGCAATTTTGAATATTTTTTACGATTTATTTTCTGGACCACGTTACACTCACTTATGCAGCTCAAAACACGAATGAAGTTGACAGTTGATTTGCGACCATAGTTTTCGTCATAGCGACATCAATGTTAGAGAAAACTAATAGGACGAAATACCGATTTACTGACCGAGTCGAGTGGCGTGCGTCTACAATACAAGAGTTATGGCGTGTAGACGGGCTTGCCTTATAGACGGACTTGCCGACACTGACTTTACTTTCATAGATTACCAAAAACTCACAAAAGTTGCAAACTCACATTTCACAAATATACCTCGTAATTTAAAGACATAGATTAGTAACAGAAGATACAGCTTATTACTCCCATCTCTGACACGTTTATCAGCCAATAAAACAGTTTATTCCGTCACGTAACGTCACATAGCTTATTCAAAGCTTTAAAACACAGTTCAAATGTACGAGTACTTACAACTCGGATAAAATGAAAGATTAGCACGTTTGAACTGTATGCATACAGGTGCCTGTCGTAAACGTAAGGGAATCGTATTAAACATTAAAATTGCTGCTTTTATAACTTAGGGACTTGCTAAAACCATGTCCTCGGGCAGTATTCAGGATTGTTTTTAACCGACTTCAAAAAAAGGAGGAGGTTCTCAATTCGGATGTATTTTTTATTTTTTAATGTTTGTTACCTCAGAACTCCGTCATTTATGAACCGATTCGTACAATTCTTTTTTTAACTGAAAGTATATGCTACCAGATTGGTCCCATTGTTTCCAAAACCCCAGTTGGTTGGTGGCGACCACGTACCGGAAGGCGCGGCGTGGATAGGCCCCCACAAGGTGGACTGATGACCTGGTAAAGGTCGCGGGAGTCCGCTGGATGCGGGTGGCGCAGGACCGGTCACTTAGGCACTCTTTGGGGGAGGCCTATGTGGGAGGAGCAGTGGTCTTTCTGCTGATATGATGATGATGATGATGATGAGTACATATGATGTTATTGTACTAGGCTGACATAACAGCTGGGAAGTCCGGATGAGGCCTGCCTACCACGAACTTCATGGTTGGCGGCACGCCTTCGAACCTGACGCCATGCTTGCGCGAAATCTCTTCGTAGGGGATTTCATACAGGGTCTCCCAGCCGTCTCTGGCAGCGGCTTTCTGGGTGGCGAAGTGAGTCATCCACGCTCCTGTCAATGGTACTCCGTGAACAGCACACATCATTCGTCTGAAATTAAAACACGACTAAAATGCCACGAATTTGAAAACCGAGTGCAAACGTGCACAATACAATACAAATACGCTTCATTGCACATCTCAATAATAGTAATACAACTCAGCACAGAAAATAGTACAGTGTAACGGGTAGTGCTCCTCGTTGTTAAGTTACTAAGTGTGATAAGTATTACTCCTTTAATAAAAATAGATTAGGAAATGTCATTAATATTTTCTGAAGATGCACGATTAAAAACGGACCGCAACGTACTGCAAGGCGCAACGTGGGTAGACCCTCATAAGGTTGACTAAAGACTTGGTAAACGTCGTGGGAGTCCGCTGAATGAGTGTGGCGCAGGACCCGTCATTCTGGCACTCTGTAGGGGAGGCCTATTGAGCAGTGGACGTCTTTCGGCTAATATGATGATAAGGTGAATAAAAATGGAAAGGGCAATTTTTTGCTCATCAGGCATCACCACGTCCTACTTTTGTCTATTTTACTAATCATAATAAACCCTCACCTGACTTTTAGAAACTTTTCTGCGATGCCGTTCCCTCTGTATTCCGGAACAATCAAAATGGACCTGTCGGAATAGTAAGTGGCGAGGTTGTGCTCTTTAACCTCGTTAAAATGTTGACTAATATCGTAGTACATTGCATTGATTTTTTGAGTTTCATTTGTCCCTTTACCTGCATTCTGCAAAAAAAAAGTTTTGTTGATATTCTAGATGACCACATATTTAAGGTCGCTGCACAATATAGTCTCGCGTATGTTGGGCAGTGAGATATCGTGGGTGGCGGCAGCGACATTCTGCGAGGAGGTAATGTCGCAAAAGGAGAAAGCGGAGCGGGAGCGTGAAGAACGAGCCGACGCGCCCCCGCTCCGGCGCAGACGGGTGGGGAGGAGGCGGTTACAATTAATCAACCGCCAACTCCCTCAGTAGTGGGACAGGGACCCACCACACAAGGCCCTACATGTCAAGGGGAAGGGTCGAAGCGTCGCCGATCCTTCCCTCCTCTGGCGCGATGGTGCCCCCTGTGGCCGGGGCAGCAGCCGGGGGAACGTCGTGGCAGAATGCTTGCGATCCCATGACGTTCCCTGATAACGGCAGTGCGGGTGACACCGGTGTGTTTTAGTGGGTTGACTCCTTCCTTCCCTCTGCCTAGTCGAGGGGGTTTCGGGAGGCGAGAGTCCCACATAACACCAGTAAGGCCTTCCTGGGCAGGGTGTATGCGTAATGCATTTTCACACCGTCAAAAAAAAAGCTTGGAAGGGCAAGTTGGAAGGGGAAGACCTAGGCGAACTTTCTCCGATCAAATTGGAGAAATCTTACAAAAAGGCCAGGTCAAAAGTACCCTAAACCGACGAGCATGTATGAGAAATGTTATGAAAGTGAGTGAAGCGAAAGTGGTTTGTAAGGATCGTAGCAAATGGAGATCCGTGATATCTGCCTACCCCTCTGGGAAAGAGGCGTGATTATATGTATGTATGTATAAAAAAAGCGGCCAAGTGCGAGTCGGACTCGCACATGAAGGGTTCCGTTAAATAAATTGCTTTTTACGATTTATGACGTATAAAAAAAAATACTTACTAGATCTCGTTCAAACCAATTTGCGTTGGAAGATTGCATGGTAATGTGCATTTTTTTTTGTTTTATCATTCTCTTATTTTAGAAGTTACAGGGGGGGGGGCACACATTTTACCACTTTGGAAGTGTCATTTGGAACAGTATAGCTCTTATAGTTTTGGAAAAAAGTGGCTGTGACATACGGACGGACAGACAGACAGACATGACGAAGGGTTCCGTTTTTTGCCATTTGGCTACGGAAACCTAAAAACCGGTCAAGTGCGAGTCTGACTCGCGCACCGAGGGTTCCGTGCAAATGTTCATACACCATGCCTGACACGTCACCACCCCATTCATTCTTGAATATTAGAGTATTACCGTAACAGCTCATAGTATTACCGTTGTAAAGCGCCATCTGCATTTTGGTACTAATAACTTGCAAAACTACTATGTTCCTTTATCACGTCTTTATCAGCAATAATTTTTTATCACGCGTTCCGATTTCGATTATAATTTTTTTAATTAAAACAAGGGACTTTAACGATAATCTCTTTAGAATTTGAAGACATACAATTTCATACAAAAGTATTTAAATTACAAACTTAGTAAGGAAATGATTTTTGTTAAATAAAAAAAAATACGCTAGATAGAGGTATTGTTTTATTTTTCTTGTATTATATATAATCCTAATCATATATAATAATTTCAGAATTTTGGCTTGGTAAACTTGGGAGATAAGGGGGGGATGGCATTTTTCTCAACATTTTCCTTAATAAATCTAAATTTAACTACTGTAGAAAAAACTATGGTTTTAGAAAGCGCAACTCAAACCCTTTCATATGATACCCCATTTGATCTATTAACTAGACTTTTAATTTTTAGCCCCTCATATTCGTCATTTACACAGAAAACAAAAATGTAAATATATTTTTTTCATTCTCCATACACGCGTTTTAACCTTTTTTAACAGTTATTCAAAATTTCAAGTTTTCAGATTCTGATTCAGATTCATTTATTCACAATAAAAGATTACATTATAAATTACATCTCAATTTACAAGAATCCCTATTGTGATCGTCAAGAACATTCAATAAAATAAAAATTAAAGAATAGTAGTTGATAGCTCAAGTAGTTCCTGAGATATTTAACGTAGTGACAGACGGACAGAGTCACTCCATAAGGGTTCCTTTTTTACCTTTATGGTACGGAACCGGAACCCTAAAAACAAAGACCTTATTGCAAATCTGCAGCATAAGTCGAATCGAATGACGTACCATTTATCAAAATCGAACCATAACTGTAGATCTGATGGCATGTACAAAAATCGGCCTCGCGTAGTAATAAAATAGATTTTAGAACTAATACTTATAAATTGATCGAGGTCGATCATGACCTTACGCGACCGCGATGGAAGAATAAGACACTTGTTTCACATCATGTCGGTCCTTGTATTGGCTAATTGCCCTGCACTAAGCAAAAGAGTAATCGATTTTCGAGAAAAGGGGATGACCACAGAACAATTTAAGTATTCCGTGGGGATGACTGACGGCGACTCGTGAGAGCTGACCGTGGGAATGACTGACGGCGACTCGTGAGAGCTGACCGTGGGAATGACTGACGGCGACTCGTGAGAGCTGACCGTGGGGATGACTGACGGCGACTCGTGAGAGCTGACCGTGGGAATGACTGACGGCGACTTGTGAGAGCTGACCGTGGGAATGACTGACGGCGACTCGTGAGAGCTGACCGTGGGAATGACTGACGGCGACTCGTGAGAGCTGACCGTGGGGATGACTGACGGCGACTCGTGAGAGCTGACCGTGGGAATGACTGACGGCGACTCGTGAGAGCTGACCGTGGGAATGACTGACGGCGACTCGTGAGAGCTGACCGTGGGAATCTCGTGTCGTAACACGCTCAATATGTCCAAATTGTTTATTGACTATCAAGATTAGCACTTAAGATATAATTACCAAGGGTTTGGTTATTACCAGATTCCAAGACTCTGCTGAAACGAGAGTTATTGAGGAAATGCCCATTATGGTCGGGTTCTCATCGTCCGTGTCGGCGCAGCATATTACGTTACGACTCGCACTGAACGATTTCTCTGCAGCTTTTCTATATTCTTCTAATGCTTCTGGATTTTTTGAAAACCCTGAAACAATTGTTTTATTACGTTGCACACAGTGTTCCCTTGAACCTCATTTTGAGACACTTTTACTTTATTGGATGATCAATTAGAGAAAGATGTCTCGAATGAAGGACAAAAACTCCCGCGTGGCTCACTATCATAGTTTTGAAACGAATGCAATCTAAACTTTAAGTCCCGGAATCTTAAGATAATCTTAATCTTTTTTTTTTAAGAAACCAACTTATATAAATCTTGATTTTAAACTGTGATGAAAAGGCTTACTATAAGGCTAAATTATAAACCATTTGTGGTCAGTTTTAAGATAATCGTGAAAATGTCAAAATCGTATTAATTTTTTTGTGATTAATGTCTTTAGTATTTAATAATATCGCCAATAAATAACACTGAAATTTTATCAAAATCCCGGAAACCGGGATTTCAAAAAAAATTGTTATCTCCGGACGTCCGTGATATGTGCAATCGGATTTTTTTGTGGTAGTAGTCCATTATTGTGGCTACGTTTTTAACCCAAAATAAATTACGAAATACTAAAGACATTAATCACAAAAAAATAAATACGATTTTGACATTTTCACGATTATCTTGAAACTGAGAAGCCTTAGCCTGACCACAAATGGTTTATAATTTAGCCTTACAGTAAGCCTTTTTATCACAGTTCAAAATCAAGATTTATATAAGTTGGTTTCTTAAAAAAAAAAGATTAAGATTATCTTAAGATTCCGGGACTTAAAGTTTGGATTGCATTCGTTTCAAAACTATGATAGTGAGAGGCACGCGGGAGTTTTTGTTCTTCATTCGTGACATCTCTCTCTATTCGATCGTTCAATAAAGTAAGACTGTCTCAAAATGAGGTTCAAGGGAACAAACAGTGACGTGCGTTGGTTGAGAAACATTGGCCACAAAATATTGACCAAATATTAACTAGTAGCTCTGTGAGCTGTAAAACTGTGAGTCAGTCTTTTTCCAAAAAAAAAATTTTTTAATTTGAAAAAAAATTACTCGATAAAAATATTCTATAATAAATACCTATTTAATGAACCTGCTCACAAAACTTTACGAGAATCGGTTAAGAAATGCGAACTGTAATGGAGACCAGCGGGACAGCGGGACACGAGACATCGTGACAGACACCGAACGATTTTCGGACCAATCTGAAAGATAGAACTTCATTCGCTTCGCTCGCTCGTTTGATGAGTGTGTGCACAAAAGTGGATGGGCGAAGCTCATGTTACAATTTTATTTTCAGCGTCACATCTAGAAATTTTGGATTTACAGATGGAGATAATATAATATTTGATTGGTAGCCTATCGCGAACAACACATTTCTACCCCGTAGTCACCTTCTACGATTACCACGGGAATTAAGGGTTGTATGTAATCTAACCCAAGACCACAGGAGCGTAGATTTCAACTGTCATTTTCTCATACAAAAATTGACGCGCGTGTGTACAATGCGTTACCTACATAATCGACCAACTGGTATCATCTCTTTTCTCGTCTCGTCGAATTTATATTTCACTTACCTATTGCTCTTCGAACAGGTTCGTCTCTCGCGAAGTACTTGACCATGAGTTCCGTAGCTTCTAAGATCCTCTCCTCCGGCAGGTCTTGTATCCTGAACTTCATCACTGTTCCGTCATCGCTCTTCTTCTCAAATCTCAACCACACTGGTGAGGCCATTTTTTAAACCTCGGAATCTAACAACTGGCCATCGACTAAATAGTTATTTGGGCAATTGTCAAGTCTTTTTGTTTGGCAGATATTTGTCGAATATTAGTCAATGTCAACAATGAATACATATGTTTTCTTATAATGGCCTTGTTCAATACGTATAAAACTGTAAGAGTAAATTCAGTCAAAGAACGCAAGCAAAAAACGACTCTGTGCCCTGACTAGGAGGTAGACTTTCGCTTGCTTTTTTTGACAGGATTAACTCGTACTGTTACAGTTTTGGACGTACTAAACACGTGTGCTATTTTATTTAAAGTGGAGAAAAGCAAACGAACATAGACACGGTTCAAAACACCACAAGAACGATTAAAATATCATATATTTGAAATATCAAAATGTTTGTAAAACGTCATTTTTACAATTGCTTTGCCTTTTTGTTTTTTTTTTTGCCGTAACATGGTTTTTTATTTTTTTTTTTTCCTAGAAGATGAAATATTTTACCATTATTTCTAAGCTTGCTCAAAATAATCTTATACTGACAACTTATTAATTAGATTTTTTTTTAAATAAAACATGGGCGAGTGTTTTATTTACCTACTTATTTAATTACTTAGCTAGCAACTTACAACTCGTCGGAAATATCTGCGAACCTCGCTTCGCCAAATCCCAAGCTGTCAGATTTTTCTAGTGGTCACCTTGCCGGCCTCTATAAAACCCCATCAAAACCTAACCCCCACCATGTCTCCTTCTTATAGAGGTTGGCAAGATGAACACCAGAAAAAGCTGACAGCTTGGGATTTGGCGAAGCGAGGTTCGCAGATATTTCCGACGAGTTGTAAATTAACACTGTTATTCAAACTGATCTACAAAAACAAGCTAAAGCCCTGATCGAAGGGTTCAATAGTAAGCTATCTAAAGAGTTATTACATTTGAAAAGGCACAAAACCTGCGCAGTGACAAGAATCCTGACAGGACATTGCAAATTGAACAAACACCTGTTTCAAATGGGTATGAAGCAGGACACAACTTGCAGGTTCTGCCAGGAGACAGAGGAGACTGCAATGCACATTCTCTGCTCCTGCGGACCACTCATGCATAAAAGAAGTACCTACCTAGGGCGGCACATAATGCACCCACAAGAAGTACAACATATCACCGCCCAAAGAATCTGGAATTTCCTGGAGGCAACGGGACTTAACGGTGAACTCTAAAACAAGGGCTGCCACAATAGATCACTTGCTGGTCGAAGCGGAATATTAAGGCCCACAAACAAAATAATAAAAAAAAACTGATCTGCTAAAATGCAGCTTAAGAAGAGATTTAATCATTTCGGAGAAAATGTTATAGCAAAAGTTGGTACTTAAACCTTCTTTTCTTCATCGTCCATGAGACGGCCTGAGCCCAACAAAAACGTACAGTAGGCACCTAATATATCTCATTAAAATAAATTAATCAACCTATACGCGTCCCACTGCTAGGCCCAGCACAGGCCTCCTCTCATCGATGAGAGGGAACAGGCAGTACTGTAGTCCCTATGCATGCCCAGTGCGGGCTATGGACTTTACATACACCTTTGGATTATATCTATTTTTTTTTATCCCATGGATTCACTAGAGGACAAAGAGATAGAGAAAGGTTGTCAGACATGTCAACCGAAAATTACGGTTGGTAGATCTTACTATTTAATATAAGTTACGCAATTAAGGGGAAATTAAGCTGGTGTAGGATACTCAGAGTAGTTACTTCGTGGGGTTATCATTCCTTTTCTGAAATAAAGGCAATAAGACATACTTAGAATAGAATAACTATTTATTGTTTAACTGTACCTATACAAATATGTTAATTGAGATATACATAAATATTTAGACCCAACAGTTTTTGGAAAAACGATGTTGATGGATCACGGACATACAATATAAAAACATTACACTCCTTTTCGTTGGGCAGTCGTGTAAAAAACAAAAGTGCAGTGTACTAAAGATATTACATGCACACATGAATCTTATAATTAATTACGGCAAATCTTAGTAAAACTTATTAATGCTATAAAAGGCTTTACTAATGAGCCAACGCTTCAGGGCACTTTAAAACTCTTTACCCTCTAATAATTTTATAGATAGAGGTAAGTTAAGACACAGATAAGTTGAGTTGTATATGATTAGGTTTACAATTAATTTTAATAAACTTAAATTTAAACAAGCTTTCTGTAACGCCAACACATTTAACTGGCCATTCTGTATTTATATAGAACCTTATTACAATGCACATAAAGTGCATGGATGGTCAGTTAGCTGTGTTGTAGATAGTACCCTACTGACGATAGGAATTCAAGTGAACATAATAATAACCTGATATTAAATACAAGAAAAGGATTTTAAGGAGTACAGGAATTACATAAGGTAAACGTCCCAATGGCAGACACTGGCCTAATACATGACATGACACTATATTCAGTCTTATCTCAAAACAATAAAGATAAATAAAATTAAGGTGTCAACTATTAGGCATTAAGGTGTCCAGAATTGGGACATTTACCTAAATATGATGATAGGTAATTATTCTGGAAAAGCTAGGTCTGTGCTAGTGAGATGTGATTGCAGCCAGCGGACCGCCTTCTCTCGAAGGGCGTCGTTGAAATAATCCTTCCATCCACCTGCCTTGCCTGCAAATAAAAAACTAAATTGAATAGAATTGTTTTAATATGTATAATTGTTTATGACTGTATCATGACATTCATGACTTGTGGCCATTGAAATAGGGGGCTGATCCAAGCCGCTTATGAATGTGCCTCTCCCCTCACGTCACGACACCAATAATGAAAGAAATAAATGGTATCCCGTCAGGGGCCAACCAAATATGTTCGTTATAATTAGGCATCCCCTCATGGGAGCTCTATATTGTACGATGAATTGAAAGCTCCGTCCTGGTTCACCTTTACCGTTGGCTGCCGTACTTCAGCTCCGCCCTGGAACCGCCTGTCGCCAACCAACCACCCAGCCAGCCTGGATGGGTGTAGATTTTTGGGCCACCACCTATTTATGACCGCCGCTGCCCAGCGCACGCGCCACAGTAACGAATTTGATGTTTGGTGAGGTTGAGTGATGAAATTAAACGAATGTAAACTTTTCACTTGTTGTATTGAAAACACACGAGTCGATGATATTTGTATCAAACTTGATCCTACGAGTAGGTACTAACTTAAGTTAACCTAACCTAAAAGCACGCGATTACATCTCGTTCCCGAATAGTAATGAAAGAGAACATCTTGATTTCCCAGCTTCCAGCTCCTCTCACATGTAGGTCGATCACGTAACGTATTGTACGCGCGTCAGGTAGATTTAAATGTCACTTTTTCTATGGAAAAATGACAGTTAAATTGTACGAACGCGCGTTCGGAACGTTACGTGTTTACCCCCCTGAAGATGATCGACCCACTGGTGGCGCTGGTGTCGCGATCTGTGTGAACGAATGAATTGACATTTGACAGCCCGCCTAATTTAATTAATGATAATTTGATATCGAGTAATGAATTTTAATAGAAACATGTTCTTTTTGCGTAAACAACTTGCTTTGCCCCAAATGTTAACCTACTGAGTAGTGTTAGGCTTAATATGCTTGGCCTTGCTTCACGAAGACCTTCACACCATCTTTGACCACAGCAGTATGCATGTTTATATCCAATTATCCATGTATTCACTTAGACGCCTCACCTCATCGTCTGAGTACTCTTTACTAAGAAATAAGGCTGACAGCATATCCTGAAGTGCCCCAGGACCGGGATAAGTGGTATACTCGAATCTCTATTCGAAGGTACAACCATAGCTTAATTCACTTTCTTATGAAGAAATAGAGAAGATTCTGGAAATAGTCAAATAAAACACAAACACGTACACACACAAACACTTTACAAACACACACATTATATTCTTTATTTAATATATATTTATAATATACTATCTAATTTGATTTTAATATTTTCTTTGTATTTTAAAATGTTATATGCGGTCTCCTGCGATACAGGCAAAACCTAGTGCAGGGACTGGTTCCTGTAATACTAATGTAAACGATTTTGCTATATAAATGTCTTGTCTTATGTCTCTACTCAGCAGTGGGTGAATAGGAAAATGATGAGGATGAGATGATAGTACCTAGTTTTTTTCCTCACCTTGCCTCACGAAGACCTTTCCGCCATCTTGGTCCCCAGCAGGCTGCACGGCAGCGTTGTTCCTCATATTGTCTATGTTCATGTGCTCACTGAGACGCGTCACCTCTTCGTTCGAGAAATCTTTGCCGAGGAACTTGGCGATTCGACGTATGGCTGAGGGCATGTCCTGCAAAAGTAGAATAGAGGTTTGCATAATTTTGCTACAGTAAATAGGCTATAGGACTAATCATGTTTTAATACGTTGCATCTTTGTTATTATATTTTTAACTCTATGCAGATATATATTATTGCCTAAAAATGTATGTAAATCAATCAAAAAGGTGACTTATCGAGGGTCAAAAAGTTGACTCATATTATTGGCAAATTCGTCCTACCTAGCCTTAACCTCTAAAAAAGGTTTTTTCATGAATTGATCAATTCAGACAAAATCAAGAGTTTAGAGATACCATTGGTGCAAATAGCTTGATCGATCTCTGTTAATTTAAGTTGGTACCTTGTTTTGATACCTACTTAGATTTCGTAATTTAAAACTCAACTCAAAAACTCAAACTCAAAAGTGTTTATTTGTTGAACATAGGTATTACAGTGCTTGGTGATTATCACTATGTTTAGCCTAATATGGCATAAATGTTCATAATATATACCTTAACGATGTCTTCGTAGAACAAAAACAACATGTTCGGATGGTTCCGTTGGGTCCATGCTTCTTTCAAAAGCGGAAAGAATGGTGTAAATACAACTGAAAATAAAACATAATAAAATGTAAAGAAAGAATGAAAAGAAACGCACTACTTCCTAAAATCAAATACCGTTTTAAAATCAACAAATTTACTTCAAACTAGCCCCACTTATATTAGTGAAGTTAGACAAGATAACAGATGAGTACTTGTAATCGGACCAAACAAAACATAAATTCTTACTCAGATCTTCAACAAACAGTTCCCAGAACTGCTCAAAGTTTTCAAAGCGTCCGTAATTCTTCAACTGCTTATAGAAGTTATAGTAGGACACAGCGACGTCCCTCGGGTCCCGCGCCACGAACACCACTCGACCGGTGTCGAGGAGGGTCGGAGGCAGCAGGGAGAGGGCCAGGTGGGTGCTGATGAGGCGGGGGGAGGCGCGGCTGGCTAGGACTTGGTAGCCGATGGGTGCGTCACCGCCGTGAAGGGCGAATGTCCTGTGGGTGAAGATAAGTGTGAAGGCAAAGTTATCATCATCATCATCATATCAGCTGAACGACGTCCACTGCTGAACAAAGGCCTCCCCCAAAGAGCGCCACAATGGCGGACTCCCGCGACCTATATCAGTGGGTCGATCACGTAACTTTTCTTACGAACGTTAGGTAGATTTAAATGTCATTTTCGAGCCGACCCGACGCTTGTCAAAAATTTGCACCACGTAACTCCGTACGTACGTTCGAAAACGGTTCAGGGACCGTACAGATCACTAGGTGAATGAGCCTCACCGTTTCGTTATTGCAAAGAAAATCCAGTGAACGAATGGTTTATCTTTACTATGTATTGCGCCAATTCTATGAGAAAAGCAATATTTTTTTTGGGACAGTGTATTTTTGATAAATAATCTTAATAAACTCCCATTATTATGCTTAAAGAAAATATATCAACCACGCAACCTAAAAACACAAAACGCATAATGACTAAGTAGTAAAACACGATCAAAATATAATTGCACATTATTGCGTAAAACCTTCATATATATTTTTTTGTTCGTATAGTATTTTAAAAATATACATATTTTTTTATCAGTAATTTTGTATAAATTAAATATATATTTCATCCAAAGAATTAAATGCCATCTAGTATGCAGTAGGAGAACTTTCTGACAATTAGGTAATGCAATGTATCCCATCGCGACATCTGGTATGTAGTAGAAGTTTTGTGACATTAGAATATAATGTTAGCTCGACACTGACGAGCTGATACGCGAAGAATTACAATTTGCGGCACGGACGGCTCGGACATATACATCAAAAATACGAAGGTTGTTAGCTGTCATTATATGAATATGTGAAATATGGGAGTCCATCCTAACCTTGCACTTAGTCGGTTTACATTATGTGACGTTGAACTCATAAAAAAATTGTTTAGCACATGTAAAGGTTTTTTACAACGATACACTGACAGAATTTTAAGGGCTATTGTACATTGTAGGATATTTTTGTATGAAGCATCTTATGAAGAGAAAACATAACGTCTGATTGTTCTTATAGGTCCCTATTTAAAATATATATATTTACATTTTATTTCAAATCACCAGTCAAGTTTGGACTGATCCATGATATTATTTAATTATGTAACTTCGTCCGCGTGAATCTCGTTTATAACGTAGTTCCATACTAACATTCGCCCCCTTTTCTCCCCTATAAAAACAACCTACTTATGTCCTTCAAAAGGATTCAACCGGTTTAGCGATTTAAGCGTAAAAACGTAACTCACAGACAGACATATTGCCAGCTTTCGCATTTATAATTTGTTTATAATATTAGTTAGAATTTAGGCTGGGCGCAAACGTTCGGTTTCCGCGTACGGTTTCCGGATTCGGTTTTCGAATTTTCGCGCTGCAAGTCGAAAACCTAATCCGGAAACCGTACGTGGAACCCGAACGTTTGCGCCCAGCCTTAGAACTTAACACTTTGTCTGTCCCAAGGATATTTACTACCCCAACACCAAATGTCCAATATTAACACACGATATATACACTGGTGCATTATATATCATGCACGGACGTTCCGAGCTAGGTCTTCAGTGCATTACATACAATGCACGGACAGTCAAAGTGTTAATTTATTGTTCCGTTATCAAACTGAACATCCAGAAGTAGCTTCTGGTTGTCTAACGATTATACTAAATACAATAATAAAACAGGACAAAGTATAATTTTATTTTTATTTTTGCAAATCTTGGAAAATCATTGTTCACGCCGCTGCGTTCAGCACTTCATTTAGTATTAAGATTATTACTGTCAATCGATTATACACCTTATTTACACTACACAAGGCATATTTTCATTGTATCGAGTCTCTGCCAATCAGATAGCTTCAATATTGCGTGTTACATGTAATCGGCCAATCATAGCTCACCACATACACACGCCAGCCGTCAGAGCCCTCTGCTTGACACACTTGCCTTTCTATCGCCTAGCGAAACACTCCACACAACAACTAAAAGATGTAATTTGAACTGCATTAAACAGTACTTTATTTACAAAGGTGGTTTAAATCATCTTCCCTTGTTCCCATCGGGAACAAAGTGGCGACCGTGACAGGACTCTGCAGCTATAAATCGGATTCCGAAGTCATTTGCAGTGCCCATTTCCAAAGCGAAGAGGTCATCGCCACGTGCACACCTACTCCGTGCAGCGCCTAGATGCCTGGATCAAAGCCAAGGCATTAGCTGTGCCCTATCAACGTGCATCGTGCAGCCAGACCCATTCGCTACAGTTCCAGCGTCCGACGGACGCATTTCCGACGGACCCACGACTTCTATGCAGCAGCCCGCGCCACGTGCCACGTGCTTCGCCGCGCGCCACGACGTGCCTATTTTCACCTGCCTGCCCAATTTATAACGTGAGCCCGTTCCTTTACTTTTCCTAGTTGCTTCCTCTTTGATTTGTGCCACTAGTGATACCAGTTTCTCGAAGTTTCTTAGCATTTTCGTAATACTTCTAGTGTTTCTAGCTATCTGCACTAGCTAATTCAAGATTATACGCAACTGCCTAATTCATTTTACGACTTATAATTTATTACGGCCATAGAAAACCTAGTTACCTATTAATAAGTGGCAAGTGTCATCCAATTATTTAACCCAATTTGCTTTAGAGCAACTCAATCATCGCTTCTTTGCACTAGCCAATTTTCCAAGTATTAAAATAAAACCTACTTGCAAGTGCCTACCTAAATGTTTATGCCTACTTTCTATTATTAAAATTGTGCATCCCCGTTAGCACGCCTATATCCTATATTATAATAAACTACAAGCAAATCTTCGCAATCCTTGCTTCCAATTTTAGGTACTTAACGCCCATTGACCGCTTGCTGTTATACCTACATACCTCCAATCAGCTGTTTAGTAGTGCATTCTTTGCAATTCCAGCGTCCAGTGACCTACTTCGGGGCAATCGCCACGCCCAGGAGTGCAGTGCGAGCGCATTGCTGCCTACGCGCAAGGCCGAGAGTTCAATTTCGTCTGGCTGAACGGCAGACGGCGCGTCGGTGGACAGGCTAAGCGAGGAGCGTATCGTATGCAATTACATAACTTGTTTACTTAGATTTGCGTTATTTTCTCGATAATTTCATTGCCAACTATGCCTCCGAAAGAAGACGTAATGCCTAAGGAAGATGAACTTAAAGTGCTTAAGGCTAGACGTGGTTCGATCAAAGGTCGATTAACGAAATTTAAATCATATTTAGATAATTTAACTGTCTTACAACCAGTTTCGTCGTTAGAGGTCATTGACCTTCCCGAACTAAAAGCGTTGCCTGCTTTGGTGGTGGAGTCTGCACCTGCGGCAGCATGTATAGATATCGAAAGATTTTCGAAATTGACTAGGGCTCAGCGAGCATGTGCGCAAGTCCATAGATTTATTCACAATGTTCGAAACCCTCAAAACAAACAAATAGGTATATTAACTGTCGATGAACTCAAATGTGCCTTAACTACTCTAATTAGATTAGCTCAGCAAGTTTCCTTTCCTAATGAGGTTCTTTGTTTGAATAATAAAAAACCTTTACCTCACAAATCAAACTTAATCTCGTTAAATCCATTCATTGACGATCAAGGTTTAGTTCGCGTCGGTGGCAGATTAAACAATGCTAACTATCCCTATAACAAAAAACACCCGATTTTATTAAAGGCTAGTCACCATTTAACTAAGTTGATATTTCAACAGGAACACGAGCGATTATTGCATGCTCCTCCACAATTATTATTAGCAACTGTTCGCGACCAGTATTGGCCGGTAGGAGGCCGTAAATTGGCGCGAGACACTTATGACCGCTGTTTTAAGTGTAGACGATTTAAGGGAGAAGGCATGGTCAATATTATGAGTAATTTACCTAATGATCGTGTTGAGCCTGACTTCCCCTTTAATACCGTCTCAACTGATTTTGCCGGTCCCTATTTAATTACTGACCGAAAGGGTCGAGGGTGTAAAATAACAAAATGTTATTTATGTATTTTTGTGTGCTTTAGGTATAAATGTATTCATTTAGAGCCAGTCAGCGAGCTAAGTAAAAACGCCTTTATTCTAACACTCACAAGGTTCATTGCCCGCAGGGGGAAACCAAGGTTAATCTATTGTGATAACGGGCGTAATTATGTTGCTGGCGCTAAGGAAATAAATAACTTTTTCAAATTAAACAAAACATCTATATGTGATTTTGCAGCTCAGCGAGGTATAGAATTTAAATTTTCGCCTGCATACTCTCCTCACTTTAATGGTCTTGCTGAAGCCGGCGTCCGTTCAGCCAAATTTCATATCCGTAGGATATTAGGGCAGACGCATTTAACATTCGAGGAACTGGCTTCTCTATTTGCCCAAATCGAAGCTATCCTCAACAGCCGGCCCCTTTGTCCCCTCAGTCCTTCACCTAATGATTTCCAGCCGCTTACCCCAGGACACGTTTTAATTGGCAGGCCCCTCACGTCGTTGCCGACTCCAAGCTTCATCGACGTCACGACTTCACGCCTGAACCGGTTCCAGCGCTTGGAACAAGTCCGTCAACACTTCTGGAAGCGATGGTCCCAAGAGTACGTGGCAGAATTACAGCAGCGCACGAAATGGCGAGTTACATGCACACAATTGCAACTCGATGACCTCGTGCTTATCAAGGAGGATACTCCACCCCTGTATTGGCGCCTGGGACGCGTCAGCAAGCTGTTTCCTGGATCTGACGGGGTACCTCGAGTCGCCGACGTCAAGACAGCTCACGGAACCATTCGTCGAGCGCTGAATCGTCTATGTCTGCTCCCCTCCCCCGAGAACGAAGCTTGAAAGCTCTGCATGCTTCCAAGGGCCGGGAGGATGTTCACGCCGCTGCGTTCAGCACTTCATTTAGTATTAAGATTATTACTGTCAATCGATTATACACCTTATTTACACTACACAAGGCATATTTTCATTGTATCGAGTCTCTGCCAATCAGATAGCTTCAATATTGCGTGTTACATGTAATCGGCCAATCATAGCTCACCACATACACACGCCAGCCGTCAGAGCCCTCTGCTTGACACACTTGCCTTTCTATCGCCTAGCGAAACACTCCACACAACAACTAAAAGATGTAATTTGAACTGCATTAAACAGTACTTTATTTACAAAGGTGGTTTAAATCATCTTCCCTTGTTCCCATCGGGAACAATCATAATATCTGACAAAGAGTTATTATTATTAAATACATTACAGTAGTTCTCGTACTGATATCGGCTTGCTTATATCCTGCCTTTATTATTAGTCAGATGTAAGGAATAGACTTCCTAGAATGTGACTTTTTTTTCCCAATAGTTAAGTCAACAGTACCTACTTATTGGAAATTTGGTGGGGCTATTAGGATTTGCAAATATTTATATTTATTTATTTATTATGAAACAAACAGTCATACAAAGATTATTCGTACAAGCTATCGTATTACTAAACAGACCTATAGTTCATATCTCCCTTTCTGTTGTAAAATGTAGGTAGGTTAGATTCGTTAGGTATCTTCAGTTGCCCGAAGGGCAAACAGACCAGAAATAGGCTCCGTTAAAACTGTCTTGATACCCAGGAGACCATACGTAAAAAAAGTATAGCATAAAAAAAAAAATCATATGTAGATTTTACACATAATATAGATACCAAAACATAATTATAAAGAGTGTATATTCGCCAACAAACTGTTATGCAGTTTGGCTAAGATTTAGACTAAGTTTATCGTAATTTTTGTTGAGTAAGAAAAAAAATAAAAATAAAATAATAGATGGTTCTGGTTATGAAAATGGAAAAAGTTCCTTCGGCAAACTGAAGATACCTAACGAACCTAACCTACCTTTTTGAAGAAGTCAAATATGGCCAGTGGAGTTAGTGCACTACTCGTCATTTTCCCAGATTCGCCATTTTCGTTAATTCGTCAGTTTCCCTAATTCGTCAATGCTTTCAAAATCTTTAATTGGTCAATTTCTAATTCGCCATTTTATTCATTAAGTCACTTTCACTAACTGGTCATGTACAGTCGCAGTAGATATTTATATGATTTTTGAACCTGATATTTTTAAGCGAATGATATTATGATTATTATGATATTATCGAGTCTTTGGGGCCAATATCAATGAATGAAATATTTTTTACCATACTTTTAACATTCTAACTTCGCTCACAAGGTACCGGGTTTACGGCTTAGTACCGGTACAGACGGACTGCAACGCAACTGCAATTTCTATAGAAACGGTGTAGTCGTGATGCAGTCGTCGTGCAGTTCCCATATATATTTTGAGTAATTGCAGTTGGTTGCAGTCCGTCTGTACCGGAGTTAGTGCACTACTCGTCATTTTCCCTGATTTGCCATTTTCGTAAATTCGTCAGTTTCCCTAATTCGTCAACGCCATCAAAATATTTAATTCGTCAATTTCTAATTCGCCATTTTATTCATTAAGTCACTTTCACTAACTGGTCATGTACAGTCATATACAGTCGCAGTAGATATTTATGTAATTTTTGAACCTGATATTTGTAAGCGAATAATATTATGATATTATCGAGTCTTTTGGGGCCAATATCAATGAATGAAATATTTTTGTACATTCTATCTTCGCTCACAAGGTACCGGGTTTACGGCTTAGGACCGGTACAGACGGACTGCAACGCAACTGCAGTCGTCGTGCAGTTCCCATATACATTTTGAGTAATTGCAGTTGGTTGCAGTCCGTCTGTACCGGTCTCTACAGTATCGATGAGTACATGAAAGTTTAGCAATTATACCCATATGTCTTCATTCCAAAAAAAACAATCATAATTATTAAAAATACGAGTATGTTCATGATTATACCGACAATGACACATGACGAGTCGAAGAAAATGACCAATTAAGGAAATTGACGAATTAAAGATTTTGATGGCATTGACGAATTAGGGAAACTGACGAATTGACGAAAATGGCGAATCAGGGAAAATGACGAGTAGTGCACTAACTCGGCCAGTGGGGCCACATGTCCTTTTTGTGATATTATCAATTATCATCTACGAGAACGCACGGAAATAATGGGATTATAAAATAAATATTTAAATGATGCTTTTGTTCCGCGGAACTATTGGGAAAAAAAGTCTCACTAGTTCCGCCACGGAACTTCTTCCACGGGACTACTGGGAATAAAGGTAGATTTTGTCTTATTGTATTTTTGATCAGGCGAAGGGATATATTATTATTCCTCCCACATCTTATATCGGTTATCATAGTCAAGGTTTAACTCCAAATTCTTCAGGGAAAGTGTTTAAAAGGAGATTTTATAGCTAGGTACATATGAATTCGCTGTAGGTTGAACACAAAAACTGTTTTATTACTTACGTGAGTTTTTATGACATGACAAGACAATTTACCGAGCCATGGGAAGAATAGCTCCCGCACAGTTAAACTCTAATAAGGCCATGGGAAAATGTCAACCCACATCCTAATTCTGGTCATACACAATTATGCATGAATATTTAACAATGTTTACGATTACATTACCTGTCAACACTCAAAATCTACAAAATATCAAAAAATTGTTCGACCTATGTACTTCTGTTTCATAGATATTAAGGAAAGTGTTCGAATTTCTCCGTAGTTTACTGAAATTAGAGTTTAAGTAAATTTAAACGGCTGCCAAAGATATATTCCCTTTATTGCTGTTGTTGTATTAGATTTTAGGCATCGCTTGAGGTCCACATAAACACCATTTTATATACGAAAGCTTTATTAATATGTAAGACACATGCATTAAGGCATTTTGTTTTTCGGTGACAGACCACAGATAATATAATACCAACCTTGGGTATCAGTCATAGATAACAACACCCCGCCTCGATTGAAAACTTTTAACTAAACAAAATAAAGTGAATCAATCGATTATTGCCTACTTTGCAAATTAATTGACAAAAGACAAAACGAATACAGACATTAACCATTAATTAATATTTAAATTGTTTTTCATCAAACGAAGCTTTTCACAAGATAAGCTTTTAGTTAACAAATCAGATACATTTTCATTAGTAGAAATGTACTCGACAATTATCTCTTTCTTAACGATTAGATCTTTTATGAAATGGTTCTTTATATCAATGTGCTTAGCACGCTTACTATTCTCGAAAGATTTAGATAATTGTATAGCACCTTTATTGTCCATGTAAAGTACACAATGCATGTCACTGCTGAGTTCACTCAAATCACTGAATAGTCCTTTTATATATAGCAAATCACACGCACTAGCAGCCGCTGCAACATATTCCGCTTCGACAGTCGAAAGCGCCACGCATGTCTGTTTTCTGGAAAACCATGATACAAGACATCCATTGTACAGGGTAACAGACCCGGATACACTTTTTCTATCTGTGTGATTTCCGGCCCAGTCTGCATCTGAATAAGTTTCTAAAGAGTTGTTCTCCGTCCGTTCATATATCAGTCCTGTATTATCTGTGCCTTTTAAATATCTTAATACTCGCTTGGCTTGAGTCCATAGACTTCTGGTTGGTTTATCTAAATATTGGCTGAGATATGAGACTGCATATGCGATATCTGGTCGGGTAACAGTCGCCATGAACATGAGTCCACCAATCAGTTGTCTATATGGGACATCTTGAACTACATCTTCTTTGACATCATGCTGATAGTCTTTCTGCATTGGTGTAGTTGTACTCTTACAGTCAGTCATTTTGAATTTTTCAAGCATTTTATGTATCTGGTTCTTCTGTGTAATTTTCAAATGATCTCTGTTTCTATCTATTTCCATTCCTAAGAATGTCTTTGGAGAGCCAAAGTCTTTTACTCGAAATTCTTCTTTTAAATCCAGTATCACTTTGTTCATATTTCCATCATCTCCTGTTAGAATAATGTCATCTACATATATTACCATCCACACTTTGTTTTCTTCACTGGTGTATAAACAAAAATCATGTAGTGATCTTTTAAATCCTTGCGTTTCAATATAATCATTGAATCTTTGATTCCAACACTTTGGACTTTCTTTTAAGCCATATAATGCTCTAATTAGTTTCAACACTTTTCCTTCTTCTATTTGTACTCCTTGAGGTGCTTTTATGTACACTTCCGAGTCCAACATCCCATTAAGGAAAGCTGTGGGAACATCCAGCTGTCTTATATTATAATTATTTTGAACTGCGTACGCTAATAGTGTTCGTACAGTTGAAGTCCTTGCAACTGGAGCATAGTTTTTACCAAAGTCTTCTGGTTCTCGTATTTGGAAACCTCTTGCTACTAATCGAGCCTTTTTCAAGCCATTATCTTTTGTCTTAAATATCCATTTTGTATCAATAGCTTTTTTATCATTTGGTAAATTTGTCACAGTCCAGGTATTCATTTTCTTTAATGCTTCTAGTTCTGTGTTGACGGCATCTATCCATCCGTCACTGATAGCTTCTTCATAGCTCTGTGGTTCCTCTTCATCATTCAATAGACAGTATGCTTCATTTAATTCATATTCGTGTAGATGTTGTGGTGTCTTTATAATTCTTCCTCTTGTTGTTCTCCTTTCTTCTATGTTTTCAGTTTCTTCTCTCGCATTATCATTTTCTTCTCTTGCTTTATCATCTTCCTTATCATCTTTTCCAATCCTTCCATCTTTTTTCTCTCTAGGTTCCTCCTTTTGTTCAATCTGGATTTCCACTTCTTCTGGTTCATTTATTTTATTCTTATATTTTATATTATTCTCATTGAATATTACATCTCTTGTAAAAATAACATCATCTGTCTCAGGGTCCCATACTTTATAACCAGTTCTCCCATATCCTATCATTCTTACTTCTTTTGCTCTTGAATCAAATTTGTCTCCTTTAGGTATTACCATCATCCAGGCTTGACATCCAAAAGTTTTCAGCTTATTTAGCTTAAATTCTCTTCCAAATAATATAGCAGGGATCTTAAAATGAATTGCTTTTGATGGGCACCGATTAAGTAAATATGTTGCTGTCAGCACTGCATGGCCCCATAAGTGTCTTGGTAAGTTTGACTCGTCAAGTATAGTTCTGGCCTTGTCATATATTGAGCGATTCATGCGCTCGCTTTTTCCGTTCATAGCTGGGCTGTATGGTAAAGTGTACTCAATTTGTATGCCTTTATCTTGACAATAGTATTTAAAAGAGTTTGATGAGTATTCCCCGCCATTGTCGCAGCGTATTCTCTTAATTTTGACTTCCTTTTCCAGCTCGACTTCTTTTATATACTTCACCAGGTTATCAGCTGCCTCAGATTTATTTTTCATTAAATAAGTCTGGGTAAAATGTGAGAAATCATCTATTATTGTCTGGAAATACCTGTAGCCTTCTTTTGTCTGTGTTCTTGTAGGTCCTGACACGTCAGAATGTATCAAGTCTCCTATTTTGTGAGCTTGTGCCTGTTGTACAGGTTGAAAAGGTAATCTAGTACTTTTATTTTTCATACATGTATCACACATATCATTGTTATATGGTAACTTCATTATAGCTAAACCTTTTCTGTTGAGATGACCTAATCTGATGTGCCATGCTCTGTCATCATTATTTGTGTACTCACAATTCTCCATTTTCTGTTTTCTCGACAATTTAAGAACATGTAGTTTTCCACACCGTTCTCCAAAGTAGGTCTTCGTTGATGTGTGTATTTTTAATTGACCATTTTTAAATACCACAGTGTGTCCTCTCTCCTGCAGTTTACTCACAGAAAGCAAATTGTGTGTGAGTCGTTCAACAATTAAACCTTCAATCTTAACTGGGTTATTTTGACATTCTAACCTCAAAATTCCTTCCTTTTGGGCTATTAATTTTTCTCCATTTGCAACTTTGATGTATATGGGCACCTTTAAGCTTTTAACATCCTCCATTATTTCCTCATACTCAGATTTTATAAAATTATGAGTTGCACCCGAGTCTACAACAAATATAATTGAACTATCTCCTTGCTGTGTATCATTTTGCGCAGATAATGCAATAAATGTAGACTCTTGATCATGAACTTGTTCTGCATAGCTCACTGACGTTCCTCTAATACTTCTGCCTCTAAAATACCGGCCTCTGGACCTGCCTCTGCCACGACTTCTACCTCGGCTTTGCATGTTATTCTGTCTCTCATTGTTTTTACACTCATAAGATATATGTCCCTGTTGTCCACATTTGTAGCAGGATATAAAACTAGATTCCATTTTGTGTACAATCTGTTTATTTTCTTCTCCCTTTAATTTCAATTCCGCGTCCAATAATCGTGACTTAATGAACTCTATGTCCAATTCCTTGTTGTCACTCATAGTTTCCAATGTTGTTATTACTGTTTCGTATTCACAGGGTAGAGTTAGCAACAGATGACATATCTTGTCACTTTCGTCGATTTTTGTTCCTGAAGCTTCTAGTTCAGCGATCATTGTGTCAAATTTTAGGAAATGATCCTGCAATTTGTCAGTTGTCAAACATTTTAATGCTAGTAATCTTTTTCTAAGATATAGCTTGTTGAACACGCTTTTTCTTTCAAATATTTTATCGAGTTGTTCGATCATCTCGGCCGCAGTCGAGCATTTCTTTACGTATTCTAAAAATCTGTCTGACAAACACTGAACTATTACTGACCGCGCTTTTGCGTCATCCTCCTTTTTGCACGTCTTTCCTGGTGCTAATGTATCGTCCAAACCTCTTTCTTCAAGCAAAATCTTCACTCTAAACTTCCAATTCGAGAAACCGACTCCGTCAGACAATTTTGGAAACATACACGTATTGCTTGCCATATTTTTAGTTGAACTGATCAACCACGCTCTGCTGTTGTTGTATTAGATTTTAGGCATCGCTTGAGGTCCACATAAACACCATTTTATATACGAAAGCTTTATTAATATGTAAGACACATGCATTAAGGCATTTTGTTTTTCGGTGACAGACCACAGATAATATAATACCAACCTTGGGTATCAGTCATAGATAACAACAATTGCTGTAGTACCATTGGATAGTACCATCAATGGAACTAGTGACACGCTTGTTTATATCGCCTTTAGGGGTTTGACGTCTGGCTCCCACTGGTCTGGTGGCTATTTAGGCCTCTTCCCAAAATGTGAACTCCCACCACGGCTTTTTCCCATTATGTACACTTCTCAAAACGTCTACTTACCAAAATATCTCATTCTCATTATGTACACTTCTCAAAACGTCTACTTTGTTACTTAATTTGCAAGGCACTAATGTGCTCAACATTTTCATAGGCTCACTGTACACTACCGATTACTGATAATGTGTGCTACTATTATGTGCATTATGTGGTAAATGTCCCAAAATGTCTTTTTATAGTGTATTTTTTAAACTATATTTTTGAGTAGCAACTCGCCTAAGTAGCGTCTGGTCTAAGTAGCAACTCGCCTAAGTAGCCAGTCGTCTATCCTACCTATTTTACTCTAAGGCAGGTCAGTGTAGTAACGACGACGAGCTGTAACGTTTCTCATCTTAAACGACTCCCTTACCCCCGAATAAACCCCTTAAGAAAATCGACCCCGTAGCTCTGAAGGAGCTCTAAACAAATCCAGGAATATTATCTTAAACTTTAAAGCAAACTTATTGACGACTCTACTGTAAATTGCACTTATTTACCTACTTTATTAAACTTACTTATGTTGTGTGCTTTTATTACGAATACCTGAAGAAATGGCCAATTGTGATCGCTAGTGGTAGGAACCCCGAGATGTTGTGCACCGTAATAACCCAGGTTCTTTTATGATAAGCTTGACAGGAAATGGACTCTTCATCTCTAACATTTTTAAAGCTAGCCTATCTGTACTTAATTGAACCTATCTGAACGTAACTTCCAATTGCTAATTTTCCCTATTTCTTGTCAAATACGATCAAACTAAATTTGAGAAGTGGAATCTTATATTGTGAATGGCTTTATGGTTAAAACATTTTTATGTTTTTTTGTAAAAATCCCCTACCGCCTATTACACGCTCCTGTTAAACAAGGAGTAGCCATTAGAATTCATATAAACAACATTATTTATTTTACCCTTCATTGAGCTAGAAATCTGCACTAGATACTTGGGTTTTTTGTACAAAGGTTCTATCGACGGGTTGTGTAATAATCTTTTATTACTCACACAGGCTACTCTCTTGTTGCGGATGGGGATAGAGCGTCCTTGCCACTTTACCTTCCTAACTAACCTATGGATTTATGACCCAGAGAATGAAGTTACCAGCGTTTCCAACCTAACGGTCTGTTTCGAGAAGAAACGCCAAACAAACTCGACAGACATCTTTTAGTAATAATTTATTGGAACATATCATGTTCTTAACTTATATGGTCAAACTCCTACGACCATCCTATAGCGAGAACCTGTAGGTAATGCCAAAACAATCCGTTCATTACATGTGAAACATTTAACCCAAATCGTACCCCAAATGTAGAGTACCATTCCACTCATGACAACAAGACTCCCAATCGGACTTGAGGGACTGCTTCGCCTGCCCTAAAGCCCAGAATCATTTCATCTTTCTGAAACAACCCTGCCAGGATATCCATATATCATAAATAGAATTATAACCCTTTGATGATAATAAGTATTTGATCGTTACACCTTAATGTTTCACATACAATCAAACGCGGAACTCAGCATCACCTTGCCCAACCCTACTCTCAATGCGAACTTAACTAAGTTATTTAAACCTCCGTTTGATAATTATATAGCGAGAACCTACAGGTAATGTCAAAGCAACCCGTTCATTACATGTGAAACATTTGTCTCAAATCGTACCCCAAATGTAGAGTTTTATTCCACTCATGACAACAAGACACCCAATCGGACTTGAGGGACTGCTTCGCCCGCCCTAAAGCCCAGAATCATTTCATCTTTCTGAAACAACCCTGCCAGGATATCCCTATATCATAAATAGAATCATAACCCTTTGATGATAATAAGTATTTGATCGTTACACCTTAATGTTTCACATATAATAAAATGCGGAACTCAGCACCACCTTGCCCAACCCTATTCCCAACGCGAACTCAGTTACCCACAATAGTAATTTAACCCTCCGTTTGATTTTATTGGATTAGTAGACCTATATTTCAGCTATTTATACCTACAGTATATATTTCCCAATGCCCTTAATACAGTGTATGAATTTACTCCTACGTCTACCCCGTCAAACCCTGTCCTGCTTATTTCCCGAACCATACCTTTAGTTCAAGAAATAAGAATGTATCCCTATTACTTATATCTGTAAGTCGTTCAGCCAGCGAAACTGAGACAGTAACCTATCAGCTTGTGTCGATGCCTCCCCCCACTGTGGCCGAAGCCGGAAACAGTGAGTAAGACGGCCCTATTGTGTAAATATAAGGTATAAGATATTAAATATATTTAATAGGCCCGCTCCTCAGAGAGCCACACGATTTCAACGAGTGAGGTAACCCTCAGTGCGGATCACATGAATGACTACGCCTCGTCTACGTCGTCAGCCGATTCTGAGGCGCGTGAGGGGCCCCTTAAAGAGGCTTTCGTCTCCTATGTTGGTAAAGAGGAAGACGCCAGACCACCCTCAAGTCTGGTAGCAAAAGACTCTGAGTCACGCCCATTTGGCACCGGTAGGCGGGAGTGACTCCTCAGGTATACTAAAACCTGGACAGTATTTCTGGTTTTTAAATATGAAATAAATAAAATAACCTCTCAAAAGTACTATGAAAATGAACAAGAGTAACCCCTCATTATGAGGAGAATTTCTTCATAATGACGGGCTACTTATTTAAAGCAAAGAAAACACCCACCAAGAATTTGTAACACGAAAAACCAGAGACACTGACAGTCTGAACGACGAGAATTGAATGATCCTAATACTAATGCGACACGGGCTTTTATACTATTTTACGATCGCTATAGAGCGACGGGGGCAACTGGGGCTATTGGGGCAACGAGAGCAACGGGAGCTACGAGAGCAACGGGGGCAACTAGAGCAGCGAGCGCTGTAGTCACGTGGTTTGTGTCATGACAAAAAGGTCGTTACGCTCCTTTTATTTAGTTTCTTATGCTTTAGCTATTAAGATTGAAGTTCGTTCGCCTTCTATGTTTCCTTACATGGCGGATTGCCCGAGTAGAAGTATTATTTAGGTATCCATATTTTCATTGATTACTATAATTCTAGATTAAATGTTATTTGTGAACCCGCTAATATTATGTTGAATTAATTCGTACATTAACATTCTTAGATGAAATTAGTTATTCTTAGATGTAATTTGAGGAAGGCCCTAGGTCAAGCAGCGGACGCTCCCTGGCTGATATAATGATGATGATGACTGCCGATTTACACTAGCGAATGCTAGCTTAATTGATTTCCTTCTCCCATATAATTAATAAGTAAATTTTCTAACTTTGGGTATGAAATAAACGTTCGTTTTCATAATTTAATAAATGTATTATAATATAAAATATCAGAAATCCGCTAGCGAGCATGCCCATTCCGTTACAGCCGCCCCCATGAATATTCGCAATGCATGACCTCGGTCATGCATGTAGAATCTTCATTCCTAGGTCCTAGATTTGTCAGTGACAATCCCTCCCTTAAACTCGTGGTGTGTCTTTATACCAGTACTAAATGACCATTAATGACTTCGTCTGTTAACACAGTTCCTTTGAACCGCAACAATGAATAATGACTAACTTTTTCTCAAGGATTTCTGTCCCACTTAGAGGTGCTAGGTTGTGAATCTAGCAAATCCTAATGATTCGAATAAGGAAATTTACCCCGGATCGGTGATTACATTGCTCAATCGGTGATCCTAGGAAACATTGCTCTTCCGTTAAGTAAATCCCGCAAAAACTCCCCACATAAGACAGAAAACTGTTTGGTGTAAGTACTAGGATGTTCACTCTCCATTGCATAAGTTCGAATCATATTCCCAGACTCCGTCATTAATAATCAGTTTTCTTGGCGCTTGTATCATGTCGTGTAAAATAAGTCAACTCTCATTTTAACCAACATGAGATGTGTATACCCTTTCGTCATAAAGCGTGTGTAGTATTAGGCCCCTAAATACTACTCCATACAAGGAGTCGAATCGTTTCCACGATTTTAACCTATTGATAAATATTTAGAGACCTATTGTGTCGTTTTTTTTTTTTTGATCCCCAGCAAAACCAACAAATCTAGGTTAATTTGACTACACTCCAGTTATTGTCAATTTGTAACAATCCATGCTCATAAATAACTTCCTTCAATTCTACACGCGTATTTCATTCTTCATTTACCAAACATCTCTTGTCGAAATATGACTCAGCATATAAGCCAAAACTTATGAGATGTAATCGTTTCAAAAGAGATTAGAGACTTATTGAACCTTAGCTTGTACATTATATAATTATCCCCATTAAAAAAATAATGAGCACGCTCGCCGGTGACATCTCTACAAAGTACGAAATGAAGTATATAACTTCACTTTTAAATTCATACACATAAAAAGACATAAGTAAATTCATATCCATGACGATTTTTTCCCAAAATGTTGGATAGCCATCTAAAATTTGAAATCAGCAACCCCAATTTAGTCGAAATACGTGATGATTTTTCCAAAAAAGTGGAATTCGCCATTTTGTATCCCAAAACATCAAATCTGCAACTCCAAATTACTCAAAATCGATACCCATGATTACTTTTTCCAAGAAAATGAATCCGTTATTTTGGATTCCAAAATTAACCCAAAATATCAAATCTGCAACCCCAATTTACTCAAAATCGATACACATGATCACTATTCCCAAAAATTGAATCAGACATTTTGGATTCCAAAATTAACCCAAAGTCCGAAATCTCAACCCCCGAATTGCTCGAAAATAATACTCGTGAAGATTTTTTTTTTATCCCAAAAAATATTTAATCCGACTTTTTGAATTCCAAAATTAACCCCAATCTAAAACGTACAACAGTAAAGGTTATTTGATCATCCTTTATACCCGTGAGATGCCTATTCCATTCCGCTGTATAAATATACCTACTCGCATCGAAAAGAAGAGACAACAAAAAAATATTTGAAATCCAAAATTTCCCGCCAACTCAAAAACTTGTTTCATGTTCACCTCAACGCTCACCCACAAGTATAATCTTGACGCCGCGATTCACAACAACCGAGCACAAGTAGAGGTCTAGTTTCGTTGGAGGCAACGAGTGAGGCGAGGCACCCCAGCGCGTTTCGAATAACAGCCCCACTGACAATCTTAACCCACCCTACATAATGAAATCAGTTTAACAATTTACAAAACTACCTCAACTCGCCCCACTACCAAAAGCCAGTATACTCATACTCATAATTTATTGGTAATAAAAAATTACATGTCTACATAATAGTAAAACCGGACTGGTAATTCTGGCACTCCTCGGGGGAGGCCCACGTCCGGCAGCGGACGCCCCCCGACCGATATGACGATGATGATGATGATCTTAATAAAATATATACCTATAGTACACACTAAAATAAGCTCAGGCTATTTACATAGTCAGCCATTAATTTTATTACACTATTTTGAATTTTTAAAACTCCTTCTGGATCCCTAATTTCCCGTTATCAATACTGAACCAGAGTCAAACTAGTTTTGACAAATCCGACGCAGCAACTTCGACTGTACCTTAATAGTTACCTTAAGTGTGTCAATTACCTACAGAAAAATAAACGTTTGATGAAAACATTTGTTTAGGTATATTTGTTACTTTAAAATCTAATTCTACCCGATGTCATTGCGGCTAGAAAATGTACAATTAATTTTATGCCAAAATGTATCTTGTAAGAAAAACATACTATGGCGTATCCCTATTTCATCGTATTATGTATACATATTTATAAATCACAAAAGCTAAATTTCCATGCACAAAAAAAATACAAAAAAATAGATAACTGGTACTGGGAATCGAACCCTGATATGCATCTTGCAAAGCTAATGCTTTTCAGCTGCGCTATCATGCTATTACGAGTGGTGATCGAAATGATGCACTGCTTTAAGAATGTCCCATAATTCAGTTTTGTATTTTTAACTACACAAGCAAGGGTTTACAAGAACGGCCGCTACCTAGCCAAAATGCCATTTTCACCATGCTAACTGTAAATGAAAATTGCTATGGCCACTACAAGTAACATTCCACATAACCCAGTCAACAGTAAAATTTCTATCTTTTAAATTGACAGCTTGGCGACTAATGCCATTTATAATTCAGTCGCATTACATCGGGTGACGCCATGGTGGTGTCGGCTTCAGCACAAATTTTTGACAGGTGTGGTGGCAAACAAAAAATCCGTATACGCGATGAAGGACAAAAACATGACACTGTATCTCATTCCCACTTGAGGCCTGCCCATGCATACATCTTTGTCACTCATGCGTGCATATGTGGGTGACTCCCTTCATCCATTCTACTTCCATGACGCATTCCCTCTATGTTGTCTATGACTTCAATTAATTTTCCTTTTCACGATTTTCCTGTAAGCTCCAATTTGTCAAAAGCTGACTAACTGCTATCGTCTGGAGGCATGTTGCGCTGCTGATCCAACTGTCAAATGAGTCGTCCTGAGAAATTTGCATGTATTGTTTTTTTTTTTTTTTTTTTTTATTACATCTACGATCAATATGTCCAATTATGACTTTGACAGGTTGCACTGACAAATTGTACTGAAATCATATAATTCGTAGATCCCTTGACGCATCACCTTGACGTCCAGCGTCAACTCACAACTGTCAAGTTTGTCAGTCGTTAGCCGCCATGGTGTGCTTAGATTATTTCAATTTTGTTTTTGATCGATCCTACAAAAAATCATTGAAGTGCGTATCGAAACGAATATATATTGAATCATTGTAACTACTAGAATATGAAACTGCTGTTTCATAGATATAAGGATGCTTTCTCTAAGGTATGTTTTCAAGGTTCCTATATAACGTACGATCAAAGTGTTCTTCCCCATTCTAGACTCAAATCTATTTGCTTACTAGTTTGTACTAGCTAAATTTACTGTACCAACGTACTGCAGTACGTAATATTCGATAATTCCTTTTGAAATTGTTATTCAAACCCATTTCATCCATTATTTTTTTCCAAAAATTTTAAATGATAATTTCTCCTTTCATTAAGCATGTTTATTACATAATTCTTGTCATGGTGTTTCAGGAATACAATGATGATCTTGCTTTTTCAATCGATGACTCGGCAATGGTTATATTTTCCAAAAATGGCCAAAAAGAAACCGCCTTAAAACTGCGTTCAAATTAAAGTTCCATCACCACACATGGATGATTTTCATGTAAGTACTCATGGTAGATCCATAGCGGTATATATATCATAATTCTATCTTTTAACTTCAAATATTAATATTCTTGTTGTGGACATTAATCTTCTATATGTCTACTTCTACAGTGATTTAAAAATAAGAGAAACGCCGTCACCATCACAATAAGTCCAGCCTGCTCGATCATTCACCCGACTTTGCTATTATTGTAATGTAAGGCAATGCAAAAGGTAATTATATCCATTATTGCTTTATATTATCATATCATTGATGTAATTAAATAATTCTGTAATTATTCTATCATGTTTTATTACATGGCCCATACACCGTTTTTAAAATCTGTACAGAATAGGCTCTCTTGCACTCCTTATGATTATTTATTCCAAATATGAGTGTTTATAGGTAGTATACCATACGGTCCCCCTGCTTTTATTGGAAAATCTTGTGAAATTGAGGACAGTGCTTGCAGCAAATCCATACCGGAGTCAATTCATTAGAGCCAGAAGTCTTTATTATGTGCTAACGATGACGATATTATTGTATACTTAAAATTCTATAGTATTAGGATAGATATCTAATTACAGCTAAGTATACCCTCCGTAGTACTATATCGCTGCTTCACGCTTGTCGAAAGGACTTTAATGCATTATGACCTACCGCCTGTATGTTTTTCATAACGCTCAGAAGTAGTGAATTAATCAGTTTAAAAGCAGACCAAACAACTATCTATATCCGTGTGAATCTGTGCTAAGTGAACTATGACATAGACAATCAGTGTCAGCTGCTCGCCTAAAATATAATAACAATAATAATAACCCATTTTCTCTTTTACCGTAACTTGATTTGAACTGTTGTCTGTTTTCAGAACCAGATTATCATCAAAACACGCAGACGTCCTGAGAGTCCGTCATTGAAGCTCTACTGTTCGGCATGCTGAACTGAAATGGACCTTACTAACCAGTTGACACACTGCCTCACCGAGCCGATGTCTATGTCATTATTGAACCGAGTTTACTGCATATGCCATTAATATTCGAATAATCACTAAACTATTTCTACAGACCAAACTAATTGGTAGATATTCTTACTGCCATCGTCTATAAACATCTGATTATGATGATGATGTATTTAAGCACTAAATTTCATTAATTCCTTTCTAGTAATGACTTTTCATGATGCGTAAGTAGCCTAAACGTTTTCTGAATGGATAAGGAATTTTTAGAAAACAATTCTGAGTTCCTTTATTTCTCTAATGGCTACCATATTAATATTAATTATTATTTTGAGAATCTATAGTGAAAAAAATGAATTATTTTATCCCCATTTTTTTTTTTTTTTAAGTGGCAATGTGATCTAAATTTAATCTTCAAAATAGAGCTTCTCCTTTAATAGAACAAATAATTTCCCTTTTTTTTTTCTCACAACCACATTTTAGATATTTTAATTATTACGTTCATTTCATATTTCATAGTCCATAATCCCAAAATCATTTGCTAAGCTCCTAGCCTATTCTACTATGTACACTAAAAGTGATTTCCATATTTATGTTTTCAGAAACGCATGCATGACTCTGTGATCATCAACCCTACGCCCGTGAAGCACTTAAAAAAGCATGTGAAGACCTCATTTCACACCGGATTAGCAAGATAACTGTAACCTATTTCCATGAGACCCTTCAAGAAGAAACCTACACTTCGGCGCAAGTTTTTTCTTATTATGGAAGCAATGCTCGACTTGTCTGTGTGATACTGATACTTTCCCATAACATATTTCTAGAACACCTACAACCCATAATGAGTCACTCTCAACTAAGCTATATATTGTACTAGTAATCGCCAGCCAGTTATTTCTACAGTAAGATATACCAAACAAGCTTTCTTAGATGTAAACTAAAATGAGTGTCTCATATGGGTATCATGTTTGTATAGGCGAGTTCCCGACAAAATTTAATTGATGCAACGGTTGAATTTGTTATGTCTGTGATTAAATTAATGCACTATACTTGGCTTCTGTATGATAATATAATAAAGTATACTTCATCCTTGTTTTTCTGCATTTTCCTATACTGTCATCGTAAGAAGGTCTTATTTTGTCTGGGTTCGAACCAGAGCATAGCCAGATAAAGTCTATAGATTTTCACGTATTCACAACTTTTCCTAGCTTAAACAGAGGTTCCCTAGCTATTTCTTAGAACAAACGCTACCTACATACCCTAATAATGAAAGACATAGACCCCATAATTGAGAACTAACAACTTCTCTAAACCCATAAATGTAAGTTGGAGCATCGCAAGTATAAAACTATATTGACAGCAGAAATACATTTGCGAAGCCCTCAACCGTTTAACCATCACGGCTCGTGAGGCACAGCCCAGCGACATACGGACAGAAAAACAGACGGACAGACAGACAGACGGACCGCGGAGACCTAGCTTTTAGATACGAAACCCTAAAAATAAAATTTTTACTACAAATCAATAAGTTTCTAATGTATCCGCACAGAGGTCGTTCAATTTCATTTAAAGCATCGATACACGTTCAAGCAATTGAACGCACAAGTCTATAGCGGTCACACTGAATTGTTTTCTTAATTTAAAATAACTTTCATTCAAATTATTCCATTGATTCATTGATCAGATTACTCAAAATACTCCATTTTAAAATACTATGAATTTTCCATTTGTCATTTAAAGGCCCCTGTACAACCATGGCCTTTCACTACTCAGTGGAACCTCGCGTTGTGCCCAGACGTTCCGTCTTTGTATAACCGTAAACATTGTGTCATACTAAAATTACCTTAAATTACCTAATTATATTAAAACTATAAAAATAATACTAAGGAAATTATGGCGTAGCGTAAAATAAATACTATATGGCACTAAATCCACAAACTAACCTATTGGGCAAAACAGCGTGACGCATCTAAACGCAAAACACAGTGACAGTTCGTGTTGTCCCGCCAAGGTTTTACATTTTCTCTTCGTTATATTAGTTGTTCTTTCTACTTTTCAACTGCTAAAAACAAAGTGAATGGACGTTGTGATTCATGGTTCGCATGAACGCATATGCGCTCCTACAAATATTGCGCTCACAACGTCTTGGCAACGCCAATGAATCCCGGTAATCTACGGTAAGTAAAAAAATATTCGTACCTACAAAATCATGTACAAAAAGATACTTTGTAGTTATCCTACTCCTGTCTACCTGTACTACTAGGTAATCAAGGTTTCAACCATCTTTATCATGACTAAATTGACATTCCTAAACACGAAACATGGAAAGTGTTTGCAATTAATTTGTTATACAAATTATAACGTTTCTCATCTACCCGCTCAGTAACTTTCACCCATTGCCCGAGAACTATAGCATCATTTTACTGTACATTTTACTTCTAGAAGTTCATACCCTCTACGGACCTAATGAACAAGTGCAAAAATGATGTATTTCAATAATTTTCGTTTCAGGTTGTGTGACAGTTAACTACTTAATCCAAGAAACACTAAGATAGAACTTATCTATGACTAACATTCCGGAAAGCTATGGATGCACTGTTCTGTCATTAAAAATGATCAACAATTAAAAGGAAATTAATTCTATGCGCCCGTACACCACTGCGGAGATGAAATTACCCAAGCATTCACCTATTTCACCGATATCTCATGGTATGTTTAAATGAATTTCATATACTAGCCTCATTAATTACAAGCTCTCTATTGGGTTGCAATGTATCTACCTAACTATATATCTAATTATGTATGCAACTATGCCTGTTCGAGTGGAACCCTGCTACCCAACACTGAAGCAGACATCCTAAACCGACTTAGCTGAAACCTTAGACAAAGGTACAATCTGGACGACCACACAATACCATGGCACCACCGAGCCGATCCGATGATGGAGACAATATGTGACCATGAGAACCCAGCACTAAACCAAAGCAACGCCCTCGAGCCTGGGCTCGCCAGAACCGTCCCAACAAGCAGTCGACGACGGAACACAGAAAAGCACAGTCAGCAACAAAAACCTGTACAGTCCACATCAAAAATTAAGTTTTTGACAGCAAATTATAGATCAGGGTGCTTAGAATTTACAAATAGAACTTATTTGTTTCTACCTGCGACAAGGCTCGCCCCCAATTCATTAAACTCATAAATATTTCCGGAATTCCTACTGTGGTGGCTAATTATAGCTAAATGCATTCCTCTCTCATTCGTACTAAGCCCTATGTCATGTCGCGCTTCTTTGTCCCGGGCATATTAAGATATAATCCCGGCACAAGACTGTTAGGTCCCAAGCGGCTAACCAATACCCTACAATTATAACTTTTTGTGATTAGAACCACCTACTACGCCCCCGCTCATCTATGATTTTAATTCTTATTTTATTTACGCCCCCCAGTGTCTAAAATTTTATTTATTTATATATTCTCGCCTCGCTGATTCTATACTTTTAATACCTTAAAAATGTACTAGAAATATGAGATACCTATACAAATGATAAAGTAGTTTTTTTTTTTTCAGATGGAATCCTAATCTAGCGCCTGTTGGAGTCCCTAGCTGATGAAGAGTCCAGTCCCTGCCAAGCTACCATCCATTTACACTGCAACAATTTGTAGCCAGCGAAGGCTACTGAAGATCTATGGACACGGAACCAATTTGTAACGTTTCTCATCTTAAACGACTCCCTTACCCCCGAATAAACCCCTTAAGAAAATCGACCCCGTAGCTCTGAAGGAGCTCTAAACAAATCCAGGAATATTATCTTAAACTTTAAAGCAAACTTATTGACGACTCTACTGTAAATTGCACTTATTTACCTACTTTATTAAACTTACTTATGTTGTGTGCTTTTATTACGAATACCTGAAGAAATGGCCAATTGTGATCGCTAGTGGTAGGAACCCCGAGATGTTGTGCACCGTAATAACCCAGGTTCTTTTATGATAAGCTTGACAGGAAATGGACTCTTCATCTCTAACATTTTTAAAGCTAGCCTATCTGTACTTAATTGAACCTATCTGAACGTAACTTCCAATTGCTAATTTTCCCTATTTCTTGTCAAATACGATCAAACTAAATTTGAGAAGTGGAATCTTATATTGTGAATGGCTTTATGGTTAAAACATTTTTATGTTTTTTTGTAAAAATCCCCTACCGCCTATTACACGCTCCTGTTAAACAAGGAGTAGCCATTAGAATTCATATAAACAACATTATTTATTTTACCCTTCATTGAGCTAGAAATCTGCACTAGATACTTGGGTTTTTTGTACAAAGGTTCTATCGACGGGTTGTGTAATAATCTTTTATTACTCACACAGGCTACTCTCTTGTTGCGGATGGGGATAGAGCGTCCTTGCCACTTTACCTTCCTAACTAACCTATGGATTTATGACCCAGAGAATGAAGTTACCAGCGTTTCCAACCTAACGGTCTGTTTCGAGAAGAAACGCCAAACAAACTCGACAGACATCTTTTAGTAATAATTTATTGGAACATATCATGTTCTTAACTTATATGGTCAAACTCCTACGACCATCCTATAGCGAGAACCTGTAGGTAATGCCAAAACAATCCGTTCATTACATGTGAAACATTTAACCCAAATCGTACCCCAAATGTAGAGTACCATTCCACTCATGACAACAAGACTCCCAATCGGACTTGAGGGACTGCTTCGCCTGCCCTAAAGCCCAGAATCATTTCATCTTTCTGAAACAACCCTGCCAGGATATCCATATATCATAAATAGAATTATAACCCTTTGATGATAATAAGTATTTGATCGTTACACCTTAATGTTTCACATACAATCAAACGCGGAACTCAGCATCACCTTGCCCAACCCTACTCTCAATGCGAACTTAACTAAGTTATTTAAACCTCCGTTTGATAATTATATAGCGAGAACCTACAGGTAATGTCAAAGCAACCCGTTCATTACATGTGAAACATTTGTCTCAAATCGTACCCCAAATGTAGAGTTTTATTCCACTCATGACAACAAGACACCCAATCGGACTTGAGGGACTGCTTCACCCGCCCTAAAGCCCAGAATCATTTCATCTTTCTGAAACAACCCTGCCAGGATATCCCTATATCATAAATAGAATCATAACCCTTTGATGATAATAAGTATTTGATCGTTACACCTTAATGTTTCACATTTAATAAAATGCGGAACTCAGCACCACCTTGCCCAACCCTATTCCCAACGCGAACTCAGTTACCCACAATAGTAATTTAACCCTCCGTTTGATTTTATTGGATTAGTAGACCTATATTTCAGCTATTTATACCTACAGTATATATTTCCCAATGCCCTTAATACAGTGTATGAATTTACTCCTACGTCTACCCCGTCAAACCCTGTCCTGCTTATTTCCCGAACCATACCTTTAGTTCAAGAAATAAGAATGTATCCCTATTACTTATATCTGTAAGTCGTTCAGCCAGCGAAACTGAGACAGTAACCTATCAGCTTGTGTCGATGCCTCCCCCCACTGTGGCCGAAGCCGGAAACAGTGAGTAAGACGGCCCTATTGTGTAAATATAAGGTATAAGATATTAAATATATTTAATAGGCCCGCTCCTCAGAGAGCCACACGATTTCAACGAGTGAGGTAACCCTCAGTGCGGATCACATGAATGACTACGCCTCGTCTACGTCGTCAGCCGATTCTGAGGCGCGTGAGGGGCCCCTTAAAGAGGCTTTCGTCTCCTATGTTGGTAAAGAGGAAGACGCCAGACCACCCTCAAGTCTGGTAGCAAAAGACTCTGAGTCACGCCCATTTGGCACCGGTAGGCGGGAGTGACTCCTCAGGTATACTAAAACCTGGACAGTATTTCTGGTTTTTAAATATGAAATAAATAAAATAACCTCTCAAAAGTACTATGAAAATGAACAAGAGTAACCCCTCATTATGAGGAGAATTTCTTCATAATGACGGGCTACTTATTTAAAGCAAAGAAAACACCCACCAAGAATTTGTAACACGAAAAACCAGAGACACTGACAGTCTGAACGACGAGAATTGAATGATCCTAATACTAATGCGACACGGGCTTTTATACTATTTTACGATCGCTATAGAGCGACGGGGGCAACTGGGGCTATTGGGGCAACGAGAGCAACGGGAGCTACGAGAGCAACGGGGGCAACTAGAGCAGCGAGCGCTGTAGTCACGTGGTTTGTGTCATGACAAAAAGGTCGTTACGCTCCTTTTATTTAGTTTCTTATGCTTTAGCTATTAAGATTGAAGTTCGTTCGCCTTCTATGTTTCCTTACATGGCGGATTGCCCGAGTAGAAGTATTATTTAGGTATCCATATTTTCATTGATTACTATAATTCTAGATTAAATGTTATTTGTGAACCCGCTAATATTATGTTGAATTAATTCGTACATTAACATTCTTAGATGAAATTAGTTATTCTTAGATGTAATTTGAGGAAGGCCCTAGGTCAAGCAGCGGACGCTCCCTGGCTGATATAATGATGATGATGACTGCCGATTTACACTAGCGAATGCTAGCTTAATTGATTTCCTTCTCCCATATAATTAATAAGTAAATTTTCTAACTTTGTTTATGAAATAAACGTTCGTTTTCATAATTTAATAAATGTATTATAATATAAAATATCAGAAATCCGCTAGCGAGCATGCCCATTCCGTTACAGAGCGAAGCGAGGAGGAGTGTTAGGAAGAACTGCGACCCTACAGCGCGCGAGCCGAGCGAGAACCGACTTTTTTGCTAATTACTCCAGTTGCTACTTAGTCCAGTTGCTAAAAGTCAAGTTGGACTAAGTAGCAACTGGACTAATTAGCAATTTTGTTCGTATAAAGTCGGTTTTGGCGCTTCGCCGGCCGCTGCCGCGGCACGCTCGCTTCGCTCGCTCGGCTCGCGCGCTGTAGGGTCGCAGTTCTTCCTAACACTCCTCCTCGCTTCGCTCGTCGTCGTACCTACACTGACCTGCCTTAAGGTAAAATAGGTAGGCTACTTACTTACGAGGTGTCGGAATTATAAAACTTTTAAATGTCCAGGAAGTTTATTTTCCTAATGGTATTTGAAAACAACAGTATGTCACTAGCACCTACTGTTATTATTATCGGTCAATGGTACTAAAAACTGTGTCTCTAGTACCATCGATGGAACTAGCGATATACAAGTGTGTCACTAGTTCCATTGATGGTACTATACAATGGTACTACAGCAATAAAGGAAATATATTACGCGATTTAGAAGCGTGTTGTAAATGAAGATCATATAATACTATTTTCAGGGATTGACAAAATATGTTTTAGGAGGTTTGGAGTTAAAACCTGACTACGGTAACCGATATAAGATGTGGGAGGAATATATCCCTTAGCCTGGTAAAGAGTTAAAGCAGTACAACTGGGGAAGTTCATAATAGATGACAGAAGCTATAATAACAATGTATGGTTGTAATGTATTCCTACTCTCTGATATTTCTAGGTATACAAATTAAATGAATTTGTAAAACTCTCACCATATTAAAAAGGCCTTAGGTACATGCAGAGTAAATATTTGAAGTTTGAACACCTACTTACCTGGTCTGTAGGTGTGTGGCGTTGTGTTCCTGGTGGCACGTAGAGGCTGTGGAGCTCCAAACGACGCGGTGTGATTAGACGAGACGAGAGTGAGATACCTACATTTGCCTCTAGCTGCCAACACTACGAATTCTCAAATCAATATAGGGCCGGCGACATGTTTGTGATTCTTCCGGAGTAGGAAGCATGCTCGTTTGTAAAAATAATAACAAATGGATAACATCGGTCAAAAATAACTATTTATTTAATTTTACAGCAACGGTAAGCTATTAAGCAGTCTCTCAATCTAGGTATATTTATTTGTATTGGACAACAGCACTTGTCCCTTACTAACAATAACGTAACGTAAGTACGTGAGGGACGAATTCCATACGTCTGACAATAACACGATAATGCAAGCGAGGCTGATGAGTATGTTAGGTTATATTTATAATATCGAATCTAGGACCTAACTTAACCCAACCGTAAGCCCGTGGAAGAGCACCCGCTAGTTGACTGACGGTGGTCGAAAAATACCTTAACCCTTTGACCATTATTTTTTTAAAGCAATGAATCGAGAACTTTAACGATACGCACAGCATGAATGATTTTTTTTATGATTTTTGAGAAAGAGAAATGTATATATTATTGCAGGGTTTCCGAATTATGAGACGGCAATATGTTTGCCGCTATCAGCCAAGGGCATTAAGTGACAAGACCGTCATGTCAGTTTGCCGGGGGAACTACGGGTGGCACGACGTATCTAAAATAAATAAATTAAAAACCAATAGATGATAAGAAATAATTACCTAACCTGCGAGTTAAGCAACAACAATATATTATATTATAAGATTGCACGCACGAACAATCAACACTTTTTTTGCGAGATTTTTTTACTTTTGTTGTCATTTCTAACTAACACGGCTAATTCAGCAATAAAGGTAAAAGGCAAATTTGAAGTATTGAATTAAGCTATTGCTCCATATATAAATCAATAACAATTGTAGCTTAACCCACCCTTTCCTTTAATAAACACCAGACACTTAACGGATAGTGGCAAATATATTGCCGTCTTCATTTTTTTTAAATTATCAAATAACAGATTTTTTTTCTTTAAACTTTATATCGCCAATCTTGTCTCTGAAAGTAGAGAATTGTGACTATCGGATAAATCCAGCAAACAAAATTTTATTTACAAACATTTTTGTTCAATTGTAAGGAATAGTTAAAAATCTAAGTTCAGGCCTAAGCATCATCATTTAACATGGGTTGGAATAACGTTTATCTGCTATTCTTTTTTTCGTAAATTGGTACGAGTATGTTCTCTTATGCGAACCAAAAGTTATATTAACTAACAACACGTTTCATTGAGAAAAAAATAAAATATCTGAGTCGTATGACGGCAAATATCTTGCCGTTACCCACTAAAGGGTTAAAGTACGTAATAATAAGTAAATAGTAAACAGTTAACTTGAACTATTTAAGTATTGATAACTTATACTTGTACCTAAATAAGTTTAAAAATTCTTGTATAAAATTAAGATCATATAATTGAAGTTATAACATTATTATTGCTTAGTACTCTTCTTGTAGCTACGTAATGTGTTGCCATTGCCACCTAAATGAGTACCCTGAGAAAATTACGGTTTTTTTGGAAATAATTCAATATCAGGCTAATTATTTGTACACGGCTTTTATGTGTTATTTTAAACAACTTTTACTATTGACATCAATAATTCTATGGACCGGAAGTTAAGAAAAAAAATTAACCCGCAAGCAAAAATGCTATCAGTATTTTTATAATGAAAACATGTTTGAGTACACAAATTTGGAGACTTACTACCTGAATCCAAAAATATATACATCAGGAAATAACGGCATTTTAATTAAATATTTTACGACCTTGAGATAATATTGAATTTCATCTGGCCTATAGAAAGGTTTATCCATTAACAAAAATAAGTGGATTATGCGCGTATCCCAAAGAACGTATATAGACGTAGTCAATTGTAAAGTAAAGAAAGTTTATACCATTTTTGCCTGATTTTTACGGA
The DNA here is from genome assembly GCA_963854355.1 of Epinotia brunnichana. Taxonomy (NCBI): domain Eukaryota; kingdom Metazoa; phylum Arthropoda; class Insecta; order Lepidoptera; family Tortricidae; genus Epinotia; species Epinotia brunnichana. Next base: position 400,624 of record OY977954.1, on the reverse strand, counting down.
ATTTATGAAGATTACTTTTCATTATTTATTACCGTATCGGTATTAAATTTAGGTGGATTATTAATGAATATTTAGTCAAATTACCCGACCTATTTTTTGGTGTAAAAATATCTCTGATATCAATATATTGTTGTGTTTTCATAGAGCGAAACCGTAAAGTTCTCAGGCTAGAGGTCTGTTTTGTTCCGTCGCTTTGCGTCTATTTCATACTGCATTCTTGTACACGTCAGTTCAGTGTTTCTTGGCCCTTGTCGTTCTTGTATAAATAACGCGTGGTGTAGCTAATAGATATCCCAACAGGTAACGTCACTAAAATGGTGAAAAATAGAATATGAGTCAAAAAAGTCATAGATATTTATTATACAATTTTTATACCAATAATAAGAAATAGTCATCATCCTTTGAATGTCTTAATTAAAATATCCAATGTGCTTAATAATTTTTCTCAGCTTTCAGATGCGAATGAGACATTACGTATGGGATGTTTTAAGAAAGAAGCGATGATGAGTTAATTGATAGTCTTTCAAAATGTATTTACAGATATTATATACGAAACAGGGAACATCATGGGGACACTTTGCATTTTTTAAGTCACAGTCCTCTTACCAGGGGTTCTGTTAATTTAATATTCGATAGCATTGTGATACTGTAAAAGAGCCTCTTTATTTATAACTAGCGACCTGCGCGGCCCCACCGGCCTGCCTATTGCAAAGAACGCAGCCAAATCCCAAATATTACCTATGTCCAACCAGAACGTCTATACTACCTACACACGTGTGAAAGATATAATGATATCGGATGAGCGGTTCCGGAGATTCCCCCCCACAATACAAACTAACTAACTTTTCCTCTTTATTATCATCATCATCATCATCATATCAGCCGAAAGACGTCCACTGCTGGACATAGGCCTTCCCCAAAGAGTGCCAAAATCCTCCTCTCCTCGCCTCTTTATTATACTGGTATTTAATTTATTAACACATATATAATTATCTATATATCTATCTATACATATAATAAAGCTGAAGAGGGTCGAAAGTCTGTACATGGAAGATATTCGAAAAAAAATTGGCTAGGGATACTTAAAATCGATAACAGAACACGTTCCAACAGTTTTTAGAATTTTTGTCTGTTTGTCTGTTTGTCTGTTTATCTGTTTATCTGTTTGTCTGTTTATCTGTTTGTCTGTTTATGTGACCGCGCATCACGTGAAAACGGCTGAACCGATTAAAATAAAATTTAGTATAGAGATAGTTTGAGTCCTGGGGAAGGACTTAGGGTAGTTTTTATCCTGGAAATCAACCCCTAAGTGGATAGAATGGGGGGTGGAAATTTGTATAGAAATACTTAAACCGCTGCACCGATTTGGATGAAATTTGGTATATAACTAGTTTGAGTCCCGGGGAAGGTCAAAGGATAGCTTTTATCCCGAAAATCTTCCCTTTAGTGGGTAAAATGGAGGGGTGAAAATTTGGATGTAATCCATTTTGATAAAATTTGGTTAAGAGGTAGTTTAAGTTCTGGGGAAGGACATTGGATAGTTTTTATTCTGGAAATCTTCCCCTAAGGGGGTGAAATGGGGGGTGAAATTTTGGATGGACTCCGTTTAGACCAAATTTGGTATAGATATAGTTTGAGTCCCGGAGAATGACAAGAGATAGTTTGAATACCGAAACTCATCCCCCAAGGGGATGAAATAGGGATGAAAATGTGGACATTTCAGGCCAACGCGTTTTGGTCGTTCGACCACTAAACCCTCTACACACTACAGCATATGTTTACCTTGTTTTCGTAGCTTCCGTTACTAGTTAATGTATTTTTCTTACACCATGCTCTCATCTTTCAGTAACTCTGATGAATACAAGTAGGAACTGGGATGAAACGAATAACAGATCGACTAATGTACGATTCCCACCTACTGGGCCGAACCGGGGTGTCGGTGAGTACATTTTGCAAAGTCCAAAGGAATGTTAATCATGAATACATACGTTATATATTATTACAAAATCGAATATACTCGATATCGAATGGACGGCTGTGCTCGGCTGTTGCATCTGACCGGCTCTGTTCGACTTTTGCCTACTGCACTCTTTTAAGACGTGCTCGAGCTCCCGTTTGGATGGGGCAGCAGCCGACTCGGCCTGAGCCAATCGGTGGAAATCGTACATAAAATTTCAGAGAAATGGACATGCAGATCATCTCCCGGTTTGTCCATCTACAGTAGATGGACCAAACCAAATCGAATAGGCAGAAAGACAAGCGAACACACGCTAACAGACCGGAACTTCAAAGACGTAGACAGACGGACGGACAATCCGGTGGATCGCCGTGGGATAGCAGCAGGCAGAGAGAGAGATAGTTATGTGGAATGATCCGACTAAGTAGTAATGTACTGTGTTCTGAATGAGTGGACTGCATTTGTCTATAGACGTAACACAACGAAACCTCAAATCAATAAAGGTTAGTTGCCGTTTGGCTACTACGGAGACGCTGACTCTCTTGCTTGCGTTGGGTTCACGCCGGGTGAATGGCGGACGGGTGAGGTCAGGCGATGCCGATCTATAAAGCCAAAGCGATAATGGTGTCGTGGATGTCCACCAAAAATAAATATATAGTTTTGCCTTACCTTTGCACTAGTTAAGTGTTACTGAATAAAAATATGGGTTAAGAGTTGCTACTAACTTTTTGATGTTCAACGGTTATAAGGTAACAGTTAGACGACAAACTTATCATAATATTCATAACAGACAGAGAATATAAACCTTACATTGACTTTTGGCGCTTTAACTCAAAACACAACACCTATAATAATCCTTATTAGGCAATCAAATAAATGTAAGTTTGTTCTCCATTGTTCTTTATTATTGCGCTATAGTTCCTATTATACCAACTCACGACTTGGACGCCGGTCGCATTTCCGCGATCATTCGTTTTGTTTAATTGTGTAGAAAAACTTGAAATCACATATATTTCCACTACTGATGGCTCAAACTGCAGCGCTCACGACCACGACGTGCTTCTGACGCTGTCGATTTGCACATTGCCTTTACAGCCTCTATAATGGTAAAGAATTCAAAGGATATTAATATAATAGTAAGGAATTCATAGGATACTGATATCTAAGTATTTGTGTCCAATGAAGTCCAATCATACCTATAGAAGACGAAATCTATAGTAATACCACTACTTGCTCTGTAGGTAAGTATGTGGTGTTGTGTTCCTGTGGTTGCGATGATCTGTTAGAAATTCCCGTTGGAATTTCCCGAGGGCTGCGTTGAGAGTACGGGAAATGGTGTGCCTGCTGTCTTTGTATGTAAGTAGGTACATAGTAGTCCAGTTATTAAGGACCGTATCGGAAAGACAGTAGACAACTTCAAAATGGTATTATTTTTATTCTGTGTGAAAACTGATAATGAAACAAAAATAAACTGAATAAATAAGGTCTTTATAAAAAACTATTTTGTATGAATTCATCGTATTATATATATTTTGCCTGCAACCTAACTTTCTTTTTGATGTGTCTCATTCAATTCTGGACGAGAGACGAAAAGCTTGAAGAACTGTAGGAACTATAAATGGTTTTCATTATAAAATATGTCATTAACGACTAATATGGTCCCATACACAATGTAGGTACACACACAGTACACATGTGGGTATTAACAAACAAGTCAAATCAAAACATTGTTCATACAAGGGAAATCCAAACAATTTTTCGAAAAATCCATAAATTTTTTTCCAATATAATATGTAGTTTAAATATATCTCTCCCTCGATTATGGGGAATCCAACGACACCTCATAATATGCCAAATTTTATTAAGCCGTTTGGACTGTGTAGCCCGTGAAATATAATTTTCTTGTCCACATTACACATATGTACATACGCTCTAAAAACATAACCCTCCTTCCGGGGCAGTCGGGTAAAAACTGTTGTCAACTCTTACAAGAAGTGTGTGACTATTGGACCCTGGGATGTTTCAATATTTTCAATACGGAGTATAGATAGAGTACCTTTGTCAGAACCTGTGTACGAAATATCATTCAATGACGTGTATATTATTATGAACTACATACATCTGCGAAAGAATTCAAAAAGTTTATGTAAAGTCTTCAACCTTGAAGAAACCCAGCTGTCTTATTTTTTTTATCTAATAGGTATGGTTAGTAGGTAGGTATGTCACTCTCATAAATATTGGAGACAACATACATACTTACTTACTTACACACATACATGCTTTACTTATGGTTTAATTTCAAGGTATAGTTATAGTAATAATATGTTGAATCTGCAGCTGTTCGTTCCATTAGGTATTTGTAGAAGACCAATGATACTCGACTCTTAGGATAGGTAGCAAAAAATCTGGTGATTTTAACGTCCCCACTCCATAGGTAAACATTACTTTTACTACAAATTATTTAGGTAAGTATGTACCTAGTAGTTTAAATGGGCAATTGTGTTTCGCTATTAAGAAACAATCACTAACACACCTCAGAAGAAATTCAAAGATGTATGTGAAGTCCCCAATCCACACTGGCCCAGCGCGCAGTAGTACTGCCCGTTCCCTCTAATTCATGAGAGAAGGCCTATGCCCAGCAGTGGGACGTATGTAAGCCGATGATGATGGTGCTGATTGAGAAATAATGGTTTTAGGCATTCCATATGTCAGATGTGATATGCATGCATATCATATCTAACTATGAACTGATATGAACATACATTTACAAGAATAAAGTACCTAACTTTATTCTTGTAAATGTATGTTCATGCATGAATATACAGGTATATATTAGGTACATATTATTCAATGCAAACAACAACCATCACCAGAAATCACCACATTCCTAGTTTTCAAACGTAGAGAAGCGGAGAATTTGCTTAATAATTTGTACCGAGTAACTATCACCTAATATGATATTTCGTGAAATCCTCGTGTAACTCCTTATACTAGCGAGGCTTTTAAACTCACCAAATATTATTTTCGTTAGCCCTCCGTAAGACGAGTAAATAACTCAATTGTAATCTTGTTTGGTTAATGGCATATTGGTGAACTACGTACCTACACCTACACGGCCACGGTTTTTAAGTCACAGCAGAACCTGATGTCGCTCATATTTGGGGCAGCCCAACTAGTAAAGTACCCCTAACTTACAAAATACCACATAGCCATAGGTAATATAACACAGCGGTGTAAGCAGCAGCGGCTTACCTACTCCGTAGAGTCCGTCGAAATGTAGTGTTGTGTTCGTGGTCGTAGGTAACATCGCCAGAACTCCCGACGCCGCATTTTGTTGAGCGTAAGACCTGCATTTGTATCTATCTGTCTACACAATTAATCCTTAAACCAATAAAGGCTCAGCAACGTGCTTGTGTTGTTCTGGAGTCACACGCGTCCATAGGCAACGGTGTCTGCTTACCATTAGGCAGACCGTTTGCCTGTTTGCCACCGTCAATCGTCAAAAGAATGTGACATTACAATAGTAAATTATGATACAAGTGTGCTAAGTTGGTCATTACACTCGAGTCGGTTTTTAAGCCTGAGCCGAAGGCGAAGGCTTAATGGAGACGAGAAGTGTAATGACCAATGCTCACGTGTTTCATACGACGTTTTTCAACACATTTGCGAGGAAAAAAAAAAATGAAAATGTTAAAAGATATGTAATGAAAAGGCACTAGTGCGATAATGTAATGTAAAAGTCACGGCATGGGTAATATTCTGCATTATTTTGCTAATATTTAAAAATATATGTAATGAAAAGGCATTAGTGCGATAATGTAATGTAAAAGGCACGGCATGGGTAATATTCTGCATTATCAGTGTAAATACGCTGTAATAAGACCTACTTTACGAGCAGGTGTGTTGAAAATTAAATTAATGCCTTGCCTACATAATCCATACTCAATAATGATTACATATATCGGCATCCATAAAAATAGACACAGTCCTAGCTATAAGGTACATACATACAGACATACACTCGAAAAGTGACACCGTCCTTCGGCAGTTGCTTGCGGCTCTTCACCATTTTAGCATAGAACAAGATATACTAGTGTACCTAGGGAAGTAATCACAGAGTTAAAAGTTGCGAGCAACCTGCTTTTATGTTTAGCTGTTATAACGTAAAAGTTGCCGATAGACGGCATACCTGCTTGGATGTTGAAATGTTCTTCTCATATTTGGGGCAGCCTAAATAGGAATCTACTACTACCTACTACTCTACCTTACAAAAAAAAATAAGGTACTATAGGTAAAAACACCGCTGCTTACTCCGTAGACTCAGTAGGAATGTGGTGTCGTGTTCGTGGTCGAGGGTCAGGTCGCCAGAGCTCCCGAGACTACGCTGTGTTGAGTATCAGGGACCTTCATTTATGCGCAGAGCTGTCAATACGATTAATTATCATGTCAATGAAGGGTCAGCAACGCGCTTGTGTTTCTTCTGGAGTCACAAGCGTCCATAGGGAACGGTGTCTGTTTACCATCAGGCGGAACGTTTGACTGTTTTCCACAGTCATAGTTAAAAAAAACCGGCAAAGTGCGAGTCGGACGCGCGCATGAAGGGTTCCGTTCCGTATCATAATCTAAAAAAACCGGCCAAGTGCGAGTCGGACTCGCGCACGAAGGGTTCCGTATTTCCGGTTATCTACAAAAATGGCAAAAAAATCACGTTTGTTGTATGGTAGCCTCCTGTAGCCTAGTTGGTAGTTGGTAGTGACCCTGCCTACGAAGCCGGAAGTCTCGGGTTCGAATCCCGGTAAAGGCATTTATTTGTGTGATGAGCACAAAATATTTGTTCCTGAGTCATGGATATTTTCTATGTATTTAAGTATTTATTTATAAGTATGTTAATCGTCGTCTAGTGCCCAGCAGTACATGCTTTGCTTAGTTTGGGACTAAGTAGGTCGATTTGTGTAAGATTGTAAAAATTAAAAAAATATGTATTTATTTATTCTGTTTTTTAGTAGGTATTTGTTGTTATAGCGGGAACAGAAATAACTACATCATCTGTGAAAATTTCAAATGTCTAAGTATCATGATTCATGCATGAGATACAGCCTGGTGACAGACGGACAGACAGACAGACAGACGGACAGCGGAGTCTTAGTAATAAGGTCCCGTTTTACGCTTTGAGTATGAAACCCTAAAAAACGGCAATAAAATCAGGTTTGTTGTATGGGAGCCCCCTTAAATATATTTTTTTCTCTTTTTTAGGATTTGTTGTTATAGCGGCAACAGTATCATCTGTGAAAATCGCAACTGTCTAACTATCACCGTTCATGAGATACAGCCTGGTGACAGACGGACAGACAGACAGACGGACGGACAGCGGAATCTTAGTAATAGAATCCCTGTGTAATACTGTGAATCAGATTGAATACGGCAGTTTGACTTGACTTAATTACTTAACTAATCAACTGTTAAGAGATAGGTACAAAAGGTACATATTTGTTACAACCTCCTTTCTCTAAATACCTATATTTGTCATGCTTCAGAAAACTGTAAATTCGACTATGTTACAACGTTTTATTCTTTTCAAAGCAGACTTTTTGTATCCACCTAGTTTTGATGGCTGTAGGAAGGTGTACCTACTGACCGTTTTAGCTGGTTATGATACAGCGGATTTTCTTCTCTCTTTCACAATGGATGTAAGTAGTTTTGTATACGGGGGCAAGCACCTGGTGGGCCGATTGTTTTACTGGACTCGTGGAGCAAGAAGGTACCACAAGCTGTAAATAAATCAGAAAAGATGAGAGAGAATCAAGCTTGAAGAACTGTAGGAACTATAAATAGTTGTCATAATAAAATTGTAATTTAAGACTATTATATGGTCCCATACACAATGTAGGTACACACACAGTACCTACACATGTAGGCATTATCATTATCAAACAAGTCAAATCAAAATATTTTTCATACAAGGGAAATCAAAAAATTTTTTTCAAAAAGCCCAATTTTTTTTTCAAATATTATAGCCCTCACTCTCCCTCTGTTCAATTATGAGGAATCCAACGACACCTCATATTATGACAAAATCTATGACGCCGTTTGGACTGTGTAGTGTAGCCCGTGAAATAGAATTTTCATGTCCACATTATACACATTTATGTAGGTACCTAGTTACATACGCTCTAAAAACATAACTCTCCTTCCGGGGCAGTCGGGTAAAAACTGTTGTCAACTCTTACAAGAAGTTCGGAGTATAGAGTGCCTTTGTCAGAACCTGTGTAGGTACGTAATATAATTCAATGACATGTATATTAGGTATTATGAACTACATCTGCGCAGGAATTCAAAACGTTTATGAAAAGTCTTCAACCTTGAAGATGTTAAAACCCAGCTGTTTTATTTTTACTTTTATCTAAAAGGTATCGTAAGTAGGTAGGTATGACACTCTCTTAAATATTTAAGACAACATATATATACATATTACATACTTACTTACATACATACATGCTTTACTTATGGTTTAGTTTCAAGGTATAGTATAGTAATATATTATATTGTTAAACGTAGAGAAGCGAATAATTTGCTTAATCATTTTTACCGAGAAACTATCACCCAGTAAGATATTTCGTGAAATCCGCGTGTAACTCCTTATACTAGCGAGGCTTTTAAACTCACCAAATATTATTTTCGTTAGCCCTCCGTAAGACGAGTCAATAACTCAGTAGTAATCTTGTTTACTTAATGGCATATTGGTAAACTAGGTACCTACACCTACACGGCCACGGTGTTTTAGTCACAGCAGAACCTCATGTCGCTCATATTTGGGGCAGCCCAACTAGTAAAGTACCTTTAACTTACAAAAGACCACATAGCCATAGGTAAAATAACTCAGCGGTGTAAGCAGCGGCTTATTTCGTATAGACTTCTTCGAAATGTGGTGTTGTGTTCGTAGTCGTAGGTAACATCGCCAGAACTCCCGACGACGCATTTTTGTTGAGCGTGAGAGACACCTGCATAATACTACAAATCTAGCTTTCTACACAATGAATCCTAAAATCAATAAAGGGTCAGCAACACGCTTGTGTTGTTCTGGAGTCACACGCGTCCATAGGCAACGGTGTATGCTTACCATTAGACATATCGTTTGCTTGTCAATACAGTTGACTCTCAAATCAATTAAGGCTCAGCAACGCACTTGTGTTGTTCTGGAAACACACGCGTCCATAGGCAACGGTGTATGCTTACCATAAGACACACCGTTTGCCTGTCAATACAGTTGACTCTCAAATCAATAAAGGCTCAGCAACGCGCTTATGTTGTTCTGGATTCACACGCGTCCATAGGCAACGGTGTATGCTTACCATTAGACATATCGTTTGCTTGTCAATACAGTTGACTCTCAAATCAATAAAGGCTCAGCAACGCGCTTGTGTTGTTCTGGAAACACACGCGTCCATAGGCAACGGTGTATGCTTACCATAAACCATACCGTTTGCCTGTCAATACAGTTGACTCTCAAATCAATAAAGGCTCAGTAACGCGCTTGTGTTGTTCTGGAAACACACGCGTCCATAGGCAACGATGTATGCTTACCATAAGACATACCGTTTGCCTGTCAATACAGTTGACTCTCAAATCAATAAAGGCTCAGCAACGCGCTTGTGTTTCTTCTGAAGTCACACGCGTCCATAGGCACCGGTTTATACTTACCATCAGGCAGAACTATGCTTACATATTCCATAATCTCCACTTATAATAAATCTCTAAATTAAAAAAAGAATCAGCCAGTTTGAAACTAAGCTTTCTGTGGTACGAATGTTCTCAGCATCCCATGGACGGAAAAATATGAAACATTTTATATAGGTACATTATTATTCCAGCTGCAACTTAGGATAGTTTTTATCCGACTGCGACTATTAATTTATTTTCCGTAATATACGACTTCATTTAATTTTTCATTTATTATTCTTAAGGTGGTTCGATTGCCATACAAAGCGTTATTTGACATTCGCAGGCTAACGGCGTGATATTTTAAGAAACTAATGTATCAGACTTTTATCAATTGGCTTCCCATTTGCGCCAAATTCCCCCTTTCCTAGAATAAACTTGTATAAACTAGATTAATTTGAGAAAACTAGTTTTCCCAAAATATCACGTGACAAACCAATTTCTCAAATTAATCTAGTTTATACAAGTTTATTCTAGGAAAGGGGGAATTTGGCGCAAATGGGAAGCCAATTTATGAATGTTTGTTACATAAGTCTCTTAAAATATCACGCCGTTGGCCTGCGAATGTCAAATAACGTTTTGTATGGCAATCGAACCACCTTAAGGTGGTTCGATTTCCATACAAAGCGTTATTTGACATTCGCAGGCTAACGGCGTGATATTTTAAGAAACTAATGTATCAGACTTTTATCAATTGGCTTCCCATTTGCGCCAAATTCCCCCTTTCCTAGAATAAACTTGTATAAACTATATTAATTTGAGAAAACTAGTTTTCCCAAAATATCACGTGACAAACCAATTTCTCAAATTAATCTAGTTTATACAAGTTTATTCTAGGAAAGGGGGAATTTGGCGCAAATGGGAAGCCAATTTATGAATGCTTGTTACATAAGTTTCTTAAAATATCACGCCGTAAGCCTGCGAATGTCAAATATCGTTTTGTATGGCAAGCGAACCACCTTAAAGTATATCGCCGCCACATCTGTCAGCTACAAGAAACGTCAAAATCACAGACTAATAAGAAATACTACGGACAAAATGGCGGAATTTCTTTGCCTTTCTTTCGCCTATTAATAATTTTAATCCCGTCTACGATATACATTGACGAGACACATAGGTACCAAAAGCAAATATAAAATTAATCGATTTTGATATGCGAACTAAACTTATATGCGCAAATGTCGAATTAAGGCGTAGTTTCTACAAATGTAACAACAAATTCGAACAATATAAACTTGGTTTTTTTGAATGGCACGCGCGCGCGCTCTTTGCGTATTCAGCCAAACCATGAAAACTGAAACTCGAAGTTCGTATATCTGCATTCCTGTCATTTGTTAGTGCGATAGAGATAGAGATACCCGAATATTTTCGAATTCCGAAGTTCGTGGTTTAAAAGAAAATACGGATGTCGGATAGATCTAAATTAATATTTTATGTGTGAATATGGTTAAAATTATTTGGAAATACTAATTGTTGTTATTGTTTTAGTATATTTGCCTAGCTTTAAGTTTAATATTGTACGTCCGAAATGGGCAAGCTGTTGGACTTTATTTTACCCAAAACAACTAAATGTACACAGTTCTGACAATAAAGAAATCTTATTTTATCTTATCTTATCGAAAATAGGGATGTAGACACTAAACAAAATAATCATAATGTTGTATTATCTCGAAAAAAAACAACGCAAGAGGCTATACTCGTATAGGTAATCACTAAGTTATAAGTGTATATAGTTTTAAGAGGGGGTTTGTTGCGTCTCTTTTCCGCAAAACGCACCTTTATAATGAAACGATTGTTTTTTACTATGACGCTCGAGGATCGTGACGTCACGGTCCCTGATCGTTTTCTCACTCTAACAAGCGACATTAAAACGGTTGTAGCTTCGTAATTTTTTGAGATATTTGAATGAGTTTTTCGTTTCTTCTTTCTTTTGAAGTGAGTCTACAGCTACACCTCTATTTGGAAGACAAGCGGAAAGAACCCATACTATCCATACTAATAATCCATACTTCCATATTAATATTATAAATGCGAAAGTGTGTCTGTCTGTCTGTTACCTCTTCACGCCTAAACCGCTGAACCGATTTAGATGAAATTTGGTATACAGATAGTTTGAGCACCGGGGAAGGACAAAGGGTAGTTTTTATATCTGAGAGGCTGAAATTGGGGGTGGAAATTTGTATGGAGCTACTTAAACCGCTGCACCGATTAAGATGAAATTTGGTATATAAATAGTTTGAGTCCCGGGGAAGGACATATAATAGAATTTGGATGTCATCTATTTTGATGAAATTTGGTGTAGATATAGGTTAAGTCCTGGGAAAGGACATGGAATAGTTTTTACCCCAGAAATCATCCCCTAAGGGGGTGAAATTAGGGGTAAAAATTCGGATGGAACCCATTTTAATACAATTTGGTATAGAGATAGCTTGAGTCCTGGGAAAGGACATAGGATAGTTTTAATTCCGGAAATCACTCCCTAAGGGGGTGAAATGGGGGGTGAAAATTTGGATGAATCCCGTTTAGATGAAATTTGGTATAAAGGTCGTTTGAGTCCCGAAGAATGACATTACATAGTTTTTATCCCGAAAATCATTCCCTAAGGGTATGAAATAGGGGGTGAAAGTTTGGATAAAATCCATGTACCTAGATGAAATTTGGTAAAGAGATAATTTGAGACCCTTCGAAGGATATATAATAGTTTTTGCCTCGGAAATCATCCCTTAAGATGGTAAGTAGAAGTTTGTTTGCATTATATTTTCTAAGTATAAGTTCTACGCGGACAAAGTCGCGGGCAACAGCTAGTCAATAATAATTATATTGGCATACATAATCTTAAAAGCAGCCAAATGCGAGTTGAACTCGCGCACGAAGGGTTCCGTACCATCATCAATAAAAATATTTATTTTATTCTGTGTTTTAGTCATTGTTGTTATAGCGGCAACAGAAATACATCATCTGTGAAAATTTCAACTGTAACTATCACCGTATCAGTGAGATACAGCCTGGTGACACACCGACAGACAGACAGACAGACAGACAGACAGACAGACAGACAGACAGACAGACAGACAGACAGACAGACAGACCGACGGACAGCGGAGTCTTAGTAATAGGGTCCCGTTTTACTCTTTGAGTACGGAATCCTAAAGGATGTGTGCTAAATAAAAATAGACAAAATCCTAGGTATAAAGTACACTCGAAAAGTGACACTCTATCTATCTTTGTATGTAATAGGCCGTCAAGTTAGTAAGCATGTGGGGTAATACTTATCTGGAACTACTTATCAGATTTCAAAAATTCTTTAAGGTGTATGTAGTGGTGTAGGTGGAGTTTCCAGTTGGATGTAGGATTTATTGTACTCCCCGGATTTGCCTGTTTTTTTGAATATGTGAGAGCCGTGTCGGCAGTTCTTCTATACTAGCTTATCTATATTTCTATATTGTAGCTTTGTAAGTTTGCATGTGGGGATAATCTCCGAAGCCAATAAGACAATTTCAATAATTCTTTCTGCTGTGTTTCGAATGGATTTTCTGCATGGACATTACATTGAATCCCGCGAGTTTGCCTGCATTCTCTGGCTGCGCAAGCGGCTAGTAATATTATATACAGAAAAAGTTACAGGTTATGTTAGGGTTATCTCCGTAGCCACTTACCCGACAATTTTTTTCACCTGTGTGGACTGCGGACCACTGGATGAAAATAATTTATACATTTTATCCAGTGGGTTTGCCTGTTTCCTTATTATGGGTGCGAGGCGACACGGGCGTCGCTTTATTATGTTAAAATTAAGATTGAATTCTTTGTGTCGCAAGTACACATTAAGTAACATTTTTGGTTTCCTGGAAAAAACATTATTTTATATTTGACAACTTGTCTTGTCATAGTTTTTTAAATTGACAGTTTTCCAGTCAGTCCATAGACAATGGTTAGCGATGCGAATGAATGCCAGGGAAAGACCATTGTTTTCAAGCGTTATAAGATTATCTCACAAGCGCCACCTGTCGCCGAGTAGAAACTGATTGTTCATGTAATGACACAGACACGTCAGTGATTGACCTCAACTTATCAACTGAAATTGTTAACCTATCGCCCTCTATTGTTGAATAGCAGGAGAACAGTATAAAATAACTTGTATAATATTAAAAACTAACACAAACATTTATTCAGGTGTATTCTGCACATATATAGTGTAAACATTCTCTTTTACCTGCGATGGAGAATTATTGTGCTGAATTCATTTTAATATCGTCTAAAAAATACCTTTTTATAAGATCATTCAAAATAGACACCTTTCAGGTACCTAGTTAACACATCATTTGTGTTGTAAAATAAACATAACTGCTTACTCGTATATGCATCACATTAAGTCTGAATTGTGGAGGAATATACTCGACTAGGCCAGGGCCCACCAATAACTATAAAGCCTCAGATGATGTTGATGATGATCCAATCAGCTTCATTTTATCGAAAATACTTCTTTACTATAAAACTAAATGAAAACAATTGTTTACTGTCACTTGAAACGCCTTCAAAAGAAATTGCGGCAAAGTCGTTTTAGCTTACGATAACTTGCTAAGCTTGCTAAGTCATTACAAGGCGTATTTTTTCAATCAGAAAATATAAGACTCCCCCAGCTTTAAATTAAAAATAAGAAAGAAATATGAAATCTACGTCCAATGGGCTTTAAAATAAAACATACGTTAACTTTGGACATTGCAATTTTTGTGTGGGCACGCGTCCATACTAAGTTGGTCATCGTCCTTTATAATAAAAAGAAATTTAAAAAATATGATATATTCATAGACATGGACATAGAAAAACTTTATTTAACATCACATACTAAGCATACAGTGTACAAATTATACTTAAGATTAGACTGAAAACCTATACAGTATACCGTACGATATGAGGCATTACAATGTGTGATGCTAAAAAGGGGCTAGACTCAGCATAATGTTGCAGTGAGGTACCTACACCGCAACGCTGGTTTTCAGTTAGACCCTTACATATAATAAGCTATAATCATAATATTATTATTATGTCGGAACGGAATAAATATGTATTTCAAGTGTGAGTAATGTTATGTGTAAACTGTGCGCCTATTTTAAATTTAATTATACTTTGACCATGGTTTGGTTATACTTATTAGTTAACAAAATAAAAAGCTTATCTCAAATAAAGGTTGGCATTTCTTATTAAGTATACAGGATACTTCTAGTAAGGGATACCGCTCTTCAGGAGGATGTATCTTAGCTTACAGATTGTTCGGTTGGGTGGAGAAAATAATACGGGATAGGGATTATTTTCCAAGGTAATTTGGTGCCTTCCTTAGATTGATGTAGGCTAGGTCGACTATTCTTCCAACGAGCCTGACGCGCACTTTAAAGTCCAACCATCATCCACTAATTTGAAGATCTCTGGATCAGCTATAACATTAAACATTGCTATTTAGTTTAAAATGTAGATTACCACAATATTAAGTAAAGTCAGCATCATATAGTTAGTAGCAGCCAAAGAAGCCAAATATATCGTAAGATCGTACCACATCCTTACTCTTACAGTAATAAAGACGTGTACCGAAATATTGTGATGCTGACTGTACCAGACGTTTTGGGACTCTGAGATAGGTACACTGACTCTGAGATAAGACGCAGTGGTACACGTGCGGCACACGTATACGTGCTTGCACAAACATCTCATCTGGTGTGCCCAGGCCTCAAGAAGAATCATTTAATTGCAGCTTATAAACAGCCTTACTGCAAATTAATATAGGCATCCCACTGTACTCGGATACACTAGTCAATCATTGAGAATAGCACGCTGTAAAGTAGGTAAATTAACAGTAGCTGTGTGTGGGCTAGGCACAAGTTGTGGGGTAAGGCGAGTGAGAGAGATTTCTAGAGAAAGGTCATTTCATCAATACCCAATACCTGCCACCGTGAACATCTCTTTAGCTCGGTACACGCGGCAAACGTTTCTGACATTCCTTAGCTCCATACTGTAGGCACTCTCTTCACCTTCGCTTCAAAAGTACCGCGTTACGATCTCAGTAATTACTCTGGTTTACATCCTGAAACAAATCCCGCAATACGACTGAAATAACTCATCAATTACGAATGCGAATAAATAATATACCACATGGCATGTCATTAATTGCTGCTCACTTTCAGTTTTGTTTCCAAGATGCTTATATTTAGTAAATTGTATCATGATTACAAATGTTTATATTTGTTCAAATTCTTGCTTTGACATGACAGATATGATGACTTTGTCACTCAATATTCCGTACAATTTATCCGTCAAAAAGTTACGTGTTGCAAATAATTTCTTCAATTCCTCGTTTTAGTATGGGATTTCCATTCAGTCGTTCATTCAGTACAGATCACTCACCGTCTAGGGTCGGATGTCAAAAAAATGACATAAGGGGATAGATTTAAGCTTCAAAAATGACGTTTAAATCTACCTAACGCGCGTACGGAAAGTTACGTGATCGACCCACGGTCATCAGTCCACCTTTCAAGTTTAGATAAACTGAATCGACAAAAGAAATGTATGCATTTAACTATGTTTTTACCGCAATTAAATGATTTGATTGATTGATAGTATTATTGAACCTGCTCACAAAAATTCACGAGACCGGACATTGGTACGAAATAGTTTTGGCCCAAGCTGAAAACAAGAACTTAGTTCGCTTCGCTCATTCGTTTAAAAATTTTAATGATTGTGTCATATCATCACAATATTATTTTAATTGGTAATCATACCAACCAGTACCTACTAAGCATACTCATACTCAAAACATTGTTAATCACCTTTTTATATGTTATCTACCGTGTTATTAAGTATCATCATCCCAAAAGTATCATAGCGAGACACCTAAATATGTAAATAACTACATTTAATAATCTACCTATTTTCCCCTCTCAGATCGTGTACTTACTCAAGGAAGATATTGCGTTCTGACAGTGGTATTTCTGCAGCTGTTTTATAATCGAGGTCGTGTAGCAACAGCCATACCATTTCAGCAGTCATGTGCGTACCTGTTGGATAACAATGCAGCAAACTAATAAATAATAATAAAAAAACTTCAAAAACTCAACCCAACTCAACTGTGACCTAGAAAGATGATTCAAGACGGATAATTGGTCAACATTGTATAATAAACCGATAGTTTTCCCAAAGGGCTGCAGTATAGGGTTCTCTTTCTTGGAGACAGGTTTTTAAAGGTCTGTACAGTGTACATAGGCTACGGTGTCAGCTTATCATCAAGCAGACCGTATGCTGGTTGACCAACAAAGTGAATGTTTATTATTTAAAGCAAGCAAAGCTTGTTCAGGTTTCCAGGGGCTTCAGAGCTACCTCGAAGTCCACCAATATGCAACCAGAGTTGTGCGAGAAAAAAACCACCAGTGCTGCAGTGGCATTGCAAGTCTCGCTTATGCATTTCTTTTTAGGGTTCAGTACTCAAAGAGTAAAACGGGACCCTATTACTAAGACTCCGATGTCCGTCCGTCCGTCTGTCTGTCACCAGGCTGTATCTCACTGATACCGTGATAGTTCCAGCTGAAATTTTCACAGATGATGTATTTCTGTTGCCGCTATAACAACAAATACTAAAAACACAGAATAAAATAGTTTTTATAGATAATGGTACGGAACCCTTCGTGCGCGAGTCCGACTCGCATTTGGCCGGTATTTTTTGCTTCCTCTCATAGCCCCGATGGAAAGTCACCCAAACTCTAAAAGTAATAAGTCTACATTGAGAATTACCTGATCGAGGAAAGGTCGTGACCCACATGTCATCGGGCCGCAGCGGCATGGCCCGCACCAGGCCAGCGTGGGGCAGTCGCCTGCCTCTCCCTAACTGGCTAGCTAGTCAAACTTACCTGACCGAGAGAAAGTCATGACCCATACGTCATCGGGCCGGACTGGCATGGCCCGCACCGGGCCGGCGTGGGGCTTGAACCGCGCAGGTAGCAGGTAGCCAGCCTCTCCATACCTGGTTAGCTCGTTAAACTTACCTGACCGAGGGAAAGTCATGACCCACACGTCATCTGCCCGGACCGGCATGGCCCGCACCGGACCAACGTGGGACTTGAACCGCGCAGGTAGCAGGTAGCCAGCTTCGCCATATCTTGCAAGCTCGTCAAACTGTTCTGGAAAACGATAATGGTCACAAATATTTGATCTAGCGTTTAGGTAGTCATAATCGTCGCCATCTCCCGCGTCCCACTGTTGGGCACGGGCCTCATCTCATGAAAAAGAGGGAATGGGTATTTGAGTAGGAAAATAATAAATATCAGGGGATAATTTTACACATATCGAACAAGCCTTATAGTGAGCTCAATAAGGCTTGTGTTTTGAGTACTAGACAACAATGCTATTGGACATTATTATTTATATTATAGTAAATGCTATGTACAAAGAACTATTTGCACTATGTGTCTATGTACCTACTTTTGGGTATAGTACTTGAGGCGATGAGCGGTAAAAAATTGACGCAAATAAATAACCAAATTCTGCACACACATTTCAACATAAGAAATCCAAACATAGAACTTTGAACCTTATAACATACAACAGTAGGTAGTAGCGATTAGTGTTAGTTAAAGTGTAAAACTTTGCGACGTTTAACATAAACATTCAATAATTGCACGGTAATAAAATAACTGGTCAATAAATTGCTTACCTTTATACAGAGTCCTCAATCGTTCAACAATATTCTTGGAAAGATCTTCACATTTCACTGGCGTAGACATACTTTTATTCTTACCTCTAGCAAACACCGTCCGACACTGTTTATTTGGACCAACACACCACACTACGAACCAAAGCTATTTATGATTTAAATCACTCTAAATTGAATCGACCGCAGCCTAAACCTGTTTATTGGTTGATGCAATCAAAAATAGATTTGGTAACAAGTTGTAATGATAAGTCAAATTAAGTAGTGACAGAGTGCTTTGTTATTTGGATTACAATTTATTTACGATACGGCGTACCCTAGGATGAGTAGATGCGTTTGTCCTGGACGTAGAGAGAAGCCACAATGTAAGGTAATCTTTGTGGTTTGTTTGTATCTTGATACGGCTTTGCTTACGAATGTAGGAATAGCGTGTTGATATATATGCAAGATTGGAGGTCAACTACCTGCAAGAAAGAGTGTTTTAAAAATAAGACGATAGGCTACGCCCGTTTTTATATGTTTTGCAACTTAGATAAATAAACACTTTACTTTACTCGAAAAACCGATGACCGATCAAACACTTACGTTTCGCGTTTTTGTCTTATTACCCATACGTGACAATACGAGCGCCTAAAACATATTGATACCTATCATAATGGCGAATATTTTAATGACAGGTCTTCAAGTTCCTTCACCTCGCCTGCCGTAATACCCGCCTGTTATTATTTTATATTTTTTAAAGATATTGCCTACCCACCTTTTTATGTGAAATACTAGCTTCTGCCCACGAGTCCGTCCGCGTGGAGCTCGTTTATAACGTAGCTCCATACGAACTTTCACCCCGGAATTTACTCTCTTAGGGGATGATTTCCGGGATGAAAACTATACTTTGTCCTTTTCCGGGATTATCTCTATCTCCTTACCAAATTTCGTCTCCAGCGGTTTAAGCGTGAAGAGGTAACACGCAGACACTTTTGCATTTATAATATTAGTATGGATATGGATAGTATGGATGGATAACGCAAGTATATTCTTATCAAACCCCCTGCGGCTTGTTTTAGTTTATCAATTTCGCCTTTAAATCTTAGAATAATAACGCCTAGAAACGCAGTTCACGCGCAACGGTGAGGCCACCAAAAGTAGGACATAAATGGCCCAGTACGCCGTAAAATTCAGCTTTAAGCAGTGCTACCAGTGAATTTGTGATACAATTCTTATGTAAGATGTAGTTTTCAGGGAATGTGTGTGTATGCGTTAGCAACACTATTGGTGCGTTTGTGTGCGTATTGGCGCGTGTTAATACGAGTTGATCACAAATGAATCCATTTTATGCCTCACGCTTGGCGCGTCGGCCGTATGAAACTATCCTTCTAGGCTTTATTATTCTAAGCTTTAAATGTGTTTCACCTGATCGTAACGCGAAATACGAAGCAAAGTGACGAACTGAATTCCTGTTCTATTTTATAAATACTACGACAGTGACAACCGAGCCAACGGTCAAAGACAAAGTGGTTTATTCTTCAATGGGCTTGTGACCTTAAATTTGTTTACGATGCCATTCGAACCAGTTTTTGTAGATGAACAAAGAGTAAAAAGGGACTGTTTGTATGGAAGCAACTACATTTAAAGGACATTAATACCCAAACAATCGAGTTAAAGACGGACCTCGCTGACAGCAGCCGAAACGCTTCATACTGATTGGCTTTAAAGTATGACGTCACACCGTGAAATTTTTACTAACCGTTGCATGGAAAATGAAGTAAATTGCTGTTTCGGTCGCGAAATACTGCGTTTAGATCCATAGTTGTAATACAAATTAGTTTATATAAAAGCGTAAGGATTCTATTGGTACCTTTAAATTTACTCTTGGACAACAAATAAAAAAACTATTTTTCTCAACTAAGGTTCATTTTTTTTTATGATTTGAATAATAAAATTAATTGAATTACCTAGTGTACAAGCATTTCGAAATCGTGAAACTATCGGGTTTAACTATAATATAATCAATATTATAATATCAATATTTAACAAACTATACCTATCTAAAACTAAACTACTTATAAAATAAAATAACTTACAAATAAAATATTTGTCCGAGTTCGCCGTCGCTGGGCAACGTGCCCAGAAGGCTGGCAGCATTGCCACGTTGGATGGCAATGCTTATCCTCTGTGCGAGGTATGAGCGAGCCCTCCGGTCACCCGTTATTTCGGCGAGTCGCTTCGAGCACTCTTTAAAGACCCTGTGGGCACTTTCCCCCCAGGGCCCTAAGGTCTCAGCCCCTAGCGCAGGACTTTATCACTGCCAAATATCCCTATCCATGATATAATCGTGTATCTTATAATATGCTATTGAAATAAGTGTCTGTTTTACGACAGATTTGTATTTAGAGTCAATAAGTTCGGTAATGTGTTTTGGAATTTTAGTGTAGAATTTTGTAAAATTTTCCAATAACGGTAAGTAAGACACTATTGTCTATATTTTTTTAAATGTATTTTTTACTCAATAATAAGTTTCTGTAAAAAATTTCATTTTTGGTACAAGCTTTTACTGCCGACTGTACTTTTCTGCATACCATCATCAAGTACTCATTGAGACGATTCTAACGAGCCCAAACTCGATGGGGTTGTGTCGTTTTATTGCAGAGTTCGTATGGCCACCTTCCAGCATCAGCATCAGATCAGCTCCAAGTCATCATAATATTGCATTGTCATGCGATATACATATGCTTGCAAAATTTCAGCTCAATTGGATAACGGGAAGTGACTGAAAAATGGATTGCAAATTTTGACGGACAACTTACATATTTACATACATACGAACAGTGCAACTTAATATAAAGCTTCTAAAAATAACGATAAGTCTTCGCCAAACTGCATAACAGTTTGTTGGCGAACTATACCTACGCTTTTGTGACTCCCAGAAGAATGACGAGCGCGCTGCCCAACCTTTACTGATTTGAGGATTCGTTGAGTTAATGGATAGAGACAAATGCCTCTTACTTTCTACACAGCGCATCCCTGGGAACTCTGACTTGGCTCTCTTTCACAAACGAAAAAGTTTCTGTCAACATTTTTATATTTGGTACAAGCTTTTATTGCCGCCTGTACTTTTCTGTATACCATCTTCAACTACTCATTGAGACGATTCTAACGAGCCCAAACTCAACGGGGCTACGTCGGTTAAGTACTGAATTCCCATGGCCACCTTCTGTCTCCATCATCAGATCAGCTCAATGACGACCCTTGCTATACTAGTACCCAAAATTTCAGCTCAATCGAACAACGGCAAGTGACTGAAAAATGGATTGCAAATTTTGACGGACAACTTTCCAATCTCAAATTTTTGACGCAATGTTTCTGTCGCGCTGTTGTGCGCGGCGGGAGTTGTCTATGCGATAAGGAAAACTTCAGCTCGAACTAAAATTCCCTCGCAAAAAACTTAAAAGTCGAGGTTTTGCTCTTGACTATTTCCTCCTCCAAAACGCAACCAATCATCATAAAATTTTGAAAACTGCAAGCGGAAGAAATAATCAACGCCGTTATGTTTTGTTTTTTTGGATATTTGTTGTGATATTTGTATACGGCGCCTTTTTTACAGCCAATTCAATTAAGCCGTGTTTGCGTATTTTGAGGTGCTCTAAGTTACTTTAAAAAAAAAGCTAAACATAGCGGCATAGATATTGATAATATTGACCTTATTTGAAAACAATATTGCTCTAGGTTCTAAAATCAGAGACGAAACAGTCGAGAGCGTTTGTATGGGAAAATCGCAGATAGGCATTCCTCTTATACTTAGGTACATTACATACGAACAGGGTCAAGTTAATATAAAGCTTGTAATAAAAAGCAAAACTGATTCCATTTAAAATATGAAAGTTCTATCTTCTATGTCAACTGTAACTTTCAATTCACTTTTAATATAAATAACTATAACACAGGACGCCTAACATTTGCCTGCAGTTGCACTGAGTGTTTACTTTTAATATTTTAGAAATGCCGTCCGCTCCACGGGTGTATTAAAGTGTTGAACGTATTTACACTTTTGCGCTTTGGGATACGAATACATCGTTTCACTTCCATTTCAGATGAAAGGCATATTCGATACGTACTTATAGCATTGTCATAGAAAATAAAATATGATAAAAAGACGTTCTAGTTAATCTAGTTCAATAATTCGTTCATTATGAATGGTCGGCAGAATGAGTACCTAACTGCAGGCAAAATAAATAATGTGACATGTAAACTTTTAGAATTAGGTGCATATAATTATAAACTAATAATAATACTGAATTTTATGAATAAATATCTGAATCTGAATCTGAGGCTACTATCGTAAATTTTCAAACGCGTATTACGATATATCATATTCTTTGTAACTTCAACGCTGACGAAAGGTGTTATTATGTTTGACTTACATATGTATCTGTGTATGCCTGTAGCATCGTATCTCCTAAACGGGTGAACCGATTTGATTGCGTTTTTAAATCGAAATTCTTGTCTGTTGATACGTTTCTTGTAGCTAGGGATAACGTCCTAGCCGATGTTGCAATAGGTGTATGGCATGGGCACCCTATGTTAAATTGACATGGCTTAAATTCAATCTAAGAGGATTTTTCTTTATTTGAATTTAAGCCATGTCACTTTGAGATAAGGTGCCCATGGTATAATTTCTACTAGTCATATACTAGCAACGTCGACTACCTACAAGAACGTTTGTACGTTATCCTGTAACCTTCCTCAAGCCAATCAAAGGCATCCTTCTCTTCAATGGAATTTATATCATTTGAAATTGGAAGAGGGTTGCATTTGTTTTGTCTCATTCGATTTTAAAATTCAATAAACTCTACACTATTTCCTATTACAGGTGATGAACTGATGAAAATTGTTGCTGGCTGGCCAAGTTCGGTGGTTGGGGTATATCAAAAGGGGCCCGATTTCAGGACTTAGAAAATTTTTGTTAGCAACAGACCTACTTAACCTATCACATTTTTGATTTTAACTTTAAAGAATACATTAAAATAAGCATCATTTAGCACATGTGAATTGTAGTACATGTGCTGACACTCTTTCGAAGAATTATCTACGTAATTACCTTCCTGTTTAATCGTGTATACTTACTTACAAGCCCTTCTCTTTTATTAGTAAAAATATATACCGAAATCAATATTGACGTATTGACGTGAGGTCTCGTTTTTCATCCGTCGCCGAAATGGGAGGTCGGGGAATCGAAATAACATGCACAAAGTCGTTGTATCAGATTTATGTAACAAGTTGTCAAAAGCATTTTGTTTTTCTCCTCAGGGACGTAAAATATGAAGAGATATTCTAGACCCGTGTATATATACAGGGTTATCGAAGTAAGGCTCAATTTGGTTCATCCGTTTCGCATTTCAACGTGTTTCGCGCGGATGTTATTACCCGTTTTTGGCACATACAAATGTGATTTGGATTGGAAGCGTTCCTTACGGTTCTTAGATGGCACTGAAAATTTTAATTTCATGTGCAGATGCAGACCTCTTCCCAGTTACCCCTTTTGGGAATTCAGACGCGAAGTTATGTTAGGCCTGGCCAACTATCGTGTCAATATTAGTTTTAGGTCAGATGTATAAAAAGTTCAAAAAACTGTATTCCGAGTATTATAATACGGATAAGTACCTAAAAAAACATTGTTGAGCCTATATTACCCGGAGCAAAGCTTTCGAATCGATTGATTTACACAGGTACGATTGGCCTCATAATTTGCTGAACACCTAAGGACCTTGTCGTTTTCACTCGTTAGACAACTTCATATGACAGTATAACCTGACGTTTAATGCGACACGGTACAAAGGAGTTAAGCCCCTTGTGAGGCTGACCGTACCTCGTTCATTCATAAAGACCCGTTCAGTATCACTCACATTCCTTTCGTTCGGCTCGGCCGTAGTCGGGCAAAGATACTTTATATTCACAACAGCGTTTTACTACTGCTCATTATAGTAGTTTATGTGACTGTACATTATGAAGGGCATTAAACACGAGTGTTTTAATGCCTAATTATGTACAGTTACATACACTACTTTATCTATCCACATATCATAAGCCTCCATGATGCATTCAGGAGCCGCTAATTATGACCGGCATCGCAGCGTTGTTTTCTGGCAGCTGTCATAGTTTTTTTTTTAATTCATAGACAGACTAGAGTCGGATCCAACTGATCCGACTATAATATAAAGAAAGAAAGAAAGAAAGAAAACATTTATTCGTGGACAAAACAATGGGTGTAAAAAACAAAACACAGAACGTTAAAAATACATGGTCCACGAAAAGGCCCCGACTCAGCATGGTGCTAACCTAGAAGGCCAGCGCTGGTCTTCCGTCGGAGCCTTTACCTGAGTTACCTCCTGGAAGGCAACACAAAACAAATACCTACGCTAAACACAATATATCTTAAAACTATTACAAATCCGACGCCAGAGTGGCACGGCAAATTGCATCGTGTGAACGCGTCGGCAAACTGTGTGTCAGTGTCACTGTCAACTTGACAGACCGAACGCAACTTTTATTTCAGATAGTGAATATATGGTACATTAGTGATACAGGAAGAAAACTAAGAACGAATACAGTTTGGTGCAAAAATTAAATATTGAACGTCACAAGCTTAACTGTACATACATAAAACGACTGCCAAGAATTCACACAATCTAAACATGATAGATAACACAATTATTATGCGAACCAGATGTTGTGCGGATTTATTTATATGCAGATGGGACATATCCCGACAGTAAGTATCTGACCGCAATCCTAAATCATAATCTTAATCTTAATTTAAAATTAAATTAAATTAGGCATGGCAAAGCGGTAAACTAAGTTACAAAAAAGGCAGCTAATAAACACACAAAGATATGAGGAATAAAGATACAAAGACAAAGACAGGGCACTTAAAGGCAGCTAGTTTCAAGACATAAGGTTTCCTGACTAAATTGATGCTCTAGCAAATACTTTTTCAGCTTGATTCTAAAACTATATATGCTTCCCAGGTCCCTGGCTAAAGGCGGTGGAAGACAGTTCCAGCATCTAGTAGCTGCAAAGCGGAAACTCCCCCGGAATGAGGCTGAGGCATGTTGAGGAGTAATAAGAGGCTTTTTACACTGACGGTTTCCCCGTGACCTATTGATGATGAGCTTCTCGAAAAGATATACTGGAGCTTGGTGCTTTAAAACCCCGAATAAGAGACAAGCAAGATGCAGTTTTTGTCGGTGTTGCATTTTTAAAATATTATGTTTGTTGAGGAACGGAGTAACATGGACTCTCGATGGTATGTTGAAAATGAAACGCGCACAGGCATTCTGTACACGCTGTATGAGCTTATTGGTTTTTGCGTAGAGACATGGACCAGTCACAACATCCATGTAATTAAGTTTAGACAGGACAAGTGATTCAACTAGACGGATGCGTAACTGCTCACATAAGTATGGCCTAATTTTATAAAGCAATTTAAGTTTGTAAAAGCAACTACTGACCACATTAGAGATGTGCTTTTCATACCTAAGTCCACAGTCCATATGTAGGCCTAGGTTCCGAGCTTCATACACACGCTCTATAGGAGTACCGAGCATCATAACATCAACTGACGGGTGAAAGGCAGTGAGTCGCCGCCTGGTACCAAAGACAAGGTACTTGGTTTTACTAGGGTTAAGTAACAAGCTATTGTCAGCGGCCCAAGCGGCAATACTTGCAAGGTCTAGGTTTAGCTTGCTTATAGCACTATCAACTTCAGAAGGTTTACACGATACATAGACCTGAATATCGTCAGCATAGATGTGATACTTACAGTGTGTGATGTGTGACGATATATCTGCAGAGTATAATATGAATAGGATTGGACCAATAACTGATCCTTGAGGCACTCCTCTTATGACACTAGTTTCTCCTGAAGTTGACGTGGTGCCATCACTGAGTGTGATTTTCACAAATTGACTTCGGTAGTTAAGGTAGCTGTCAAACCACCTTAGTGTATCATTATCAAATCCATAGTAGCTAAGTTTAGATAATAAGAGATTAATATTTATGGAGTCAAAAGCTCTAGAAAAGTCTAACTAACAGAACAAGCAGTGTGCACATTCCACTATCCTGGGAGTGCAAGATGTTGTCGGTGACATCAAGTAGGGCAGTCGCTGTGCTCCGACCCTTCCGGAAACCTGACTGATTGTCTGGTAACATATTGTTACACTCAAGATATCTCGTAAGTTGAGAACACACTGCTTTCTCCATGATTTTAGATATACAAGGAAGTATGCTAATAGGTCTGAGGTCTTTAAGTTCTAATGAGTTAGTGTGTTTAGGCAAAGGATGCACTATAGCCAATTTCCAAACATCAGGAAAAGTTGAAGTTTTAATTGAAGTATTAATCATGTCAGTAAGTATGTCAATAGTATGTGGTAGTGTCATTAACAGCATATTTAGACTGATCCCATCACAACCTTCAGCGTTGGATTTCAAACCCCTAATGATAATTATCAACTGGTCAGAGCTAATTGGTTCTAAGCGGAAAACCGAGTCACCGTACTTCTGAAACTCAAAGAAAGTAAGGCGTGATATGGAGATTTTTGAATTACCTGGTATGTTTAAAAAATGATCATTTATAATTGAAGGATTGTGAAAAGATGATGGTAAATCTGTGTTTTTCTTAGGCAAAATTGTAGATTTTAAGTGTTTCCATAGCAATTTTGGATTATTTAGATTTGCATTCACATTCACTTTAAAATAGGCGGATTTTTCATTGAAAATTGCCTTATTAACAGTTGATTTAAGTTCCTTGTAATATGTTTTTTTAGTATCGGATTTATTGACATGATATTCCGCCGCAGCCTTGTCTCGTAACTGCATCATCAGCTTGACCGTGTCAGTTATCCAGGGGTGAGAACAGCCCCTAACTGTAACTGTCTTGACAGGTGCAAGCAAGTCGAATATAGTAAGAACGTAATTATTAAAAACTGTGACCATGTGGTTTATGTCTCCTAAGTTAGATATCAAGTCCCACCTCACACACCGCAAGCAATCATCCAGCTCATCCAATTTGATGTACTTAAAAGGCCTATATGTCAAACGAACTGGCTCTGGTTTCTCTAATTTGACATTAAACTCGCAGACAACAAAGCAGTGTCCATAAAGCGAACCGACGTGGTTCACAGACACGTTTTTTGCCCGCAGGTCCGAACAAACTACGTCGAGTAACGTTTCACTTGTGTCTGTAAAGTGCGTTGGCTGTGAAACTAATTGAGCTAAACGGAAACATGTCAAGAAGTTATTATATATATTAAATATCGTTCGATATCTTACTTACGTGCGACATTTGTCAAATTTGTATGCAAATTGATAATTCATTTCGAACTAAACGTCATCTCGACTGATATTAGAATAGAGGTTAAATCAAATTTCTTTGTTTTTCAGAGACATTCGAAATTTGAATGAAATAATATTATCGAAATCGATGTTATTATTTAGCAATAATAACATTTTCACAGATAAGAAATTTGTTTGTCTATTATTATGGTGGTCATAATGTGCGGTTCTTGAACGCAGCATGGAGGGTTTATGATATTTGGATAGATAAAATAAATTAAATTGCACAACTTGTTTCTATAAAACTGAACCGATTGTATATTTACATACTTAGGTACTTCAGATAAAACAAGTGAAGCACTCGACATTGTGGATTTTCTGTAATTTCCCAAAGGTAATTCACGTCAGCAAGAAAAGTGCGCATCTCGTAATGTATTCAGTTCAACTTTACAATCGTATAAGTTTGCATACCTATATCTGTGATATTGTATTCTGTAACTTATAATTTTCTAGCTTTTGCCCGCGACTTCGGCCTCGTGGACGTTTATATCGTAGGTTCATACAAACTTCCGCTTCCCTTCTTTTTATCCCATTACGGGATAAAAAGTATCCTATCTCCGACCCCGGCATTTAAAAGAGAGAGAGAGACTAAAAAGTTTTTATTGGTTGTCAAAAATCTTCAATTCATTTAAAACTTCTGCCAAACCATAGTGTCAAACTATCTCCCGTATCACCATACCAACTTTTCTCTCCATCGTTTCAGCAGTTTAAGCGTGAAAAATTCCGTAGGTACTTACGCATTTAGTATATTAGTATCGAGTATAGATTTAAATTTTAGTCAAATTTCATCTCAACTTCCGTGCGTCTCGATATATTTATATCACGTTGTACGGTATAAAAAGTCTCCTACGCCAGCATTAAAACAATATCCCGTATATACGAGTATAGATCTCCATACCAATTTTTCTCTCCATCATTTCAGCAGTTTAAGCGTGAAAAGTATACCGACGGACAGATAGACAGACAAAGTTACTTCCGCATTTATTATATTGGTATCGAGTATGGATTTTAATTTTAGTAAAATTTCATCCCAACTTCAGTGCACCTCGATATATTTATACCACGTCGGTGGAAAACGCGCGTACGGCCCACCTGAAAACACGCGTACGGCCCACCTGAAAACACGCGTACGGCCCACCTGAAAACACGCGGACGGTCCATCTGAAAACACGCGTACGGCCCACCTGAAAACACGCGTACGGTCCATCTGAAAACACGCGTACGGCCCATCTGAAAACACGCGTACGGCCCACCTGAAAACACGCGTACAGCTCATCTGAAAACATGCGTACAGCTCATCTGAAAACACGCGTACGGTCCACCTGAAAACATGCGTATGGCCCACCTGAAAACACGCGTACAGCTCATCTGAAAACACGTGTACGGCCCACCTGAAAACACGCGTACAGCCCATCTGAAAACACGCGTACGGTCCACCTGAAAACATGCGTATGGCCCACCTGAAAACACGCGTACAGCCCATCTGAAAACACGTGTACGGTCCACCTGAAAACACGCGTACGGCCCACCTAAAAACACGCGTACGGTCCACCTGAAAACACAAGTATGGCCCACCTGAAAACACGCGTATGGCCCACCTGAAAACACGCGTATGGCCCACCTGAAAACACGCGTACGGCCCACCTGAAAACACGCGTACAGCTCATCTGAAAACATGCGTACAGCTCATCTGAAAACACGCGTACGGTCCACCTGAAAACATGCGTATGGCCCACCTGAAAACACGCGTACAGCTCATCTGAAAACACGTGTACGGCCCACCTGAAAACACGCGTACAGCCCATCTGAAAACACGCGTACGGTCCACCTGAAAACACGCGTATGGCCCACCTAAAAACACGCGTACGGCCCATCTGAAAACACGCGTACTGCCCACCTGAAAACACGCGTACAGCCCACCTGAAAACACGCGTACGGTCCATCTGAAAACACGCGTACGGCCCACCTGAAAATACGCGTACGGCCCACCTGAAAACACGCGTACGGTCCATCTGAAAACACGCGTACGGCCCACCTTAAAACACGCGTACGGTCCATCTGAAAACACGCGTACGGCCCACCTGAAAACACGCGTACGGTCCACCTGAAAACACGCGTACGACCCATCTGAAAACACGCGTATGGCCCACCTGAAAACACGCGTATGGCCCACCTGAAAACACGCGTATGGCCCACCTGAAAACACGCGTACGGCCCACCTGAAAACACGCGTACAGCTCATCTGAAAACATGCGTACAGCTCATCTGAAAACACGCGTACGGTCCACCTGAAAACATGCGTATGGCCCACCTGAAAACACGCGTACAGCTCATCTGAAAACACGTGTACGGCCCACCTGAAAACACGCGTACAGCCCATCTGAAAACACGCGTACGGTCCACCTGAAAACACGCGTATGGCCCACCTAAAAACACGCGTATGGCCCATCTAAAAACACGCGTACGGCCCACCTGAAAACACGCGTACGGTCCATCTGAAAACACGCGTACGGCCCACCTGAAAACACGCGTACGGTCCACCTGAAAACACGCGTACGACCCATCTGAAAACACGCGTATGGCCCACCTGAAAACACGCGTATGGCCCACCTGAAAACACGCGTATGGCCCACCTGAAAACACGCGTACGGCCCACCTGAAAACACGCGTACAGCTCATTTGAAAACATGCGTACAGCTCATCTGAAAACACGCGTACGGTCCACCTGAAAACATGCGTATGGCCCACCTGAAAACACGCGTACAGCTCATCTGAAAACACGTGTACGGCCCACCTGAAAACACGCGTACAGCTCATCTGAAAACACGCGTACGGTCCACCTGACAACACGCGTATGGCCCACCTGAAAACACGCGTACAGCTCATCTGAAAACACGTGTACGGCCCACCTGAAAACACGCGTACAGCCCATCTGAAAACACGCGTACGGTCCACCTGAAAACACGCGTATGGCCCACCTAAAAACACGCGTACGGCCCATCTGAAAACACGCGTACGGCCCACCTGAAAACACGCGTACGGCCCACCTGAAAACACGCGTACGGCCCATCTGAAAACACGCGCCCACCTGATGATATGCGGTTAATGGTAGTCTCACATGCGTATTATCGGCCCTCTTTATTTTAATTTTTTTATGTAGTGGAAATGCCCTTGACGCTTCCCCTTAGCCAAGGAAGCCATAATGGGGGGATGTAGTCACACCCTCCAGCCATTTCTATTTAAAGAGAAAGGGGAGGGAGGCTCCCCACTAAAACCACTCCGGCGTTTCCGTGTCTGTCGTAAATGGGAGCGACGTGGGATCGCGACTATATCAGCACGTAGTAAAATTTTCTTATATATTTTTATTATATGTTTATCAGACTTTTTAGGTATCAAGTCATATGGAAGTCTATTTAAAGCGCGTGGCAATGCGTTTGTCCTGTCTCTTTTGCCATACTCATTGTTATTTCGTAGATGGAATTACAAATGGTGAGGGGTATGTTAGCTTGCGCATTTTTTTTGGTATACGTTTGACAGTAAAATTAATAATACTAATCTGTCCAAATGCATTAAACTTTGCAATATCATCCACCGGAAAATCATTTCCTGATAAAAAAAAACTTAAATTCACGTCAATGCAAAAAATATGGGTTAGGTTAAAGAATTGTATTGTGATAGAAAATGCTATAAAAATACTTGTTCTACTAACTTAAACAAAAAAAAAAATTATGGTAACTATCGATCAGTCTCTCTTAAGCAGTTTTAGTATAGTGAGGCGAGGACGTATTGCATGTTAATAGATAATTTTACACTCTTAAGTTAATCTCTGTTCTCATAATGTAATAAGTAGGTACTAAGTCTAATTATAAATTTTGATTAGGTAATCTTAAATCTTAAAATAATAAGATTAAGCCTCATCGGTATGTAAATGTATTAAAAAAAAAAACAGTTAATTTTTTTTTTATTGAAATTGCACACAATTAGAGAGAAAACAAAACATCTAATATTTTATCAACCATGCTATGAAATTTCCCACTCGGCTTCACAGGTGGAAATCCTTCTTAACATTTTCAGTGCCAGCAACCCACGGTAGGCACTCTGCTTGCAGGCGCTTTCCTCTGCATACGAGTTTTTCGCATGTTATCGACCACGAGCGTAGCGCTACGAAATGATGTGCAATTTGAACCTTCACCTGTCAAAATCAGTATTGACACGGTCCATTGACCTGTCCCACATTCGATCCATCAGGAGACCAGCGCATGCGCCAGAAATACCGCACAATAAAAACTAAAACTGATACGCACCGCCGTCGCGCGCGCTTATTCTTGGACGGGAGCGGCAGAGAGCTGGAAATACAGAAGCGACAGTGTTGTTGTACGGATACTGTTTATAAATTCACGACTTTGAATTGATATAGGGTACACATTACACACGTATGATAAAAAATGTTAACCTAAATAAACATCTTGTTTAGGTTATCGTTATTTTGTACGCAAAAGTAAGTGTACCATGGTTGTTTATATTTTTAGGCAAAAGTTACTATTTGTTGGTAGCGGGTTATTGAATAAATATCCAAAGTTTACCTGAGAGTTGTACTCCTAATCTTTACCTATGATCTTTATAAATCAAAATTATCTAAGAAAATTTCTAGTAGTTTATAGAGATGATGACTCATTTCTCTGGTACACCACAAATTAAACAAATATGTTTACTTATGTTATGAACGTAACAATGATAATAATATATTCTGGACATAAAAGTATTCGTTTCAGAGGCCACTGCTCTCAACTGTTGAACAACTTAGGGCAGGTTGCACCAATTTACAATAACAGGCCGATCAACGTTAATATGGCGCCGGAATCTGCCATTCCACAGAGACTTGTCAAACTTTCCATGCATTCCAATTTTAACGAACACCGCTTACAATTACAAAGAGTTTGGTGGAACCTTAGTTAGTTAGTTAGTTATACTGGGCGTTTTCCGCAAGTCAACATCCATTGTGCCTATTTTGCGTGAAACGGCGGTGTGGCGCTACTCTAACCACCCCAGCTCGTCTAAAAATTTAGTGAGTGCCTTGGTGTTGCTGACTGCGTCCCGAAGTGTGTCTGGAGAACCTAGGTGTTTCATTTTGTATACTTCTACCTGCTTGCGTCCAGTAGTATATGTTTAGTCGTTTCTTCTGCCTCCATGCACGCTCTGCACATGGGGCTGTCTATGATACCTAAGTAATAGAGGTGTATGTTCAAGGTGTTGTGTCCTGTTATTATACCCACTATCTTATGCAGTTGGTTTCTATGTGTCCTTAGTAGTGCGGTTGTGAGTTTGTGGTCGCGTTTCGATAAAACCTCTTTGGACTGTCTGCATGTGTCTATCTCCTCCCAGTATCATTGGTGTAGGTCTTTAGTGTGTTGGTCCAGTTGAATGTATATGTAGCTTTGTGGCAGGGACAAGATTGGCTCCGGTCCGTATGCCGTTGTTTCTGAGCCTTTGCTGTCCAGTTCATCCGCTGCATCGTTTCCTCTTGAGCCACTGTGCCCCTTGATCCATTGTATAGTTACTTTGTTTTTATCTGCGCACACCTCTGTGAGTGCTAGCACTCCATTTTAGTACGCGTACGCTCGCACCTGGGTCGAAAAGACATATTTTGTGTTGATTGGAATATTTTAAAATAAGAATGAAACAATGACTATTCATAAACGTTTTTTTATTTGAAATATAATTATATCTAAACATACAAACTTACGTATTTTTACTTATATCTCACAGTTTTCTAATGTTTTGGTGATAGGATCTACAAAAAGCTAACATATTCAATATTATTACAAAAAACAAACCAAAATAGACTTCTCGTTATTAAAAACATCAAATTATCTTTTTAAAAAGCTTACAACATAGAAACTTTCATGTCATTTTTTTTAATTATATGAGATCAAAAGTTTGAGAAATAAATTACGATAAAAAATTACATATTTTTTAGAAATCTTGATTAGTATTTAAGTTTTAAACAATTCAAGCAAAAAAAATTGGTATTTTCACGGCAAATTGGCTTTCTGCAGTTTTGGCATTTTAGCATGTTGAGGAAAAAATTGATCGACATAGTGATAGACACCCGGGGGTGCGAGCCACCCCATTTTTGTACGCGGACGCTCGCACCTGGGTCGAAAAGACTAAGATTTTGAAAAGTGATAAATGTTTTGTGTTGATTGGAATATTTTAAAATAAAATGAGACAATGACTATTCATAAATGTTCATTTGAGCGTTTTTGTGCCATTCTACAAAAAATCATACAACAATCTAAAACTGAAAAATAATATAACACGAACAGTCGCACCTGGGTCATAAGGACCCATACTCACTTTAAGAGTCTATCCTGCGCGAGCGCCTGGCGGGGACTAAACGCCGCGGGGAGGGGTAATAGCTAATAATGTAACTCGAAGCTACCTAGAGTGGCGGCACTAAATGAGGGCTGGTTTGGAAACTATTAGCAATTTCATTCTACTCTGGGTCTTTTCGACCCAGTGCGAGCACTCCCGGGTTAAGTGACATTCGTATATCAACCCTTAGTAAGTACGCTGACTCTACTGCGTCTGCGCATACTTGATCTATGTCGGCTCGTAAACCGACGTCGGAGCGGTTAGTTCCAGCCAGCGCCGCCGACCACCAACATTCCTCTTCTTTTAAACACTGGTCCACCAGCCCTTAAACCGTGGTCGTGGTTCGGCCTTTCATCCGAGTGTTGTAGACTAGACTGGACCAGTTTGATGGAAAATAGTGTTAGTGTGGGATTTTATCGAAGTGTTATCAGTGTTGTTTAATGGTGTAGTGAAAAACGTTACAGTTTGTAAGTATGGATTTTTAATAACGAATTTAATACTTTGTGTGACGTAAGTTATTTAAATACAGTTTTTTTTATAGTCGTAGTTGCTACGTTTTTAGTGTATTTTTAGAGCTTCCTTCTGTTTTAATTCGTATGACAAAATTTTATCCCATTTTTGAAGTGGTTAATTATTTATTTTCTGTCTTCACTCTGCAATTTAAGTACCTAGGTATGAATATTTAAATAGTCATACTACAGTATGACTAATAAAACATTACACTTTAACTACATCACAGTTCAGTCAGGGTTAGGTATGCGTATACAGTGTGTCTCTGACGTTGGGGCTTTAAATGCAAAAATCGATTATGGTCCTGAAACTGAACCACTTTTGTTCCACAAGTTTGTAAAATAACTATAATTTCTATAATTTGTTAGTGTTTGAACTTTAACTGTACCATCAATGTATTGCAAACACGGCCTCATTATTTGACATCCATGACACTGACAAGTATGAAAACTAACTAATGGATGATGTACATTGAAAATTTTATTTAATTTGTATGGAATAATGAAAATACAAAAATAACGTATTTTTGAAAAGTTGTAGAACAAAAGTAGTTCTGTTCCAGGAGCATAATCGACATTTTAATTTAAAGCCCTAAAGTCAGAGACACACTGTATATAAATAAGGTCATAAATATGTGTACCTACACATTTTTATGACATTAACAATAGAGTCCTGTACACATGACTTTTATGTCCTGATTTATGTACGTACCTAATTACCTATATTACTCTTGACTGGACACTGTGATGAGTAGTGTGCGACTCGCGACTTATCCCGTGTCAAATGCATTTCAGAAGTAGATACATTTTTAGAAATACCTACTAGGTTAAGTATTTATTAAGCACTTTGCATTTTAAGTCAAGATTATATTCGTATCGATTTCTTTAATTCTTTTTAAAAATCTTTTTATGGTACTAGTATTTTAAACTCAAATAGTTATACAGGGCGTCCCACGGCGATGCTACATGGAGGGAAAGTACCTTGAATATTGTAGATGGAACATTTTACTGAAAGAAGACATTATTTTAATTTTAAAAACAATTTAAACTGCATTCATAGATTTTAAAATAATTACATGGTTGAACCGGGAATCGAACCCGCTACACGAGAAAAACAATCATCCTGTAGTTTTATCATACCGATCGAAAGGCTTCATCATAAGGATTATTTTTTGCTAAATAACATAGTGTCAGAAATAAAGGGAAGACCATGAATTTTAACATTTTAGTTCAAAATTAATCAATTTAATCTATCAATTGCTCAAAAAGAGTCCCATTGAAAAAATCATTTACGCGCCTTTCGGCAGATTTAGGATATGGCAGAAACTTGATTGGACAGAAACTCGATTTGTTGCATAAAACCAGGTACCTACTAATTACGTATCTCTTTGTCATTTTATCATGCACTTAAAGTTTAATAGGGAAATGATGCGTACTTCTCAAGTGGGTACTGATTTATTAGTAATAGGTACTTATGATAATGTCAGTTGTATGTCCTTACGGCAATGTCAGCTTTTCATTTTTCTGAACAAAATTTCACATACAATGTTAAAACTCATGGTCTTTCCTTTTATTTCTGACACTATGTTATTTAGCAAAAAATAATCCTTACGATGAAGCCTTTCGATCGGTATGATAAAGCTAGAGGTTAATTATTTTTCTCGTGTAGCGGGTTCGATTCCCGGTTCAACCATGTAATTATTTTAAAATCTATGAATGCAGTTTAAATTGTTTTTAAAATTAAAATAATGTCTTCTTTCAGTAAAATGTTCTATCTACAATATTCAAGGTACTTTCCCTCCATGTGGCATCGCCGTGGGACGCCCTGTATAATTAATTCAATAAAATCATTACTGTACGCGCAATAGCAGCAATATAAATGATTACAATTAGAACTTGAATCTGAGTGTGACTCTCATACAGGCATAATGACCTACTTATTTGATTAGGTAAGAAATGAGAGCAATGAATAGGCGGTTATGTTAAACGATAAATCGCATTTTAGTGTCATGCCACTTAACCGAATTAATGTGACAGATTCATGACATTCGTATAAATTCTCCGCGAGATACTGATATTAGAGTGTATCCCTATTTGAGCGCTTATCTACAGTTCGGTTTGAACAGACTTTATTGTCTGAAGAAATTACATTAATTCCACTTACAGGTCACCTTATAAAGTTACCTTCTCTAAAACTATGTAGTGGCTTTGTGAGTTGTAGTCGTTGTAAAACGCGCGCGCCTGTCTTTTTGTAAAAAAAATTTTTATGGAAAGAAAGGCTGAAGCTGGACATCCGAAGCCAAATGCCATTTGCGATTTCGTGGTCGGTTACTTGGGAAAAGTTGTTCAGTGTTACCATCTTATTCGCTTTTGGTCTTCTTGCTCCACGACCCCGATTTCACCCTGTAAAGAGCTCTATCAAAGTCACTTCTATTGCGTAAAGGATGGCTGAGAGCCGTAAGAGTAAGTGTAAGGCCTGAGTGGACGCTCGAGTGGGGTCATCGGGTGTGCGGGGGAGCGGGGCGTGCGGCGTGCATGTTAAACAAATGAAACTCATACTGGTGACCTGAGTAGACGCTGCACAAAGCGAATGCACGCTCGCCCGCCCCGCTGCACGCCCCGCCGAACGCTCCGCTCCGAGCGTCCACTCAGGCCTTACACTAAAGTACAGGCATTTGAAGACGCGAGGGGAAGAAAATAAAATTAAAAAATTGTTCTTTATTCAGGTATTTACCCATATCTTGTCTTATCTAAGTGAGGGCCCTTTCGGATGCACTTCGACCCAGTGGGATCTTTTGTGCATTTGCCCTCTCGTTTATACCTGCTCATAGGCTTGCTCCATCATTTCCACAAAGCGGATGATGCAGTTCGCCGGGAGCACCTTGAATTCCTTTGGTTGCGGGTAACCGTTACCAAAGTAGTTCATTCTTTGTCTGGCAAGGGCATTTACCCATAACATTACATTAAAATATAAATTTTGAAATCAATTTAAATAAAATAAATTAAAAATTAAAATGAATGTCTTATATAAATTACAGAAAGAGTGTCGTTGACACCTTACTCGTTAGGTAGATAGCATGTCGTGCACACTACCTTAACAATACTGTTTGTCAATTCGCTCAAGGCCTCCACACACCGAACGCGGGTCGTGCGCGGCGCGGGTAGTGCGCGGCGCGGGTCGTGCGCGGTTGAAGCGGTATATTCACACCGCAAGCTGGCGGCGTGTAGTAACGCGGGCCCGCGTTCAAAAGGACGGCAAAGAGAATACGCCCGGCAGCACCAGTCGACTTCAAGATGTGGAACGGTGAAGACTCCGACGAAGAAGACCTATAGCAATAAGCTGGCTCTTAATAAAAATAAAAAATTGGGTTCACGACCAGGGGCCCGTTTATCAAAAGCTTGTAACTTGTAATACAAGCGGAAGTCTCTTTCTAATGAGAGAAGTTGAAAAGAGACTTCCGCTTGTATTACAAGTTACAAGCTTTTGATAAACGGGCCCCTGAATAAGTATCTGTAAGACGCCGTTATGTGGAATATCATCGCCTGTGTAGGGAATTGGAAAGTTACGAAGATCGTTTTTTAGGGTTCCGTAGCCAAATGGCAAAAAACAGAACCCTTATAGATTCGTCATGTCTGTCTGTCTATCTGTCCGTCCGTATGTCACAGCCACTTTTTTCCGAAACTATAAGAACTATACTGTTGAAACTTGGTAATAAGCAGATGTATTCTGTAAACCGCATTAATTAAGATTTTCACATAAAATTTTATAAGCATACTTTTTAATGGTCATAAATTGGTAGCTCATAATTTTTTTATCCATACTGTTGAAACGCATAAACTGCAATACGCATAAGCCTATGATTTATTAGGTCTTAAAAAGTTTTGATGACAACAAGTTTTACCGCTCTTTTATAAAAAAATAACCTTGAAGACGAACGCGGGAGCAAATCTTCTAACCTATCCGCAATCCGAGTCGGTTTTGCCACTAAGTCCCTATTCAGAAAGTTATGACACTTAATGACATTAACAATTATTACTAAAATTAATGATGACATTAACAATTATTACTAAAATTAATTATAAATATCAACATTATGACTAAATAAATGTATGCCATTCTACATTATGGTTAAACCAATTATGACTCCATATAATTATGACACGGAATAATTATGGCATAAAACCATTTATGCCAAAAAAAATATATGAGCATCAACTTTATGCGTAAAGTCTTGTGACAATCAATATTATGACAATAGTTGTTATGCAACCAGATGGCCACCCGTTCCGATGTTTGTAAGCTGCTTGTTTGCTCCGATTTATGTGATGGCGACTGTACAAGTCGTCGTAAATATGTGCGAACCTGGCTTGAGTACTATTAAGCTACAATACGACTGATTTCTCCCGATAGAATTGATCTCCGGGAAGAAGACATGCGGTGGGGGTGAGATTTTGATGGGGTCTTATAAAGGCCGGCAAGGTGACCACCAGAAAAATCTGACAGCTTGGGATTTGGCGAAGCGAGGTTCGCAGATATTTCCGACATGTTGTACAGGTAACCTAGCGACAACCTTAACTTCTAGAACAAGCAATGTATGGAATTGACAATGTCAGGTGACAATTGTCAAGTTGGTTAAACAGGGGCCTGGCGTGGCGCCTACGAACGAAGAACCAAGTAAAGGGAGCAGGCAAAGAAGAAGAAGAATCGACGGCGATTCGAATCTCAGACCCCATGAGCACTAGCGATGTGCCAACTAGTCGTCAAATAGTTCAATCCAACATTAAATTTGGCTAGGCTTATTTTCATCATATTTTTTTTTATTTATTGAACTCGAAAAAAATACTTATAGCTTATAGTTACATATTTTACCTCGCCAAACTGCATTCACAGTTTGTTGGCGAGTGATGCTCTCTCTCATTTTAATACATTTACAAATTATACCTACTTATTTAACATTAAGCTAAATCGTTTAAACTAACTAAATACCTAATAGGTATTACCTAAATGTGTATTACTATTATGTATTAATACGTACACAATAGACCGCCAAGTGCCCATTTCAAACCTACATTAAACAGTTACTACATTTAATATACCCTCAGAATTTTTATCTAAAAAAACAAATGCATCATTATTCACATGAAACGCTTCCAATATCATTTAAAACCTTCATTATCTACGACAAAAATCTAAGACACTTGCTAATGAAATATGTTCTTTGGAAGAGATTTTTCTTCGCAGCGGCCGTAAAAGTCATATAAATCATATTAAACTGAGCCACACTAAAATATTATGAATCGTTCGGCTATTTGTAAACTATAGGTTATGAGTAAACTATCTTTTACCGGACAGCGAGACATCCAGACATAATATATAAAATATTTTTTGCGCAAACAGAAGCAGACAACTTCGCTTCGTTCGATCTTTCAATAAGTATTTCTAATAATCGTTGTACACAATCCATGTCTAATTGCACAGGTTATAAACCGTTGTCTATTCTAGTCTCAGACGGCTTTAACGACTGTTTAAACTGTCCGTCGTATAAAGTCGTCATTGCCTGTAAATGACGTGACGTCACGTTTCCCGGCCTGTATGGACGTCATTGTTGCTAGGTTCCAGCCATTAATCCAGATGTTAGCAAATCAGTTTTATAACCGAGCACTTACTTAATTAGTTCTGCATGATCGCATCAGAAATGAGACTATCCGCAGCAGAAGGTAACCGATATAGCCCTCCGAATCGCTAAACTTAAGTGGCAGCGGCCGGGGCGCATTGCACGCAGAACCGATGGCCGTTGGGGCGAAAAGTGTATCGGGTGGCGACCACGTACCGGCAGGCGCTCGTGGGTAGGCCCCCCACAAGGTGGACTGATGACCTGTCCGCTGGATGCGGGTGGCGCAGGACCAGTCATTGTGGCACTCTTTGGTGGAGGCATATGTCCAGCAGTGGACGTCTTTCGGATGATGATGATGACTTAATTAGGTACAACACGAAAGAGATTCTTGTTATCCGACTGAAAATAGTAGAGGAAATATGTTTCGTCCATGACATGATTGCTATAACATGACATGAGTAAAGAATCGGTATGTAGGTATAGAAGTGCGTTTGGTTGGCACGGGTTAACCGAATATCAGGTTTTCTTTTTCAATGTTACGAAAACAATATTCCTTCGGTATTACGCTAAAAAACGTGCTGGTCGATCAGCGGAGATCAAATGCAACTATTTGCGTATAAACATGCAAATAATTACAGCAAACCACCACCAATAATGAAAAAACCTCGACACGTGTTTCGCCTCTCTACGAGGCATCATCAGGAGATACTGGCAGGAAATGTTGCTTGCGCCACGTCCACTGAGCCTGTAGTTGCATTTGATCTCCACTGACCGACCAGCACGTTTTTTAGCGGAATAGCAAAGGAATATTGTTCTCGTAACATATCATGGACTTCCGCAAAGTAACGCCTGATTCAATAAATTATTTCTTTTTCAACATTTCCCTCAACTGGGATAGGTACGCGGTACGCGGTATTTTTGTAATTCTGAAAGTGGTACATGGCAACTAAAAGTTTAAGAAAGATCAGATTCGAAGAACGCATCAAGCTCCAATGTAGGTTAGCCATGAGGTTAATTTCGAGTCAGTGTCATAGAGAGATCAAGAATTCTACTTAACAAGAAGCAATGCAACCTTCACGGTTGATTCCTATCTTGAGAACTCGACCCTTGTGATCGTACCCCACAAAACAGTCAGTGTGGTCACTCTTACCCTTTGGCAAGGCAGATTAGGGCATCAACAATACCACAAAACCATTTCACATCAAAGTGCACAGCGACCAACTTATCACGCAACACTTCAAGCGATAGGCAACTCTATTCCAACGGCATACGAACTTATCAACTCTTTCATCAAGTTGGCCTTAAAGTGCACAATCACAAACTTATCAGTGAAGTAATCAAGCGAAAGGAGACTCTATCGCAACGGCATACGTTCTTCATAAGCTTAGTTAGTTCGTTGGCCGGTGAAGCTCTTAATACGAAAAGGTTGTATGTTTTAGTAATGGAGACACAGCAACGATGTTGTCGAATTAAAATGTAAATTTAATAGTTCAGTTGGTTTTATAGCGTGTACAATTAGAATCGTGCATTTAGTTTAAGAGATTTAGATTTATGGAGATGGTCTTTGATGAGGGTATTCCCAGTAAAATAATTAAATCATAAGAAATACATAGTTTCAGTTGGTTATGATATTCACTTAAGTATTGAAATAATAATAATCCTCATTGTAAGTTTGTGCGGATGTTGAAAACTAACTTTGATTTATTTAGGTATAGCCAAAAAAAACAATTTTCACTCACGAAAATCTTGATGTCATGATCGTAGTTTTCACATGTATTTAATTTAATTACCCCTTGAGTATTTATTCAAGTTAGTAAATTAACAAAAACATAACAAAATTATCATGAGGATCATTTGAAACTGATGATGATTTTGATGTATTCATCATAGTCGTATTAGTCTTCAGATATCATCTGCAAGATAATAAGGTATATATATAATAAAGATACTTAGTATAATAAATACTGAATAATAATTATTAATATTTATTTCAGTCACATCGACCCATTCCATAGCTGTTACTATTAGATATATAAATATAAGCATAATGCTTATATTTTATATATCTATGTTAGTTTATCGTAACCCTAAACACGTTTTTATTTGTAATTCGTACATAATCATCTTTACCTACTAATCACAATACTCGTACAATACAAATATAAAATACTTGCGATCTGTGACATTCTTTGTTTTACCGCCCTAGGAATGAAAACATATAGAATGTACTTTAAACATTCACATTGTTCATAAATTGTCTGTGAATAAAATTCATTTCAAAATGAATGCACGGCCCGAACCGATCGACCCCAACTCGAGCCGGTGACACTGACAACGTAATACGTATTTTTGAACGCATCTCGTAAACATGCCAATAACGACCAATCGAATTGGAACGTTACAATAAAAGCGACAAGGTTTATTTTCGAATGACTATGTCAGTCGTAAACCGTTCAAAAACTCACCTGTGTGCGCCGTGCCAAAAACTTTTATTGTTTGAACGTCGATAAAATACGACGCTGGTTTTTTATGATATTGCAAATTGTAAAGCCGCGGTCGGATTGATGGAAGCCTGTTCTGATTGAACTTCGAGAACAATGGTCGATGAGAAAGTAGCTTGTTATTAATGATTTAGTGGGGGGGGGGGGGGGGTGGAGGGGAGGGGTGACAGGCGATCACGAAACTTTGAAACTTCAAGTGCCAGAATTTTATATGAAATTCGACATTTAGGCGATCACTTTAAACGTCAAAAGGTACGTAAGATGGTCTATAAATTCTTCTGGTTTAAAAATTTAAATTTTTTTTTCAGAATTTGTAAACTGTTCAGGATTGTAATTAAAACAAACCTCATCATCATCATCATCATAATATCAGCCGAAAGACGTCCACTGCTGGACATAGGCCTCCCCCGAAGAGTGATGAGAGATTCGATGAAATGAAAATTCGACGAAACAATGTATTCGGTGACACTTTTATCGGTGAAATAAGGGTACAGCAATAAGAACAAGTGCGTTCAACTATCTATGGTACAGCCAGCCAAAAATGTTGTCTACCACTACCACCCTACAGTCCAGGTTCATTTGAACGTCAAGGTCCATTTCCACTTGCAATAATTATTATGACAGTAAACTTAGTAGATCTCACAGAAACTTTTGTCAAAACTTGTTACAGATTCTTCGATAGCTCAGCGAAAGGGGGGTTGGAAAGCATGAATTCCCCAGAGAAAGTAACCAAGGCGATCAGCAAGAGAAAAGAGCAACCCACTCACCTTGTGCACCTCAATAGCAGCAGCTCGTGATGTGGTGAAAGCCCAGCTCCTTTCTCCTTCTGCTATGCCTAGGTCTTATAAGCCTCGATCTTGGTTCAGCACAGGTTAGAGTAAAAGCACAATAGAGAAAGCGGTAAAAGTAAATAGCCACGAAAGCACCGTGGTATATATGTCACAGCGGCTGGAAGGGATGCGCGCGCGACGACAGCCAGTTGCGTACTACTCAAACGTTCTGGAAGGAGCCAGTCCGAAAGGGCGAGATTCGCTTGGCATTGAAGGAGCCTTCGGTGATGGACTACTCCTAGCTCTTGACAATAGCCTAGTTACTTAATCCTAAACATACTCCCCCCCGCTGCGAAATCATAATTTCCAGAAATGAAAGGGAATAAACAGAAACGCCTGATGGCACAGTGACAGACGGCCGAATAGCATTCTTGTTATTGAGGTTTAGTATAAATAGTATATCTAACTTACGATTAAGTTAAGATTAGTAAAGAATAAAACAATGCGACAGAATTATAACAGACGTAAAACGAACCCTAGTGGCAAAAGAGCACACTAAGTAAAGTAAAAGTATAAAGAAAGTGTGTATTTGATGTATTAGTTATCGCTAATAGGAAGTACGCAGAGCTTGACGACGGGCCGTTTAAAGTCTCTATTACGCGAATCAGCATCTGCGGTACAAACAGTTGCCACTCGTACGATCCCGTCCTGACCAGGATGCACGTTGACGACGCGTGCCACCGACCACAGCAACGGTCGAAGGTTGTCGTCCTTAATGAAGACTAAGTCACCAACTCTCACAGCACGAGAATTGTCTGTCCATTTGTTTCTCTGATTTAAAGTATTTAAATAGTCACGATGCCAACGCTTCCAAAAATCAGCATGTAAGCGCTGTAACAATTGCCATCGTTTCAGCAAAGAAATCTTTGTGATCTCATTATTATCGTCCGGGACAGACGTTAAAGGAGAAAGCGTTAAAAAATGGCCTGGCGTAAGGAATGAAAAATAATTTGGGTCATTACTGATGGCACACAAAGGACGTGAGTTCAGTACTGCCTCTATCTGCACGAGAACGGTATGAAACTCTTCTAAAGTCAACAGATGACCTCCCACTACCTTGGCAAGGTGTCCCTTAACTGAGCGTACCCCGGCCTCCCAAACTCCACCGAAGTGGGGGGAAGAGGGCGGAATAGTCTTAAATTCAATGCTCTGTGATGCGGCGGCATCCTTCATAAGCCCCGCTAACTGATTTCTGGCACCGACAAAGTTGGTACCACAATCGCTCATTATCAGGGAG
Source organism: Epinotia brunnichana (assembly GCA_963854355.1). Classification (NCBI taxonomy): domain Eukaryota; kingdom Metazoa; phylum Arthropoda; class Insecta; order Lepidoptera; family Tortricidae; genus Epinotia; species Epinotia brunnichana. The sequence goes on along the minus strand of OY977954.1, from coordinate 355,811 downwards.
CACCGGCCCCGGCGAGCGACGAAGCGACGTAAGGCAGCGATAAAAGATTCAGCCGAAAGATCATTGGCAATCTCCAAATGCAGGGCCTTGCTCGACAGACAGACAAAGAGACAAAGATATACTTTGTCAGAGCGTGCTCCTCGGCGACGGCGACCAAGGATGACATGGAAAGGACCAGCGTAGTCACAGCCCACACGTTGAAAGGCTTTGACAGCAGTAACCCTGACGCGGGGAAGGTCCCCCATCATGGGTTGTGACGTCGTTGGTTTAGCCCGAAAGCACGGGATACATCGAGAAAGACGTTTCGCAATAGCACGTCGAGCAGAAAGTATCCAAAAGTTCTGAGACAAAAGGAAATGCACCATTTGTGCACCACCATGCAACGACTTTGCATGTACATCATCGATAATTAAAGACGAAAGTCGATGATTTGAAGGCAAAATAGCGGGATGCTTTGCATCGTATTCTAAATCTGAGTTTCGAAGTCTCCCTCCGACACGCAACACGTTGTCCTGTGAGAGAAAAGGACTCAATTTCTTCATAGGCTTTGGCAAAGGCTTGTTATCTTTGAGATTATTGATCTCATTAGCGAAACAATCTTGCTGACATGACTTAACGAGAGTTTCAAGAGCTTGATTCAGCTCTTGTTCACATATTGGACCAGAATATGTTCTCTGCTTCCGCAAAAGACTCAGGAACCTAAGCACAGTCGCAGTTACTCGCAGGATTTTCTTCAAGGAAGAGAACCGGAGTAAAAGCTGATGTATCGAGTCAGTCTCGTTGGTGACAACGAAGGCTGACTTCTTCTCTTCTTGACGTAATTCCGTTGTTACGTCGATTGGTGGGGGAAGAGTTTTTAAACGAGGCCAATGATCAGACGAGAGGGACAGAAAACTCGGACCATTCCACCAAAGTGAATGTTCCAGCATTGCATTTGGAAGCATGCCTCTCGAGGCTGCATCGGCCGGGTTATCGTGGGTGCTTACGTAGTTCCAGTGTGCTGAGGGCAATTTTCGTTGAATCTTAGCGACTCGATTGCCAACGAAAATTTTCCATTTGGATGGGTGAGATGCGATCCAAGAAAGAGTAATCGTCGAATCAGACCAAGCAAAGATATTCTTGATTTCGATAAAAGTGTTTGCCAAAAAGTGACAAGACAGAGTAGCCCTAAAGGCTCAAACACACGAACCGGCTCTGACAGTATCTGCCGCTTCGTGCATTGATTTTGAGACGCATTAACAATTAATTGCTTTTGTAGCTCAAGAGCCTCACTAACAGAAGACGCACCTGTGGGTATCTCGTCTACGTACGTGTGTGTAGACAATACAGAGGAAGGCACCTCTGACATGTGACCATGCATTTCCAATTTATTGAAGCAGCGCACAGCGATAGAACGACTGTTACGGACAGACGGCTTAACAGATTTGAACGGTAGCTCAACAACGAATTTGCCAGAGCCATCACGCTTGTGAGTAGAAAGAAAATTCTCTTCGCAAGCCGCATCTTGCGGCGGCAGCATTTCTTCGGGGGTACGCACATCCTCTATCTCCCACAACAGTTTCAAATCATTTTTCAAGTCAGCATTTGACGCGTGAAGCGTTTGGACTGACGAAAGGTTTGAGTATAACGAGGGTATACTCTCAAGGCAGCGAGAGCGCCCTAAAAAGACCCAGCCAAAAATAGTATTTAACCCTACAGGGGAGTCGTTCCCACCCGGAATCATACCCTGAAGAAAGATCTCATTCCAAAGTTCGGAACCAAGAAGGAGGTCGATTGGTCCTGGAACATGAAAGGATGGGTCCGCGAGTTTAATGGAACCCAAATTCTTTAAAAAGCTGGTTTCGACCGTGACTGACGGCATGTCATGACAAATGCGGGGTATCACAATTGCCTCGAAAGATATTTCTTTGTCCTGATGGTTCTCGGGACGGACAGTGCATTGGACGGTACCCAATACAGGCGTGGAAGCGTTACCTATGCCAAAAACTGAAGGTGCGTTACTTGAGACAGGTAAACCTAGGCGATTTGCTAGACCTTGGGAGATATAATTGGCTTGACTGCCAGAGTCAATTAACACGCGCACGGCGTGAAAGGAGCGCCATCTATCCAAGATATCTACTTGAGCGGTTGACAGTAAGACAGTTTTATTTGACGACGTATTTGTAGAAAGCCCCTGAACACCTAAAGCATTAGAGGTGGCGTTGGGGTTGGATGGGCTTGGCTTGCGATCCACATAAGTGTCCTGAAAGTGTAATAACGAATGATGACGGCGACCACAAGTTCGACACGAACCTTGTGAAGGACAGTTTGACACTACATGACCTTTGCGCAAACAATTGAAACAAAGCTGTTTCTCACCAACGACTTGCGATCGATGCGCAACAGTTAAGTTTTGAAAGTCCGGACAATGTGCGAGAAAGTGCTTTTTCGAGCAGAATTGACAAGGCGGAGGTGGAGGCAGTGCAGGAGAAGTAGTCTGGTTACCCACCAAAGTCGTTTGCCTAAAGCGTCGTGGCGGTGACGTGACGTGATCGGATCGCATGGTGTTAACGACAGGTGGCCGCGTGTATCCGCCGTGAGCTGAACTTGTACTAGCTCCGGCATGCTCCACCGCCTTGCAGTAGTTCTCCACGAAGGTCTCCAAAGATTGATAGGTCGGAATGTCGTCCGACGTGACGGTCATCTCAAATTCTTTACGAATGGATGGTTCCAATTTCGATAAAAGCGTATAGAACATTATAAAGTCCCATTTATCGATGGGCAAGTTTAATGACTTCAAAATTGCTAAGTTTTCTTGGAATGTGTCCAAAAGAAACCGAAATGCTTGCGCCGTGTTATTCTGTAACTTAACAGTTAAAATAGACTGCCACGCTAGAAAGGCTAGCTGGCGTTTATTCTGATAGCGCTTCACCAAAGTTTCATACGCCATATCGTAATTGTCACACGAGATAGGAAATGCTTTTATTAGGTTTAACGGTTCACCTTTCAATGACGAGACTAAATATTGAAACTTTTCAATTTTAGAGATCTCGTGTTTGTCATGTACCAAGGTTCGGTACAGATCATAGAAAGTAATCCACGTTTTATAGCCACCCTCGAACGTAGGTATATGGATGGGCGGCATGCGAATATGACCCGTATTGCTGCTCGAGCTACCTGCGGGTACGGGCAAAGCGACGCTAGGCACTTGAGGTGCTTCCTCAGCAAACAATTGCGATTTAATGGACAAAATGTCTATCACGGTCTCGTCAAACCCCTGTCGTATCTCCTCATTATCCGCGATCTCCTGAGGATCCTTTAACGAAGCTACTATTTTCGCATGATTCTCGTCAAATAACACTTCTAAACCTTCCAATCTCGTTAAATGCACCTTAAAGCGTGGTTCCATTTCCGGGTCCGTTATACATCTTTTTGCACAAATATAAGCGTCATTCAAACGCTTAAGAGCCATAGAACGGCGGCATTTTTCCATTTTGTTCATAGTCTAATTTATGAAAACGAGCGCAAGCGATAGGTATTAACGTGATCGAACAATTACTTAGCTTACTACGAGTAAGTATAAATAATTCGACAAAAGGCGAGAAAGAATTTTAAACCTTGCGTCTACGGCGTAAGGTCGAAAGTCAATAAAATTAATTCGTATGGTTACGTACTGCATTAACTAACAAGACTTACCAATGAAAGAAGTTCCCCTACATACAAATTTTAACTGATATCGCTTATGCTTCAATGTACGTAATGCATAAACATAAAAGTTATAACTTAATCATAATAATCATATTGAACTCGGTACGTCAACTTCAAGATGCAGCAACGCGTTGGGTGCGCGCTAAGGAATTTGAAACACGGAATAACTACCCTGTTTCGCACAGAATATATAAATTTAGTGAAATTTACTATTAAAACAACCAATTTTACACTCAAATAAATAGTTAAACGTGTAATTAGAACATACAACTATAATGTTATAATTTACGACGGCGAAATAAGCCTCTTTACTCGTAAACAACTCGCTGCTCGGACAAAAGGTCGTAAGTTCATACGAAAATTACAGCGGGTACGTCTTTTTTAGTAATCGACCAAATTAGTTTGAAATACATCAAATATTTTAATCTAGTATACTATTACTAGTATGCTAATAAAGAATGCTATTCGTATGGTTTGCCCTGTAATCCATAGGTATACAACATTTAGTTCGAATTAATATATCCGGTTCGAAGGACCACAAATATGTTACAGATTCTTCGATAGCTCAGCGAAAGGGGGGTTGGAAAGCATGAATTCCCCAGAGAAAGTAACCAAGGCGATCAGCAAGAGAAAAGAGCAACCCACTCACCTTGTGCACCTCAATAGCAGCAGCTCGTGATGTGGTGAAAGCCCAGCTCCTTTCTCCTTCTGCTATGCCTAGGTCTTATAAGCCTCGATCTTGGTTCAGCACAGGTTAGAGTAAAAGCACAATAGAGAAAGCGGTAAAAGTAAATAGCCACGAAAGCACCGTGGTATATATGTCACAGCGGCTGGAAGGGATGCGCGCGCGACGACAGCCAGTTGCGTACTACTCAAACGTTCTGGAAGGAGCCAGTCCGAAAGGGCGAGATTCGCTTGGCATTGAAGGAGCCTTCGGTGATGGACTACTCCTAGCTCTTGACAATAGCCTAGTTACTTAATCCTAAACAAAACTGGTAGACCACTTTCTTGGCCGACTGTACTTTCTGGTAAAGAAAAACATAGACTGGTTGAATCATTACACTTAATTTGGTCTTTTCCGTAGTAGTGTATAAAAACTATGAGCAATAATAATAACGTACTGTGAGCTGTACCTAGTGACAACAATATAATATGCCACAATGTATTAATAGGTTAATTGCGTCTGCGGCTGGCAACAGACACGTGGAAACACATTGTTGGCGCTAAAATAAACATAATAAAGTAGGTAATTTATTCAGGCGCAAAATCATTAACACTTGTCATTGTCCTGCATGTTTATAATGACAAATTTATTTGGAGCCTATTTGCTTAGTGATGCAAAGAACCGTCGGTTAGTTTAAGGGGTTAAGGATATATGCTCCTAGTTTCAAAATCGCCAATAATTTATACAAGTTATTTGTACAGTAGTACAGATAGAAATGACATTTTTACCTGATGTATCGGGATAATAATTACCCTATGTCCATTTCATCCTTTGAATGACGTGTACCTTTTACTTTTTGTCTCTGAATTACCTATAAATGTTACGGTTTTCTTATTCAAATTCAGTTAAGTATTGTTTTTTTTAAAACCTTGTAAAATAGCCTTTAACCATCCTGAAAATACATTCTACATTTGATATCGGATAAGTGGTTCCGGAGATAATTACATACAAACTTACAATCTCACATACTTTTCCTCTTTATAATATTAGTACCGTAAACTCGGGTTACATTAACCCAATGGAGGATTACTTTGACCCGCATAAAAAACACACATAGCAATGTCAAATAATAAAAGTACCAACTGGAGCAATTAGCTGAAACTAAAAATAAGGTGATCAGACTATTCTTAAACTCATAAAAAAGCGGAGGACCAAGTAATTCGTGAGAGTCAAAGTTACCCTACAGGGCCAAAGTACCCCGGATTTGCTAGATAGATAATATAATATTAGTATTATAATAGATAGATGAAATCGACTTAAACTCGATACACCAGCTGCGAGTGAATCATGTTTTACTAAATAAACATCTTAGAACCACGTTTGATGCAAGACATAGTGTTTGTTAGCACCAGCTGATTGAGCTAAACCTAAACTGATTACATGGCAACCTTGTCTGTCAATACAGATTAGATAGAGACAAATGCGCCAGGCTCCGCTCTCCAGGGTTGTGTAAATATTGATACTATTTATTAGTTCAGCTTTGGTTTCACATTGCAATGTGCTTTGAACGAGCGCTGACATATAAATTCGCACGAGGAAAAGGGCACTCGAAGAACATTGAAATTAAAATACGATACAAAGAGATGAACAAACATTTAAAGTAAATATGTTTCAGTTAAAATGACGGAAATGCACTTAACGTGGATCTTACAACTTCTTTTGTTGCTGAATATGAAAGGAAAAGATAACAATGAAACTTACCGACGACGTGTGGTACGTGTATTGGAGTAGGTACTGTTTGTTCCATTGTTTATGCGTATTTTCTTTTACAACCTTACAGTCACACAATAGAGATCGCTAATGTTTGATTTTAAGTAGGTACTTTTGGAACTTAGCTCCACTCAGAAGCTCATGAAGGAAAGGAGTGAAATGTCTTTGCAGTCTTCAGCCGATGCGACTTTATACCGGCAACTCAATAAACGGATCTCCAAGTCCCTTACCCGCGATCTGCGCCAATTCAATACGAATCGTATTGAAGAGGCCATCGAGCGAAATAAGGGCTCTAAAGTGTTCTCATGAGATCTGTCTATTGGGCAGACGCAAAGTTGAGAACTGAAGACGGGAGAACGAGAGAGAGTTGGTCTAAGGATGAACATGGATAAGACGAAGATCATGTCAAACGTCCATGTAGTACCAACTCCCATTTCAATCGGAAACTTTACGCTCGAAGTTGTAGACGATTATGTATACCTAGGACAGACTGTCCAGTTAGGTAGATCCAACTTTGAGAAAGAGGTCAATCGTCGAATCCGACTCGGCTGGGAAGCATTCGGGAAGCTACGGCACATATTTTCGTCCAATATTCCGCAGTGTCTCAAGACGAGAGTCTTTGATCAGTGTGTGTTGCCAGTGATGACATATGGCACGAAAACGTGGTCGCTTACTATGGGCCTCATAAGAAGGCTCAAAGTCACTCAAAGGGCAATGGAGAGGGCTATGCTGGGAGTTTCTCTGCGCGATCGCATCAGAAATGAGGCTATCCGCAGCAGAACCAAGGTAACCGATATAGCCCTCCGAATTGCTAAACTTAAGTGGCAGTGGGCGGGGCACATTGCACGTAGAACCGATGGCCGTTGGGGCGGAAAGGTTCTCGAGTGGCGACCACGTACCGGAAGGCGCGGCGTGGGTAGGCCCCCCACCAGGTGGACTGATGACCTGGTAAAGGTCGCGTGAGTCCGCTGGATGCGGGTGGCGCAGGACCAGCCATTGTGGCACTCTTTGGGGGAGGCCTATGTCCAGCAGTCGACGTCTTTCGGCTGATATGATGATGATGAGGTACTTTTCGTCATCTAAACTGAAACAAACTAGGACTAAATTAATGGTTTCCGAAGTACGAAACTGAGAACCAAAGTGACAATAGTAGAATGTTACATATACATGTTTTATAGTCGCCATCAAATGTTGATGTTAACTTTTGTTGCCCGCGTCCATAGGTAATATATTATCATTTATTTATTCACGAGAATAAAATCAAACGGCACATTACTTCATGATTTTGTAGCAAACATAAATAAACAGATAAAGCAGTCTTTTATTTGTAATTGTTATCCTTGAAAAAGAACTAAAAACAAAGCAAAACTGGAAATGTTACTAAAACCGTTGATTAATGAACAAGTTAAAAGCGTATAAATTTTTAAAAAGAAGCACCTAATCTTGGCATAAAACCTGTTGTGGGTTGTAGTTAAAACTAAATAAAATAAAGAGAACGGAAATTGTTCAAAAACCGACAAGCTTGATCTAAATTATCATTTTCATTTAATTTATAGGTAAGTAGCATAAAGTTCACAAGATCCTTAATAAAATGTTCTTCAAACAAGACTAATTGCGACCAAACTTCTCAATGTCGACACAGTTTCCAATTATTTTCGTTATTAGCAGCACCCACACCGACCGACGGGTTTTTAATTAAAGGGAAGAAGTATTTATAAATAAATATTTGCGGACAATCTTACACAAATCAACGTAGTCCCAAACGAAGCAAAGCTTGTACTATGGGCGATGATGAAAATACTTATATAGATAAATAAATACTTAAATACAAAGAAAACATGCAAGACTCAGGAATAAAGATTCGTGCTCATCAGACAACTAAATGCCTTCTACCGGAATGCGAACCCGGGACCTCTTGCTTCGTAGGCAGGACCACTAAGTCTCTACCAACTAAGTAGGCAAAAGCGGTCGTCCGGAGATTTGACATGCCGGAAAACTCTCATGCAGCTGCGCTATAGGAGTAACTATTCTGTACATACACAACGAATCAAGACATTTGAAATAGTCGTTTATTTATACGTCACACACAGGTACGTCTTACGATACAGATAGATTAGTAATTTTATAAAAATACTACAAATAATAGAACTAAATAACATGTTTGGTCACAAGAACATAAAAATACTTATGAATGTCACATGTGTTGCAGACACAATTTCCTTGTACTGATGATGTTTAAAATATTGCTTACCACCTTAAACAATAACGTGCGTTGGATTAGTGCTTGTCAAAAATCAAGGTTAATTTTATTAAATATGTCATAAGCCATGAGCGAATTAAGAGTTAAGATAAGTTAGAAACCACGATTTTTAACTTCACACCAAAAAATTAGCACCCATTTATCTTCAGTTTGCATTCTTCTTCTTCTTCTCGTGTCGATGGTTTCAAATGGTACGGGACCAGAAGTCGGAGACGCTTAGGTCGCATTTCGTAAGTGGGTCTTCCTTGGAGCAGACGAGCGGGCACCCTCCTTGGCAGCGACATGGTTGTACAATCGTTGGGGGTTAAGCTGTCCGGGAGTCCCACACAGCAGTCCGGTCCGCTCTGACCAGGCGGACGCTGCGTTAAAACATTTCACCAATGTAAAAAAAATGTACTCCATCGCTTGGGAAGCCATCCCATACGGACATTGGGCGTCTGAACTACTTTAGGGCGTCCCACTTCAGCAAGTCCGCCTTACAGCGAACGACATTGGAACGCAATCTATTTAAGTATTTCCAGATTGGCCATTTAGTTTGCATCGTCGAACTTGTGTGGAAGTTAAGAATCGTCCCTATTTATAACCGCAAGGAAATAGAATAAGGTATAGATTAACGAGTTTTATGACATTAAGTTACACGGGAAAAGCCATAAAGACTATAATTATGGCTTCCTTTAAAATAATGCGTTGGCCCTCCAAACCCATTCGGTCGGAGTCAACCCGTTCCTTGATGCTTTCTATACATTAGTTTATCAAATGAAGATATTTATAAAGCAGATTATATTTTATCATCAGTGAATAAATTATAGCGTTTGACGTTCATTTCCCTTGACGCCTTTGAAATAACGGGGTATTCGGAGCCAAGTAAATTATAGCGCTATTTTGGTAGAAGGGTTGACTAATTATTGGACTAGATCATTATTTGTAAAGTCAAAGATTTACATAATTATTACTTTCATATATTATCATCATCCACTCAGTGTTTTTCCCGGTTGTGCCCAAAAGGAGCCCGGGGTCCGCTTCGGCACCTAATCCCATGATTTGGCGTATAGGAATTCTGGAACCCTTATAGGATCACTTTGTTGTCCGTCCATCCGTCTGTCAATACCCTTTTTCTCAGGAACGCGTAAAGGTATCAAGCTGAAATTTTTATCAAATACTCAAGTCTACTGTTTCTTAGAGCTGTGAAAAAATCAAACTTCTAAGTCAACGCAATTAAAAGATACAGCCGTTTATGCCGCAAATTATCGAAACTCGCAAGAGAATCAAAACTTACAAGGTACTTTCCGTGAACTCAGAATCTTGAAATTTGGTACTAAGCAACGTCTTATAGCACAGATAAATAAAAAATAGCGAAAACCGTATTTCTTTAGTAACATTATAAAATAAAAATATTTTTAATAAATAAAAGGTTTGTACGGAACCCTCGGAGCGCGAGTTGCACTTGGCCGGTTTTTTTTAATATCGAAAAAGTGACTCCACAAAAAAATCTATATAATTCATGAACCTGTTCACAAAATTTCATCAGTATGCCCGTATAGGAAAACAGATGCTGGACATCGTGACAGACACCGGACATACGAACGATTTTCTGCCCAAGCTGAAGCATAGAACTTCGACCGCTTCGCTCGCTCGTTCCGTTAAATATTTCTTGTATATCCTGTAAAACATACCTGTTTTTAGTAAACCTAGGTTATACTAAAAACATTTACTCATCGTCATCAGCATATAATATAGAGGTTTCCGCTGGTGTAAAAAATGTATACCAAAATGTACTACTAAAATTATATTGGCCAATAAATTAAAAAAGGTACCTATATATGTTTTCCAAAAAAATGCAGTGTTATCAGTCTTTGATTCGTCCCAATACGTCATGCATGTTACCCATACCTATATTGATAGCGGACTTCTGTGACGTAGTGGAATGAATTAAATTTCTTAACCTCATGTATTTTTAGGAAGAGCTCCCGTTACTAAGTAAATAATTTTCGAACCTTCAAGATATTTAAATGAAATCAAAAAATGGCGTAACCGGTATAGGTTGCGCGTAAGTTAAGGATTAAAATATGGCGCATACAACTTACTCATAAATTAATATGTTACATAGCTCTTATGTCAACAGATTAAGTTTTCGGTACTTAGTTATATATGAGAGGTTTAGACCTATACATATTTTCGCACTTGGCCGTACATTCCTCGACCTCGTTTGAAGTGCTCTTCAATTTTACTAAAGAACCCTTTGAAGACGTAGACGTTAATGTTGAATGTCATGCCTGAGAATCGTTAATTATACATCGACAACGAAAGCTAAGCCGTGCGCACTTCATTTGTCATTACCCTGTTTAGATTACTCGAAGAATAGACACTGTTGTAAACCAGCTATTTCGGGATGCTCGGGAGTGGTTATTGTCCGATTTCAGTATAAATTATGTATTCGATTTATAGAACTACTGAAATGCGTAACAGAGGCTCAATCTGATACATGCGTTTGGCATTCCACTTTGAATTCACTTTAGCTCAGCGCGTGGTGAATACGAAAAACACATTAAACCAAATTGGAATACAAAATATTTGCCAGTATTAGGATATTATGATTGTTAGTATAAATTAACAAATAATTAATTAAGAGACATACAAAGGTTAATAATAAAGATAAAAATGGTAGGTACCTGAGAAGAAATCCCGTAATATTTTACGTAAATAAGGCTTATAAAAAAAGTTGTGAAGTTTAATGGGGTTGTACCTAATGAAATCAGACATAAAGGAAAGTGACGAGATGTAATGAAGTCATAGAAACTACAGGAAAACCTAGAGCTACAGGAAAAAGTTTATAGATCCTTGGACAAAACTTATGTCACAGTTGGAACGGTTACTTCAGAATATTCATTTAACTAACAATAACCACTAAAATTATTTAAGCGGAAGATTAGGACAAATTATAAAATAAAGTAACAATCAGATAAAAGAAAATTATTATTAAAACAAGATAATAAATAGGTTAAAAGTCACTAAAATATAACCATATTTTTTCCCAAAATGTATAGCAACATACTAAAGACGACTAACTTCATTAATATATGAGAGTAGAAAGTGCTAAGAGAGAGAGAGAGAGCAAATTATCGGAAGCCAAGGTCGAGGACAGAGTAGAGTGAAGAAAAATCATCAAAGATCATAATAGCTAGGAATAGTTAAAATAAAATAAAAATCATTTATTTCAGACTCATAGAATCCATAAGTTTGTTAGTACATAAAATAATTTTAAAGCTAAGTGTTAGTAGGGGGTGTCCCTTGTTTTGTCAACAAACTTTTCATCGAATTGCATTTCATCGAAAACGTTTCAAGTAACATTTAGTTCACGAATTATTATTTGGTGTAATTTTATTTCATGACCAGATTATTCCAATTTTTATTATTTTAGAGAATAACTGTTCAGGGAATATTATTTGGCAAATTATTCTTTTTATATGAATTTTAAATGGCAGAATAACAAACCAACGAATTTCATTTGTTCGAAATTGTATTACAGCATTACAAAATAATCAAATTAAACTGATTACACAGGGGTTTCACTAGGTTAGGGCAGCCAGAAAAACGGCGGAGCCCCCCGCAGTAAAAAAAACAAACAACCGTAACAATTGTATTATAAGTGGGTTAGGTTAGGGTTCACTTGTGTCCCTCAGAGCGGAAATAGGCACCCCGCGAAGCGGGGTGACGTCGACACGCTGGCGGATAGGTTAGGTTAAGATTCTGTGCTTTGGAAGGCACGCTAATTAGTTGATCCCGGCTGCTGTCTATGACAGTAGTTGTTATGCCGAGTTAGAGGCCTTTAGGCGGCTTAAGAACCTCTGACAGTCGAGTTGCCAACTCACTCGACACAGGGGGGACCACTGTCACTTGCGTCTGCAGGAGCTATCAACCCTGCACGTGTCCCCTGGGTGGTACTAAAGCCATTGCATTGCGTTCCGTTCTCAACATAATGCCATATATAACTGTGTTATACCAACTATTTATCTTAAATTTAAATAAGCAGTAATCATTGTAATAATTTGTATGTTAATTAAAAATATTTGAAACAATAAATCACAAAACGTTTTCCATGACATAATACAACTATTTAATGAATCATCCGACTAGTAAAAATACACGATTTAAAATAATTTGTTATGACCATTCCACGAAATGAATTGTCGACGAAATGAAAACACATGAAACGTTGACTTTGAAGTGAAATTCGACGAAGTGAGTGTCGACAATTTAATGATAAACCGTTAGTAGGCAAAACAGAAAAGAAAAGAAAAGTATAATTTGTACGCTGAGAGGCACTGTGTCGTTTAGGGCAAAACTCAGAGTTATTTTACCCTCCCCGTCACAATGCCAACCCAGTGCCCTAACATAGGACAATCCCAACGTCCTTCCAATATCCTCAGAATGCTGTTCACACTTCCTCGCACTCGTCTCAGCAGCGAGGCGACCCTCTTGCGTATGATGGCATGGAAGCCATCAGTGTGTGCTTCGGCAAACATGCCTGACGCACTGCAGTGACGAGGCAACTTGAACAGCATCCTGAAGATATTGTTGAATTGCACACGTAACGCATTGTAGGCTCGCTTTGTATGCCTCATCCATAGACTGCACGTGTAAAAAGACGTACAATAGGCTTTAAAGAGTGTCAGCTTGACTTCCCTTGTACACCGTGCAAATCTACGGATGAGCATGTTGCCCCTGATTGCTAAGGCTCTTCTCTCCCTTTCGATATCCAGGTCATCATTCATATTCTATATAGTATATATAGTATATATATAGTTAAAGAGAGAGTTATTGAGCAAAACCGGTAGATGGATTGACGTATCTAAAATCTCCGGCCATCAAGGCCTTAAACACCTGGGTATAAATAGCGGCAACAATTTGTCTCGCGACCCACGCCTCGCTCGTTTGTTATAGGAAATTGTAAATACTACCTAATCTCCAAGATACGGCAGTCGCAGCTGAGTCTTTTCACTTGGGTATTACAGCCCTTACTTTTTAGGGTTCCGTAGCCAAATGGCAAAAAACGGAACCCTTATAGATTCGTCATGTCCGTCCGTCTGTATGTCTGTCTGTCTGTCTGTCCGTCCGTATGTCACAGCCACTTTTTTCCGAAACTATAAGAGCTATACTGTTGAAACTTGGTAAGTAGATGTATTTTGTAAACCGCATTAAGATTTTCACACAAAAATCGAAAAAAAAACATTAAGTTTTAGGGGTCCCCATACTCAAAACTGAAACTAAAAAAACTTTATCTTAAATCTATGGATAGGTCTTCAAAAATGATATTGAGGTTTCTAATATCATTTTTTTCTAAACTGAATTGTTTGCGCGAGAGACACTTCCAAAATGGTAAAATGTGTGTCCCCCCCCCTGTAACTTCTAAAATAAGAGAATGATAAAACTAAAAAAAATATATGATGTACATTACAATGTAAACTTCCACCGAAAATTGGTTTGAACGAGATCTAGTAAGTAGTTTTTTTTAATACGTCATAAATCGTAAACCGCAATTTATTTCACGGAACCCTTCATGTGCGAGTCCGACTCGCACTTGGCCGCTTTTTTGTACATTATGCGCTGAGCGCTGTCGATTGGGAATGGATGAAAATTTCAGAAGTGCCTTATTATTTTTTGGTGATAGGAATAACCTTCCTTAGCACCAGAAAAAAGTTGCAGACTTTTCAGCTCGGTCATTTATTTTTGAAAAATATAAACATTTTCCTCACTTACGTTTTGGGTTTAGGACGGCGAATAAGACACTTTCGTTGATACGTGTCATATTGCGAAAAAACATTTTAAATATCTGACCCTGGCAATGACAAATATAGCTGCTGCGCTGTCAATATTATTGCCAGTGTCAGTTTACCAAATTTGTATCCATTTCCAATTGTCCCTGTTTTGAAATTTTGTTCAAAATAAGAATTCTGTAACTAGGGTTTTTAGGTTAAAACAAAAATATTTTTTATTGTATTTTGGATGTAACTAACATTTTCCGCAACGTAGTGGCAGCTAATATTATGACGAAATATTGCCAACATAATTGAACGAACGATCGAAGCCAACGATGTTTCCGTTTCAGCTTGGCCCGGAATTATTTCGTATGTCCGGCGTCTGTCCTTCTTCTCCTCTACAGCTCGCATCTTTCAAATAATTCTCATTTAATGTTGTGAGCAGGTTCATTAACTATTTAAATATAATCTTTTTTTTGATTTAATTTTTAGAATTTTTTTTTGGTCAAAGGTCAGACTCGCGAGTTGTACAGAGGCAATATAATTAAATTGTAGTTGGTTTCCGAATGCGAACTATAATACATTGTATACCATAGCAGTGCACATGCTTGATTAAATAAAGAAGACATATTTTAGTCGTCGAAAGGTAGAATGAAAATTGTTGGTAAACTATTTTCTCAGGCAGCAGGAACTGGTATGATTGAATCAGTTGACAGTTGTTTGTTTACGTGAGTTTGTTTGACTTGCGCTCGAGGGCGAGCCCTCACACACGTCTTGTCTCGGGCCAAGTTCAATGACACAGCCGAGCGACACTGCAGTCTATATATTTACACTATCAATGGGACATCACACTCTAGGGCACACCTTAGGGTCATACATAGGTAGATTTAGGTTTGAGTCTCTTCTGTGGACATTGCCAAAGTTAAGGTCTCTAAAGCCAAATGTTTGGTTGGACCCTTAAGTGTCTGCTAGACGGTCGCCAACACGCTCCTCCGACCGAGCGACCTTGGTCGGCACCGACCGTGTAGCCAGTTGTGTGCAGCAAAATTTCATACTACAGCGGTCGGAGGGGCGTGTTGGAGACCGTCTAGCAGACGTTTTAATCTGCATAAACAGCGTCTCCTCTTATATGATTATATGCAATCAAAACATTTTTTATATACACGGATGCCAATTTGTATGACCTTTTGGTACGTTTTTTTTGCCTGTAGGAGTCTGTGCCTGTGTTGGACTAACAAAATGTATCGTGTTCCCATCTTGTGCCCTGTTTCATATCTCGTTCTTTTGTTATATTCGAATGATGGGATATCCCGGGAATGCGTTTCTTTTTGTAAAACGGCGAGCGTAAGATGTTTGATATTATATCACTCATCGTTGTGGATAAGACATCAGTCATATTCTTACGAGTGTGCGAGTCTATCTAATACCAGTGATCTTACGCCCGCTGGTATGCATACCTTGTTAGGGTTCCGTATCAAAAAGGTAAAAAAGGAACACTTATGGTGTGACTCTCTTCGTCTGTCCGTCGGTCAGAACGTTAAATATCTCAGGAACTAATAAAACTATCAATTTGAAATTTGGAACAACTGGTAAAAAGGTGTATGGAGTATGAAATATTTAAAAAAACATTTTTATTTTCTGTGTAAATGACGAATATGTGTGTGTATGAGCATTATATGAAAGAGCTTAAGTTGCGCTTCCTAAAAGCATTGTTTTTTTCTACAGTGGATAAATTTTGATTTATTGAGGAAAATTTTGAAAAAAATACCCTCCCCTCCCTTATATCCGAAGTTTACAAAGCTAAAATTCTGAAATTATT
The DNA here is from genome assembly GCA_963854355.1 of Epinotia brunnichana. Classification (NCBI taxonomy): domain Eukaryota; kingdom Metazoa; phylum Arthropoda; class Insecta; order Lepidoptera; family Tortricidae; genus Epinotia; species Epinotia brunnichana. The sequence goes on along the minus strand of OY977954.1, from coordinate 339,855 downwards.
ACATATGATTAAGAGTTATATAAATAATACAGGAAAAATAAAACGATACCTTTATATTTATTTACTTAGTTTGTAATTTGATTACTTTTATATGGAATTTTATATCTTCGAACTCCTATTAGATTACCATTAAAGTCCTTTCTTTCAAATAAAAAAAATCGGTACCCGTGATAAAAATATATATGATAAACAAACAAACATACTAGGTTGCAAGTTATTAGTACCAAAATGCAGATGGCGCTGTACAACTGTAACTTTTACTATGAGCTGTTAAGATTGTTCAAGAATGAATGAGGTCGTAAAGTGACGTGACGGGATGGTGTATGAACGTTTGTACAGAGCCCTCGGTGCGCGATTCAGACTCGCACTTGACCGGTTTCTTATTAATAATTACTCATGTGAACCAGGTGAGGTCGGGTTTGAGGAATGTCACCAAAAAATCTACCGTTTCTTTTGGAAGAATTTGTGGCCGGGCGACTAAATTAATTAAGAGCTTTTTTCCTTAATAGAAAACGTGGAAAGAGTATCGTTAATGAACAAAGTAAATAATGAAATAGCTTTATACAGTATTGGTTACCGTTAGTATTACCAACCCCTACAGGGTTGCCGGACATAAAACAAAATGGTTTTTATTCTAAGCGGCGTACATTCTGCTGATGTTAAAACCTGCCACTCAAATTTCGCACTTGTTAACTGTGCATGTGAAAATATCGACATTTTATTTCACTAATCCAGTTTATTTTTACATGCCATACATCATATGTCCATTATTTACTTTTGGAAATGTTTTAATAACATGTTGGGCTTTGACTGGGTCAGGTGAACTTCATGGATGACCACGTCTACACTAGACTTTTTGTGAAGTTGAAACTTCTTAATCTTGATATGAATATTATAGTTAAACTAGCTTTTGCCCGCGACTCCGTCCGCGTGGAGCTCGTTTATATCGTAGCTCCATACAAACATTCACTCCCCATTTCACCCGCTTAGGGGATGATTTTCGGGATGAAATATATCCTTTGTCCTTTCCTGCGATTCAAACTATATCTAGGTATACCAAATTTCGTCTAATAATTCTAATAATTTCCCCCATACGAACTTTGTACCCCTATTTAACCCACTTTTTCCAAAACCCTAAAATGACTTTTCTTATATTGTAATAAGGAGTTCATACACAAAGTTTCATTTCAAGTCTCTTACTAAAAATTTAACTCCATCCCCATACAAACTTTCCACCCCCTTTTTACCGCCTTGAGAGTGGAATTTTCAAAAATCCCTTTTAAGTGGGTACTTACGTTGTAGAAACTTGTGAAAAAATCAGCTTTCTAGGTTCAACGGTTTGAGCTGGGCGTTGATTTAAGTGAGTCAGTCAGTCAGTCAGGACTTTTACGTTACGTACCCATAAATGACCCACCGCTGTAAATTTTATTTAATTTACAGCTTCAATGAGATATTTCATTGTTTCAGATCCAGATAACATCATGACTTATCCAAGAACACTCCGATAAACATGGCAGCCAGCACGACATTTCGCCATCCTGCTCTAGCAATAGCCCATGACGAGTAACTCACACAAACTCGTTACCTCGACAATGCCATATAATAAGCAAAACTGTTGAGTGATGTTTGTGAAGGACCCAAGATGGCGCTAGTCGTCACAGCAGGATGACAGCATGCCCCGTCGCAAGAGGAGACTGGCGTCGCGACTGCGGGACTATCTGCGAAACTTTCTGGCATTCCTGTTCAGTAATGTCGGCGTAGTGGTGTTGGTCGTCGCTTATACGATAGCTGGTGAGTTATTTGCAGACTATCAAGAGATTGGTGATGGTGATGATGGCGTCTTGACCGATTTTGGCTCTATTACTTGAGTGCTGTTGTTCTACTCTCAAGTACACTCTCAAGTGGCGTAGGTACGAGTACATACCTTTTTTACTCACAAAAGTACGAGCGCATTTTCGTAAAGTTAACACCCCATCCGACGAAATTATAACAAGAGATTATACGCCGTTTAACTGGGCGACGGGTTAAAGCGTAGCCAATCCGTCCCTCCTGGATGCGAGGGTGCCCCCGGTGGTATAACCGGGGAGGACACCGTGGTAGAATGCAAGCGATTCCATGATGCTCCCCTATACGGTGACGAGGGTTAACGCCTAAGTGGGTTTAGTGGGAACCCTCACGGAAGGGGGAGTCCCACATACCCCCCCACAATGAGCCATCCTCGGGCTCAGGGGAAAGCGTAAACGCATTCCCTCTGCGAGAAAAAAAAGGCCTTTAACTGTACTTGTGTGTGGTACCCGCGGTACCTGTGTGTGTGTGTCTGTGTGCACTTTTGGAAGGAGTGTGTTTCGATGACGCTTTCACCCCGCTAGTATCGTGCTAATTAGGGCCGAAATCGACTCAGTATTAATTTGGCTATCTAGTCATATTATCGTCTCGCTTATATTTGGAGCATGCTATAATAAAATAACACACATGCTTAGTTGGTAAAAGCTCCTAAGGCTGCGCTGTCTATTTGTTATAGAAATAGATAGAAATAGTAGTGTTGACACGAATCTTCAAGATGATAGTCGGCAACGGACATCTGCATTTTCCGGAGTCGCAAGCGTTCATAGGCTACGTCGAACTTACCGTGTAGGCTCGGACAAGAATAGGTCTACGGTCTCCCCCGCTTGTCGTAGAAGGCGACTAAAGGGGGTCATCGGGGTCGCAGTGTTTCTGGCGGGGGCCGGAGCACTCACCTAAAAACTCCAGGGAAGGCGACCATCAACATCCTAGGACGAGCCAAATGTGGCGAGGCGCGAGGAGGGCTCCAGTGCGTTCAGTATGAGATCCTGGAGTCCTCCGCATGAGAGCGCAGATGATTGGGTAGGTACCTGGTTCGCAGGTTTTCTCCACGAAAAAAAAAAGGCTACGTCGAAAGTGTCTGTTTAATATCAAGCAGGCTGTATACTTGTTTTTCACTCTCTAAGTATTAAAAAAACTATAAAAAACTCTGGCTACATTTCCGGGAAACGGGCTCGATGATACATACATAAAATATTTTCTCTCTCTAAAGTGCATGTTGATTTAATGAGCAATAACACTCAGTATACCACGTTTGAGCCAATTTTCTGATAAAAATTAAAAATTTATTGGATCGTTTGACTCACTGGGCAACTTCTTTTCACTAAACATATTTTCTTACATATATACTTAACCCAGATTCATACACAGAATCCCCACACTCACACACTCGTACTCACACTAAGAACTCAACGGTGTTAATAATTAGAATGACTTAGTTACTTAAATAGTCAAACTTATTCCCATTACCTTTGTTAAATAAAAATCTTTAAATTTAACTTTCTTCTGTCCAATGCATGTAGGCTTAGTAACATTATTAAGTATTTCAATCTAGCCACCGTATTAAGGTAATTGCGCATGTTTCTAACTCCCACGATACAGGCCTAGCCCAGTTTGTGGGTTGCCGATAAATTGTATATTTAGAGTTTATCCTATTTTGGTCAATAAATATTTTTTACTTTAGAAGTTATGTTGAAACTGTTGAAAGTGATTTCATAATGTTCTTTTGTAAAACATTTCCTGCGCAGGCATTTCAAAATAATTTTCCTCATTTTAAGAGTGGCAGAACTGGCTGCCCGTATAGGTATTCGTTTAAAATTTAATTTACATCAGTTGTTTATACTTATTACATTTTTAAAATTTTGCATCCATTGCTTTACTTCAGGTATGCAAGTATGTCCGTTTTGAAGCATGCTGTTACTTCTGTAAAGGGGATGCATTGAAATAAAATTTGCTTTTTGAAACGCAGTCCTTCCTGTACTAACAGACCTTCAGATACATTCAGTTCTTTGACTATGTAAAATGTTACGTGGCACAAGCACTACTTGTGCTCAAAAACGAAAGTAACAAATTGGAAATGTGGTAGAACTTGATCTTGCCCTGGATTAACATCGTTATATAATAATATAACTTGAAAATCCCATAAAGATTATCAAACAAAAGAATCGTGAATTCTTAGCATGTGCATGCATGTAGGTACCTACTAGAAGATATTTCTCATATTTTCCATTCGGATTTCATCATTCATAATGTCGTATCTAAGGATTTTGTTTTGTTAGTCCGTCTCTTGCACCCACCTTTTGCCAATCTCTGTTGGCCCTATGGTTGACTGGTAGAGAACGCCTTTTGTACTTATTTGTTTTGTGCAATAAAGTTTAAACAAGTAAATAAATGTTACCCTATTTATTATGTTTGAAATTATACCCGAAACTGGAATTCAAGACCAAAAAAACTACGACAGATACGTCACTGTCAAATCTGTCAAAGTCACTTATGTCATTGTCAAATAAAGTTTTCAGGTTTCGCCAACCTTTTTGTTATATGTTTCTTTGTGGCTTCTCCTGGCACAATACATTAATTAGGATTTTCTCATAAACAAGGAACTTAATTACAAAATTTATTTTCAATTCAACTAACATTGACAAAATTTAATTGTAAAGAACTTAAACAAGTTGAATTATTAATAAACAATATGAAAAAGTTAAATAAAACCATTTTTTAATGAATTGTTTCTATTTATCTTCATCTTCACCATCACTAATGTCAGAATCACTAACTTCGGAATCGGAGTCGGTCACTTGTATAATAAAGTTTTCCACCACTCCAGTAATTAATCCGTCCAGTTTGCACATCTCGTCCTCTACTTTCATGACATGACTTACACATGACTGCCACTTCTGCGGTGTCACCTCCCGGAGGCCTTCATGAAATAGGTCTTTGACCTCTGCCATTTTAAATGTTTTATTATTCCTGGCTACATCTACTACCTACATATACTACCTTTTACCTGAGCCCATACCAACTCAATTGGGTTCAATTCGCAGTGGTTAGGGGGCAATCTTAATATTTTGACATTATCTACCGCTACTACCTCATCCACTGCATATTTATTGTGAGCAGGCTTCTCCTTTGAGACAATTGTCATCAATTTCTCTTTGGTCAAATTTTCTGGAAATGTGACATTCTTTCTCCAATCAATTATCAAATCTATGGTGTCATGGCGGTCATAACAACCATAAAGCACGCTAAACAATATTATTCTGCAATTATCTAAATGTATGCAAAAATAGGTTATTAATAACTTACATGTAGTTAAAATGTTGTACCAAATGTTATTAACACCTGAAGTGATACAAGCGCAATACCAGCTTTGCAACCAAAAATTACGGATGGTTAAGTTTTTTATTAAAGCGTCTTATATTTATGTAAAAATAAGTAAAAAAATTACTTCTTTAAATTATAGAATAAAAATTACTAATAAATAAATTATGTCAGCGTGTGTTTTTAGAAAAAAGGGATATACTATTGTACGATCATTTTATTACAGTGGCAACATTGTCGTAGTTTTTTTGGTCTTGAATTCCAGTTTCGGGTATAGAAGAAATTAAAGATCAATTAAAATTTACTTTGAATGTAAAGTTCAATAAATTATTCTGATTTTTATAATAATTAAAATTAGATTAGGGATCGCATTCGTTCGTGCGCTCTAGTCGGCCATCTTAAAAGATAACCTTCACTTTCTTCATTTTATACCTTTTTTATTATAAAATAAACTGAGAAAACGAATTGTGCTCGCTCTAGTGTAAGTAAAACTTTATCTCTTTTTAAACGAAGCGCAAGTCGTTATTCATCCTGTGTCTTCATTTAAATATCCTTATCGACACAGGCAATTTGTTCAACAAAATGCCAGCACAAATCGCATTAATATTTTACAAGCAATTTACTAGAAATGATACCGATCGCATGAACACAATTTAGACGACGAACTCAATTCATCAAGTCGTATAATTAATGGGACGAACAATGCCCAGAAAGCAAGCCAAGTTCTTTCAATTTAACATACAAAGAATGATCGCGGGTGGTGCCTGAAAAGTGTTTTAAGTCCTTTATTGTTAGAAAATTTGATTTATGAGTGGTTATTAGCTTGGCCGGTGTTCGGAAAGAAAAATGGAGGACTTTGAGGCGGTATATTGGCTTTGTAGGGGCTTCTATTGTGCCTATTCTACAAGGCATATGCCAGTGTCGTATTGTTTGCTTAAATTAATATTTCAAGTGTCTTGCTTTTATATATTTTGTTAGGCATAATACAAAAACGCGTTTTTGTACTCGTTGATTAAAATCTGTGTATTAAGATTTCATAGAGAATACTGCAACGTCACTCTTTTCATAGTTTTAGTCCATGTTACTGTCGAAACAATCGAAATAACTGTTTCGATACGCTCCAGACAACCGATTTTTTTTTTAAATAGAACTAAAATAAATTCGACCAATCACGTGGCTGCTTTACCGAACTGTAATGAATTGGACAAATAGAATCGCTTAGATTATTGAGTTTACTCGTTGATGTCGTACGCTCGTTCATGTCTTTTAAGATATCAACGAGCGTACGAGCGATAGGCTGCACTTCGTTTCAACAGTATCGAGTTTGTTTAATTAGTTCAGTTGACTCGTAGAAAATTAATTTTAATGAACTCGTACAAAAATTATTGTTCACAATAGTGTTATAATCAAGCTTTTTAATCTCGTACCTTACTTAGGTCACTCAGCAAGCTTCGTGGCCTAAACACGGTACTCGACTAAAAAGCTCTCTATTATAACACGATTGTGAAAAATACTATTTGTGATAAGTGCCGCAAACATAATCAGAGTGAATCGTGAAAAATTTCACGAGTTCTGGAAACCTCAACTTTAATTAAATTGATGACCAATTTTTTCAAACCATAAGTGGTTGTGGTCCGAATTTCAGAACGATTTATTAAGAGTTATATTATTCAGTAGCTGCTTTAAGAATCCTAGGTACTTGGTTGTAATAAATCAATCGCCGATTTTGGGTATAAAAGGGTCGAGTAATCACGATGAGGGCACTGGGCTGAGAACCATTCACCGCGTCTAATGAGGCTTTATGCTTTTGTTTATTCCCTTTGACTCTAGCCACGTTATCGTCGGACTGCTTCAGTAGAATTGGTATTTTAAATTGTATTAGAGACGACGCTCTTGCAAAGTACACATATGTATTACCAAAAGTGTTGGTCAGTTTAATTACGAATTAATATTTGATCTGACGTACAGTCACGGACTTTCGTTGTTGAGCCATTTAGAGCTCACTTTATACTGGACAATTCAAAGCTTACTAAGAATACCAAAATTAGTTGACACCTAAATGGTTCAACAATTAAAGTCTGTGTCTGTTAGGTACATAAATCGCCCAATTATGATTGCAACTACAGACTCGCCCCCTTCTTTATCATAACGTACTAGTTTTTTACAAACTGTAAGTAGGACGGCATGTTCCTGGATTATAAGACTTAGAAATACTACGAACGATACACCTATGAGCCCTACCTATGATACCTATTATGCCAAATTGTAGGTACATCAACCCAATGATATTATTGTCAATTCTTATAAAAATCTCATTATGCAACTTTTATAGTTATTCATGTACGAAATATCTTGACTTGTAATGTGTTATTACCAATAAATTATTTCTATGTCTACATAGATTCAAGAACAATGTAAACGGGTAAACTTTATCGAGCTTTCATATAAATAAGCACGAAAGCAAGCCTGCTTTCGTTGCGATAATAGACCATTCGTATACGTATTTAATACCTTTATAATGAACGGAGTTATTTGTCGCAGAATGCAGGCCCAGATAGTTGATATTGACACGAAAGGAAATTAACTTTACCTTGAATGGGTTCGAACAGAATGTGCGTTGTTTTAGAGTTTGTTGGGATATTAAATGTTTACATACGAATGCAAAAAAAGTGTTTAGGCATCGAAATAGCGAATGAGACAATGCTGCTTTGTTTAATTTTAATTATTTAATAGGTATACTGATCGCCACAAGTACGTACCTATTAACAGTTATCCTGTGCAGTCGACACTACATAAATATTACATTTACGCTTTTGCTGTTTGCTTATTCCATTGTAATAAGGCCAGAAAATTATACATATTTATCTAAAACGTGTACTATTTACTAGCCCTAGCTAATAAATAATTAAAAAACCCAAGATTCAGGCAAAAGTCGGCATTGTTCATATTTATGTTATAATAATTTAATTTATTTATTTATTTCAGACTCAGGGTCCATATAAATGAATGCTTAGGTAGGTAATTACAATACACATACTTACAAACTAGAGGTTAGTACAAATTATACATTAAAAACAAACAAGAAAAGGAATATAGCAATGTCAATATAAAAAATAATACATAATAATAATATTTCTGCGAATGTCAATTTGTTTATAGCTAAAAAAATTAAACATTCTTGAACAATTACTTTTATTATTTATTATTTAATGTCAAATATCATACTTAGATAAAAAAAAATTGAACTGTTTATTTCAATGGAACACAAAATATTCTTCAGGTACCTACATCTTAACCCAATCTTAAATTTTAGAGATATAAATGGGTAACATGATTGTACAAATAGTTACACTATTATCTTAGGCTTAGGACCTGTAAAGATAGTTGTAAGCGGAAATAAAATAAATAAAATATTCACGCTCATCCCACAAATATTTGCCGGGAGTTGAACCCAGGACCCAGCTTTGCAGGAAGAGTATCATTAAAATTCATATCACCTACTAGGCAAACCCGATCGACCAATGTTTTTGAAAGAACTTTACATTCGAAATAAATTTTAATTGATCTCTAATTTCTTCTTATCTCAAACATATAACTCTACCAGTCAATCATAGGGCCAACAGAGATTTGCAAAAGGTGGGTGCAAGCGACAGACTAACAAAACAAAAGGTGGGTGCAAGAGACGTACTAACAAAACAAAAGGTGGGTGCAAGAGACGGACTAACAAAACAAAAGGTGGGTGCAAGAGACGGACTAACAAAACAAAAGGTGGGTGCAAGAGACGGGCTAACAAAACAAAAGGTGGGTGCAAGAGACGGACTAACAAAACAAGATCCTAATATATACGACATTCGACAATGATAATTAATGCACTCTATTTCATATACTAAATTCATTTTTATGGTCTTTCTCTTGCGTGTGTGAAATTGTTAAAACCTTTCACAGACAAAGTTTGTAGGTAATCCTTGCAATTGTCTGATGTTTTATTTCGTGGCACAAAATACTAGCGTTTATTTTTTCTAGAAGCCATTGAAAGTGCGCTTTAAATTTTATGTGAAGAATAAATACACTATAAACAAACATGGGACCAGTTTTATCGGGGCGCAAGTTGCCACGGCTTGTTAACTAAAATACGGGCTCAGTAAAGAGGAAGTTATTGCAAGGGGAGGGTTAACGTTACCAATGAACCGTAACTTTGGCTTTGGTAAAACCATAGAGAAAGAATAAGTACTTATAAAGAAACTCACACATCTACAGTTTACAGTAACTTTTTAGGTTTAGTTAAAACGTAATTATGTTTCTTGTTTGTGTGACTATTAGGTTAGTTTAGGTTTATTTAATAACAATCCAAAAAATGTACTCTTTCTGAAAAAAAAATCATTCGGCAAAACATTCGTTCTATGAAACGTTTGTCGTTAAGAGTGCTCTTCAAAAAAGCGCTCGCTCAGAATTCGGTATTTTGACACGCGTAGTGCGTTTGTGTGTGTAAATACTACTACCACCCACACAAACGTACCTAACCCCCACATGCACAGCGAGATCGTACCAGCCGCGGGTGCCGTCCCTTTCTAGCTATATGTAAGTGCGATCGGGATAGAACTAACCGCGGAGCTTGCCGATGCAAATATCTGTATAGCGCACCGTTGGAATTCACTCCGTGACCGATATTGATACTTGCACTAAAAAGTGGTAGGTATTACTTCGCTAACATGATGTTCTAGAACATCATGTTAGCGAAGTTAGATAACTTGAATAAAGTAAGTATTTGATTTTTGAGCACAAGTTTTCTATTTGTATTAAAATACTATGATATGAAAAAGTATATTTAGTTTCGTTTTTTTAGTATAAAATAAACTAACGAGTTTTAAAGTTGTCAGTAATAAGAATAATAATCTGTTTTACGGATATTAATAGTTTGCATGTTATCTGAGTCTTATTTATATATAGTAATGTAGTGAAATTATACCAGTAGACCCACTACTAGGAAATTACTGGGTGTACGTATTCATTTCTTGAAGAAATTTTTTTTTGTTATGAACAGTAAAAAAAAACTGCCCTTCATAGAAATTGTTATGTCCGTTTCTTACCAAAGGAACTGAAAATTATAAATTATACAAACACAGCTTTTTATCTAGAATACAATTAATTAATGCGTGATTTTATTCAAAAGCCTAAAACCTCAGATGACAAAAAGGAATAGATATGAAACGGGGACTTGGCGCGTGTCGGTGCGACATGGCCAAATGGGCATGTCACTGCCCACCGCATGTTAGTCGCAATTTGCCGTGAATCTGAAATGTTTTTCCACGTTTACTCAAAATGCCGAATTGTAGCGTGGTTACATGCAAAAATAGGAATGAAACTAAAACCTACATGAATGGTGGAGTCACGCACCACATGTGAGTATTAGTATTTTCACTTAAGTCAGTAAAAACTAATATTTTAATAAATAAACGCAACGCCGCATCATTTCTCGGGAACGAACTAACATATCGAACGAAAAAGCATATTTTTGTTCTATGCGTTGTACATTGAACGTTCAATACAGTAAACCACGGCGCAATGTATTAAACCACTATGGATATGGACGATGCTTGATTTTTTTAGTGGTACGGCCGCTGCTTGGCGTCGCAAACTAGAGCGGTGCCAAAGTGCAGTTACAATTTACGCGTAATCGATAAAATAGAAGTACGATATCATACTAGTTATTTTATTTCGACTACTTTCGCTGTTTTATTTTATCTAATTACTTGTTTTGGTTGGGTGCCTATCTTAAAGGTAACTAATAACATACTAATAAGATTAAAAGGCACAAAATGTTTACGGTACCTACTAATAAGATTTTCACTAAGTTGCAGTATGAACGGTAAATAGACATATTAAAATTGTATGTACAAGTATATAATTTAGTTGCAAATGGCTTCAGAACAACTTTAAATGTGATATTATTACCAATAATTTATTTTAAATGAGTATTTTTTACTTTCATTTGAAATGTGATAATTGAAGAAGAAATCTCGGTTTCTTATTACAGTTTTCCAAAGAATCCGAGTAGGTACTAAAAAAATGGATAGATGCTACTGGCAGAGGTCCTAACTGGTTTCCTGTACAGAGAAGAGTTAATGTGTTCGTAACATTTTCAAGAAAAATGTTTCCAACCACTTAATAAGAGCCGTACACTTTTCGAATATTTGACACCTCGCTTGCTTGAAACCTAGGTGTAAAATGTATGGTAACACATCTCCGCACATCTTTGGTGGATACTCGCCCTTAGCCTTAAATCTCGTAATATGAGTAATGGACATATTATTTCGCGCCAAAATGCGAGTCGGATCGGCCTGGTACCTACAGGTCAAAAATATCGATGTGACCAGAGTTTTAAATGTATGTGAACACGAACTTATAAAAAGCCGTTTATGTTACTCTGTAGGTATTCGTCAATATTTTTTACTTTTGCGATTTATGGTAAGTTAACAACCCGTGTTATTTAAACTTGTAGCTAGAAGTTTAAATACCACCACATAAACTTACCATGTCGTTGAAGTTGTTACCCATCAATATCTTAACATAATATTAATTTTAATATCAATGTCGATAAAATATAATTTTAACGTTTGTCGCCCCCCTAGTGTAGTGCGTTTAAGCCAATCACAGCCCTTGTTTGCATGTTGCCGTAGACTCACTGGCAACGCCCGAGTCTTTGTTTTTACACGGTTCAATGTGTGCCTGTGGGCGCTGCGGTGGGAGAAAACTGGGGACATCGGTTTTGGTTGAAATTAAGCAGTACGGCACTTCTCCCTTTTTTTATGTTCTGAGCATAAAACCTATGTCACTTTTTAGGATTCCGTACTCAAAGAGTAAAACGGGACCCTATTACTAAGACTCCGCTGTCCGTCTGTCTGTCCGTCTGTCACCAGGCTGTATCTCATGAACCGTGATAGATAGAGATTTGAAATGTGATGTATTTCTGTTGTCGCTATTTATAACAAAAAATACTAAAAAACAGAATACATAATTTTATTTTTATTTTAGTTTTTATCTGTTTCTTTTTCTTTTACAATCTTATACAAATCGACCTTGCCCCAAACTAAGCAAAGCTTGTACTAGACAACGATAAACATACTTACATAGATAAATAAATACTTAAATACATAGAAAACATCCATGACTCAGGAACAAATATTTGTGCTCATCACACAAATAAATGCCCTTACCGGGATTCAAACCCGGGACCTCCAGCTTCGTAGGCAGAGTCACTACCAAGTTACTAACTAGGCTACAGGGGGTTCCTATACAACAATTTTTTTGCCGTTTAAAGATATAGATAATGGTACGGTACCCTTCGTGCGCGAGTCCGACTCGCACTTGGCCGGTTTTTTAAACATTTATTTCGAAATAAAGAGTGATACTCGGAAATGTCGAAGGGAAGGTCAATCGTCGAATCCGACTCGGCTGGGCAGCATTCGGGAAGCTACGGCACATCTTTTCGTCCAATATTCCGCAGTGTCTCAAGACGAGAGTCTTTGACCAGTGTGTGTTGCCAGTGATGACATATGGCACGGAAACGTGGTCGCTTACTAAAGACCTCATAAGAAGGCTCAAAGTCACTCAAAGGGCAATGGCTCTCCATTGCCCTTTGAGTGACTTTGAGCCTATGCTATGCTATGCTGGGAGTTTCTCTGCGCGATCGCATCAGAAATGAGGCTATCCGCAGCAGAACCAAGGTAACTGATAAAGCCCTCCGAATTGCTTAACTTAAGTGGTAGTGGGCGGGGCACATTGCACGTAGAACCGATGGCCGTTGGGGCGGAAAGGTTCTCGAGTGACAACCACGTACCGGAAGGCACAGCGTGGGTAGGCCCCCCGCAAGGTGGACTGATGACCTGGTAAAGGTCGCGGGAGTCCGCTGGATGAGGGTGGCGCAGGACCGGCCATTGTGGCACTCTTTGGGGGAGGCGTATGTCCAGCAGTGAACGTCTTTCGGCTGATATGATGATGATGATGATGATGACTCGGAAATGTAATAAAACCACGTAAAAATCTTCCTTTCCAGTGTAAACCCCCGGTGTGTGTTATTATTATATATAAACGAAAATAATTACTAAATGCAAGGTAGGATCGTGCTGTACTTAACAAACGCCATATAAGCTTGTTTTTTAAAAAGTTTTTTATTCATCTTGTTATTTTCAATAACCCTGCATATTATGTCGCTGGTTCGTGGGTACTTGTACAGACAAATCACACAAACCCAAACAAGATAGGTCTATCTATTTTAGTTAAGGAGTTCCCATGACCACCTTCCATCATCAGATCCTGGAAATCATCCATCACCAAAGTGTTTACCAAGACAAAACAGATGAGCTCAAACTAGATGGGTTTATCTAGTTTAGTTTAGGAGTTCCATGACCACCTTATAGCTCCATCATCAGACTCTGGAAATCATCCAGCACCAAAGTCTTGCCGTGCCATGACCAAATAAATGAGCCCAAATTCGATGGCTTTATCTTGTTGAGTTTAGGAGTTGCTATGGCCACCTTCCGACTCCATCATCAGACCAGCTCTATGATATTATGTCACCGAAGATACGCAATTGTACCTAATTTGAAGATTTCACCCAAACTCCCATACATACATACATACTAACAAGGTGGACTGATAGTAACAAGTAAATAAATTAAATCTATCAAGTATCACGATCACTCGTACAATAATAATTGACTATAGAACGCGTAGTTTAGAATGTATGACTTTTGTTTTAGGTAGAAGGTTCAATTTTAAATGTTACGTATCCGGTGGGTTTGAGCCTTTTCGCTACACTACGTCATATATGGCAGCTATGCAATTCATAACTTGTCTCGATTAGCCTCACGAATGTATCTCCAGTATAGTTTGACCCCGAGGTTGGTAACAACTATGCCTAGTCGGAGATCAAAATAATATTATTTTATCTGAAGAGTGGCCGGTTAGCTTCGTGAATAGCCACAAATAAACACACTACACGTCTGTCTCGGAGGGCTATTCAGCCGGTACTGAGATATATTCCCGCGCGACGGTAAATTTATACTAGTTTTGAATAATTATTTATAAATATAAATTTTGACAAAAGTTATATTTTTTGGACTGGATCTTGTTGGTACATGCATGAACTTTAATGTTGTGTAAGATTCAATACAAAAATTATTCAACAATAATGAGAAAATCCTTGAGTTTTCAGTACGATTTTGTTGACAAATATGGTGTAATTGAGAACAGTTTACATATATATACGTGCAGAATAAGGAAAATTCGAGGCGGCTAGGCGCAATGGCAACATATTACGCTAGTGAAAATAGAAAAAAACAAGTAGGTTCTCATATAACATCATGGAGTATTAGGGGCTCAAACTTATGACTCTGCGCTCTCTTCAGAAAACTACTGTCGGTAATCGGGTATTTTCGGTTAAAGTATTCAGTTCTTTGTAAATTGGAGGCGGCTAGGACCAATATGAGGAGTTTACCTATGCAAATAAGTAATCAGGATCTAGAAAAAGCTCTCCGTTTCTTAGAATTACAACGTCAAAAATCCGTCATTCTCGCTTATTCCTGACCAAAAAACGAGCGCCCTCTTAAAACAAACACCATACATTCACAAATGAGTGAAAAAGATGTAAGACAAGACAATAACACAAGTGGGAACGAGATACAATGTATCTTCTCTCCCTCATCGCGTATGGGCCTTTTTTGTTTGTCACCAGAAATGTCAAAACTCAATTGAAACTGAAGTCACGGATATAACACGACTAAAGTATATATATGACATGAGATGTCTAAGACGTATACGTCTTCTGATCCTTCTTGATTTAGTCCGGTTAATTTGCCTCCATCCCTTTCGGGGATTCGCTAGGACTCCGTCTATGGAATCCTCTATCTACGGGTAAAACAAATCTTCCATAATACTCGACACAATTTTGAAAAATTGTTTCTCTAAATGAGTTACATCCAGTATTTTATTGTGTCTGCATAGTCTATTTCAGACGTCATTAACTTTTTAGTATTGCTACAAAACAAAATATATACAAACCTAGCATAATGGGTTCTTACGATACTACAGATTCATGTAGGTATAAAATAAAAATATTTGCGGACAATCTTACACAAATCGACCTAGACGAAGATAAACATGCTTTTTATATACATATATTATATAGATAAATAAATACTTAAATTCATAAAAAACATTCATGACTCAGGAACAAATATTCATGCTCACCACACAAATAAATGGCCTTACCGGAATTCGAACCCACGACCTCTTGCTTCGTAGGCAGGGTCACTACCAACTTAGCGGTTGTCAAATCGCATGTTTTGAATCAGTACTATAACTCATAGAGTAGGTACATCTGATTATATGTCTGATGTATCTATTTAGATCAGCTTGACAGTACTGGCTTCCCACGAGGCAGCTTGGCCGTCTACACTTGGTCTAATGCAATACTAATGCAATACTAATGCAATACTAATGCAATACTAATGCAATACTAATGCAATACTATGCATATGTTTGAAAGAGTCAATGGTTTTAGAAAAAAAAGCTAACGGATAAATTTTATTCTTTGGCAAATGACTTATTCGGGAAAAGAAAATTCGAAACATCAATTTACGTTCCAAAGGCATCGCGCATAAGAGATCTTTGTAGTGAACAGATGCTTTAAAGCGTAAATTATCTTTAATCATAAATTATCTTATCGTTTATCATATGATACATTCAACCCATTGTGGTAGGAAGCGTCGATAAACTACGCTGACCAATAAGTAAGTAAGTAAGTAATTTATTTTGTGAAACATAGGTATGTATACATTGTAGATCTTAAATTAGGTTGAGAGTCCTCTATGTTCTACCTTGCGGCGTACAAAAAAATAAAACAGGAAAACAATTACAATAATAAATGGCACATGTGTTCTTATATTAAATACCTATATATGTCAAACAGATTTAAACATATAAATTAACAGCGTAACTGCTTTATACAAAATCAATAGTAAGTAGATGTCATACAGAATTAAGAACAAAAATAAAATAAGGAATGTCACAATTAAAGATTTAGAAAATAAAAAATTCAATATATAATAATAATTACAGTTCACAATGTCAAGAGAATTCTATTTTAAACATGACAAGAAATTGAAATTATATAAACATGCAATTAAACTTTCAGTGTTCCGTACCAAAACTGATCGAATCCTCTAATCGGTTGGCAATGCGCTTCTGTCTCATCTGGAGACGCCAAGGCTAACCCCTTGGCCACGACTTTGGTCCTAAGCGACCTGCGACCAGCGTTTTATCTGTTCATTGCACGGTCGAGACGTGCAACGCACTGTGGTTAGTTGGGATCACGCGCAATGAACAGATAAAACTCTGATCGCAGGTCGCTTAAGACCAAAGTCGTGGCCAAGGCGTATGTAACAGTGTCTTCATACCGTCACTTTGTTTTCCCTCCTCGTGGTATAAAAAACCTTATAAATCAAACAATCAAAAGTTCAGTTAGCCTTCCCCGACTCGACTGTTCCAAAACGGGTAATGTGTAACACGCCCCGTGACAGCCAAATGTGAGTGATAGGGCCTAATGGCAAAAACACACGAGCCCAACAAGGGCTCTAATCATGATTAACTGATGGGTAAATCCTTTTACGTTGTTGCTTTTTGTTAAGGAAAGTTGACACTGGTTTGGTAAGGGTTTGGAGTCAGTTTTTTAGGGTTCCGTACTCAAAGAGTAAAACGGGACCCTATTACTAAGCGGAGTCTGTCTGTCTGTCTGTCACCAGGCTGTATCTCACTGATACCGTGATAGTTCCAGTTGAAATTTTCACAGATGATGTATTTCTGTTGCCGCTATAACAAAAAATACTAATAAAAAAAACCGGCCAAGTGCGAGTTGGACTCGCGCACGAAGGGTTCCGTACCATTATCTATAAAAAACTATTTTATTCTGTGTTTTTAGTATTTGTTGTTATAGCGGCAACAGAAATACACCATCTGTGAAAATTTCAGCTGGAACTATTACGGAATCAGTGAGATACAGCCTGGTGACAGACAGACGGACGGACGGACAAACGGACGGACGGAAAGCGGAGTCTTAGTAATACGGTCCCGTTTTACTCTTTGAGTACGGAACCCTAAAAACAGAATAAAATAAATATGTTTATAGATAATGGTACGGAACCCTTCAATGGCCGGTTTTTTCATATTATACATAAAACTGAGGATTAATCTGAGACTTATATTATGTATATAATATATAACGGGTTACTATAATTAAATTAATGGCTCTGTGAGTTGTTGAACTCGACAAACTGTCGTTTTAATATAAAACTGATTTCGGACAAAGAGGTCTATGTCATTATCGAACCTGCTCACAAAAATTCACGAGAATCCTTTTAAAATTGCAACCTGTAGAGGATACTAGCTGGACAAACAGATATACGAAAACACTTTGGCCCAAGCTGAAACAGATAACGTTCGCTTTGCTCGCTCGTTCAACTAGCTGCCCGCACAGCTCCGTATTACAGAGAACCCAGGGAAGGCGGAACCGAGGGATAAAATGTAGCATTCGTCTATCTGATATTCTACAGGGTGTCCGGTAATTAATGGTCAACCTTCTAACCGCGAATAGGGCACCTAAGACAGGTCCAGAAAATCGACTTTAAGGTTTTGTAAAAGTCCCCTGGTTTTCGAGATATTCGCACTTTTCGAAGAGCGAATTGTACCAAAACATATAATAATAATAATAATAAATATTTGCGGACAATCTTACACAAATCGACCTAGTCCCAAACTAAGCAAAGCTTGTACTATGGGTACTAGACGAAGACAAATATACTTACATAGATAAATAAATACTTAAATACATAGAAAACATCCATGACTCAGGAACAAATATTCGTGCTCATCACACAAATAAATGCTCATACCGAGATTCGAACTCAGGACCTCTTGCTTCGTAGGCAGCTGCACTACCAACTAGGCTAAAGCGGTCGTCGATTAATAGCAACATCTTTATTTGTAAAGATGTACCTAAATGGCATGTGTTATACCATTTTAGAATCAGTATTAGATAAACAATTTTTCAGAAAGGTGGCCAGTCTGGTCTTCATACATTTTTTTTTCACCTCTTTCTCGTGGTTAGAAGGTTGACCATTAATTACCGGACAACCTGTATTATACTGGTTAAATATTTTTTGTAATCGTAAAAGTACGAGTATATCCGGAGATTACCCTTACGATAAAGTTAGAAAGGTACAACCACACCGACAAGTAATTCCCATGTCATTAAGGTTTTCAAAAATCGTATTTTCTTATGTCCACAGGTGCATTCATGTTCCGAGCCATAGAGGGTGCGAGCGAGATGGAGCGAGCGCACAACATGACGCTAGAGCGGGACAACACAGCGCAGGGCCTGTGGCAGGATGTGCTGAATGTCAACATTTTCAACGACACAGATCTCAAACACAGGTGAGTGAGCAAAAACAGCACCATTCAATTTAATTCAATATTGGCAGAAAGCTTTAAACAAAGTAATCTTCACTTCTGCGGTACATCGTGCAAACCTGCGCGCCAACATGTTAGAACGGACCGCCAACGACCTACGTTCCCTTTCCACGTCGACGTCATCTGACAAGCTCTCGGTGACCCAATGTTTATGAATAAACAAACTGGTCAGAGGATTTTTACATCAACGAAAAATACTCCATGTCCTCTGTTAGCCAATAGTATTAGGATTCTCTAGAGAATTCTTTTAAAAAAGCAATAGGCAATCACGCACATAGTTTGTTGAACAACCGAGCAATAGCTCTGGAATTGAACATTCGATGAAAAAACTGGATTTATAACTGAAAAACTTTTCGTGGAGAATGTTAGGTGAAACGGAACTGATTTAAAGATTTTAAAGGCAGCATGTATAAAAATAATTCAATTCTACAATTTAAAAGCATCACAATTTTTTTGCTAATGGATTTTCTTTTTCGTTATTGCAAGTATTAGTATTTTCAAACAATTCTCTCTTAGTAACTAATAATGCTGTTTTGGCATAAAGAACAAGGAAAACAATTTTTTGGTCTTACAATGAACTGTTGTCAATTATTTGATGAATGAAGTAATATTTGATTGGGTAAAAACAAATCACTTAAGGAAGCTATTCGTTTTTATTAAATAAAAACAAATGACAATTTAAATTTTTACTCGTATGTACTTATAATAAAGAGGTAATGTCTGTCTGTGAAATGAAAGTTTGTAATGTTTATATGGGAGGTAAACTCCAAAACTACACATCCGATTTAAGCAAATATTTCACGTGTTCAATGGTATGGGGTGGTCATGCGCTATATTTTATCCCGTGGCTTCTTCTGTGTTCTTTGTAATACACGGGTAGAGCTGCGCGGGCAACTAGTTTACCGCATTTTGTTGTGTTCCAATTTATCAACTACTAGCTTCTGCCCGCACCTCCGTCCGCGTGGAACTCGCTTATATCGTAGATCCATAAGAACTTTCACCCCCCATTTCACCCCCTTGAGGAGTGATTTCCAGGATAAAACTTAAGTTATGTACTTTTTCGGGACTCAAACTATCTTTATACCAAATTTCATCTAAATCGGTTCAGCGGTTTAAGAGTGAAGAGGTAACAGACAGAAGGTATAGTTGTTATTTTCTAAGCCGTCCGTTCTGCAGTGCGGCGTTCTTTAGTGCGGAACGGACGGCTTAGAAAATAACAACTATATTGATTTCCGGGATAAAAACTATCCCATGTCCTTTCCCAGAACTCAAACTATCTCGAAACCAAATTTCATCAAAATGGGTTTCATCCAAATATTCAACCCCCATTTCACCCCTTTAGGAGATGATTTTCGGGATAAAAACTATCCCATGTCCTTTGCCGGAACCCAAACTATCTCTTAACCAAATTTCATCTAAATTGTGTGAGCGGTTTAGGCGTGAAGAGGTTACAGAGTTAAAGACAGACAGACACACTTTCGCATTTATAATATTTGTATCGGCCAGTATGAATTTTTCAATAAATTCAACAAAGCGCACTCTATTCGAAAGGACGGTTAAATGAAAAACTGTCCAGGTTTAAAAAGGCGAGTGCACGTTTGCGAACACTAATTGAATAGGAAATCCCGGCAGAAATGGCTTAGTTCTCGGAGCCCGTACAACTATACTCGATGTGTGTCAGGAAACGTGTTGTTCGACAAAAGTAAAGCTTGACAAGGTGTATTGATTTAACAGCGGCAATGTTTACACGAACATGGGACAATTTTAGGGGAACATAAATAAAAAACATGACGACATATACCCTTCCAAACCTCTTTTCGTAGTCTGTATCGAGCCAAAAGTCCGTCAACTCATCTTAAATACATTATCATCACTGACAGTAATGCCAGCATTATGCTGAGATGGAACCGTTTCATTACAATACATAATATATATGTCCTGGACACCTTGATACCTTGTTGCTTTCACCCGTTTGACATTTTAAACATGACGTGTTGATGTGAAAGTGATCAGCCCCTTGTGACGCCGACCATAGAGCAGTGGACGGACTACGGTTTATGATGATGATGATGATTCTTATTATGGTCATAAATAAAAGGAAACGTTATTTCTGCCAGGATAAGCATCACCATCCAGCAGTACCAAGACAAGGTGGTGCACGCGGTGAAGCGTGGCTGGGATGGAGGCCGGTCCTCACGCCAGTGGAGCTTCTCCTCCGCCTTCCTCTACTCGCTTACAGTCATCACAACCATAGGTGAGACAAGACAAGGTGGTGCGTTCGGTGAAGCGCGGCTGGGATAGAGGCTGGCCGTCGCGCCAGTAGAGCTTCTCTTCCGCCTTTCTTTACTCGCTGACAGTCATCACAACCATAGGTGAGGCAAGACAGGATTTGGTGCACGCGGTGAAGCGCAGCTGGGACGGAGGCCGCTCGTCGCGCCAGTGGAGCTTCTCCTCCATCTTCCTTAAGGAAAAGTTATGTGTAAGATTCTTAGTTGTAAGTGTGCAATAATAGTACATTGTTTAACAAGGGGCGCATGAGGAATATTGAAAACGAGAGTCTATCAGAAGCCCGACGCCGTAAGGCGGAGGGCTTTTGATGACTCGAGTTTTCAATATTCTTACGCCCGTGTTATACACAATGTTTTTCATCACATTTGCGAGGAAATAAATAACTACAAAAGACAGAAAAATCTATGTTTTATATAAGCGCACCAATCAAATGTTGACGAAATTGACAAATTTACTTCCAGATTAGTGCGTAGCTTCAATATTTCAACCAATCACAGAGCATGGACCATGTGGTTCTTGCAGGGCATGGCCGGCTCGATTTTATTTTCCAACCAATCACAGAGCAGAATTCTTGTCGTACGCGGCCGTCCAGATTTGCTTAACCAATCAGATCACACACAAGCTCATAACTCCCTTGGGACCATTATTTCCCGCGGGAACAATTTAGGCCATTGTCCTTCTGTATACAGGCATGGAATAATACCATTTATGAGCAAGTGTGATGAAAAGTGTATTTTTGTTTTGTATTGTAATACAGAACAAATACACTTTATTGCACACTTCAAAAATAACACTAAGTAGAGATAAACAACAGGCAGCTTTAAAGCTAAGGAGCGATTTTTAGCGGCTCTATTGCAACATATTCTTCTTGAGTAATCATCTTGACCGGCATCATGCATAACGGTTTTCCGTCTATTTGGATCGCCTGGTGATGATTGCTTTGGTCAGTGCATATGAATAAAACACGAGAAACAAAGACTTCTCCAGAAAACTCGAAAGGTTAGTTCCCCTTGTGAAAGGTAAAATGTTAGTAGAATTCACGCAGCATACCCAAACCTACCTAGTACGTTTGCCTAAGATGATAATAACATCTTATGTTTTCATGCGTAGGTTACGGACATCTCTCTCCCCGCACAAGTTGGGGCAAGATCACCACAATACTGTACACACTGTTGGGAATGCCTTTATTCCTGCTTTACCTCGCAAACGTTGGTAAGTTTTTCATATATTGTTTCTGCCCAAAAAGTGACTCCGTGACTAAAGTGGATAATGAAATTAAAGATAAAAAATGTAAACAAAGAACTGTCAACGTCGAAGTGACGTCTCAGGGGCAATCAACCAGGTTTTGGTTTTAACTAATAAATATATCGTCACTACTTTTAAAACAATCTTATATTTTACTTTGATCACTTTAATGTCGTAGGTTGGTATGAATAGGTACTTAGTAGGTGACGATAGTCCGGGTACGATATACAGCAAAAGCCTATTGCCTGCAGCCACTAGAACCACACCAAGCGATGGAAGCAAGACGTGCCATATTATATGTCTTATTAGAACAGAAAAACTCAAAGAAAAATAACACTAGATTTTTAACTTTTATTTATTCACTTCCACTCTCGCTTTCTGAGGAAGATGTCGAATCCTCCTCAGTTACATTTATTATTAATGTCTCTGTTACATTGTCTATTAGGTGGTCAAGTTGGCACAAGTTATCCTTTCCTTTCCCAACATGAGCCACACAATCACTCCATCTTTGAGGCGTCACCAATTTTAAACCTTCTTCGAACATTAAGAATCAGGAATAGGAATATCCAGGTATATTAATTAAATTACGAACCAAAGGTTTACAATTCCTAACCATTGCCAGTGGCGTAAATATAAACTGCACATATTTATGAATATAAAATAATTACGTTTTCATTTTGCTTATTTAAATATTTACGAATATTTTCCAGGCATTGTTTTACGTATAAATTAGTCGCATTATTTTTTATCTCGCGTATTTAACGAATTTCTAGTTTCCACTTCTTGGGACTGATTTTATTGCAGTGGCAACACATTTGTTTACATTTTTTATCTTTAATTTCATTATCCACTTTAGTAATATTCTAAGGAATATTTCTCTCTTCCTACTCTTCTCTTCTCCATCTATCCGACCTGATGATAGTGGCTGTCCGTAATTTCCTTCTTTTTCGCTTCACTTTACTTTATCTTCGACATATTCCACGAATACTTGATGTTTTCTAGCTTTTCATTATCTGGCTTCCAGTGCTCTAGGACTACAGTTTCTATGACGCAAAGAACAATTATCGAAACAATCATAATAATAGATAGGCATACTTGATGGTTGCGCTATTGTTTGATACCATCTCTTATGATCTTTGAGCTCGATTACTATAGCATTGTAAGCTAAGTATATTATGCACACATTTTTTCGTTATTTTGCCATAAACATTCGTATTTATCTTGCATTACTCTAAGCTTAATAAAATTCATTAATTAAGCAAGACTAAGTACGATGTCACAACGTTATTCAAATTATTGGTGTAGCTACAAACAAACGCAATAAAGTTTTTTAAGTACCTATTGTGTTATTTTGATAGATAAATTTAGGTTCCTAATCAAATTCATCCATCACCACGGCCTCCTTTGAAAAAACCAAATATAATTGTTGTTCTATGCGCAGGAGAGCTCCTGGCGCGCTGGTTCAAATGCATCTACGCGCTGGTGTGCCTCTGCCGGGGTTGCCCAGGGTTCACCCGGAGACGCGTCGTCAGGTTACGGACTCAGGTACAGGCTTACATACACTAAAGGTCTGGAAGATCACGGTCAAATGGTCAAATCAACGGCATCACCTTTATCATAACGGCCGAAAGACGTCCACTGCTGTTTTTTTCTCTTTCCACAAAACATAGGAAATAAATAACCGGGGAGCTCTCTCTCTAAGCAACGGTAAACGGTTATATGTATATTCGTTATTTATTGTATGCGATATTGGTTTATTATTTGATCGCTGTTAAGCATACTTTTTTGCCCTCAATTTTTTTGAGTAACAGTAGTTCTCAATTACCGTTTTTTTTAACAATTATTTGTACATGTGACATAAAAAACTGAATCATAAAAGCCTTTCTGTTCAAAGTCAGTAAAACGCTATCGTCTTTTGCTGTACAAACTAGATCAGATACAAAACCAACACACAAACCATCAAATAAACAGTGACCGAGGCAAATAGTGAAAAATGTCCGGGAAACAAACGAATTGAATAAATTGCGGCTCGATTTGTCGCCTCAGGCATGAATATATTCCTACACGTCACTTTTCCAACCTCCCATCTCGTTTCAATACAGCCTTCAAATTTAACTTTATGTCTTACACTTTAGGATTCCTTTTTCATTGTAAAATGTAAAAAAATACGAGGTTAATGAAGAAGAGTTTTCGTTTTCACCAGTCTCGCACAATTGGCTTTCCAAACTGCCTTCTATGTCAGTTGATAAATATAAGGGTATTTGTTGTTGGCATACAGGGACGGAATCGTGATCAGAAATGATAAAGGGACGGAAATTTAATGGTAGTTGGTGACAAGACCGTCTACGGCGAATTGCGGCATGTTTAACGTTCAATACGTGCGTAATATTTTTAACATGTTGACAATGGCAAGCACATAGAGTAAGTAAGTTTGTGATCAAAGTTAATTATTACTTATACATACATACATATAATCACGCCTCTTTCCCAGAGGGGTAGGCATAGATCACGGATCTCCATTTGCTACGATCCTGACAAACCACTTTCGCTTCACTCACTTCCATAACATTTCTCATACATGCTCGTCGGTTTAGAGTACTTTTGACCTGGCCTTTTTGTAAGATTTCTCCAATTTGATCGGAGAAAGTTCGCCTAGGTCTTCCCCTTCCAACTTGCCCTTTCACTCTTTTTATATACACTCTCTTCGTTAATCTTCTTTCATCCATCCTCTCTACATGCCCAAACCACCTTAACATACCCTTCTCAATGTTCGTGACTATATCTCCATCTATTCCACACTTATCTCTTATCACACTGTTTCTGACTCTATTACTTAATTTCACTCCACACATACTTCTCAACGCTCTCATTTCTACTGCATTCACTCGACTTTGATGTCTTTTCTGGCACACCCAACTTTCGCTACCATACATAAGTGTGGGCACCAACGGGGAGTGTATGCACAGCCACGCGTGCTTTTTGCGATATTTTCTGGCTACCCATAAAGGCATTCAATTATTACTTAAACGAGTTACGAGCGTGTAGGATACCTTTTTAATAGACATTCCCCCACCAGGCGATTAATTCCACATATCTCAGTTCAATTTCTGTAGGAAAAAAGTATACTATTTCTTTTTCTGCCAAACAAATTGGTTAAAGGTATTAAGCGAGAAATAGTAATAAACAGATACACTTTCGCATTTATACTCGTTATGTAAAATTATGGCTACATGATGACGAATATGCTTAATGTACCGTGCGCTTCTTTCAATTCAGCTGGAGTTAAGCGATGCGGAGAGCATCGAATGCCCAGAACATTGGAGAAGGCGCGGGCCTTTCCGGTTCGAGTACGAGTCGGACGTGACGCCTAACTTCGGGCCGCCGATGCCGCATCCAAAGTTCGACAGGTAAAGTAACAAGAAAAGCACTTTTCATGGCCATTTGGCACTACCAAAAATTACACGACACGCTAGCATCAACATTATTTATAATGCCTTATTTACCTGTAGTACAAACTTCTAAAAAAGTCAATTGACAGCTATATTGGGATCTCTGAACGAGTCGCACTTCTTAACATGAAAATATCTGATAAACCGCTCACCATAATAGTAGGTCGATCACGTAACTTTTCTTACGAACGTTAGGTAGATTTAAATGTCATTTTTGAGCCGACCCGACGCTTGTCAAAAATGTGCACCACGTAACTCCGTACCTACGTTCAAAAACGGTTCAGGGACCGTACATATCACTAGGTGAATGGGTATCGCCGTTTTGTTATTGCAAAGGAAATCCATTGAACGAATGGTTTGTCTTTAAAAGTTATTGCTGAAATTAATGCAACGATTTTAGAAAAAAATACAAGATTATAAATAAACTCACACTATTTTTACAAATACATATATCAACTGCATTAGCAGGAATAAACGAAACGCACTATATTGATAAATAACCAACGACAAAGTTACGTTTTGGTGGAAGACCTTCATAGTATTTAACTACCATTTTAAACCAATGTTGCATTCCAAATTTTGTTTATATATAGTTTTTGTCACAACATATACAATATATTTTCCAAATTAAACCCAAACATCTACTATGCAGCAAAGGTGGTGACAATTAATGCTAACATTACACTGACGCCAAGACCCGCGCAGATGGTACCTACAATGTTAAAAACTATAAATAGATAAATATCAAACAAGGAATTCTTAAGTAACTGGTAGCGTATTTCTCATATCATTACACACAAGGAAATTGCTTTGATATGACAAGGAAGCTGAGCATTGTTGTGCATAGTTTCTATCGAAATTTCCAAGAACTATAAATAGTTCTCTGTTTTTCGATTGAAACGTATAAATTATTATTATTATTATTTATTCAGAAAACCAACAGCGATACAAAGTATGTAACTTATAATATAATACACAGTAGTATGGCCAATTACAGGTTTCCCTAGATAACTTGATATGTAAAGTTGACAGTTGAACGGACTATCATAACATGTGTGAAAGAGAGATCTTTTTTTTTTAAATTAAGTTTAAGTCATTGTTTTTTTTTTCTTTTTTGAAGATGCATGCATAACCAAGCATGTCAATCTATATAGGTTACCGCAAATGAGAATATATTGCTATATTTTATCCTAGTGACAATATTATTGTATTTATCCCATATTTACTCTAAACAAATAGATTTATTAACTTATGTACAATACTACAACATTGTTAAACATGATAAGAGGTGAGTTACCTATTTCAAAAACTATTTATGCTGCTTATTCTTAACACTATTAATTACTTGCAATTTAAAAGATGCCTTTGAATATCTAAATATATCTACGCTACTGAAATCCGCATTATAAGTTCGAGCAATTCGTGTGAGCACGTTATTCTTAGCGTAGTTGGTGCCATGCATTGGCACGTGTAACATTGGGTTATGACGAGTGCGGCGAAGACGAGCATTAAACATTATTTGAGAGACCAATTCGGGACAGTCCAAGCGATAGTTCAGTATGTCATATAACAAACACATGTCCATGACTTTGCGCCTATCGACAAGCGGCAGCAGATTATGTTTGCGACAGTTATTCTCATAGGATGACGGAGGTAGGTGTAGACGAAAATTAAGGTGGTTAATAAATTTTTTTTGAATACGCTCAAGTTGATGAATGTATTTAGTATAATTCGGAGACCAAATAGGGCCGGCATATTCGAGAGTACTGCGTACATACGCAAAATATAGCAGTTTGATTACTTCTATGTTTTTGAAGACTTTACAAGACCGTAGGATAAAACCTAGATTTCTAAAACCCTTATTACTAATATAATCAACGTGTTCTGAAAACATTAATTTACTGTCGAACGTGACACCTAAATCGCGAACTACATCTACTTTACTAATTGTGGTACCTTCAAAATTGTATGAAAAACAGACAGGACGTTTTTTACGTGTATAACTTATACATTGACATTTTTTGACATTAACAGTAATTCTATTTTTAGTATAGTATTTTTGTAATTGATTAAGGTCTGCCTGTAAAGCCATACAATCGTCAGGACTTTTGATAACGTAAAATATTTTTTTGTCATCGGCATACAATAAATGTTTAGCATTTGTAAAAGAGTCAGTGATGTCATACAAGTAAGCGCAATAAAAGAGAGGCCCTAAATGAGATCCCTGTGGTACGCCACTAGGAATCTCACAGAAGTTTGAACGGTAACCTCCAAGAACTACCGCCTGTGATCTTTTGGTCAGATAAGATTTTATCCAGCGAAGAAGGTCTCCTCGTATTCCCAGTCTGAATAATTTCTCTAGTAGGATGACGTGATCCACACGATCGAAAGCTTTTTCAAAATCGGTGTAGATCACGTCAACCTGTCCACCTTTATCCATATTTTTAAGAACGTAATTAGAGAAACATGCTAAATTAGAGATGGTAGAACGTTTTCTTAGGAACCCATGCTGTTTATCAGATATACCTGCTAGGATGCACGGATAAATCGCGTTATATACAATTTTCTCAAATATCTTACCAACTGTATTAAGCACAGAAATACCCCTATAGTTTTCAATATTTGTTCGTGAGCCCTTCTTATGTATGGGAACAATGTTTGCCTTTTTCCATATGAGAGGGAAAATGCCTAAGCTAAGAGAACGATTAAATATTATGCTGATAGGCAAAGCCAGTGATTTCGCACAGTTTTTCCAAAATATAGGAGGGATGCCGTCAGAACCAGGTCCTTTGTCAGCAGATAGTATACTTAACGATCTTACTACAGTGGATACGCTGACCTGTAGGTTTGAAATTGAGGCAGCACCGTTATCTAAAAACTCGGGTCTAAAAGTGTGTTTATCGGGAACAGAGCCATCGATGAATACAGAATGGAAAAAATCATTGAAGGCCTCACATATGTTAAAACCGTCCGAATAGTTTTTATTATTGTAGGTTAACATTTGTGGATAATTTGAGCCCCCGCGAAGGGTTTTAATGTAAGTCCAAAAGTGTTTCTGATTTGATTTCAAAGCATTTTCAGTTAAACGTAGATAATTATTGTAACATGTTTCTTGTACTAGACGTTGTCTAGACCGTAAAAGCGAGAACGCGTTATAATCCATTAAGTTCCCATATTGCTTCCAACGTTTATGAGCTTTCATTTTTTCATTTATTATCTTTATCAAGGATAAGCTATACCACGTTGGGTATTTACGCGAGCTAGTTTTACGGCTCATGGGGACAAATTTGTTAATACCTATTTGAATTTGTTCGTAAAAATAGTGAACAGCTTCATCAATCGAATCTAATTTATTTAACGGTTGCCAGTCGATGTCGCTGTAATTTTCATTTAAAGAATCATAGCTGGCTTTACGGAAGTTAAATTTGGGGTTGCGAAGTTCTTTAAGTGGGGATACTTTTAAATCGTAAATTTCTGCAACAAACACGGGATGGAAAGAATCGACTTTAGTTAGGGCGTGATCTGGTACTGGAGTTACTTGAACCGGTAGATTAGAGAAAAATAAATCCAAAGTATTGCCCTTATGGTTCAAAATAGTATTATGTTGCGTTAAACCAAAAAAGTACAGTTCATTTACTAAGCGTATTCCAGAGTTTTGTATTTCAACTGAGCCCTTTTTGTGAAACACGGGTCTACCGGTTTCCCAGGATATACACGGCAGGTTAAAATCTCCCACTAAGATATGATTAAGTATGTCGAACTCATTCGAGAATACAGATTTAACACTTTGCAGTAAGTAGTCAATATCTGTGGGTATTTTGTGCTCATCAGGAGGAAAGTACACTACACTAACATGAAGGTCAGCGGTCGCGGACAGCGACCGCGCAGGTAACACAATGGTTAACATTTCTGTTGAACAATTAGTATCACACTGAATACTCCAAGCTCCTAGTTCATGACGAGAAAGTATCATAACACCTCCACCCGTTTTTTTACCCGAAGAGACTAAGTCACGATCGTTGCGGAACACGTCATATCTGTCGTCACACAGTTCTCCATCAAAAATACCAGAATATAGCCATGTTTCGGTAATTACAATTAGATCATATTGATTTTCCAGTATTTTTTGACGAAATTGTGATAATTTTGTTCTTAAACCACGACAATTCTGGTAATATAAGTTAAGATTATGCTGAGTCATTATGAGCACCAGGTAACACTACAAACTAAATACCTATTAAGATTTCGAGAGATTTATAATTATTATTTATCCCTAAAAGCCAAAGGTTCTATACCATCACGGTTCTGAGATTATAGTGCGTGTAGCCATGGCGTATTCGAATGCTCTCAAAGGTTTAGACCAACGCTCAAATAAGACAATTAGTGCTTATTACCGTCGTGAAGCCCCAGACTGTGTCAGGGATCGTAAGTAGGTACAATACATGACCTTCCAAGAGTCTCGTGGTCAGACCAAGTTGGCACACTACTGGTGTGATCACTGATCACGGATATTATTATTTATCCGTAGTCACACCACTCTTAAACAAAGAAAGGTAAGAGGTAATGTTTGTGAAGTCATTAGATTTTATATTTTTACCAAAGAGAATTAACTACTCATGTGCCAACTGACCACGGGCTGGTTAGGGTCAGGATAAAATAAACATTACCCATGATCTAATTAATCTTAATAAAATACCGTGGTCACACCGGTGTGGCAACTTTGTGTGACCACGGGTCGGTAGGGTGTATCCAATCCAGACGTCTGCTTTGAGCACACACCGAACAGGGGGCTAGCAAAACTCTATGCAAAGGTGCGTCGCGCGCCTCGACGAAGAAAGAGAGTAGAAATTTTCCTTAAAGCATTTCAGTTTTGGGGATGCGGAGTCGGTCTTTTCCACTCTAATCCACAGGAAAAATCCATTAATGGATATGTTTCTACTTTTGGTTCCACTCTAATCCATCAATGGACCTGTTTCTTCTTTTAGTTACACGCTAATCCATTAATAGGGCAGATGCCCCAGTTGTGGCCACTTTAAGACTGATTGGCCATTCAGTTTTCTGTACCTTAGTACACTCAATTTAAAGTTGAAAGTGGCCAAAACCGGCCCAGTAGCCAGAACCGGGGCATCTGCCCTACCTAAAAAATCCTCTATCAAACTCAAATTGCGTTGCGATCGCGTATAACGCTAGGTAGGGGTAGGTTAGGTTCGTTAGGTAGCTTCAGATGCTCGAAGGGCAAACTGTTCAGAAATAGAAGCCCCACGCAACTGCTAATTAAGTAACGAAAAAAAATTTCTTTATTACTGGTTTAGTTGAAAAACTTTATTAAATTATTTAATAGTTGAATCGCTGAGCCATCGCGATTATGAATTAGAACGCAATATAAAAAAGCTATGTAAAATAATCCATCGCGATAATGGAACAAAAACTAGCCTTACCGTGCATTAATAGGAGGTTGAAATACCTATGTTTTTTGTCAGAAGTAAAATAATATACTTACTTTATTACTTTATTCGAATTTTGCTGTTGAACTAGCCAAAAATATTCGAATTATTTAAATTTTCTAAATATTAGAAATGATTACATTAAAGAGTTGAAATAATTGGAATATTTCCCTTTATTGCTGTAGTACCATTGGATAGTACCATCAATGGAACTAGTGACACACTTGTATATCGCTAGTTCCATCGATGGACTAGAGACACAGTTTTTAGCACCATTATCCGATAATAATAACAGTAGATACTAGTGACACTCTGTTCAAGTACCATTTGGAAAAAAACTGGCCAAGAAGAGGTTAATTGTTTCTACGAGGACATCAATAAAGCGATAAGCATTGCACATAAAGATTACTTAAGATCGTTATCAACGTGCTGTATTGGTGGCAAAGGGTATGGTTGGCAGAAAAAACAAATACATTTGAATATTCACTTATGTTCTTAACCATAAAATAAATACTTACCTTCTTTCCACCCTAATATATTTTTAAAACAATGTACGTCAAATGACATAAAATGTCATAAAAATACAACTATATTTGAAAATCTACATACTTACATTACGCGGTGTTTATTTTAACTTAAATATTGGAACATCGTATCTAGAGTGGATATTCAAGTATTTCAAGTGGAGTCCTAATAAAGTGCACGTATGATCAGTTGATCACAGTATTTATTTCAAGTGGAGTCTTAATAAAGTGCACGTATGATCAGTTAATCACAGTATTTATTTCAAGTGGAGTCCTAATAAAGTGCACGTATGATCAGTTGATTACATTATTTATTTCAAGTGGAGTCCTAATAAAGTGCACGTATGATCAGTTGATCACAGTATTTATTTCAAGTGGAGTCCTAATAAAGTGCACGTATGATCAGTTGATCACAGTATTTATTTCAAGTGGAGTCCTAATAAAGTGCACGTATGATCAGTTGATCAATGTATTTATTTCAAGTGGAGTCCTAATAAAGTGCACGTATAATCAGTTGATCACAGTATTTATTTCAAGTGGAGTCCTAATAAAGTGCACGTATGATCAGTTGATCACAGTATTTATTTCAAGTGGAGTCCTAATAAAGTGCACGTATGATCAGTTGATCACAGTAATTATTTCAAGTGGAGTCCTAATAAAGTGCACGTATGATCAGTTGATCACACTATTTATTTCAAGTGGAGTCCTAATAAAGTGCACGTATGATCAGTTGATCACGGTATTTACATTCACAGTATGGATTTGACACAATTCAGATTTTATAACGACACACGAAGCCACGCGATGTACTGTTTGCGATATCAATATTAAAAGGAAAAAATACAATAAAGATAAGCACTTAAAGTCAAAATCTCATCGAAATAAATCTAAAATTTTTCGTGATCGCAATTTAAAATCAGATTTATTGTTCGTTGACACAAACTTCAACATTATCGCCTAGTCAATTAAATTGCTGGAGGATCCAAATCTAGAACTGAAAAGTTCATTAAAAATTGACTGGATAAAAAAAATGGCAAAGTTGAGATTACATCCCACGGGCAAGGAAGTTTATTTTAAGCTAAAAAATATCCTGAAGAAAAACCCCGGTTACAGTACTGTAAACGTCGTGCAGCAGCTGATTGAAGACAAAGCGGTGGATTTGCCGGAGGGTGTGAATAAAAATTTACCAAGCTTTCAAGTGATAAGAGGTGTACGGCAAGGCGACCCCTTGTCTCCAAGAATTTTTATTGCGATCCTAGAAACATCATAAATAAACTAGATTGGCAGCAGCAAGGCTTATTGATACAAGGCAAACAACTAAATCACCTTAGATTCGCAGACGATCTAGTACTACTAGCTGAACGTCCTCTAAATCTACAATATATGATCGAAACTCTTCATAAAGCTAGCCTACAAGTAGGCCTAGAAATGAACATTGATAAAACAAAAATCATGTCAAATTATAGACAAAAAAATATCACATTATACAATAAACCATTAGAATACGTGGACCAATACATATATTTGGGGAAGCAGATTGGATTCAACAGAAATAACAATGAACTCGAAATAGAGAGGAGAGTCCAAATTACTTGGAACAAGTATTGGAGCTTTAAGGAAGTGTTTAAAAGTAACATGCCAATAAAGTTGAAAAAGAAAGTTATGTATACTTGTCTCATCCCATGTTTGACATATGCATGCTAGACTTGGAAATTCACAAATAAAATAAAAAATAAAATAAACGCATGCCAAAGAGGAATGGAACGTAGCATGCTCAATTAAAAAAAAATACACAAGATAATACACACAAAGATAAGAGCAAACCATAGATGCTCTAAGTCAAGCTCGAAAGTTGAAATGGCGATGGGCCGGACATGTGGCGCGACTCAAAGACCGCAGATGGACGAAAATCGTCACTCGATGGAAAGGCCCTCAGGGCAAACGCCTAAAAGGAAGACCATATTCTCGTTGGGATGATGACATCATAAAAATCGCAGGACCAAATTGGCAAGACGCTGGTCTAGACAGAGTAAAATGGCAAGCTTTTGAAGAGGCCTTCACCTGAGAGGGGTTCCTGTTATACACAATTGTTTAATTTGAAGTAAAACATCAAATTTAAAACTAACATAGTTATATAAGTAAGAAAACTAGAAATACTTTATTAACAAAATTTATTGAATTCTGTAAAATTTTACGGGAAATAAAAGGCTTTTTATTATTTATTATTTACCTGTAGTGCCATGTTTATTGTATTTGATCTTGACATGTTGGTTACATTCCAGTTCTGTAGCATTAGATTATTTGACCAGGGACTCTTTACATCTCCGTTAATTTATTTTATCTGACGCTCGAGACTTTACATCTCCATTATTATTATTATTATTTTTTTTGGTTCATTTTGACATTTTATTATAGAATAAGATTATTGTGATATAATTGACCCGGAGACTCTGTACATCTCTCGGCTAATGTATTCAATTCAAGTCATTTAATGTTAATTAATTGTATTTGTAAGCCCTGACATGTGAAAGAGCCCTTGAGTGAGGCCTACTTACAGAATAAATATTTGAATTTTTGAATTTTGTGTTTTACGATCTCGTGAGTCGCTGGCGTAACGCCGCCGCGAGTTGGAAACATTATAAGCACAAGCAATAGGGAAAATTTACACGCGAGTAGAACTGTTGGTTAGTTAAAAAGTTAAAAAGCATCTCATTCCTGAATTTTAGTTCGCCACAGTTTTGGAAACTCGTAAAAATGCAAAGTTGCTTAAAATTTTGCAACCATCTATAATGTTTTAGGTAAAAAACAGCAAATAGGTAGAAGAGGTTTTTTGAAGCTGCTGACTTGGATTTGCACTACGTAACTTCACTGGTCCTGACAATAGAATAAGAATAAAAATTAATAGAACAAAGCGATGTATAATTTAAGGTTAGTGTGGGCCTATTCATTGTGGCACTCTTTGGGGAGGCATATTTCCAGCACTGGACGTCTTTCGGCTGATATTATTATGATGAAGGGTCTATTTCTAATTTAACTACTTTCAGGTTGTCCCTTCTTATTACTAGGTATGGTATTATGGAAAGGGGTCGTATAATTATAATTTGAGATATAGCACTACTACGTGGGCCTCATTGTCTTGTTATTTAATTATGCTAGACCTTTCGCCTGAAGATTACGACTGCGCCACGTTAACGCCAGGTAACTAGCGCATTTACCCTACTCCAAATTCCTAGTATTCACCGTATAGTACGTTTGGAACTGCAAGAGTTTAAATCCTGTCAAAAAACACAAACAAAAAACTACTTTATCGAAAAAGCACAAAGTCGTTATTGGCTTGCGATCGTCTGTTGGAATGTATTCTTACAGTTTCGCATAGAGATACTAGCTGGAACATTGTGCTGGGGTAAAATCAGTAGCAGTGTAACTACGCAGAAATACCTCTCGTACATTGATCTACACAAACCATTATATTCGGTACCTAAGTATAATTACTCTAAACACTTTGGGTGTATATGTTGTGAGAGTGAGTTCAAATTGTTAAAAAACAACGTTTTTGAAATTTCCTAGCACGGTGTGAAGAATGATTTCTCGTATACCTATTCAGTAAAAACGGATCAACATATCAGCCGAAAGACGTTCAATGCTGTGCATAGGCCTGCCCCAAAGAGTGCCTAAATGAACGGTCGTGGGTCACCTGCATTCAGCGGACTCCCACGACCTTAACGAGGGCATCAGTCTACCTTGTGGGGTTCTACCCTACGCTGCGCCTTCCGGTACGTACGAGTAGTCGCCATTTGGGAACCTTTCCATCTCACCGGCCATCGGTTCTACGTGCTAAAAACTTATGAAAGTAGTGAACTATTTTATTAAGTGGCAGTGCAACATCGCAATATTCGCAATTTCTGAAAAATAATATGTCAGGTACTGTTTTTTCCGTCAGGACAGACAAAATCCAACTTAAATGCTAATGTCCTTTACAGCAGTTACCTACTAAAGAAGCTTAAGTTCTGGAGGGCCTTTATAATTTAAGTTTAATTCTATCAACGGATTAAGTAAAGCTTATGTTTAAACTTAATTGTCTGATAGCGTAAATTATGTTTCAAGAACTCTTAGAAATTTCCTATTATGTAACTTTTCAAGTTTGTGAAAGCGCTCAAAGAAAGCTGAGTTAAACGCTTTACATTGAATGTAACTAAATCGGGTTAACAGCTTTTCGCACTCACGAGTTCGTTATTATAATCGGTACCTTAAAATTTAATAATATTAAACTCTAGTAAGATTATTTCAGATGAGCTTTTGTTCGCAATTTCTTATGCGTAATGTAAATTTCTTGCCCAAAAATTAATGAGATCTGTTGTTAAAGTCTTGAGTTAATAAGCGAACATACTTACATACGTAATCATAATAATATTACCCTTCTAAGAAGTCTTATATTTAAGTATTAATTTCAGCTGTAATTAATTATGTATGTAAATATGGGTTACTGTCACTTGACCTACCAACTTTTGCTCTAATGTTTCATTAGACCTAATGTTTCACCAGGCCTAATAATGCATGTTTCTTCATAACAGTGAACATTTCGGGTTTTCTTTGAAAATCATCAAATAGAAATCATTAGGTTAGGTTAGGTTGTTTTTCCTGGCGTAGAGGTCCTTTGGTCGGGTCGGGAAGCGTGTGGTGTCGCCCTGCACGCTTAAGACGGGAGGGGGGCTTTTGCCTCAGTAGTGAGGGCTGCTTCGGCTGTTGCCGAGGGGCGTCGTGGTGAAATGTTCGCGATCCCATGACGGCCCTATTTACTACACGGCAGAGAGGGCATACCTTGGTGGTTTTAGACAGTAGTCCAGGGGGTTCCCGGGAGCCCGTCATACCCATTCTAGTTCCTCGGCTAGGTGGGATGCGTAAAGGCATTTCCCCAAGAAAAAAAAAAAAAAAAGATTGTTTTGCAATAAAGTTTAGTATTTAGTATTTAAGAAAAAATGCATTAGGTCTACTGAAATATTAGGTCAAATGAAGCATTTAGGGCTAACAAGGAAGAACCTGTAAAATAAATATCAATGAACCTTCCAAGTCGATTTACATCCAATTCCTATTACCGGTATGGATTTGAAACAAGTTATCAAATATAGATGACAATACGAGTACAATCATTCGTTACCATCAGGTTGTTATGATAAAAGGTGGATTACTTCAGTGTCGTCTAACTTATACTATGGGTCACACAGATTGGGTTATAAAATAATAAGTATTAACTAAACTAATTATTAAAAACTAAATAAAATATAACTAAATTAAATTTAAAAACGGCCCCTGCGGCATTGTGCCGAAGATGGCTGACAGAATTACCTCGCTGAATAGCAATACTATGTTTTTTAAATCGCTAAGCGCTCTTCGCGTACAATATAATAATGCGTTCAGGATGCTGTTGGGTTAGTATAGTTAGTATATGCGCATCAGGTATGTTTATGGAGGCGAGTATGGATGGCTTCAGGTCAATATTACGGAAGCGGGTAGCATCCCTGATGCGGCGAGTGAGGGACAGTGACAACAGCCTCCTGAACAGCGTTTTGGAGAAATTTGACTGCCCAGTTGTAAGACATTTGAACACAATTCATATGGGGGACAGGGTACCCATATTCAATGTAAAATGAATGTATTAAAAACTATGGATTGTATTATCTGAAAAGAAATGAATTAAAAAAAAAAGTTTTATAAATCTGTTATAAGATTATAATATAATCTTATTACAGATATATAAAAAAAAGTTATATCACAATTGATCAGCGTTAACCGCTCTTCGCCATTTCATAATAACTGTAATGATATCATGCTCAAAACATCTTTTTAAATATTTTTTTTTCTCAATATTTATCTTGCTTGCAAAATGACCGGAAATCGGAGGATTCATTTCTTTCACTCTGAAAGACTCCCGTTCGGGCTAACAAAGCGACATCACACAATCGCAGCCTCAAGTGGCTCGGGTTAGGGTTAATCGGCCTAAAGACCCCTTTAATGGACGATCTGAACACTTTAAATGCCTCAATGGATCCTTTAAATGACGAAATGGGCCTTTTAAGAGAAATGGGGTAAGTAAAATTATAGTTTTATAGACATTAGGAAGGTATTGATTGAATACAAAGTGTTTTTTTTTATATGTACGTGAAGACATAGAAATCAAAAGGCAGTCGCTCTTGTATATATGTGTGTATAGACATAATTGTTTGTCTACCCATTTGTTGTAGCAAAATTTTAGTCATTCCCGTGACAGCTCGTGACGTCAGGGTATCCGACCTACGTCATCAGCGTTTTTGAAATGGCGGACGGTCAGTGTCTTGACACTGTGAGAAAGTAAATAACCCGAGTAAATCGCGTTAGGTACTTCACCGTGCTTTTAATAAGTATATGTCACCGTTAGATTGTGAACACCGTCAGTTTATAATCTAACTCGCGATATTATAAACAAAACCGTTCACAATTTAACACATTATTTTTCGTTAGTTTATAAACTATCAATGTCTAATCGTCAAATTGTCAACTGAGATCAAATCGGCATGCTACGGACCACATACACGAGGACTAGGTAGGTAAGGTTAGTTAGGTAGCTTCAGTTGCCCGAAGGGCAAACCGCCCAGAAATAGGAGCCCCGCCCAGCGGGGCTCCGTCGACATTGCTGCATCACGAAATAAATGTAATAAAATGTCTGGATGTACAAAACACAATCATGTTCTGACATAAGTGGAAGCTGATGCAAGAGGAATAATTCGTTCAACCAATCAGCGCACAGGGTGCGTTCCGAATCATACCAATTTGATTCAATTCACAATTTGACGATCCGTCTTTAATAGTTTATAAATTAACGAAAAATAATGCGTTAAATTGTGAACGGTTTTGACAGTTCTAAATTTTTCGACAGTTTATAATATCGCGAGTAAGATAATAAATTGACAGTGTTGATAATCTGAAGGTAACATATATACGTTGAACCACTAATTTTAGAAACCAAACTAGCTAACTATTCTTTAAATATTATTAGGAATCCCTATAATTCCGTCACATTCTTTATCTTAACTACGGTGCACATAATGCTGTCGTAGACAGACATTGAGATTGTTTGTGCCATGTAAAGCACGGTTTTAATCCGTTCGAGGCCATGTAACGCTTACTATAGACAACGCTACAACAATAAGCACAAATATGTATATCTAAAAATTCGTGAGGTGACTAAAGCCTGTTCCTTCTCAAGAAAGTAACGATGCTGACCTTCCTCCACAGAAGACCGGACTACCTCCGCAGTGCATCCATGCCGACCCCCCGCGCCCCGCACCCCCCGGACCCGCGCCGCTGGTCCGAGCCCCCCGAGAGCGTCACCAGCGACTTCAGTTACGTCACCTTCGACGCGCAGACCATCACAGTCCCCATCAGTGTGTGCGTCTCCATTTTGGTTGGGTGCGTATCTATGCCAAACCCCCGCACTCCGCGTCTTCGGACCCGCGCCACTGATCCGAGCCCCCTGAGAGCGGCACAGCTAGGTTACCTTTGAAGCGCAAACCATCACAGTTCCCATCAGTGTGAGCGTCTCCATCATGGTTGGGTGTGTACCAATGCTGACCCACCGCGCCCCGGACCCACGCCGCTGAATCGAGCCCCGTGAGAGCGTCCCAGAGAGTTAGCACCGTTGCCTTTGACGCGTAGACCATCACAGTTCCCATCAGTGTGTGCGTCTCCATAATGGTTGGGTGTATACAATGCTGACCCACCGCGCCCCGGACCCACGCCGCTGATCCGAGCCCGTGAGAGCGTCCCAGTGAGTAAGCACCTTTGCTTTTGACGCACAAACCATCAAAGCTCCCATCAGTGTGTGCGTCACCATCATGGTTGGGTGTATACCAAGGCTGACCCACCGCGCCCCGGACCCGCGCCGCTGAACCGAGCCCGTGAGAGTGTCCCAGTGAGTTAGCACCGTTGCTTTTGACGCGTAGACCATCACAGTTCCCATCAGTGTGAACGTTCTCTATCATGGTTGGGTTCGTCCACAGTAATACAAAACATAATACCCAGTGCGCGTGGAAACGTGCGCATTTAACGCCTTAATTACCTAACTGCAGTCTATTTTAATATTTTTTGCATGTGATTTTGAAACGTCTTGTGTTAAAATTAATGAAAAGCTTAAGTGCACGAATGTCCACAACCAAAGTAGACTTTTACGAGTAAAATAATTTGTAAATATTAGAATTAAACATCAATGCATTTCCTGGCGTCATTCTGTGACTCCATATGACCGTAACGTGACAGCCTATGACTTTTTGGCTTGCCCTAAAGCATAAAAGGCTTGACGGGTTTTGAAATAAAACACGACATAATAACTTTCGATTAGTTTAAGAAAAAAATGTGGTTTAAAATTCACTTAGTGACTAGATGCTCTACAGATACCACCTGCACTAATCAGCATAAACATCTAATATTTCATAAAGACACAAACAAGCATCTCAGCCGCAAGACTTGGAAGATAACGAGTTCCCAAGTCGCGTTAAGCTTTTTTCTGCCATTTGTGGAACAATGGGAAAGCTCTTTAAATCGATGCTGTGCTTCCGACCGACCATTTGAACTTTCTGTAAGCTCGCTCGATTCCATTATAAAAACGAATGCATTCAACCGTGAAAGACTTATTGGATTTCTAGCTGGTGGCAGAGAGTGGAGCCTTTTCAAATAGGTAATGATACCGGTATGAAAATCATGAAAATAATATTAAAATTGTAGGTTCATAGTAGAAAAACATGTATCTTTAATTGACCTTTTTTAGTATAATTTATATGAACTTTATTACAAATTTGTTTTTAAAATTAAGGATGTGTTATACTTCTACTTTCTGAATTCTAAAGAATCACAAAATATTGCAGAAGGAGTTATTTAAAAAATTGGCAACAAAACAGGAAATTTGAAAGTATGCCTCAATTCACTTACCTAATTTGTACAAAATTCTCTACATATATTTATGCTTAAATCTCATAGGCGGGGTCCTGTCACTAGTGCCCTAGTCAAAATACACTTTTCTTCAAAACAGTTTAGTAGTGTTTTCGGGTTTTCTTTGAATATCATCAAATAGAAGTCATTAAGTTAGGTTAGGTTTGTTTTGCAATAATCCTATAAAGGTTACTCGTTCAGAAAAAATGCATTAGGTCTAATGAAACATTAGGTCAAATGGAGCATTTGGGGCTCTTTAGTTACTACACTTACTACTACTTTAGTAACTACTTTTAGTTAGGTCTGACAAGGGAGTACCCCTCATAAGCGTTATCAGCTGAACGTCGTTTGAAATATTATGGCGTTAATTATTAAATTGAAGAGTCTGTGCCAGCTGCCTCGAATTGGTAGTCACCTATGAAATTGGCTGTATATTAGTTTTCAGTTCACCTCGTTTATTTGGTGTCAGCACACCGAGTGATGACGCCATATTGGGAAGGTACCGGTGTGACAAATCTCTCTATATCTATGTAAATTTAGTCCCAATCTTCGGTGAAACTGTAACGAACTTGGAATCTTGTTTTAGTGAAATATATTAAGATTTTCTGGAAAGCGAAGATGGATATTTTACTACGTTACTTTTGCTTCACAGAACCTATTAGAGCTATTAAAGCTATTAGAGTTTATCAAATGAGCAGTAATGGATGTCCTTATGAATACTTCCCGGATGGAAATATTCTGAAGTAGGTACTTTTAACTAGCAGGATTTCTTTAGCGAGACCGGATATTGCATACGGTTGGCGTCAAAACAGCATCGAATTAGTGTTATTCGTTTTTCAGTAAAGTTTTAAGTAAAGAATAGTAGCACGCACAATATTTCAACTTATCACCGACGTCAGTGTATTTAATTGTAAAATTTGTCTCTCATTCTCTCTCTAAGACTGATCCAAACGCAACGACAAAAATCACAACGTAACTATCGTTATCCATTTGGTACGGCATTTGCTGCACAACGCGTCTGTAGCTTGAAAATCTGACGATTGAATTCACGCAACGCTGTTAACGACTCATGTCTTTGGGTCTGGATCTGCACTTACTCATTAACTCCAGGCCGTGGCGTTTAACACGTAAAAAACGTCATGAAACAACCATCCTTTGTTGATACTATGTATCAGAAAAAGACGCATGATAGAAGATCAACTATTATATCCTGCACAACCAGTACAAGATTGCGCGCGAGATAATATACCAGCCCTTTCTTAACGATTTAATTAGAATTAGAAAAAGACGAATAGTCTAACTCGCGAGCGAGACAATTCGCATGGGGTCGTCTCGCGCGCTTATTATGAGCACGGTGACTTTGTGGTGGTACAGATTTTACTCTAGCTTGTCCATGTGTATGTTACAGGTACATAATGTTCGGCTCCATGATCTTCGGCATGTGGGAGCAGTGGGACCAGCTCGACGGAGCCTACTTCTGTTTCATCTCGCTCAGCAGGTAAAAATCATAATTATTCGGCTTGACTGGTAGGGAATGCTTTGAGGTATAAAGTCAGCCATCACGTACCTACGTTCCACGTCGTTACATGCATAGAAGAAGAGGTTAGGACGCCAAACGCCAGTTTCATAAAATTTGACCCATGCATTCTCTCTTGCCACTATACTTATAACTCTAGTGAACAGCAGAGCTAAACTGTATCTCTTGAGGCCACACATTCAAAACCAAGGTTTTGCAACGTTATACGTTAACTTGACCTGTTCGTATGTATGTAAATATGTAAGTTACTGTAAGTTGTCCGTCAAAATTTGCAATCCAGTTTTCAGTCACTTGCCGTTATCCGATTGAGCTGAAATTTCGGGTATTACTTAGTAGGTATAGTTTGGATGACAATTCAATATTATGGTACCATCGAGCTGATTTGATGATGGAGACAGAAGGTGGCCATGGGAATTCGGTATTTACCCGACATAACCCAGTTGAGTTTTGGCTCGTTAGAATCGTCTCAATGAGTAATTGATGATGGTATACAGAAAAGTACAGCTGGCAATAAAAGCTTCTACCAAAAATTTAATTTTTGACAGAAACTTATTTGGGCTAAGTTTAAACTTATATGCTACTCCACAGTATCGGTTTCGGCGACTTCGTCCCGGGCGAGCGCGTTTACACGCAGCGTATCGAGACCTCCTTCATCGTGTGCTCCATGTACCTCATGCTGGGGATGGCATTAGTAGCCATGTGCTTCAACCTCATGCAGGTGATTATGGACCTTCTGACTTTGGCTGCAGAGTTTAATTCGGCGCCCCACGTTCCACTGTCCCCCGCTAGCAGACGGCGGCACTTTGCTATAATTCGGTCGCGATAAGTTAAGGAATGGGGTAGCTGTCAATCTATATGCATTTTGATATAATTATATGGCGAAACTGTGACCTACATTCCCATTTCAATCGCGGCTAGATATATCTATCGGGCAGTTTTCGGCCGCCATTTTAAAATGTCTTGTTACTGATCCGAATGCTTTCTAAATTGATTTAGATAAACTGATGATTTATAAACTATATCGCGGCTTGAGGTTGAAAACTACCTTTTTATAAAATAAGATATTGTACACACGTCAAAGCATCGGTTACTTACGAGTATTTTTTTCTGTTCCAGGAACAAGTACGGCACTATTTCGCGGGAATGAAACGTGCTTTCAAAAGAATATGTCGCTGCAAGAGATGATGGTGCACAATTTACGTTTATAAGCTAATGTATGTAAAAATTTGTAATTATACATATAGGTAGTTAGTTAATTTGATAATTATTAATAAAACCTACTTCTAATAAAGACTTTGTTTTTATTGATACACCTCCTAGTGTCTACGGGAACTGGAACCATCAATAGAATAATATTCAACGATTACCTTAAATGACGAGAAATAAGTCCTTATTTTATGATAATTCATGCCATAAGTTAACCCACGCCAGTTTTACAAAAATGGGTAGGCAGACATGTAATTTACTATTCAGTGTCACTTTAAGTAATTGTTAGTTCAATTCTTATACGGGGAGGGCCCTGTAACAGCAAATATTCAAAAGGACGCTTCCTTAGAGCATCTGCAGTATGTCCCATTTTTTTTCAATTCGGAAAT
This sequence comes from Epinotia brunnichana, assembly GCA_963854355.1. Lineage (NCBI taxonomy): Eukaryota > Metazoa > Arthropoda > Insecta > Lepidoptera > Tortricidae > Epinotia > Epinotia brunnichana. Next base: position 296,127 of record OY977954.1, on the reverse strand, counting down.
GTTTTGATCTAATGTTATGACCTCCATTTAATGTATCTTGGCACCACGAGACCATAGCATAGCAGCAAATTGGATTTTGAGTTAACATCATGTAATGAGTCATAATAGTTTTCGCATTTTTTTACCACTGTGCACTGTATACTGCTCTGCCTCACTGCCCTGCCCTCGTGAGAAATAAGCATGAGTGAGGAGATCGGAGCCATGGTAGAATAAAACATGGTATTTATGTCATTCCCGACGATGAATCTCATCTACCTCACCCAAATGTTGCCATTGTGCAAAGTTGGCACGGCACACAAAGGTTGCCATTGTGCAAAGTTGGCACACAAAGGTTGCCATTGTGCAAAGTTGGCATTGACTGACATCTTTCATACAGAATTACAGACAAAAAGTTTTGTTAACGCTCGAATAATAATAGAAAAAAAATAACTAGTTAGCTTAAAATATTTATTTGGGATGAAAAGACAAATGTATAAAATTATTAAGTCAACGTAAATTTTTTCGGGTAAATTTACTTTCTCACAGTAGGAACACACTGACAGTCCGCCAATTTAAAGTTTTTTTTTTCTGATGACGTACGTCAGTTACGTCGACGTCATGAGCTGTTACTGGAAATACTTACCTACCTTGTTTTTTTCTACCACTAGCTTCTGCCCGCGACTCCGTCCGCGTGGAACTCGTTTATATCGTAGCTCCATACAATATTTCACCCCTTCCCCATTTCACCCGTTTAGGGGATGATTTCCGGGATAAAAACTGTCCTTCCTTGGGACTCAAACTATCTCTATACCAAATTTCATCGAAATCGGTGCAGTGATTTAAGCGTGAAGAGGTAACATACAGACAAAAAGGCAGACAGAGAGACAGACACACTTTCGCATTTATAATATTAAGTATAAATATGGATATGGTTATTATTTAGTATGGATTATCAAAGCAGGAGTCAGCTGGATGCGGGTGGCGCAGGACCGATCACTTTGGCACTCTTTCGGGGAGGCCCAAGTCCAGCAGTGGACATCTTTTGGCTGAAATGATGATGATGATCAAAGCGCGGCATTGCGCTCCTATCTCCTGCTCCCGCGTATGAAGCACCGGCTGTCGGCACCGCTCCAAATCATAGCCGAGTTTTTATTGTTTATTACTGACGACCCGCCCCAGCTTCGCACGGGTTTATATGTATCATATATGCATGTATTATATATATAATATAAACCTTCCTCTTGAATCACTCTATCTATTAAAAACTGCATCAAAATCCGTTTTGTAGTTTTAAAGATCTAACCATACATAGGGATAGACAGACAGCGGGAAGCGACTTTGTTTTCTAATATGTATCGATGACAGAAGAAGAAAACAATTGAACACTTTCAATTCATTCAATAGTGAAGGACATTGACTTTATGATATTATCTAAAGGGAGAAAATCCTCTTGACCTCGTTAGCAAAAGCATGGAAGGATAGAAAAAAACAGGCTGGAAACGAAAGGTTTTCACTCCAGCACATGTATGTGTAGAAGTTGAATTCTTTCGTAGAATTTGAGTTTGATGCGGTCCCATTGATGACTTGTGTTCCATTGATGGAATGAGGCACTTTGGTGGTTTCTGAGACGTCAGTTCCATTAGGCGTTGAGGTGGAAGTCTCGGCACACGCACAGTGAAGTATGATCAGCATCAGGCAAACGGTGAATTCGCATTTAAACCACATTATGAGGATCTGAAAACAAATAATTGTATAACAGGAGACAATCTTACACAAATCATCCCTTTTAATACCTTAATACAAAGAAAACAAACAAGACTCAAAAACAAATATTCATGTTCGTCACACAGATATTAGCCCTTGCCGTGATTCGAGCCCAAGACCTTTAGCTTCTCAGGCAACGAGCGAAGTGAAGCGAACAAAGTTCTCCGTTTCAGTTTGGGCAAAAAATATTTCGTACCGTCTAACCTGGCAACTTTGCCCATTGCACATAGCTTTGCCCGCCACGTCGCAGTTTAATAAAACTGGCCTATCACCTAAATGCATTATTTGCCATTATATGCCAGATGCATTATTATTTTATGCTGTAGGTGAAAGTAAAACTTATTGCTGACAACGTGCCATATTGTTAATTTTTACTTAACATGTACATACCACCATGGAATATTTTTTAAATGTAGGTATTCTCCGTGTTTATGATCGGTTTCAGCAGTAAACCATTAAGCAGCAAACTGTTACTTTTTTATCAATGACACTAGTACGTGAAGCAAAATGAATAACTCACAAATCCAGAGCAACTACATTTGAAATTCATAAATTTACTTCGTTTATTATTATTTGAAAAACATATTTATATTAAACACATTACCCTACATTCGTCGCAGTCAGATAGAAAAATAAAATTGACAAGCCTAGCACAGTCTGGTTTTTGTATGGAGCAGCGCAGATTATTTTTGCCACTTTGCCCACTCTCAATTTAGAAGTATTATGTTTAAATCACTTGTAATAAAATAATATAATGCCATATTTAAGATTATAATCTTTAAGAGACGTATCAATAGGGTTGATATTCCTAAAGTTATAAAAAATAATACAAAAGTGGGTTATTATAATATTTGTTTTTTTATGCCCGGTCGTATAAGTTTCTAAGCTAAAAACACGTTTTAACGCTGCGCACTGCTAACAAACACAAAGATAATATATAATACACCAATTATATGCGTTATAAATAAGTTATACAAAACGAATGATACATATGAAATAAATATTAAAGTTTGCAAAGAGCGGGCAAAGTTGCCAGGTTTTACGGTATGTCCGTCCGGTGGTTCTCCTCTACAAATCGCATTTCTCAGCCGATTTTGGTAGATAATTCCGAGCAGTACCCTTATTGTGAGATACAATCGTAACCTAACGTTACGTAACTAATACGAGATCGAATAAACGCGCTTCGAATAGATTTCGATCTCGCTACGGTATTCTTCGATTCGACCCGTCAAACTTGTAACTCACACTGCCGTTGGACTACGAAACTAACTGCAAAACGTTAGGCACTTTGCGTTTAGTTTTCGATGCGTAATTTAACGTTCGATTCGTACTACTAATCGGTAGTGTGAGACATTTCGAATCGAAGAATACCGTCGCGACTGTAGTTTACTATTTCACTTGCAAAATGGCCCGTGATATCGTATTATTCCGTCAAGAGTTACCGTAGATCCGATCGAAATTTATCTCAAATTAAAGAACTTATAAAAATAAGGGTTTTGAATTGACAACATGTATCCGCAAAATTCGGATTGTCGCGTATTTTGTATTTAAAAATGCAATTAAATGGCCCCCGCGCCGCCATATTGTATCGACAATCGACACTGTCGACGTCGCGATGCACGTATTCTGTAATGTCATAACCGACAAACATTTAAATTAAAACGATAAATGCTAGTGATATAAGGTTGAATATTGGAAAATCGTGAACGAACGTGAAGTCGATCGTGAATTAAGTAATGTATAAGTGACTCACGTTACAGTTTGAATTTTTAGTTCTATGAGTGACCACCAGGGGCGGTGTATAGACTTTTCATACTAAATCTTGACGATAGGCGGTAGCGTCGATAGTAGACGCGACTCACTTCAATCCCACGCACACCACTGAACATAAGCGTGAGCGAGATGGAAGTGCGTGTTCGGAAGCGCGGATATCATGTTTTTTTTTCATTTTAATTTGTTGTGCGTTCAAATAAATAGAAACGTAATAGCAAAATTCCCTGAAACATTATATTGCCGAATTTTAGAACCAATTTTAATATGTTTAGCTTTTGCATACCTATAATTTTGTAACGAATTTTTAAGTGTATTTTATACCTATGTTCGTGATTTTTTTCTATAGAGCGAAAGTCAAAAACTCAGAATTTGAAAAGCTAATATAGTCCCTCGAGAAAGGCCTCAAGATTGCTAATTAAATTTAGGGCAGCCGTATTATGATCCAAACAAGCGCTACGACTTTTGAAAATATCGGTTTACTGAGCCCACGTCGATATATAGAAATGTTTCACACTCGCGATTTCTAGAGCTCACACAGCCACTAGTAGGTATGTAATGTATATATATACATACACCTTTGACGGCGAATAAATACAATTTCAAATAACTTACTTGATCCTCAAATTAAAACTAATTGGGCGTTGAATTGCTCTCAGATCTAGTACAACACTAAAGTTGGAGGATATTATTCAGAAATTCCGATTAGTTCACACAAAAACAGGAAAATATGTTGGTATCACATTATTGGTATCACTATCCTACCTAATACTAACATGTTTCTATTCGTATTGAGTTAAATATCAACTGTACTTTGTAACCTCGATAAAATATTCTGAAGTAGGTATTTGAAACGGTCAGTGGGAATGCTAATATGGGTACAGATTAATCAGATTATTTTATATTCACATTTCTCTGTTTGTTTGTTCAGTATATTTGCTTGAAGTAAGATATTTAAACCTAGGCATAGTTCGTTCTATTTTGAAATGAAATATTTTATAGGAAATGTAGCAGTATTTAAGTCTTTATTTTATTTCACGTGTAAGTATGTACGAGTAAGTACCTTTGACAAATGAATAACTATAAGAAGGTAATCCAGCACAAATCCATCTGTGGTAACATCTGTAGTAAGCTCAAGGAGGCTTGTGTTATGGGTAGGTAATACACTCAAGAGTAAATAAAATGTGTATACCTATTTAATTTCCATACAAAGTGATCAGTGTAGAGTGTAGGTACATATTGCGGTTTTTAGGAATCCGTAGTCAACAGTCCTTTTAGTTTCGCCATGTTCGTCCATCTGTCTGTCCGTCCGCGGCTTAGCTCAGTGACCCTTACTACTAGAAAGCTGTGATTCGGCATGGGTATATAAATTATTCACGCCGACAAAACGGTAGAATAAAATCATTAATAATATAATAATATTAAAAAAGATTACACTATAGGTACTAAAAATTGCAAAATTATTCGCCACGAGCGGGATTTGAACCCGCAACCTCTGGAATCCGTCCATTGCTCTTATCCAACTGAGCTACCGTGGGTCCCGTTAGTGGCAACGAAAGTTGAAATCCCTTCACTCTTCTAATTAACGTTAGCGAGGCTCGGCTCACTTGGGTCGAAACTTAATAAAAAATACCGTGCATCGGCCGGCACACATGGCGACTCAGTACGGTGTGTTCCAAGCTATACTTACTTAAGGAGGAAGAAAGTGCCGATATAAATGACGAATGATATAAAGGTGGTGCCCCCGCCCTAGGATGAAAATCCACCAGAGATAAGCGAACATGTGTTTTCATATATTGGACACCTCACCACGGTCGTGATGCGTGTCGCGGCGACACAGACTATCCGTCTCTTTCTAAGCGTTCTAATTAGAAACAGACGGGTAGTCTTACTCCTCGCGACACACCACGGGCCGTGCTGGCAGACCCTTAAGACGGTGTTGCGAACGTTCTATTGTTCCACTGTATGTTTTTTTTTTATACATGTTCGCCGTTTTCTCCGTCAATAGTGGACCGATTTCTAACTTTTTTTTTTGAATCGCAACAGTATATTCCTGAGGTGGTCCCGTTGTCACCAAGTTAGGATCTGATGATGGGATCCCAGGGAAATTCAGAGCAACCCTCATTTTTATACGCACGCGTGTATAGTAATTTCGGTATTTTCTATTATAACTCGTGTATTTATTTACTCTCAAAAATCGCAATTTTTGTGAAGTGGAACTGGCCCCGTGGCGTTATCACGCGATAAGTGATAGGATAAGCGCGTCGTATCATTCTATCGAACGGTGTCAGCCAGGGACGGCAGCTCTATCCTATCACTTATCGCGTGATAAGGCCATCCATGCTACGGGGCCTGATGGTGATGATGAACTCCTCAAAGATGTAAAGTACGTCAAAGATTCTGAAATGATTCCGTTGAAGTAGCAACGAATTAAGTGTTAATTCTGAGATCCTTGAGGAATCGACGGAACTCCTCAAATATTACCAACCCACATATAGCGACTTGGGTTTTTTTCTGTAATAATTAACGCATTTGCACTCGGAGGGCAAAATTTGGTAAATTAAAAAGGAAATGTGGAAACATACATGTACCCATGTGGCTTGGCAAAGTACTGAATTGAAGTCGGTTTAAACTTTGTTTTTAAAGTAAATTATTATTGTTTGCCCTTTTTGTGTTTTATATGAACTTTGTACTGATAATTAAGACTAGACTAGATACTTATATTATCAAATATATTATATTTGATATTTTTTTTTTTTTTTTAATCTTTTTTTATTTTTTTTTATTTAATAAAGTCATACATTTTATTTAATTTAATAAATACACTACTATAATTAAACTTAACTAAAACTAAAATACATCTGAATAAAACTAAAATATATCTAAAAATGGCCCCTGCGGCATGGTACCGAAGACGCTGGCAGCATTTCCTCGCTGGATCGCCAGGCCGATGCGTTGAGCGAGGAATTTTGATAATTAAGGTTACATATATAAAAATACTTCCTTAATTGAACGAGCGAGCGAAGCGAACGAAATTGGCTTGGTCATCAATTATTTCGTATGTCCAGCGTCTGTCCGGCTGTTCTCCTCTCCAGATCGCATTTCTCAACCGATTCTTGTGAAATTTTGTGAGCAGGTTCAATAACTAAATCGTATTTTTTTTTGTACAACGACGGTGGCAAACAAGCTTACAGCCTGCCTGATGCTAAGCAGTTACCGTAGCCTATGGACACTTGTGACTCCAGAAGAATCACAAGCGCGTTGCCGACCCTTTATTCACTTGAGAATTCGCTGTGTTGGCAGATAGAGACATGCCTGTATTATTTGTCGATTCAGTTTATCGAAGTTATTATTATTATTTAAGGACGAGCTCGTGATTGTATGTATCAGAAATATCTAAAAAAACGGTAGGTAACAAGAAACAAAAGTTAAAAGCTAAGTTATGATAGTTTTAAGTTAGGTCCCCACCGGAAATCAGCGCCTAAGTTTGATGTGTCTTGTCGTAGCTTTATGCTGAGTGGGGATCCTGTTTAACGTCCTCGTATTAAGCAATTTCTTTAGCTTGTTTTTTTTTAATTGTGTAAAAACAAATTTAGTATCTTTCTTTCATTCTTCTTGGAAAACTAAGTATACCTTAGTAAGTACAAACTTTTCCGGCCGTCAGCACACGCGTTGGTCACGGAGGCGAGCCAGTGCAGCCCCCCTATCCTGTAACTTGTTTTAAGCTCACCTCAACGCTCACCCACAATCATACGTTGACACCGCGATGCGTAGTATTAAGCGTAAGTAGAGGTCTAGTTTCGTAACGGGTGACCGGTGGGGTGAGCCGCATTAACGCGTAGCGAATAACAGCCCAGCGCGATATGGATCGGGGGCGCAGACGGCGCGACAGCGGTGGCGCCAGCCTCCGAGGAGCACCCAAAGATTACACCACGCAGATGGGAACTACTGTTCTGTAAAGCATTATGGGTGCCGTGTGAATATCAATTTCAATAAATGTACACGACGACCGCTTTAGCCTAGTTGGTAGTGACCCTGCCTACGAAGCAAGAGGTCCTGGGTTCGAATTCCGGTAAGGGCATTTATTTGTGTGATGAACATTTGTTCCTGAGTCATGGATGTTTTCTATGTATTTAAGTATTTATTTCTCTATATCAGTATCTATATCGTCGTCTAGTACCCATAGTACAAGCATTGCTTAGTTTGTGACTAGGTTGATTTGTGTAAGATTGTCCGCAAATATTTATTTATTTAAATACAGGCAGCCTTTAATTTTTTTTTTAATAATTAATGAATCAGGCGTCACTTTGCGGAAGTCCATGATATATTGGTTTGGCTCAGTGAACGTGGCGCAAGCAACATCTCCTGCCAGTATCTCCTGATGATGCCTCGTAGAGAGGCGAAACACGTGTCGAGGTTTTTTCATTATTGGTGGTGGTTTGCTGTAATTATTTGAATGTTTTTACGCAAATAGTTGCATTTGATCTCCGCTGATCGACCAGCACGTTTTTAGCGTAGCGTTAAATTTTTTAAACTGACATTAATAAAAAACTAAAAACTACCTATAAATAAAGAATATCTCCCAAATCAATGCCGATGGGTAGTGTGCCCAGAACGCTGGCCGCATTGCCACGTTGTATGGTGATACTGACACGTTGTGCAAAGTATTGGCCAGCCCTCTGGTCACCAGCGGTTTCTTTTAGGCGCGCCGCTAAATCTTTATAAATGCGGCGTGCGCTTGGTCCCCACGGCCCCAGAGTCTCAATCCCAAACGCCTCAAACATGTAACCGCTACCGAGGGTGCTGTATTTGCGGCGTTTGAGGTCTTCTGCTGTATGTAGAAGCAGCATTGCCGGCATTTTTGCTGGTACCTTTAAAATATATACCTATAGAATTAAATACCTAATACATACTAAGTAACCTAATATGGGCTTTTTGTAGTCCGAAATAAATGTATTTTTGCAGTCGTTATTGTTACTGACATAAAACGCATGTGTAGATATAAATTGAAAGTTCGTCTTGCTACAGAACGCATGCACAAAGAACAGGTAGGTTAGGTTAGTCTGGTAGCTTTAGTTGGCCGAATGGCAAACCACCTAGAAATAGGAGCCCCGGCCAGGGGGGCTCCGTCGACTCTGCAAGACGACGAAACACCATGGAATAAAATGTTCATTAAAAAAAAACAATTATATTCTGACGTCAGTGGAAGCTGATGCAAATGAAATAATTATTTTATCCAAGTTGTGTCTATTGTACTACTAACACTTTTATTTTTAACTCTGCCTGAAATAAATGATTTCAGAACAGGGTGCGTTCCGAGTCATGCCAATTTGACGATTTGACATTGCTAGATTAAAAACTAACGAAAATGGTTTTGACAGTTCACAAATTTCCGATAGTTCGCGAGTAAAATTAAATCAAGGCCTTTCGGCGTGTCCAGTAGCGGGCGCTGTTAACAGAATTGCAACAAATAATTGATATTTTTTTAGCATTTATTACTTTTTCATACATTCCAATCCATTGAATTTAAAGTTTCGTGATTCCAATCCATAATTAGTACTGGGAATTAGTACTTTTAATAAGAGGATTTTACGATTTATGAACTTTACTGAACGTAGGCATTAACAACTCGATAATCATTTTTATTACTCTTTGCCGAAGCTAGTGGAGCAACTATGTCTCGATTTGCACGGTGTTTACCATTGGCCAACATTGATTTCGCGACCTTCAGTCAACCAACCACGTTCCTTCTTCTCAGCGATCAACCAATCAGAGAGTGTGTCTGTTTCCAGAGTAACAAATCACAAGCTTTGTTTTCAAACATATGAAAATATACGCAGCGTTCGCTCAAATCTGGTGTTTCTGAGTTTTTTCAGTATTTACATAGTTTGGTGTGTGTTGAAATTTATAATAGGTGATGTTATTGAATTATGTTCAGTGTATTAACAAATATGGTGATTATGTACGTAGATATTGTGTTATTAATGATTTTGGTGAGTAAGTTATATAAGTTTCCTGCTGCCGTTTCCCGCACTTTAGTCATAGCAACAATAATGAGGATAAAACCATTTGCATTGTGTTAAGGAAATAATTTAATCTACTGATTTTTTATTATAACAAATGAGTCAGTCAAACACTAAAGCGTAGGCATGAAAAACATGTTATATAGTTTAAAGCACGACATATTTCCCTGTTGCGCATATAATGTTTTTGACTGTATTCTACTATATGCAAAAGTATGACCGTCCAATATGACTCTTTATTTATTTGGCCTCTCAGATTAGGCCTTTTATAATATTCACCTAGTGACTGCAATGCGGCCACATGTCAAGATGTGGCTCTATTGCAGTCACTAAAATATGGATATAAAAGTTAAATAAAAATACAACACATACAAGTTACCTACTAAAAATTTATAAAATAATAAAATTAAACATTCTGCATTGGCATTGCAGGCCCAACTATTTTTTTTTACTGAATAGGCTCCAGCAATATTTGGGTGGCGTGGGAGAGGTAGATGAGTGTTTGTGTGATTTTAGAACTTAATGTTAAGTCCTTTCCAGAGGCACCCTCACAAGCTATCGGAAATCGACTTAGTCAAACTGTATGCACATAGTATACTTGAATATGAATGGCATATATCAAACGAATGACTGTTTAAAAAAAAAAAATTGGTAACTTAATTATACTTAGACCTCAGTTAGGACATAATATACTTACCTACAGTAGACATTTTGGTTATAATGCTCTTCTACTGTTTTAATAAAATTGATTGAATTATTTATTTAACAAACCGTTTACAAATAGATAAGTAACATTAATTAAATTAAATTAAAACTAGATAAGTCACCTAGCGTTATTCCCGGTTGTGCCAATCACCTAATTAGATGACATTGCTTAGGATATCCTAATTATGTATACAAGTTCATTGACATTATTATTTTTCTTTTTGACTTTTACTTGTGACATTTTCTTTTGTTTTTATAATGTCAAATTATTATAGGTACATATTGACGATCTCTTAGTGAATCCATCTTATTTTTGATGTAAAATAATATGTTATTTTCTAAAAGAAATAAATTAATCTATCTATCTATCTATCTAATCCCAAGATTTGGCATAGGCACTAGTTTTACGAAAGCGACTGCCACCTGACCTTCCAATCCAGAGGGAAAATTAGACCTGATTGGGATTAGACCGGTTTCTTACGATGTGTTCCTTCACTGAAAAGCTAACGGTAGATATTCCGTACTTATGATCCGAGAAACTCATTGGTACGAGCCAGGATTCGAACCCGCGACCGCCGCTTGACAGCCGCATGCCTGAACCACTATAGTATCCTCAAACCAAACGGACGACTGAGCCCCAATACGAGCCAATACGAGCCAATACGAGCCAATACGAGCCAATACGATCCCAGTCGTCTATTTGGTGTGAGGATAGTATAGGCTACCGTAGTTTAAAACTACTTAAGTTAAACCTAAGTTAAATCTGAAAAGGCGCTCCAGGTATTATACCGAGGATGCTGGCGGCATTTCCGCGCTTAATTACAATGCTGATAGGTTGCGCGAGCCCCCAGCTTTTTTTTTGTTTTTAATTTTTAACCAACTTTAAAAAATAAAGGTTCTCAGTAAATTCATCGGAATCTTTAATTTTTTTTCTTCCTCGATTACTCGAAGACGCCTAGACTAATTTAGAAAATTATTTTTTTATTTGAAAGGGTATCCTGCCCAAGTGGTCCCATGGTCATCAGGTCAGGATTTGATGGTGGGATCCTGGAGAAATCGAAGGAACTCTTCAAAAAAAGGCGAAGTACTGAATTAAAGTTGCTTAAAAGTATTCAGTATTCAGTTTCTTTATTGCCATTAAGGAGTAAATCCATGCAGTAATACATATATGTAGGTACAATAATAAAAAAAAAACATTTAAAAATAATAATCAAGAACAATATTAAGATCAGATGTGTCAAAATAATAGTAATAAGAAGAATAATCATAGTAAGTAGGTCATCACTCATCAGTTAACAAAGTAAATAACATTTTTGTATGTAATAAGAAATTAATTAAAATAAACAAAGTAATCAAACACACAATCATTCAGGTACGAAAAATAAACAAAATCATTAAGTAAACAGTAACCAAATAAATTAAACAAGAACCATTAAAATAACAAATTAAAATAGATTAAATCAGAATCATTAAAATAACAAATTAGGATAAATTAAACAAGAATCATTAAAATAACAATGTCAGTATGCCTATATTATTAAATTAATTATATCATTAATTTCATTACAATCTCATTCAGTCAAATATTTTACCAAAAAATTCATCAAGATTATAGAATGGCCTACATTTTAAGTACATTTTCAAATTAGCACTAAATTCTTTTATATTGGTAGAGTTCTTAATGTCCGGTTCCAGATTATTGTAGATTTTAATACTAATATAATTAAAGCACTTTCTATAGTTAGCAAAATGAGATTCAGGCAATGCAAGACCTAAGATGCGACGTAATGGGTATCTTTCACATGCTGGTTTAGTTTTATACGAGCTTAAATTTTTATACATGTACATACATATTTGATAGATATACAGTGCGGTGACTGTATATATATTATTTTTTGTAAATAGATGCCGATGAGTTTCGGGGAAATAACCTTCAATAAATCTAATACATTTTTTTTGCATGAGTAAGATTTTGCTAGCGATGGAACTATTGCCCCAAACTTCAATACCATAGCGAATAATACTCTCAACATAAGAAAAGTAAATGGTTTTTAAAGTTTGCTTGCCATTAAATTTCGCCATTGATTTAAGTGAGTAACATGCACTCCCCAATGTTTTTACTACGTAGTGTATGTGATCATGCCACTTCATGTGAGGATCCAGTTCTATACCAAGAAAACGGACGGAGTCAGATTTCTTAAATGGTAGATTCAGAGTACAATCTTCAGAGTTAAATGCACGCCTAAAAATCATATAATAGCATTTATCTTGTTTCAGCGATAAGCCATTTGCTGAAAACCATGCAGTTAAATCTTCCCAGCCACATTTGGCTAAACGTTGTAGATCCGAGTAATTTTTTGCACCAATAATAAGGCTAGTATCATCAGCATACAAGTACGGAGATCCATTATAAATATTGTCAGGCAGGTCATTAATACATATTGTAAACAACAGTGGACCAAGAACAGAACCCTGTGGAACGCCACGACTTATAATGCCTTCATCCGATTTATAGGTTTTTTCACGTCCCCCGTGATCTGAACATTTAATAAATAATAAATAAATAAATAAATAAATATTATGGGACAATCTTACACAAATCAACCTATACTTCGATTTTTTTAGCATTAGAAATTCGATAAACAAAGAAGCAGGTGTCGTAAACCTGTTTCTTCAGAAGTTAATAATAAAATATTAAATTATTGTGTACCACTCGGGCCGGCTTCGGATAGATCCATCGGCGGTGAACCGCACTATCAACGAAAGATAATAACAATAACAACAACAATAACAAATAACTTTAACGGAAAACAATGAAACTTAAAAACTCAAAACAACAAGATTCTGGGATAATGACAAAGTATCGCACCTGCATTCGCATGACATACGAGATGATAGTGACGTTTAAAAACAAAGATGAACAATGTAATGGCGGACATTTTATCCGACCGATTGCAAATGTCAAAACGCTAAACTCTTATTGATGTGGGACACGATCTCTTCAATTTAGTCGCAATTTATGCGTTTAAAACGTTCCGTTTGTTTGAAACCTCTGCTTCTCTGGGTTTTTTATCATGCAATTTTTTTGCGATACATTAAAAATAACACAAATAACATATTAATGCTATATTATTAAATAATCCTTTTAAGTAAATGCAAATTACACATTTTGCTATCGTCTAATAATAATGCAAAATGTTTTAAAAAATGTTTTCATAGTTTTCCACTTATTCCGCCGCATTTACGGCAGGTATCGTAAAACGTGTTCTATAAAAAACCTTACACTTACTTCTGTAAAGGTCTTTCTAATGCTAAAAAAATCGAAGTATAGGCCCACGGTAAGCTCAGTAAGGCTTGTGTTGTGGGTACTAGGCGATGATATATATAATAGATAAATACATATAGATACTTATATACATATATAACATCCATAACTCAGGAACAAATATTCGTGATAAACACACAAATAAATGCCCTGACCGGGATTCGAACCCGGGGCCTCCATCTTCGTAGGCAGAGTCACTACCCACTGGGCTACGGAGGCCGTTTAATTAATTTAATTTAATTTTTTTAGGCATTTAATTTCAACGAATTGTCTACGTCCGGATAGATAAGAGGATAGTAAATTGAGAACAGGGCCGCGAAAACCGTAATATTCTAATTGATAAAGAAGTATATTGTGATCGACGCAATCAAACAAGTACAAAGTATGTGTCGGTTACCTTATCTTGTTAATTTAATTTAATTCGATTCAAATTATTTATTTCTGACTTTGTCCATATCATGTTATTAACAATAAAAACTTATAAATAAGACTATGTTAAGGCAAAGAGTTAAAATTAAATGTCAAATTAAAAAATAAAAATGTCACAAAATAATTACTACACTAAGAACATACCAGACCTACAACATTACATTAAATTATACACTGAACCTCTTGAGCCCATGTGCAGGGTGTTCCAGTGTCTCCACACTGCGCAAGCCGTTCCAAATCAAATTTTAAGCTTTCGGTATACAAATAGAAGGTTTGTGTTTTATTCTGTGTTTTTAGTATTTGTTGTTATAGCGGCAACAGAAATACATCATCTGTAAAAATTTCAGCTGGAACTCTCACGGTATCAGTGAGATACAGCCTGGTGACAGACAGATGGACGGACGGACGGACGGACAGCGGAGTCTTAGTAATAAAAATAAGAGTACGTAATATTCTGATTCTTGTGAAAATACCCAGATGGTCTATCACTAGAAACGCAGTTCACGTGCAACGGTGAGGCCACCAAAACTCAGCCATAAATGGCGTAATACGCCGATCGGTGGACCAAAATTGGTGCGTTTGTGTGCGTATTGGCGCGTGTGAATACGAGTTGATCACAACTACATGTATCCATTTTATGCCTCACGCTTGGCGCGTCAGCCGTATGAAACTATCATTCTAGGCGTTATTATTCTCAGGTCTATCAATGTATTGCCAGAATGTTTTTAAGCAAATTATTCATTTCGCCTGAGTTTTCTTTACCCTTATATTTAGTTTTCTAAAACTGTAGGTACATATGTTTCACAATTGTAAAACAAACCTAATCTTACTTTTTGGGTTCTATAAAATGTTTTTCTAAAAGTTCTGAAAAGTTAACGGTTTATCTTCAGGGAAATTAAACTTATACGAAATAAAAAATATGCCAAAAATAGTTCGCTAATAAATGAAGGTATACGCCACCAATTCACATCCATTAATATGTTATCCTTTTCCAGCTGTGCCTGATATTGTGCGTGTGCACATATTGTGTGGTGCGGGTCCGGAGGCTGCAGCAGAGCGGTCAAGTAAGGAGGACCTTCGATATCCACACCTACTTTCATTTGCCATAAAAGTGTTTTTTTTCTGGAACCGTAACATTTTCAGAACAATTTATATAGATGTTGTAAAGAGCCCTGTGAATTGAAGAAAAACAATGCGTGTTCAACTATAATTTATATTTAACCGCGTTATACCTACAGGGTGTTCCAACACTTAGAGGTTCAGGTCGATAGCCCATATTTAAACTATTTTAACAAACACATTGTTTTTTTTTTAAATACGCCGATCCTTTTTAGGGTCTTCATTTACAAGCCAGACTAAAAACATCACTTGGTTGCAGGTGACCATTCTCCTGCGACCAACGAGAGTCATGTTCTCGCATAAGAATGAGGACAACGGAAAGGAGGAGCTAAGGTAAAGCACTTTGTTCATCTCTCAGAGTAAGGCAAACGTCCCAGTGGTTTACACCTCCTTTAATCTTAATTCACGGCAACAGAAATGAATGAAATGATGACTATTCAATGATAGTTCCAATATTGGACCCTCTAATTCCAATGAATTACAGGAGACATATTTCTAATTATGTATTATTCGAACGCGATAGGTTTCAGAATGGGATAGCAGTCAATTCATACACACTTTGACTTAGATTAAAGGCAAAACTGTCACTTCTAATTCCAAACTTATTGTTGTCGAGTAATATGTATACTTAATGTAATTTAACCAATTCCTTTATCATCATCATCACTATTTAAGAGCTAGGCTCTTGTCGGTGAAGTAACCGCCACTGATTTTTGTACTCTGCCAGCCTCTTGACGTCTTTGTACGACTCGACAGCAACTTTCTCTTTTATTTGGCTAATATAAATATGTCTGGGCCTTAAAAACAATTCCTTAAAAATCTAATATTTATTTTGCAAGTAGGCCTCAAAGGATATGTTGCTAAGGACAGTGCCATTGTTTTTCTGCACCACTTGAAAATAGATACAAATAGGTACACAGAAGAAAATATTACTCAAATACAGAAATAAATAAGGAATACCGCCAATATATTAAATTAAAACAGATATCACGTTGGAATTAAGATGATTATCTCAAACGAAGAAAAAAAGGTTAAGATAATTTGACATCATCATCCTCCCAGCGTCATTCTCGGTAGTGCGCAAGAGGTCCGCTTTGACATCGAGACAATAGGGTAGTTGCATCATGTTAAAATTGACAACGTAGTGTTGCTAAATGGATAGTAAACCATCAAATTATTGTAATCAAGTATAAATTACAAAATATAAATTAAAATCATAAAAAATATGGACCTTAAAAGTTTAGAAAATTACGCATTTTGTTTACTGTCCATGAGAAAAGTTAAAGATATGAATAGAATCCTTACGCTTTTATAGAAACCAAATTGTATCACAACTATGGATCTAACCACAATTATTTCGCGACCAAAACAGCAATTTACTTGATTTTTCATACAACGATAAGTATGAATAATTGCAACGTGTGACGTCATACTTTAACGTCAATTAGTATGAAGGTTTCGCCTGCCGCCAGCGAGGTCCGCCTTTAACACATTTTTTTGGGTATTTACGTTATATAATCGTAGTTGCTCTCATACAAACATTTGTTCCTCTCCAAAAACTGGTTCGAATGGCATCGTAAATAAATCTTAGGTCACAAGCCCATTTAACATCTCCCTTCATAGAGTCAGGTGCTACATCCTCCATATTTCCAGAACCGTCGTGGCGTACCAGAACCCATTTACGGGCGACTACTGCGTGCACAAGAACCGGCCGCCTAAAGGCTACCTCAACGCACTAGAGTCGCCCGACAGCGGGCTCTCGGACGAGTACGAGCCTTTGAAGCCGGTGGGCGGCCGGGAGGGGGACTATGGACCGTTCAATGTGAGTCGCCCACAATATCAATGCAACGAATATACGCTCTAGTCGTTCTACTTGTCTTTGACTTTAATAATCTTACTAAAGTAACCAGATATGTATGACTAATTTATATGAGTTAAAGGTTGACTGGTACAAAATTCTCCTAGCCTTAAGTTTATGTATTTGTAACTTTGTTAGTATGCGATAAAGTGAGGATTCATAAATAACTGCCGACAACCAATCCAGAAAATCGGAGAAGTAAGTCATCTCTGATATTCACAGATTCAGGAGCACGGGACACTTCAAACCGTGGCCCGCGGAAATAGGGCATTTCAAAGCATGGGCGACGTAACCAGAGTTCAGGACGTGAGCGACGGAGACCGAGCATTTCAGAGCACCGGCGACGGAGACCGAGCATTTCAGAGCACCGGCGACGGAGACCGAGCACTTCAGAGCGTAGGCCATGGAGACCGAGCATTTCAGAGCACCGGCGACGTGAACAGCGTCAACAAAACGTGGAACTGGAACTACAAGGAGTACCAAATTTAAGCTGTGCACAGTTGCTCGCGTTCACGGTGTTTCACTCTTAGAAAGACAGTTTTAACTTGTCGCGTTTTTTGCAGGAACAGGCAGAGTTTAGCTCCTTCCTTGGGACAAGACATAATTTTCTTAATTGGAACACCGCGAACACAGGCGAGTCTACCTACAACTCTTCTCTTAATTAACGTACGGTTGAAATTCGTATTATAAATAACATTGTTGGTAACATAGTCAACTGACCGGTGTTATGCGATTTTATTTTTAAACGTAAGGTACTACAATACGCGCCACATAAGTCTGCGTTTCTGAAGTTAGCTACGAGTACTAATAGCGTCGCAAAGGTGTCAGGATAGTTCGACGGGTGTACGAGAGGACTTGAGGCTTACTTCAGAGACGCAACCTTAATGTGGCGCGTATAGTATGTTACTTTGTACAGAAGACAAGAAATATTTTATTATTATTAAGTGTTTGTAATTCACAATGAGTGATAGAAGTCCGATGAATTGATAACATGTCGCCGAGTGCTAATTAACAATACTTCAAATCTCACAATAGTTTGTATTTTACCCTGCCTTTTTGGCCATGTAACTGGCAGCTATTTTTGTAAATTAATTTCTTAATTTTTTTTTCTTATTCTTATTTTCCATTTATACGGGGTCATATGAGACCTTTATTACCTCTAGTACCTAAAAAAATTACATCCGAATTGAGAACCTCCTCCTTTTTTTGAAGTCGGTTAAAAAACTATACGTACCTAAGTGTCGGCGCGTGTAATTATTCGATGGGCAATCCGGAAATACATTTTAGACAAGCCGGTGGGAATTGGCTTGTATGGGCGCTCCGGTACCTATAAGATTTAATCAAAATTATGGGTATGGAATTTATGAATCATTTTAATAATAATTGTGGTGCTATAAGAATAATTGTGCGTCATACTTTTTCCAATGTAATTCTTTGAGTATAACCGACGAGGATATAATATTAAAATTAAACCTAATCAATGTTGGTTTAGATCAGTGCGTCATAATACAAATACGTACATTATGAATTCAACCGGTTTGTGAACAGAATTGCAGTCAATTCATACATGGCACTCAATTGACGTAATTTTTAGGGTTCCGTAGCCAAATGGCAAAAAACGGAACCCTTATAGATTCGTCATGTCCGTCCGTCTGTCTGTCTGTCTGTCCGTCCGTATGTCACAGCCATTTTTTTCCGAAACCATAAGAGCTATACTGTTGAAACTTGGTATGTAGTTAGATGTATTTTGTGAACCGCATTAAGATTTTTACACAAAAATCGAAAAAAAAACATTAAGTTTTAGGGGTCCCCATACACAAAACTAACTCAAAAATTTTTTTTTCATCAAACCCATACGTGTGGGGTATCAATGAATAGGTCTTCAAAAATGATATTAAGCTTTCTAACATCATTTTTTTCTAAACTGAATAGTTTGCGCGAGAGACACTTCCAAAGTGGTAAAATGTGTGTCCCCCCCTGTAACTTCTAAAATAAGAGAATGATAAAACTCAAAAAAATATATGATGTGCATTACCATGCAAACTTCCACCGAAAATTGGTTTGAACGAGATCTAGTAAGCAGTTTTTTTTAATACGTCATAAATCGTAAACTGCAATTTATTTAACGGAACCCTTCATGTGCGAGTCCGACTCGCACTTGGCCGCTTTTTATATTATGGTTAAACCGTCACCTCAATTCTCAAACTTATCGAGTCGAATAATAATTGTATTTTATATGCGTCACTTCGTAATGTATTAAATTAGACTTATTCAAAAACCCTCATGGGGCAGTTACGTTTCGCATTGCAACTTGATACGAAATTGAAAAAAACATTGACATTCAATTAGAATGCGCAACGTAAGTTTCTGATTGACCCCTATTCCTATTGTAAAAACATACAAAATTCAAATAAAATTATAATAGCTGTAAGAGGCTAGAATAATATATATAGTTATGAAATGATACGTGTTAATCTTGAAAATGTTTATTTATACCGTATTTGAAGATTTCTAAAAGAACAATTTGGAAAGAAATAACCAAAATTCAGCAGTAAAACCGTTTACCTGGTAAAATAAAATACTTAAATCGGTTGCATTATAAAAAAAAACAAATCGTTTTTTAAATAAATGAATTAGGTGATGCCAAGTAGGGTAATAAAATGCCACCAAACTTCATTTCATTTCCAAAAAAAGTAAAAACGCGGAGAGATTTTTATGATTTCCAAATTTTAGGAGCTAAAGCTGTAGCCACTTTTACTTCAAGAATTGAGCTGTTGAAGCTTTCTCATGGAACAACCGAATCCTTTTTTAGTTTTCTAGGCTGGTTCAAAGTAAAATAAGTTCGCTTGATCTACAAATTTGGATCGTGCTACACAGTGATATATTAAACCTGTTTTATTTGATAACGTTGTCCTTATTAACCTCTCAGAAATGTTCAACTACTCAAATGATTGCTATTCAAATAGTTTTTAGTTAAATCAATAGTACAACTATGTCCATTAAATATCGATTATAAATCAACATTTATTCCTATAACGTTAATTATAAATAATCATATTATTTGAAACAAGAAATGTGTAAAATATGAATAAAACTAATTTTGCTCATTACTTTCTTTGATTTTGGTAACAGAGCGCGTGAAACATATCCCATGTCTGATGTACCTACCTACGAGTATCATTCGACATTGAGCCGAGTTGTTATTTCATTGTGACAATAATGAATTTGCATTGCTTTTTAAATAATGAAAATGATGCGCGGCGCGTGACAAGATGTGTGTGGCGAGTATGATAATTGATAACGCTGCGTTCACGTTGCATGTGAGAGTTCCGCGCACCGTTATTTGTCGCCCATTAACCAATAACCAATAACGACTTAGAGTACTTCTATACAGAGAGAGAGTCAACTCAAGTTGTCACGTCCCATCTATCACATGAGGTCATTTCCCCCTGCGTTATAAAGGGGATAAGAAAATTGTTCTCAGTTACTGGCTACCAATTTTGTATGCTGCTGCTGTTATTGGAATACTTTGCCAAGTATACAGGCTGTCCCAGAGATCGACGTCAAGCCGAAAACGGATGATAGACCAAGTCATAACAGTTATCAGAAAAATACAAAAAAATAACCGACACGTGTTCTTTTAAAATTATGGTCACTTTAAAAATTTAAATTTAGATAGAGAAATTATAAAAAAATTATAAATTAAAAAAAATTCAGACATTAGTTGGATTTTTTTTGTATTTTTATGACTTGGTCTATCAGCCGTTTTCGGCTTGACGTCGATCTCTGAGACACATTGTATATTTGTGCAACGTGGCCACGTGGCCAGTTATACAAGGGTGGCCAGTAATAGCCAATTTATCCCACCTAATGATCTTTTCTATTCACATCATGGTTTTTTCTCTGACTGTTCAGTAAAAATCATAAATATATATCTAAATTACGAAAAGGACAGAAATATATAAACCTTTGCGCTCATGACACTAACTTCATAATCCTGTTGATGTGGACTGCTCATGACTTCACAAAAACTTTGATATTTTCTCACGAGGGTTACAAAAGGCACTGTTGATTTGAATAATATTCATGGTACCATCGCCAACACAGTTAACTGACCATGCGTGCACTTTATGTGCATTGTAATAAGGTTCAATATAAATACTGAATGGTCAATTAACTGTGTTGGCGTTTGTACTTTGTACTACAATAGTCAATTTTAATCATCAAACAATAATTTGGCAGCAAGACCATATTTTTTTTTTATATTTTCTTAGTATAGGTACTTAATAATAGTCAATTACTCTGCATAAATACATATTAAATAAAACTTAAACAAGATAATATAAAACACGGTTGAAAACAGGCAGCGCTATCGCTAAAGTGCGATCTCCTCCAGACTACCTGAATGCCTTTATTGCTAAAAAAGAGGAATCGAAAGAAACATTAGAGTATGTACTCGTATATCGTACCTATATCTGAAGCTATCATTTTGAGGGTCTATTACTAAGACCCTATTACTAAGACTCCACTGTCCGTCCGTCCGTCCGTCCGTCCGTCTGTCTGTCACCAGGCTGTATCTCACTGATACCGTGATGGTTCCAGCTGAAATTTTCACAGAAGATGTATTTCTGTTGCCGCTATAACAACAAATACTTAAAACAAAATAAAATATTTTTTTAAGGGGGGCTCCCATACAACAGACGTCATTTTTTGCCGTTTTTATAGATAATGGTACGGAACCCTTCGTGCGCGAGTCCAACTCGCACTTGGCCAGTTTTTTACTTAGCGATACAATTGGCCTTCGCTGTAAATGATTAAAAAAATACTTTTGATAACGCGATCAAATTACCCAACTAGCAAAAACCAGGCCTACAACAGTCTCAAGACTACTATTTTTTCGCTCTTATATTGATTCTATATCATCGTATAAGCCTGGGTTTGGGCACCAATTATAAGGGTATTTATTTTAATATCGTTCTTATATCAGTCTTATTAGATGCGGTTTGATTTTACAGTGATTACTGTAAAAGCAAACCGCATCTAATAAGACTGATATAAGAACGATATTAAAATAAATACGCTTAAAATAAATGGCATGATTATGCCAAAACGAATTTAAGTGCCTTAGGCTAATATAGCATTTACGTAAGTATCTTGTAAGCCTGCATGGGCTTATATTTGGTCTAACGTTAGAATATTGTGAGCCTAAACAAGCTTATTATGATATTTTGTAGGATCTTGTAAACCTGCATGGGCTTATATTGCTCTAACGTTAGAATAGTGTGAGCCTAAACAAGCTTAATAATATTAAGCTTGTTTAGGCTTAGCTAAACTGTCATATTATATGACTTTTTGTAGGATCACTCGGTATTTGAAACAGTCTGAGAGTAGAGTCGATCAGTGTGTTCACGTGCGGCGTGAAAAAAAAAAAAAAGCTACAAACCTACACAAATACAAGACTGTTTATTAAGTATAATTAATATTACAATATAATAACGTGTTTGTTTTCATCTGGTCTGTGTTTGTTTTATGGTAAGTAATTCGCACGGGAATATATTATTTACTGTAAACTAGACCCTGTTTTACGCTTTAAAATTCATGCGCCTAATCAATTATGGCATTTCGTATCCTCTTTTAATTATTTTATTTATTTATTTGTATTGACAGTGTCGCCATTGATATAGCTGCATTTTACCAGCACACTGTTAGACTATTGTAAGACCGTTTACACTCACATTAGCCTTCTGGATACCAATGGCATGGCCATGTTGATTTATTTATAGTTCTTTGATTTACCTACATAAAACCTTAAATCGATTTAAGATCAAACCACCTTATATTGATCTTGTCTTTTGTGTTGTAAGCATGTTGATCCAATATCACTCTAATATCTTACTAAAGCACAGCTTTAAATAAGATCAGAGAAGTAACTACTTAAAGTGCTCTTATGCTATGCTGATATTAGTCTGACATTCTTACAATAGCATTCAGCAAGTCTATTACAAAATGAAATGAGCTTAGAGAATGGGGCTATAAGAATAGGTTTTCTCAACTGCAATGAGTCTTTTAAATGTTATTGTAGGAGCAAGAGGCTTAAATTAGTATTATTAAATGCTCTTATAGACATATATAAGACTAGGCAATAAGACTTAACGTTCTTGAGTCTGTACTCTAGTCTAAGACTAATATAAGAGCGATAACATCTTTCAAAACAATTATAAGAGCGCTATAAGCTTACCACTCTCATAAAGTGCGTATTCTGAGACTGTTATAAGCACAGGTTTTGTCAAGTCCAATGAATGAGTCTTATTAAATGTTATTGTAGGAGTAAGAGGCTTATAATAGTATTATAAAATGCTCTTATATACATATATAAGACTAGGCAATAAGACTGAGCGTTCTTGGGTCAGTACTCTAGTTTTAGACTAATATAAGAGCGTTGACATCTTCCAAAACAATTATAAGAGCGCTATAAGTCTACCACTCTTATAAAGTGCATATTCTGAGACTGTTATAAGCACAGGTTTTGTCAAGTCCAATGAGTCTTCGTAAATGTTATTGTAGGAGTTAGAGGCTTATAATAGTTTTATAAAATGCTCTTATATACATTTATAAGACTAGGCAATAAGACAGAGCGTTCTTGGGTCCGTACTCTAGTCTTAGACTAATATAAGAGCGTTGACATCTTCCAAAACAATTATAAAAGTGCTATAAGTCTACCACTCTTATAAAGTGCGTATTCTGAGACTGTTGTAAGCACAGGTTTTGTCAAGTCCAATGAGTCTTCGTAAATGTTATTGTAGGAGTAAGAGGCTTATAATAGTTTTATAAAATGCTCTTATATACATTTGTAAGACTAAGTAATAAGACTGAGCATTCTTAAGTTCGTACTAGCTTATCTAAGACTAATATGAGGGCGATGAGATGTTCCAAAACAATTATAAGAGCGCTATAAGCCTACCACTCTCATTAAGTGCGCATTCTGAGACTCTTTTGCTAGTTGGGTATGTATTGACAATATTAATTTCATATTTTTAACTTCTCTATTTTATGAACTGTGTTTTTCTTTTTCAAGATAACTCAATTTTTCATACAAAATAGTATTTTGAAAAATAGGTAATTCCAAAAGAGCATAATAATAATAATAATAATGGCGTAGGGATGTGACGGCCCCATCGCCCACCAGATTTCTGGTGCAATCAGTCAACGTAAGGCAGCTTGTGGCGGGCTGTTAGGGAGTAGCGATCCTACGTACCTGAGTGCTCCTGGGGGTGTCCTGTGGTCAGGCTGAGCCGATCGGGTGGTTGGTTGGACAGGCCCCCCACCTCTGGCTTGCCTTAACTGGCTGTCCAGAGTGGAGTCGCAAGAGCTGTTGCTCGAGGGTAGATGTGGACACCTAAGTGGCGAGTTGGCTATATGTTTAAAGTCCAGTGCCACCTCTCTACCCCCCCAGCCTCTCTGACTGGTGTTGCCCTTAGGCCATTTTTTAATGTCGCTATTAATAGGGGCCCATCTAGCAGTTGGCGAGTCACCGTCTGCCAGAGATAAAAAATGAGACAGTTTATTAGGCAGGCGTCCGATGTTTCACCCAATAGCCCAGCCACTAGTCCATCATTTTCACCCAATAACCAAATTTTCTTTAGATTCCATCAACAGCAATAGTCCCTATACACCCCAGCGGGTGCTGTCTCTGTGTGCGTCCCATGACACGGGCAGGGACAGCATCCGCTCGGTGTACTCCTTGCGTTTCATTAAATTGTCAAAAGGGCCTCTACGTGTTGGCTCAGTTGGTACTTTGTAGGTACCTAGCCCCACGCACGCCTCCCAAAGGTCCGGGACATCATTGTCCCGTGAGCGGGAAAGACATACATAATAATAATAATAATAATTCTTTATTGGACAGGCAAGACACCCATAAAATACACAATAAAAGCAAACAATATAAATGAAATAAAATACAGGAAAAAATGATTAAAAAACCTACGTACTATCACACTGAAATAAAACACTCACACTTGGCCGTTCTCAGACCGGTGCAGTTTGCGCCAGTATGTGTTGAATACGTCACTGAAATCACGAGCCACCAACGATAAGATTTCATTTTTGGTAGCTAGTATTCTCGCCCTAAAGGCAGCAGATCTGTTTCTCAAGATGGCGAAGAAATCAGGAACTCTCGCATCGGCGAACATGCCCTTCGCACTGCAGAAACGTGGCAATTTCAGCAAAATACGAAAGGCATTATTATACTGCACCCTTAGCGCGTTGAACGAGTGCCTGGTGTACCTATTCCAAAGCTGGCATGTATAAAAACATTGGCAGAAAGCTTTAAATAGGGTCACCTTTACCTCACTCGAACAACGCGCAAAGCGTCGAGCCAACATATTACACCGCACGGCGAGAGCCCTGCGTTCCCTTTCCATATCGGCATCATCCTTCAAGTATTCACTTAAAATATGGCCCAGGTATTTAAAGCTCTTTACAACCCGAATCGGCGCGCCGCTCATACACACCGTGGGAATCAACTCCGGACCACTTCCAGACCTGAAAACGAGCATCTCGGTCTTAAGCACGTTATATTTCAGGCCGTGGCTGCTAGCGTAACGCTCACAGATGTTAAGCAGTTTAACAATACCACCTATCGAAGGGCTGAGAAGCACCATATCGTCTGCGTAGCTCAGATTGTTAACACATACGTTACCAATATGGCAACCGACGTTGGAGCCTCTCAACTCCTCGATAAGGTCATTGACATATAAGTTAAAGAGGTCCGGAGATGTCAAACCCCCTTGGCGCACTCCACAGCCTAACCTATAATCATTAGACTGTGAGTCACCCCATCTTACAT
This sequence comes from Epinotia brunnichana, assembly GCA_963854355.1. Classification (NCBI taxonomy): domain Eukaryota; kingdom Metazoa; phylum Arthropoda; class Insecta; order Lepidoptera; family Tortricidae; genus Epinotia; species Epinotia brunnichana. The sequence continues at coordinate 270,310 of OY977954.1, read as the reverse complement.
TATTTGTTTGATTTCCATACCAAAACTTCAATAGATTCACAGTCTCGGGAGGTGTACCAGTCCTTAAGAGTTTAGCCCACAACACATTGTAATTAACTAGGTCGAAGGCGCGACTAAGATCTAAAAAACATGCGTATACTGATGTCTCTCTATTTACATAGTAGTTTACAGTATACTTCAAACCTAGTATTGCGGAATCCGTCGAAAGCCCTGGACGGAAACCAAACTGAGCCTGATCAATTTTGAGATTCCTGGTCAATTCGGGTTGCAATAGCCTCTCGAACACTTTGCCAATTATGGTAGCCAAAGAAATAGGCCTGTAGTTGTTAAGACTGGACAGGTCGCCGGTTTTATTTTTTGCTATAGGAACAACTACTGTTTTCATCATGTCAGGAGGAAGATAACTATGTGCAAGGCATGCATTAAAAAAATCTGCTAGAACTCGATATAGTTCGTCACTCGCGTAGAAGATGTGCTCCACACTCAAGCCGTCGTGCCCCGGTGACTTACCACGCTTCATCGATTTAATCACGTGTGCAATATGCTTCTGCGTAAATACGACATTTAAATCATGATGGGCCTCCGGAGCCGAGGGACCAGGCGCCGCGACAGCCTCCACGCTTAAGGGCGCGACCTTGAAGTGAGTGGCGAACATATCAGCTATAAGCTTGGGATCGCTAATGTTATATTTACTTTTAAAACAAAGTTTTAACCGACTTCAAATCAGTAGCCAAATTGCTTCAAGTTTGCCTATAAAATTTGAAGAGTTCCCGCGATTTCTCCAGGATCCAATCATCAGAACTGGATTTTGGTGACAACGGGACTAATCTGGAAGTATATGCTTTGAAAAGATTTTTTTTTTGAATCGTTTCGTAAATTACCGAGTTATCGCGTAACAAGGACCAAACTCTGTTTCGTCGCCTAATTTTTTTTTTGATATGTGTATTGTATCTATATTTGAAATAAATGGTTTATAAACCCCGTATGGTAACTAACAACGTGACAAGATGACGGGGTTCCAAATAAAATAAAGTGGTTTATAGCGAAAAAAGACAAACACAAAGAAAAATGTATAACATATATTTTACATAGCTCATTGCACAAGTTTTGCTAGTACATTTTAAAGATACGACAAAGAAGATTTGGTTACTATACGTTTAGTAATCACTGACTGTTGCGTCACAATATGACAGTGATAATGACTTTGACAGCTCACTATAAAGTAAAGTCGGCTCAATAATTGAAATTGATGAAAAGTCCATAACGTTTGATATACCTAACTTTTTTCGCGTAATATTATGTGTTGCGTAATGTATATATGTTTTGTTATTTTTATGAAACAAAACTAACGTAATCTTTCCAAAACTATGCCACAGAAAAGGTATAGAAAAATAAAACGTATGGTTGTTAATACAATTATAGCTCAAAATATATACAAGGTGTAAATGAATATACTGAAAACCTGAGACAGATTTTATTTTTCTTTTCAGTATGATTAACGTGTTTGTTTTCAATTTCGTTCAATAATAGGCAACATTACGCAAAACTCTTCGTAGGTGGCGACACTAGCAGCGTTGACATTGTATCTCGTTCCCACTTGCGGTATTGTCTATGCAAGCATCCTTGTCACTCATTTGACAATCAATTGTGCATGTGTGTGTGAATCCCTATATCCCTATACTGGTTTCCTACTAGTGGTAGTGCTGCCTCTGGCTGGGTTTTTAGACCGGGCACAGTAAAAGGGTCAATAAATACACAACTTGCCTTAACTTGCTTTGCAAGCTACTCTCGATTTTGAAGTTTGAACACACAACATGTAGGTTTTAAGTTTTATAATTTACACTTTGTACAAATGTAAAGTTAAGTAATTACTTTATATGTTTGTACAAATGTCACAAAATCATACTTAAAGGAAAAATAATCTGTTGGGGTGTCTCAGGTTTTCAGTATATTAATTTACACCTTGTATATATTTTGAGCTATATCTTCATACAACCCTCCCGTTTTTACGCTGTTGTATTAAGACGCTGTACTAAAATTATACCCCACAAGCTTTTACACATCTTAACACTTTTCCTCCTCCTCCAAGAGTGTATTCAACAACACGATTAGGCGATTTGCAATTTTCTAGAGTGATAATGGTCGTTCCCGCCTCGTTTGGGTTGCTGGTCATGTGAGGAGCAAACACCAGATTCATTATAAACATTGTGTTGTGGTGGTCGTCGAGGGTTCCGTGCCCGTTAGGTAAACCGGTGGTTTCTCGCTCATTGTGAAGATAGTCGAAGGTGCACCGTACTGCAGGCACCACCAAGAGAGCACACACGACACAAATCACGATGGTCCGTTTAATCAGCATCGCTCGATCTGTAAATCATCAAATATCATCTTACAGTACCAACTTTCATTAATCCGTCATCCATCTTTTTTATTTTTTTATTTATTATAAAAAAGCAATTACATTTTACAAGTTCCATTAAACTCGCCAAACTGTGACGTTTGATGGCGAGAAACGCTCATGTTTTATACTATAATAAGTATAATAACTTAATAACCTATTTAAATCTAACAATTCTTAATGAGTTACATTCTTCTTTAGTAACATTTCCCTTATAGGGATAAGTTTGCCTCTTATACAATCAAGTGCTTACGCCATGCATTCAACTTAACAAAAAAAAAAGCGGCCAAGTGCGTGTCGGACCACGCACAACGAAGGGTTCCGTGCCTACTATGTACATTACAACCTATATTAAGTAAGACTAGTGGTTCTCTCCAAACTGTGAACGTCTTGACTAATAAAACATTGTTGTCTTATTCATTCGCTTACACCCGAATATCATCGAACAAACATGTATACGTACAGTCGACGGCAAAAATATGTTTACAGTTTTCGCCGTATTACAATAGAATAAGGTGCAAAAGAGTAAACATATTTTTGGCGTCGACTGTACGTACAAATAATGTAAGATCGTATATAAAAAAAAAAAATAATAAAGAATTTGCTAGCTTCGCTGGTACGAGTACCTACCTACCTGCAGGCCGTAAGGACCTGTGCTTCGAAAATAATCCGCTGCAGTCTTACTACTGTTAGGCGGTGTCCATCCTGCAAGACCCCGTTCACGTGCTCACTAGCGCCACTGGTAAATGATTGAGATTATTTAAATTTAACGATACATACACACTGTATATTGTATTTAAGTACCTTGTGAACGGGATCTCAACAGCTTCATTATTTAATGTTTCGTACAGTGTAGCCTATGTATTTTATTTATGATACATGTTACATCATACTTATAATGTTCAATAATGTAATCATGCTGGCTTGTCCGGACGTATCTTAGGCAGGAACTGTTTTTGGTTCAGTCAATGGTTACTCATTTCCCCGCGAGATGGCACTATAATACAAATTTGATTTCACACGGCCCTTGAAGTAGGTAACTCGTTTACTCAGTTGCGTTGTTTACCGAGGTGGGTTAGTATGGTCATTCAGTATCTATTTTTCTTAATTTTGGACGTAATAGGGGCTATTTTATTTTATACACCTAATCGCTAGAACGATATTCAAATGGACTTGGGTCACTTTGGTTTTGATATAAATAAATGACGTCTTGTCTTCATTACATCTGCATATACTCGTAGGTATATTGTTAAAGCCATTGTAGTACTAATTGCTTGACGGTTAAATCCTAGAATGGCATGCATGGATTTGAAAAACTGCGGTTCGTGAACCCTAGATTCCACCCCCGATTACATCCCTTTGAGGGATGGTTTCCGGGATCAAAAGTATTATGTAGGTATAAACAATCCAGGCTATAAACAATATGTACACTAAAATTCATCTTAATCCGTCAGACCATTTTTGCGTGAATGAGTAGCCAGACCTTCCTGTGAGACCTTGGTTTTTTAAATTTCAAAAAGCTAGCAAGACCGTAACCTCAACCATAATCCGACTGCGACTGGGCCACATCTGCTCCCCATCCTTTCTTGCTAAAATCAGAGTTCGTGACCACTCTTTATGTGAATGTGGCCTGGAGGAGGGCACTGCAGATCATATTTTTTTCAACTGTCCTAAAACTTCATCTTCCCTATATGATGTCCTTCCTGACTATATTCAACGTCCTGCTAACCTTAGTTATATCCTCTCTTTTGTTAATACGTCCTTTGTATACATTCTAGCTAAATTTATTAATAAGTTCAAAATTAAACTTTAGTTCTACTACCTACTACCCCTATTTTAATTTGTAAACTTAGCAAACTTTGTGGGTTTATGGTTATAATAATAAAAAAAAAAAAAAAAAAAACTAACTGACCATGTGTATGTTGTAGTTAGTCTAACATTGTGTTGTCTTTTGTTTTAGATTTTTCAACCGATCAAATCTACACCTTTTGGACCTGGTCTTTAAAGACATTCGTGTAGCCTCCAACCTTGACGCTGGCCAAATTGTCCCACTGGACAGGGGCCATAACTAGCAAAAATCGATCGATCGAACAATCATTCAAACATCTAAACATCCAAAGCTCGAAAACCTGTTAACCGATCTTGTTCAAAATACTTTTCGGTAAATGTATTTAATAAGCACTATGTTCATGATTTATTTCAAATTTCTTACTTCCGCCGTTCGGAAGTTAGAGGGGGGGGGACTACACAATTTTTGTGACTTTCGGGGCGATTATCTCCGACTATATTTACTTAGTCAAAAAAAAATGCTTAGAACCTTTATATTGATTTTGAAAGAGTTATCGATTGATGTGCCACATGTGGACTTACAATGATTTAATTTTTTTTGACTTGCAGTTACATGTATGGAGTGCACCCCGAAAAAAAAATTATTTAGTCATTTCAATGCATAACTATGTAGCGGCTAACAAAATACACCTATACTCCAAATTTCATTCAAATACACTTTATAGTTTTCGAGTAAAATGCCTGTGACATACGGACAGACGGGCAGACGGACATGACGAAACTATAAGGGTTCCGTTTTTGCCATTTTGGCTACGGAACCCTAAAAACTAAGCATGCTCGTAGGTAACTATTTATCCTTAAAGTTTTCCTTTTAGCTAAGCTAGTCTACTTACAACTTTAATTATTAAGTCACTACGGAGCCCTGAAAATAACAATGCTAAGTAAATTATGACAGAGTACACATGTTATGGTGACTCAATGAAGGGGAAATAGCAGAATAATAATAATAAATAATTTAGTCGGCTTTGTATTACTATGTACTTAGCTAGTTTAACAAGTCAATCATTTATGTATATACTCAAGTCTTTATATCATGTGTGTACTCCTTAAGTATAAATATATAAATAAATGAAATAAAGACGGTGGATCCCTTTATATATTGCCTGAGTCCTATACAAGACTTTTAACGGAAAACTGAGAAAATGTCACCCGGAGCATAATTACAAACCGATTGACATCTCATTTATCAAAATCGGTTCAGTATCTTAAACGCTACGGTAGAACACATGTAAATGCAAACATGGACTGATAAAATTATATCCCTTCCTTTCGCCTCTGCCGTAGTCGGGCAATAAAGACCAGGGTTCGAAGACACAGTTCGTTAATTTTCCCTTAAATGTTGCTTTTTGATACTAAATTCAGGCTTAGGTAAAATTCAAGATTCTAAGCGTTACATTTATTGTGCGGAAAGCGAATATTCAAGACTTTTTAGTAAGACTTTATTATAGTAGTTTATGTGACTGTACATAATGAAGGGCATTAAATAAGAGTGTGGGTTTATGAAACGAGCCGAAGGCGAGTTTCATAATAACATCGCACGAGAGACAAACTAGAGTCGGATCCAACTATCATGTCGTTCGATATCTTACTTAAGTGTGACATTTGTCAAATTTGTATGCAAATTGACAATTCATTTCGAAGTAAACGTCATCTCGACTGATATTAGAATAGAGGTCAAATCAAATAACTTTGTTTTTCAGCGATGTTCGAAATTTTAATGAAATAATATTATCGAAATCGATGTTATTATTTAGCAATAATAACATTTTCACAGATAAGAAATTTGTTCTAACAAAACAATCTATTTTTATGGTGGTCATAATGCGCGGTTCTTGAAAGCATCATGGAGGGTTTATGATATTTGGATAGATAAACTATATTATTAGAACTTAGATTAGGTGATTATTAAATAACACTATAATATGTTGGAACACTCAAACGACCATTCTGATTTGTGTATAATTTGAGAGATAATGAAACTAATCGTTACTACGAAGGATACCCCAAAGTTGTGGATCTGCTGGTCGATCACGTAACGCATTGTACGCGCGTCAGGTAGATCTAAATGTCACTTTTTATATGGAAAATTGACAGTTGAGTTGTCCTAACGCGCGTTTGAAACGTTTACGTGATTACCCCTCAGGACATAATCTCGGATATTTTATCATAGACGGTAGTCAATAACTTTATAGATCAAACAAATATTTCTAGAAATAAACGCATCCAAAGTTAGGTTTGTACAGTCACCGGCATCAAAATATGATGGATCAAAGACCGCAAAAATATCTGACACGCTCTAAGACCCTGGGTTTTCTGACCACCCGTCACCGGCGGCCGGCGACCGACGCGTGTCCGCCGCCGACGACGTTCGGATGTTTTGCTCGGGAATGTTTGAGGGTGGTTTCTCTGAAACGCCGCGACACGCGTCGGTCGCCGGCGGCCGGCGACCGACGCTTGTCCGCCGCCGACGACGTTCGGATGTTTTGTTCGGGAATGTTTGAGGGTGGTTTCTCTGAAACGCCGCGACACGCGTCGGTCGCCGGCCGCCGGCGACGGGTGGTCAGAAAACCCAGGGCCTTACGGCTCTAGGAATAGAGTCGTCATCAGATATTTTTGCGGCCTTTGTTCCATCATATATTGATCCCAGTGACTGTACTAAATATTGTAACGGTAAATTATTATTTTTTTGGTGTTCAGTATAGTTTTTGGTAAGAGAGGTTAGGATATCAAAGTATTTTGTGGTGGTCATTATATTTAACCCCTCGGGGGCAGTACAAAATACCGCGTACTGATTCCACCCCCCCCCCCCCACCAAGTTCGGAAGTGATCTCGTCTTTTATACAAGTAAGTACATTCTAATTCTAAAGTACGATAAAATCTTACAATTTCCTTCAATTAATGTGCACACAAACTACCACCGCTGAGGTTGAACTGAAACGAGTGTTAAAACTTGATACTACTTAAAAAGACTACAGTTGGAATTTCCTTCTAATTGTAAAGGAAAACTTTTAAATTAAAGGGATTTCGACATTATACTCTGCATAAGTTGATGCTAAATCCATTGTCAAATGTTATGTGGTTTTGGAATTACGCGATTTATTATCGTGATTAAAAATTAACCACAAAAAAATAATGGAATTACAAACATGCAATTTTCCGGGGTAATGTCCTTCCTGGTATCATAACGGCGGAAATTAAGAATGTTAACGATACAAGTTATTTTTATAATGCTGTTATTAATCACCCATCTAGTGAGTCACCATCTGCCAGTATTAAAAAGCGGCCAAGTGCAAGTCGGACTCGCATATGAAGGGTTACGTTAAATAAATAGCTTTTTACGATATATGACGTATTAAAAAAAACTACTTACTAGATCTCGATCAAACCAATTTTCGTTGGAAGTTTGCATGGTAATTTTTAAAATTCAAAATTCAAAATCATTTATTTGTAAACATAGGTATATGGATGGTCAAAAAACTTAAAAATATGTACCACTATGTTTTGCCATATGGCATACAAATACTTTATGAGAAGATGAAGCCATGCATCTAATTTAGAGTAAGTATTATATTATTATAGTTCACAATCCATTAAATATTCATTCAGTGAATAATAGGCTTTTTTTACTAAAAGGGTAAACAGGCTTTTTTTGAATTCTATCAAATCTTCTACTTTGCATAGATTTTTTGGCAATTTGTTATAGATTTTCGGTGCCATTCCGAAAACACTTTTAGCAAGAAGACCCGTTTTTATTGATTCCGTAAATATTTTATGACATTGGCGAGTACTGTTAAAAACAGAAAACGATGCATATTGTTTTTAACGTAAACTGCGGTCTCGAATATATAGAGGCACGGTAGTGGAAGTATGCTAAGTCTGATAAAATGCGGTTTACAAGATTCCGTTGATGGTATTTTACATACTGATCGTAAACATCGTTTCTGTGCTTTAAAGGCCATCTCTCTGTCTGTGGAATTGCCCCAGAACATGACACCGTATCTTAAAGTCGAAGTTACATACGCGTGATAGGCGGTTAGAACAGCTGGTTGACTTACTATTTTACTAAGATTATATAATGCATATAAGAATTTGTAAAGTTTTTTACATATAATGTCAATCTGATCTTTCCATGTCAACTTATTATCTACGAGTATACTTAATCCTAAAACTTAGTAAGGTCTGATTCGTCAATTTGGTGGTTTTTGTATGTCACGGTGAGATTTGGTATTCTATCAACTCTTTGCTTGAATTTCATTATCTTGGTTTTACTTAAATTAATGCATAAATTATTCATATTTAACCATGTAATTACTGTGTCAACTGCTTTGTTAATTTCAATCTGTATTGTTTGTGTATTATTTCCAGTATATATAATTTACATCATATATTTTTTTTAGTTTTATCATTCCCTTATTTTAGAAGTTACAGGGGGGGGGGACACACATTTTACCACTTTGGAAGTGTCTCTCGCGCAAACTACTTATTCAGTTTAGAAAGAAATGATGTTAGAAACCTCAATATCATTTTTGAAGACCTATCCATAGATAACCCAACCCGTATGGGTTTAATGAAAAAAAAAAGTTGAGTTTCAGTTCTTAGTATGGGGAACCCCAACATTTTTAGGGTTCCGTACTCAAAGAGTAAAACGGGACCCTATTACTAAGACTTCGCTCTCCGTCCGTTCGTCCGTCCGTCCGTCCGTCCGTCCGTCCATCCGTCCGTCCGTCTGTCTGTCACCAGGTTGTATCTCAAGAACCGTGATAGCTAGAGAGTTGAAATTTTCACAGATTATGTATTTCTGTTGCCGCTATAACAACAAATACTAAAAACAAAATAAAATATTTTTTTAAGGTGGGCTCCCATACAACAAACGTGATTTTTTTGCCGTTTTTGTAGATAATGGTACGGAACCCTTCGTGCGCGAGTCCTTCTCGCACTTGACCGGTTTTTTGTTTTTTTTTTCTATTTTTGTGTGAAAATCTTAATGCGGTTTACAGAATACATCTACTTACCAAGTTTCACCAGTATAGCGTAGTACTTAGTATAGTTTCGGAAAAAAGTGGCTGTGACATACGGACGGACAGACAGACAGACAGACATGTCGAATCTATAAGGGTTCCGTTTTTTTCCATTTGGCTACGGAACCCTAACAAGTGAGACAGTTTTATTAAACAGGCGTCCGAGCGATGCCTCATCCAATAGCCCAGCCATCAGTCCCACATTTTAACCCAATAACCCGTTTCATTTAGATTCCATCAATAAGCAATAGTCCCTATACACCCCAGCAGCAGGTGCTGTCTCTTTGTGTGTGCTAGCTATGTACTAAAAAACAGAATAAATAAAGAAAAAAAAATCTTTTGCTATCTTACACTAATCGACCTAGTCGCAAACTAAGCAAAGCTTGTATTATGGATACTAGACGACGATAAACATGTTTATAGTATAAGTATTGATTTATCTATAGATACTTCAATGATTTAATATATAAAAAACATCCATGACACACGAACAAGTATTTGTGCTCATCACACAAATAAATGCCCTTACCGGGATTCGAACCCAGGACCTCCGGCTTCGTAGGCAGGGTCACTACCAACTAGGCTACAGGGGGCTCCCATACAACAAAGGTGATTTTTTTGCCGTTTTGAAATGAAATGAAATGAAATGAAAGTTTATTCACGAACATATGGTAAGTTCAGTAGATGTTATAAGTGTAGTTACATTGTTGACCCTTAATACATTCTGCCTCAAGGCATGTGAAAATAATTATTATGACATGACATAGTCAGTCATTCATGTCAAAATTAAAATTAAGTTTAAATTGCGTGCATATATTATTAATGTCATAATACTAATATACTAAAATATAAATTAAATTAAATAACTGTCAATTGCCTAAGAACATGCTTAACATAAATACAAAAAATTAAATTTGGAATGTTATTCATTATTATTAGATTATAATTTAAAGTACAATTTTAAATGTCAAAAGTGATGTAAGAATTAAAATATTCGTCAATTGTGTAAAAACATGCGTTATTTAAAATACTTTTGAATTTAAACTTGAATTCGGCATTAGGCAGTGTCTTAATAGTTGACGGTATTTTATTGAATATTCGTATACACATATAATATGCACTTTTCTGTTTTACTTTGAGCTTGCATGGAGGAAGTGTCATATTATTTTGTCTAAGTGGTCTATTTGATATATTATTAAATTGAGGAAAGAGTTCTAAATTATGTTTTACAAATACAGCTGCCTCATATATGTACAGGCTTGGCAGAGTTAGTAGTTTAAGCTCCGCAAATATAGGTCGACACGATTCTCTGCGTCTGTTATAGATAATGGTACGGAACCCTTCGTGCGCGAGTCCGACTCGCACTTGGCCGGTTTTATTGTCTTTTTTTTCTGTGGGGTTTATAAAAAAAATATCGTCCCCATCTCTATTATGGAACAAAGGCGTGAAGCCATGAATTTTATTTAGCGGGGTGGGTAGGCAGACATGCACAGTTACATACTCTAGGCAGACATAGGTAACTCTTCAATTGGGAATGGATGAAAATTTTAGAAGTGCCTTATAATTTTTTTGGTGATAGGAATAACCTTCCTTAGCACCAGAAAAAAGTTGCATACTTTTTAGCTCCGTCAATATTTTTTGAAAAATAAATATAAACAGTTTCCTCACTTGCGTTTTGGGTTTAGGACGGCGAATGAGACACTTTACTTGATCTGACTCATATTACAATTTTTTTTTAAATATCTGACCCTGGCAATGACAAATATAGCTGCTGCAGCTGTCAATATCATTGCCAGTGTCAGATTACAACGGATTTTTAAGATATTTTCTTGTAATATGAGACGGATCAAGCAAAGTGTCTTATTCGCCGTCCTAAATCCAAAACGTACCTAAGTGAGGAAACTGTTTATATTTGTCAAAAATAATTGACGCAGCTGAAAAGTCTACAACTTTTTTCTGGTGCTAAGGAAGGTTATTCCTATTACCAAAAAAATTATAAGGCACTTCTAAAATTTTCATCCATTCCCAATTCTGGAGCACGCCAACTAGGCTCTTAGCAGTTAAGGCCTATATTAATTGATCTTATTATTATTCAATTCAATTCATTTATTCAGGGACCAACATGGATCATTATTGTTAGTAATAAAATAATACTTAGCTTAATATTAGTAACTACAAAAATAATAGAATAGCACACATAGTCAATTTAAAACAATAATAATACAATTTATAATTTAGGCCAGAATGAAATTTACATTAAAGGTAAGTAGCTAAGTACAGTCAATTAAAATAATATGTATATGTCAAATTCAAATTAAAAAATGTACAGGATGTCAAGTTAAAAAATTAATTACTCATTTAAATCACAAAATGTCAAATGTTATGCGACCTCGTAGTTAACATGTGTGTTTGTGTGCATCATACATCAGTGGTTTAGATACCCACAGTCCATCCGTTCAGCGATCATTTTCAGGATGCTGTTGGCACTGGCCCGTACCCTACGCACCAGGGATGTACATCGCTTGCGAATAGTAGTGTGGAAACAGTCCACCCTCGCCTCTGCGAACATCCCTGACGCGCTGCAATATCGGGGCAGCCCCATCAGCATCCTGAATGCGTTATTAAATTGAACACGAAGAGCACTGTATTGTGTCTGAGTATAGTTCGCCCACAGGCCGCTGGTATATAAGGACGTGCAGTAGGCCCTGAAAAGGGTTAACTTGACCTGTCTCGAGCATCCAGCGCCTTATTTATTATTATTTATTTTATACGTAACGCTGGAGCGTGTGTAGCTTTGCGAGTTTGTAAGTTTGTATGTAGGCGTTAATACCGGATCCACTCATCTGATTTCAAAAGTTCTTTCACCAGTATATAGAATAGGCTTTCAGGATGAACAAAGGCTATGCTTTATCCCGTAACTTTGCTTGCGTTCTACGTAGTACGAGGGCGGAGCTGCGCGGGCAGATCGTCATGAAATAAACATATATATTGTATTAAAGTGTTAGTGAGTCCATCCACCATCTACTTAATCATATCTTAGTGGGAGATTTTAACCTGCCGTGTATATCCTGGGAAACCGGTAGACCCGTGTTTCACAAAAAGGGCTCAGTTGAAATACAAAACTCTGGAATACGCTTAGTAAATGAACTGTACTTTTTTGGTTTAACGCAACATAATACTATTTTGAACCATAAGGGCAATACTTTGGATTTATTTTTCTCTAATCTACCGGTTCAAGTAACTCCAGTACCAGATCACGCCCTAACTAAAGTCGATTCTTTCCATCCCGTGTTTGTTGCAGAAATTTACGATTTAAAAGTATCCCCACTTAAAGAACTTCGCAACCCCAAATTTAACTTCCGTAAAGCCAGCTATGATTCTTTAAATGAAAATTACAGCGAAATCGACTGGCAACCGTTAAATAAATTAGATTCGATTGATGAAGCTGTTCACTATTTTTACGAACAAATTCAAATAGGTATTAACAAATTTGTCCCCATGAGCCGTAAAACTAGCTCGCGTAAATACCCAACGTGGTATAGCTTATCCTTGATAAAGATAATAAATGAAAAAATGAAAGCTCATAAACGTTGGAAGCAATATGGGAACTTAATGGATTATAACGCGTTCTCGCTTTTACGGTCTAGACAACGTCTAGTACAAGAAACATGTTACAATAATTATCTACGTTTAACTGAAAATGCTTTGAAATCAAATCAGAAACACTTTTGGACTTACATTAAAACCCTTCGCGGGGGCTCAAATTATCCACAAATGTTAACCTACAATAATAAAAACTATTCGGACGGTTTTAACATATGTGAGGCCTTCAATGATTTTTTCCATTCTGTATTCATCGATGGCTCTGTTCCCGATAAACACACTTTTAGACCCGAGTTTTTAGATAACGGTGCTGCCTCAATTTCAAACCTACAGGTCAGCGTATCCACTGTAGTAAGATCGTTAAGTATACTATCTGCTGACAAAGGACCTGGTTCTGACGGCATCCCTCCTATATTTTGGAAAAACTGTGCGAAATCACTGGCTTTGCCTATCAGCATAATATTTAATCGTTCTCTTAGCTTAGGCATTTTCCCTCTCATATGGAAAAAGGCAAACATTGTTCCCATACATAAGAAGGGCTCACGAACAAATATTGAAAACTATAGGGGTATTTCTGTGCTTAATACAGTTGGTAAGATATTTGAGAAAATTGTATATAACGCGATTTATCCGTGCATCCTAGCAGGTATATCTGATAAACAGCATGGGTTCCTAAGAAAACGTTCTACCATCTCTAATTTAGCATGTTTCTCTAATTACGTTCTTAAAAATATGGATAAAGGTGGACAGGTTGACGTGATCTACACCGATTTTGAAAAAGCTTTCGATCGTGTGGATCACATCATCCTACTAGAGAAATTATTCAGACTGGGAATACGAGGAGACCTTCTTCGCTGGATAAAATCTTATCTGACCAAAAGATCACAGGCGGTAGTTCTTGGAGGTTACCGTTCAAACTTCTGTGAGATTCCTAGTGGCGTACCACAGGGATCTCATTTAGGGCCTCTCTTTTATTGCGCTTACTTGTATGACATCACTGACTCTTTTACAAATGCTAAACATTTATTGTATGCCGATGACAAAAAAATATTTTACGTTATCAAAAGTCCTGACGATTGTATGGCTTTACAGGCAGACCTTAATCAATTACAAAAATACTATACTAAAAATAGAATTACTGTTAATGTCAAAAAATGTCAATGTATAAGTTATACACGTAAAAAACGTCCTGTCTGTTTTTCATACAATTTTGAAGGTACCACAATTAGTAAAGTAGATGTAGTTCGCGATTTAGGTGTCACGTTCGACAGTAAATTAATGTTTTCAGAACACGTTGATTATATTAGTAATAAGGGTTTTAGAAATCTAGGTTTTATCCTACGGTCTTGTAAAGTCTTCAAAAACATAGAAGTAATCACACTGCTATATTTTGCGTATGTACGCAGTACTCTCGAATATGCCGGCCCTATTTGGTCTCCGAATTATACTAAATACATTCACTTGAGCGTATTCAAAAAAAATTTATTAACCACCTTAATTTTCGTCTACACCTACCTCCGTCATCCTATGAGAATAACTGTCGCAAACATAATCTGCTGCCGCTTGTCGATAGGCGCAAAGTCATGGACATGTGTTTGTTATATGACATACTGAACTATCGCTTGGACTGTCCCGAATTGGTCTCTCAAATAATGTTTAATGCTCGTCTTCGTCGCACTCGTCATAACCCAATGTTACACGTGCCAATGCATGGCACCAACTACGCTAAGAATAACGTGCTCACACGAATTGCTCGAACTTATAATGCGGATTTCAGTAGCATAGATATATTTAGATATTCAAAGGCATCTTTTAAATTGCAAGTAATTAATAGTGTTAAGAATAAGCAGCATAAATAGTTTTTGAAATAGGTAACTCACCTCTTATCATGTTTAACAATGTTGTAGTATTGTACATAAGTTAATAAATCTATTTGTTTAGAGTAAATATGGGATAAATACAATAATATTGTCACTAGGATAAAATATAGCAATATATTCTCATTTGCGGTAACCTATATAGATTGACATGCTTGGTTATGCTTTCATCTTCAAAAAAGAAAAAAAAAACAATGACTTAAACTTAATTAAAAAAAAAAGATCTCTCTTTCACACATGTTATGATAGTCCGTTCAACTGTCAACTTTACATATCAAGTTATCTAGGGAAACCTGTAATTGGCCATACTACTGTGTATTATATTATAAGTTACATACTTTGTATCGCTGTTGGTTTTCTGAATAAATAATAATAATAATAATCTACTCCTTAGACGTGTTGCCCTTGCAGGAATACAGGAGTATTTGAGCCTGAGAGAAATTAGCTGAAAATTTGGCAAAATTAATGGAGAACTTTAATCTATCAGGATATGTAGGGTATAGAGCAAAGTTAAATTTTATCTACTCTCCCTTCCCCTTAGGGGCAAGCTTCACACCCCCGCGCCCTTGGAAGTGTCCCCGAGCGCGGTATTTTCAATTAAAAAAAAACCGTACACGATAAATAAAAAGTGTCAAAACGCAAAATAACCCTTGATAAATTTACTATAATTATTTCATATATACAAAAGCGATATCACTTATAGTTTTAGCGCAATGTGCCACCAAATACGAACGTTTTTATTAAATTTTATATTTTTTCAGCTGTATGTTTACTTTTCTCAAAAACTTCACACTTTATCGCAAAGATATGTATTACTGAAGTAAATAATAGAATATGATCTTTAAAAAAAGGTATAATTTATTTCTAAACTCTTTCATTTACCGTTGCTATGCTTTTTTTTAAATTTAAATCATTCGGCCATTCCGCGAACTATACATATTCGTACTGCTTAAACGGTGTTACTTTAAATACCATAGACTTTTATAGGTTTTTCTGCAATCTAGAGGAAAAAACTATTTTCCAAATTTTTTCAAAATTTTTAGGCCTAGTACCAGGAGATAAGAGGGGGGCGAGGAAATGGTCAATGTTAGCATATTTCCTTAAATAACTTTAAAACTGTTTATCTAAAAATTGTGAAAAAAATATTTTTAAGATTTTTATAATGTACCCTTTCTTTTGATATGTCACACGATATAGTTCAAAACTTTTTTTTTCTAATTTAAAGTTTATTTGTTTTCGTTACACGTCCGTGTTTGGGTCACCGATTTACATATTTGTGGCAAATTTCAACTCAATCGGTCCAGTAGTTTCGGAGCGAATTGGCTGTGTCAGACGAACGGACAGATACAGACACACGAGTGATCTTATAATGGTTCCGTTTTACCTTTTGACGAACGGAACCCTAAAAAAGCTCTAAAAATTTAGGCCATTGTCCTTCTGTATACAGGCAAGGAATAACACCATTTATGAGCAAGTGTGATGAAAAAAAATTAAACGGCTCCGAGCCTCTACATATTAGAAGTCGCTAAATTCATGTGGAAACACAAGGACGAATACAAAATGCGTCGTCCTGATCACAGGAAAACCGGCTACGACATGACGCCCGTGCAGGCACGATTGACGCGAACTTGTAATTCATTGTGGGTTCGGTGTTAGAATGTTTTTATTTTTTTTATACCACGTCGGTGGCAAACAATCTTACGGCCCACCTGATGGTGAGTGGTTACCGTAGCCTATGGACGCTTGTAACTCCAGGGGTGTTACATGCGCGTTGCCGACCCTTTAAGAATGTATACACTCCTTTTTTGAAGAACCCCATACTGTAGTCCCTTGGGAAAACCTCGGCAGGGAGCTCATTCCACAACCTGAGCGTCCGAGGGAGGACATTTCTCTGAAACCGTACGGCACGCGACCATTTAGGTTCTAGGGTGTGAGGATGAATGCCCTGCCGATGGCGAGCGGTGCGGTGAATGTATAACAGACCGAGCCCGGAAGTCAAGAAGACTCCTTCTTATGAGCTGTACGTTAAAAAGATTGAAGCAGTTCTTAACACATTCACGGCCACACTAAATACTCGTAAAATTAATAAATTACATTTATTTTTGGCAAAAAACCCATATCATCCGCATCCTACTACATGTAAAAATATAATTAAAAGTGTTATTAAAAATGTAAAAATAAAAGTTACAGAAGGAAGAAGTATGATTTTAAAATAAAAGTACAGTATAGGTAAATAGTAAAAAGAGAAACTAATCTCGTAGCGCTACGCCGTAGTCCATAGTTGGTTAAACCTCGTATTGAATTCAATTGAATATGTTTTTAAGTTTAGGAAAAACCGTATTGAATATGTGTCATTCGATACTCACTCTAAGGAAATTTAAGATTAAACAACTTGATTCCAAGTCCTGTAATAAAAAAAACCGGCCAAGTGCGAGTCAGACTCGCGCACGAAGGGTTCCGTATCATTATCAATAAAAATATTTATTTTATTCTGTTTTTAGTATTTGTTGTTATAGCGGCAACAGAAATACATAATCTGTGAAAATTTCAGCTGGAACTACTTATCACGGTATCAGTGAGATACAGCCTGGTGGCAGACAGACGGACGGGCGGTCGGACGGACGGACGGACGGACGGACAGCGAAGTCTTTGTAATAGGGTCCCGTTTACTCTTTGAGTACGGAACCCTAAAAACATGACGAGTTACAGAGAATTAATAATCGTTGAAGTGTTTGGAGGACGTTTTTAGGCACTGGTTTCAGCCTACTTCTTCTGCATTTTTAAAATTTCTAAAATGGACCTTGTAGCTCCTAAGAACGAACTTCCGTGCCTCTTGTAGTTTCAGATTGTCCTTCACTCCCCCTGTGATTATGTGTACATATATTACATGGTCATGGGGGGTAGATGCCATAATCACCACGCTTGAGATGCGGGAGAGGTCGCAGGAGTCCGCTGGATGCGGGTGGCGCCGGACAGGACACGTTGGCACTATAAAGCCCCGTATCCTCTAGAGGCAACCTCGGGCCGAGTCAGCGCAAGTGGAGACGCTGCCTCAACCTGAGGCACGCCGCGCCAAGTTTTGCCGGTTTTTCAGCGTGCTCTTTTCGGCTAGCAAAGGAGCCTCAGTCCGAGCAGTGGAGACGGGCGAGTTGCCCTCAGGTCGCAATGGACAACAATACTGCAGTTAAATTAATAAAACTATAGTCTCATCTTACGATCAGCCTCACAAGAGGCTTAATACCTTTGTACCGTTTCGCATTAAACGTCATGTTAAACTGCCATATGAAGTTGTCAAACGAGTGAAAACGACCAGGTACTTAGGTGTTCAGCAAATTATGAGGCAGTAAAATAAATAAAATAAAAAATAAAAATAACTTTATTAGTAAGGAACAAGACTTACTACTACTTACACTGTAAACACTTTTATAAGTTAAGCATACGCAAGTATTGACTGCTGATAGTGTAGGTAATCAATTACGTATGTAAATACATTTTTTTGTAATACTACGAGTAAGCTTCCTCTGTTCCCCGTACTAGTAATTATACTGTATCACGGTGGAACGGGATTCGCCATCATCGCTGTTTAAATGTTGTTTAACTTAAATAACTACATTCTAAACATGAGATTTATTTGACAAATTTAAGGACACTAACAATAAGTAAGGAATGCGGGTGAGTTGACAAAATCATATCGGCAATGCCGCGCTAGTCGAACGAGGTTGTAAACACATAGTATATGCAAAGTGACCAGAAGAGTCAGTGGATGGATTTATTGTTATTTATGCAACGTATATACAATAAGTTATACAGTACATGTATCGTTCGGCACCTGAGGTGCCATCGCGTTTCTGCCAGTTTGCCTGAAGTCGAAGCTGCTCCGCCTGAGGCTGCTCAAATGGATACGCGGCTTTTGGAGGAAAACTATGTCCAGCAGTGGACGTCTTTCGGCTGATATGACATATATGATGATTATGATGATGATGACATTACAGACGATGTATTGATATTGATGCTAGGTAAGCCAACAAACTGTGAATACAGTTTGGCGAGGTACAATATGTAACTATAAGCTTTAAGTATTTTTTTCGAGTTCAATAAATAAAGAAAAAAAAAAAAATTGTGTAACCCGGGTATTCTGGCGGAGGTGCGTTTGAGCGGTACTTGTGGCGGCGCCGGCGGCCGAGCCTGTTCGCCGAGCCCCATGCTCGATCGCAACTGCTTGGCCAGGCACCCTTTACTAGGGCTCTGCGCACACTTGTTAGAGTAGCGGTCGAGCTGAACGAATTCACAAGGGTCACCCTTTAAGGGCCACCCTTTTATGTTACGGTGTTATAGTATAAAACTGCCGCTATGTACTTCAGCCCCGCTATTCTGTAACTTGTTTTAAGCTCACTTCAACGCTCACCCACAAATATAATCTTGACGCCGTGATCCGTAACAACTAAGCGTAGGTAGAGCTCTAGTTTCGTTTGGCGTGACGGGTGGAGTGTTGCGCATGATTGCGTAGAGAATAACAGCGCTGAGGAGTAATCACGTAATGTTCCGAACGCGCGTTAGGACAATCCAACTGTCATTTTTTCATATAAAATTAAAAAGATGTCCCATAATTTACGCAAGATTTGAATGAAATAGAAAACACTTTTTTTTGTTATTACTGTTTTCTTTTTATATTAACTACATAGGTACATATGATAGGGTTATGTATGAAACAGCACACTGGTCAAATGTCAGCCAAGGCTTTGCTGGTACATACGATTTTTTAAATGAAATTTTCCATGACCATTTTGCACAAATGTGGCTGAATTTCATAATTGCAGCGTTGTTGGACCTCTTCCTTTGATGCATTATTGGTTGTGGGCTTATTGACCTTTGGCCTTTGACTTTTAATAACACAACTGTCAGCTATCAAATTGTTTAATTTTTTTATTGGCCAGTACTTTTCGGTACCTACAAAAGGAGGTCAATTCAAAACTTGCGTAAATTTTGGGACAACCGTTACACTGTCGAATTAGGATTATGGACTGTAATGATTGAAATGTTTAAGTAATAGAAAAAAACCCGCCAAGTGCGAGTCGAACTCGCGCACGAAGGGTTCCATACCATTTTCTATAAATATTCATTTAATTCTGTTTTTTAGTATTTGTTGGTATAGCGGCAACAGAAATACAAATCATCTGTGAAAGTAACTTTCTAACTATCACGGATATTGAGATACAGCCTGGTGACAGACGGACTTACAGACAAACAGACAGACAGCGGATTCTAAGTAATAGGGTCCCGTTTTACTCTTTGAGTACGGAACCCTAAAAACGAATATCGTATTTAAGTATAAGTTAAAATAAAAATGCCTTTTTGACTAAACGATATTTTAGTTGGTAAGTATATTAAACACTTTTTTACTTTTGTAAAAATGTCACCTGCGCCGGTGATAACTCGTGAATACTTTGTTAAACTACAGTTGCTACTAATAAAACACATCAACAATTATAATTACTATTTTGCATTTTTTGCCCAGAAAAAAAATAAAAATCTTTACTAAAACAAAATAAACCTACCTAGTCAGTAAGAATAATATTTTGCATGTGAATAACATATTCCATTGTTAGTTCTTTTTTTGCCTGAAACACAGGGTATCCTAGTTCAGGCACGTGTTATTTTCCTCTAATATTAAGCTCCTAGTCTATAGTAAATACTGATGTACATTATGTTTTATCAATAAATTATTATTATTATTATTATAAACTCATTAAAATACATTTTCAGCCTTTACTAGTAGGTATCTGATTCGATATACATACCTACCTACATGTGGACTACATGTGTTGTGTGTACTACTAATTGTGATATATTTAGCTTGTCGCGATTTTTTAACACATTAAACCAATACGTTGATGCAAATGAACCCCTTTGTCAAGTACCTATATTCATTCAAGCCTTGGAAAACTGCCTCCGAGGTGGGCTACTCACCCGGGTTCTCGCGGATACGATTTTTTTTTACATTCGCGGATGCGGAGGCGGATAAATGCTGACGTTGAAATTTATGCTTAACATCCGCGGTTCTGGAAGCCCCTGCTACTCACATCAAAGGAACGGATTCGACGGTCTTGAAGATACCTGTATAGTCTGGGGCTAAATATACAAATGAATATGAGTATAAATATGCCTGCAAATATGCCTATAATTATGGGTAGTGTTGATTTTTTCAGGCCCTTTTTCTGGGTTGGTTTTCTTTTTTGTGTATTATTTTTCATTGTTGTAGTTTGTTTATTAATCATCGGAACTTGTGTCGTCGAGCTTGAGTTATTGGTATATTTATTAGTTGTGGCCTTTGTAGCAATTGTCTTGGTAGTCGAAGTTAAGTTTATCTTTGGCGTCTTGTTTGCTGTGTCTGTCCTGTTCGCATTGTGCTCCGTAGTCAGCGGCAGCATGATTTCTTCTGTGGTCACGTTGGACTTCGATGTCAGAGTGGGGTTTGACGTGTTTGTATTGTGCTCCATAGTCAGCTTGGCTTCTTCTGTGGTGACGTTGGACTTCGAAGTCAGAGTGGGTTTTGTCGTGTTGGTATTGTGCTCCGTAGTCAGCGTGGCTTCTTCTGTGGTCACGTTGGACTTCGAAGTCAGAGTGGGGTTTGTCGTGTTTGTATTGTGCTCCGTAGTCAGCGTGGCTTCTTCTGTGGTCACGTTGGACTTCGAAGTCAGAGTGGGGTTTGTCGTGTTCGTATTGTGCTCCGTAGTCAGCGTGGATTCTTCTGTGGTCACGTTGGACTTCGAAGTCAGAGTGGGGTCGGTCGTGTTCGTATTGTACTCCGTAGTCAGCTTGGCTTCTTCTGTGGTGACGTTGAACTTCGAAGTCAGAGTGGGGTTTGTCGTGTTCGTATTGTGCTCCGTAGTTAGCTTGGCTTCTTCTGTGGTCACGTTGGACTTCAAAGTCAGAGTGGGGTCTGTCGTGTTGGTATTGTACTCCGTAGGCAGCATGACTTCTTCTGTGGTCACGTTGGACTTCGAAGTCAGAGTGTGGTCGGTCGTGTTGGTATTATGCTCTGTAGTCAGCGTGGCTTCTTCTGTGGTCACGTTGGACTTCGAAGTCAGAGCGGGGTTTGTCGTGTTCGTATTGTGCTCCGTAGTTAGCTTGGCTTCTTCTGTGGTCACGTTGGACTTCGAAGTCAGAGTGGGGTCGGTCGTGTTGGTATTGTGCTCCGTAGTCAGCGTGGCTTCTTCTGTGGTCACGTTGGACTTCGAAGTCAGAGTGGGGTTTGTCGTGTTCGTATTGTACTCCGTAGTTAGCTTGGCATCTTCTGTGGTCACGTTGGACTTCGAAGTCAGAGTGGGGTCTGTCGTGTTGGTATTGTACTCCGTAGGCAGCATGGCTTCTTCTGTGGTCACGTTGGACTTCGAAGTCAGAGAAGGGTCGGTCGTTTTGGTATTATGCTCTGTAGTCAGCGTGGCTTCTTCTGTGGTCACGTTGGACTTCGAAGTCAGAGCGGGGTTTGTCGTGTTCGTATTGTGCTCCGTAGTCAGCTTGGCTTCTTCTGTGGTCACGTTGGACTTCGAAGTCAGAGTGGGGTCGGTCGTGTTGGTATTGTGCTCCGTAGTCAGCGTGGCTTCTTTTGTGGTCAAGTTGGACTTCGAAGTCAGAGTGGGGTTTGTCGTGTTCGTATTGTGCTCCGTAGTCAGCTTGGCTTCTTCCGTGGTCACGTTGGACTTCGAAGTCAGAGTGGGGTTTGTCGTGTTCGTATTGTGCTCCGTAGTCAGCTTGGCTTCTTCTGTGGTCACGTTGGACTTCGAAGTCAGAGTGGAGTTTGTCATGTTCGTATTGTGCTCCGTAGTCAAAGTTGTGTTTTCTCTGGCCACGTCGGACTTCGTAGCCAGCAGGGGATCTGTCAAGTTCTTATTGTTCGCCGTAAGCGAGCTAGCCAGACATAGGAGGACGACTCCTCGGAACAGCATTTTGAGACAAATAACAACCTGAAATTAAGCATTAAATAGTACATATTAAATTACGAGTACACCAAAGTTTCTCAAAGGGGAAAATGTATAATTATTATTTATACCGTAGATAATTATTGTTTCAATTCGCAGAGAGAAGAGTTTTCTTAAAAAAAGTCAAATATCAGTTCAGTCTAAACATACAGTAACGGACAAAAGCTATTATAGAATAGATTAGAGTTTATATAATATATTTTACGTCATACCTGGCCATAAAGTAGGAATTACCGCACGCTATGCGTGCGGAAAACCCCACTTCCTGGCCAGATAGAGACGTAAAATTTTGAACTCACCACGGGCGGTAATAAAGAAAGCCTCAGAGCGCATATTTATCGCCTTTGCCTTCGGCTCGGGCGTCAAATACCTGCGATCTGAGACATTCTTTGTTTAACCGCCCTAGGTAAGTAATGTACTATAATCGTATCATAATCGTCATTATCATATCAGCCGAAAGACGTCCACTGCTGGAGATATGCCTACCCCAAAGAGTACCACAATGACCGGTCCTTTACCTATAAGTTTAACTATAAGTTAGATACGATAGCATCAAAACATTTGATGAACAATTCCTTTTTTCATTTATGTTCTTCATACCTATTTTGTCCAAAAAGCTTGCCATAATTGTTCTGTTCTCATCTGTCAAATTACTATTTGTGTCCGTGTGTCGTTAAAAGAGACAAATCAAATAAGTTAACAGTTAGGGCCTGGACACATGTCGCCGGTACGGTGCCGTCTACGGTGTCACGGCGCGGCGCCGTCAAACGGCGTCGTGCCGAAACACGGTGCCGCGTACGGTACTGTATACTTGTATATATTTAAAACGACAATTGTTTTGTATATTTGAACCGATGGTTGTACTTGCGTGTTATGCGTTCAGCTGCAAAACGAAAACTAGTTAAACTACCAAGCGATGCACCGTGCACGGCGCCGTACACGGCACCGCGCCGTGGTACGACGCCGTTTGCAGCGCCGTGTACGACACCGTACGCGGCACCGTGTTTCGGCACGACGCCGTTTGACGGCGCCGCGCCGTGACACCGTAGACGGCACCGTACCGGCGACATGTGTCCAGGCCCTTAGGGGCTTGTAAATATTCGTGAATAAAGGATATTTTTATAATACACTTCTTCTTCTTCTTCTTCTTCTTTTAAAAAAAATAGCTTGCGTCTACATTGAGATGATATCGCTAGTGTCAAGGTTTTGCTTATCAAGCGACGTTGTACGGTAGTTTCGTCAGTCGTCAATAATGCAATCAGCGTCAGAAGCTCCGCTTAAGAAGCCAGGCGTCCACCACTGACCACATCCCCGACGAAGGACCATATAATATACTTAAGTATAATATTTGATTATATACATAAGTATATTATATTTATATGGCATATACTTGACAGTCGTTTTGATTTTCTGAGCCCATCATCATCGTGCATCAAAATCCGACGATCAGTTGGCCAGCTATCGTTTTCAGAATTAACTATTGTAACTTTAATTTCTGTTAAATATTTTACCTTTTTTTTTACCAAATAGTTTTCATTATTCTATATTTTTCTGCACCCTCAAAATTATCCTCAAATATGTATTATAATATATGGTAAAGTACCAATAGTTACAAATATGTAAAAAACTAAGTTTTCTAAAATGGCCCTGTTAAGTATTTTGTGTATAATTTACCCGAGGGAGTTTAAATAATAAAAAATGCACATGGAAACTAGGTAATTCATTTGGTTTATCATCAAATTGTCGACACTCATTTCGTCGAATTTCACTTCTAAGTCAACGTTTCATGTATTTTCATTTCGTCGACAATTCATTTCGTGGAACGGTCATTACAAGTAATTTTAAATCGTATATTTTTACTTGTCGGATGATTCATTAAATAGTAGTATTATGTCATGGAAAACGTTTCGTGATTTATTGTTTCAAATATTTTTAATTAACATACAAAGTATTACAAGGATTATAACTTATTTTTATTTAAGATAAATAGTTGGCATTACACAGTTATCTATGGCATTACGTTGAGAACGGAACGCAATGCAATGGCTTAAGTACCATCCAGGGGACACGTGCAAGGTAGTGGTAGGTAGCTCCTGCGGACGCAAGTGACAGTTGTCCCCCCTGTGTCAAGTGGACATTGGCAACTCGACTGCCAGAGGTTCTTAAGCCGCCTAAGGGCCTCTAACTCGGCTTGACGACTACTGTCATAGGCAGCAGCCGGGATGAACTGCTTAGCGTGCCTTCCAAAGCACGGCATTTTAACCTTACCTAAACCTAACCTAACCGCCAGCGTGTCGACGTCACCCCGCTTCGCGGGGTGCCTATTTCCGCTCTGAGGGACACAAGTGAACCCTAACCTAACCTACTTATAAAACAATTGTTACGGTTGCTTGTTTTTTAACTGCGGGGGGCGGATAGTTAAACCCCTGTAATCAGTTTATTTTGATCATTTTGTAATGCTGTAATACAATTTCGAACAAATGAAATTCATTGGTTTGTTATTCTGCCATTCAAAATTTATACATAAGGAATAATTTGCCAAATAATATTCCCTGAACAGTTATTCTATAAAATAATAAAAATTGGAATGATCTGGTCATGAAATAAAATAACACCAAATAATAATTCATGAACTAAATGTTACTTGAAACGTTTTCGATGAAATGAAATTCGTTGAAAAGTGTGTCGACAAAACAAGGGACACCCAATGCAGTCAAATAGACTCTATTTAATAGAGCATCTCCTCGTCTGAAAGTCGGTTGAAGATAAAAATAAAACATAATGAAGTAACCAACAAAGTTTTAGATTAAACAACACTAAAACATACCGTTATTTGGTGTGTGCAGTGCAGCCAGAAACGCCATACAAGTAATGAAATAAGTCTTGCAGCTTAATGTTCCTAGACCACACATAGACGGGACCACGAGTATCCTACCAAGTTCAGTATGAAAGTTATATATGAATTAATGTTATCTATTTTTATAGGAAAAATTGCACTATCGTGAACCGATACCGTGAAGGAAATGGAACATTATTCGTTAAACAACTTGATTATTTATCCTTAATAAAAATAATCATAAAAAGTATTAGTTATTACCAGGGAGCGGACAAATGGATGTCATTACTCGCATAACATGGACATGACTTCAAAGATTAATTCATTATTTTTTGCCTGTAATTTAAGTTGTATAATTAGTAAAATATTAATGAATAAATTAAACACAGATTTAGTGAGTATCTTTATTAAAGAAAATAAAAGTAATTTTTCTAAATTTTCAGGGGTAAGTTGGTTCCTTTTCACATCCAAAATATAATTATGAGCTGAAAAACTCCGTTCACAATCTATCTATCCTCCCAACATTCATCGAATTTGGATGTATCAATGCTTTTTAACATATACTTCAAACACCTTTGTTTGAAGTTGAAATAACAGCGACATATCATAAGAAAATATTATTGAGTTCTCATTCGAAATGTTTAAGATAAGCTATAACTATAAATAATTAAACATCATTTTGAGATACCATTGCCACGTCGTATTTTATTTACTTCAATTATCGCCATGAGCTCGTTAGAAAATTGGCGATATTCAAAAGGCGAAAATAAAAAAATTGCCATGACTTTATTTATTAGGTACGATATCATTCGTGATACACGCAAAGAATCATTGAGTAAATTCAATGAATGTCAGCACAAAAATCAATGTCAAAAAAATCATCGTATTTTTAAAAAGGAAATCAAAGAAAGTATGATATCTTTCTTTTATTATTCCATTGAAGTCTTAGCAATATTCACTAAGAAATCAATTAATTAATTAATTAATCTTTAGAGTCATGTCCATGTTCTTGCGAGTAATGACATCCGTTTGTCCGCTCCCTGGTAATTACTGAGAATGAGTAATTGAAGTGGTTAAACATAAAACAAAATGGAAATACCAGCGGCCCTTCCTCGTATGTCGGTGAAAATGATCAGAAGTGATATTTAAATATATACGTAAAAAAGTACGGCTCAAAATTAGTGCCCTTAAATATTTTTTATCAACTTGCTGTAAGAAAAAGTCTTAATGAAGTCCTAAAAATCGTAAGGCACTTGGCTGGCGGGTTATTTAATTACCACTTACAGTAATCCATCTTTCCAAAAAGGTACAATAATTAGGTACCACTTAACCCATCCCAATGGAACGGGGCGAAGAATCATGTTGACCAAAACGTTAAAACACACATGCTAATTGGCTCAAAAACTTATAAAGTAGCAATAACTATTATTAAAATTGCATAGTCTTAGTCATCGTTGTAACATCACAAACTAAATTACCAATTCAAATATTAAAAGTATACTATTTTAAGGTGGGATGACGTAAATGGGCATTATCCAAAAGAATAGATTAGACATCAATTATTTTACAGTACAAAGTTGCCTTGGTCAAAATTATAAGAATTTACATCACGACCGTCTCAAAATTCATACTTATAAATACAATGATCACAAATAAAATTATTATTTCGTATCACCTAATCAGGATCGTCAAAGTACAGTTTCATTTTAAAATATATTTAAATAATAATATACGAAAATGTCAATCAATCCTTATAAAATACATCAAACAAATTTTGTTTGATGTATTTTATAAGGAAAATTTTGTTTGCTCTGAAACTTGCTAAGTTAAGGTATATTAAGGTCTGTAATTAGTTTATGTCGCTTCAGATACCTCCTAGCGCCCATGGGCCTACTGGAAGGACTTATTCTCCCAGCTCCCAATGACCTTTGATCTGTAACTGTCCGTTTATTAGTGTTTTTTATGGTTTAACGTATTAACAACAACGAGGTTTACCGAAATGATATCCCATATTTACTACAAAACTTACCGTTTTCGAGATATATGGCACCGAACTTTGGCAATTTTAGGCCGTTTTTGGTTTTTAGGTAGTTTTTGGGACGTAACTTTTGTAGAAAATGAGTTAAAAATAAAAAAAACGCTAATCAAAATTATAGGTAAGTTAACTATGTATGAGTAGGTACGAGTTTCGGTAGTATAAAAGTTTTAATGAGGATGAAGTGTCGCGTTTTGTATTTTTGCAGACCTTTCTTTAAAAATGGATACTTAATTCTGTATTAATTTTCAAGTTATTCTAAATCAATAATGTTAAACAAGAATCAAACTATCACTGCGCCTGGAAAGCTACTCGTAGCTATAATAAACCGAGGACGAGTGTCGAAATGAAAACTACTAAATTTTGTTGATTTTTAAAGGAATTTAAACAATTTTGGGTTGGAATAGAGTTGCTTGTTTTGTTTTGGTTTTGAAATGAAATGAAATGAAAATGAAATGAAATGAAAATTTATTTGAGAAATATTTGAAAAGGTTTTATCTTGAAACAAATGAAATTCAACTCTATTTCTTACATTAGTTTGATTCAAATTTCAATGTCATTTTGTGTCGTATGGTAGGCGCCACGAGCTTATTAAAAAAATACAGCGAGTTTAAGTTTTTCATACAAAACTTGGTTTTGCTGTATTTCGTTTGTTTTATAAACTGGGGCCATATAAACTAATTACATTGCACCCCGCGTACCGGAAGGCGCGGCGTGGGTAGGCCCCCCCCACAAGGTGGACTGATGATGAGTAACGTTCCGAACGCGCGTCGGTACAATTTAACTGTCAATTTTCTTTATAAAAAGTGACATTTACCCGACGTTCGTACAATGCGTTACGTGATCGACCTGCAGGTAAAGGTCGCGGAAATCCGCTGGATGCGGGTGGCGCAGGACTGGCCATTGTGGCACTCTTTGAGGAAAGCCTATGTCCAGAAGTGGATGTCTTTTGGCTGATATGATGATGATGATGATGAGACCTAGATATACCTCATATCATTGTACATGCAAAGTTTCGTTAGAATCCAAATCGCAGTTTTAAAATAAGAACGAAATTCCGTTTGTATGGGAAGGTGAAATTCAGCCGAGCTTGCCAGGGACTCTAATTAGCGTGAGTTGTTAAACAAAAATTAACTCCGTGTCAGTTTTGTGACGATAATGTCATAGTAGTAGTGTCACAGTGACGCGAAGCTCCTGAATGTGCCTTCCAAGAACCAGCCACCACTCGCTGCCATATAATATTTAGGAGTGGTCGGACGACGCACTCGTACACTAGCCTTTTGAGTCGAAGTGGTATTCTGCGATCGCAGATGACTCCTGACCTCTCGCCATTTAGACCAAGCTACGCTAATTCAGGCTCGGATGTCGTGATTAATGGTCCCGGACTCATGCCCTAGGTCCTTGAATTGGTCACTTTTCGTGGCATATTTGTCACCTTTCTTAATAGGATCTGGATCCGTACTTCCACAGACCATGTATTTGTTCTTGTCGGTCGGTATTATCATATCCTTATTACATACTTATATTTCTTAAGATAATCAAGCTTGCTAGTACAAACACGTCTTTTTGGATATCTTCCATTTACTCAGGTGATCTAGAGGCAGCATTAAATTTGTTTCACGGCTAGTACCAATTCACGCTTACCGACTCCCAACGTCCCAACATCACCAGTTTATATGAGACTGCAGAGTACGCACAGCTGCTACGGATCGCGGACTCAAATTATACTGGAACTATTGATGTGATCCAGTAGGTCGTGAATCGTGGCCGCTCAATTATCTTCGGGCCAGCCATTAATCTCTGCCTTTCGAGTGATTGAGTCGTGAGTCCGAACGGCTGAACGAAAATTTAAGTGCTTTCAACGATGAGGTCGCTTTCAGGTGATAAGCGTGTAACGATATTTTGGATCCGTATTGCCTTAAAACATTTCTGTGAAGGAAAGTACTCACGGGTCGGCAGCATTCGTTCAACAGAAGAGCGTTTGCAGTGTTCGCGTAACAAACGCTCGGGCAACGAATGGTTTTTTTATACCACGTCGGTGGCAAGCAAGTGTTGGTTACACTGATGGTAAGCGGTAACGCATGCAACAGCAGGGGACACGCATCGTTATTAAATAAAATATCAATTAAGTATTTAATTTACGTTTATATGGGTATTTCAGTAATCAGTATCTTTATTGCTTTCATAGGTAAATACAAGATGGTACATTATATATGTTCAGCTATGAAACCCTGTAGGGCACTACAATATTAAATAACTAAATTAAAATGTATTAATTTGCAACAGCTTAAGGTGCTTATCTCTTTTGTTAAACTTATACAAAACGGTGAGCATGCAAAGATAATCTTATGCTAAGTATTACAAATATTTATTAATCTAGCTATAGCTATACCTATACTATTATATCAGTAATTAACTTTCAAAAAATTCTTGCAGTGAGTAAAAACAGTTTTTAATTAGAAATTTGGTGACTTTTTTATTAAATAATTTATTGTTCTCCTCGTCCCTTATAATCTTTGGAAGTTTATTGTACACCTTGATACACATTACGTGGGGACTAGAGGCGTGCATTTTTAATTTAGATGCTGGAATTGGAATCTTATCTCTGGGACGTAGGTTTGAGGTAGTCGGTCTGTGTTGGTCTAGAAATAATGTGTTATGCTTTCTTAAAAACATACATAGCTCTAGTATGTATAAAGAGGTCAAGGTCATGATATTGAGTTTAGGAAAATGTGGTCTGCAACTATCTGTTTGGTATATATTGACTAAGATCCTTATACATTTCTTTTGCAACACAAAGAGATCGTTCACATTTGTACTGTTGCCCCACATGATAATTCCATACCGTAGCCGGGAATGGGCAAATGCGTGATAGGCACTTAGTGCTGTATTGAGATTGGTATGTTTTTTAATTTCCATTAGGGCATAGGTAAAGCTTGATAGTTTTGAAGCAATTTTTTGGATGTGGGATTTCCAGTTCATGTATGTGTCAATTTGGAGTCCAAGAAGATTCGTTGAGTCGATGCATTCTAATGTTTGATTCATGTAGGTAAAATTTGTGTTTAAGTTGTTTTTTTGGTGTGGTTTATACTGCATAATTTTTGTCTTATCTAAATTCAATTCAAGGTTGTGAAGATGTAGCCAATCGACAACTTTGGATAGAATATTGTGTAAAAGGGAATTTAGGTTATTATTACGAGTAGAATAAGGAAAAACGCTCGAGCAACGTTTGAATGAAGTCGCAGATCAGGTGTCACAATACTTCCGGAGCAATGGCTTGGTACTTAACTTAAAAAAGACCCATTTCATCCACTTCCATCTGGGAGGTAAGGTTCCGAGAAGCCTTGAGATTCTTGTCGATGGCACCAAATTAGAGCAAGTGCAAAATACTACATTTCTGGGATTCGAGCTGGACAGAGGGCTTAAGTGGGAATCGCACATCACTAAACTAAGTAAAAAAGTGCCTGCTTTGCCCTGCGACGCTTGGCGAGGATAATGCCCAGAGATGTAGTACGCTCGTGCTATTTCGCCACTGTGCACTCGCTTCTACAATATGGTACAGAGTTGTGGGGCCGCGCCGCCGACTGGGAGCGCGTATTTCGCATGCAAAAGAGAGCCGTACGAGCGATTGCACAGGTAGGCCAAAGAGTCTCTGCAAGACCTTACTTCCAGTCCCTTGGGATACTCACGCTACCTTCCATCGTTATATTTCAGGTGGCTACATACGTGCGGTGTCATTTAGACGAATACTTGATACACGGTCGTAACCTGCGTAACGCTAACAAACTTGTTGGTGTTAAACATAGACTAGCGAAGTCTGGCAAACTAACACATGTCATGGGACCAATGGTGTACAACCAATTACCGGCACATATCACAGATGCACCATCACTGGCCAGCTTCAAATCACGACTCAAATTATGGCTTATCGAGCACACTTTCTATAGATTTAGCGACTTTAGTACGCAATAGGTCACACTTTATTTGTGTAATGTGTACAATTATGTATATACAATTCTTTGTACCTATGCTTTAATTTTATTTTTTGACTTTTATGATTATTTATTATTTTTACAATTATGATTAAAATATTGACATGTAATATGAAATATTATGAATAAATAAAAAAAAAAAAAAAAAAAAAGACTTTTGAAATATCGTCTGCGAAAAGGACACAAGTGTGGTCTAATATTTTGGGAAGCTGATTTATATAAATTAAAAATAAGAGGCAACCGAGATTACTTCCTTGTGGTATTGATCCTGATAGTATCCTACTTTCTGATTTTACGTTTTCTATTACCTTAGTTTGAGAATTATGATATTCTACTTGGACAAACTATTTTCGATTTGATAGATAAGATTGGAACCATCTATGAGCAATATCCCTCACGCCAATTAATTTGACAACAAGTAAGGGTAGCAAGATATTTTAAGATATTTAAATTCACAAAAACTAACAATAAGGACGTTGTTTGCTTGTGACGTCACAACCAAGTATTTAATCCCTATAAATTCCATAGTAACGGAGCGTTTTTGACGTTTCACAAAAAGAAGCTGATTTGACTTTTGATAATACCGTATTTAAGGATATTTAAAAAAAATGCTTTAATACAAACTATTCTAGAATTAAAGCAGGTAATAAGGCCTACAGAGTCCCCCCTGTGACTCTTTGTGGTACTTAGCTCAAGTCAAGCATTTTAAATATTTGGGCCACTGGGTCACGGACGACATGTGTGACCATATGGACATGGAGAGGGAACGCAGAGCGCTGGCTGTGCGTTGTAACATGCTGGCTCGTAGGTTTGCACGATGTACTGATAAGGTAAAGGCTACGCTTTTTAAAGCATATTGCCAGTCCTTTTACACGTGCAGCCTATGGATCAGCTATACGCAGCGGGCATACAGCGCTCTGCGGGTACAATATAACAACGCGTACAGGGTGGTGTTCGGGCTGCCGCGACACTGCAGTGCCTCTGGCATGTTCGCGGAGGGGCGGATCGACGGCTTCCACGCGATCATCAGGAAGCGGTGTTGCTCGCTACTGAGACGGTGGCGCGCCAGCTCGAATACCATCCTGTGCACGCTGGTCGACCGGTGGGACTCACCGTGGCTGAGGCACTGGGTGCAGCTGCATGTCCCCCTATGTCTTTACACCTAGACTAGACCTATATTAATATTAATACTAACCCTAGAATTAAGTATTATGCTACTAACAATTTATGGACTTTGTCCGAAATAAAATTGATTGAATTGAATTGAATTGAATTGAAAACATGTATTAATTATATTATTGTATTAATTATATTCTAGAATTGCTTAAATAATACTCAAAACCGTGAAATGTTTATGTAAACAATAAGCATGTACATGTTAGAGGTGCCTTCGTTGATATCTTCTACTATTGAATTAAATGTTAATTTTAATTTTCTTCAATACTCTCGAACAGCATATTCGGTAAATTATGTTGCAATGACAAAAAATAAATCCCGCAACGCCAATTATTTATTACGAGGAAATTTACAGTGAGTGCGCGCTGTACTCCCATTTGGAACTTTCCAGGCTATTTCATCGGCAAATAATGTATGCGGGACATTTTTTTGGTTGAATTATAGTCGTCATTATTTACAACGAAGTGAATGTTAATAAATTGCTACTTAACGAAAATTTAATTTAAGTAATTCCTGCAACATTGCTGTGGATTTAATGTAAGTAAGTAGATACGGTTACTTTTAATGGTTTTGACAATACATGTTTTTTACTGAATTTGGATAGCATAAAAATGCGATGTAGTCTTCTGAAGATATTTTACATTTACTAATAATAATTATACATATTTCTAAATGTTCGGAGGTCGTTGTTGTTCTACGTACGTAGGAATAAACCTAGAAACCCTACACCTGATCTCCGGGTGGTGCTAAAAGAACAACAAACTCGGCAGCTGCACTGTTCCTTCTGAACCTCGGAGCTCACACTGGAACTCTATCAGCGACATCGATACGAATACTAAGTATGTACCAGTAGTCCAAGAAAATTTGATACAAAAAAGACGTTTTGAGGAATTAATTCCCATAAATCTGGAAATCGTTTTAATACCTTCATTTTGTCCTAAATGCATGTAATCCGAGTTTGCACCATCCCAGGAGGTGTGCTTAACTTTTGGGAGCCCAATAACCACGAAATTTTTGCTCTTTTTTCAGTTATTTGCATATAAGTAGCACAAAAACGGTACGTTGGAATGAATATCTAAAACTTCAAATTTGGTTCAGTGGTATGGTCGAAATCAAAGGTCTAATATGGTAAGGAACTGGGAAAGGGGGTCTAGCAGGCTAAGCTAGTGAGAGTGGCCCCCGACGAGGGATTTGGTGATTCTTTCAGTGGGTGTACTGGCAGGTCCTAAGAACACTCCATGCTAAATAACAGTCCACGATCTTCTTTTGTTTTCGAGTAATTTTGGATTATATAAAAAAACTGGGTATCATTTTAAGTGTCATAATAGATAAACTGTTCAAGATAGAGTAACCAATCAAAATGCTCATGAATAAAAATAGAATAGGCTATCAAGTGCATATATTCAATCAATACCATATCCTTAAACTTCCTTCAAAAAATCTACTTTTAATTTTGTTTTATTATTTTTTGACACTTTTTGCACAGGTACACCTACAAGAAAAATATTGTGACAAGCCACTAATGCCCACTACATATAAATATAAAAACATTTTCAAAAATCTTCGTGAGTTATGTCAAAAAAAATACAATCGTCGAACAAGTATATACTAGCATATAATTAAAGTACCAGTGCAGTGTGTAGATAAGTCAGTACGGGTATGTAGGTATACTGGCGTAGACAAAAAACGTTATATACACCGCTCAATTTCAAAATTCAATAATCATGAAAGACTAAATTTGGCATTCATTCAAATCGTTTTTTTTTTTCTCAAGTCCTTCTAAGTTCCACATTTTCCATAAATATGAGGTGTGAAAACGTTTTAATGTAAATTTCTATCATCATCATCACCAGCTTTACCCAATCAGAAAACTAGTTCGGTATATAAATATTCACACCCTGAGTAGAGATTCGAAGTAGTAAGAATGAAAAACATTTTTAATTATAACATAGTTGTATATTGCCACAAAGATAAAATATTAATAAATACATAAGTCAAAGTCAAAGTCAAAATCTTTATTTGCGTTAAACACATTCACATGCATGCAAATAAAATATACATTACAATAATATTAAAAATAAATTCATTCACAGTACATCAAATATAAAAAAAAAACTACTAATATTAATAACAATAGTAAGAAACTGCTCCGAAATTATTTAAAAACAAAATACAATAGTCAAATTATAATAACAATAACGTTCAGTTAATTTAGAGCATTGGCAAAATATTCGTCAATGGAGTAGTATGGCCTTTTTAAAAAGTAATCTTTCACTTTTCTATTAAATATTTTAATATCGTCACAATCCCTTAAATATTTGGTCAACTTATTATATACTCTTATTGCATTATTGCCTACACTTTTATTAAAATGTGCATAATTAGGGAAAGTTAGTGTTAATTTATCATTATTTCTTAAATTATAGTCTTGGCTTTGCCCTACTGTACAATACAAATTCTTATTTCGATGAATATAGAGACATAGATGATATAGATACAACACAACAGTAAGAATTTTATTTTCAATAAACATATGTCTATGCGTAACGGGTACTTTAGAACAGCCTTCGATGATCCTTAGAGCTTTTTTCTGTTTCAACAGGACAGAATTCATGTTGACTCCGTTTCCCCAGACCTCGATAGAATATCGGAGAATACTCTCAAAATAGGAGAAGTACACATTTTTTTGTATAATCTTATCAGAATACTTCGATAATTTTTTTAATGCAAAACAGGCTGAAGCACAAATGAAGAGATTAGGCGTCCTTCCCCTCATGGATACACCAAAAATGATGAGTAAATAGAAGAGATTAGGCGTCCCGTCATGGGTTCCCAAATGATGCACGAAATCACTCAGATGCCACTAATAATGAAGCACAAATGAAGATGAATACTTGACCATGTAAGGCTCCGTCCTGGACACCTTACCTCAGCTGCCGCCGTCGAGAGCTCCGCCGTGGATCCGCTCCCGGCGTCAGCTTCCTCTCCATCCGTCCTGGATGGGGTTTATGAAGGTTTGGGCCACCACCGAATGAACACGCTGCATCCCATCACCGCGTCACTCGGAATGAAGATTAAAGAAATGAAACTATTTGACCATTTACACTTGATGTATTATTGCACACACTTGATTACATGAAAATACGCGACTTGACCCTAGTCTGGGCCTTCAGCCCTGAAAAGGCTTTCCTAATCTTAAACCATGCGATTACATCTCTTGACCGGATCGTAATGAACGAGATTACATGATAATACTATGAAAATACGCGACTTGACCCTAGTCTGGGCCTTCAGCCCTGAAAAGGCTTTCCTAACCTCAAACCATGCGATTACATCTCTTGACCGGATCGTAATGAACGAGTCATCTTGAAACTCTAAAGATACAGTCCTCTCTCTGCCGAGCGGGGCGGTGCTAGTGTCGCCCTCTAGTATTGAATGAGACGTACTAGAATCGACCTTTGACAGCAGAGTGATCTTGATTTATGATTATTTAATAACCAATTTTAGATTTTACCAAAACCTGTCCGATTTGCTTGAACATTCCCTCCGCCCGCCGGGAAAAGATAAGCTGAATACCTGCAAGCCATTATGAAATATGACATTGAAAATATAATGATCCTATGACTTAGTATGACTTGTGATTACAGACACACATGTTTGAAATAACATTGTTCATATAAACCTATTTGAATTATGAAGTAGCATCTTACACTAAGAATACATCCATATGAATGACATGAAGCAATAATATTGATAGCTATACATTCGTAGCATACTTTCCACATTATGTAGTAGTATGACTATATAGACTACATACATAAGTACATGAGTAGGTAAGGATATTGACCTAATCCTGTACTGACATAATGAAGTAATATCCATGACACATGACATGAGAAATGATATTGACATTTTGAAGTAATTATATGTGACTTTACATATATGACATGAGAAATGATAATGACAATTTATACACCTTAAGTCTAATATGAATCAGATTGAATACCTAGTTAATTTACACAAATTAACTACTGATTGAATAAGCTCTCCAATTTGAGTATTTATTCTGACCGATCCGATTACACCTTTATCTCATTAAACAATGAAATACCAATTGTATTGATTTGACTAAATAACCAATTGAATTGAATTGACTTAATAACTTAACCCCATAGCCAACGAATAATTATACCTACCAGTTATTACGTGCTTGCAAGGTAATAAGGTATTATCCCATAGTTACAGATATCGTGATCAATGAGGTACTGATGACCTCCCTGACATATGATTTAAACCCAATAAAGTCATTGACACGTTCTGACCTTATCAATGATAACAACCTAGACGGTTACATACCTTGTGACCGCCGCCGGTGAGCCCTCTGTGCTCACCTAAAGTGAACCGCTTTCGTACCTGAATAACGTCTCACAGCTGTGACCTCATCAGCTGGAAGATCATCCATGATTGACGGCTAAGTACATGCGTTGAACCTGATACATACCTACTTAGCATATAGCTATACTCTTACCTGAGTATGGCATGATAGTGTTCGTCACTATTATTACTATTGAATTAAAACAACGAGTTGCATGGCGATCACAGAACAGACAGACTTCATTTTATTATTCATAATCTACTCTACCATAAACATCAACACAAGTTCAGAACCTCTCTGGAGTATTTTGGTATTTCATACATAACACCCCCACTAAATATGAAAATACTACAATTAAATCCATATAAAATTATCTATTTGACACAAAGCACACCTAACTTCTGCATTAAGTAGTAATGCTTGCTACTGGTTAAACTCTTAGTCAAAATGTCAGCAGGCATTTCTTTTGTCTCTAAATATTTAAGATCTACAATTTTTTCACTGATACAATCCCGACAAAAAAAACTATCGCATATCAATATGTTTGGTGCGTTTGCTGAAAACATTATTTAATAACAATTTGATTGCACCTTGGTTGTCATTAAATACATTTACAGTATATGTTACATTTATAATTTCATTCAACAAATTCCGTAAATATATAGCCTCTCTACAAGCCTCAGTTATTCCCATCAGTTCAGCTTCTGTCGAGCTTAAGGCGACAGTCCTCTGCTTCTTGGTTTCCCAAGAAATAGCTCCCCCGGACATTACAAAACTTAAACCGGTGTATGATCGCCTATCAATAGCATTATTGCCCCAATCAGCATCAACAAAACCCACAAACTGAGAATTGCCCGTTTTAGAAAACTTAAGACCTATTTCTTTTGTTTTCTTTAAGTATCTGAGAACCCTCTTAGCATACAACCATGTCTCATGACTAAAGCAATTATTAAATTGACTTAAGTATCCAACTGCAAAAGCCAGGTCAGGCCGAGTCAATACAGCCAAATACATTAAGCTACCAACCAGCTGTTGATAGGGAAATTGTTTAGTACAATTATTATCAGTGGTACTAATATTAAGCTTAGCCTCTAATGGTGTATCAACAGTTTTACAATCCACCATTTGAAATCTGTCAAGCAACTGGTTAATGTAGTTTTTCTGACTCAATGTAATCACTCCATTGGCTTTATCTACATTTACAGACATACCAAGACATTGCTTTATTTCACCCAAATCCTTTATTTTAAACTGTGAAGCTAACACACTTTTCAAATTGTCAGTTTCATTACTGTCATTCGAAAATATGAAAAAATCATCAACATACAATGCAATGATTGTTTTCAAGTCATTCTTATTTCTGGTATAAAGACAAGGTTCCAATTTAGATCTCTTATAACCCATGCCAATAAGACAATCGTCCACCTTCTTATACCAGGCTCTTGAGGATTGCTTCAGCCCATAAATTGCACGATTCAATTTCAATACTTTATTACTTTGAGCATTTGGAAAACCTTCTGGTATGTGCATGTAAAGCGTCTCCTCAAGATCCCCATTCAAAAAAGCTGTTATTACATCAAGGTGGGTTATGTCTAAGCCGAGTTGAACTGACAATGCAAACAACATCCTCAATGTTGTATGTCTAACTACTGGCGAAAAAGTATCTGAATAGTCCATACCTTGTTTCTGCATGTAGCCTTTTGCTACCAACCTTGCACGAAACCGAACATTATTGTCAGTGTCATATTTCTTCTTCAGCACCCACTTACACCTCACTATCGTCCCACTTTTTGGAATGTCCACAAGCTCCCACGCACTACTTTGCTCAAAACACTGAAATTATTCAGTCATAGCCTTAAGCCACTGATCCTTCTCGGGTCCACTTAACGCCTCTTCAAGTGTCAAACCGCTGGCATCATCTGGTACTTCCACCTCTTGACACTTATTGGCAAAACCATACCGATCTGGAGCTTTCCTTATTCGGGTTGACCTTTTTGGGTCTTCAGGTTTAGTGGTGTCATCTGCTTCCTCATGTTCACTACTGCTGGGAATAAAGGACTCATCAGTTTCAGTCTTAGTCTTATATGACATGCTCTCTGTCAAAGTCTCATCTCCATCTGTAGGATCCCCCACTGAACCTGAGCTCTCTTCTGAAACAATATATTCACCTGTGTCTTCGGGTTCCGTTGGTTCTATAGACTTATCACTTATGGGCATCACAATTTGACTTTTGACATCTTCCATTATAATCACATCTCTACTGGTTGTCATAGACTTCGTTTCAGGGTTGTTAACGCGATAGCCTTTGATTCCTTCTGGATAACCAACAAGGATGTGTTTCACTGCTTTTCTGTCCCACTTTAAACGCTTTTGTTTAGCTACATGTACCATTACAGGACTACCAAATATTCTGATATGACTTAGATCAGGCTTGACTCCAGTCCACATTTCATATGGTGTCTTGTTCTCCAGTCCAGCTGCAACAGTACGATTCTGTAGGTAAACTGCAGTATGGGTACTTTCAGCCCAGAACTCTTTTCCTAGTTTTGCCTCGAACAACATGCATCTGGCCTTTTCGACAATCGTTCGATTTCGGCGTTCGCAAAATCCGTTCTCTTCTGCTGAATAAGCATTTGTTGTTTGACGATGAATGCCATGTTGCTTTAGGAACAAATCAAATTCTCTGTTGCAGAATTCCTTGCCTTGGTCTGTACGGATACACTTGATTTTCTTGTTTGTTTGGTTCTCCGACATGGCCTTAAATTCTTTGAACTTCCCTAAGGCTTCACTTTTATATTTCAGAAAATATATAAAAGTCATTCTACTATGGTCATCGATCATCAGTAAGAAATAGGTAGAACCCCCAATGGATGGAGTTTCCATTGGCCCACAAATATCCATATGTACTAGCTGCAGGACCTCTTCGCGCCTTGTACCAACATGACTAAAGGGCAGCCTGCTCTGCTTGCCTTCACAGCAAACTGTACATGATGCCTTACTGATCTGTTGTACCTTTTCCTGCAGTTGCAAGCCATCTACTGCACTTGGCATCTTATTGAAGTAATTGTTGTTCAAATGTCCCAGCCTGCGGTGCCATGTGTCCTTGGACACCACTGCTGCAGCCGCCAGCACGCTTTCAGCCATTTCTGTCACTTTTAGCTTGTAAACACCATTGTCCAACGTGGCCTCTGCGACAACCACGTCGCGTTTTTTGACAATAGAGCATCCAGTGGATGTGAACATAACTTTGTTGCCATTTCTTATAAGTTCACTTACTGACAGCAAGTTCGTTGTCAACTCCGGGACACAACAAGCTCCTTTAATGTTAACTTCAAATTCTGACGCGGCAGTTTTTGTAACTATTTTACAATCTCCTGAGCACAACACTTTCAATTTCTGGTTGTTTGCAACAATAATCTCCTTCTCTGAATGATATGATGCGTTTTCAATCCATTTCTCGTTACATATCAGATGAACAGACGCACCGCTGTCGATATAAAACTCATTTCGGTTGAAATTTCCACTTAAGAAAACAGCACTAAACGCATGTGTTTGTTTTCGCGTAGTTTTATCATTATTTTCGCTGTAAGTGCACTGATTTTTATAATGACCGAATTGTTTACATTTATAGCACTTGACATGAGCTTTGGATCCGTCATCTTTTTTTATCGCACTGCTTCCGCTGGCCATAGACTGAATATTTTTATTTCGATGTTGCCACTTCTGCGTACTAGCGAACGCGCCCGAAACTTCACGATTTTCGCCGACATTCGATTCCATGTCTAACAATTTTGTTTTAATGGCGTCCGTCGTTATGGCTATGCCAGAATGTTCGATCGCCATTATCATAGGAGAGTATTTATCTGTTAATCCTGCTAACAATAAACATCCGATCCATTCATCACTAATGTTGAATCCGGTCCCACTCAATTTCTGACCCATTTCGACCAATTGAGTGACGTATGAAGTCATGGAGTTGCTGTTTTCTAGGCGTATTGATATCAAATTGCGTAGAAGACTTATTCTTCTTGTAAATCCTGCATCATCAAATAAAGCCCTCAGCTTATCCCAAAGTTCTTGCGACGTAGTCACATTCTTTATATGCACGTAAAGTGCCGAGTCAATCGTCATAATCAATTTGGCCTTGGTTTTTGCATCATCAGCGACTTCAATTTTCTTGTCGGCAACTGGTTTAATGCAATGCAGCATCCCCTCCAACACCAGAAAATTTTCCGCAGCAAAAGTCCACTCGCTGTAGTTTTCACGCCCCTTTAGCTTAGGCACATTAACTAAATAGTTCGAAGCCATTATCGTTTTCTGCTGACCTGCTACGATAATAAACTGACCCTAAATACTATTTAAATGGAACGGTAAGGCTCCATAACCTATTATTACTATTGAATTAAAACAACGAGTTGCATGGCGATCACAGAACAGACAGACTTCATTTTATTATTCATAATCTACTCTACCATAAACATCAACACAAGTTCAGAACCTCTCTGGAGTATTTTGGTATTTCATACATAACAGTCACTCCGTGACAACACTTTATGATAGTGTCCTATTGTCCTTAGGTACACCATACCGACGCTTCTTACCATAAGACAGCCCGTGATTCCGCAGTCGTCCCTGACTCGGATATATAGCTATACTCTTACCTGAGTATTGCATGAGAGTGATCGTCGCTCCTCGAGAACACCTTATGATAGTGTCCTATGATCCTTAGGTACACGATACCGATGCTTCTTACCATAAGACAGCCCGTGATTCCGCAGTCGTCCCTGACTCGGATATATAACTATACTCTTACCTGAGTATTGTATGCGAGTGTTCGTCGCTCCTCAAGAACACTGTATGCTAGTGTCCTATGATCCTAGGTACACCATACCGATGCTTCTTACCATAAGACAGCCCTCGATTCCGTAGTCGTCCCTGACTCGGATGAAATGCTGTTCACCTACGAACACGCTGAGCGTCTGTAGCTTTACAGAGCATTCCGTCGTAATAGTACAGCCTTAGTACTAAATCTTACCTACTTACTTACCTTAAAGTAATGTAATACCTACTCTACTTAATATAATACCTATACTACGTACCTACCTACCTATACCTATACTTAAATCCTAAACCAACATATGGTTAGTTACCTAATATGTTTACCTACATATATTGTGTAACAAGTTGAGTTTCCGGTTGGAAATGATGCGCCTCACCTTAAGTGATGCGACCCTTGCCTTGACTATGAGAGGTCCCAACATAACATAATGTTGCCTGACGTGATATGACAATGAGTGTGACCCTTGATTCCCTAAAACCTTGATGAATATTTTCCGAATATTTCCTATGATCAAGCCTAATGATATACTATTTAATACTCATATGACGAACATTGATGAGTACAGTGAAATGAAATGAACCTACCATCAATGTGCCTATTAACATTGACATTTTGTATCTGACTTGAGTCTGATTTGAATCTGACGTGGCTCTGATTTGATTTGAGCTTGTTAAACCGACTTGAGTTGACTTTGACTTGACATGAATTAAATTTGAATTGATTTTGAGCATGAACCTGACTGAAGTTGAATTGATTTTGATTGAAACTAACTTGATTCTGATTTGAATCTGACGTGGCTCTGATTTGACTTGAGCATGTTAAACCGACTTGAGTTGACTTTGACTTTGAATTGAATGAATTGATTTTGAGCATGAACCTGACTGACGTTGAATTGATTTTGATTGAAACTAACTTGATTCTGATTTGGATCTGACGTGGCTCTGATTTGACTTGAGCATGTTAGACCAACTTGAGTTGACTTTGACTTTGAACTGAATGAATTGATTTTGAGCATGAACCTGACTGACGTTGAGCATACTCTGTGATGCTGTCCAGCAACGCCCGTGCTGAATGTATATGCCTGGTGCCTAGAACCAAACCTGAGTTCCTCGAAGGTGATCTAAGCCTGCCTCGCCCTTGCCTCCCGCTGTGGACGTGGCACATGTCCACCAACTACTGATGAGTTGGTCCTGGTACCCTGGGCGCCGACGCTGCCCTGGCGCGCCATATATTTATTGTATTGACCAACACTGGCGACTCCCGTCGCGTTTACCTACTCGGCCGCTGAGGTGCCGACTGATGAAATTGTGAATCGCCCTTGTCCCGACTCACCCTGTGTATGACAGCTCGCCCTTTGACCATGACGCTGCTGACATAGCATTATCCTTGCTGAAACAGAATAAGCACTGGTTGTGTGTCACCTGACTTGATGAGCTGAGTTGGGCGTGCAGCAGTCTCCCTGACGCTGCAGGCCTCGGTGCATCTCCAACCCGACGCACTCGTTTAGGC
Source organism: Epinotia brunnichana (assembly GCA_963854355.1). Taxonomy (NCBI): domain Eukaryota; kingdom Metazoa; phylum Arthropoda; class Insecta; order Lepidoptera; family Tortricidae; genus Epinotia; species Epinotia brunnichana. Next base: position 226,827 of record OY977954.1, on the reverse strand, counting down.
AGCGGTGGCTTCCTGCCCCTTGCCGCTGACGTCCCTGGAGCCTCCGCTCTGTGCACCCGCACTGATGTCCGAAGTCACGCGTTGCAGCATGCGACACTGCTTAACCAACAGCCGCAGCCATTGCTGCACCGTGGGCAGGACCTCGAAGTCACTGCCATAGCGCTCCTCGTACTCTGAAGTAATGCTCACCAGCACCACTGAAACATGACATTAACTAACAAGTATGACCCCCTTGTCACTGGCATGAGCCTGAAGTAATTACTGACACCTAATTACTACCACTTTCACCTCCCGGTGAGTGGTGCCCATTGACTGTCCAGTGTCCACTAACATTGGTACCTAAACTGACCCCTGATAATGAATGATGATAACATTTACCAATTACCAAGCATCCGCAATAACTGATACACCTGTCAGTTTATTATGATGACCCTTGACTAATACACCCTGTATGTATACACTGAATGAATTTACCCTTAATGATCAGTGCAACAAAAGATAAACATATCAGTTTATAAAGATGACCCTCTTTTCAATACACACTGTATGTGTATTGCGTGCACTGCATGAATGCACCCTGTGTACAGTGCATGAATTAAATGAACTTAGTAGTATCTACCTACTAACCACATAATTCAGTGCCACCGGCTTAATGATGTGAATAACTACCTTTTGTGTCTTACTCAAACTGACAACAACAAACAAAGTTATATTTTATGACCTACCTTGTTGACAACAATGAATGATTGAGTTGTAAACATTGAACTTGAATTCAAATAATCACTGTTTGACTTAGTTATATTTGGTGAGGTATTTACATTTGTTCATATGGAACTTACAAGTGAATTCTTTTCACTGAGTGACTAACCTCAAATATTGACCAATTGCAAATGTAATTACGTAAAGGTATTTGACTCACCAGTGTTTATTGAATATGAATGCACTGTTTTACCAATCACTAGTCACGAGTTGAGACTTAAATACACTTAATTGTCTGTAATAAACATTGCACCGCGATGAATGTGAGATGTGATGTGTTGACCAATGAGTTGACGCTGACACTTGAGTTGACAGTTCATGAGCTGTCACTGTCAGTCGCGTTTCTACCTCTATGGTTCCGACCCGATGTTGCCCGAAGAACCGTCGACTGAACTTATGACCGATTGAATGTTCGTGAATGTTCGTGCCGTTCGCCCGAAGACCAGTGACTGAACGTGCCCGACGAATGGAATGTTGACCGGTTCCCGCTGAATGAAATGTGCTCGCTGCAACGATGACGTGTTGCATATACAATATACCTATGACGCGGTATTCTGATGCAATAATTGTCCGTTCACTTATCACTGTAAATGCTACGATATTTGCCTTTTCGCGCACTGAGTTTACACTGATAAATGCAACAAAATACACAGCCTGCGATGACCCGTCGCACCCGCTGCGTCCCGCTGCTGACCATCGATGACCTACGCACACCGCGTTGTCATGTCGATCGAACAAGCTGCGTCCCTTCCCGGGTTTGATGCAGCGATCTGCGCTTTCCCTTGCTAGTTGCTTCCCTTCCTGGGTATGACGACTAGTGCAGATATTCCTGTCCCGTCCTGGGTTCTGACGAAATGAATTGATCTGGCCGTGAGATCGTGCTAATCCCTCCCCTCATGGAAGCCATCAAAATGAGGGAGGAATTAGGTTAATAGATTGAGATCGTGCTGGTCCCTCCCCTCATGGGAGCCACCAAAAATGATGAGTAAATGAAGTGTGAGGGGGCCCGTCATGGGCTCCCAAATATGAATGAAATAAGGAGGTGGTAAGTACTATCCCGTCATGGGTTACCAACAAAATGATGCTCCAAAATATGAATGATAAGGTGGGGTTGTAGAGGGGGTGCTGTCCTAGCCTGAAGTGCTCCCCTCATGGGCCACCAAAAATGAAGCACAAATGAAGAGATTAGGCGTCCGGGAAGGACGTAGATACAACACAACAGTAAGAATTTTATTTTCAATAAACATATGTCTATGCGTAACGGGTACTTTAGAACAGCCTTCGATGATCCTTAGAGCTTTTTTCTGTTTCAACAGGACAGAATTCATGTTGACTCCGTTTCCCCAGACCTCGATAGAATATCGGAGAATACTCTCAAAATAGGAGAAGTACACATTTTTTTGTATAATCTTATCAGAATACTTCGATAAACTTTTTAATGCAAAACAGGCTGAAGCACAAATGAAGAGATTAGGCGTCCTTCCCCTCATGGATACACCAAAAATGATGAGTAAATAGAAGAGATTAGGCGTCCCGTCATGGGTTCCCAAATGATGCACGAAATCACTCAGATGCCACTAATAATGAAGCACAAATGAAGATGAATACTTGACCATGTAAGGCTCCGTCCTGGACACCTTACCTCAGCTGCCGCCGTCGAGAGCTCCGCCGTGGATCCGCTCCCGGCGTCAGCTTCCTCCCCATCCGTCCTGGATGGGGTTTATGAAGGTTTGGGCCACCACCGAATGAACACGCTGCATCCCATCACCGCGTCACTCGGAATGAAGATTAAAGAAATGAAACTATTTGACCATTTACACTTGATGTATTATTGCACACACTTGAATACATGAAAATACGCGACTTGACCCTAGTCTGGGCCTTCAGCCCTGAAAAGGCTTTCCTAACCTTAAACCATGCGATTACATCTCTTGACCGGATCGTAATGAACGAGATTACATGATAATACTATGAAAATACGCGACTTGACCCTAGTCTGGGCCTTCAGCCCTGAAAAGGCTTTCCTAACCTCAAACCATGCGATTACATCTTTTGGCCGGATCGTAATGAACGAGTCATCTTGAAACTCTAAAGATACAGTCCTATCTCTGCCGAGCGGGGCGGTGCTAGTGTCGCCCTCTAGTATTGAATGAGACGTACTAGAATCGACCTTTGACAGCAGAGTGATCTTGATTTATGATTATTTAATAACCAAATTTAGATTTTATTAAAACCTGTCCGATTTGCTTGAACACAGGCACTAGCCAGTTTTATATTTACTTTGTCAATTTGGATATTCCATCTCAGGTAAGGGTCTAGATTTACGCCCAGAAAACAAACACTGTTTGATTTGCAAATTGGTATGTCGCACTTAAAGTCTGGACTTTTACTACAACGGCGAAAGATCATGTAAAAGCACTTACTGCTGTTCATCCGTAATCCATTTGCTGTGAACCAGTGAGACAGTTCAGTCCAGCATGTTTGTATTTTTTCGTTAAAAGCGTTTTTAGAACTAGCATTTAGAACCACTTTAACCACTTCAATTACTAGTGTCATCTGCGTACTAGTGTCATCTGCGTCCCACAGCTGATGCAACTCGGCAAATCGTTGATAAATATTATAAACAGGAGAGGGCCTAGGACTGAGCCTTGGGGAACTCCATATTTAATTAATTTGTCATCAGACCTGACCACATTGAACCTGATGGAGGACCATGTGGTCTTTTATTTCTACATACTGAGATCGGTTACATAGGTATGACTTAAAAAGTTCAAGTGCCGTACCACGTATTCCATAGTACTCTAGTTTATCGAGTAGTATTCTGTGATCAACGCAGTCGAAAGCTTTTGTTAAATCACAGAATACCCCTCCGCACTTCGAGTTTTGATTGAGGCAATGCAATACCTCGATTACCAAGTTGTCCACTGCCTCAGATGTATTTTTATTACGTCTGAACCCATATTGGTGTGCAAAAAAAAGATTGTTTCTTATGAAATGTGCTTCTAATCTATTAACTATACACTTTTCAAAGATTTTGGCTAGAATAGATAGTACCGAGATGGGACGATAATTATTTAACTCCAGTTGGCTTCCCTTTTTGTGTATAGCTACTATTCTTGCGCGTTTTAGCAAGTCTGGGAAATTTCCATCCAAAAAACTAGTATTAAAAATAATGCAGAGTGGAATGCAAAGGAGATCTACATTATTTTTGACGAGCATGGTATTCATATCATCGGGTCCCATTGCATTTGTATTTTTTAGGTTTTTCACGATTTTAATAATGTCGGGTTCAATTATCGGGTCCATAAATATAGAGTTTACGTTAGTGTTATTTTCATGTCTGAGTAAGTTCATATATGTGATGTCATTTTGGATTATAGTGCTTTTACCAATTTTGATAAAATAATCGTTAAGTTCATTTGCAACGTGGCTGCTATTTTCTATCAGATTATTATAAATTTTTAGAGTGATTTTATTATTTTGCAATCGTTTGCTAGTTTTACCAGTGTTTTCGTTAACCATGTTCCATATAGCCTTAGATTTGCATTTTGCCTTCGCGATAGTGTTCCGAATAACACATTTCTTGGCTATTACAAGAGTAGTTTTGAATATCTGTTGATATCGCTTACGTTAGGATTTAAGTAATTCATCTTTAGAAATTCTGGTGGATATAAGCAATTTTCTTTTTATTTTACTAGATTTTTTGATACCTTTTGTTAACCATTTCTTACGTTCCTTTTTATTGGAACTTTTTTAATAGGAAAATGTATGTTGCAGAAATTTAGTACTATATTATAGAGTATTACGAGCATTTTGTTGCAGTCACTATTTATAAATTCATTGTTCCAGTCAAATTTATTAAGATTTTCACGAAAAGTTGTCATTGCACTGTCTCTAAAAACCCTTTTAGTTGTATACTTTTGTGTCTTATTCCGAAAATAGCATGGAAGAAAAAGATTAATCGTTTGAGCATCATGGTCTGAAAAAGAACATGGTACGACACGCAAGAAAACGCCGGGGTGCAACCTCCGAATGATACAGTACCTATAAATTGCATGGAAATAGGCTTAACAATGTCAACGCAAGGAAGACATGCAGAAATCAAATCTAAGCCAAATCTACTACTAGTCTCAGATTTTCACGGGTCGGACGTCATCTCAATACTATCCAAACTACGTCGTAAGGACTATAACTTCGAGGCTGACATCATCTTCTCTGCTACTACAGATCGGGTACTCCATGATATTACTGAAATCTTGATGGCACAGCTCTGGAGGTTGTCGATAAGTTTTGCTACCTCGGGTCGACCGTGTCGAACAATCTCTCCCTTGATGCAGAGATCGATATTCGTATCGGCAAAGCGGCGACAATGTTCGGAAGGCTACGTACAAGAGTATGGTGTAACAGACATCTTACCATCAGAACGAAAATTATTGTGTACCAAACATGCGTTCTGAGCATACTCTTGTATGGAGCCGACACCTGGACGACGTATGCGAAACAGGAGCGACGACTTAACACTTTTCACATGCGCTGTCTACGTAATATCTTAGGCATTACGTGGGAGGACAAAGTGACAAATCAGAGGGTTCTTGACATAGCACAGCTGCCCAGTTTGACTGCTATTCTCAAACAGAGACGCTTGCGGTGGCTGGGCCATGTGCACCGGATGGAACCTTCTCGAATACCTCGACGTACCTTGCTTAGTGCAGTAGCAAACGCCAAGAGAAACGTTGGAAGACCGATGTTGCGTTTCAAGGATTGCGCTAAGCGAGACATGGCTGCTTTTAAAATTGACTATCGGACCTGGGCAAAGCTTGCCGAAGATAGGGATGGATGGCGCAAACGCGTTGTGGACGGCAGAGCGTTGTGCGATGGAACCTGGTTCGAGACACTGGCCAATAGAAGGTTGCGTAGACAACAAGCTGAAACTAGAGCCCCTGGCACGAATTTCGTCTGCCAGAAATGTGAAAGATCATGCCGGTCGCGTATTGGCCTCTACAGTCACCAAAAACGATGTCTCCAGGGCAATGTTTAAATCGTCTGGAATAGACGCAAAGGCCTGTGATGATGAGCGATTTTAATATCAACTCTCCGGGCAAAACAGTTAAATGCATTGAAAATACTGTTAAGACTCTTTCGCATTGTAATGTCATAGTGTGTACGATCCCTCTAAGCGCTAATGAAGGCTCTCAAGCCTTTAATTTCTTTGTTAACAGTATAAACATTGAATTAGCCAAGACTCTTAATGTAAATAGAGCTCCCCTTTACATATTAAATATTGACCAAAATCTTTCACTTAATGATTACAAGTATGATGGCTTCAAATTGAACGTAAAGGGTAAATACAAACTATCCACCTCTCTCAACAAACTACTTAAGGAAATTAATCAAAAATTTTACAATAGCATGTCATCTTTTTTATGACAAGATTAACCGGTACAGAAGTAGAATCTCCTAGCGACTTTTGTTTATTACACTTAAATATTAATAGGTTAAGAAATAAACTACTTAGCTTAGAAGCATTCGTTGAGCTGGAACTTGAACAAAAACCTAATATTATAATGTCGACTGAAACGTGGCTTGAACCCAGCGAGTCTGAAACTATACATTTACCTGGATATATTTTATTGAGTCACTCAGCCCGTGCTCTAACTAAAGGAGGTGGTACTGCAATATTTGTTAAGGAAGAATTATCCAAAATATGTAAATCAGAAAACATGTCTAAATATTATAAAGAAGGCATATTTGAAGTGTCCACAGTCAGCTTAAAACCAAAAAAATATACTTTACTGTCCTGTATAGAAGCCCGCATTCTAATTATGCATCCTTTATGAATCTGTTAGATATATATTTAAGTAGCATAAGTTCAAAAAACATCGTTATTTCAGGAGATTTTAATATTGACTTTGCGGCAGTTGATGATACTAAGACCAAGGAACTACTAGCCTGGAGAGATGACACCATCCCTCAAGCCATGGCCGGAAGCCAACCTCAGGGTCATACCTGAAAATGAGCTTCCGAAGCCAAACATAGGGATGGTGTTCATCCCAGATTTAAGCGACAAGGACGTGAAAATGTCCCTGTCGCTACTCTGTGCACAGAATTCCGGGTTGTACACAGAGTATTGGAAGATTCTCCACACAAAGGTCGAGAAAGGTGGGGTCATGTTGACTGTAGCCATAGACGACCAATCAGTGGAGAATCTCCAAAAAATGGGACTAAAGGCAAGCCTAGGCTTCCGAAAGGTTCAGTTTCGGATAAAGGGTACCCCCAAGGCCCAACAGCCTGAACTTGACACCTCCCCAACCCCACCACCGCAAAACCCGTCAACATCTAAGGACCTTAACCCAACACCCGCCCGCAAGATCCTCCCGGGACCTAAAAGGGCAGTCCTTACCAATCCCGCATCCAATCCATCCAATCCTGTAGCGGGTACATCGGGATTACGGCGGTTTCCCGCCAACAGGGGGAGCAATAGGGGCTCCAACCGCCCCAGGGGTAGAGGAAGAGGGGGCCGGCAAAGGTATGCCAATGCCCAGCGCCGGGAACATTAAAGACGCAGCTCACGGGGGGGTGACGTTCCTGCAGGCCAACCTACACCACGCCATCGCGGCCACAGCGGTCGTGGAAAAACTTTTCGGCAAAAATGGCCTGAACATCGCCCTCATACAAGAACCATGGATCAACACCAAAACCATGGGAATAGGACTCAACAAAGCAGGTAAAGTACTAATACACGAAAAAGGATCCAAACCAAGGGCCTGCATCGTGTTTAACAAAAACATGGATTTCTTACCTGTTACAGAACTATGCAGCGACGATCTTGTAACTGCGTATGTAGATCTCAAAGGAAGGGGCTCACTAAAGGTGTTGATTTGTTCCGCCTATCTGCCCGGAGAAAAACAAGACCCCACAGAAGAACTGGCTAAAGTTGTACAGTACGCTTAAGCACAAAAGGCAGAACTGATTGTGGGTTGCGACGCAAACGCTCATCACACCATCTGGGGGAGCACCGGAGTCAACAAAAGGGGTGAGTTACTCTCAGACTTTATTTTTACTAACTGTCTACACCTGTTAAATAGAGGCAACACGCCGACCTTCGTAACCAGGGCAAGACATGAGGTACTAGACATAACCTTCGCAACTGAAAAGGCAGCAAACTGCCTAGATAATTGGCACGTTAGTTGCGAGAATTCAATGTCGGACCATAAACATATAATATTTAGTGTTAAGGGCCCATTAGATATGGAACCACAAACACGGAGAAATCCACGAGAAACGTCCTGGGAAGCTTACAGAGCTCACCTGGAGAACTTTCTAAAGGATATCCCAAAATATGTTAAAAATCCAGATTCCCTCAATATAGCAGTAAATCAACTCTCCAACGGCATCTACAAGGCCTACGAACAGAGTTGCCCATTGCGAGAATCAACCACAAATTACACTACGACATGGTGGAACAGAAGGCTAGAAAAGCTCCGTGTCTCCACCCGTCGAATATTCAATCACTCAACCAGACCAAACGAGTGGGAAAGGTACGGTAGAGCACTGACTGAATATAACAAACAGATCAGAAAAGCCAAAAGGAAGTCGTGGCGGAAGTTTTGTGAAGAGATCGCCCAAACACACAAAGGAGCGAGAATTCACAAGATTCTCTCCAAGACTCCAACCAATTACCTAGGTCTACTTAAGAGACCTAACGGAAGCTTTACGACCACGGAGGTGGAAACAATGGACTTGCTTAGAACTATCCACTTTCCAGGCTCGTATCCCACCAGTAATACCCAGTTATGCACCCAAAGGAGCACACAAGACCGGAGGGCACATAACAACGACTGGAATTTGGCTGCAAACATTTTCAGACCAAACCAAATTATATGGGAACTTAAGAAATTCAAACCATTTAAATCGGCGGGAGAGGACGGTATTTTTCCTGCATTACTACAACAAGGACAAAATCTAGTCCTCCCGCACCTGGTAAGAATATTCCGAGCTAGCTTTGCTTGGGGTACTATACCAGAACGATGGACCATCATACCAAAAGCAGGGAAAAAGGACTACTCACAGCCCAAATCCTTCAGACCAATTAGTCTATCATCTTTCCTACTGAAAACGATGGAAAGAGTCATTGATCAGCACATAAGAGCGAAATACCTGGTAGTCAGACCATTGAGTCTGAACCAACATGCTTACCAAAAGGGGAAATCTACGGAAACTGCACTACTAGATATGGTCGACAAAGTGCAAAAAACCCTAGAGGATAAGCAAACAGCTCTATGTGCATTCCTTGACGTCGAGGGAGCTTTCGACAACACACCCACAGAGACTATCCTTAAGGGATTGGCATCAAAGGGTGTGGACGAAAACACCATCAGATGGATCCAGAGCATGCTATCAAATAGAATAGTGACTCTGACCCTCAATGCAATTGAGTTTACATTTTACACCACAAGAGGATGTCCTCAAGGAGGCGTACTATCCCCACTACTATGGACCCTGGCAGTGGACCAACTCCTAGCAACTATGAAGGACCTAGACTATGACACGCAAGGATATGCCGACGACCTTGTAGTCATAATCAAAGGTCCCTGCCTCCACACAATTTCGAACCTAATGCAAGGAGCGCTCAACACCATAAACAAATGGTGCAAAGAAAATTACCTGTCCATCAATGCGAGCAAAACAGTACTAGTTCCTTTTACTAGGAAAAGGAAACTAGATAAGCTTGCCAAATTAAAACTGAATGGACAGGAAATACCCTACTCAAATGAGGTCAAGTACCTAGGAGTTACCTTTGACCAAAGGCTAACTTGGAACGCTCATTTGAATAACACAATACAAAAGGCAAAAATGGCCATGTGGACTTGCTGTCGAATGGCAGGAGCAAGATGGGGCATAAGACCCAAAATTGCTTTGTGGCTTTACACAGCCGTAGTGAGGCCGATAATCACATACGCCTCTGCAGTCTGGTGTAACAAAGTCCACCAAAAGACAGCCATCACAAAGTTAAGCAGTCTTCAGCGTACAGCTTGCTTAACAGCAACAGGAGCTTTATGCTCAACACCGGGGGCAGCCTTGGATGCACTGCTCGATCTAACGCCACTCCACCTGCAAGTGCAAAACGAGGCGAAGCAGTGCATCTACAGGATATGCACACTAACAAGGCCAAAATGGCGCTCTCAAGCGCTAAGCAAACTTGAGGCCCTTGTTTTTGATAACAAAAACCTAAGCATGCCCACTGACGATACATACGTGGAATGCAAATTCACTAGACTGTATACAGTGGAAATACCTCCGAGAGACAAATGACCAAATGGACTTCAAGGAGGGAAGCCACATTTGGTATACAGATGGATCAAAAAAAGGTGATGATGTTGGATGTGGTATCTACGGTGAGAGGCCAAAGTTCAAAGCTAGCGTCAGCATGGGGAAGGAGGCCTCAATCTTTCAGGCTGAACTCTTCGCATTAAATAAATGCGTGGAGATAAATCTTGAAAGAAACCTAAGGAACCAACATATCTACATCAACTCGGACAGCCAAGCTGCTCTGCTGGCACTAGAATCACTAGAGTCCTACTCTAAACTAGTCCAGAATTGTAAAAATAATCTAAACACCCTGGCGAACTCCAACAAAGTCATACTTAGATGGGTACCAGGGCACTCCGACATTGTAGGAAAAGAAAGAGCAGATGAACTTGCAAGGCAGGGCGCAGACACGGCCCTAGTCGGCCCGGAACCGTTCTGTGGAATCACAAAACGGAAAGCATATTCTCTGCTAAACAACGCGGAAAAATCAGAGGCAATCAAGCTGTGGAAGTTCACCAAAGGACAAAAACAAGCTAAAGCCCTGATCGAAGGGTTCAATAGTAAGCTGTCTAAAGAGTTCAATTCAAAAGGCACAAAACCTGCGCAGTGACAAGAATCCTGACAGGACATTGCAAATTGAACAAACACCTGTTTCAAATGGGTATGAAGCAGGACACAACTTGCAGGTTCTGCCAGGAGACAGAGGAGACTGCAATGCACATTCTCTGCTCCTGCGGACCACTCATGCATAAAAGAAGTACCTACCTAGGGCGGCACATAATGCACCCACAAGAAGTACAACATATCACCGCCCAAAAAATCTGGAATTTCCTGGAGGCAACGGGACTTAACGGTGAACTCTAAAACAAGGGCTGCCACAATAGATCACTTGCTGGTCGAAGCGGCATATTAAGGCCCACAAATAATAATAATAATAAGGAACTACTACAAAAGTTACTCGAGCATAATCTGATTCCTAATATTTCGGAATCAACCCGAACAACAGATACTACCGCTACCACATTAGATAACATTGTAACAAATTACCATGACTATAATAGAGCACGTGTCGTATCATATTATAAAAATCAATGCAGAAAATAAGGGCGCTTTCGACAGAACGAACTTTAGCAGCATAAGACAAGCACTAGAAAGACACAAAACCGAACCTTTGCTCATAGGCTCGAAGCGTCCCATTAGAACGCGCTTTCTACGCAAGCCCGAAGGCCGAAGGCCCGAAGGGCGAGCCTACGCGGGCACTCACTACCCCCGAGTGTTTTACAAGCGAACCTGAGGGCCGAAGGCCCGAAGATGAGGTTCAAGGTCCGCGAAGGCCAAAGGCCGAGCTCTGCGTAGGGCCGAAGGCCCGAAGCGTCCCTCCAGAGTGCGCTCTCGGGAACCCTACCCCCGAGTGTCTTTAAGCGAACTTGAGGGCCGAAGGCCCAAAGCGTCCCTTCAGAGCTTGCTCTCAACGCGAGCCTGAGGGCCAAAGGCCCCAAGGGCAAGTCCACGCGGACACTCACCCCCGCACTCTCTCACAAGCAAGACGTAAGAGTGCATGCTCCGACTTACAAAAACACCTTCCGCTTTTCGCTTCCCAAAGCGGAATTTCATTTTCATTTTCCTTGAAAATACTTACCTAATTCCAGTCAGATTTTGAATAAAAATCCAACTAGTAAATTACACCGGTATAGGCAAAAAAACTAGTTTAATTATATGCTAGTATCTACTTGTTCGACGATTGTATTTTTTTTGACATAACTCACGAAGATTTTTGAAAATGTTTTTATATCTATATGTAGTGGGCATTAGTGACTTGTTACAATATTTTTCTTGTAGGTGTACCTGTGCAATAAGTGTCAAAAAATAATAAAACAAAAATAACAGTAGATTTTTTTAAAGGATGTTTAAGGACATGGTGTCACCGTTAGATTGTGAAAACCGTCAGTTTATAATCTTACCCGTTATATTGTAAACTGACGGAATATTGTGAACTGCCAAAATAATTTACAATTTTACGCATTCATTTTCGTTAGTTTATAAACTAACAATGTCATATCGTCAAATTGTGAACTGAATCAAATTTGTCTGATTCGGAACGCAACCTGTGCGCCATTTGATTGAGCGAATTATTACTCTTGGATCAGTTTCCACTTACGTCAGAATATGAGTGTTTTTTTTGTTATTCAGACATTTTATTCCATTTATTTCGGCATCCAGCAGTGTTGACGGAACCCCGCTGAGCGGGGCTCCTATTTCTGGGCACTTTGCCCTTCGGGCAACTGAACATACCTAACTAACCTAACCTACCTAGTCTTTGTGTACGTTCCGTAGCAAGCCGATTTGATATCAGTTCACAATTTGACGATTCGACATTGAAAGTTTATAAACTAACGAAAAATATAGCGTTAAATTGTGAACGGTTTTGACAGTTCACAATTTTTCGACAGTTTATAATATCGCGAGTAAGATTATAAACTGACGGTGTTCACAATCTAACGGTGACATATGCACTCACTAGCTTAGCCTGCTAGACCCCTTTTCCCAGTTCCTTACCTTATTAGACCTTTGATTTCGACCATACCACTAAACCAAATTTGAAGTTTTAGATATTCATTCGACGCAAAATTTGGCCTCTGGTTCTTTAATATTGTCTCAAATACAAATACCATCCGACGTACCGTTTTTGTGCTATATGCAAATAACTGAAAAAAGAGCAAAAATTTCGTGGTTATTGGGCTGAACTGAAGTATGTTCTAGGTAAATAATAGACGAGCTTCAGAATAGGAATGAACCCTTTATTTAGGTGAACGCTGGCTTATATACACTCTCTGTAAGGCTGCGTGGTGGGAACGCTAACAATAGTACATTTACGATAATGGGTTTAGTTTAACGATGATGTGATTACTCGTGCGTAAACTATTAAGATAGGAATCGAAGGTTATCTCCCCACCACACGACCTCCCTTTTTTTTGAGACAAAAATGTGTAGACATATTTTTGGCTTAACATTATCAATTACAATGTTTCATATAGATACGTGTTTAAACTTATCTTATTTCTATTTTGTATACATTACTGTGTCATCTGTGTGAGTTTATTATAAAATTTACGAGTTAAGTATACAATATTTCCATGTTAATTCAAAACCTCCTGTATATGGGTTCTTGATCGACTTACATGTTATCTTAATGCTCATATTACGAATACATAGTTGTGCTTAACAATACTATGTAACTGATACCTATGAACTTGAAATGTTCCATATTGGGATTGGAACTTTGAACATCGCTGGTGTCTTTATTCTGGGTGGTCTAAAATTCATGATGTTGCTCTCGTTCTCTAAGTTATTAGTTTAATTTTGTTCTGTGTCCTAGTCGGTCTAAACTACTCTTTCGTTTTATTTTTCCGGACAGTAATTAATGATAAAATTTGGTGGTCGCTGATGTCCTTAAAGAAGTTTTTATGTTTAGTGCCGTGTTGTACAGTGTTTCCTATGTCTACCTGTTAAACTTTGTGTAAATGAATTAATAGATTAACGCCTACACTCCCAAATGGAGTAGGCAGTGCTCATGAATCTTTGAAAGATGGATAATATTATAACTTTGTGCATTTTGAAATAAGTTTTATAGTTTGCTGCGTTTCGGTAAGTTTTTAATTTGTGTCTTATTGTAAACAGTAATAGAGTTTAGTTTTGTTTGTGTGCTATTTAACGATATTCTATTTAACGTTTTCGCGTTACGGTTCCGTGTTTTCGGTGTTTATTTATATATAAGAAGTTTTCTATCCTATACCTATAGTTAATAGAGTTAATACTTGAAATCAAAATATAATATGGTTAATATTAAAATTAAATCTCCTATTCTATGGTTAATATAGTTATGTTTTTATTCTAAAATATATTTTTTTTTTATGTTTTTCTTTTTATTTTATTTGATTACTGCTACATGATTAAACTATGATATGAATATGTATTTTCTTTTCTAATAAGAAATTTGATTACAAAAATTTAATTTTACTTGAATTCTGCTATACAATAGCAAGTTTTATATGATTTTATGGTACGTTTCTACGTTTTTATTATTTCTATTTACTTTGACTTTGAATAATTCATAATTGTCTTGGTTACAATATTTTTATATTTATTTGTTTACGTCATTATTTGTTGGAGCTGGCCGGGTACTGCTAGGTACGCATTTATGGGGAAATATGTGTGCACTTACTACTTATACTTCTTCTTCTTTATTTCTTCTTTACTTTTCAGACAGTTATTTTAACACTTCCCCTTTTATTATTATTATTTATTAAAAAAAAAAAACTGTGTCCAAAAACCTCCATGGTTGGTAGCTCGACCAAACCATGTTGTGATTCAAGGATGTACTGCCTGCTTGCACCTTGGCATACCCTGCAATATCACCTATACCTTTTCCGTTTCATGCATTATGCATGGTACACGGTGCGTTCCGCGGCTGCGCGAGGAGCCTCTCGGAGGCATGATGCTTACGAAAAATGTATTTGTGATATTATGTTGCTATTTTTACTGGTAACACGATCTACTGGTTCCAGTGTTTTCTAATTTTGACGTTTGTTGAAAATTTACTTCTGATAGAGTATTTGCCAAAAAAATAATAATATAAATGTACAATTATTCTCTAAATTATAATAATATTATGTTATAAAATGCGTTCTAACGTCGTTATTTTCTTGAATAGTTTTTTCTTCAAAGTTTTTAGTTTAATTTTTTTTTTAATATTTGTTTTAATTAAAATATTTCTACGTTTATTTTTAAACATCATTTACTTAATTGTATTACGTTATTATTTTAATAATTATACTTGATATATGCATCTTATTGCATCTCGTTTACGTTTAATATTTTTATTTTAAGTTATCAATGAATGCACGCTTGGATGACGAAACTATGGAAGTATTTACTAAACAACTATCTTATATTCCTTAATTGAAAACAAAACTATCTTTAATTTATTAGAACAGTCATACGATTAATTTACTTTCTTCTACCTAGGATACTGTGTTTATAAACATTATAATTAATCGTTTTTTGTTGAAGTGTTTGCCTCACTTCTGCATGAGTGCATCTCGAAATGCCATACTCAGGCTGGTACACTACGCATTAAATGCGGGTCGGCCGACCATATATAATAAAAATAATAAGGATACAAGAATAGGATATACCTATATTTATTTATAAGCGCGCGCACATATACAAGCGCATGTATATGGCCAGACAGTTCATTTAACGCTCATGTACTGAATTTATTCTTACCATGCCTCTCTATGGCATGCTAACATATTTTCAGCCAGCATGGGTCTAAAGACCTTCATGATTGATCACTTGATCCCTCATGATGGCTCTAAAGATTTCCTGTCTGCTTGTATCCTTATTATTTTTCCTGACAAGGTCGCCATGAACTGAAGTATGTTCTAGGTAAATAATAGACGAGCTTCAGAATAGGAATGAACCCTTTATTTAGGTGAACGCTGGCTTATATACACTCTCTGTAAGGCTGCGTGGTGGGAACGCTAACAATAGTACATTTACGATAATGGGTTTAGTTTAACGATGATGTGATTACTCGTGCGTAAACTATTAAGATAGGAATCGAAGGTTATCTCCCCACCACAGGGCTCCCAAAAGTTTAGCACACCTCATGGGATGGTACAAACTCGGATTACATGCATTTAGGACCAAATGAAGGTATTTAAAGTATTTAAACGATTTCCAGCTTTATGGGAATTCATTCTTTGAAAAATTCTAATCTTCTTGGCCTACAGTATGTAAGCGCCATACGATAAATAAATAAAATGTTGATGTTTATTGTATTGCCCCCATCTACATATACAAATCTTTACTTCCCTACTAATATTACAAAGAGGAAACGTCTGTGAGATTTTAATTTTGTAAGTTTGTCTGTAGGGGAAATCTTCGGAATCACTCATCCGATTTCAAAAATTATTTTACCAAGTCGACGATCAGGATCGACATCTGCTATATATACATATATATTATCCTGCGGGTCCACCTGGGCTCTCCGTAGGTATATAATACGCTGGCGGAGCCGCGCGGGAAACTAGTTACCCATAATTAAATCTCTTACTAAGTTTCGAGTACTTTTTATTGCTGAAACATGATAAATTGTCGAAAAATATAAAAACCACAATTTTCTCCATGCAAGCAAAACCAACAAGGCGTGATTTAACAATTCAAATAGCTTTTCCCAATAAATGTTTAGGCACTCTTTGGGGGAGGCCTATGACGAACAGTGGACGTGTTTCGGCTGATCTGATGATGATGAGCCGAACATTAAGGGTACCTAATGTTTCGTGTCACTGACCATACAAAATTTCGCCAAAAGTATAACGTAAAATAAGTAAAGTTTATTTGTAATGCATAGGTAACAAAGATGGTTAATGGTAATATGTGTATATTTGGTATATATATACTATGTTTGGCCATTTAGGCATACAAAAGCGTATTTTTATTCGAAGAAATTAATTAAAATTACCTAGTCAAAATATATTTTTTTTTCAACGATGATGGCCAACAAGCAAAATTGGCCGTGGTAAGCAAACTTAGCAGACATCGTTAGCTATGGATGTGTGCAACTCCAGAAGCACCTTACCGACCTTTATTCATTTGAGAATTGGTTGTGTTGCCTCGAGAGCTTTGGCGACCTTACTCACCACCAGAAACACAACACCACATACCTACCTACAACCATAATGATAATTTAAAAGTTGACAACACCATTCCCCATGTCAAGAACCTCAAAGGCCAAGAGGAACAAAGCCAGCAAGTAACCGCCACCACCACCATGCGGTATATTGATTCGATGATCATTGTTCTGATAGTCGTTTCGGCGAACGATCTAATAGCGAATGTTCTCAACCAACACGAGACTTGCTAAAGGCCTGGTTCAAGGGTCAGATACAGCGCAGCGGTACTTCTTGACACTGCGCAGGTAGTCACGAGGTTCCTGTCTCTGTCGCCCTGATCACCGGTAGTCACGAGGTTCCTGTCTCTGTCGCCATGATCACCGGTAGTCACGAGGTTCCTGTCTCTGTCGCCCTGACCACCGGTAGTCACGAGGTTCCTGTCTCTGTCGCCCTGACCACCGGTAGTCACGAGGTTCCTGTCTCTGTCGCCCTGATCACCGGTAGTCACGAGGTTCCTGTCTCTGTCGCCCTGATCACCGGTAGTCACGAGGTTCCTGTCTCTGTCGCCCTGATCACCGGTAGTCACGAGGTTCCTGTCTCTGTCGCCCTGATCACCGGTAGTCACGAGGTTCCTGTCTCTGTCGCCCTGACCACCGGTAGTCACGAGGTTCCTGTCTCTGTCGCCATGATCACCGGTAGTCACGAGGTTCCTGTCTCTGTCGCCCTGATCACCGGTAGTCACGAGGTTCCTGTCTCTGTCGCCCTGACCACCGGTAGTCACGAGGTTCCTGTCTCTGTCGCCCTGACCACCGGTAGTCACGAGGTTCCTGTCTCTGTCGCCATGATCACCGGTAGTCACGAGGTTCCTGTCTCTGTCGCCCTGATCACCGGTAGTCACGAGGTTCCTGTCTCTGTCGCCCTGACCACCGGTAGTCACGAGGTTCCTGTCTCTGTCGCCCTGACCACCGGTAGTCACGAGGTTCCTGTCTCTGTCGCCATGATCACCGGTAGTCACGAGGTTCCTGTCTCTGTCGCCCTGATCACCGGTAGTCACGAGGTTCCTGTCTCTGTCGCCCTGACCACCGGTAGACACGAGGTTCCTGTCTCTGTCGCCCTGACCACCGGTAGCTTAGGCCCCGCTCCGCTGCCGGCGACACCGTAACTTAGATTTTTATAATGGTTTTATGTTTTGTACGTACAGTTTTACACTTACTTTTGATAGAATCATTGTAAAAATCTACCCTAACATGAATAAATGATTTAACAGAAGCCATATTTAATCAAGAAGCAACAGCAACATTTACAATAATTATTCCATCCTGTGGTGTATAATTTATAGATAATAATCTGTTACCTCGCTTTCTGGTTTACGTTGATTCAATTACAAGCTGAAAAGGAATGATTATAGCATTCATAATGGACACGCGCTTCACTCCGTTAGGAAGCTTTTAATGCCCTGGAAGCTTTCAAAGCTCAAAACAATTTCAATTATGACACTGTTAAATAGGTACTTACGAATACCAACTTCACATCGTTGTTTAGAATTGGAAACAGCGTCTGAGTTGATAGGGTGTAAAATCGGTAGTGTGATGGCGCTTACTTTGACAGTAGGTATATCTTTTAACGAACACATTTTCGGTCACCTTTTTGCATTTATTTTAGAGAAACATTATTGGTAAAGTTTCCATACAAACGTTCTCGACTGTTTACTCCAAGATTTTTACCAAAAATGAAATTTTTAACAGAAACTAATAAATACACAGGCCACAAACATAAGCCTAATATTTATTATAGAAATCCGCCTAAGATAAGCGCGAAAGTCAAAACAGTCCAACACTAAATATTTCTTTCCTATTTAGTTAGTTACCAAATTACGGTTGGTTAAGTTTCAGAGGAGGAAACAGTCGATAACGAAACCTCTATTTTTTAAAACGCTGCATTTATCCTTATCGCACCCGAGCGCATTTCCAACTACGACAGTGCGAGAAAATATTAATTTAGAATTGTTAAATCCGAAAAAGGCTAACCTTATCTTACATCTCAAAAACATTTTTTTTTGTGCTGTAACTTTTGTAAAGAGCTAGGATATAATAACAGTTATTTTTGCCTTGAATTAAAGAATGAAAAATGATGTGTCCAATCAAAATCAAAATATGTGGTCGAATTCTTAAACAATTATCCTTCTGGTTTCGTTCCGTTTTAAACATTAGTTACACTAAAGTGTGTTAATGCGAGCAAGTTACGTTTTCAATAACAAATGTTACATAGGTTTTTCGGGACCCGGCGATTGTCCAATAATTCGAGAGTAGCCACAGGACCGCTCAGTCATTACCAGGAACTGGGTCAATTTTTGAAGAGTACGTTTTTTCGACATTTGTATGTTTTTTTTATTTTTTTTTAAATATTAGATTCGTATCGACAACGTGAGGTAGGGTTTTTAAAAATAAAAAATATTGTGCATGAGGCACCACTCTGCTTCTAATGGTTAGCTAGCTAGATATTGATGCTTAACAAAAACCGTGCCATACAAATGTCGTCAGCGCCATACAAATGTCGACAGCCCCATACAAAAGTCGATATAGTGCCATACAAATGTCGATTCTGCCATAAAAATGTCGATTCTGCCATACAAATGTCGATTCTGCCATACAAATGTCGGCAAGTGGTACCAAAAAAGACCTTGGTAAATAATCATTTCAGTACAATATCTCCCGAAAATAATTATAACTATTAAACTAATAAAAATATTATTGGACATTTAAAGGATATTTTTGTTATTTAGATTTGAATCGACATTTGTATGCTGCGTTCGACATTTGTATGGACAAAATAGCCGTACAAATGTCGCCATACAAATTTCAACATGAACGTTTTTGGCGGTCTTTCGTAAACTATTAATTGAATTCACTTCATTAGTTTTTTTTTTTTTTATTGTAACAGATTTTTATTCTTTATTTGGAATTGATTATGACATTTGAGTTTTTAATTTAAGTATTAAGTATTTTCTTTAATGAAATATGATACAATTTATGAGTTTACAGATAAAGTAGGTACATATAAAGAAATATATATAAAAACTACGATTAAACAGAAAGAGAATAATAACAAAACTAAACTAAAACTAAAAAAACAAGGTTAAAATAAAGAAAATGAAATACATATATTTTTTACGTCCGGCTCCCATCTGGTCCAAAGGTGCCATAAATACTGGCTGCATTGCCCCGCTGAACTGCCACCGATATTTGTTGGACCAGGTAAGAGCCGGAACGAGGGTCGCAGCCCTTGTCTCTTAGACGCCGGCCAAGGTCCCAAACAAGCCTCCTGCCCTCCGAACACCAAGGACCAGCCGTCTCGATAGCGACCGGAACAAAGTCGTACGCTGATTCTAGGTGGGCGTATTTGCCGTGTTTTAGTTTTGCCGCATTTTCGGCGGCCGCGCCTGCTACCCTCATGGTGTGGTGAAGATGACTGGGTGCAAATGTGCTCACACAAGTTGCATCCCATAGCAGGCAGCGGCCTTTTGACCAGGGAATCAGCGTAAGACCGTCCGGTCTCTTACCATCGGTACGGCTTAGCCCCTGGGGCTCCAGAACGCAAGGAACGTTTGCCGAGACCATGGCACGGCGCAAAAGCTCGTTTATGGCGTGATGTCTAGGGATACGCCCTGCACACCGCAGACAACTTAGACCATGGTGCCCGTTCGCTTCGACCATTGCTCCACATATACAGCGATGGGGCTCGCACACCTTGCTTCCAAGACGTAGGGCTACCGCTGTCGTCAATGAATCATTGTCGAGCAATGTTCCCAAGTTTGGTGAAGGCAAGGCGTGCAGCCACGCCCCAGACTCTGGAGCTCTGACAGCTTTTAGACGAGCCACATCTACCCCAAGGGCTACATTTAAAAAGTTGGAATAAATGTCATTACAACATAAATCGTCCCAGAGTCTTTGTGATGCGGGGTTGTCTGGTTGCGTTACGTCAGAAAAGCGAGATGACCACTCAACTATAGCTTCTTCCACGAACGGTAGACAAATATTGCCACCATTTAAAGAAAGTATCTTAGTGACAAGATTTGTCGACGCATGGGAAGAGGCGAGGAATGCAACGATCCCGACGTCTTTTATACAACGGACCCCTAATCCTCCATACCGAATTGGGAGTGTTGCCTGGCGCCACTGAGCCTCATTGAATTGAACGTTCAGAACAGTCTCCAGACATTGTTTAAGTTCATTGTCATACGTCTCCATCTCCGGCCTAAACAACCAAGTAGGCGCAGTTCTTAGTGTGTAAGTCACGCGGGGCAATGTGAAACAGTTACGGAGCAGCACGAGGGACACATGCGCTGACAAGTGCTTCAAATGTTCCCAGGAGGACTTCAGAGCCGCTGTCTTAGCCAGGAGAACTGAACTTACACCATCAGGAAAAATTGGTGCTCCGAGAAGACAAAAGGATGACTTGTTTATGACTTTAATGTCTGGCAATAAAGCTTGGAAATTAGATAATGAATTTAACGAAGAGGAACTACAAGGATAAAGCTCACACTTTGCAGTATTTATTTCCAGGCCGATTGACCGCAGAGCTGGTAAGAGCGTACTGATATCATTTAGAACAACGTCAGAATCACCTCCTATAGTGCCATCGTCTAAATACCAGACATTCAGAGGTGATTCTAGCGTTGTAATCAAGCTCTGCATGACTAGGCAAAACACCAGAGGGCCCAAAGGGTCGCCTTGTTGAGCACCGACCTGTGATGAAATGGTACAGTCATCGTAGAAGAGATTACTTGGAGCAGAATAACACTGAAAAAGAAACGGGTAGAGGGCGGGAGTGTGATCTTTCACTTGATTTAAAATTACGTCCCTTTCAACAGAGTTGAAGGCGTTTTTTATGTCAAGTTTTACGATTACCTTGTCGCTATTATCGTGTGCTAACACAAAATATCTCGTTGCATGGATGGCCGCCTCGCAGCCAAGAGGCGTGCCAAAACCCATCTGGTGTGGCTGAAGGAAGGCTGCCATCTCCTCTCGTACCGAACGGCATCCTAACTTAGCAACTAGTCGTCTTAATGCAGATCCAATCGCAATCGGTCTAATGCCCCCATCTTTCTTTTCTAGAGCACACAGAGACGCACCGTAGAGGTAAGGGCATTAGTTAAACACGAAACTCGTACCCCATATTGCTTACCATTGTTATGAAAGACACACTTACACACTTACACACACTCACACACTCTCATACACAAACTCTCTTTGTACTACTAAAACAGCATAATTTTTGTTTTTATTAATGATGAATTTGTGTTCCCATTGATAAGTTAGCAGCGCTCATATTATATGAAATGTTTAATTTTCACTTTGTTACTTTCATGTCGTGCTTCTTGAGACGTGTGTCTGAAGAGACTTGTTAACCGACTCAGTGGGTCCCAAGATACAGGCTCAGCCTAGTTTGGAACCCCACGGATAATGTCTGTATAATCAGTTATCATGTGCTTGTCCAATAATAAATTATTCTTATTCTTATTTTTATTACAATCGTATATTAATAAATAAACGCCCATACAAATGTCGTGATAGCCGTACCGAAATACATCGTTATAAAGACTTGCCTGTTTCCTACGTCAAAAATACCAGATCTGCATCCATTCTCGTTGGAGATTGAAGCTCAACTAACGTGTTATCGAATCGTAAAGTTAATGTTACGGTGGGCCTATAGAAAAACAGATTTTAAGGGTCTTGAGCTTGAGTCCTAATAAAAGGGTCACGCGTGGGACAGCAACTAAAATACTTCACTGGATTTAATTATTCACCCTTTAATTTTTAAAAATATTTGAACTAATACACTAATAAATGATCTTCATAACAGTACAAGTAGTTTATTTATACGTTGCCGCAGTCTATAGTTCTGAAATTTTGTTTGAGCAAAACTGCAAGTGGGACACGCGAAAAAGCGATAAATTTCGCTGTTTTAGGACGTGAAATATTTTTTTTCTTAGAATCGGTTGATATTTAATGTGTTAAAATATATATTTTAAGTACTTTATAATACACAGAATGCAAATATATATGTATCAATATATATATATGTTAAACTGACTTGAAATTATAGGCGTGGGACAGCAAAAACAGCTTCTTAGAAAATTAACCCAACTAACAATTGTACAAATTTAAGCGAACAAGGGCCAAAAGGATTGCTTCGTTACCGTAACTAAACCAATTAAGGGATCCCTTAGGTAAATAGAGTTCCATTGCCCACGGGCCCTCCTTGAAGCCAAACGTATAATCATTTTTAGGGTTCCGTACTCAAAGAGTAAAACGGGACCCTATTACTAAGACTCCGCTGTCCGTCTGTCTGTCTGTTTGTCTGTCTGTCACCAGGCTGTATCTCACTGATACCGTGATAGTTCCAGTTGAAATTTTCACAGATGATGTATTTCTGTTGCCGCTATAACAACAAATACTAAAAACAGAATAAAATAGTTATTTTTAATGGTACGGAACCCTTCGTGCGCGAGTCCGACTCGCATTTGGCCGGTTCTATTATAAACGTTGTTGCAGTAGTGTCAGTATTTACTAGTACTGGCGGCGCGTGAAAATGTTCGACGGGCAACCCGGAGCAAAGAAAAGTCATCAAAGAGTATATTATATATAACTACAAATAAAAATACATTTAAGGCAAGCCGGTGGGAATCGGCTTGTATGAGCCAAACCTACTTAAACTTTCCTGTTCTACTCTACTTATAGTATTACCATCTAAAACCACCAACGAGTTCCGGCGCCGCCTTGTAAAGGGGGGCGTCGCAGGATCGCTCCTGGCATTCAACTGCGTATCAGATAGATTCCTATATTCAAATTAACAACATACATGGTATTAACATGACAACAATAACAGTAAAATATGTAAAGTGACAAAAAAAATACAAAAGAAAACAGCATGCGACCTAAGACTAGATAGTTCTTTTATATTGGACTAAATGAAAAGATCAGATGAAGGGTACATGACCTACACGGAAAGAACATGTCTAGTCACGTTTTTTCTTTTGAAAATGAGATATTTATGCTATTAGAGCTCGTTATGAACCATTAAGTGACATTAAACTCTTATTTTCAAAAAAAATTACTAGACATGGTATTTCCGTGTACCTACTATTCAAATACGGAATACTGTTTCAAAATCACGTAGGTACATTTTATTTCTGAAACTGTGTTACAAACACACAATTCATTCTTAGAGAATTCAAAGCATAAGGTCCGGTCCACATCATAAATCTACGTGATTTCTCCATAGCCCTCCCGCACTCCCGCTCAAGTAGACGAAAATGGAATTCAAAATTATCAATAAAAGCGATATTTCTTTTGTTGAATTGAAATGAAACCCCTCGGTAACAAATATTCAGGCCCGAGAAAACAAAACAGGAATTAAACAAATAAAAATGATAGTACGAAAGACTGATAATGGAACGAAAAAGGAAACAGCAGAAATATATCATTATTATAATATTTATAATCCATTATTATTCGAGGAAAGTTTGTGATGAAATATGACAAAGACTTTTTGTCGTTCATGAAAGGTCAATGTCGGGCCACGAAGATGGTACTTCCATCGGGTTATTTCAAATATGCAAATATATTCAATGTGCTTAATACTTATTGTGTCTTATTTGGTTGATTTATTATTTTCTTATTTTGTAGCGCACGCGAGTCGTGTAACAAGCATTTTTTCCAATTCTTTACCTAATATGAAATAAGCTGTCCTGCGCCACTCTCACTGCTGCTGCGGCACTCTTTGGGGGAGGCCTATGTCCTGCAGTGGACGTCTTTCGGATGAATAAGCTGTCAGTATTAAGTACCCATCTATTACGCCCCTATGTAATTTGTGTAGGTATTTGGTTTTGGTCAGACTCTGGACAGATTCTATCGGCTTAGATTATTATCTGCGTCAGTTTCAACTTAAGGTGCATGCAGACTGTTGAAATAAATGAAATATGAAATAAATTTATTATGTATGTGGGAAATGGGTACAATTTGCAGTTACAGTTGCAGTAGATCTGTTGGGCTCACCACACCCTACCTTTTTAGGTTTACATACATCTAATTACACTTATGTACATAAAAATAAATTTAATGTCAAGAAATATTTAACAATACAATTAAAAGGAATCATTCAAAAAGTCATTGACATTATAATAACATTTATACATGAGATTTTTTAAACTGGATTCTTAAATAAGTTTAGCTTCTGACACTTAAAACTATTGGGTATCTTATTTATTATACTTAAATTGTGATGCACATAATACAGCAATTTTTTGATGTAAGTTCTAATTTAGCTGCAGGTTTATGTCAACATCATCATCAACATTTAAGAGCTTGGCTCTTGTCGGTGGAGTATGCGCCAGTTCTCTCGGTCCTCGGCTAATTTCTTTAGGTCCCGGTAAGACAAGACATTTGCTTTTGCTTTTAGTTGCTGTACAAAGCTTATCCTTGGTCGACCTCTACCCCTTGATCCTTCGATCTTACCTTATATGATATTTCTAAAGAAAATGTCGTGTCTTATCAAGTGACCTATCATTTTGCCTCGTTTTCTCGTTCAATTGTGTTCAGCAAGTTTCTTTTTTCTCCCACCATTCTCAACACTTCATCATTTGTCATTCTGTCCGTCCAGCTTATTTTCTCCATTCGCCTCCAGAGCCACATCGAAGCAAATCGATAAAGAACGGCTGGCATGATTCCCTTCGACCAATTCAAAACTTTGCTCTTAGCACTTGGTCTTTATCAGAACAATTACCCCATAAAACTAGTCCATATCGAAAAAAATAATCACGTAACCATGATATGCTACTAGAGCGGCTTGTATTGAAACGGTTCTCGTAATTCTTTTTAGTGCATATATTCACTCTGCTGGAGACGCTTTCCACATGGTCTTTCAACTTGCAGTGAGAATCAATTATTATACCTAGGAACTTTGTGTGATGTACAGTCAGCATCAAAAGTAGCTACGCAATCGAGGACGCTCTTATTCCCTTTTAATAAAGACTTTTGACGTTTTCGTCTGCGTAGCTAATTTTCAAAACAGATATTTAAATTTTGTGAGTTACTTCGGTCAGAATGGAGTTGAATAAAATTAGTCTTACCTAAATTCACTTTTAAATTATTATTATTTAACCAATTTAACGCGATAATGTCATATTTATTTCGTCATTGTATCTTGATAAATCACTACATTTTATTATAATTGATGTATCGTCTGCAATAGTACATTACTATAGAAGCCGGGAAACGTAGGGTTGCAGGCCAAGTTTCTCGCCGAGATTTGTATAGTGCTTTTCTCAAACTTGCAATAAAATAAAAAGTAGTCAATTTGTTTTATTCGTACAACTAAATAATACGTCTTTGATAGCTGCTGCTGT
This sequence comes from Epinotia brunnichana, assembly GCA_963854355.1. Taxonomy (NCBI): domain Eukaryota; kingdom Metazoa; phylum Arthropoda; class Insecta; order Lepidoptera; family Tortricidae; genus Epinotia; species Epinotia brunnichana. The sequence goes on along the minus strand of OY977954.1, from coordinate 200,676 downwards.
CACATCATAACCTATTTATAATTGTGTCCCACATTTCTTACTAACAAATATTCCGCTTATTCCCTAAGTTAAGTATTAGTTTATAGTTACATGAACTTATATCTAACTACCTATATAGACGAGGCACTACAACAAAGAAAACACTTATATTTTTTATGAAATTTTCATACGCCGTCATGTACCTAACTTTTGATTTCGGGGGCAGTAAATTATTCATGGCTACTTCTGCTCGCAATTCCGGAAGCGTACAGTTCAACTCCATATCATTTTCGTCCGAACTCGTTTCGAAATCGATGGCTTTTATTAGAAAGTTTCAAAATAATTACGAACTATTGACAAATCCGGCCAACAAGAAAAGAAAACTTTTTTCAATTTACGCGCCAAACTTTTTTTTAACCTGTTTGAAGCAACGTTTTACCCGGTGACATTAACATTAGTCCTAGTCTTTTTTTTTTTTTGGTGATTGAATGCCAAAACGTTCTGTCACAATTTGACGTTTATAAACAAAAGACGGTTGCTTTGCAGGCCTAGGTGTGTAAGGTTGTATGAAATTCCTTTACATATTATCATCTTCACTAGTCGCACCGGATACGTAGTATTTCTGGACCTAATGTGAAGTAAGTCATGTCAACATTTCATTGCAAGTTTGAGAAAATAAACCTGTTCTGAGTAGCGGACTGTATTTGTATAAGATAGAGTGAGACAGGGCTATGCATTCCAAAGGTCATCTATTTGTCCTATCTCGTTCTCTCTTGCAGCTTGTACTGGCCTGGTTGGCTGCGTCTGCATATTTGTATATTCTCGTGGGTAGTTTTCATGTAAAAATTTTCGTGTAAAACATAGGGCAAGCTAGCGTATTATTATCAATATTATCATACTTAGATATTATTATGTGGCGTTATCAATGAAAAGGTAATACAAATGCGATGCTTCACCATCACCACCAAGGCACTCAAAACATACACCTAGGTAGATATGACGCACTCGTCCTATCCACATAAAAAAAGTATTCAATAATCATCCTCCTAGCGTTATTCCCGGCTGTGCCCCTAAAGGAGCCCGGGGTCCGCTTTGACATCTAATCCCAAGATTTGGCATAGGCACTAGTTTTACGAAAGTGACTGCCATCTGACCTTCCAACCCAGAGGGAAAACTAGACCTTATTGGGATTAGACCGGTTTCCTCACGATGTTTCCCTTCACCGAAAAGCTAACGGTAAATATTCTGTACATAAGTTCCGAAAAACTCATTGGTAGGAGCCGGGATTCGAACCCACGACCGCCGCTTGACAGCCGCATGCCTGAACCACTAGGCTACCGTAGCTTCAAAAAAGTATTCAATAATAATTACGATAAAAACGTAAAATAAGAAACGTCGGTATTTGTATTTTTTATAACAGGAACCCTCCTGGCTCCACGCCGATGCCCCGCGCAGCCGGCCCGGCATCTCCCAGCATTTATTGTTCCGGTCAGACTCGCGAGCGATTCGACCGTGCCCCAGGGCAAGGGCGATCAAAGCGTCGCCAGATGGGTACATTGAATACATTTATCGTGAATTTTGACCGGCTTGCGTAACATATACTTATTTGGAGTGGATGATTAGATCGGTTCCAAATGGGAACCCGAGCTCCTTAAGGACACGGAAATAACACTGGGAGGATGATGACGATGAGTTACATCGGTTCCCCAATCTGAAAAATTCGCGTATTATAATTCAATATTTTTTTGCGTTGTTCCCCGCATTGTATTTTTCCCTGTCGCATGCGGATAAAGTTCTCAGCTGGGGCCAAAATTCCTTTTTAATTCAATTTATTTCTTACACAACAAAATTACGAAAAACTGCATACCAGTTTGTTGGCGAATATTCACTCTTTATAATTATCCGTTACGATATGCGGTCGGTTAGCTAACAGAATGGAAGAATTAAAACAGCTACTGGATCTCCTAAATAATAAGGTAAAACACTACAACCTTAAAATGAACATCGATAAGACTAAGTTGATGGTAATAAGTAAATCAACATTCCCAACAAACAGTCTACTAATTAATGGTCAACAAATAGGAAGGGTTCCAAAATACACGTAACTGGGCTGCTGATTGAATGAAAACTGGAACCCCAAACAAGAAATTAGAGTCAGAATAGAAATAGCCCGTAGCGCTTATATAAAAACGCAGAAATTGTATACCAATAAAGACATTAACCTAAAACTAAGATGGAGATTAGTAAAATGCTATGTATTATCTATTCTCTATTACAATTAAGAAACATGGACGTTGAATAAATTAATGGAAGAGGCCTTCGAAATGTTGCTATTATACAGGCGTATGCTGACAGTATTGTGACCGGAGTCTCAGAGAAATGATACAAACCAGTGAAGATATCCAACAGCTTTATATTTCTGCCAATAGTTACAATGATTATTTAATCCAAATAGCCTGATATCTCTAACCGCCCGGTCCGATGGGTCTATTCCGACTGCCCGGTCGCCGCCTGCGCTTCCTACCGCCATACGACAAAAGATAGTATTAACTATACCCTCTTCTTTTCATAAATGTTTTCAAATCAATGTCAAATAAGGGGCGTTCAGGAGTCATGCTAACAGTCGGCCATCCTGCAGTCGGGATGCCCTCATTCCGATTGACTCGGCCATTCTAATGTCAGTGGTATGACCTCATACCTACATAATGCAAGTTTACTTAGCTTAGGTATCGGTTACACAATTTTAAAGGGTTTTCATTCTGTATTTTACTTTATACAACATTGATTACTTGATTCAAATCAGACTATAATGATGATGTTAACACGATGTTACATATAAAATATGTTCAAATCGATTGCCAAGTTCCCAATTCAACATTTATTTTCAATTCAATTCTATTCATTCAATTCATTAATTCCGATAATCATGTTCATTATACAAAGGATGTCAAAATGAACATGCATTTTAATAAAGATTAAACTTAACACATTTGTCATATTAACCATCTAATCATTTCGTAACTTAATTATTTTCTATCGTTCAGGCCACCCGCAGGCCTTTATAAATCACTTATCATGCCACCCGCAGGCCAGTATCCATTCAGTCTTCCATTTGGCCATCCGAAAGCCTTGGCCATCCGAAAGCCAGTAATGCATCTTCAATTATATTGTGACCACCCGAAGGTCTTGTCCATCTTCAATCGACTGCATATGCTGGGCAATACCCGATCACCCGGTCTCTATGCCGTAACTGGTAGGACAGAAATGGACAACTTGTTATTATAATCATACCATATTATTACATCAACCAAATATTGTGTCATATCATAATTTATGCTAACAAATCACTTTTGCAGTGGAATACGGAATAAAATAGTAAATACTAAGACCGGTGAAGTGTAATAAAACCTCATAAACGCTGATTTTAATGTCTGAACTATCAGGAATACAATATGGATTAAAAAGTAATCGTAAAATTTATTCTTAATTTGATTCTGTGTCAGTATTGTCACTAATTTCACTAGCGTCGGTGATACTTACGCATATTCTCCGCACCCTTAACTTAAGTTATAATTGCCTAGTTTATTGCTTGTCCCTTATCTATTCTTTCTTGCACATTTTTTTCTCATATCTTGCTTTTCCGTATCTGATCCCTGTTCTTCCTTACCCAAAGCCCCCTTAAGAATACCTTCGCCAATTTACACCCATGATGAAGGTCGATAAACTACCACCGGTTCGGAAAGAGAACCTGACCACGAGAAGAACCAGCGCAAAAATCTCGGCAAACTAAATACATTTTTTTTTTTCAAAATAGTATATACACAGTAATATAAGATTACATTGCTCCATTTGCTACTTGACTGTATTATTTAAACTCCACCGCAGTGTATTAACGTGTGTACCCCAGTCTATCTCATCCAACCTATTGTTTATAGTGGATAGCGAGTTCAAAATATTTAGTAATGCTGGTCGATCATGTAACGCATTGTTGCGCGCGTCAGGTAGATCCAAATGTCAATTTTTGTATGGGAAAATGACAGTTGGATTTTCCCAACGCTCGTTCGAAACGTTACGTGTTTCATAGTCATAGTCATAGCATTTTACCCCTTTGTTGTACTGTATTTACCTCTCAATTTGCCAATTTACCCGAGGGATGGCAACGGTATTTAAACGTGCTTTGCCCCAATGGAGGCAACGATGATTTGAAAGTTATTTTATTTTTATTTATTTTTTTGAGGTGAAACTGTGGCGTTGATCGGATATCTTATCTTATCTTATCTAGGTGAGGGCCCTTTCGGATGCACTTCGACCCAGTGGGATCTTTTGTGCATTTGCCCTCTCCTTTATACCTGCTCCCAGGCTTGCTCCATCATTTCCACAAAGCGGATGATGCAGTTCGCCGGGAGCACCTTGAATTCCTTTGGTTGCGGGTAACCGTTACCAAAGTAGTTCATTCTTTGTCTGGCAAGGGCATGACATTCACACAATAAGTGTTCCATAGTCTCATCCTCCTCGCCGCACATTGTTGATCGGATAAGTATACTTAATAATTTTGCGCCTACAAAAAATTACAAAATGTAATTTCTTACTGCCTTGACAAAATGTAGGTACTTGGTGAATCCATCTTATAATCCCTGACCTCGCAGTACATATTATTATATGACGTTGCCCAATCCGTCATAGAAAACATTGACACTTTTCCCCGCAAAAATATAAGTCCATGAACCAGGTCCTCACACAAACCACTCGACTGACCAAGTCAAGTAAAATTATCTCTCACGTGGGACCAAAAGTATTTAACAAACTACCAGTAAGTGTAAAATACGCAGGTACCTAGTAACTCAACTTTTTTAAGAAAATTAAACTCGTGACTTCTCACTCACCCACTCTTTTTATGACATTAAAGATTTTTATGAGTTACCAAAATAAGAATACCTACATGTTAACATTCCTAGTATATAAATTGAATTGAATTTGCATAATGATGACATGTAATATTTATAATATTGTAAATAAATGACTCATGACTTATTACACCAAGTATAGGTAAGTATTGCCCTTTTTAATGTTGATAATGGAATCTAAATGGTCTATGTGAACCGTGTGAAAAATAACATTTACTTTGGGATTAAGCTACAATTAATAACCCGATTTCTTGCCTGCCAATTCTTTGTTGTATGCACTGTGAGTGTAAGCTTTGACTTATTTCTTGAAGAAGCGGTTCATTTTGGAAATAATCTGCCGTCGTGATTAAGTATCATATCGATCAGAATAGGTACGACCATTTTAATTTAGAGCCCATGCGTCTATAAACTTTGGTATCACCAAGTCACGGAGAATGTAATTAGTGGTAATATCTATTTTTTTTTTATTATTATTATTTTTATTTATTAAACAAAGATATAAAAAACTTATTCTAAAAATACATCGTCTATAGGTAGAATTCTTTTTTTTTTGTGCTTGATGCGTGGATCTGTCATGTGTAATGTATGGAGCCAATCATTGGTGGCAGTATTGAGAATATCTACCTCTCCTTAAGTGTCTGATGTCGTCGCTGGATTGCGGCTTAAGGCACGTGTTGCATGTTGAGCCCAGGTCTATACCCGATCGTAAAAGTGTATTCTTGTATAACTTTATTCTTTATATGCATATATGCATGCACATATTAGCAGCAGCATCTTGCTATCTTAGGTAATGTAAGGTAATGTAAGGTAATTAATCCTCTATGTTTGTCAAGGTGGTCCACAATGGATTAGAGTCGGTGATAACCTTCAATTCTAGCCGCAATCGTCTCTCACTTATATTATTAAAAGCTTTCTTCACGAGTTATTCGATTTTTATAGGCGTCCGATGCTTTTGGACCAAAATGTATTACCTTTTTTTTTTTTACCTTACCTGGGTCTCAGCAATGATATTATTAACTAATTTCTGGTGTATTTTTGAAAAGAGCTGTTTACTCTCTAATTTAATAGCCCGCCCGAGTTATTTTAGCTCAGGTCAAGTGACAGGTCTAGGTAATGGACTTATTAGGTAGGTGTAGTCAGCCAAAAATGTGGTCGAGGTTCATTTGAATGTCATGAAACAACAAGGTGGATTTCCACTTGCAATAATATTATGACAGTAACCTTAGCGACAATCAGATCTCACAGAAACTTTTGTCAAAACTGGGTAAACCACTTTCTTGGCTGACCATACCTACTATATAATACTGGCAGGCTTAACCCATAGAAGTGTTAAGTAGTAGGTTACAAAAACATAAAACTATTGCATACATACAACATACAATACATACATATCACATACTAAATACTATACAACCTCCCTTGTCGTTTTGAAATTGTTAACCTCCTTGTAATATCACGTATTCACTATTGGGCTTCATACATGTACTTCCCGGGAGAAACAATGGTCCAGTAAATTCATTATCTGTGTATGTACATTGATATCAGTGAATCCAACAATGTCGACATTGTCGGATTTATAACGGCTATTAGTTCCACGTCCGTGTCATCGCAATACATTGTTAGGTCCTTACTGGTATTGTGAACCACTGTCGGTAATTCAGTTAATGTCTGTCTAATAAGGATGTCAGTCTTAAGTCATCATCATCATCATATCAGCCGAAAGGCGTCCACTGCCGGACATAGGCCCCCACCAAAGAGTGCCACAATAACCGGTCCTGTGCCACCCGCATCCCGCGGACTCCCGCCGTCTTAAGTTAAAGGGTCTGAAACAACGTATGCCTTGACGTCGGCATCTACTGCGTCTATTACCCTTATATACACTATAACTCTGGCTTGAGGAGTAACACTGACCGTTACTAAATACTACTTTTCTACTAGAGATTTTTTAATTAAAGTGGATTGGCTATCGAAATTGATATAACTGGACCACGACATGATACAATACAAATTAATACTCTTTATTGCACACCTCAATATAATTCATAATATCAACTGTTATTAATAGCTTTTTTTTTCTTTTGTATATATAGTTTTTGTTACTCTACAACTTTAACTGTTAATTTTGTACCTATCATGTTAATACTATGTATAATAGGTATGTATATGATGTGAAGATGTATAAAGGGTTCATCTATATATATCTAATAGCAACTGATTTAAAATACTTATTATTTGCTTGCTTAGTACTTGATATCTGTAGCACGCTCTATATATTGTTAGGTTTGTTATCCGTGGGCTTGTTACCAGCTTATTGAGGTTTAGGAAGATATTGGCACACAGCGCACAGCGCTAAGAGGTTATGTGCACCAACGAGCCGCATCATGTCCACCTCCCTCACAATTAAAACAACGAAGTATATATGGTTATTTGTTCGCGGGTGCCTGACCTGAACCTATTATTGCATTACCAGCCAACTTTGGTATGGCGTAGTAAATTATGTGGCGTTCGATCCAGATATATCCTCGCGGTCTGTGAATGAGGATATGGGTCGAACTGTGGGATCGAATAACATTGTGAGCACCTCCAAAATGGTTTCCTTTGCCTCTCGTAATCATGGAAAACTCCCTAAGGTAACCATTCTCTTGGCCACTCCCTGATTGAGAACGATATCGTCATCGTTTCCCATGCCGATGACGATGATGACTAGTTCGCTCCCGGCTGCTTCTGAATGAGGAATGATGACCGCGAGACAACCGAGTTTGCATAATGCCGCCGATTCCTATTATGATCTACAGAGCAGATCACTCTCTATATATCCGAAGGTGTTCTATAGCACCGACGTCTAGTTACTAGAGGAACGGCGATTACGCTGGTGAGACTTACTACTCGTACTACTAGTCGTTGCTACTATCGCTACGATGCGAGGGCGATCTGGGGCGGCGGGAACAGCTACGGTAGGTATTAGGTGGTCCGCGCTCATTAACCGAACGCCGTCAATTAGTTTGTGTAAGATAAAATATAACAAGTATGATTGATTATTACAAGGAAGAAATAAGGGAAAATAAAATAAAAGATTTGAAATTATTCGTAAGTAATAAAATAAATGAATGTTCCTAACTGAAATATCGCTGTTAGACCAGGCTGGAAGCTAATTAAAGCTAGGAATCAAAGAAAGAATACACGACAGCATGTTTAAAATAAGTTGTTGAGTTATTTAAACTTCAAGCAGATTATAGGTACTAATAAGTTTCTGTAAAAAAATCATTTTTGGTACAAGCCTTTACCGCCAACTGTATATACCCTTCCGTACACCGTAATCAACTACTCATTGAGACGATTCCAACGAGCCCAACGAGGCCACGTTGGTCAAGCACCGAATTCCCATGGCCGCCTTCTGTCTCCATCATCAGACCGGCTCGATGGCACCATAATATCTGTCTCAAAACTGACTTAGATTCCACCCGAACAAACATAGTTAGTTAGGTAGGTACATACATTACAAGTTAATAGAAAGATTGTAAAAATTGTATAAATTATGCATATAAAACGTATGCTCTTAGATAACATAAACAGGAAACAAAATACTAAGAAATCTGAAAAACTGCACTTCCTCGCTACGTTCAATAGCTAACAAAAACCATTTGAGTAAAGTCTCATTTTCTTTATACCTATTTATGGGGTATACCTACCCTTTTATTTGCTCATTGTTTTGATCTTTTGTTTTCTATGTAAGTATAACATCTGTTACGTAGTGTCATTGCGACCAAATCTAGATGATTCCAAGATAACACAATTTGGTCGTTTAATATCCTCAGACGTAAACAAAGGAAACGTAATCTCAAATACATAGTTATTTGCTCATAGTTACGCATTTTAATCTTGTAGGTCGTCGTTGTTCTACGTCCGTAGGAATAACCCTAGAAACCCTACACGTGACCTCCGGGTGGTGCTAAAAGAACAACAAACTCGGCAGCTGCACTGTTCCTTCTGAACCTCTCAGCGCACACTGGAACTCTATCAGCGACATCGATACGAATACATATATGTACCAGTGTGTAACCGCCATACGATAAATAAATAAATCTTGTAACTTGTAGCATAATATCTTGCACTCCTATCCTAGAAGTACCTACGTCAATATTCCGATTTCCGAGACATCAAGTTATATATGTAGATACACTTATATTTTTAAAGCACACAGGATTATATACGTATATGCATTTAGGTGCATTTGTGTTTGAATGGAATTGAAAGTAAGTAGGTATTTGTAAACAGTAAAAAGAATGAAATATTAACTATCTAAACTACATATTTACTTTGAATAGAACATACACTAGTTCTTTAGTTAGTACGTTAGATGCATCGCGTAACGAAAAAAACTTCTTGAAAAACGATAACGATGGAGTCACGGAACAAACATCATAAACTGACCACTAAGGTAGGGGTCCTTATTTCGTTGCAGTAAGGTTCTTAAGTGATCAATTAATTATGTTGTTAGCGGTAATATATTAGACATCCATTTAAGAAATAAACAATAATTGCATAATGATTTAAAAAACATACCTTTTTCAAAGTTCTTACCACTTCTGACTGTGACCGGAGTCTCAGAGAAATGATACAAACCAGTGAAGATATCCAACAGCTTTATATTTCTGCCAATAGTTACAATGATTATTTAATCCAAATAGCCTGATATCTCTAACCGCCCGGTCCGATGGGTCTATTCCGACTGCCTGGTCGCCGCCTGCGCTTCCTACCGCCATACGACAAAAGATAGTATTAACTATACCCTCTTCTTTTCATAAATGTTTTCAAATCAATGTCAAATAAGGGGCGTTCAGGAGTCATGCTAACAGTATGTTCAACTGCAAAAGTCACAAACGTCTTAAAAAGAATGAAGAAAAAAAAGGAAGTACTAGCCACAGTAAAGCGGAGGAAGATTGCCTATTTTGGTCACCTACATAGACATGACAAGCACGATCTGCTGAAAACTATAAGAGAGGGAAAAATAGAGGGAAAACGGGGTAGAGGAAGAAGGAGAATGAACTGGCTCAATATTATCAAAAAAAATATTTACTATATTTTTGAAATTTCGCTGGTTTGTTTTCCCACATTAACGTTTTTCCGAGACTCAATAACCAGAAGAACGATTGCCAACATTATTATTTGACAACGCAATTATTTTAAATATCTGACCCTGGCAATGAAAAATATAGCTGCTGCAGCTGTCAATATCATTGCCAGTGTCAGTTTACCACGGATTTTTATGATATTTTTTTGTAATATGAGACGGATCAAGCAAAATGACTTATTTGCCGTCCTAAACCCAAAACGTAATGGAGGAAAGTTTTTTTCTAAGGTTATTCCTATCACCAAAAAAAAATCAGGCATTTCTAAAATTTTCATCTATTCCCCATTATCCGGAATATCCTTCTTATGTCCGGATGTCCAGATGTCCAGGTGTCCGGCTGTTCTTCTCTACATGTCACACTTTTCAACCGATTCAAGTGAAATTTTGTGAGGAGGTACAATAATTCAGTTGGTCATATTTAGTTTTTCATATACATATATAAATGTTTTTCCTGTATACTTCCTTAATCCTACTAAGGTTTTGTTTACCCTCTGGGTTGAAGAGCAGATGGCTGTCGCTTTCGTAAAATTAGTGCTTATGCCTAATGTTAAGATTAGGTGTCAAAGCGGACCCCGGGCTCCTTTAGGGGCACAACCAGGAATAACGCTAGGAGGATGATGATATATATAAATGTTTTTGAAGAAATACAGGCTCGCGAGTTGTAGGTACAGCTCACAAAGCTATTTGTTAAAAGTTATTTGTTATAAGACGTTGAATCTCCGTTTAGTTATTGCAATTTTATGAACCAAACTGGTAGTTACTCGTAGATACGTTTGGATTAATTTTAAAGGTAAAAAGGCAGCTAAATTTACATGCGATAGGGAAAAATACCATTTGAGTAATAACACGACCGTTAATTAAAATTGAGGAAGAAAATTAATGATTAAAAAACGGTTTGTTAAACAATACGACCGAGGAAAGTAAAGTCCGCATTGAGGAAAGTCAAGTTGGGGTATATGTGTCAACCTTTTTCAATTGTAAAAAATATCATATTATACTGGGTGACGTCGGGGTTATGATCCAGAATGACGAAAAGCGAACACTAAAAAACTTTTCCCATCGGACCAACCACGAAATCGCAAAAAAATGAGAGTCAAATAAGAGTTAACTGTGAGTAAAGTTGTTGGGTATGATCATCTAATTCGCTTTTGGTAATTCTGGATATGACCCCGAAGTCACCCAGTATAAGTACGAATAAAGTGGAAGGACCAACCGATACAAAGGTTAACCTTTTATTTATTTAACAAACTTTTCTAAGATAATTACTATAAATAAATAAATAAATAAAATAAATATTACGGGACAATCTTACACAAATCAACCTAGGCCCACGGTAAGCTCATTAAGGCTTGTGTTGTGGGTACTAGGCGATGATATATATAATAGATACATACATATAGATATATAACATCCATAACTCAGGAACAAATATTCGTGATAAATACACAAATAAATGCCCTGACCGGGATTCGAACCCGGGACCTCCAGCTTCGTAGGCAGAATCACTACCCACTGGGCTACGGAGGCCGTTAAAATACATATTAAACGTAGGCGCTTCCAGACGGTCAAGCACGGCAGTATGTCTTGCAGTCCACCGCGTAATGTAAGCTATACGTCAAGCACGGCAGTATGTCTTGCAGTCCACCGCGTAATGTAAGCTATACGTCAAGCACGGCAGTATGTCTTGCAGTCCACCGCGTAATGAAAGCTATACGTCAAGCACGGCAGTATGTCTTGCAGTCCACCGCGTAATGTAAGCTATACATCAAGCACGGCAGTATGTCTTGCAGTCCACCGCGTAATGTAAGCTATACGTCAAGCACGGCAGTATGTCTTGCAGTCCACCGCGTAATGTAAGCTATACGTCAAGCACGGCAGTATGTCTTGCAGTCCACCGCGTAATGTAAGCTATACGTCAAGCACGGCAGTATGTCTTGCAGTCCACCGCGTAATGTAAGCTATACGAGAGGGAAATTAACGACCTTGGTTTTCTCTCTCTATCTTATAGCTCGTGGGGCTGCAATGCAGGACCGTTCGGATACGGCTTATGTTGAAGGTATGAAAGTAGTTTTTAGGGTTCCGTACTCAAAGAGTAAAACGGGACCCTAATACTAAGACTCCGTTGTCCGTCTGTCTGTCTGTCTGTCTGTCTGTCTGTCAGTCTGTCTGTCTGTCTGTCCGTCTGTCACCAGGCTATATCTCATGAACCGAACCGAAAATCAACCTAGTCCCAAACTAAGAAAAGCTTGTACAGTCGCCATCACATACATCGGTACTCTATATAAAGGTATATGAATACTTAAATACATAGAGCAAATCCATGACTCAGGAACAAATATTTGTGCTCATCACACAAATGCCCTTACCGGGATTCGAACCCGGGACCTCTGGCTTCGTAGGCAGGGCCACTACCAACTAGGCTGCAGGGGGCTCCCAATCCCATACAACAAACGTAACTTTTTTGCCGTTTTTATAGATAATGGTTCGGAACCCTTTGTGCGCGAGTCCGACTCGCACTTGGCCGGTTTTTTTTATATTACGTCACATTATCAGCAATTTTCATTAAAAATTCGATTTCGTCCGTCAGTTAGATTAATAAAAAGTGTAGGTACCATAATGTGACGTCACACGGAACTTAAACGGGCTTTAACTTTTATATTTTCATCGTTTTTTGTTTTTCTAACTGACGGACTAAATATAATTATATTTTTTTACCCAAAAAAGTACCCAATTGGCTACTTTCGTAAAAAAAACTATTTAGTCCGTCTGTTAGATTATCTAAAAATATTGGACCCGTATTTTTTTATTTGTCAATCCAACAAAAAAATATGGATATAAAGGATGTCCAGTAATTAGTGATCAACCTTCTTACCACGAATAGGGCACCTAAGACTGGTCCAGAAAATCGACTTTAAGGTTTCGTAAAGGTCTCCTGGTTTTCGAGATATTCGCACTTTTCGAAGAGCGAATTGTACCAAAACAATGTGTTTAAAAGTGAACATTTATAGCAACATCTTCATTTGTAAAGATGTAAATGGCATGTGTTATACCATTTTAGAATCAGTATTAAATAATAGTACATTATGATACAAGTGTGCTATGTTGGACATTACACTCGAGGCGGTTTTTAAGCCTGAGCCGAAGGCGAAGGCTTAATGGAGACGAGAAGTGTAATGACCAATGCTCACGTGTTTCATACGACGTTTTTCAACACATTTGCGAGGAAAAAAAAAATTAAAAATTAAAATGTTAAAAGATATGTAATGAAAAGGCACTAGTGCGATAATGTAATGTAAAAGTCACGGCATGGGTAATATTCTGCATTATTTTGCTAATATTTAAAAAGATATGTAATGAAAAGGCACTAGTGCGATAATGTAATGTAAAAGGCACGGCATGGGTAATATTCTGCATTATCAGTGTAAATACGCTGTAATAAGACCTACTTTACGAGCAGGTGTGTTGAAAACTATTTTTCAGTAAGTTGGCCACTCTGGTCTTCATACATTTTTTTTCACCACAAGCAATCAAACTTGTAGAGCATTTTAAACTTACTCAAGCGCCCTGACAACACTTCTTATTACTCAACCATTCTAAACGAGATTTTAAGTGACTTACGTTGTAAAACGTAGGATTCCACGTGTCAACACTGAATATATTCAAAATTCTATGTTACCGACTGTTTGCCTAACTGACGGTAGAAAAACCTGTCAGTTACAAATTGGAACCCGTTTTCTCTATATAAATAAACTCTTGACTGATTTACTAAGATAAATCTTATATTTATAAGAACTTCTCAACACCAATTTGTACCTACCTAATTTAAATCGAGACAGATCGGTTACGAAGTCTGAAACCGAATCCCCAGTGGCAGTGCCTCCTACTAATTGAACAAGTTGCTAAACAATTAGATGCTCGATATTGACTCAGTGTCTAATGCCCTGAATCCTATTTATCTCGTCTATGCTTTTTGTATGACTTTGTGCTGCAGTTACACGAGATAAGATTGACATGGCAGAGCCTCAATATCACTATCACCGTATTTAATTGATGAGTACATTCAAATTTTAGCTTACTTATGTAAGGATAACGTATAAAATAGTATGTTTTTATGTATGATTATTACACTCATTTATAATGGCTTCTCTATTAATTATAATTTAAAGAGTAAGTGTAATGACTACTGAACTGCAAGACCCTGCGGGCGGACCGCCATTATTCGTCCTTAGGTTAGCGTCGCTGATGAATGATATTTAATTTACTAACACTCGTTGGATGTAAATAGTAATTAAAGAGATAAAAGTATAGTTTGTTAGTAGTATCTTGTGTTGTGTTGTAGTATTCGTTAGCGGAATTACATAAAGGTTTGTAACATCTTCATGATAACTGATGTAGAAAGTGCTAGCTCTATTTACCTGCCATTGTTGCTGTGTTCATTGGGTTAATAAATACTGTTTATAACTTATAACAACTATAGTTGTTTTGTTATGATACCCTTTTACTTACTGTCTGTAACACACTTTATTCTAGGGGTTATTAAGCATAGCGGTTTGCGACATGGTAAAGCGACTAAAGGATATTCATATAAAAAGTGTATATATATAAAAGTTATTAATCTGTAATAAACTCGACTGGTAAACAATCATCGTTGATTGAAACACTGAAATTGCATGACGAAGGAACAGTGCGCATGTCAATTTTTTTTAATGACCATTAACGAGTATTTATTTTTAACCGACTTCAAAAAAAAAGGAGGAGGTTCTCAATTCGACTGTATTTTTAGGGTTCCGTAGCCAAATGGCAAAAAACGGAACCCTTATAGATTTGTCATGTCCGTCCGTCTGTCTGTCTGTCTGTCCGTCCGTATGTCACAGCCATTTTTTTCCGAAACCATAAGAGCTATACTGTTGAAACTTGGTATGTAGATGTATTTTGTGAACCGCATTAAGATTTTTACACAAAAATCGAAAAAAAACATTAAGTTTTAGGGGTCCCCATACACAAAACTGAAACTCAAAAACTTTTTTTTCATCAAACCCATACGTGTGGGGTATTAATGAATAGGTCTTCAAAAATGATATTAAGCTTTTTAACATAATTTTTTTCTAAACTGAATAGTTTGCGCGAGAGACACTTCCAAAGTGGTAAAATGTGCCCCTGTAACTTCTAAAATAAGAGAATGATAAAACTCAAAAAAATATATGATGTACATTACCATGCAAACTTCCACCGAAAATTGGTTTGAACGAGATCTAGTAAGTAGTTTTTTTTTAATACGTCATAAATCGTAAACTGCAATTTATTTAACGGAACCCTTCATGTGCGAGTCCGACTCGCACTTGGCCGCTTTTTTTTTTGAGTGTTTGTTATCTTTGTATAACTCGTTGAATGCGCGTATAGATCAGAATCGCGAAGAGCTTATTATTTTGAACCTTTTGGTGCCGAAAATATCAGCTTTTGGCTTTTGAGGACTAATGATTTATGGCACCATTTTGTAGCAGTCATGGGTGGTATTCATGTTGCTTGATGTCAATACGCCAAGCAGCTACAGAATAATAAGTACCTTATACATATATAAGTAAATGATATGACATTCTGTTGAGTGCACTCAATGTGGCGTTTTTTGATGCGAGCGCGTTACAACATAAAGGCGATAAAAATTCGGTGCAATTTTGACGTCATGGCCATTTCAAGCAATTCGAATATTGCTCAAAATGGAGCAATCATTGCTCCAGTATGTCGCCATTCTGGCTCCATTCAAATTGCCCCAAATGTAGCAACTCGGGAAATTAGGCAATACGTTCATAAACGAGAAATTCAGTGGAGCAACAACTCTGACTGCGATCGCTCCGTTTCCTCTCCCCTTGCGCCCAGACCGCACCGCACTCACCCCAAAATCATAATCACTGACTCTGAACTATGGACGAGGTACCTAATTCTAGCTGCGGCAGCTTGCAGTTGTTGCGTTTGTAATAATGAATTAATGACTTTAAAAAAAAGAAGAGAAAGAGAAATAGACGAGTATAGATGCGTTCATATCTTGGAAGACGAACACCAATTAGGTATGATGTATGATTTAGACGAAGTCTTATTCAAAAACTTCACAAGGATGTTTCGAAGTGATTTTGAATTACTTTTAAATAAATTTCGTTTCCCCTCCCCCTACGCCCGGACCGCGCTCGCCATACTAGAAAAATAATGGGACATGCATATATGTGCGTACGGGATAGAAATAAAAATTTCCTTGAATTTTTCAATGGTGTGGATATATATATACGGCAATAATTGTAGTCGGCGATATGGAGCAACACGGAAATGAATGGAGCAATTCGAGAAATCATTTCCGAAATAATTGCCGCAATTTCTATAAATTGCCCTTATTTGCTCAATTAATTGCTCCATTAATTTCGGCAACGTGTCGCCGGGCAATAATTGCCTGAAAAATCGCCCGTGTAAGAGCACCTTAAACAGACGGAATTTTCCTCCCAAGTAAGATTACTCTTTCTGTGTAAATCATCCATTAACATTATAATTTTCCTTAAAGCAATAATATATAATACGTTTACCAGATACAAGATGCTTTTATGAAAAAACTGTAATCCGGCAAAGTTAAAACCGAACAAACAGACGGCCGAGTAACATTAATCTTCATAATGCAAAGTGGCCGCTTCAATGTAGGTCACACTTTTTGGGGTTAAACCTTGAACGCACGCTGTAGGTAACTATGACTACGAAATGCTTCTCTATTATATCCTTTTCTAAATGCTTGGAGTGCTGGGGCTGGGTACCGAGTATCGTTCACTCTACGAAGCTGTAGGTAACTATGACTACGAAATGCTTCTCTATTATATCCTTTTCTAAATGCTTGGAGTGCTGGGGCTGGGTACCGAGTATCGTTCACTCTACGAAGCTGTAGGTAACTATGACTACGAAATGCTTATCTATTATATCCTTTTCTAAATGCTTGGAGTGCTGGGGCTGGGTACCGAGTATCGTTCACTCTACGAAGCTGCGCCAACGAATTCGTATAGCCGTACTTTACTTCTTGATAAAACTTCAATAAATACCGTGGTTTTCCCGCTAAGTAGAGAAAAGGAAGGGTAGGAACAGGGCGCCCGCTACTAGGCAGGTCAATTTGTGATGGGTTGCGAGTCTGGGAGTCTCGGATACCTACTGCAAGTTCAAAAAGTGGTGTGACCCGCTCTGGGCAGTCTGAACATTCTCACAAGATTTTGCAAGCGCTCGCTTTAGCATACAGTTAAGCCGCGTATCCACTAGAGGCAGCCTCGGGTCAAGCGGCTGCCTCGCTCCGAGGCCGCGCAATTGGAGACGCTGCCCCAACATGAGGCGCACCGCGACACGAGGCAAATTCTGCGCCGCGAGCCGAGCCATATTTTGTCGGTTTTTTCTGTCCTGCCGTCCCTTCAGTCTGAGCCGAACATTTGAAGGAGACGGGCGAGTTGCCTTGGGTCGCAATGGACAACGAATCAGCAACAAAATTAATTAAATTATACCAGTGTCACCGTGTTCTCTGGGATAACATTATTTTATCCACTATCGATGTTTCCTCTTTTGTATCTAGCTTTTTGTTGCATTCTTTGTTTTTGATGATGCTAATGACAATTAAAGCAGCAGCTACTCTACGCGCTTCTGGTGCCATTGCGTGATTGCTTTAAACTGGCTCGCGCAAGTAGCGAATCACGATGAGGCGAGTCGCCTCAGCTTGATCCGCAACGTGCCTCGGGCCTATGCCTCAGGCCGAGCAGCCTCGACTTGACGCCGTTTGCCTGAAGTCGAGGCTGCTCGGCCTGAGGCTGATGAAATGTATACGAGGCTATACGCCTCACTTCAAGTGAATTAAAACCTAATACGCTCAATATAAATTTTGTGGGATATAAAAATCCATACTTAATATTATAAGTGCGAAAGTGTGTCTGTCTGTCTGTCTGTCTGTCTGTTACCTCTTCACGCCTAAACCGCTAACCCGATTTAGATGAAATTTGGTATAGAGATAGTTTGAGTCCCGAGGAAGGACATAGAGTAGTTTTTATACCGGAAATCTACCCCTAGCTACTTAAACCGCTGCCCCAATTGAGATCAAATTTGGTAAATAAATACTTTAAGTCACGAAAAAGGACATAGAATAGGTTTGATTCCGGAAATCATCCCCTAAAAGGGTGAAATGAGGGGGTGAAAATTTGGAGGTAACCAATTTTTATGAAATTTGGTTAAGAGATAGTTTAAATCCTAGGAAAGAACATAGGTTAGTTTTTATCCCGGAAATCATCCCCTAAGGGGGTGAAATGAGGGGTGAAAATTCGGATGGAACCCATTTGAATACAATTTGATATAGAGATAGTTTAAGTCCTGGAAAAGGACAAAGGGTAGTTTTTATTCCGGAAATCCACCCCTAAGGGGATGAAATTCGGGGTGAAAATTTGTATAGAGCTACTTAAACCGCTGCACCGATTTGGATGAAATTTGGTATTTAAATAGTTGGAGTCCCGGTGAAGGACAACAGATAGGTTTGATCCCGGAAATCATCCCCTAAAGGGGTAAAATAGAGGGTGAAATGAGGGGGTAAAAATTTGGATGTAACCAATTTTGATGAAATTTGTATTAGAGATAGTTTAAATCCAGGGAAAGGACATAAGATAGTTTTTATCCCGAAAATCATCCCCTAAGGAGGTGAAATCAGGAATAAAAATTCGGGCGAAACCCATTTGAATACAATTTGGTATAGAGATAGTTTGAGTCCTGGGAAAGGACAAGGGGTAGTATTTATCCCGGAATTCCACCCCTAAGGGGATGAATTTATATCGAGTTTCTTAAACCGCTGCACCGATTTGGATGTAATTTGGTATATAAATAGTTTGAGTCCCGAGTAAGGACAAAGGATACGTTTGATCCCGGAAATCATCCCTTAAAGGGGTTAAATGAGGGGGTAAAAGTTGAGATGTAACCAATTTTGATGAAATTTGGTTTAAGACACAAAGAGACAACCCTGAGCTATTTGAGAAACCAACCCAAAATCCACGTTTACGCAACAGGGATTTGTACAAGCTTAAGCAACCAGTTTTTAAGACAGCCTTGTACAACAAAAACTGTTACATGATGTCTATCAGAGTTTATAACAATATTCCCATAGACATAAGAAATCTGCCATATACATTGTTCTTGTCAAAACTTCGTCGTTGGCTCCATGACAATTGTTTTTATAATATGAATGAATTTATGCATTTTAGAACGTAGAATTTATAATTTTTGTTTTCTGGTTTTTGATTATTTTTTGATTGTAATTTGTAATTTGCATGCCACTAAAATGGTGAATTATGCTGACCATATTATTTTAAAAATCCATCAATTATGTAATGTAATGTACCATAATTCTGCAAATAAATGATTTTTGATTTGATTTTGATTTGATTTTGAGATTAGTTTAGTAGATAGTAGTATTTTAGAGAGAGGTTAAGTCCTGGGAAAGGACATAGGATGGTGTTAATCCCGGAAATCATCCCCTAAGGGGGTGAAATTACGGGTGAAAATTCGGATGGAACCTATTTGAATACAATTTGGTATAAGTATAGTTTGAGTCCTGGGAAAGGACATATAATTTTTATCCCGGAAATCCACCCCTAAGGGGATTAAAATGGGGTTAAAAAATTGTATGGAGCTACTTATTGGCTGCACCGATTTGGATGAAACATAGGACAGTTTTTATTCCAGAAATCACCCCTAAGGGAGTGAAATGGGGGGTTAAACTTTGGATGGATCCCGTTTAGATTAAATTTGGTATAGAGATAGTTTGATTCCCGGAGAATGACAATAGATAGTTTTTATCCCGAAAATCATTCCCTAAGGGGATGAAATAGGGGGTTAAAATTTGGATAAATCCCATGGAGATGAAATTTGGTATAGTAGGAGTCCCAAGGAAGCACAATGCATAGTTTTTATCCCGAAAATCAGCTCCTGAGGGGGTGACATTAGGGGTGAAAATGTTGATGGAACCCATTTAGATGAAATTTGGTATAGAGATAGTTAGAGTCCTGGGGAAGGACATAGGATATTTTTTATTCCGGAAATCATCCCCTAAGCGGGTGAAATGGGGGTGAAAATTTGGGTAAACTCATTTAGATGAAATTTAGTTTAGAGATAGTTTAAGTCCTGGGAAACGACATAGGATAGTTTTAATTCCGGAAATCACCCCCTAAGGGAGTGAAATGGAGGATGAAACTTTTGATGGAACCCGTTTAGATTAAATTTGGTATAGAGATAGTTTAAGTCTCGGAGAATGAAAGCGGATAGTTTTTATCCCAATATATATTAAAATAATTCCCAAGGTAATGAGACAGGGGGTGAAAATTTGGATAAAACCCATTTAGATGAAATTTGGTATAGAGATAGTAGGAGTCCCAAGGAAGGACAATGCATAGTTTTTATCCCGAAAATCATCTCCTGAGGGGGTTCTTAAAACTTTGTAGAAATATTACTTATTTGAGTACAAACAAAGTACTTTCAGCGTTTTGGAAAGTTCCACTCCTAAGAGGGTTAAAAAGGGTTGCAAAGTTTATATGGGGGAAACTCTTTTTTGAGATAGGAGCTTAGAAGTTTGTAGAACGATTAGTTATTAGTAAATTCCACCCCTGAGGGGGTTAAAAGTGGATGCAACATTTGTATGGAGGAAACATTTTTTTAGCCAATTTACAATTTTGTAGAATGCTTACTAATTAAAAATAAAATTAAATACTTTCAGCATTTTAGAAACTTCGACCTTTACGGGTTTATAAGGGGGTGCAACGTTTGTATGGAGAAAATATTGTTTTAGCGAGGGATTTAAAACTTTGTTGAAAGATTACTTATTACAATACAAATCAAGTACTTTCAGTGTTTTGGAAAATTCGATGATATTCGGAATAAAAAGGGGTGAGTTTATATGGAGGAAACTTTTTTTTTGAGCTAGAGACTTGGAATAGTGTAGAAAGATTATTTATTAGAATACAAATATACGTAAATCACTTTCAGTGATTTGGAAAATTCCATCCCTAAAAGGGAGAAAAAGAGCTGCAATGTTTGTGTGGGGGATTTTTTTTAAGGTAGAATTTTAAAACTTTGTAGAAAGATTACTTATTAAAATACAAAATAATACTGCCAGCGTTTTGGAAAATTCCACCTACTAAGGGGTTAAAAAGGGGTGCAAGGTTCGTATGGGAAACCCATTTTTTGAGCTAGAGACTTGATAGTTTGTAGAAAAACTACTTATTACGATAAAAAAACTTAGTGTCTTCTTTTCAATTTTCCCCACAAAGCGTTAATAGGGGGTTCAAAGTTTGTATGCAGACTTGCAGAGCAAGAAAATTTTAAAGTATGATCTTAGTCTGTTTGTTAAAAGACTACAAAACTAATTTCAGCGTTTTTTGAAATTCAACCATAGTTTTATCATTCTCTTATTTTAGAATTTACAGGGGGGGACACACATTTTACCACTTTGGAAATGTCTCTCGCGCAAACTATTCAGTTTAGAAAAATATTATATTAGAAACCTCAATATCATTTTTAAAGACCATCCATAGATACCCCAACAAGTATGGGTTTGATGAAAAAAATTTTTTTGAATTTCAGTTCTGAGTATGGAGAAGCCCCAAAACTTGAATGTTTTTTTTCGAATTTTGTGTCAAAATCTTAATGCCGTTCACAGAATACATCCACTTACCAAGTTTCAGCAGTATAGAAAAAAGTGGCTGTGACATACGGACGGACAGACAGACGGACATGACGAATCTATAAGGGTTCCGTTCTTTGCCATTTGGCTTCGGAACCCTAACAAAGTTTAAACCGACTTCAATTCAGTACTTTGCCAAGTTTACCAACCCACATAGGTACATGTAAATTTCCACATTTCCTTTCCAATTTACCACATGAACTTCTCCGAGAGGAAATGCGTTGATTATTACAGAAAAAACCCAATTCGCTATGTATGGGCTGATAATATTTGAGGAGTTCCGTCGATACCTCAAGGATCTCAGAATTAACACTTCAGTAGTTGCTACTTCAACGGAATCATGTCAGAATCTTTGACGTACTTTACATCAATAAGGAGTTCTATTCCAAGTCATCTGTGGTCTTTATCATCAGTTCCACTTCACCAAAATTGCGATTTCCGCTGGTAAATACACGAGTTATAATAGAAAATACAGAAATGAGTACACGCCTGCCTATAAAATTTAAAGGTTGCCTTCAATTTCTCTGGGATCCTATCATCAGATCCTGACTTGGTGACAATGGGACCATCACAGAAGTGGAATAAAAAAAATATTTTCGAAATCAGTCCACAATTGTCGGAGAAATCAGTGAACAAACATTACATCTTTGAGGAGTTCCATAAGTCATATGTGGTCTTCATCATCAGTTCCACTTAACTAAAACGCGAATCACTACACGCGTGCCTATAAAATTTGAGGGTTGCCTTCAATTCCCTGGGATCCTATCATCAGATCAATTGGACCAATGGAACAAACTCGGGAGCATACTCTTTCGAATAAAAAAATAATTTTGGAAATCGGTCCACAATTGACGGAGAAATCGGCAAAAATATAAAAAAAAAAAATATTATATAATATATTTTTTTTTATGTATTTTCGCCGATTATATATATAATACAAATCCAAATCTAAAACATAAAAAAAAAACAAATTACAGTGTGTCAATGAAATCACACTTTGTCGAATAACCCGCCCCGTGTCGTTCCGGGTGCAAAGGTGCCCATTACACTCGTTGAATCGCGATCGACAACCTTTGCAACAGGAATGACCCGGAACGGGGGTCATGCCCTCTCAGTCGCAAACGGCGCCCCACTTCCGCCAAGGATGTTCTGGCCTCTGAGCACCAGCAACCCATCGTATCCACCGCCAGAGGGACAAACGAATACTTGGGGACCGATTTTTGACTTTCGAACGCTCGGCTCTTTCATTCGAAATCTGTCACAAATTATGAAATGCTATTTTGCAAAAGCGATTGAAAATTGAAAATTGCGTGGTATTGGCCACTCGTATTCAATTGTATCGGGAGAAAAAAATGCCTGCAATTTTGAAACTACAATCGTATTTATTTTTATTTAATTTTCGAGCGCTCGAAAGTCAAAAATCGGCCCTCTGGTAAACGCGGAGTACGAGTATTTGTCCCGCTTTCTGAGCGCAGCCGCCTCGGCTGCAGCTCCTGCTGCCCCGGTGGTGCGACCAAGGTGCGAGGCAGCGAAAGTGCTCACACAAGTGGCGTCCCACAGCAGGCACTTGCCCTTCTGCCATGGCACCAGGGTCAAGCCATCGGGCCTTTTGCCATCCGACCGGCTCAGGCCTAAAGGCACACATGGAATATTGGCCGAAACTAACGCCCTCCGGACAATGTCATTCAGAGCGTGGTGACGAGAGAATCTCCCCGCACAGCGACAGCAACTCAACGCGTGGTGCCCGTTGCTCCCCGCCCTGGCTTGAGCGCTATCTATACACTAGCGGACAAAGAATACGGGTCGGTTAAATACCGTCATATTTCCTAAAATAGTGCAAGGTCGTACAGTTTTTAGGGTTCCGTAGCCAAATGGCAACAAACGGAACCCTTATAGATTCGTCATGTCCGTCTGTCTGTCTGTCCGTCCGTATGTCACAGCCACTTTTTTCCGAAACTATAAGAGCTATACTGTTGAAACTTGGTAAGTAGATGTATTCTGTAAACCGCATTAAGATTTTCACACGAAAATATAAAAAAAAACAATAAATTTTGGGGTTCCCCATACTGAGAACTGAAACTCAAAAATTTTTTTTTCATCATACCCATACGTGCCATCTATGGATAGGTCTTCAAAAATGATATTGAGGTTTTTAACATATTTTTTTTCTAAACTGAATAGTTTGCGCGAGAGACACTTCCAAAGTGGTGAAATGTGTGTCCCCCCCCTGTAACTTCTAAAATAAGAGAATGATAAATCTAAAAAAAATATATGATGTATGCGATGCAAACTTTAAACGAAAATTGGTTTGAACGAGATCTAGTAAGTAGTTTTTTTTTAATACGTCATAAATCGTAAAAAGCAATTTATTTAACGGAACCCTTCATGTGCGAGTCCGACTCGCACTTGGCCGCTTTTTTTTAATTCTTGTCGTGATCTTTATTTATTCTACATCAATACTACAAAAATAACAGTAAAAAAATAACGTTACCAGATTTAAATCGGACTCGTAAAGACCCATGAAAAAAACCACGTTAACGGAGCGAGATATCGCAGAAATCGTCATTTTTGGACATTGATATTTTTATGAGCGGATCCCGGAAATTGCTAATACAGTTGGGTATTATAAAGAATAGTATATAATGTAAATAAAACTAGTGTTAAATATACAAAAAGCGGCCAAGTGCGAGTCGGACTCGCACATGAAGGGTTCCGTGAAATAAATTGCGGTTTACGATTTATGACGTATTAAAAAAAAACTACTTACTAGATCTCGTTCAAACCAATTTTCGGTGGAAGTTTACATCATATATTTTTTTTTAGTTTTATCATTCTCTTATTTTAGAAGTTACAGGGGGGGGACACACACATATTACCACTTTGGAAGTGTCTCTCGCGCAAACTATTCAGTTTAAAAAAAAATGATATTAGAAACCTCAATATCATTTTTGAAGACCTATCCATAGATACCCCACACGTATGGAATTGATG
This sequence comes from Epinotia brunnichana, assembly GCA_963854355.1. Lineage (NCBI taxonomy): Eukaryota > Metazoa > Arthropoda > Insecta > Lepidoptera > Tortricidae > Epinotia > Epinotia brunnichana. The sequence goes on along the minus strand of OY977954.1, from coordinate 175,952 downwards.
AAAAAAAATTTTTGAGTTTCAGTTCTGAGTATGGGGACCCCTAAAATTAATGTTTTTTTTAGATTTTTGTGTCAAAACCTTAATGCGGTTCACAGTATACATCTACTTACCAAGTTTCAGCAGTATAGCTCTTATAGTTTCGGAAAAAAGTGGCTGTGACATACGGACGGACAGACAGACAGACAGACGGACGGACCTGACGAATCTATAAGGGTTCCGTTTTTTGCCATTTGGCTACGGAACCCTAAAAAACCTACTGCGGTTATTTAATTTAGGGTTACCCGAATTTTTTGAGCGCGAGTGTATATACATATATTGGAACATATAACCCCCTCCTTTTTTGAAGTCGGTTAAAAAGGCTTAAAGCGTGCAGTATAATATGTGCTGCTAAATTCAACTCCGGCAGTAATCTGTTGCGCAACAATTCAATTACAGAAGCAGAGCCATTAGTAATCAAATCTGAATCAAACATAAACTTGATCGATTGAAACATGTCAAGCAAGTTCTGAATCGTTCGAGCGTCGTGTCGTGAGCAATAGCCAAGTTGCATGGCGGGGCAGGACCTGCGCCGCAGGCTAAGTAAATAGTTAGCCAAGTTAACTTGCCACTCGCAGTGCTACGAACTAGTCCACACACTGCGTTGCAAAAATCTGCGTGTATTACATACATAATAAAATGATTCAGTTCATGTTGGCTCGGTCAAGGATAAGTTTATGGTCTCCTGTCCCGTTGTAAAAGCGACTACATCGGGTCGTTAGGGGCACCACTCTTTGTGGCAGTTGGCATTTCGCTAAACTGCCACAGATAAGGCGGCGAAGACGCCCTAAAAAGAGGCTAGAGACGCGAAGAGGTCATTACCACATTTAGTCTGAGATCCTCGGGTCCTCTGAATGATACAGCGCAAATGGCAGCCGGTTTTTTCCTCGGAAAAAAGGTTAATGATTTTGCGGTGATGATAAGTGAGCGCAGGCTTGGCTTTTCTAAATAAAAATGTACTAAAGGCCCTAATGTACTAAATCGCTGCATTCACTGACACAATGCGAGCATCGCAAAAGAGTTACCGCAACTTGCCTGCTCCTGTCATTCGGGGACGGGGTCGCCTCGCGTTGTGGGGATTAGCCGCCAACTACTCAAAAAATTAAATGTATTGAAAGGACGAAAAATAATCGAGTCAGGATCTGCGGGTTATGGCATTTCTTTGCAAATGCGCGTTAAAACATATCAACCGTCATTTTAGAAAGTCGAAAATGACGGAGTGACAGTTAATATATAACCTAACGGTCTTTCGAAGAATTACAAGGCTTGGTTGGTGGTTAATTCATATGTAAATAGTATGATAATCAGATAGAATTATAATGTCACAGTAAGTTGATTGAAATCGTTTTTATTTATTTAATCGTATGGCAATTATTATTTTGGCCTTTGAGTTTGTCACTCTTTAGTACCACCCAGGGGACACGTGCAGGGTTGTGGTAGGTAGCTCCTGCGGAGGCGATCCGGCCAGTCTTGTGGCAGTGGCTGGAGCGGACACATGGAGCTCTAACCTTCCGGCTCGTGCAGGTTCTCTCGGGACACGGGTGTTTCGGGAGATACCTGCACAAAGTTGCCGGCAGAGAGCCGACGGAGGAGTGTCACGATTGCGGCGCGGCGATCGACACGTCGCAGCACACGCTGGAGGAGTGTCCAGTGTGGGGGCCAGAGCGCAGCGACCTGATGGCCATAGTGGGGCCGGACCTGTCGCTCCCAGCCGTGATCAAGTCCATGGTTGATAGTGACAGGTCTTGGCAAGCAGTTAAGGCCTTCTGCGAAAGTATAGTTCAGCAGAAGGAAATGGCGGAACGCGCCAGGGAGGACGACCCATTGGCCGACCCACGGCGCCGCAGGCGTGCTAGATGAAGGCGAGCAGCACAGGATCGCCGCCTGCCTCCGTAGAGTGACCAGGGGGTGACAGGCATGGGGACGCCTGCCATCCCTCACGCACCAGGTCACTGAGTGGGTGCCTGTAGTGGCACAAAACGAACGAGGTCAACAAGGACCTCCGGAGGCGGTGTTCCGAAAATCGGAGCGGCGCTGGTGGTGCTGAAGAAGTAAAGCGCAAGCGTTCCTTCAGCCCACCGCTAAGGCATAAAGACGGCAGACGGAGAGGTTTTTAGTGGGTAGACTCGGGGCCTCATAAGCCCACAACGAGGAGTCCCACATATCCCCCCGGGTCCGTCCCCACACCCGGGAGGAATGCGTAAAGCATTTTCCTCTCCAAAAAAAAAAAAAAAAAAAAAAAAAAAAAAGGTAGCTCCTGCGGACGCGAGTGACAGTTGTCCCCCCTTTGTCAAGTGAGTGAGCAACCCGACTGTTAGAGGTTCTTAAGCCGCCCGAAGGCCTCTAACTCGGCTTAACGACTACTGTCATAGACAGCAACCGGGATCAACTGCTTAGCGTGCCTTCCAAAGCACGGAAGCGCTCATTTATAGTAACCACTCAAACAGGCGGTAACCCATCCAAAGACTGACCCCTGCCGTCTTTGCTTGACCTGCGTTATCGTTTCCGATACGCAGGCGCCGCCGGGCTATGAACGCTTCATAGCATGAAATCGTTAAATTTAAATGACGATGGCCCTTCATAAACAACGTTAGGTTCTCTCGGGATGGATATAATACTATAACTCGGTAAGAGGCTTATAACTTACCCTTTTTACTCGCTTCATAAAATGTAAAGTTATTAATATTGCGTATTAATCACAGGGACGGCACTCCGGGGAGGTCTAGATCAACATAGTACTTCGGTTATGTTCCCAGCTCGATACTTTGTAAGCTTTTTGCATTATTAAACGAGCGAGCGAAGTGAACGAAGTACTCCGTTTCAGCTTGGACGAAAATGCGTTCGTATGTCGTCCTGTCCAGCTGTTCTCCTCTAAATGTCGCATTACTCAAGTGATTCTCGTTTTGTGTGAGGTTTGATGATTATGTACCTAGACTTTTTTGTCGATAATTTTTTTCGAAATTTATTATTATTTATTATAATACTCTATATTTATATCTCCTCTTATGTTAGGTTTTTACAATCCTACTAATGTTTATTATAAATGCGAAAGTTTGGATGGATGGATGGATGTACGTTCCATTAAATCTCAAAAACTACTGCACGATTTTTTATGAAACTTTCCAGTAATGTACCTTAAGTATATAGCACAATAGGAAATAGGCTATAATTTATGTAAAATTTCATCCCTTTTAGGGACGAAAAAGGGAATGAAACTTTGTATGGAAACCAAATATTTTTATGTTGCAAGAGCGGCGTTATTGTTACCATGGTAACGTCATCGTCAACAAATTAGAAAATGGTTCTGGAAAGAGTTAGTGAAATGAAGATTCTATGCGTAAGGAAATTGATTTATCCTACTAATAAGGTATAGGCAGGCGCATAGTGCCTGCCTTGGCTAATATTAGCAGTTCACCTCCGGTGGTGAGGCAGCTAGGCAGTTGTTGATGGCCTGAAGGGCTGTGATAGGGGTCCTGTTATCGCTGCCCAGACACTGCATCTCTACTCTTCTCCGATCGTAGCGGCGATCCGTTTCATTGGGTCAAGCGCGGTAGGGACGAAAGGGTGCGTCTGTGTTTGCGCGAGCACTTACGCACCATAATATATCCTGCGCAACGGACTGAACGAAAGGGAATGAAATTGGGGGTGGAAATTTGTATGGATCTACTTAAACCGCTGCACCGATTTGGATGAAATTTGGTATATAAATAGTTTGAGTCCCGCCCGAGGAAGGATAGGTTTTTTTCCCTGAAATCATCCCCTAAGGGGGTGATATGGGAGGGTGAAATTTTGGATATAAGTGACGATATAACCCATTTTGTTGAAATTTGGTTTAGAGATAGAAGTCTTGGGACAGGAGATAGGATAGTTTTTATCCCGTGAAAATTTGGATGGAACCCATTTGAAAACAATTTGGTAAAGAGATAGTTTGAGTCCTGGGAAATTACGTAGAAAGAAAGAAAGATACATTTATTCACAAACACACAGGACACACATATAAAACAAAAAGGATATAAAGGATAGTTTTAATTCTGGAAATCACTCCCTAAGGGGGTAAAATGGGGGGGTGAAAATGTGGATGGGACCCGTTTAGATGAAATTTGGTATGGAGATAGTTTGAGTCCCGAAGAATACAACGGATAGTTTTAATCCCTAAATTAATTTCCTAAGGGGATAAAATAGGGGGTGAAAATTTGGATAAAACCCACGTAGATTAAATTTGGTATATAGATAGGTGGAGCCGCGGGGAAGGACTGCGGATGGCTTTTATCCCTAAAACTATCCCCTAAGGGGATGAAATAGGGGGTGAAAATTTGGATGTAACCCATGTAAATAAAATTTGGTATTAAGATAGAGTCCTGGGGAAGGACAAAGGATAAATTTAACTCCAGAAATCATCTCCTGAGGTGGTGAAATTAGGGGTGAAAATTTGGATGTAACCCATTTACATGAAATTTGGTACAGAGATAGTTTGAGCTGCGGAGAAGGACAACGGATAGCTTTTATCCCGAAAATAATCCACTATTTCATCAAGGACAATGCATAGTTTTTATCCCTAAAATCATCTCCTGAGAGGATGAAATGAGGGGTGAAGATTTGAATGGAACCCATTTAAATTGAAATCTGGTACAGAGATAGTTTGAGTCCCGGGGAAGGACATAGAATAGTTTTAATCCCAGAAATCCGCCTTTTTGGGGGGAAAATTGGGGGTGAACAATGTATGGAGCTACTAAATCGGCTGCACCGATTTAGATGAAATTTGGTATAGAGACAGTTTGATTCCCCGGGGATAGGTCCCGAGAAAGGACATTCGATAGATTTTATCCCGAAAATCATCCCCTAGGGATGAAATAGGGAATTAAAATTTGGATGGATGGAACCCATTAAAATGAAATTTGGTATAGAGATAGATTTTGTGCCGAAAATCATTCCCTAAGGGGGTGAAATGGGGGATGAATATTTGGATGAAACCCATTTAGATGTTTGGTTTAGATATAGTTTGAGCACTGGGAAAGGACATAGGATAGTTTGTATCCCGGAAATCATCTCTTAAGGGGATGAAATGGGAGGTGATCATTTGTATCGAGCTACTATACAACCGCTGCACCCGTTTAAATAAAATTGTCTCGGGGAAGCACATAATTTATTTTCAATTAATTTTCAATTATTTTATTGCTTTCATGCTTCTTCTATGCTTTCTTTTCTTTCATTTTTAATAGGATAGTTTTTATTCCAGAAATCAATCCCTAAAGGGGAATTGGAGGGTGAAAGTTTCTATCGAGCTACGATATAAACGAGTTCCACGCGGACGTAGTCGCGGGCAGAAGCTAGTTGCTTTATAAAAAGTAAAATATAAAACTATACATACAAAATATAAAATCATTATAAAACCTAACCTAGGGTGCCGCCTATGGCGAGGCGGGGCCTTAGCTATCGTTGGTCAGGTCGACAGAGACAGGAACCTCCTGACTATCCGCGCAGTATCGAGGAGTACCGCCTTTTGTATCTGACCCTTGATCCAGCCATCTAGCGAGAGTCTCTTGAGGTGATGGTCGAGACTCTTCGCTATTAAACCGTTCGCCGAAACGACTATCGGGACGATGATCGTCGAATCAACACCCCACATGGCGGTTACCTCGTGAGCCAGGTCTAGGTACTTGCTGGCTTTGTCCTTCTCGGCCTTCACGAGGTTCTCGTCATGTGGGATGTCGACGAGCACCGCCTGGCGTTTCGATCGATCTGTCAGCACGATATCAGGCCTATTGGCAAGAATAGTCCTGTCCGTGATGACAGATCGATCCCAATAGAGCGTGGCACGACGATTTTCGAAAACTGGCGCAGGTGTGTACGTACGGTAGTGAGGCACTTCGGAGACCACAAGACCGTATAACAGAGCAAGTTGCTGGTGAATAATTATTTATTATTATTAGGAGCCTGTTGTGTCCCACCCCACTGCTGGGCAAAGGCCTCTCCCCTCCATTTCCAGACAAAAAAAATCGACGTTTCGAAATTTAAAGGAAAAAAAATTGTATTTTGATTTTTATAATAAGGTAAGTTTGTGAGTTTACACCTATTTAATGACAAAGCACTGCTCATCTGATAAAAAAAAAGCATGTACCTACATAGAATGAACCTTCGGGATGGACAGAAGGTCGGCAACTCGCTTGTGATTCCAAGGCGGCTACAAGAGCACTTCTACTAGTCGGATTTACGAGAATAGGTTATTTAGACCACGACTTGCCGGGATCGGGACAGAATAATAACGCGGCTGGGTCGGATGATAGACCGATGATGTAACCATCAGGTATTTTATTAGAGTTATAGAGGACTGAAAGGAGAAAAACCGGCCAAGGGCGAGTCGGGCTCGTGCACGAAGGGTTCCGTACCATTATTTATATAAACGGCAAAAAATCACGTTTGTTGAATGGGTTAAATATTTATTTAATTCCGTTCTTTTAGTATTCGCTGTTATAGCGGCATTATGTTTATACGTAGGTATACCTATTATGTATGTGTTAGCGTAGTAGCGGTTGCACCGCGCAATGACAGTCTGAAATATAGATCGTTTCGAGTAACACGTATTTAATTGATATCCCAACGTAAGCGACCTTCTGTAAAGAGTGAAGTAGGACTAATAAGGACCTTGAAGTGATAATATATATATAGTACCTACACTGGTGACCCGAAATTTCGAACATTCATATTAAATATTATAAAGAATATACAGTGAAATAAATAATGTTGGGAAAAGGACTTATACCTACAACCCAAGGACCTGCGTCAACGCAGAGTGCGACGTGATCAGGTTTCGGTGACTTCGACGAATACTGTTACGACTCTTGCGACTACGGTTACTTCAATTCCTACGATCCAGATACCAGCTCCAGTGCCGAGATACGATTATAATATGCAAGATACGGCGCTCGCAAGTATTACGGTTTCGTCAAGGGTACCCGAGTTTTGGACAGACATGCCAAAGACTCTGGTTTTTGCAATTCGAGGCTGCAGTGGAAAACCAGCGACTGGGCGATACAGCCAAGCAGAACTTGGTGATGACGAAACTAAGTAAACACGCAATTAAGCAGGTGAGTGATTTGTTACTATCACCTCCTCCGACCAACAGATATGATGCGTTAAAGGAACGGCTCCTAAAAATATTTGAAGAATCCGATACGCGTCAGACGCAGAAATTACTGGGAGAAATGGAGTTAGGCAGTCAAAAGCCGTCTCAACTACTCAGGAGTATACGTGACCTTGCACGAGGAAAGATACTAGACCAGACTTTGATCATCATGTGGAACGGGCATCTGCCACCAGCAGTACAGGCAGTGCTAGCCGCATCGGAGGTTACGGACATGGAGAAATTAGCGTGTATCGCCGACAAGGTCATGGACGCAACTCGACCGTTGGAGGTCACAGAGATAGCGACAGCGAAGCATCGTTCGAAAGATACAGAGTTAGCGACCAAGATGGATAAGCTTATGGTGGAAATGGCTGAGATGCGGAGATCGAGAAATACGCAGAGAAGTGCCACACCGGCGAGGCAGAAGTCAAGGGCGCGAGAAGAAAACAGCGGTAAAAATGGAAGGAAACCAGGATGGTTATGTTTCTACCATTTTCGTTATGGAAAGAAGGCTGCAAAATGCGTCAAGCCGTGTAACTGGATGGACCAGCCGGAAGCGGAAAACTAGGTGCGATACAGTCAGAGGCGGAGATGTGTATCGACGTTACAAATAATCGCCTATGTGTTACAGATTTAAATAGCCGATTACGTTTTCTTATTGATACGGGTGCGAATGTTTCGGTGTTACCGGTATCGAAGCAGCGTGCTACATCTGTTTCGGTGAGTGATAAATATAAATTATATGCCGCAAATGGCAGCGAAATAAAAACTTTTGGTATACGCAGCTTAGTATTAAATTTAAATCTCAGGAGAACATTTAAATGGATTTTTGTAGTTGCAAACGTTAAACAGCCTATAATTGGAGCTGATTTTTTAAGCCATTATAAGTTGTTAGTAGATCTCAACGCGCGGAAATTGAGAGATCAAGTTACTAAGTTAGATGTTCTCACTGCGATTGTTAGCCAGGATGTGGCTGAGTTATCTATTAAGTCTGTGGATGTAAAAAACCCTTGGCATGAAATATTGTTAAATTGCCCTGTGCACACATTATGTTTATACCTAGGTATACCTATTATGTATGTGTTAGCGTAGTAGCGGTTGCACCGCGCAATGACAGTCTGAAATATAGATCGTTTCGAGTAACACGTATTTAATTGATATCCCAACGTAAGCGACCTTCTGTAAAGAGTGAAGTAGGACTAATAAGGACCTTGAAGTGATAATATATATATAGTACCTACACTGGTGACCCCGACGTGATCCCCGAGTGATGATGATAGTGTAGGTACTATATATATATTATCACTTCAAGGTCCTTATTAGTCCTACTTCACTCTTTACAGAAGGTCGCTTACGTTGGGATATCAATTAAATACGTGTTACTCGAAACGATCTATATTTCAGACTGTCATTGCGCGGTGCAACCGCTACTACGCTAACACATACATAATAGGTATACCTAGGTATAAACATAATGTGTGCACAGGGCACCTACATACATCATGTGTGAAAATTTCAACTGTCTGACTATTACGGTTCATGAGATACAGCCTGGTGACAGACGGACAGCAGTCTTAGTAATATGGTCCCGTTTTGCCCTTTGGGTACGGAACCCTAAAAAAGAACGTAATTAACAAGTATACGGCCTGCCTGGTGGAATACCGTTGCCTATGGACGTTCGCGAATTCAGGGGAGTTGTAAGTGCGTGTAGTGATTTGTGGACGCGTTGTGTTGACAGGTAAAGACAAATGGTTCCTCATCCTCAACGCAGAGCATTCTCAGGAGCTCCGACGACTACTAGGAACTCAATACCACAGTCTATAAACCAATACAGGCAGTCAACGAAGCCGTCGTCGCAGGGCAATCGTGCGGGGTGTGAGGGGCGAGGGGCGTATAGGGCGAGCCCCAGCTGCTTACATGTAACTTCGGATATGACGTTATGAAACCCGCAAACGTCAAAGACGTCGGACAACTTGTTACTCTTTACACTTTAAAAATACCTACAGAGCAAGTTGTGTCATTAGGGTGATTCAACTTTTATTCTGTCCCTAGTTCTGTTGCTATGGTTACGTCTCCTGGGTAACTTTTTAAAACTGCTATTTTATGGGTTTAAATTCACTAAACGTCGGGTCTTCTTGTCTCGTTCAACGCCTTTTTGTATGGCCCATCTTTTAGGTACGTTTAAAGTCCATATTGTAACATTTTTTTCGAAGAATCTCTGTCATATTGTCTACTGGCCAAAGGGACAGAATAACAACAAGAATTAGTTGTTTTTTTTTATACAATGACGGTGGCAAACAAGCTTACGGCCTGCCTGATGTGAAGACTTTGGACACTTGTGACTCCAGAAGAATCACAAGCGCGTTGCCGACCCTTTAGTTGTGTTGGCAGATAGAGACATGCAGGTCCCTCACTCCCAACATAGCGCACCCTAGGGAGCTCTGGCGATCTTACTCACCACCAGGAACACAACACCACACTTCATACCCACCGCATTATGACTGCCTTCTTCTGTAAGGTGGAGGTACTTCCCCAGTTGGGCTGCTCCAACTATGAGCATGATGATATTCCCACGTGCCCTACCTCTCGAAAAATATCTGTGATATAATACCTGTGTCATTGTCGTTTCACGGGCCTAAGATAGTTTTCAATTATGGTTTCTTACGAGACAGGCCTTGCCTAGTGTAGGAACCAGGCCGACCTTTGTGAATGGCACACACTAAATCTTGAAGATTCTATGTATTGTATAATTTAACTCGAATGTCTTTATGTAATGCCTGGCTCAGTTTTTTTTTTAAGTTACAATTTTTTTTTATGTTTTTTTTAGGTATCACTTATTGTTCCGTCACTCTTGTACTCGCATACTTTACCATGTGACGAATATTTTATCTACAACGATAAGTGATGAAATGACAACAATGCTACGCCCGCTAAGCCTACGCTGTAACATTCATAAATGTCTGACCAGAATACTTCAGGAATGATTTATCGACACAATTAAGCCTTTTCTGGAGAAAAGTACCTACTCTAGGGATTTAAAAGCTGGTTCGCCATCTTTTAAAACTGCAAGAAAGTGCACTTTTGAAGCGGATAATCTCGCTAAAGACGAGCGTTGTACAAAAAAATATTTTTATGGAATTTAACGCTTTTTCTCATGATATGTATGTATCCCGAGGGTTTTGAGCCTTTCCTTGCGCTCGCGGTCAATCAAGACGATACATTTGTATTTCTTCTCTTCAATTGTAGAAATTATTTTCATTTGGGATGATGGCACATTAAGTTAAGATTAATGTTAGCGTGAACTTTCAAATTGAATATTTCAGACTATTGTAAATTTACAAAATAATTTAAGAATGGCTGTACGAGTATTTATTATTTTCACGTTATTGAATTCCCGCGAATAAAAAGGGTTGTAAATCTCAAAATAAATAGTTATTCATGGCTATGGAAACTGACCCCAAAACAGTACCTACCATAAATTATCTTTACTGCAGCGCGCCGGCCGCACATTGTAGTTTGAGACCCGGATCTCAATCCGAGAATGAGTGGGCGAAACTAATTGAAATCAAATTGGAATACGAAACTTTTGTTTCAGATTGGTCTCCTGGGCCTGAAAGATCCTACACACGGCGACTTTTTGCAACGACACACGCGCGGCTGTCGCGCGACATAACACTTTAATTACTTTTCAAAATCACCTGTATCAATAATATTACGCGTTTACAGCGCTGCAAGAAGTCGTGTAACCTCTCTTAAGGATGTATAATTGAATTACTTGAAGTATTATATACCGGATAACTTGAAGTATTATACGCAATCCTGAAAATGTTAGAACACGGTTACCGTGATAAACCCTCGATTCATGCGCCAAGATAGCGAAATGGCGCCGATTGCCGCCACAAAGGGCGCTCCTGACAAGAGCCAGTTATCATGCGAATGGCTCGCTGAAGTCGAAGCGACATGTGTTACTTATGTTAAAAGGGTCGAATGGTGTTACTTATCAGCAGAAGGAATCTGTCGAGGCACACTTTTATATGTCACGTCATGACGTTTTACTACTGAATATTTAGGCGGCTCGGCACAGTGACGGCAATTTATTACGAGCCGAGAGTATAGAAAATGCTACTGTACTGAGTTTAGCTTCGTTTGGTAACTTGAGCTGGATAGTATAAAACGTTATTAACATAATATTATAAGTATGTATATCGTAGTACCCATAGTACAAGCTTTGCTTAGTTTGGGACTAGGTCGATTTGTGTAAGATTGTCCCCAAATATTTATTTAGTTATATTAAATTAATCGCCAGTACGCGCGATAATTCCTGAATCATACTTTGTTGCGTTCCTTTTTTGGCCATGTAATGTAGGTGTAGTGTACCAATATGGTAATATGTATGTGTGGAATATTCTTACTTATTAAGTATAAGTATATGTTCCATCAGTCTTATTCCGGCGGATTATGATTTCGATACATATAATATTTAGGTATGAAAGGATTAAATCAATACGTCATATTTCTACACTTGCTTACCTAAAGAAATATGAGGTAGGTATGTATAAAAAAAAACCTATAATATTGCGGGAAATAAATGAATATTAATTTACTTCAGTGTTAGCTGGAATTACATTGTTTTTGGTGTAATTGTGGCTGAAGTGGGGAGGATCGCGTATAGCAACAGGGCGGCAAAATAACTAATCTTTTTACAAAGTCTCAAGTCAAATAAAGTGCTCCCCAAACAAACTTTGCACCCCTTTTAACCCTAATAGGGATGGTCTTTTTCAAAACGCTGAAAGTACTTTTTGTATTCTTGTTTAAGTTACTTTAGATTTGTATTTAATCGTGTAATTTGTTACCTTATTGTTAGTTTTTACCTGTTTCTTATATAACTTTGAAATAAATATTCAATTGATTATAATTAAATAAATATAGCATTCTTATAAGTAATCTTTCTACGTAGTTCTATGTCTCTTGCTCAAAAAAAAGTTTTCCCTATACAAAATTTGCACCCCCCTATTTAACCCCTTTAGGGATGGAATTCCGAAAAATCGTTTCTTATCCCTAAGCCCACGTTATAAAAGTAACCTACTGTGCAAAAATCAATTCTCTAACATTAGTAGTTTCGGCTGTGCGTTGATGAGTCAGTCAGTCAGGAGGACTTCAGGACTTCCCATCTCGGTATCGACACGTTCATTTCACGATGCCGAGACGTGTAACCGACCTGCGCCAAGCCATTATGAACGTTACCGTAACACATATAAAGCGCTGTGTCCACTACAGTCAGATTTGATTTTCCTAGTTATGACGCAACTTCCTTTTAGGTATTTTGATTCAACTTTTGATATGTTTTACGGTAAAAGTTAGTTTCATTTGGTTTCGAGCGGTGCGCTGCCGTGTCATGACAAAACACTGTAACTCAAGTTACAGTGTTTTGTGCTAACATCAATAATTGAGCTTTTTGGGTCAATAACTATATATGCCTGCTAACAGACCACTCATTTTGTACTTAAATCAATGAAATACCTCAAAGCATTTTACACTGTAACTTCTAAAACTAGGGTCTTGTTTTGACTAATCACTGTATCTCTAAATACAGTGTTTTGCCAAAACAGCACTGACGTTTTTTGTCGACCGTTATCTTAAGATACAGTGTTTTGTCGTAACTGTTACCACAAAACACTGTATCTTAAGGTAACAGTGTTTACAATCGCGCAACACCAACCTTGAAGTGAGTGTTTTGGTTGTGAAGTGTTTGTAAACATTACTAATGCCCGGTTTAATATACTCTAAAAAGGGTTCGTTTTGATTATCGATTAACAGTTCACAACTAAACGTCAATCAAAACTGTTTCTATACTATATTACGCGTTATAGCATAACCATTCCCCTAAACAGAGCATTCCAAATATATGATTTTCATGAAAAAATAAAACAATCTAGAAAAAATAATGAAACGCTAGTTCTGACACACAAAAATGTTTATTTATTCCAGAATGAGAGTAAAGTTAAATATCCTGATGGTTTTAATATACATAGGTTTGAAATTGAACAAAGGAAAAGGCTGTCTGTCTTTATTTGTAAAAACGAACTATGATGATACGAGTTACAAGGAAATATCTTTTTTGGAAAAGACTGGAAATTGCATTGAAAAAGTTAATGGATGATAAAAAGTTAGATAAGATTAAAAAACAAGAAAACCGGAGAGGATTTTGCAAAGAAAATAAGACAGAACTTCTGAAATTATGTCAGTTTATGCCACAATCAAGAAGACAATTTTTTGAAGAATTCGTTGTATCTGATGTTGATGATTTGGCAACGGAACGAAATATTGATTTTTAATTACTACGGATGATAATACTTTAATGATAATGAGAATATAAAAGATTACCTAACCTTGCCCTCTTTATTTTCATTTATATTTATGTAGTCCTTTGTTCCCTTTCAAATACTGAGAACAGATTGACCAAACAGGAATAAGTACATAATCTAAAGTTAAACGTCAAAATAGTACCTATCTAATCTTGGTATAAACATTATTCTTTTTTCGGTCAAATCTGGTCTAAGAAGAATTGATGGTGTTAATATTAATCAATAGCTAAAATTTAAAGTAGAGTTTTCATACTTACGAGTATACGACAATACACTGTAACGTGATAATTACAGTGTTTTGTCGTAAATCTATGTACAAAAGCGGTAATTTGTTGTGACAAAACACTGTAACATGATAGTTACAGTGTTTTGTCACGACGATTTATAATAGTATTACCAACTTATGTCGTGACAAAACACGTTTTGGTCTTTAAATGAATGAAATAATAAAAAAAAATGATATTTTATGATTTGTATACTTTATGAGCAACATTATCAATACTTTGCCCAAATTTCATCAAAATCGGATAAATATTCACAGTTTTATGGCCACTTAACGAGAAAAAACGTTTATTGCGATTTCTGAAGAATGCACTTTTTTAAGTTACAGTGTTTTGTCATGACACGGCAGTGCGCGGCGACCAACTGAAACAATAACGGTTAAAAAAACCTTTTATTTACAACATTCTTGAGTGACTTTTTGTAGCCCTTATTTTCATTTAATTTAAAGAGGCAATGTAAGTACTATCCACTTGTAATTTACGATTGTATGTACGCTTGAACAAATCTGTCGGTTATTTTAATACATATTATATCAACTAACGTAGGTTCAAAGGGCGTAACGGACAAATGGCCATTTTTCAGGACAGCCAACAAAACGTTACGATTTAAGAACAAAAAAAAAACAGCCAAGTGCGACTCGGACTCGCACATGAAGGGTTCCGTAAAACAAATTGCAATTTACGATTTATGACGTATTAAAAAAAGAACTACTCACTAAATCTCGTTCAAACCAATTTTCGGTGGAAGTTTGCATGGTAATGTACATCATATATTTTTTGTAGTTTTATCATTCTCTTATTTTAGAAGTTACAGGGGGGGGGAACCTCAATATTATTTTTAAAGACCTATCCATAGATACCCCACACGTATGGGTTTGATGAAAAAAATTTTTTTGCATTTCATTTCTGAGTATGGAGAAACCCCAAAACTAAATGTTTTTTTTCGATTTTTGTGTCAAAATCTTAAGGCGACGTGAGCTCCAAAAACTGATTTTAAAAAAATCGTAGCTCTTGTTTGAATTATAATACGGCTGCCCTAAATTTAATTAGCAATTTTGAGGCTTTTTTCGAGGGAAATCAGCTATTCAAATCCTAAGTTTTTGACTTTCGCTCGATAGAAAAAAATCACGAACATAGGTCTAAAATACACTTTAAAAAATCATAACAAATTATGCACAACAGTTAAACATATTAAAATTGGTTCTAAAAATCGGCAATGTCATGTTTGAGGGAAATCAGCTATTACTTTTTTATTTATTAAAACGCACAAAAAATAAAAATTAAAAAACATGATTTCTGCGCTTCCAAACACGCACTTCCATCTCGCTCACGCTTATGCTCAGTGAGAGGGAGAGAAGACCACGAACCTACGTCCCCTTAATGCCGTTCACAGAATACATCCACTTACCAAGTTTCAGCAGTATAGCTCTTATAGTTTCGGAAAAAAGTGGCTGTGACATACGGACGGACAACCAGACAGACAGACAGACATGACGAATATAGATTCGTCATGTCTGTCTGTCTGTCTGGTTGTCCGTCCGTATGTCACAGCCACTTTTTTCCGTTAACAGGGCTATAAGGGTTCCGTTCTTTGCCATTTGGCTTCGGAACCCTAAAAATGTAACTTTTTTTGTTTCTTTACATAATAACATGGAGGTTAGTCATATTTTTTTTGTAATCTGAGGTCTTTTATATCGAACAACTGGATTGATGGATGACACAATGCTTACTTAAAGAGCAGTTGTAACCACTTGATTTGATCTCAATGGCAAAATTACGTATTGTACAAAATTCCAAACTTTTTGAACGTCAATTGTCATAAGTCTAATGTATTTAATGTCATAACTGAGAAACTAGTTTTTTGTATCGTGATAAAAGTATTTGTTATGAGGGTCAAGATTTGTTATATACATGCCACAAGTGTAATAAATCAAAGGAGAGCTATGTATATCATGTATAGCGTTTAAGTACTGTTTATTTTCTGAAAATGCCATTTGTTTCGAGTGTAACCAGAAATAATCTATCTATCTATACATATAATAAAGCTGAAGAGGCTCGAAAGTCTGTACATGAAAGATATTCGAAAAAAAATTGGCTAGGGATACTTAAAATCGATAACAGAACACGTTCCAACAGTTTTTAGAATTTTTGTCTGTTTGTCTGTTTATCTGTTTATCTGTTTGTCTGTTTATGTGACCGCGCATCACATGAAAACGGCTGAACCGATTAAGATGAAATTTGGTATAGAGATAGTTTGAGTCCTGGGGAAGGACTTAGGGTAGTTTTTATCCTTAAAATCAACCCCTAAGGAGATGAAATGGGGGTGGAAATTTGTATGGAGCTACTTAAACCGCTGCACCGATTTGGATAAAATTTGGTATTTCATTAGTTTTAGTCCCGGGGAAGGTCAAAGGATAGGTTTTATCCCGAAAATCTTCCCTGTAGGGGGTAAAATGGAGGGGTGAAAATTTGGATGTAACCCATTTTGATAAAATTTGGTTTAGAGGTAGTTTAAGTTCTGGGGAATGACATTGGATAGTTTTTATTCTGGAAATCATTTCCTAAGGGGGTGAAATGGGGGGTGAAGTTTTGGATGGACTCCGTTTAGACCAAATTTGGTATAGATATAGTGTGAGTCCCGGAGAATGACAATGGATAGTTTGAATCCCGAAAATCATCCCTCAAGGGGATGAAATAGGGATGAAAATTTGGTTAAATCCTATTTAGTTAAAATTTGGTATAGAGATAGAAGGAGTCCCAGGGAAGGACAATGCATAGTTTTTATCCTGAAAAATCATCTCCTGAGGGGGTGAAATGAGGGGTGAAAATTTGGATAGAACCGATTAAGAAGAAATTTGGTATGGAGATAGTTATGAGTCCTGGGGAAGGACTTAAAATATTTTTTAGTCCAGAAATCATCTCCTAAGGGGATGAAATGGGGTATGAAAATTTGGATGGAACCCATTTACGGGTAAAGCAAGTTGGAGTCTTGAAGAAGGACATAGGATAGTTTACTCCCGAAAATCATCCCACTAAGGGGGTGTATTTGGGGGTGAAAATTTGTTTGTGACCCATTTTGATAAAATTTGGTTGAACGATAGTTTGAGTCCCGGAGTATGACAACGGATAGTTTTAATCCCGAAAATCATCCCCTCAGGGATGAAATAGGGGGTGAAAATTTGGATAAACCCATTTAGATGAAATTTGGTAAAGAGATAGAAGGAGTCCCAGGGAAGGACAATGCATAGTTTTTATCCCGAAAAATCATTTCCTGAGGTGGTGAAATGAGGCTTGAAGATTACGATAGAACCCATTCAGGTGAAATTTGGTATAGAGAGAGGTCTCAGTCCAAGGAAAGAACATAGAATAATTTTTATTCTGGAATACATGAAAGGAGGAAATCATCCCCTAAGGGGGTGAGAAATGGTGGATGAAAATTTGGATTGAACCCATTTACGGTATAGCGATAGTAAAGGAAGGACAAAGGATAGTTTTATCCCGAAAATCATCCCCTAAGGGGGTGTAATTGGGGGTGGAAATTTGGATGTAGCCCATTTAGATGAAATTTTGTATAGAGATAGTTTGAGTCCTGGAGAATGACAACGGATAGTTTTTATCCCAAAAATCATCCTCTAAAGAGGTGAAATAGGGGGTGAAATATTGGATGGAACCTATTTACGGTATAGCGGTAGTTGGGAGTCCTGGGGAATAGGAACATTACATTGGTAAATATATGTATGTGACGTTCCAAGGGTAAAGGTACCTTATGGCGGTAGTTTCGAAGATGTTTTCTAAAACGGGGTAAAAAAGACGTTTTATTATGGCTATTTTGAAAACTATTCGATGTAACATTTTGTTGACGTATCTTTATTTTTAATATAAAATATTTAAATTACAAGTCAGTTAATTTAGTTCTACGGTTTAGTAGAAAAGGTCCTTACGGCCGTGTGATATGAATATGCAAAATAATACTGAAAAAAGCCTACATGCATCTATTATGGTGAGGCGGGTCATAGAAACCAAGATTGCGGCGGAGTCTATTTTGTAAAAAAAGGCGTTCGGAGTAAGGTAATCTATAAAATCATGCAACTCAGCCATAATGACCCTTTCCTTCATACAATCCATACTAATATTACAAATGCGAAAGTAACTCTGTCTGTCTGTTACCTTTTTATGCTTAAACCGCTGAACCGATTGAGATGAAATTTGGTATAGAGATAATTTGAATTCCGGGGCCTTCCCAAAGAGTCCTTACTAAAGATAGTTTTTATCTGGAAATTCATCACCTAAGGGGGTGAAAAGGGGGGAGAAAGTTACTATATAAACGAGTTCCGCGCGGACGAAGTCGCGGGCAAAAGCTAGTGATAAAATAATGTTGTTTTTTTGTCCCTTACGCCCTTTGAGCCGGTAGTCAATATGTTTATAAA
Organism: Epinotia brunnichana; assembly: GCA_963854355.1. Lineage (NCBI taxonomy): Eukaryota > Metazoa > Arthropoda > Insecta > Lepidoptera > Tortricidae > Epinotia > Epinotia brunnichana. Next base: position 157,720 of record OY977954.1, on the reverse strand, counting down.
ATAAGAAAGCTGTCCGAAATTCGACTTAAATAGTAGTTTATGTGACTGTACATAATGAAGGGCATTAAACACGAGTGTGGGTTTATGAAACGAGCCGAAGGCGAGTTTCATAATAACATCACACGAATGTTTTAATGCCTAATTATGTACAGTTACATACACTACTTTATCTATCCACATATCATAAGCCTCCATGATGCATTCAGGAGCCGCTAATTATGACCGGCATCGCGGCGTTGTTTTCTGGCAGCTGTCATACTTTTTTTTTGATTCATAGACATACTAGAGTCGGATCCAACTGATCCGACTATCATATCGTTCGATATATATTAGAATAGAGGTTAAATCAAATTTCTTTGTTTTTCAGAGACGTTCGAAATTTGAATGAAATAACATTATCGAAATCGATGTTATTACTTAGCAATAATAACATTTTCACAGATAAGAAATTTGTTCTAATAAAACAGTCTATTTTTATGGTGGTCATAATGTGCGGTTCTTGAACGCATCATGGAGGGTTTATGATATTTGGATAGATAAAATATTTTACGTGTCATCTTGATATACCTCGTTTCATGAATCTATCCTTCTCATTTTTATGAAGTTCTAGTAGAATTTTAACTTTGTGCCATTGCAGATTAAAATTCATTTATTTCATTAATTTATGAAAAGAGAGAAAAGCTAATTGCATATTTTGTTAGGTACAGGATAATATTCTTATTACTGCGTAATTGGGCGAATGATTTCTATTGACCGCCACCGCAGGCCGCGCCAGTGCGTTGCAGGCATAAGTCGGTAAGAAACTCTGTCATTTTGTCTCTTGGTTAACACACGTGGGTTGATGACATAAAAAAGACCGCGGGTCATTTCTGGATGAGACTAGCACGGGACCGGGATAAGTGGCGTACGCGAAGAGAGGCTTATGCTCAGCAGTGGGCGATTACAGGCTGAAAATGATGATGATGATGATAACACACGTGACGAACTAACAGCAAAAAAATGTTGATAGACCCAATTATAAAATTAGAAACTTTGCCTGTGTTTTTTCACGTCAACTAAATAGAACAGGGGTCGCTGAATTTAGGGAACTTGGTTGTTTTTATCATTATTCTATTCTTTCGCGCTGTGTACATATGTATATTTAAATGAATTCTTTCACGGATCTAACGCGATATTTATTTACCTTTATTTCTGACGATTCGTCATTACATTACACGAGGAAATTAATCTTTTGAATTGTTATATTGTACAGTCACTAGCATGCTAGCTATGCCACGGCAAAGCGCTCGAGTATCTGTCACCAGCCAGAGCCACCACTTGACTGTATTGCAGGGCTGTCAGGCCGTGTCAGATACTTTTGCGCGCTTTATTTTGTCAATTATTATATATATCATCGCCTAGTACCTACAACACAAGCCTTACTGAGCTTACCGTGGGCCTAGGTTGATTTGTGTAAGATTGTCCCGTAATATTTATTTATTTATTTATTATTTATTTATTAATTGACTGTATTGCAGGCTTAGAATAATAACGCATAGAAGGATAGTTTCATACGGCCGACGCGCCAAGCGTGAGGCATAAAATGGATTCATGTAGTTGTGATCAACTCGTATTCACACGCGCCAATACGCACACAAACACACCAATTTTGTTCCACCGATCGGCGTACTGGGCCATTTACGGCCCAGTTTTAGTGGCCTCACCGTTGCGCGTGAACTGCGTTTCTATGCGTTATTATTCTAATATTTCAGCTGTCAGGCCGTGTCAGATACTTTTGCGCGCTTTATTTTGTCAAATATTTTTAACGGCTGGTTTTTATACCCAATTTACCTTTTTGTAACACGTTGACTGCTTTTTAGTGTTCCTTACCAAATTGGTCCAACGGAACACTTATGCAATCACTGAAACAGCCAGTTTTTTCTGACATGCAGTTGTGGGCTACTTGCCCTTATACATTCACACATATTTATTTATATACACTTATACATAACCTACACCTACATACACAACCATATTAATAAACACTACCTTATATTTCATTTATACATATTTAATACAGTATATTTACATTACATCCGTCAATATTCTTGACGTGTCAACCAGTTCGGTGCAATGCGCCCGCGCTCCGATAACCGGATCGCGGGAGTCGCCGGCCGCCCGACAGTTACCATGCGCGCGGCCAGTCCATCTATGATACTCGCGCGAAGTCCATGCGCCGCTCGCGACCGCTATCGCTTACGTTCTAAGCAAATCGCTTGCGCTTAAGGCTTGTATACCCGCTAACGTCCTTGAGTCGTCGTCCGTATGGGCCAGCGCGCGACTGATCGGGCCTGCCGAGTCTCCGCGCTCGCGCATTTTGTAGGTATTTAAACATAGTAATTAAGATAATCATTTTATCTATTCAAACTCTGCGAATTTGTCTATAAATATTTAATAACTTTATTTAAGTACAAAAAATTAATTTAAAATATCTATAGTTTAGTCACAAAATAAACTTTACAAAAAGAGGTAACTTTGGGATTTTTTTCTATCGAGTGAAGTTCATTAGATCGCGTAACTGAATGCGTTTTTGACTAGATTAGATCCTTAAGTAATACGTATCTTTTTTTAGATTTTTGAACCCTATTTTCTACGTCTGAGATTGTTTTAAAAAACTCGAAAACGCTGCCCCTGTTGACTGTCGAGCCTTAAACCTTATTGTTTATATATTTGATTCTTCCTTCCGTACTGTTATCTTCTGTGTAAACTATCTTCTGACTTTGGATATACCTTCTGTGTTGTACTTATTGACATTATAAATAGTAGAGAAAGTGGTGTGTTTATATTTACCGTTACTATACCTAACGTCACATCACCACACCACATCATCCCCACGGTACCTACACAGTTTATCTATACTATACTTATTTCCATACTTTCGACATTATTTATCTGTAGGTATGGTCAGCCTCACCATGAGCTTAACACCTTGTCGCATTACATTTGCCATATGAAGTTGTCAAACGAGTGAAAACGACAAGGTACCTAGGTACTTAGGTGTTCAGCCATTTATGAGGCCAACTGTACTAAAGTAATACCATAATAATTTATCAATACAGCCGTGCGCAAAGATGACTTGAACTATGTTGTACAGTCACTAGCATTAATATGTTCAATAATAAAGCAGGCAAAAATACATGACTCGTCCTAACGGCCCTAGCATTAGAGTCGTGCACATGCGCGCTTTCTTGTAGCAAACCCTAATGCGTGACCGTACGCCACGGGAACCTAGAATCGAGCTTCAATCATGTCTGTAGCTTGTGGTGCAATGCTAACAGGTCAATGAGGAGCGTGTTGGTTTTCGTCGCGGCGCTGGCGATGGCAGAGAGCGGCGCCAGCGGGCCCGGTGCGCCCCCCGTGCCGCCCGGTGCGCCCCCCGTGCCGTCCGGTGCGCCCCCCGTGCCGTCCGGTGCGCCCCCCGTGCCGTCCGGTGCGCCCCCCGTGCCGTCCGGTGCGCTCCCCGTGCCGTCCGGTGCGCCCCCCGTGCCGTCCGGCGGTGCGCCCCCCGTGCCGCCCGCGGCGCCCGGCGTCACCGAGGAGACCCTTCTCTTTATCACCAATCTGGTGCTCTCTCCACACATGACCAGTAATCCAAACGAGGCTGGTGAAGTTTTACCCTACGGGGTGCCATGCCGTGCCGGATTTAAAAGCGTTAATACTCGGCGAGGGACCCCAATATGTGTACCTAAAAAAACGAACAACTAAATAACCATAGTACAAACCAATTCTAAAAGCATGCCATATGGAATTGTAAACTATGTAGTGTGTTTGTCTTAATGACGATTGTAATGGTTATTATAATTTTTCAAATTTTATTTTAAGGCCTGTGTCGTCAAGTATTTTTACAAATATTTTTGGTGATATTTCATTTATTTTCCTTATTTTTTGATGTATTTTCAACAAAATAATTTGTTACTCTATAATGATTAAGTAATCAACATCAATTAACAATTTTCTTTAAAATTAAAAGAAGGAGAGATTCTTTCCCTTCAAGGCTCACTTTAAATTTTGCTAAGCACTGAGTTGAACTTAAACTGCACGCCAGGGCTATATTTTTTTATTTCAAATGACCATTGCTGGTGGTGAAATATGGATCAGTAATTCTTCATCTTGTTGATATCCAAAATTCACCATCTTGTTCAAGATTAATGCAGTTACGAGGATTGAATGAATGCAGATCGATGCCCTTAGTTTTTCTGAGAATTCTAGTTTGTATGAAAACATGGATTCACTTTCAACTTCAACTGATTTTGAGATAAGAATATTTATTTGGTCACTATCTAGATTTTAGGCTTATAGAATTGCTAATGTAATAGGTACATCCCGATTCTTGTTGTGATACATTTTCATTGTTTTTTTTTTTGTAATACAATACACCTGTTTCAGACAAAGCGAAATCTTCGCAAAAAAAAATATTCGGTTTCTTCTTGCTAACGGGTCTATTGTACACAGATATGAATAAAACCCTTTTTTTTACATCAAACGTCAGCTAAAGCTTGCCTTCGTAACATATTAACAAGCCATTATGTGTTCAATCACAGTTTTCTTTTATTTATATGTAAAAATACTTTTCGGTACAGGCCTTAGTACTTGATTATTGAATAGTATAATGTTTTTGTAATCGATATCTTTAGAGATATTGTTCATTGTTATTATATTAATAAAAAAGGCACTAGTCCTATTATACAGGCCGGGTGTATTATTCAAACGGAGCAGTGAGGGAAAATCCGAAACTATAAGAGATACCTACGGAAATTTGTTCTTAGGAGTCTCGAGACCGATTTTAGAAAGAATAAAAAGTGCATTCAAAGATTTTCAAAAAAACCTCATACACGGCCGGAAATCGAACCCGGTCAAATATGTCTAAAAATAAGAGTGAATTTTTTGTGTAAATTCATAATGCCGAATGTAAGGAACAATAAAATTGTTGCTAAAGGAACACTGTATCTACAATCACAGGAATACAACCAAATTTCATAGTACGGAAATGGATACCCATACTAAGCCGCTTTTTGAAAATCTTTGAATGCAGGTTTTATTTTTTCTAAAATCGTTCTCGTAACTCCTAAGAGGAAATTTCCATATCTCTTATAGTTTCGGATTTTCCCTCAATGTCCCGTTTGAATAATACACCATGTAGAATGAACAGGCCACTCATATCAGTAAGGTCGAATACCATTATAATTATGCACACGTTATGCGTGTATGCGTTATATGCACACGTTATGCGTGTATGCGTTATATGCACACGGCCCGCGGCTGCATGCGGTCCGCCAGACCCTTGCTTGCGGCCCGCGAGCCTCCCTGGCTGTTTTGTATGTAAAGATCGTTGAATTCTGAATTTTGGTATTGCCTGATAAAGTCACAAATAATTAAGAAGTGCGGCCCGCGTAATTGTTGTTAGCTTCAATGTGGCCCTCGGTTGCTAAAGGTTGCCGACCCCTGATTACATTAACAAATTTTAATTTATTTTATGGAAGAAAAATAATCAAAATCATTTTTTTTTAAATAAAGATTGTGAACAATATGATATCCCGCGTTTTTTTGCAAGTTCCTTTAAGGTAGCAAACAAGCACATGGCCTGCTTGATGGTGAATGGATACCGTTATAACTCGTTTATCTCTATTTGCTATTTTAACATTTGTGTGTGTGAGAACTTTTAAATGTTTGTAAATAAGGGGGTAAATTACTTAATAATAGATGCGATGCAGTTGCGGGTGTGGTGGTGTTGGATTCATGAAGAATTCTTCAGATATGTGAATGACACTCACACTAAACACCCGCTTAAAATCATTCTCCATCTTTGCAAAGATAATATTCGAAAAACAATAACCATTAAGATTTACCATAACCGTTGTTGTTTTAATTTTACCGCAGGGAATAAAGTTTTTACTATAATTCGTCTCGAGGTCACTCCCATCCCCCATAGCGTTACAGAAACAACACAGCGCATAATACAGCACAGCCACTGATCCGCGTATAACGCCTCCACTACACGTCCGCGGATGCATCTGCGGACGTGTAGTGGAGGCATAAGGCACGAGACAAACGGAACGACAACGAGGACGAGCTCGGGACGCATTTTTCCTATAAAATTACTTCTAGAAATTTCGAGACGCAAAACACACAGAGGCCACGAAGCGCTTACTTCGTTATCTACGTTCTATCATCGCCCTAAAAATACAGAAAATACTGGGTACAGGTATTATATGATTTATAAGGCTGCGAGTATCACGACTATCCAGCTTTTACTTAGTCTGATTATCAGCATACTAAACTTTCGCACATTTGGCTACGCGCTATAGCGAACGTGCGTATACAATACAACAAATGTTACCCTAGTCACATCTGAATACGTCAGTCAGTTTTGATTAAATATAATAAAAGTTTCAGGTTACCAATGAAATCCATAATTTATTTGAATAAATCATCATTTGCTCTAACTAGTTTTGCTAAGAAACTGTATTTTTTTTAAACATACATAACCTTCTCTCTGATAAATCTTTATTTGAATTGTCCTGAAAATGTTACGGTTTCAGAAAAAAAAACACATTAAGGGCAAATGGCCGTTGTGACAATCACCAGCTATTCGCAGATAAATTGAAATAATGGATATCGAAAAGTACCTAACTATACAAAAGTTTCGTTCTCACTCGAACTGCTTCCTGACAACCCTTCCTCGGCGTGTCCTTTCTCTCGCTTTTTCTCTTGCGTGTCGTTTGTTTGTTTCTTTTAAACCCAAGTCATCTTGCAGAGGTACAATTAGGTTCAGGTCAAAGCGCACGGCAGCAATGTACGTTTGAACTGAATGCGATTTGGAAACTACGGTCCTGAAACATGAATGAATACTTACTTACGGAGCGAAGGAAAATTGGCTGCGTCTTAAATTGTTTTGGGTCTGACATTTCCGGTTATTAGTGGTCCCGGGATTTCAAATTACCTTAAGGTAGTACTTAAGATTGCATAGTCAATCAGCTGCTGATTCAACTACTCAAGCTCATATTTTATATTTTTATCAAATCAAGTCAAAATCATCATGACACTTAAAATTAGGTATAATATATTTTTATTAAATTGAGGCAAAACAAGTTTTTCTATAAATAACATGAAAACGTTTACTTTATCCTTGTATTGCACATTGATTGACTTATGAGTTATGAGTTTTATTGGATAGGTAATAAATTAGAGAGGTTTATACTTATAACCACCGTCCCCATCTAGTGTACAAAAATTAAAAACATCTTCGTTTTCAAATATTTATTATAATTGTATGCCCAATTTGAGATGAGGAAAAATGTTAAGACCATGTTAAGTCATCACAGTAATCAGCTTGTTTTTTAACGAAACGCGTGGGACTATCCTCGTTAAGCAGATGCTATTTTGTAACGAATAATCTTCCCAGTAGTTTGTCTGTGTGTGAGTTTATCGTGTTTTCGAGGCTTTGTTTTACGACGCTTCCCCGCGAGAATCTGCATAAGCAGATTCTCGCGGTAAGTCAGGCCATAAGGTGTGAGTGACGATGCCGAGTTGGTTGATGTTCCGGCCCTTCGACAAACAGACTGACATAACACTCCGTGGTCTGGAGGGGTAATCACGTAACGCTCCGAACGCGCGTAGATGCTTAGCGCGTTAGATGCTTAGCGCGTTCGATCTAAATGTCAAATTATGTATGGAAAATTACCGTTGGATTGTCTTAACGCGCGTTCGGAACGTTACGTGATTAGTTACCCCTCGGCCAGGAAAGTGTACTTGACATTTGAAGCAGTTGCCTTTCATAAAGCACAGAATAGCTAGCAAAATTTTGACATCATGATATTAAAACTTCACAACTTTGTCGGAAAATTGCAGTCGTTAAAAATTATGATATGTTGGTTTTTACGCTTGAAAATTGTTTAAAGAGAATGAATTATCTAAATGATCTCCTCTATTAGCCCTGTAGGTCGATGAAAGTCATTACGTCTAGCTTCCAAACACCTCGTGTTTTGTTTGAATATGTAGAATGTACCTGTACATACTGAGTTCTAGACAAACTTTTAGGGTAAAGAAAATGTTCCAATATCTCCGCGCTCTTTTTTACGGTCAAAGCCTGCGCAAGGGTTTGGTGTTTAATGTACCCACATTCCACCCGCTTCTTTGCTACAACCTTATAAACCGAACCCTTATCACGTGTCCTGTAATTCCATGACTTATAAAAAGCAGCAATTTCTCTCTCGAAACATTAACGGAATATTTGCAACATTTCCTCCATGAATACATGCAACCACTGTTACTCGCGCTGTTTAGTAATGAAGCTGTGAGGAAGGGGGGGCCAAGGTTGCTGGTCGGGTTGCGTCTCGTAAGAAAATAAAGTGATGGGGACATATTGTGTGTGTACTTATTTATGAGCTGTCCCGTTCGGTTATGACAGCTATTTGTTACGCCATGGTGACTATGGTTGGAAGGTTCTGACATCAACAGCATATATACTTACATAAAAATACATAATATGTTAATACACCAAACATATTGTGCTCATGTACGTAAGATTTGGAGAAATTCTTCTAGTCCTCACGGGTCCTAACGTCAGATCTTGACTGAACACAATTCTCACAATTTGACAATAAATGATTTCTGATTCTGAAATATAGAATCATTTTCGAAAGACCATTGAACCAACAAAAAATGTATAAATGCAGATTGCATTCTCATCGTTCAACGTTTCAACTGATAAAAACATCAGGAGCTTTTCAATTTGACTGATTACATGGTTTTCTTTTTCTCAGAACATAGTAACCAGTTTTGATAATCATACCCCCGAATGGCTTTTTTGCCCTTACATATTTTAATCACAATAAAATTAAGATAAGATTTTTGGATATCAATGAAGAATCGTCTGAACTCCTTAAACTAGTAATCTAACTAGGTTTTATAAAGTGATTTAAATCGGATTGGATCAGTGGAAGTCGACTACTGTCTCTCAATTAAGATCTTATTCGGAGTTGACTTATCCCCATGATGTCCCACGTTTCATCATCATCCTCCTAGCGTTATTATTCCCGGTTGTGCCCCTAAAGGAGCCCGGGGTCCGCTTTGACACCTAATCCCAAGATTTGGCATAGGCACTAGTTTTACGAAAGCGACTGCCAACTGACCTTCCAACCCAGAGGGAAAACTAGACCTTATTGGGATTAGACCGGTTTCCTCACGATGGTTTCCTTCACCGAAAAGCTAACGGTAAATATTCCGTACATAAGTTCTGAAAAACTCATTGGTACGAGCCGGGATTCGAACCCACGACCGCCGCTTGACAGCCGCATGCCTGAACCACTAGGCTACCGTCCCACGTTTCATGTCCCTATTAAATGCTAAGGACATTTCACATTTTGAAAGTCAAACGCGTCCCATTCCTAAGCTGTTTATTGTTGAATCTGACTCGCTCGCGTTAATACTGCCACAATATGTGCCACGACTCCGCTCATTACTCAATTAACACCTCGAATGAAGTCAAACTCGGGAGAGAGTGGCGAATCCCTGCGATTTTACGGCCTGAGGGCAGGAAGGGCCGGCTTTCCCACCCGACATGTATGAACCACAATACGCCGTGGTCATAACTTTTTTGTAAATTAATTTCAACTGCAAAATTAATGTTATGCCATACCTACTGGCAGCTGACTTTCACAAACCAATAGATTCATATTTGTTTTTTTCATGATAAAATCCATAGGAAAGTAACTCTGCCGGTCTGTCTGTATGTTACCTTCTAACTCTTAAACCGCTAAACAAATTGAGACGGTTGAATCGCTAGTTCTTATAGGTACCGGAAATCATCCCCTAAGGGGGTGAAATGGGGTGTAAAAGTTACGATATGAACGAGTTCCACGCGGACGAATTTGCGGGAAAAAGCTAGTTACATTACAACATGCTTAGTGTCAAAATTATTTGAATTTACATCACGATAGATTTATAGGATCTTAATTTGGGGCTACTTAAAGTATTGTCAAAGTATGTAAGTCCTCCTTGGCCGGGAAGTGGATAATGCTGTTTAAGAACTAAATATTTTAAAGTCATTCCAATTTCCTTCCACATCGACTGAGAGGGCACTACCCAGTGAAGTAATTACTAGTAATTACTCCTCTAGAGATCAAGCGGATTAACAGACGTTATCATATCGCATTCCAATTTTGATATCAATGTGTTTCGCGCACTGTTACGTTAGTGGTAAACGGTAGTTAAAACGCGTGTAGGTTGCCATCTAGGTGATGAAAGCTTCAACAATATAAGCTACGCGGACGACATGGTGCTGCTGGGGCCATCAGTTAACTCAATAAGGCAGCTCCTGAATATGTGTGAAGGGTACGCCAAACAGCATGGTCTCAGATATAACGCAATAAAAAGTGAGCTGGTCGTGTTCAAGGCTCGCAAATACAATATAAAAGCTGTTTCCGAGATCATGCTGGGTGGAGTACCCTTAAAAGTTGTGGACAAGGTGAAATATCTGGGTCATATGCTTACGGAAAACCTGAACAATGACCTTGATCTAGAGAGAGAGAGACTAGCGATGGCAGTAATAGGCAATATGCTTGCCCGCAGATTTGCACGTTGTAATAACGAAGTCAAACTGACGCTTTTCAAAGCCTACTGTCAGACATTCTACACGTGCAGTCTGTGGGCTACATTTACTTTCAGATTCAGATTCAGAACTTTATTGATAAAATGTCATATTTTACAGGTCAATATCATGCATATAAAATACATTTTAAGATTTCTTATTGTCTTAGATGTTATATACCTATCATTATTGAATAATTTTGAAAGTGTTGTTGATTTATGAGTGGGTACTCAGAAGGCATATAATATAACGCACTACGCGTTCAATACAACAACATCCTTAGAATGCTCTTGAGGCTGCCGAAGTACTGCAGTCTGCAGTGCATCCGTAATGTTCGCTGAGGCACGAACGGATGTTTTTTTTGCCATTAGGCGAAAAAGAGTGGGGTCACTGACTGCTTAGGCGGGTGCGCGGCAGCAGCAACGGCCTTCTAAGGGCGTTAGTTGAGCGCCTCGACTGTCCCCTCACAAAATACCTGGTGGAGGTGGCTATTGGCAGGACCAAGTAGGGAACTTTGGACTCCCTGCTTGGCACTGTGAAGGGCTAGCCTAGTTAGTTAGTTAGTTATACTGGGCGTTTTCCGCAAGTCGACATCCATTGTGCCTATTTTGCGTGAAACGGCGGTGTGGCGCTACTCTAACCACCCCAGCTCGTTTAAAAAGTTGGTGAGTGCATTGGTGTTGCTGATTGCGTCCCGTAGTGTGTTTGGAGAACCTAGGTGCTTCATTCTGTATACTTCTACCCCCTTGCAGTCCAGTAGTATATGTTTGGTCCTTTCTTCTGCCTCCATGCACGCTCTGCACATGGGGCTGTCTGTGATACCTAAGTTATAGAGGTGTCTGTTCAAGGTGTTGTGTCCTGTTATTATACCAACTATCTTGCGCAGTTGGTTTCTATGTGTCCTTAGTAGTGTGGTTGTGAGTTTGTAGTCGCGTTTCGACAGAATCTCTTTGGTCTGTCTGCATGTGTCTATCTCCTCCCAGTATCTTTGGTGTAGGACTTTAGTGTGTTGGTCCAGTTGATGTATATGTAGCTGTTAACGCTGTACACCTTAAATATTAGGAAAAAACTCGTAGCTTATTTTAACGTGCAGATTTTTACTAGACTTTTTACATGACAGCTAAAATCACAAGACGGATAGAAAAATAATAAAAATGACAAGTAACACAGTAAAGAGGCCGTCGTCAACACTCCCCACCCTAGTGCGAAACTAGCACTTAATCAGCTAATGGGACAGGTGCAACGCGCGCTACGGATCGGCGCAGCACGCCGGTAGCGGTGGTTACTTCAACCACTCTGATGCGACCGTCCTTGCCAGGCACTACACTCTTAACTAAGCCCCGTGGCCATACGTTTCGAGGGGAGTCAGGATCAACGACGAGTACGAGGTCACCGACATTCAGAGGCCTCTTCTCTTGCTGCCACTTCTTTCTGGGTAACAGTTGGGGAAGGAACTCCTTTAGCCAACGTTGCCAGTACATGTCTGCCAACCGCTGAGCGATGCGCCACTGCTTCCTTAAGGCTAGATCCGAATCGTCAAAAACTCCATTCAGTGGTAATTTGGATGAAGAGCCTATAAGGAAATGGTTGGGCGTAAGCGCTTCAGTAGAGCCCGGCTCTACAGAGACATGTGTCAAGGGTCGACCATTCATAATACCTTCAACTTCCGCTAGAAGAGTACTCAAGGTTTCATCGCGGGGCGCTCTTTCCTTCAAAATGACATGGAGTGATCTCTTGACAGCCCGTATTAAGCGCTCCCACGCCCCACCCCAATGGGGACTTACGGGGGGAATGAAGGTCCAGTGAGCTTGATTATTAACGGCCTCCATTCTTAGAGATTCTTCGTCGAGCTCCTCTACAGATCTTCGCAGTTCTACGTCTGCGCCCCGAAGGTTGGTGCCGTTATCTGAGTAAATATGCGCCGGCCAACCACGTCGAGACGCCATTCTGCGCAGCGCCATGATCAAGGAGTCGGTGGTAAGTGAGTGCACGATTTCAATGTGAACCGCGCGAACAGTGAGGCAGGTGAACAAAACGCCATAACGTTTCTCTCGGTGCCTGCCTACCGTGACTTCCAAAGGTCCGAACAGATCAATTCCGCAGAAGGTAAAGGCGCGCTGATGATGCGCCATGCGTGCCTGAGGCAAGTCACCCATCCGAGGCACCTGAGGGGTAGCCTTTCTTAACCTGCAGAACATGCAACGGGACACAACAGTCTTGACAGTAGGACGCAACTGAATTATCCAATACATCTGTTTCAAGTCGTTCACTACTGCTTCTTGGTGTCCGTGCGCAGCCTTTACATGATAGTGCTTGACCAAAAGTCGGGTAGTAGGATGTCGTCCGTCCAGTATTATTGGTCTTTTCGCTTCCTGGGCTACGTCGCAAACAGCATCTATGCGACCACTCATGCTAAAAAGACCATTCTCATCCAAGTAAGGTGAGAGATTGATCAATCTGCTATCGCGTGGCAAGTCTTTGCCCTTCTTTATTGCGTCCAAATCGCTGGCAAACGAATCCTCTTGAGCTTGCCGCAGAACCAATCTCTTTGCTTGCTCCATCAGAGTGTAGTCGTCGAGAGTCGTAAGACCTCTACACTTATTTGTGAACTTCAAAACAGAAGCAGCAGATCGAACAAACCGTAGCCACGAAGAGAAGCGCTCAGGGTCAGGAACGGGTAAGCGTGCAGGTGAATTTTGTACAACGGTCACGCAAGCTTCAAAACTATCCCTATTCTCAGGTTCTATTACGTTCACTGGCCAGTAGCTCTCTTGTTCGTTTAAAAAAGTAGGCCCTTTGAACCATTCGTTGAGAAATGAGTGGTAATCGAACGTGTCTCTAGTAGCAATGTCTGCGACGTTTAGTCCAGTGGGCACATATCTCCACTCAGAGGCTTTTGTGAGGTCATCTATTTCACCTAACCTGTTAGCCTCGAAAGTCTTGTACTGACGCGTATTGTTGTATATCCAGTGTAGTACCGTGCTGGAATCGCACCAAAAGTATCGCCGAGTGACGTGTAAACGATGCGTCTTTGCTATCGTTTCCGCGAGCCGTGCTGCTAGGAGTGCAGCCTGAAGTTCCAAACGTGGCACGGTTTGAGGTTTCACTGACGACACTCGGGACTTGCTGGCAACAAATGCGACAAATATCTGACCGTTGCTCTTCCAGCGCCAGTATGCGACTGCGTTCATTGCTTTGAGCGAAGCATCGCTAAATAAATGCAATTCCAAATCGCCGTAACTTTGCTTGGTCGCAACACTTGTGGAAGGGCTTCCGACACTGGCAGTCTGTTCATCTTCCAACACATTACAGCTGGCAGCACAAGATTGGTACCATCTCGGGAGGCGAATTTCTCCAATAACTTTCAGTAGTTCTAGCCAACTACACCATTTTTTATACAATTCGTCTGGAATAATATCGTCCCAACCAATAAGTAGGCGCCAAGTGTCCTGAAGCATGATTTTGCCTTGCGTAGTGAAAGGTGTCAAGAACCCGAAGACGTCAAAAATGGACATTATGACACGTAACATAATTCGTTTCGTGGGTCTTTGTTCGCCTTTAATCACACTTTCAGGGATACGCTTAAATGACACATCGAACCCTAGTTCATCTTTAGCGGGGTACCAAATTAGTCCGAGCGTGCGCTCGCCTTCGTCATGTTCATCAAGTCCAAATGTCACAGCTGTAGTACCTAAAATATCTTTAGGAATAGTGTCGAGTACAGTAGCGCTATTACACGTCCAGTTGCGGATCTCGAAACCTCCCGCGCTGTGAATATCTCGAATATTCTTGACCATAGTGATGGCGGTAGGCTCGTCCGGCAGACTATCGATATAGTCATCCATATAGTGCTGGTGATGTATAGCGGCGACAGCAGCTGGAAGCTTTGACTCAAACCGGCTTGCATTCTTGTTCTTTATGTATTGCGCTATAAAGGGCGAGCAGTTAGCACCAAAAATCAGTGACGTCATTGCGTACGTCTTCACTGGGCCTGTGGGGTCGCTGCCTCTCCACAGGAATCTGAGGGCATTCTGATCTACAGAATTAATTTTAATTCTCAAAAACATATCCTTTATGTCACCGGTTACTGCTATCCTGTCCTCTCGAAAACGAACCATAATGCCGAACAAGGAAGCAAGTAAGTCCGGGCCTGTGAGAAGAAAATCGTTTAAGGATTTGCCTTGACTTCTTGCAGCTGCGTCATAAACCAAACGAAGCTTCTTCTTATTCGGATTGTCAACTCCAAAATGAGGTAAGTACCAAGTGTTCGGCGTGAGTGACGTGTCGGCCATTTGCCGAGCAAAATCGTTCTCAAACAAATGGTGGACACGTTCCTCGTACCTGTGTGCGTAAGCTTTATCGGCTAGCATCTTTTTCTCTACACCCTGTAGCCTTTTGAATGCGCTAGGAAAACTATCGGGCAAACTACAGTGCGGATCTTTCCAAGGCAGACCCACAGTCCATCTGCCGTTGTCAAGTACGGCGGACTTCTCTAGCATCTCTTGCGCTTTCACATCATTAGCGTTCTCCCTAGGCTTACCTGAAATACCCAAAGCGTCGATTGCAAACGACCGGCGCACCTCTTCATGTAGCTCGCGCAGCGCGTGCGCGACGGCGTCTTCCTCAGGAATCACGCAAAGGTTGAGCGTGGCGTGCGCCGAGCGCGCGGCCCGCGACGCGCGTGCCACCTGTACCGCCCCGTGTACACACCAACCTAAGGGGGTTCGTGTAGCCGACGGCTCATTGTATCGACCTATACATAACTCTAAAGGCAACAACAAATTATAATTGTCCTGACCTATAAGCAACTCAGGTTTACAACATGAGTTAGTATGCAGTACTGATTTAAGCGCTTTTAAATGCTCATACCTATCGCAGTCTACTAAAGCTACATTTTGTACAGGTAAATCTAATTGTTTTACACTGCGTACAGTCAGAGAGTGCATAGTACCGTCAGCAACGCTAGAAATATTTACAGTCATTACAGTTGATTCACACACAAGTACGTTATTGTTCCACGCGCCGCTCACGCGCATGGTCTCGCTGCGGCCCTGCAGGCCGGCTCGCGCCGCTAGTCCGGCGCTCAGGAGTGACACTGACGAGCCATCGTCCAAGATTGCGGTCGTATCAAACACGCCGTTCGGGCCGTGAATCTTGATAGCAACCACTTTCAGTAGTACGCGTTTGTCGTTATCTATGAAACACGTTGCTCCCGTCACGCTCGGTGCCTGTGCTGAAGAACTCGATGGTGCAGGCTCCGTGGCTGGTGATGGTGCAGGCTCTGGCAGCAGTAGGGCGCTGGCGGTCACGTCGTCCGACCGGCGAGCGCTGCCGTTGACAGCAGCAGTGTAGTGCAGCAGCTGGTGGTGCGCGCCTTCACATCCTTCTTTGTCGCACGCAGGCGCAGTACATGTCTCACGGTCGTGACGGTGCAATAGACATTTGAAGCAAAGTCCGTGCCTTTTCACGTAGCGCCATCTGTCTTTGCGCAAAGCGCGTTTGAACTTCTTACAATCCGGTAGGTCATGACTTTGTTGTGTACGGCAAAAGAGGCACTTATCACGCTTATCATTATCGCTGCGTTGCTCAGTTTGCAATAACACAGGTTGCGGGCGAGAGAAGCTATCGTATTGTTTGTGTTTACTCTGATCTGTGCGATAACTTTGCAGATGAACGTTAGCGGTGGTGGCTATCTTCACAGCTTCCGCATTGAGAAAGTCCGACATAATGCTCAGACGGGTCTTTGTTCCAGCTTTGATGAGCGGATAGCTATAGTCCGACCACTTAGAAACGAGTACAGTCGGCAGCTTCGATATGAGTAAAGGAACAATACTTAATCCTTGTACGTACTCCTCGCGTCCAACCGCCTTCACAGATTCCACGAAGTTTTGAACTTTGATAGAGAAGTTAATAATATCTCTCTGGTACTCGTTGGATATGGGCGCAAGTTTCTTTACATCCTGTATAAGCCTGCTTACTATAAACTCTGGGTCACCATGACGTAGTTCCAATGTGGCCATAATGCGGTCAGGTGAGGCGGCACTCATGAGCAAGGCTGAGACGGTTTCTTTAGCCTGTCCGCGCAGGCACTTGCGTAATCTCCATAGATTCTCTTTAGGGCTAAATTTACACACGTCGGTCGATTCTTCGTACGCTTGCTTAAATTGTAACCACTCTAGTGGATCACCGGAGTATTCAGGTAGATCTCGTGGCGTACACATACGACTCAATACATTAGCATCACACTTACTGCGTGTGGAGGCAACAGTCAAGTTTTTAACTGCCGCAGCGAGCATCTTAACAATTTCATCGGAAGAGCCGACGGCAGGTGGCGCCGACTGGTGCAACTCGCCGATATTCAAACCATCCTCGGGGGCGGGCTGCGCTTTCTTAAGTTCGTGCTCACTGTGTTCCATCCAATGTTCAATATCGTGACGCGTGCTAGCATTACTAATGTGTGAACTGTATTTCTCCTCTTCGAGGTCGGCTAAATCAGCCTTCAATTGTATGTCGATTAATAATTTCTGTTTTCTCAACTCCAAAAGCGTCTTACGTTCTTCGGCCTCCAATTCCATTAGTGCCAATTGTTTTTTGGCCTCTAGTTCCAGCTTCTTTTTTCTAGTCGACATGGATGTGGATGCAGACGGTACCTTATTGTGCGGTGACAGCGGGTGCAGCACACCGTCGTCCCTCAACGACGGCGCCTTAATTTCCATACGGCTGCTGCCAGCCACGAACGTCGTGTCTGCGGCATGTCGTGTCAGTGATGCTGGTGAAGAGCCGGGTGCCTTCGCAGGCGTCGACACTTTTATTTCTGCCTCGCGTTTTGCGCGAGTAGCACTACGTGTTTTTTCTTTACTCGGGGTGCGAATCATTTCGCGGTGTACACAATGTGCGGCTCAAATTAACCCTAGAAACGGCTCGAAGACCACTTTGTTAACGCTGTACACCTTAAATATTAGGAAAAAACTCGTAGCTTATTTTAACGTGCAGATTTTTACTAGACTTTTTACATGACAGCTAAAATCACAAGACGGATAGAAAAATAATAAAAATGACAAGTAACACAGTAAAGAGGCCGTCGTCAACAGTAGCTTTGTGGCAGGGGCAAGATTGGCTCCGGTCCGTATGCCGTTGTTTCTGAGCCTTTCCTGGCCAGTTCATCCGCTGCATCGTTTCCTCTTGAGCCACTGTGCCCCTTGATCCATTGTATAGTAACTTTGTTTTTATCTGCGCACACCTCTGTGAGGTTTAAGTGACATTCGTATATCAAGCTAGATGTGATGTTATCACTGCTCAGTGCTTGTAGTACCGATTTACTGTCTGAGAGTATCCGTATGTTTGTGTTTTCGACTTGTCGTCTCTTTATGGCATTGCAGGCTTCAATTATCCCTACGCATTCAGCCTGGAATACCGTGTTTTGTACACCCAGCGGTTTGGATATGTGTATGTTTAAATCCTCTGAGGGGCTAGCCTAAGAAATGTAGTGTTTTTATTTTAATTTTTACTTTTTTGTTTTTGTATGCCGTAGCTTATATCACTAACATAGTTCTTCAACTGGTTTTTTGTACTAACAAAATATGGATCTAGGTCTGAAATAAACGATTTTTATTTATTTTATTTTATTTTAAAACGCATGGAAGCAAGGGCCCCGCTGATCAAAGGCGTTTTTCACTTTTTCATAATTATGTGTACTGGTATACTCATATTTAATATCTGTAATAATCCGCAATGTCCATCACGGCGCGGCGAGGCGCAGGGAGGGCCCGGGAGGCCCCGCGGTCCGAGCGGTGAAGGGCTACAACAACTCGCAACTCGTGTGCTCACTGATATCCAGTTCATACTGGTTTACACTAGTTGGCTACGCCAAAGCATGAGGTAGGTAAACCGTGGTATCGGGTATTTTATATACTAGTAGCTTTAAAGCAGCGTGTCACTTTCGTTTTGCATTCCGAAATTTCCGAATAGATATCAAATCATTTTGTGTTCGCTTGAAACCGTGTAAAGTCAACGTGTCAGAGCCAGTGTTTTAAATTTAATAGTCATCATTTAGCGTCGTCCCAAATAAATACCACTGGTGTGGTGACCATAGGGCTGGCCAGTGGCCAGCCTTGTTCTTCATTCGGCTAAACGTTTTGAATTGTAATTGTAACCCGTTTTGTTTTCTTGGCGCGCTAAACTAAGGGTCAGAACGAATGCGAGACAAATATTCATCAAACTAATTCCATTTTCAATCGAATACATTCTGAAATATACTGATGTCTGGGTAGATGTGCCCAAGCGCTCGAAAGTCAAAAATCGGTCCCCAGCGTTTTATCTGTTTATTGCGCGGTCGAGACGCGCAACGCACTGTGGTTAGTTGGGATCACGCGCAATGAACAGATAAAACGCTGGTCGCAGGTCGCTTAAGACCAAAGTCGTGGCCAGGGGGTTACGACTCTTGCGTTCAATAAATAAAACTAAATTCCACTGAAGTTTTGTTATGGCATTTGTTTGTCAGCACCACGTTCAAACGGTAAAGCTATTTAAGTCACACCATTTGCTTCCCATTTTCAGTTTCACCCGCAGAGAGACTCCGTTGAGTGGACTAACAGTCCGGGATGTTCCCGTTATTACGCTCTGCCGAAAGTTGTCGAAAGTAAACTTTTGGTTGCGATGAGTTTAAATTAACGTTTTAATGTGAAAAATTGTAATTAGAGTCCTGCTCTGGGTTTACTCGGCCTCTTGGGAGTGCAGTAGGTATACGAGTAAGTAAGTATATGTAAACAAACAAAACTAAAACCGGTTCACGATTTTTAGGTTTCCGCAAGCAAAGGGTGCCTCTCTGTCTGTCCAATCTTCTTCTGTCACAGCTTTTGAACCGTAAATATAGACACTTAAAAATGTTCACAGTTTACATAAAATGGATATAGATCCATTTTAGCAACATAATTCTAGTATTATCAATGAGATAAATAAGCAGGTAACTGTGAAAATCTGGTTAACTTTTACGTTTTTTCACCGGAAAAGATTAGATAGGTAATATGTAAACCGCCTCCATAGAAAATGTTATCCAGCTCGGGCGGTCACTGAACCTACTTTGAATTATCAATATTATTTTTATGTCAGAGTTTGGTGGTAGTTTTCGTTTAATGGCTTATTTCACGAACGAGGATGTTTATTCGTAGAACAAGTGCCATCTAGGTTATTAGGGATGAACCCGAATCGTAGATCGTTTGGTAGATTTATCGATTATTAGTCTAAGTAACGGGGTAATTACCTAGCTGGTTCATGGTGCCACCAGAAGGGGGCGCTGTTATAAATATAGAAATATTGCTTTAAACTTAGCATGTAAACGGTAGATCACTTTTACAATATACACGATACCAAACGGACGAAGTCTCTCTCCGCATCTCCCATCAAGAATCCCCAGTACAGCCACGTGGCACCAGAGGGCTTGAAACACATTCTAATCAAATTGAAATGCGGAACGTACCTATGTAACAAAGTCACACCTAGATCTTAAGCTGTTGTTACGTATTGAGATTGAGCGGAGCATTTCATGATCATAGAAAAACAAATTTGCGCAGTGGAAGCGTGCTGGGCCCATAACCTAATAAAACAAATATTCCCTTGTTCCCAGTTTATTTACGGCAAGTGAACATTATTCAAATTACACGTCAAACATAAAACATTGTCTGATGGCCAACAACAGTCTTGTAATAGTTATAATATTACTAACTATCACACCGATCCAAGAACTATAAAGATAGAACTACTTTAGCTGACGCAGGAATATGATTTGCATATTCTCGCATGACGTATTTTTCCATTTATTTCCGAATCGGCAGATGGAAGCAGAGCCCCGCGGGACACCGCATTCCTTGCACTCGTACCAATACGTTCCGTTCCGGCCACTTCTATTACTGCCCCCGCATACCCGAATCAAAACCAAATCGTTCGCAAAGCGGGATTCTCGCTGCCTTTCCCGGGACGAACGCGGGCATGCCCGGCGCCGGGAGTCCATTACTGTAATGGCTGTGCGATTACCTGCTACATTATTGATTCTATTGGCATTCGCTGGTTTAAAAATAGAATTAAAATGCGTACTTCAGTAAGGGCACGACGCTTGTGAGTGATGGGTCTGTTCCTGGGTAGATACATCTGCCTTCAGAAGTGCCACGCTTGAGTAACCAGTCGAGCACTGGTTTGTGAGTGATGGGTCTGTTCCTGGGTAGATACATCTGCCTTCAGAAGTGCCACGCTTGAGTAACCAGTCGAGCACTGGTTTGTGAGTGATGGGTCTGTTCCTGGGTAGATACATCTGCCTTCAGAAGTGCCACGCTTGAGTAACCAGTCGAGCACTGGTTTGTGAGTGATGGGTCTGTTCCTGGGTAGATACATCTGCCTTCAGAAGTGCCACGCTTGAGTAACCAGTCGAGCACTGGTTTGTGAGTGATGGTTCTGTTCCTGGGTAGATACATCTGCCTTCAGAAGTGCCACGCTTGAGTAACCAGTCGAGCACTGGTTTGTGAGTGATGGGTCTGTTCCTGGGTAGATACATCTGCCTTCAGAAGTGCCACGCTTGAGTAACCAGTCGAGCACTGGTTTGTGAGTGATGGGTCTGTTCCTGGGTAGATACATCTGCCTTCAGAAGTGCCACGCTTGAGTAACCAGTCGAGCACTGGTTTGTGAGTGATGGGTCTGTTCCTGGGTAGATACATCTGCCTTCAGAAGTGCCACGCTTGAGTAACCAGTCGAGCACTGGTTTGTGAGTGATGGGTCTGTTCCTGGGTAGATACATCTGCCTTCAGAAGTGCCACGCTTGAGTAACCAGTCGAGCACTGGTTTGTGAGTGATGGGTCTGTTCCTGGGTAGATACATCTGCCTTCAGAAGTGCCACGCTTGAGTAACCAGTCGAGCACTGGTTTGTGAGTGATGGGTCTGTTCCTGGGTAGATACATCTGCCTTCAGAAGTGCCACGCTTGAGTAACCAGTCGAGCACTGGTTTGTGAGTGATGGGTCTGTTCCTGGGTAGATACATCTGCCTTCAGAAGTGCCACGCTTGAGTAACCAGTCGAGCACTGGTTTGTGAGTGATGGGTCTGTTCCTGGGTAGATACATCTGCCTTCAGAAGTGCCACGCTTGAGTAACCAGTCGAGCACTGGTTTGTGAGTGATGGGTCTGTTCCTGGGTAGATACATCTGCCTTCAGAAGTGCCACGCTTGAGTAACCAGTCGAGCACTGGTTTGTGAGTGATGGGTCTGTTCCTGGGTAGATACATCTGCCTTCAGAAGTGCCACGCTTGAGTAACCAGTCGAGCACTGGTTTGTGAGTGATGGGTCTGTTCCTGGGTAGATACATCTGCCTTCAGAAGTGCCACGCTTGAGTAACCAGTCGAGCACTGGTTTGTGAGTGATGGGTCTGTTCCTGGGTAGATACATCTGCCTTCAGAAGTGCCACGCTTGAGTAACCAGTCGAGCACTGGTTTGTTTACATTTCTAGCTAGTTGCAATTCTGAATCATCATTTTGACGGTAGAAAGGTACTTACACCTACAAACACATTTAATAAAACGAAATGAGTATAGCATAAAGTCCCTTTAGCTAAAATGAATATCCTTTTCACAAAACGTTATGTCTGCGTTTACATAGGTGGGAGTAGGTACGAATATTGTGAAACCTAGTATGTATTTGAAAATAAACTTATTCCCGTATTTCATTAAATATTACGCGATTATTCAAGCGGTGTATTAAAACGGACTCTATGCGAAAGGAACGTTTTACTTGCGAATAAATAAAACATAATTTCAAGAAGGGCCTTTTTGAGAGCGATATATTTTGTAGAGTTTTACGAAAGGCTCAGGGACACTTAACGAGTGGGAAGTTAAACGTACCCTAACCAGCTAACCACGTAAGTATACTATTTATTAAGTTTGTACAATACAAACCCACTTAGACGTTAAGTGCAAGTGTAACGCACATATGTCATACTCGTATTTATACAGATTTGTTCCTAGGGGCCGTTGGCGGGCAGTGAACGTGTTAAAGGTGAAAAAACTCAACCAAGTATTTGTAACACAAACTCGGATAATAATGTTTGTGTAGAGATCCTAGAAATTTGTTTACGGAGACACCGGTCCAGCAACATCGGGCCCACTCCTCACTCCATTACTTCGTACACAAACCCGATACAGGGGCTCTATCAAACACTTACATTGCACATTTCAATTTGACATTATTTGGTTTCACGTGCTTGTTCTAGCACGCTGCGATGCTGACGTGGGAGAACGTTGCGATCAAACTGGGATGCGAAATGTGAGTGTCAGATTGATGCCCAGTACGACAGCCCAGCCACTCACTTGGTTAGCGGTAATGCAAATGTCTTCCGACAGTGAGACAGGTCTCACTGTCGGAACTAATGTCTAAGTCGCAACTAAACTTAATCGTGTAATACTAATATAGTATTGTAAGCCCCATTTGTTACTAACACTATTATGGATCTCGGTCTGAATTAAACAATTTTTATTTTTATTTTATTTATTTAAGTTCTACGGACTTAGTAGTAGATGATGTCACAGTGGCTAGTTATTTAGGCAGTTTTTTGAAATATATCTGGAAGCACGGTAGTGCCCCCGCCAAGACGAGCCAAGAGAAGCGCAAGGGCCCTGGCACTACCTACCTTTTCACGAAGCGCTTCGTCGTTTTTTGAACCCTCATAACTTGGGTTTGGATTATATTAGATAAAAATAAAACTTGAGATATGATGTCAATAGTAAATTTATCAAACATATTAAGTTTCAATTGCATAGCTCTAATACTTTAGATTTTATTGATATCGAAAAAACGCCGATTTTATCGACTTACTCACGTTGATCATCAAAACCTCTAGGGTACTTCCTGAAGTCCTAGAAAGCTGAAATTTGGTATTTAAGGTAGTATTAGTTCACAATCAACAAAAAAAGTTAAAAAAATTAACTTTTACCCCCAAACTCCTTAAAATAGTAATTTTATATGAGACTTTGAATGAAATTTTGATGCTAGGTGTCTGAAAATTGATATAGGGACTCCTTGTTATAAATATAATAAAATACATATTTCAGAATTTTTAGTAAATCAACCATTTAAATTAGGGGATGGCAGTTTGTATGGGTTTTTCCTTACACTTCTTTAGAAATTACCTTACAATAAGTTTCTGTCAAAAATTTCATTTTTGGTACAAGCTTTTACTGGTGACTGTACTTTTCTGCATACCGTCATCAAGAACCTACTCATTGAGACGATTCTAACGAGCCCAAACTCGATGGGGTTGTGTCGTTTTATTGAGGAGTTTCTATGGCCACCTTCCAGCTGCAGCATCAGATCAGCTCCAAGTCATCATAACATTGCATTGTCATGCGATATACATATGCTTGCAAAATTTCAGCTCAATTGGACGGAAGTGACTGAAAAATCGACAGCAAATTTTGACGGACAACTTACGTACTTACATATTTACATACATACGAACAGTGCAAGTTGATATAAAGCTTGTATAAAGGAACGAGATCCCACCAAAAACATTACATGTAAAGTGATTGCCAAGACTCCCTAATAAATAGCTTGGCGCTACTTATGATCTGATATGTTTTTAACGCTGAACTAAATGAGCTAGGGAGTTTTGGCCATCACTTTACATGTATGTAATGTTTTTGATGAAATAAAGTCGAATTCTCTTTACGAACTCCTATCGTCATTTATAGTACATTACATCAGAGGCCGGGAAAACACGGGAATCCGTTTTCACGCCGAGGCATGTATAGTGCTTTTCTCAAACATGCAACGAAATAAATAAAAAAAATCCTCAAGTCAAACTAATTTTCATGGCTGAATGCTGTGCCACAAATAGTGGAATGAAAATTAAAAAGTAACTTTGCAGGCCTAGGCCTGAAAAGTTGTATGAAATCCCATTTCTGGCCGCCTCGAGATGCTGCGCCCGAAAAAGGATACTTCCGAGTCTATTATAAGGAACGTAAAGAGAATATTTCATTGCATGTTTGAGAAAAGTTGCCACTTGTATGTGACAACACAGCGTCCGCAGACTGTTTAGTTTCAGTTCCACCTCCGAATACTCACGTAGGAGTCGTGGGCGATTTTTTGCGTCGTCGCTAAATCCTCCCCCGCCGGGCACCGGCGTCCTGCGCTGTCTTTTTGCTCGACAGAGGTCGCATTAGTTCCGAGCAGACTATTCACATAGCTCACTACAGCGGTACAGAACGACCAGTTTTAGTCTCATCTTCGACTACGCGCAACGATGGTAAGAGTCAAGTTATGTTAGAAATGAGTTGTAAGACGAGCCGAAGCGTGTATGAATGGGGCACACGGCTACACGTAGGTTAACGTGGCGGTGTCACGGTACAGGCGGCTTTACCCGACTAGCCGGCCCGTGCAGCGACGTTCATTAGGCGCCTTTCCATTTTATAAATGGGTCATACACAGATTGGAATGACATGGACATGGAGGTCGTTGTTGTTCTACGTCCGTAGGAATAACCCCAGAAACCCTACACGTGACCTCCGGGTGGTGCTAAAAGAACAACAAACTCGGCAGCTGCACTGTTCCTTCTGAAACTCGCAGCGCACACTGTTCGAGACATATCCGAACATAGATTAGCTACTAGCTTTTTATATTAATGGTGTTGGCATTACTGGGTGGGAGATGTTTCCGCTCTCAGTATCTTATGTAACTAAAGAACGGTGTCTATAACACGTTGATAATAAAGCTTGTGAATTTAATTAATTCCGGCCTTTTACTCATGTTTCCCCTAACTCTGTGTGGAACATGAGAATGGTCCTTCGAAAGGTGCAAACCAGTGCAAAGTTCGCCAATAGTGTAACTATATTACACAACCTACAAGTTGCATGATCAATCGGGCTGTGAGGTGCAAAAAGCTTGCTGTTCTACAGTGTTAGTGGTAAGACTGTCGCGTTATTCTGTGTTATACGGAATTCTTCGGGTGTACGAGACTTCGCAGGGCAATTGCTACAGCTTCGTATGAAAACCGACTGCAGTCTTTTGAAAGGACACGGTGGTTTTGTCATAGCGTACATTCCAATAGTTGCGGCTTGGAGGCTCTCCAGATCTACATCGATTGAAGAAAATAATTGCGTCATTATAATCAAACGAAAGGTACTAAATATCACGTAGTTCATCGTCAGCTCCGTCATCGAAGTTGCTACATTTATTCCACACAATAAGATACATAACCTAAAAGAAGTTTACAACTCATGATCGTGGCTCGTCCCACATTGGCTGCATGTCAAC
Source organism: Epinotia brunnichana (assembly GCA_963854355.1). Lineage (NCBI taxonomy): Eukaryota > Metazoa > Arthropoda > Insecta > Lepidoptera > Tortricidae > Epinotia > Epinotia brunnichana. Next base: position 131,813 of record OY977954.1, on the reverse strand, counting down.
GTTTCCGCTAACTTGCTTATGTTGGCACTTTGTGCCACTCTGTGGGCATTACAACGTTATCATCGGGTAAGCAGCGTGCATCCGAACGCAAGAAATCACGTGACTGCAAGATTCCGGCCAATCAGCGTTGCAAGGCGAATACGTAGAACGACGAAGTTAGCCGATGACGACCGAAACGTGCCGATCGGTGACATGACAGCGTAGTGTTTGGCGTTTGTATTCTCTTTGTGTGACAGAACGATACAAACACAGGAAAAAAGTATTTTGTATTGCATGCCATATTCGCCATATTGTTTTCAGACATTGCAACATAATTGTGGTTTTGCAACCATTTTGTGCATAATTAAAAGTCTATACGCTCAATAGTGTGTAAAATAGTTTAAGGCTAATTAAGCGCTTAATAATAAGTTGGAGTTTTACTGGTAAGAAGTGAATTGTTGCATCAATAAGATCAAACCAGAATTGTTCCCTTTCGTTTGCGTGATATTTTATTGTCGTAATCTGTTTTGTTTCTGCAGTTTCGTTAAAAATGTCGTTAACTCGGCTTGTAAGTGACCGCGGCTATGTTAAGGGGTGCCTCACTCGTATGGAAACGTTCTGTACCTCGGAAGAGATAGGAAAGACAAGCCATGAGGCTCTTGTGTCAAAACGTCAACGTTTAGTAGATTATTTTCGAGAATATGAGACCCTGAACAAGGAAATTCTATTCCTCAACACCTCAGACCAGGAAGATTACGAGGATTATGAGCGTAAGTACTCAAATTGTGTAACTTTGCTAGATTGTGCGATAGGCAAACGAAAAAAGGAACAAAATACTCCACCACCTGATAGCTCCAAAAATGGATTTAAAAGGTTACCGCCAATCGACATTACACCGTTCGATGGTACAAACATAGAAGATTTTATTCCTTTTATAAATATCTTCAAGGCTGTCTTTCATTCAGACGCAAATATAAGTCCTTGTGAAAAACTATACTACTTACGTACTTATTTACACAGCGAGGCGCTTGACATCATAAAAAATTTGTCATTGACTGATGATAACTATTTATCAGCCCTGGAGTTGTTAGAAAAACGCTATAATAATGTTCCGATGATAGTAAATCACCATATAAACAGCTTGCTCGACTTGCCGACTTTTTCAAAGTGTACGGCACAGAATCTGCGCTCTCTTGTGTCTAAAGTAAATCAGCACACTGCAGCTCTCAAAAACCTGGACGTACCTGTAGGGCAATGGGGTGCGATCTTAGTAAATATATTGTCTCGCAAGGTTGATGCCTATACCAACAGGGGGTTTCATTTAGAACGAAATGAAAAAGAGTTACCCGGGTTATCAGAGTTCCTTGATTTTATAGAAAAACGTGCCGTGGCAATGGAGAATACTGCCAGCGAGAAGCCGCCACAGGCGCTGCCGACTTCAGCAAAACCTGTGAAGTCTGGCAAAGCCAGCTTAGTATCAGCAATGAAGCAGCTGTCATGTAAGTACTGCAACCAATCACACAAACTTTATGAGTGTGCGCAATTCAGGCTGTTGACAGTTCAAGATAGGTGTGATTTTGTAAACGGCAAGAAACTTTGTGTTTTGTGTTTGAATCAGCATCAGGGTAAATGTATGCTTCGCTTAAAATGCAATATTTGTCACAACGGGCATAACACGCTTATTCACTCTGACACTGAGTCAAAATCTGATGCAAATGTAAGTAATATTGCTACTGCAAGCTCGACTGGTGCTAGCGTTGACAGTGCCGTGGTGATGACTAACACTTCTCAAGAACAAGATGTTTTGTTGCCTACCGTGGTGGTAAGATTAATAGACAAGAATGGAAAATTTATTTATGCCCGTGCTTTGTTGGACAGCGGAAGCCAAGTGTCATTTGTTACACATAAATTAGCTGAAAAAATTAACTGTAAAATTTCTAAAGCTAATAAGATTATTACAGGCATAATAGATGGCACCAATAGTGTCACACAAAAGACTGAGCTTGAGGTGTATTCCTCTGTGAATAACTTTAATTTGAATGTGACATGCTTTGTTACTAAAAACATTACATGCAACTTACCTCAACAGTCCTTTGATGTAAGAAAACTGAACATCCCCTCATATGTCAAGTTAGCTGACAAAGCATTCCATCAAACAGGTGAGATAAGCATGCTTTTAGGCTGTGAAATCTTCTTCCAGGTGCTGCAGAGGGAGACCCTACCGCTGACGCCGACTGGGCCTTACCTTGTGAATACTAAGTTCGGGTATGTTGTGGCGGGCAATCTGCCCGTATCTGCTGGCAGAGTTTCTACATCTAACTTATGCATAACTGTCAGAGGTAATCCATTACATAATAAAAATAATACACACATTAGTGAAGAAAAATGTAATTATTTGCAACAAAATAAGTCTTCTCTTGATGCACAGGATCAGTCTTCTCCCTTTCTTGATAAACAGAGTGAGTTCTCCTTGGAAGAAAAAATTAATCACACTATTTCACAACTGTGGGAGTGTGAGAAAGTACCCAATGTCTACAAAGAGGGCACAACCGAACATCAGCTAGCAGAAGAAAGTTTTATAAACTCTGTCAAGCTTGTAAACAAAAAGTTTTCTGTAGCTTTACCATTAAAACTCCAGCTGGATGATGTTGGGTTGGGTGACTCATTTGGTAGGGTTTTGCAAAGGTTCTATAATCTTGAAAAACGGTTTTCCAAAGATAATAAATTATATGAAGGCTATAAAGATTTCATGCACGATTATGTTAGTCAAGGTCATGCTAAAATTTATGATATATCTAATTATGATCTCAAGGCAGGAAACGTTTATTTCATTCCGCATCACCCGGTTTTAAATCCAAATAGCAAGACCACACCGGTCCGTGCTGTTTTTGACGCCAGCATGGCTACAAGCAATAATTTATGTCTAAATGACATCATGCTTAATGGCCCCACTGTGCAGAATGATCTTTTCGATATTCTAACTTTATTTAGAACATTCCAATACATAGTACTTTGTGACGTCAAGGCTATGTATCGTGGGATTCTAGTAGATAGTGACTATCGCTGTTTACAAAACATTCTTTGGCGAGATTCGCCTACGCAACCTGTTCAATGTCTTCAGCTGCAGACTGTGACCTATGGTTTGAAGAGTTCGGCGTTTCTGGCCACACGCTGCTTAATCGAACTCGCCGACAGGTATAAAGATGAGTACCCACTAGCTTCGTTTGTCTTAAAAAACACAAGTTATGTTGATGATATCCAATGCGGTAGCAATAGTTTGGCAGAGCTCGCAGAAACAAAACGGCAACTGATAGAGCTTATGGATAAAGCTAGTTTTTCCCTACACAAATGGTGTTCAAATTGCAGTGAGCTTTTAAGCGATATTCCTGAATCTATTCATCAGTTAAGCAGTAAAAATTTTGACAAAGTAAACAATACTTACATAAAAACTCTAGGACTTTCCTATGATGTGCATACTGACACTTTGAATATGAAATGTCCAGTAACTGAAAAACAAAAAGGCTTCACTAAGAGGGAAATGCTTAGTTTTATTAGTAAGTTCTTTGACCCCTTAGGCCTTGTAGGACCTGTTTTGGTCCACGCAAAGTATTTGATGCAACAAGTCTGGGTTGAGAACTTGAAATGGGACGATGTGTTACCAGAGTACCTTAATAGAAAAATGGTTGACTTTACTAGCAATTTGATAGACATGTCTTATATTTCTGTACCTAGAAATATTAATGTACAATCGCCTGTCAAAATGGAACTGGTTGGGTATGCTGATGCCTCAAATATTGCGCACGGCTGTTGTTTGTATTTGAGAGTAGTTAGCCCTGACAATCATGTAAATGTCAATCTTTTATGTTCAAAATCTCGCATCAATCCAAAAGATAAAAATCTACATAAATGCGTGATGTGTTTTAGGTTAAAGGCTAAAAATGCAAGTCAACTCATGGGTTCTCTCCCCCTTGATAGAGTCAATATGGCACGACCATTCCAAATTGTAGGAACTGACTATGCCGGTGCCTTCAGGGTAAAGCAAACTAGGATTAGAAAACCTGTTATAACTAAAGCATATGTTGTAATGTTTATTTGCTTTCTTACAAAAGCCATTCACATTGAATTAGCGTCCGATATGACAACCAATACCTTTTTGGCCTGCTTAAAACGGTTTATTAGTCGCAGAAATAAACCTACTAAAATATATTGTGACAATGCCAGTTACTATAAAGGCGCCAATAACGTACTAAAAGAGTTGTATGAGTCACTGAATTCCACAGACCATCAAAATAAAATAATAAATTTCAGTAATGCAGAAAGAATTTCCTTTCATTTTATACCGTCTTACTCACCAGTATTCGGTGGTTTGTGGGAAGCAGGGATTAAAAGTATTAAATATCATATGAAACGTGTAATAGGTAATCTTGTACTTACTTATGAGGAGATGTACACGGTCTTGGTTCAGATTGAGAGCATTTTGAACTCTCGTCCACTTACCCCTCTATCTAGGGACTCAGATGATATGTCTTACCTAACACCTGGGCACTTCCTCACTGGTGCGCCATTGACTTCATATCCAGAATTAAACCTAACTGATATAAATATAGGAAAACTTAGTTTCTGGAAACAATGTACTAAACTACAACAAACCTTTTGGGCCCAATGGCACAAGCAATACTTAACAATGCTACAGAGCAGACCTAAATGGCAGAGCTCCCAGCCCAATCTGCAGGAAGGGACTATGGTATTAATTAAGTCTGATAAGGTGACTCCTCTTCAGTGGCCAGTAGGTAGAATTGTAAAGGTGATACCAGGCAACGACAATTTAGTTCGCGCGCTTGATGTAAAAACGCCTAAAGGGTTTGTCATTAGAACTAGTATAATGAAAGTTTGTCCACTCCCTATTGATTATAATTAGTTTATAGTAATGGTATACAATGTACTATTATATTATTATTTCTCAAAGGCATTGTGGTGGGCCGACTCTCACTTAGTGAAGTCAACTAAAATTACTAAAAAATTTAGATTTATTACTATGCTATTGGATTGTGTAACTCAAATACCTAAAGTCTCAAATAAGTACTAGTAGTAGTAGAAGTATACTATTTCAAGTAAAAAAAAAAAAAAAAAAAAAAAAAAAAAAAAAAAAAAAAAAAGGGAAAACCTTGTACTTACCTATTTTCTATTCTCAATTAAGTATCTTTTCTTAAGTTTGTTTAGTCAAGACCTGCTTGGGCATTTGCGTATCAGCAGGTACTAAAAAGACATGTGATAGGTACAGTATATATTGGTGTTTTAGGTATAGTTTATTACATTGTAAAGTGTAGTTGGTTAAGTAGAAATAGGTCTTAATTAACATTTTGGCCTAGGCCCGAACATGTTCGAGACATATCCGAACATAGATTAGCTACTAGCTTTTTATATTAATGGTGTTGGCATTACTGGGTGGGAGATGTTTCCGCTCTCAGTATCTTATGTAACTAAAGAACGGTGTCTATAACACGTTGATAATAAAGCTTGTGAATTTAATTAATTCCGGCCTTTTACTCATGTTTCCCCTAACTCTGTGTGGAACACACACTGGAACTCTATCAGCGACATCAACACGAATACATACGATAAATAAAATAAAAACAGATTGAAATAAAGGAACCCTCCTGTTTCTGAAAGAAAAAGGACAAACAAAAGTGCTGAGATATACAATGTGACCCATAATACTCCATCGGGGTGTCCGTCTAGTCGCATATCAACTATTATCGATTGTCATACATAACACTTTACGCGTAAAGTTGATGATCATATTTTTTTTGGAATTAAGGATGACTTACGCTAGAACGGGCCGTGTCCGGCCCAGGCCGTTTTCTAAGAAAACCGGTGGCGTTTTTGCGCGGTCGAGCCTCACCCAAGCCCGGCCGAGCCACGGCCGGGCCGTGCCGACACCGAGCCGCTTCCGAGCCTCGGCCGTGGCTCGGCCGGGGTTGGGCAAAAACACCGTTGTTTTCCTTAGAAAACGGCCCGGGCCGGACACGGCCCGTTCTAGCGTGAGTCATCCTTAAATTGTACTAAGGCATAATTGTTCCCTGTCATAATTATACGGAGTCATAATTGGTTTAACCATAATGTAAAATGTCATACATTGATATGATCATAATATTGATAATTATAAAAAAAAAATTTTGGACTACGCAATGGTTAATGCTCAAGCACGATAGAGTATAACGAGAAAATAAAAACTTGTTTTTTTTGCTCGCTTTTATCGGAGTGATTTAATTTTATAAGTACCCATGCCAAATTTCAACGTTCTAGTAGTAAAGGTATGCTGAAGACAGACAGATAAGCGAACATGGCTAAACTATAAGGGCTACGGAACCCTAAAGTCCAGTCTCTAGTCCAGGTTACAACTCCAATAAATTCAATTACTTCGAAATTTTGAATAGAGGATTAGGTAGGTAATATCAAAGTTTAAAAGAAACAATTGTATTTTATTTAAATTGATCTCTTGAAACAATTAAGTAGTAACAGAATTACATTTCCAAAATAACACAGAAAGCCGGGGATTAAAATTTCTACAAAATCTACACTAGATTATTTTACGCAATTAAAAACGTTCGTTGTTGAGGCTGGGATAAATATTAGGTATACAAAGGGGTTTCCACGTGGTACATATGGCAACTACACGGTGATATCATCTTTTTTAGGGTTCCGTACTCAAAGAGTAAAACGGGACCCTATTACTAAGACTCCGCTGTCCGTCCGTCCGTCCGTCCGTCTGTCTGTCACCAGGCTGTATCTCACTGATACCGAGATAGTTCAAGCTGAAATTTTCACAGATGATGTATTTCTGTTGCCGCTATAACAACAAATACTAAAAACACAGAATAAAATAGTTTTTTTAATACAGTTGCTCAAAAAGTGCTACTTTACGTAGCTGTTTAGCGTGCGGAAAGTTGGTTTTCGCGCACTAGTGCTTTTTACTTTTCCACGTACATCGAACGATGTTTTTTAATACAGTTGCAAAAAAATAAGAAAAACAACAAGTAAGGAATTTGAAACTTTTATATTATTAATTCTGTAACATCATTGTAATACAGTTGAAAAATAATGAAGTTGTTCAAAAATATATTTTTTCATCTCTCCTGCTCTGAAAGTTGATTTTTCATGGGCATATAGCCGGGTGGAAAATAGCCTTTTCTCCCCTAGGGTGGAAAGTATTTTTTTTTTATTGTTACGGTCAGCCACGGAGTCGAAGATAATAGAGTTACGTCAAATCATTAAAATAAAAACTTTTCACAAATCGACACTCAGCTATAGGTACAGGTGCATTAACGAGTTGTTTATTACGATTATAGGTTGATATTAAATTATTTTTCCTCACAGTCGAAATGAAAAGTAGAGTGTTTAACTCGGGTGAAATTACCCATTTAACCCTCGAACAATTGGCGCTCTCACTTCGTTCGAGCGCCAGAAATATCTCAGGTTATATGGGTCACTTTCAACCCTTGGTTAACAATCTACTATTGTATTACAGTTCTTCCTTACTTGTTGTTTTTCTTATTTTTTCGCAACTGTATTAAAATTACTGTATTATTTTTTTTTTTTTTTTTATTAAAACGTCGTTCGATACACGTGCGGAAATGTCATTCTTCACTCGTCCCGAGTCTTGCCACTCGCCTACGGCTCGTGGCAAGATATCGTGTTATAATGACATACTTTCCGCACTAGCATCGAAATGTACTATTTTATAGATAATGGTCCGGAACCCTTCGTGCGCGAGTCCAACTCGCACTTGGCCGGTTTTCTATTTACTTGCCGCCAATATTCAATCAATCGTTAAATCTGCAAGGAAACTCCCCGCTGCTTCTCATTGTCTGCTAGCTTGTGCTTTGCCCACAGCGGAGTCAGCAGTGGGGCACTTCTGAACGATTTATAATGACGTTACTTACATAACTTACTCGTACCTACCTAACAATCTTTCATTTGGTCGCCCAAACATAAAATTAAATTTTCAACAACAGCAACCAACTTTCTGTCACTACCAAAATCAGGCAAGTGGCATATGCCCGTCATTTCTTAATGTCACTAAAAAGCACGTGAATACGACCCCTGCAGTATTCATGATCTGGAAAGTGTATAAAAGAGCACAAATGCAGAGAGCGAGCCTGCTAACTTTTTGTGCGACATTTGAAGCATTTTTTCAATTCCACACAGCCAGGACTCACATCACACCGTGCTGTGCCTGATATAAATGTCGGAATTCGTTCGGTAAAATTCATGCTCAAGCGACGTGCGAGCGTCGGTCGAGGAACCGTCATGTAGGAAACTCAATGTTAATAGCTATTGAGTACCGGAATATTATTTAGCCGTGACGTATTTAAGGCCTCCACACACCGGTCGCGTGCGCGGGTTGGGCGCGGGCCCGCGCCAGTTGTAAAACATTATTATTATATCGTATGGCTTTTATACAGTTGAAATTAATACTAACAATGAGTACAAGTTTAAAAGATTACAATTTAATATCTAAGTTGAGTAGCCAGTCCCTTGCTGCAGGGGTCAGCGCCAATAGGTCATCCATACCTCCCGTGAATAGTCTTCTGGGGCATTCCTCAACAATGTGTAGGACGGTTTGTGTTGGCGCACCACAGTCACAGTCAGCTGCTGTTGATATGCCCCACTTGTGTAGGTTGTGATTGCAGCACCCAACGCCCGTCCGGATGCGGTTCAGAGTGACCCAGGTCTTGCGGTGTTCGTTAAAGCCCGTTGGAGTTCTAGTGGGGTCTATGTTAGGGGCTCCATCCTGTTCCTGCCACTGCTTCCTCCACTCCAAATGGATACTGAAGGGCTCCGAGCCCTGTAGCTTGCAGTCGGACCATATGGGTTTGCGGGACGGTAGACGTGGGTGAGGCAGGTGATGGAGTGTCTCTCTAATTGGCAGCGTTTGCGTTGTTGCCTTAGTCCACTCCCGCGCAGCAGCATGTGTTCTTCTTATATCCGGCGGAGCAATATGCGACAGCATGGGGAGCCATCTGGTGGGAGTTGGCTTCAAGCTTCCGGATATAGTTCGCATAACTCGGTTCAGTTGAACGTCGATCTTACTCGTATGCGCGCTTCTATACCATGCTGGAGCACAATACTCCGCCGGCGAATATACGAGTGCGATGGAGGAAGAGCGCAAGACGTCAGCCCGAGCTCCCCATGATGTTCCTGATAGCCGGTTTATGAGGTTAACACGTGTTTTCACTTTTTGGGCCAGGTTTTCCAAGTGTACCTTATAGGTAAGTGACCGGTCTAGCATGACACCCAGGTATTTCGGCTTCGAATTGTGGCGCAGTTTTTGGCCGCAAAAAGTTATATCCACCTCTCTGTTCGCAAGACTGTTAGAAAGGTGAAAAGCCGCAACCTCAGTCTTAGAGGGGTTCGGGCAGAGTCTCCACTTGACGTAATACCGGTCCAAAATGTCGAGGTCTTGCTTGAGCACAGATTCACCCACTTCAAACTTGCGGCATTCTGTAGCGGGCATATCACTGGTGTATATATTGAACAGGAGGGGAGCCAAGACCGAGCCCTGTGGAAGTCCGTTTTTCAAGAGCCTGTATTTGCTAACTTTGTCATCCAGCAGAACAGTTATCTTACGTGGTCCCATCATGTTACCCAGGAGACGGAGTATTTTTGCAGAGGGAATAATTTTGCCTGCTTTATAGATCAAGCCTTTTATCCACACAGTATCATACGCTGCCCTCAGATCCACGAAATTGTAAAACATTGAAACTACACTTGAAACACACATCGAACGCGGGCTCGCGTTCGATGTCTGTTTGAAGTTTATTTTCAATGCACACGCCCGACCCGTGCCCGACCCGCGCCCGCGTCTGGTGTGTGGAGGCCTTTAGATGTTTTAGGCGTGGGAAAATTAGCCACGAGCTTTCATTAAGTGCCCCAGATGGCTAAAATATGGAATTTAAAGGCTCAGGCTTCTAAGTGATTTAGAACCCGAGATATTAATAATATATTCAAAGTGACCCCCATAAAAAAAGATGGCCGACGGAGGAGTTGGTTCCTATCAAAAACTTAAAGCTATTTACCTAACTAGTACCTGAAAAAAATGTGTTGTTTTTTTTCCAGCGTGTCCACATTATCACGTGAAACTGCCCTACTATATATGCGGAACCGTCTTGCACGCCACTCATTTCGGCAATAATTAAAAAACAATCGCCATATGACTTTCGCGATCCTTTCGCTAAGCTCGCTGGGGTCTATTCCAATAATAGTATTGAATTGCAGTCGACTTTGTCTTTCACTTATATTAGTACTAGCTGTTACCCGCGACTTCGTCCGCGTAGAACATGTTATCGTCTAAATGTATTTTTAAGGACTTAAAGAAATGAATTAAAATAATTACTTGAAAAAAAAGTTTAAGCCGACTTTCATTCAGTACTTCGCCAAGCCACATAGGTACATGAACATTTCCTTTCCAATTTACCACATGCACTGCTTTTCGAGAGCAAATTCGTTGATTATTACAGAAAAAAACCCAATTCGCTATCTGTGGGCTGATAATATTTGAGGAGTTCCGTCGATTCCTAAAGGATCTCAGAATTAACACTTCAAGAGTTGCTACTTCAACGGAATCATGTCAGAATCTTTGACGTACTTTACATCTTTGAGGAGTTCCATAAGTCATCTGTGGTCTTCATCATCAGTTCCACTTCACCAAAATTGCAATTTCCGAAGGTAAATACACGAATTATAATAGAAAATACCGAAATAACTACCATGCGTGCCTATAAAATATGAGGGTTGCCCTCAATTTCCCTGGGATCCTATCATCAGATCCTGATTTGGTGACAATGGGACCACCTCGGAAGTATACTTTTTCGAATAAAAAAATAATTTTGGAAATCGGTCCACAATTGACGGAGAAATCGGCGAAACTACATAAAAAAAACATACAATGGCACATATAACCTCTTCCTTTTTTTACAAATCTCTTACCTTCAAAATGTCTTGCTCTCTATACAAACTTAGAACCTCTTTGAACCCTCATAGTATAAGTCTGAAACCGTAGTTAGAAATTTCTTACTTTAAAAATGTCTTGCTCTCTATACAAACTTCAAACTCCCTTAACCTTCTTAGGCGATGAATTAAAAAAAAACGCTGAAATAGTTAACCGAAATTTTGTAGTCTTTTAGCAAACAGGTTAAGATCAAAGTTACAAATCTGATACTTTAAAATTTTCTGACTCTCCATACCAACTTTGAACCCCCTATTAACGCTTTTCAGGGAAAAATTAAGGAGAATTTTTTTTTGTTGTAATAAGCATTTTTTCTACAAACTATCAAGTCTCGATGCTAAAAAAAATGATTCCCATACGAACCTTGCACCCCTTTTTAACCCCTTAAGGGGTGGAATTTTCCAAAACGCTGAAAGTACTTTATTTGCATTCTAATAAGTAAGCTTTCTACAAAGTATTAAGCTTCTATCTCAAAAAAGAGTTTCCCTTATATAAACTTTGCAACCCTTTTTAAACCCCTTAGGGGTGGAATTTATCAAAACGCTGAAAGAACTTTATTTTTATTCTAATAAGTAAGCCTTCTACAAAGTTTCTAGTCTCTAGCTAAAAAAAAATGTTTCCTCCATACAAATGTTGCACCCCCTTTTAACCCCCTTATGGGTGGAATTTTCTAAAAAAAATTCTGCAAACTTTTAAGTCTCTATCTCAAAAAAGAGTTACTCTTATACAAACTTTGCAACCCTTTTTAACCCCTTTAGGGGTGGAATTTTTCAAAAGGCTGAATGTAATTTAATAATATTCTAATAAGTAAGCTATCTGCAAAGTTTTAGTCTTTTGCTAAAAAAAACGTTGTCTCCATACAAATGTTGCACTCTCTTTTAACCCCCTTAAAGGTGGAATTTTCTAAAACACTGAAAGTACTTTTCTGTATTTCAATAAGTAATCTAGATCTACAACCGTTTAACCTACTATCTCAAAAAAGAATTTCCCTCATACAAACTTAGAAATACTTTTTAACCCCCTTAGGAGTAGATTTTTTTCAATACGCTGAAAGTTCTTTATTTGTATTCTAATAAGTAAGCTCTAATCTACAAAGTTTTAGGTTTCTTGCTAAAAAAAACGTTGCGTCGATACAAATGTTGCAATCTCTTTCAACCCCCTTAGGGGTGGAATTTTCTAAAACGCTGAAATAACTTTTTGTTTTTCAATAAGTAATCTTTCTACAAACTTTTAAGCTTCTATCTCAAAAAAGAGTTTTCCTCATACAAACATTGCAACCCTTTTTAACCCCTCTTAGGGGTGGATTTATTTCAAAACGCTGAAAGTTCTTTATTTTTATTTTAATAAGTAAGCTTTCTACAACGTTTTAAGTCTCTTGCTAAAAAAAATAGTTTCCTCTTATATAAAATTTGCACCCCTTTTTACCCCCGATAGGGGCAGAATTTTGCAAAACGCTGAAAGTGCTTTATTTGTATTCTAATAATTAATCTTTCCACAAAGTTTGAAGTCTCTTGCTCAGAAAATAAAGTTTTCTCCATACAAACTTTGCACCCCTATATAACCCCTTTATTAGAAATGTATTTTCTGGCTGCAAAAGAAGATTTTGTAACGTTAATTAATGCATACACAGAATATTATGTGCCTAATATTTATCAATTATATTACATGTTATCAAATGAATAATTGAGGAACGTAAGTAGGTAGAAATATGTATGTAGGTACTTACGATTTTCTGCATTTCTTTTAGAATGCAAACCTAAACTTATCAAAAGCAAGCAGACAACCACCTTCGTGCAGCATCTTGAATGTACTAATTAATTACGGATGCAGGTAGTTTCCCCCACACCACACCACCACCACTCTTATCCTATGGGTATGTCTGTGTGTTTGCCCGCGAGTTCGTCCGCGTAGAATGTAAATGTTTGTTTAAGGAATGATTTAAAAAAAAACCCTGAAATTGGTTCACACTCTACATATAGACTCTACATATACCTAATACACACTAAATATTTTCAAGAATTTTCATGTCCACAACATTCAATTTCAAAATCGATGCCATTTTCGTAATTCAAGTCACAAAAAACCATAAAAACTACACTAATATTGATATTTAGACATTTCAACCCCATCGCACCCCAACAGGGAGATAGTATTTCACGTCCGCCACGTTGGATTTTAAAATCGTTGTTTGTTTCGTAATCACTAATCAGCGAACCGAAAAACCATAGAAACAATACCCATGTTGATTTTCAGACGTTGTCACCACATTTACCCCTTTTAGGGGTTGAATTCTCAAAAATCCTGAAACACGTAATTACTCATTTATCGTTAGGAATACTCGTGTGAAGTATCGAATAAAATAGTCGGACTAATCTTGTTTCTCCATACAAACTTTGGACCCCCATTTCACCCCCCTAGGAGGATGGATTTTGAAAAATCCTTTCTTAGTGCTCCCCTAGACCTTATAAGGAACCTTCGTGCCAAATTTGGAATCTTTAGAACCAGCGGTTTGAGCTGTGCATTGTTAATCAGTCAGTCAGTCAGTCAGTTTCTTCTTTTATATATTTAGATCCTTTTATATATTGGGATCCTTGGTGTCGACATTTCCAGCGACGTCCAGTTTCGAAGCCACTTAGAGGGCAAAGCCAAGCTGGCATCCAAAAAGCTCACTGTGCTTAACAGAGCAAAGCGGTACTTCTCCCCGGGACAAAGACTTTTATTATATAAGTGTCAAGTCCGTCCCCACATGGAGTATTGATGTCATCTCTGGGCGGGAGCACCTGGATAACAGCTTGGGCCTTTCGACTCGCTGGGCTTTCGCGTACTGTGCGGATCGTGGACGATCCCAAAGTTACATACGGTATCGAACCGTTGAGTCTAAGGAGAGACTTCGCCTCCTTGTGTGTGTTCTATCGCTTGTATAACGGCTTGTACTCCGAAGAACTGTTCGACATGATGCCTACGGCTGCTTTTCACCACCGCACCACTCGCCGTCGCGTTGGCAGGGTATTCATCCTCACAGCCTGAAACCTAAATGGTCGCGTACCGTACGGTTTCAGATAAATTTCCTCCCGCAGACGCTCGGGTTGTGGAATGAGCTCCCTGCCGAGGTTTTCCCAAAGGACTACAGTATGGGTTTCTTCAAAAAAGGAGTGTATAAATTCTTTAAGGGTCGGCAATGCGCATGTTACGCCCCTGGAGTTGCAAGCGTCCATAGGCTACGGTAATCACTCACCATCAGGTGGGCTTATTTGTCACCAAGGTATTATAAAAAAAAAACTTTCTCATTCTGACATGCTCTCGTGGAAGTGAGCGCGATCGAATACACAACCGATCCCAATTCAGTGCGTTTATTGGAATGGCCCCCCTTGGTCCGGTGTCGCGAGTGATTTACTGCCTGTAAATATTAAGCACGAGCTGTGGGTTTAAATTTATGAGCGAAGGTGAATTAGCAGAGCGACCGGCGCGGCGTAGTCCAGTCAACAAGGATAGAACCGAGCGGCTTAAAGTCCAGTCAACTATGACTCCAAACGTAAGGTCGCTTGTTGAAGACACGGTTTTCGCACCGTACCTATACGTTAGCGTACACTGACAAAACATTAGTGATGCCTATTGAAATATTGATTTATCTTTTAAATGAACTCTAGAGAAAAATATTCATATCGTTATATAACACAATGGGGCTTAAAGGTATCATTATCATCATTTTTAGGGTTCCGTACTCAAATAGTAAAACGGGACCCTATTACTAAGACTCCGCTGTCCGTCCGTCCGTCCGTCCGTCCGTCCGTCCATCCGTCCGTCCGTCTGTCTGTCACCAGGCTGTATCTCACTGATACCGTGATAGTTCCAGCTGAAATTTTCACAGATGATGTATTTCTGTTGCCGCTATAACAACAAATACTAACAACACAGAATAAAATAGTTTTTTATAGATAATGGTACGGAACCCTTCGTGCGCGAGTCCGACTCGCACTTGGCCGGTTTTTTAACGTGTAATCGGCCAAACACGACCTAACATCGCCGCGTCCATCCATGCATCGGCATCCTACTGAATAAGTATATTATTTTCCTGAAATCGAAATAAAGTGTCCTATCGTGTGAGTTATATTCGACCTATTTCCTGATACTTTCTGAACGTTAAAATAACTCGAAGAAATAGACACCACTCTTGCTACCCTCGATCGGGTTAAGGGCCCTCCAAAGGGAGAGGGGTCCACGTGGGATCCGCCGAGAGCTCTTCACGACTCGTTATTGTATCAGGCCAATCTAATAAAAACTCCCTTGAACCGCCCGTTGCCTACGAGAACATAGTCCGAACCAAGCGAGTCAATAGCAATCTATTGTAGTGCTAGCGTAAAAAAGAGACGATGAGTAACAAGTTACTAGCCACTATGTGCTTAACATAAATCGGTCAAAGTAAAGAATACCTAGGCTTAATTTGTTGATTGACAAATCCCGTGATTTGTGAGTCAGAAATATGTTGAAAAATCAATTCTACATATGTATAAAAGGGTGACTAATATATTGTATCTACATGAACATTAGAATTCATAAAATCCTGCAGACTAGCGTCAACTTAGCGTCTTCATCCTCGCTGGCGGTAGGTACCTAGATATATTTAGAAATCCGAATATCTGATCCCCAGCCAACACTCGCTATCACCCACATTGTGGCTAGAACCGACGCATCGTTCTTTTACAGGTCGTATTTTTACGTCCATTACCCATAAACCTGCGGGTATTTCCCCGTTCCCGGTGTGCGCGCCACGCTAATCCGCTTAAAATATGTCAAACAAAAAGTACTGGGAACTGAGGCTGAATCTGCAACATATATTTCGCATTCTTAATTGGATTTCGATGTTATTCTCGCGCTCGCTTCTATACGCACAGCGGGATAACGTGTCCAAAAGCGCGATAAATACATTGAAATCAAATCGGAACGAGAGATGTATGTGTCAGATGGACCCCTGTAGGCGGCCCCGCCGGCTCGACCACCACACGGCAGACGTGTTCGTGTGAACTGTACTTTCCACTGATATATATTTGCTTTTGCTAATGGATGTTGAATACTAAAATTGATGGAGAAATCAATAACTTTTACTGTCTTCTGTAGTGGAGTAAAATTAAATTTTAAACGTTGTTGACGTTTTAAGTATATTTGAAAATATAAGATCACTGTACTGTATACTATGTAAATCTTTATAAGCGAAACTAATAGCTACCCAGTGCCGACCTCAGACCAATGTCCCCGACTGCCTTTGGATGTTTTTAAAAACGTACTGATCTCTTTCGTTCATCTTAAACATTTGGAAATGCTGTGTGGGTTTTCCTATATATTCAGATTTATGAAGGTTCATGGAAAGTTTACAGGTTTTCTATGAATATTATACAACGAATTAAAAAAATCTCGTGCTTCAACATTTATTTATTTATCGTATGGAGCTTACACACTGGTACATAATATATGTATTCGTATCAATGTCACTGATAGACTTCCAGTGTGCGCTACATGAATAATAATTATGAAAAAAGTAAGAAGTATAACCCACTAACTTCGACTATCAGGTAATTTTATTTCGCACTGACTTAAGATATCAAAACACCTGAAATCAGAAATCAGAAATCATTTATTGTCAAATTGTGCGATTACAGTAGTTGTTATAGGATATCTATATCTAATAGGATATATATATATATATATCACCCACTTTACGGTATACAATAATTTGAAAACTATGTAGCAAATAAATTATAATATTTATAATAATGTAGGAACATGTCAAGGACTACAAATATGAAACCATCATTAAAAAAAATTACATTATATACAGAAAATATTCAATTATGTCAATAAAAATATCATTACAGTACTTTAATCCTATTTAATAATTTTTATTTCCATTTATCAAAAGATAATTAATTAAACATAATAATGTTTAATTAATTTTATTTTATTGAAAAAAAACATTTATTGTATAAAAAACATTCGTCAACCAATAAAGTTCTCAGCTTAGAGAGAAATCTGTTCTTGGGGAGTTTTGTCCATGAGATAGGCAACGTGTTACAGTTTTTTTTCCTGCGAGCAACACTCGATCTCCTGCAGCATTCGTCTCGGTCGGTGGGCAACTATAAACAAGCGAGCATCGGCAGCGACACATCACAGCGATCAATTGTCGCCGACAGCGCCGGCCCAAGGGCCCCGTCTGCAAGTGCAGTCGGCGACAAATCGCAGTCGCTGTCTGTCGCCGACGGCGCCTCGACGTGCGACTCCCTTGCGGCTCGCTTGTAGTTCTGCTCTGCCACGGGGCGATTCATTCATGTCTAAATATCTTAATGTCCAATTTGTACCAGAGGCGACCAGGTGGTGGTTTTGACTAGTTTTTTATACCTTTTTCATAAAATAATTTAATAATAAATTTTAAGTAATTTATAGTAATAATTATCATATTTATTTAAATAATAAATTTGCACCCTTGTATAAAAAAATATAACAAATATTTTTTTTTTCAAGTGCAAATTTTGGTCAAGTGCGAGTCGGATTTTAGTTTTCCCATACAGACCCAGCGCCTGATGAAGGCAACGAGCAATTCTGAAAAGTCTTTTGTATGGGAGCCCCGTTAAATATTTATTTTATTCTGTTTTTTAGTATTTGTTATTATAGCGGCAACAGAAATACATCATCTGTCAAAATTTCAACTGTCTAACTATCACGGTTCATGAGATACATGAGATACGCTTCAAGGTCAAATTACTTTGCCCACTAGTGGATAAAATGCCTTTTTGCTCACTGGTTTTAAAGGATAAAAGACGGCTTTCCGAGGCATAAAGGGGAAAATGCTTAAAAGATGCTGTTTTATGAAACATAACTGAACTAAGCCTCCAGAGCGTGCTTTTTCTCATAGCCCGAACTTACCTCGTCTCAACTACTGCTAATTAACTAAATACTCATAATAAGCCAGTTGTCCTTATTAACAGTGACATCGTAAAAGGTACAATTGGAATGTTTCAAAATAGAATAAACAGAAATAGCCGCCTAGTGTCTACAACTAGGACAGGCTGGAAAATATTTCGACACTCGACTGTGCGCTTCTGCTCGTTTCCAGTATGATTTGACCTCTTGATACGTAATTGAAGATAACACTTTATATCGGTTACTCGGGTCTGCGAAGTAATGGTTATAATTCGTGAATACGTCTGACTGGTCCGTCTATATATCATCACAATTTGAATATTTCCTGACTAGTTATAATTTAAATCTTGAAATTAAACAGCCTACGAGGCTTACAAGTAACACGTGTATAGACAATTTTGCGCACAACTTAAAAAATGGACATAGTAGCAAAGTACTGGATTTTGGTCTATCAGACCATACTGCTCAAATATTGTTATTTCCAGCTAATAAAATAAATAACTACAGTTCCTGGCGTATAAAAAAACGTGACTACTCCTTGAAAAATTTAAAGATGTTTAAGCGACATCTAGAAAGTATGTCTTTTTCTGATTTGTACTGTACCACAGATCCAAATACTGCATACAATATATTTCTAGATGATTTTCGTCTTCTTTACGACTTATGTTTTCCAGAAAAAAATATTACGTTATCGTCAAATGTCAGAGTAAAGTGGCTTACAAAAGGCATAAGAGTTTGTAGTAAGCGCCAGAGAGAGCTACTTTGGCGATATAGACGTATGCCTACAACAGCAAATAAACTGGTATTTCAAAATTACTCTAAAAGATATAAATCAATTATTAAATTGACACAGAAAGCTCAAAACAACCACGCCATAAACACTGCTCAAAATAAAACAAAAGCTACCTGGGGTATCATAAACTCCACCAAAGTTATTAAACCTAAGGAGCAAATCCAAATATTAAAATCTGATAAGCGCATTATTACGGACCCTAAAGTCATCGCGAATACGTTCAATGACCACTTTTTACACAGTGTACAAAATCTGTCGAAGACAGACAATGTCAAATGTAAAATTAGCCACAGTGCCCACTCTATGTTTATGATGCCAGCAACATCCAGTGATATAGAATCAATAATAAGATCGTTAAAAAACACAAATAGCGTGGGTTTTGACAGCATATCCACTATTGTCATAAAATATGTAAATGAAAGCATAGCAAAACATTTAAGCTACATATTCAATCTCTGTATAAATGAAGGTATTTTTCCTGAGAAGTTAAAAATATCTATTGTCAAACCCCTATTTAAGAAAGGGGACAATGATGACCCTCAAAACTACAGACCGATATCACTAATTCCCATATTTTCTAAAGTTTTTGAAAAGTTTATTTACAAGTGTTTCTATGGTTATTTTGATAAATATGGCTTATTATGTCATGAACAGAAGGGATTTAGGAAAAATGTAAGCATAAATATGGCAATATATGACTTAATTAATACTGTATTGGAAAGTGTTGATAACAGAGTACCTATTAGTGCTATTTTTACTGATATGTCTAAAGCCTTTGACAATGTAGATTTCAAGACGTTACTATATAAACTTGACAAGTATGGTATCCGGGGAAAACCCCTGGAACTCATTCAATCCTACCTTACTAACAGACTACAATTTACCGAGATAAACAGAATATGCTTAAAGACTAGAACGGAAAATAAAACCCTATCAGATGCTCGGTATGTAAAATATGGTGTACCACAGGGGAGTGTACTTGGTCCATTGCTCTTTCAAGTTTATATCAATGACCTTCCGAAAGCAATCAATCACCCCATGATCTTATTTGCCGATGATAGCACATCCATTGTAAAATGTTATAGCCTAGATAATTATGAAAATGACATAAATAATACATTATCTGACATAATAAGGTGGCTAAATAGAAATAATTTACAAATTAACTTGACTAAAACTAACATAATGCAATTTTATCAGCGAAATCAATTTAAACATATGGATATAAATTATCAAGGGAATAATATAGAGACCGTAGGAGTTACTAAGTTTTTGGGGCTCACTATCGATAGTCAATTAAGCTGGAAATATCATATAATAGAACTCTGTAAAAAGCTAAGCAAATCAGCATTTGCACTCCGCAAACTATCAAAAACAGTAGATATAAAAACTCTGCTTGTTGCTTACCATGGCCTTGTTGCGTCAACACTGCGGTATGGTATTCTTTTTTGGGGAAATTCCGTCGATAAGGAAACAGCCTTTAAAGCTCAAAAATGGTGCATAAGAGCCATGTGTAACTTAAAAATAACAGACAGCTGCCGTACTTATTTTAAATCTCTCAAGATCCTTACCTTACCCTGTATATATATTCTGGAAGTTGCAATCTTTGTTAAATGTAATCCTAACTTATTTAATAAAATTGCGGATACACGCAAGCTTCCTACTCGCTTACAGTACCAAAACAAGTTACGTGGTAAAGAGTGTAAAACCGCATTAGTCAGCAAAAGTTTATTAGGAATGGCGCCTAAAATTTATAATAAAATACCGGTAGACATAATTGAACTGGAAAAAGAACCTTTTAAGAAAAAAATTACGAAGTTACTAGTTGAAAAATGTTACTACTCTACTCAGGATTTTATGAATGACACAGATCTATAATTTATAATATAATTGACATTGTTAAAGTAGGTACTTATATTTTGCTCCTGTTAAATGATTATTATATTATATTTGTAATTTCTTTAGCATTGACATTTGTATGCCAATCGGCAAAACATAGAGATCCATGTATACCTATTATATAAGACCACATTTGTATTACCTATGTTTCACAAATAAAAATCTGAATCTGAATCTGAATCTGAATCTGGCAAGATGGAGTAATCAACCGCCTGAAACCAATACCGCCCTCGCAATAAAATGAACCCGTGATTAACTGCTCAAGTTTACTCCGACTTGATTAGACAAGTTCACTCCAGCTCGTGTAGACGTATTTCTGTGACCTACTTGTATTAGTCAGTAAGCCCACTCCCAATACATCTACGTCTCATGACAATACGATAAAATGCATGGCAGCAGGTCGAGAAAGTTGTGCTGAGCCAGAATCAGAATCTAAAATTGGCCGAATATTGAAAAATCCTTCATATCCGGTCAAAATTTGTATATACCTGGTAGTCTTTCTATGGATTATAATTCTAACAAATAATGGATCTTGTTATATGAATGACTAAATGAATTTAAAACTAAATATTTACGTTATGTGACAACAGTACGAGACATGTAGCATCATTTAGCACTTTAGTCGTAGAGAGAGTAAACCTGAAAAGTCTGTCAGTCCTGGAATGGCCAGAAATACTTTGCAGACGGTGCCAAAGGTGGCTAACTTTACCACCGTCTGCCAAGCACAACTTTCTCAACATGCTGCCATGCATTTTATCGTGTTGTCATGAGACGTATGTGTATTGGTTGTGGGCTTACGGACTATATGTCAGACATTATAAGAAGCTGGCAAGTCTGAGCCAGGAAACTTTGATGCCCATAAAAAAAATACCAACCGGAAATTTCGAGAAAATAGGCAACAGAAACACAAACAATTTCACAGTGTAAAAATTTAACGAACAGTAACGGTCTAACGTTCATCTTTTGATTTTTATTTATTTAAAAACTTTAAGACAGGAATAATTTATTCAAATGTGATGTTTTCCGAGTACTTTCGTGAGTTTGTAAGGATAATTTCTTTCTACTATATCAAATGTAAAAAAAAGTGCTAACAATTTTTTCGAAAGTTCTGGCCATCAACGCCTAAATTTAATGTACTCACGTAGTAACTTAAGGTTTTCCTTAACGGAACCCTAGAATCTGCGATTATCAAAATCGTAATAATGTTGCGAGGTGGGAGACGGCCGCGGGACTGACGGGACAATTCACTAAACAGATCAGAAGCCAGTGTTCACGTTACTTGACCCCGGATGGTGTGCAGTTGTTATGAATCTAGAGATCAAGTTATATACTCGGATCAGTTAAAGCCGTTTATGAATAGCGCGGCACGAAGACACGTGTAACATTTTTTGTATTATATATGTTAGGATTGACGTGCCTCGGGGGTCTGTATGACTTAGCGTAATGGATTGAAATTGTATTTGTTGTTAAAGCTGGCTTCACGTCACAACGACAGCGCGCAGCAAATATAAAAGAGACACAAGTTATATTTCTTCTAAATATTAACGCGAAAACTTTTCATCCTACACCAGATGTCTCAAAATCAATATAAACATTTCCGTCTATGCACATCCATCAATATCAAACAAAGTATCTAAAACGTGGTTACATCTTTAGAATTAGCCGTGTTATTGTGATTGTGCTTCGTGTTTCTAATAAATACGGAGAACCCTTACCGAACTGCTTATTTCGTTCAACTACATATTGTACTATGCGATTGCAACAAATACACAACTATAACCAATCAAAACAATTTCCTCTCTACGTTTTGCAAGGCAATGTATGAAGGCATCTCACTACAAAATGATCTACTTAAAAGTTCTACGAAATCTCTCGCTACGTGGTGCGGAATGCCTGCTACGGGCTACGACACGGCGCGCGCGCGTAGCACACGCTGTGTAGCGCTACGCGCTGTGAGTTCCATTGTCGTCGTTGGCCTTGTCGGCGGGAATTGATTGCGATGAGTGCCTATCGCGGGCTCTTTCCAACGCGTTAACTTAGTACGCGTGTAAACGAGCACTCGAAACAGATGGACCCGTGTCTTGACACATGTGCGTGAGAAGAGCACTGGAGGTCAATTTGACACGTAATGTCATGTTCTAATTTGATTTCAATGTGTTACGTCTAACGTGTCAGAACAAGCGATACAAACCAAAATCAAATTTAAATACGAAAGGCATATGTGCCACTCTACGACGTCCCTTTAAAATTTGTCACTAAGTTCAAGTACCTGGGTCACTGGGTGACGGATGACCTAAGTGATAACTTAGACATTGAGCGGGAGCGTAGGTCGTTGGTTGTATGATGCAACATGTTGGCCCGCAGGTTTGCGAGATGTACTGTAAAAGTAAAGACTACACTTTTCAAAGCGTACTGTCAGTCGTTTTACACTTGCAGCCTGTGGACCAACTTTATGCAGAAGGCATACAACGGCCTACGTGTTCAATACAATAACGCGTTCCGGGTGTTGATGGGGTTGCCGCGATTTTGTAGTGCCTCTGGTATGTTTGCGGAGGCACAAACTGACGGCTTTGCGGCGATAATGCGCAAGAGGTGCGCCTCCATGATGCGTCGCCTGCGCGGCAGCCCCAACAGCATTCTGAGCGTGTTTACGGAGCGTGAAAATGGTCCCATGCTCACCCGCTGGCAGAGACTGCATGCAGTCATTGTTTAGTTATGTCCCTCTTTTTTTGTCATACTTACACTAGCAATAAGATTTCATTGTTTACTAACCATATATGGACTTTAGTCTGAAATAAATGATTTTTATTTATTTATTTATTTATATGTCAAATGCAGCGTTAGTGCAGAGATAGGATTAGTATCACATTAAGAACATTTTATTATAATCTTATACTACTTAATTTAAATATTTGACTTTTTATTGTAATTTTTTTTTGTTTGACTGTTTATTGTAATTTAATTCTTTGACTACCTACTTATTGTAATTTTATTGTTTGACATTTTATTATATTTTAATTCTTTATTGTAATTGAATTGTTCCACTATTTATTGTAATTTTATTGTTCGACTTATGTTTTACTAATTATTCAAACACAATGAAAATTGTTAATGAATTAAATAAATGAAATGAAATGAAAGATGGAATCTTCAGTTACAAAATTGAGGCTCATCTAGGCCTACAACGCCTTCCAATACAACCATTGTGCGGACGCCGCGACCATTATGAAAGAACTTACAATTTATGCGAAAATGTATTCGGCTGTTGCAGGTAAATCGTTTTGGAGTTTTACCAAAAAACGTGATTTTAATCTTAATAGTGGACACAATTTTATTTTGTGTGGTTACGCTGTGAAAGACTCTTTACCGACTTTATCTAAAACTAGCTGCCGTTGAGCATAGTTATTGACTTTTGAAAACGTCTAACAGTCAAATTGGCTACAGACTCAATGCTCAAACGAAATACGGTCGATTTGCTACGAGAGCGGGAGGTCAGCTGATAGATGTCGAGACCACAAGTATTTAAAAACTAATAAGGAACGCTTTGGTAGGCGCCCGTTCCGGCTCCGACTGAACAGAATGGAGCAATAAAGGAAAAAAGCAAAAATAAAATAACACAATTAATACTCGTGAATAACATTGTTTCCGTTTTAGGATTGCTGCAAAATTGTGCTTTGCAAAAAGAAAGCACTAGAGCAGTAATAAAGTAGCTTGCTTCCTGTCCGCGCCGTCGGTTATTTATGCCCGCGATACCGGGCGGTAAAGATAACGTACCGACGGCTACATTCTTCCGGATCTACATTCTGAGCCTACGGCTGATGCATAAGATTGTATTGGAGTAGTATTGGTTCGTGTTTGATTACGCTAAAGCATAGCCAAATAGAAGATGTTGATATAACTTTTCCCATTTTATTTCGGATCGGCTCTCCTAGTCATTTTTTGCAAGGAGTTTTTTCTGCGTCATTTACAAAAGCGTTGTTCAGGTTAATGTTTATCAGGACAATTAATGTTAAGGTTAATGACAGACATCTAAGTAAATATGGTCGTTGATCTGGGCGGATTCAATGATGCTCAGGGGCCTGCCACAGACAAAACGTCACCGTCGTCTCCCCAGCATTGTATTTTCAAAATGACAGAGCCATGATGCAAAATCAATATCCTAGGAATATCTCCGATTGACAAGAAATGTGGATTAGTGGCTCAAGGCTTGCTCGCTTGACCTAGCTAGTCATCATCAGAATTTGGCATACCCAATTAAACGAATAAAAGCACTACCAATATGATACCCATCTATAAAATAACATATTCCGGAATTGAGTCACAGCGCGGCGTCGACAAAACAACAAACTGCACCATCGGTACCATCTGAAATAATGGACTATTTAAACCTTATTACAACGGGTTAAAGGCTACTCGCGGTTAGATAAAAATATCGTTAATATTTTAGGCTCCCGCTCGCGCAACAATGCCACTCTTGCAGCGGCTCCGTGAACAATCACATTCACGTGCCTTTGCTGAATACGCTTTACAAAATATCATACTGGAGATATGTTAAAAACAAACGAACTGAAAGTATATTTAAGACTCTTTTCAGACGCTTTGTGAACACAAAGAATGTTATGTATTTTTCTTCTCGGAAAATCTAAAGTCTGAATTTTTATTTAAATAATATTTTATTTTTTAAACGACATGTTATAATTTGGCCATATTCGGAATATTCCCGCGTTAAATAAATTTAGGTAATTGAGTACCTTGTTATCAATAAACTCTAATATGTACCTACAGGTTTTGAGAATAATAGTGGGGCATTAGTATTTAATCAACTCAGTACATAAATATATGACTTTTGAAAATATCCTAATATATATATTTTTTTTTATACAAAACTTGTGTACATATGTGATAATTGGTAATAGTACATTACTGCAGACGCCGGGAAAGAAGGGCTTGCCGTGTAAGTAGGTATAGACGGCCGATCGCAGGGAGTCCGGATAGTGATACGAAGCCGGCAAGCCCTTTTCACGGCCAGGCATGTATAGTGCTTTTCTCAAACATGCAATGAAATAAATAAATAAAAACTCCTCAAATCAAATTAATTTTCATGGCTGAATGCCGTGATGCTGTGCCACAAATAGAGAAACGAAAATTAAAAAGAAATTACTTCCCGGTCTAGGCATTCAATTTCGTATGAATAGTTATTTATGATACAAGTGCGGAAAGTAGGTAATTCCCAACGAGTGGCGATGACCAAAAACAAGACCCTCAGGGAGTGTTTTTGATCGACACGAGTTACAACATTTTACAATGCATCATGCGAGGAAATAAAAAAAAATATGCATAAAAGGTGAAATTTTAATTGTCACGAACTCACGAAATCTTATTTATTCCCGCATAGTGTGCGGGAATATTGTACTGAAATCCATTCCGCACGGGTAGGTGCCTGTGCACGCTGCTCGTGCTGGCATCGACCACTTCCCGTGTGTTGAACCATATAAAGGGGCACATTCAGAGCAAGTGCATTGTAATAGTACATTATGATACAAGTGTGCTATGTTGGTCATTACAGTCGAGTCGGTTTTTAAGCCTGAGCCGAAGGCGAAGGCTTAATGGAGACGAGAAGTGTAATGACCAATGCTCACGTGTTTCATACGACGTTTTTCAACACATTTGCGAGGAAAAAAAAAAAAATGAAAATGTTAAAATATATGTAATGAAAAGGCACTAGTGCGATAATGTAATGTAAAAGTCACGGCATGGGTAATATTCTGCATTATTTTGCTAATATTTAAAAAGATATGTAATGAAAAGGCACTAGTGCGATAATGTAATGTAAAAGGCACGGCATGGGTAATATTCTGCATTATCAGTGTAAATACGCTGTAATAAGACCTACTTTACGAGCAGGTGTGTTGAAAATTCCTTTACAGTACTCTCGAGTTGATCCGCCCGAATCGTGATACTTTGAAAACTGATATAATAATATATAACCCACGTAATGACGACATTTCATTGCATGTTTGAGAAAAAGTATTTTACTACTGTTCACTTAAGCCTGTTTGCTGTTAGATTACGCGTAATCGTGTAAGTTATATAAGATGGCAATGATTAGGACTCCAAAAGTGCTAGACTGTAGTAGCTATTTGCCCGGCAGTACTAGTAATTGATCGCGGCGAAGTTGTCCGCGGCAACAAAGGGCCCTCCCGGCTCCCGCCGAACTGCTCCCTCGATAACTCGCTCGTCAAGTGGACACTTTGTCACGGACGCCAGGTACCCAGCAAGGCAGTTGAAATTAGAGGCGTTTTTGTGGCCATTGTTCCGCG
This sequence comes from Epinotia brunnichana, assembly GCA_963854355.1. Classification (NCBI taxonomy): domain Eukaryota; kingdom Metazoa; phylum Arthropoda; class Insecta; order Lepidoptera; family Tortricidae; genus Epinotia; species Epinotia brunnichana. Next base: position 104,902 of record OY977954.1, on the reverse strand, counting down.
CACGCTGACATGCCTTTGCCAAGTGCTGCGTTTTGTCCCGTCGGCTGCTCGCGACAACAATTATGTCATCTTGTAGTATGCAGTTTGTTTTATTTGCTTACTAGCTTTTGCTTTTACATTTTATGTAATCCGTTGCCGTTTTTACATCGTCAAATATCTTAACACCCATACACATTACAAAGATGTTTGAATGTTTATTTATTTATAAAACACTTTATCGACTTCACTTTATATAATTAATATGGCTTTTTCATATCATAGCCAATACCTAACGACAATTCGTGGCAAGTTACTTGAAGACGTACGACATTATGGATTGCCCGGGACCCCCGCTAACGTGTTTATTACGGAAGTCCCGCGCGGCACTATCTAACCGAGTAGAGAGACCTCGTGGGGGCGGAATAAATGCGACACTACAAGTGTGACATATTTTCACTCGTGAGGTTTTTTCAGAAGAGGCAGCCGCGCGGCACGTGCCAGGAACGACACGTACTTATTTAACTATTTGTATATCCGAAAACAGCCCGCGTTTTCGTAATTTAGTACAAAGTAAAACGAATTGTTTATGTAATTAAAAGGCGGTCTGAATCTAGATGCTAATTGCCACGGTAGTTACATTTTTACGAGCGCTGTTGCGATAACATTCCATTTATTTAATTAATGCCCATTACGCGCGGATACAGTGATGTTTGCGCGCACGCGAGTAATTCAAACGTTATTTATGGGCCGCATCCATCCGCAATAGGCGCGGTAATGGCGCGGAGCCTTTTATATTTTAAGCATTCACGCGTTCGAATGTAACATTAAATGAACCCTTTGTAACGTCGGTAAAAACGTAACCATTATCTAAATGCCGCGCGAGCAGAGCGGGAGCGGCGCGGGCGCGGCGCGGCGCGGCGCGGCGCGGCGCGGCGCGAGCTACTTACGCGTAATGGACGCGCGTAACGTTGTTAGCGGCGCCGTCGATGCCGTAACGTAATGGATTTTATTGGCGCGAGTGCGTCCTCCCAGTCCATTCACCAACTGCCTTGCCTTCTCTCTCTCCTTTCCAGTATAACTCGACCCAGATTCGTATCAACTACGAGTAAGTACGTCGGAGACCACACTTACTCTGGTTCGCCTGAAGTTGTCGTTCTGAACAGGACTTGCACTAGGGGCGAAAATGCTTCTTCTATTTCCAATTGGTTGGGAAAATCAACTTGACGTCGCTCGACCCGGACGCGTGCCAAGCTACACGTGTATTGAATTTATCTTCTTTGAGTTTTTATTTAAGGTAAAACAGCGGCAAGGTTTTGCATTAAGGCTTTCAAATGGTTCAAAGAGTATTAATATTATATTCGCATCTCATCTTTCTGCCGTAGATCGGAAATCCGTTTTCAGGTTTAAAGCTTATCGGGGTAGCTATGTTGAATTGTAACACAGTCAATCCACTTACCCTATCATATACTTGCCTACTCTATCGGAATAGCAAACTTTTCGATGTAAATAAACTCTACCTTGTAGAATAGAAATTTCACCTCGTCGGCATGAAGCTTGGGATCATGACGATTTTTTTTAATATATGAGGACCGTAGTACCAGCCTAAATGTCCAATACATAATAAGTATTTTTAACACATTCAGTGCCAATAATCGCTACGAGTGTTTTCTTCGTATGTAGCGGAAAGCGACTACGGCGTAGGCACCCGCTAGGCGGCGGAGTTTCGAGATATTGCTGAAAAACTGCCTTTCCTATAGTAAAGGACGTAAGTGCCAAAAGATTTTTGTGACGGTTTTGACCTTTTTAATAGGCACGGAACCCTTCGTTGTGCGTGGTCCGTAACGTACTTGGCCGGTTTTTCTTTATTTTCTTTTACTATTATCCTCTTTGACTCCTGACCTGCTATTCCATCGATTTTCCTTTCTGCGGTAGTTTTAATGATCATGTTATAAAAGGTGGCAAAATATTTAAGTCCATGGGATTGGTATATTATTTATTTTGAATGTGAAGCTGCCCGCAGCCCGACGGAGGCCCTGTAATGTAAGTTTGTTTCGCCGCCGCGAGACGCGTCTAATCGTTTAATGGAGATTCCTTGTCGCCGCGACATCTCTTGTCATTTATTTATTAATCGTATGGCATACATTATTTGGCCTTTAAGTTTGTCACTCTTTAGTACCACCCAGGGGACACGTGCAGGGTTATGGTAGGTATAGCTCCTGCGGACGCAAGTGACAGTTGTCCCCCCTTTGTCAAGTGAGTGGGCAACTCGACTGTTAGAGGTTCTTAAGCCGCCCGAAGGCCTCTAACTCGGCTTAAAGACTACTGTCATAGACAGCATCCGGGATCAACTGCTTAGCGTGCCTCTCGTCATTGATTCCACTCAATAGTTTTTTAATTCATTTTAAACTGTCACTAGCACTTAATTATTCGGTTAAGTGCCAATATAATTATTTAATTATTCGGTTAAGTGCCAATATACTTATTTAATTATTCGGTTAAGTGCCAATATACTTATTTAATTATTCGGTTAAGTGCCAATATACTTATTTAATTATTCGGTTAAGTGCCAATATACTTATTTAATTATTCGGTTAAGTGCCAATATACTTATTTAATTATTCGGTTAAGTGCCAATATACTTATTTAATTTTGTTAGACCCAATTCAGTCTGTTTTTCGATTGCCGTACAAGATGAATCCTTTTTAGGGTTCCGGAGCCAAAATGGCAAAAAGGGAACCCTTAGGTATAGTTTCGTCATATACGTCTGTCCGTCTGTCCGTATGTCACAGACAATTAACTCGAAATCTATTGAATAAAGTTTAGAGGATACCTAGGTATATTTTGTTAGCCGCAATATAGTTCTGTAATGAAATAAGTAAAAAAATATTTTTATTGGTGCTCTCCATAAATAGAAATAGAAACGTTTATATATACAGGGTGTTCCCGGGAATTCCCGTAACTTCGGCATATTTCAGAGTACATTCACAGAAACAAATTAGCATAATTATCTCTTGAGAAGAAAAAAAAACTTTTTTTTTGTACAAATTCATTTAATGTATCATTAACGGTTACTGTCTTATTGTACTTACAAGGGTCTTGAAACGCCTGAAATTAAAAATATGTATGTAAAAAATATGTATATCGAACGAACTCACTTTGTAAACCTTCTTGTAGTGTATAGGAACCTTACAAAATTTAAAAAGCTGTTCTGAAGTCACAGTTAAGAGCCATTTACACCTGTTAAATCTGCAAAACTAATAAAATTAAATATTGAATATCTTGATGACAGTAAGAGTAAAATTATTGAACCTTTTAAAAAAGCCAAGCGAAACTATAATTGATCCGAATTAGATATGATTTGTAGCGAGGTACTTACAAAATATTCCACATTTTATAGATTATTTACCGACGGCTCTAAAGAAACTAATAGTGAAAACATTGGCGCAGCTTTTTTTGACGAGATTAATAATCACCACATAAAATTAAAAATAAACTGCAACACATCTATAATCCAAGCGGAACTAATTGCTATCGCAGAAGCTCTGTCGTATGCTATATCTATAAATTCGGACAAATTCGTAATTTTTACAGACTCAAAAAGTGCCCTGCAACACTTGGCTCGGTGCACCTCGACCTTTCGAGGAGCACCGATAGCCTACACAATAATAAAAACTATTTTGGATCTCAAATCTATGTCAAAAGTTATCATATTGCAGTGGATCCCATCACATGTAGGTATTAGAGGTAACGAGACAGCTGATTTATTAGCTAAGCAGGCATGCAGCGAAGGCATTGAATTTCCCTTCCTACCCTCACATAGTGATTGTTTATCTAGTCAAGGTTAGGTGTCGTAATTTATGGAAGGAATACTTTGATGAAAGATCCCGAGACAAGGGTATTTGGTATAGAACAATACAGCCGCAGCCTCTGAATATTCCTTGGATTGATAACAGCCCGCTGAGTAGGCAAGATCTTGTCCTATTTTTGCGATTGCGTTCCGGACACATGCCATTGAAAAAAAGAAATTGTCATGAACACGTTGTATATATTATAAATAAGGACTGGGTGCTGCATAAGACTGTACTGGACTGTGACTATATAATTTAAAGGTCTAATTTACATTAGGTCACAGTATTAAAATGTCCAAGCATGTTCAATGCCATAATATTAAAATGACTGGTTACAAAATTGGACTTAAGTAGTTGTACGACGACTTTGTTTGCAAAACGGCTGAATAAGCAAAATATCCTGATAGCAAATAGACTAAGTAGCAGAACATCCTGAGAGTAGAATGGCAGAATAGGAACATAAATATTAGCCAGATATTTATAAAGTCTCAGTTGCAAAACGGCTACATAATCGAATGCGACCACGGCGTTTTCAAATTCAAAGTATTTATGCTACCTTTTGCTACCTAGACATTTAAAATCCAAGATGTCGTACTATCTAGACAAAATACAAATATATTATTTTACAACCAAGGCATAATAGAATATGACCAAAATCTATATAAATAAATAAATATTTTCGGACAATCTTACACAAATCAACCTAGTCCCAAACTAAGCAAAGCTTGTACTATGGGTACTAGACGACGATATAGATACTTATATAGAGAAGAAGAAATAAATACTTAAATACATAGAAAACATCCATGACTCAGGAACAAATATTCGTGCTCATGACACAAATAAATGCCCTTACCGGGATTCGAACCCAGGACCTCTTGCTTCGTAGGCAGGGTTACTACCAACTAGGCTAAAGCGGTCGTCGAAATATGACGTCTATGTACCTAGTATTGTGCAACTACAGCATTCTGCTATAATTTTATTGAGGAAATTGCAACCAAGGCCACTGCTTACCAGGTCATTGCGCAAAAAAGTAGTTATGTTTACTGAGGTATTATACAACTACGACGTTTTGCGGACATAGTCATTTTGCTACCTAGTCCTTACGACCCTAACCCCCTCGGAAAGTATTTCAAAAGCAAACCTAAACTTGAAGATGTGACCGGATCGTTCTCCACTTTAAAACTACTGGAACGCCCCTTAACACCGTTTCTTAGAGAATACTGCAGTTTTATCTACATCGCCTATTTTTGTTAACAACCAGGGAACTATTCCCTTTGAGCGGGCCGTGGGGGGCGCCGTGGGGCGGGGCGGGGGGGGAGGGGGAAGGCGAGTGACTCGGCGCTTCTCGGCGAGTGTCAAGTTTTCAGGGTTAAAGGCATTTTGGAGCGGAATTAAAAGTCGGGGAGGACGGGGAGGCTGCGGCGCATTGTCGCGCGGCACAATGCCGCCGCCGCTTTTATTTTTTACGAGAATAAAGACATTATTGTAGCAACGAAAATGATGGTGCAAGCGTCGCTTGTGAAAGCTCCGTTTTTGATGAGCTGTTATTACTTGATAACTTACTTTTCGAGCCCAAATTTCATTGTTACCCGCCCAATTTCTTAATGCAAAAAATCTTTATTATTTTTAAAGGTAAGCCAATGCCTGGCTGTTTCCTCTTTTAAAGTCAAATGGGTCACCGCATTATCGCATTGGCTTTGTATAGTGCACACGATGCAGAGAAACTTCGATATCGCACGAGGAAGTCGTCAAAAGAGCCCACTCGGCGAGCCGCCGGCGCTCGAGAACGTGCCCTGCACCACAACGCACACACACCAGCTACCACCTCCAACGTGAGATATACAATGCTGGCTTTATTTAAAAAACCACGTGTGGACAATGTACCTGATGCCACTGCAGCAGCAATGTATCGAGCCACATTTCTTATGACTGTGTTCACAATTGGCCGGGAGCTTCACGTCGTTACAGAGAGGATAATAACGAATGTAGCCAATAGCTGTAAGTGAAACTGTGATCGTTTTAGTCCCGAGGCACGGTTCGCGTTAGAAAGGAATTGTTTACGTATATACATATAATAACCAGCTTCTGTCCGCGACTCCGTCCGCGTAGAACTCGTTTAATATCGTTAGCTCGATACAAACCTTCACTCTCCATTTCATCCCCTTAGGGGTTGATTGCCGGGATAAAAACTACCCTATGTCCTTCCCCGGGACTCAAACTATCTCTTTATTTCAAATTCCATCTAAATCGATTCAACGGTTTAGGCGTGAATAGGTAACATACAGACAGACACACTTTCGCATTTATAATATTATGTATGGATACGCGTCTGTTTTTTAAAACTAATAGCCACCACAATAGGAGCTGAGGTAATATGATTCACTATTCCAATCGTATTGTCAACATTCGCAGCGGTTTGCTCTCGTGAATAGAACCGCAGCCGCTACCGCGATTTTCAATTTCTGCCTTGCCTCGGTCGCAACAAATAGGAATTGTATATATAAACCGACGCATAAAAGGTTTGTGCGGAACAAGCGCTCTGAATGCAGGCTGCGTCGGGAACGGTGGACGATAGCTCGGCTTATCTTAACAAACTTACTCCTGTCAGCTGTACAGTTGTGACGTCTCTATATTTTTTGTATGTGAGCGTATTTGAAGGAGAGCAAACGTAAGCAAATCCTGGCTTCTTGAGAATGCTGCCTTGTACTTATTTAGTCTTAGCGCAAATCTGGCAATTCTCTATCCTCTACTAGGTGTAGAGTCCGGTCGAATCCTAATATAACCTCTCATCGCTTTCCTCCGAGAACTCGATAGTCTGAACTACTACTTGGTTTCATTCGAGCCTCAACACGTTGACTTAGAATCGTATTCGAGCTGGGCCGCGCAGACCTGTCCACTGGAATCCGAGTCGTAACTCTGCGGGATACAAGTGTTATTATAACGTGAGCAGCTGAGCAGTAGTCTGTATAATTAGTGGAACAGCTCTCAGATCGCGGCGTGTCGAGGACGCGAACTCTTGTCGGCGAGTGCGGCAAGGTTGCAAGTGGGGCTTGTCTCCGCGCGCCAACAACCTTGTGCACAGAGAGACACTCGGGAGTCGATCCACGTATTGCAGATATTTGCTGACAAACGACGAGCATTGGAACGCTTTGATTCGTATACCGATGTACGTGCCAGCTGCGCCGCCGTGCCGCACTAACCCGGCGAGTGCCCGGGGAATACCGCGGGCTCATTATACCTTTTAGATCGAGATCTTTCTCAGGGTATCATTAATTTCCTTAAATTTCTCTAATGTAGTTAATTGCCTGCTCGCGACTCACCGCAGACGCACCTTTAGATTACGTTACACAAGCTTGACATGCCGCGAAAGTTTAAATCTGCGAACTTAGATTAGTTAATTAGACTAATAAATCCTGAGGCACACACACGCAGGCCAACAGTGTGCGAGGTCATAATGAGGCGGGAACTAATGAACAGCTGTATTCACGAAACTAAATTAAACACACATTTACAATAGTACGAGTATAGTAAGTAGAAATACATTTTGACGTATTACGGTATAATACGGTATTCATCAAGACGTCGTCATCAATTATTCGTGGCATTCGTGCTCAGTAAAAGTAATACATTGTCTCACAACAATCACTTATTACTTTAACCGTTAGAAGAGAAATTGTTTGGCGATAACGCGAATTTGGGAGTTAGATTTAGTCTCTGTGGTTTACAGTTATCAACACTAGTCAAGTGGTTAACTTTTTAAATGTAGTTACATACAGTTGAAACTGCACCAGTAACCGCTCACGGCAGGTAAGTCATTTACGACACGGACACTTTGTTGACATTTTTTTTATGTAACTCTTGATTCCATTAACTTCTACAGACGAGCGTATTTTGCAAAATGCTTCCTTTTTTTATTCAAGATTACGACGTTACTATTAGTATTTTTTTTTAATTAAGGAGGCGCTCAAATAATCATTTCTTAAAGTAGGGGCTAAAAAGAATTCAAATTTTCATTTTTTCTTTCTAAACCTAAAAGAAATGAGTTTTCTCAGAGTCAGGGAGAGTCAGGAGTCTTTTTTAAATTTTCCAGTGAGAAGTGTCGTTTCGGTTCTCAATTTTGCAGTAAACACGAATCATTTGGTACATGAATGATTACAATTCAATTATATCTTGTACGAGGGGCTGACATGATTGAAAACCAAACATATAATTGAGATAATACCTAGAAAAGTCGTCCACCAGGGAGCCTTTCGAATTTGTGTTGACACGCTGAAGCTGAAGCTGAAGGTTTGGTTGGAGCACTTGGAGTAAAACTTCGAGTTTAGCAATTTACTTGATGTATATTGAACAACTGTACAACTGGACGTGTGTTCAGAGGAAGGAGTTAAGCCGGAATGATGCTGGAAGGACGTAGCCTCCTTTTTATATGCATCAGCCTCTTGAGTCACAATAGGATATTAGAAATTCGCAGAAATATGTGTGACCGTTTCGCGAGCACATACTTTCGATAAGCTGGTCGTAAACTATGATTTTTACGAGCGTTACGTGCTCCTGTAGTGACAGGTATTCAAATGAACCGTAACTAATTAGAATGTTCTGAACGTGATGCTTACATTGTATCCTATATGTTAGGTATACTTAACTCCTCCCTCCTTAAGAGGAAAAATACATTTTTATAAAAAATATTTTTTCTAACTATTACAATAAGGTTAGTACATAACAATTATCGTTAGTAAAATTAATATCTATGAACATGATAAAAACTTATATTGTCCCTTAAATGTCTTTTATTGCCCTATTCCCAGCACTACACTGATTATCACTTCACTTTCACTGATATTGTTCTTTTAGTGCGTCGTTGGTGATGTTTTACCCCTTTGTAACATGACACAAATACCAATGGTACGACATAAGTCATAGGCTTTTGTGATAAGTCACTAAGTTGCTACCATCTTTGTTTCGTCCTTCTTTATAACTTCTTTGTATTCTCTTATACTTTTTTTTTGAATTGTTCACCCAAGTAACTCGTGGACTCACAGTTATGTTGTTTCACAGTGCGTACAATAGTTACTGAGTAGCCATTCAAATTCTTCTTTATCTTCTGTCACTCATTTTGGGAAAGGGATAGGAAGGGTTACATAGTTACTCAAACTTATCTCTAAATTTATACAAATGTTAAATTATGAGGTAGTTCTGTATAATTGTTAATGTTAGATTAAACACTTTTGTTTGAAAGTAATTGATTAAACTATCTTATTAACTAGGATCCTTTTAATCATGATATAATAATTAACTAGCGCGCTTGACATAATACACATTTAGTAAATGTCTTTCAATTAGAGTAGCGTATGCCGTGATTCCACGAGAATGCAATACGTCTCTTTAATTCTTTAATAGAATATAATAGATTAGAAGTACTTCTTTTATTTTAGTTACGTATACCGTCCTTAGACGAGAATGCATACGAACTTTTTATTAATGAGCCTATATTTGCACTTTTGGCAGGCCTCCTTTTACATACAAGGGATAATTTTATTAATGAGCCTATATTTGCACTTTTGGCAGGCCTCCTTTTACATACAAGGGATAATTTTATTAATGAGCCTATATTTGCACTTTTGGCAGGCCTCCTCTTTCATACGAGGGATAATTGTACAATTTTGAGTTTTATACACATTTATGTAAAAACGTTAATTACGACACTGTATGTCTTATACATGGAGAGGTTTTATATATACATTTACTGTATATTAAAATGTTAATTACAATTCATAAAATTTCCATGTCTTACCTCTTTTATGAACTATTTGTTCGTTTGTTTGTTGTTGCGCAACTAAATTACATCACAGTTTTTGCGAATAAATGACATATTGACGTCATTACATGTATACATTTTTTTTTTTTACTATTATTACGTTTTGCCAGCGAGGGGAACTAGAAAAATTGATTTAAGGATCGTCGTCTTGTTTTTGGTGCATTATAAAATTTATTACCTTTTGAACCTTATTAGGTCTTTTTATATTTCTTATCGGTACGGTGGTTTCTCGTCCCCGGATTAATATAGGTGCTACATTTCTTTCCGGACTCTGTATTATAGTAGCCTTTTCATATTTCGGTTTGTCTTTAGCTAATCGTTTGTTAACCATTTTCGTATAGATTTCATCACCTTGGTGAAAGTTTTGGGTAGTAGAAGTTGATTGGTCAACTTCTAAGCGTTTTCTAGTTAATTCTTTGGATTGGACCATTTTTTTGAGAAATTATTTTATAAAGCACTTTAGTCCTTTTTTTAACATTTGGGTCATTGGTTTGGTTATTTTAGCAAAGTCGGGTATAAACTTTCTATAGTATCCAACTAAACCTAGGAAACTTTTTATTTCTTTAACGTTGGTAGGGAGAGGGTAATCTAAAACTACCTTTATTTTATCTTCGTTGGGTTTAAGTCCATCTTTAGTTATATTATGTCCTAAATATAAGACTTCTTTTCTTAAGAATTCTGATTTATCAAGCTGAACCTTAAGATTGGCTTTACGGAGAGTTTCAAATACTTTTTTCAAACGAACAAGATGTTCCGGGAAAGTTGAGGAGAAGATGATTATATCATCTAGATATATAAGACAATGGGTTCCTTGAATTCCTTTCAATATATTATCCATTGCTCTCTGAAAACTTGCTGGAGCGGTTTTTAAACCAAATGGCATACGTTTAAACTCGTAATGTCCATTGACTGTGCTGAAGGCACTTTTAGGCTGATCCTCTGGATTTATCTCTATCTGATGATATCCAGAAGCTAAGTCCAAGGTTGAAAAATAGGAACTTTTACCTAATTTGTCGAAAATATCGTTAATGTTGGGTAACGGGTATTTGTCATCCGTGGTTATTTCGTTAAGTTTTCTATAATCTATAACCATTCGATATTTTTGTTCATTGGAGGCATCCATCTTTTTTGGTATTATGTGAACCGGTGCGCTCCATGGAGAAAATGAAGGCTGTATAATATCAGACTTCAATAATTTCTCTACTTGTTTTTTAATTTCGGTCGTCTGACTAGGAGACTGGCGGTAAGGTTTCACATAAATGGGTGCTTCATTTTTATTAGTCCTAATGTGATGTTTTATTTCGTGGGTGAAAGTTAGAGGAATTTCTTCGTGAAAAAATATATCTTTATACTCATAACATAATTGCGTTATAGCATCTCTTTCTTCCGAATTCATGTGATCTTTCCGTAATTTTTCTAAATTACTTGTAAGAAGTTTGTTATAATTTGATCCACTTATGTGGTTACATAGTATTTTATTATCAAATTCTTTTACTTCAAAAGGCGTGAAAATATCAATGCTTAATTCTTTATCGCTCGAGTTTAATATGGTTGTTTGCGCGTAACCATTGTTACATTGTAATATCGCACAAGGCATTGAAAGTTCTTCCGAGAATTTTACTTGGTCGGTTATTCCTTCACCATTTAATAGTTTTGTTGGAATAACGACTCTTTGTTCCGTACGCGGTTGTATCGTTAGAGTTAAAAGTGGAACTTTAACTGATTTAGTGTTAGAAAACTGGATCGGTATTTCTGTTTTCATAGTTTTTAATATTTCTTTGTCTAAATCAATCGTTACATTAAGTTTCTTTAACAAATCTATTCCTAATAAGCCATCGTATCCGTTACTTATGTCGTAAATATAAAATTTATGCACGAGGTCGTGTTCATTGAATATATTAAAGAGAGGGATTTTTACGACTGTATTATGTGTGCTAATGGCATGCGTTGTGACTACGTCAAACGGTTCAATAATCTTGTATTTAGAGTAAAAATTATTCATAACGGTGGTGTTTATAAAACATCGTGAACTGCCTGTGTCTATTAATAGTTTTAAATTTAAATCGGGTATAATTATATATGGCAGGTAATCTGCTTTTATGGGCTTTGCTCGTTGTTCGAGGCCCTTACTTGAAAATTTTCAGAGTTATATGTTCTTTGGTTTTGATTTGCTGACGGTAATCCATTAAAGTTAGTTGGTTCTTGGTGATGAAAATAAAATGGACAGTACGGTGCGTAATGACCGTGTAATGGTGAGGCATATTGGTAACGAGTTTCTTCGTTTGTTCTATGAAGATTTACATGCGTATTCGTGATTGGTCTAGAATTATTACCTGGTCTAGGCCTTGGGTTAGATGTAGGCCTATTTTGAGTTTGATTTGGCCTTGGATGTTGGCTTTGTTGCGGTGTATTTTGCGACCTCTGAAATGGCCGGTACGAATTATTATGCTGGCCTAGTGACCTTTGAGCATTCGGAAAAGGATTTCTAGGTTGATAATAATTAGTGTTATGCGATGTACTCGCGAAATGAGTTGGGTTCTGTTGATTATGATTATGTCGTTTATTAACTTGATTATGTGTCTGATGTTTGCGATTTTTGTAGTAATGCTCATCAAAGTGAGCCTGTTCTAATGAATATCGCAGTGCTTGTTCTAGTGTTGTGGGCTCCTTAATTTGTATAGCCCTAAGAATTGTTTCTGGAATATTGTATAAAAATACTTCAAGAGCGGTGTGGTTATAAATGTTCATTTTGATTTGCATTGTTGATTCGTCATAACTTTCTGATAATTTAGAAAATAATTGATTTTTTATTGATTGTATGCGTGCACAAAATTCGTTTAACTTTTCCCCACTTTTAATCGTAATATTTTCTAACTCCGTTTTTAAATGTTTTTCCGTTCTTTGATCTCCAAAATGTTGAATTAGTAGACTTTTTAATAATGCCCAATTTCTGGCTAAATAATCGTTTTCACTTACTAATTCTGCTGCTTTACCTATTAGTCTGGAAGTAATTACTTCTAAAATATATGCGTACCGTTCTTCAGATCCATCTCTATATTGATTGAGTACATAATCACATTTCCTAAGGAAGCGGCTTAATTGACGCGGATCCCCGTTATAGTTAGGAATGATTGCCATCATTTCGCTAAGCGTTGGAATGTTTGAATTGCGATTGCCGATTGAGCTTGTAGCTTCTGGAATATTGGGTATTCCTAGAGGTGGCATCTCAGCATGATGCACTGGATAAGGATAGGCAACTCGTGCGTACTGAGGAGGAAGATCAGGCTGATAACTGGGTGAATATGGTCCCGCTTCATCTGTCCCCTCATCGTCAGTCCTATTTTGGATGCTTAAGTTTTCGCCTAATTGCTGAGCTAACTGATCGCCTTGGCGGGCATCTGCGGCTTGCGCGAGCATGTCCATAATAGTTTATAGACGATACACTAGATTATTAAAAGTCAATTTGTTCTATCTTTATCGTATAGCACTTTGAACAAGAAAGACGTACTATTTTAATTAAATATAGAGAATATGCACAGTTAATATTATTGAAATTAACTAAAGTACAAGGACGGAACCTTAAATCGTGTACCACCTTTATAAGGATTATAATACACTCTTGATTATTTAAAAGCGTTATCGTCCCCTTTGGCATAAACGTTCTATTTACACAAAATCACACACAGATTAAATATAAGTATAAAATACAATAGAAATACAATACAATGATATAAAATACAATATGATATAAATGCAATACAATTTTGGTAAGGAAGGAACGGTGTTGGAGTGAGCTTTTTTCTCTTCACCTTATGGATCCTCCCGATTCCGCTTTTCCTTCTCTGGTTATATATAGAAATGTAAATTGCTTGCTTGCTTGCTTTCTAGCTTATAATTTCGCTTGCAGGTGCGTATATTAATTGAACAATTGTAGGAACGTCTTCTGATAAATTCTTGAAAGAAACGAACTTGCAGGGGCAGAGACAACAAAGGGTGGCCACTTACTTCGCTGTCAGGATACCACCTGAGGTCTTCAGAAAAATCCCAAGCCGGCTGCGCCAGAAAAGTCGTCCACCAGGGAGCCTTTCGAATTTGTGTTGACACGCTGAAGCTGAAGCTGAAGGTTTGGTTGGAGCACTTGGAGTAAAACTTCGAGTTTAGCAATTTACTTGATGTATATTGAACAACTGTACAACTGGACGTGTGTTCAGAGGAAGGAGTTAAGCCGGAATGATGCTGGAAGGACGTAGCCTCCTTTTTATATGCATCAGCCTCTTGAGTCACAATAGGATATTAGAAATTCGCAGAAATATGTGTGACCGTTTCGCGAGCACATACTTTCGATAAGCTGGTCGTAAACTATGATTTTTACGAGCGTTACGTGCTCCTGTAGTGACAGGTATTCAAATGAACCGTAACTAATTAGAATGTTCTGAACGTGATGCTTACATTGTATCCTATATGTTAGGTATACTTAACTACCTTCCTAGATTTCTTAATTTTTTTGGTAAACACCGAATTACATTATATTTTTTTACAGCAAATTGTACTTATATTTTGCCCTAAAAATAATATTATAGCAAACTGGTAACTCATAAAAAAAAACTATAGGATCTTCATTGCCATAAATTTATATTTCTTTAAAGACGTATAAATCACGCTGGTTTAGAAAGAGAAAATGAAAATTGGAACTTTTTAGGCCCTACTTTAAGGAATGATTATTTAAGTACATTATAAGTTTTTTGAATAAATACTAATAGTTACGTCGTAATCTTGAATGAAAAAGGAAGCATTTTGCAAAATACGGTCGTCTGTAGAAGTTAAGGTAAGGAACTCTTAATGGAATCACAAGGTGGACTGAAGACCTGGTAAAGGTCGCGGGAGTCCGCTGGATGCGGGTGGCGCAGGACCAACCATTGTGGCACTCTTTGGGGGAGGCCTATGTCCAGCAGTGGACGTCTTTCGGCTGATATGATGATGATGATGATGAGCGGGCCGTGACGGCGCATCACAAACAAGCGTTATTTTACTTATTTTCGGTGCGATGAGTTACCGCGCCACTGATGACACTACAATAAAATTATGCCACTCTTGTTTCGCCGTCCGCCATGTTGCACGAGCCTCGCAAAGGTCAATACGTTCGCTTCTCATATTCAGAATAATTTTGAACGAAGATGCCGTTTTAATTAGGCACGAAACAATATTTACTTTGAAATGTTACCTGCAATGTTCCTTGTAGAGAAGATAACAACGTTCTTATTATAATAATTTGTATAAATTTACATAAAAATACTGGTCGGAGGGTCTCGGGCGGGGAAATTAAGTCGCTGCGAGCTGGCGCTGCCCGCCGTAACTACATGAAGCGCAGACACTTGCCGCGCGGTCTTCCCCGTAATGCGGCCGCTAATGACGCCGCGCTCGCTGCTACAACGCGGGGGAACTATGAAGTAGTCAGTAGCAGAATGGCTGCGCGAATTTCTTTAAAATATCTGTGCACGACTCGACTTCTTGATCAGGTAATTTTGAACATCTCATGCACCCATGTGGCCTAGGAATCATATTGGTTGACCGTACAACCAATTTGATTCCTAAGGCTTATTAACTTTCCGATATCCGGTACATGTTGCTTAGGCAATACAATATTAAGTGAACATGGAACGGTTGGTGGCAAGAATTACGTTACTGTAGGTACATATTTTAATTTATATGTCAGGAATCCTTGTTTCAATATCAATTTCATCAAATAGCAAAATAACATGGCTGTATACGAGTATCCTCAGCTACTTTATATTCCTTCGTTCAACTAGCGAGTAAGTAGTGTAATTTGGTCCGTAAGGACGCGGTAAAGACGTGTCCGGCTAAAGCCCGCTCCGGTCGCCGGACAAATGTCCGTTGCACGTGGTCGTGGTCGCGGCCGCTGATTTATCGCGAAGCGCCACCGCCGGTCGCCGGCAAACAACACTGTTTGCGTTCCACTGCACTCGCCGTCTAAAGTCTACACTCTACTCGGTTGAGCTTTGTGCTGTGAGGAATGTTTATTCTGTTGAAATATCGCCGACACGTCAGCAGGCTTGTCCTCAGACGTTGTAGTGGTATAGCTTAAGGTGGTTCGATTGCCATACAAAGCGTTATTTGACATTCGCAGGCTAACTGCGTGATATTTTAAGAAACTTATGTAACAAACTTACTTCAAATGGCTTCCCATTTGCGCCAAATTCCCCCTTACCTAGAATAAACTTGTATAAACTAGATTAATTTGAGAAAAATTGTTTTCCCAAAATATCACGTCCCAAACCAATTTCTCAAATTAATCTAGTTTATACAAGTTTATTCTAGGAAAGGGGGAATTTGGCGCAAATGGGAAGCCAATTTATGAAAGTTTGTTACATAAGTTTCTTAAAATATCACGCCGTTAGCCTGCGAATGTCAAATAACGTTTTGTATGGAAATCGAACCACCTTAATGAAATATTTGCCTCTTGAACCGACAGGAACCTCTTCATTCTTAAGGTGGTTCGATTGCCATACAAAACGTTATTTGACATTCGCAGGCTAACGGCGTGATATTTTAAGAAACTTATGTAACAAACTTTCATAAATTGGCTTCCCATTTGCGCCAAATTCCCCCTTTCCTAGAATAAACTTTAATAAACTAGATAAATTTGAGAAATTGGTTTGGGACGTGATATTTTGGGAAAACCATTTTTCTCAAATTAATCTAGTTTAAACAAGTTTATTCTAGGAAAGGGGGAATTTGGCGCAAATCGGAAGCCAATTGATGAAAGTTTGTTACATAAATTTCATAAAATATCACGCCGTTAGCCTGCGAATGTCAAATAACGTTTTGTATGGCAATCGAACCACCTTAAGCGACTGTAGTGCCTTAGACAAAGTTATGTAATTTGTCTAAAGGTTTTAGTGATAGCTCACGGTATGGCCGGCTTTGTGACAGCGGCGATCTGTAAAACGCCGCTATTCAAAATGCATTAAGTTACACAACGAAAATGTTGCAATATCACGGTAAACGCCACACCGAGGATTCTCTACAGTCTTGACATAGCACGCTGCGGACTAAACTACTTACCAATAGATCCGCGCAATGAACATATTCTGTCCCCGTATAGCATTCACGTGGAGTGGACTGATAAGACCGCAAGACGTGGCCGTCCGGGACGGGAACATGGCGACGCGTGGAATACATAAACCGTGAAGCCGGTATTCTTACTATTTTTCTACACGATTGGGCGCGCGTGCCGGCCACCACTGTCCACCCGAAAACATGTTCAGCACGCCTCGAACTTATAAGTATGGTGCATGTTTTGTCAGCAATGTTTTAAACTACTCTCTCTCGCTGCACAAATCTGCAAGTACTCAAATTAAGATGCAAATTACCAACTAAGAAATTCAACGAATGGCATACGGTAGTAGACTTAGTAGTATGAGTTAAGGGGTCCAGATTATCATAACAATATTTCGTATGTGACGGCAGTAAGATTAATTTCGTATTATGATGTTACTTTATACGATATCTTCGCAATTTAGTAAAAAAATATATTACTATAGCCCCACGTAAATCGAACTGCGCGTGGATCGCAGCGGGTGGTTACTCTGTACCATCGAACAACGTTTGCTAACTATTCGTGAACCTTATTACAGCGGAATAAAGTCTACGCGCGCGTATTCATTTCTACCCTCGCCGTAGTGGTCCTCGTATTAGGAGCTGTTTACTAAATAAAATTACTTGACGAGCAATGATCGCGGCCGATTTATTTCATTGAGTATAGATAACAGTAACTCGTCTTCTAACGTTGTGTTTTTAGGGTTCCGTATTTCGTATGTGTACAGTCAGAGGTATTAATATACGTAAAGTCGCCATCACATACATCTGTACACTACAGGTTGTTCAAAAATAACTGAACACGCACCCTAATGTCTTCAAATA
The DNA here is from genome assembly GCA_963854355.1 of Epinotia brunnichana. Taxonomy (NCBI): domain Eukaryota; kingdom Metazoa; phylum Arthropoda; class Insecta; order Lepidoptera; family Tortricidae; genus Epinotia; species Epinotia brunnichana. The sequence goes on along the minus strand of OY977954.1, from coordinate 87,316 downwards.
GAGTTGTGTTTAGACGTTTGTGAGTTGCTTGTTTGCTCCGATATATGTGATGGCGACTGTACATAAATAAGGACGTAAATATCTGTACACGCTTTTATTGCATTGACAGTAGAGGCCTGTGCAGATAATTATTTAAGTCCTTATTTATGTACGTATATTAATACCCCCTGACTGTATATTATCATCTGTGTTGTAAAATTACGTCGCTATTTGCTAGCAAAATAGCAACATAAAGATCACCAGGCGAAGGAAAATAAGTGGCCGTTCATTTCGCAAATGGTGTAGCCGGCTTTATTAAGAAATAAGAACATAACTTGCTAGTCTCAGAACAAAGTTCATTAACATTTCGTTAACCTTCTTCATTGACAGATACAACATTCCTATAGGTGTTTACATGTACCAGTCGTACATACGACTATAATTTGTGACTGAAAATTTATGAGGAGTAAGCATTAACTCAAGAAGGTGTTCAGTTTGTTGTTGTAAATACAGTGTTCAAGACGCAAAAAAAAGGTGTGACAGATACAGGCTGTCCCGTTAACCGATGACAATCCGTGGACTGCTAATAGGGCTGCTAAATGCCTCTCAGAATAATAAATTTTAGGTTTAATTTTCGAGATATTGGCATTTTTTGTATTTCGAACAAACGATTCGAATTAACAGGGCATTTCTGAAAAGATGTCGTACTTGCATTTTCTGCAGGGGGGGGGGGGGTAAACAATTTTAGCATCTAATTTAATTATTCAGGAATAATTAAATCAAATGTAACACTTTAAACTCTCGCACTTTGTACACATATTTAAATACTGTTTTTGTTTTATTTATCATGACCGGTGCAACCCGTGTCAAAACGTCAGAAATAAAGGTAATTAAATTAACTGCTCAAATTGTTTGCCCACCTTGTTTAATGAACTGTCATTAAACATCACTTAGTTCAAGTTTTTAATTTTATTTTAATTCATAAGATTTGCTAGAATATTGCTCACAGTTATATTAAGGTCCTTTTGCAGTTGAATAGCAAAAATCACATAAATTATTGGGCCATTTCGTAGGTCATGTACTTTTTTAAAAACGTCATTAGATGAGCGTACGTGTGATACATATTGCCACTTTAGCGTAGTATTTTTTTTTTCACGGCGAAGGGCCAAATTCACGGGATGAGACTGAAAAAACATCTGACACGTGGCATACAAGAGAAATGAGTCCGGGTATATTTGTATGGACTTTGAATACAAACTGTACCTGTACCTCCCTATTTTAATTGATTTAAATATATAAATGTAAACAGTAGAATTAGATATTTAATGTGAAAGTGCATACCTAGCATTAAATAATACAGTAGTAATTAGTAGTAAGTAGCGACACAACTATGTACCAAGAGCAACACGAACTGCCAACAAACTGTCGTGCAGTTTGGCAGTGCATTTGTTATGTTACCATTTTATGTTTCCTTTCGTGAAATAAACAATAATAATACTAATGTTAAGTCGTTTTTCAGCTAAGTAGGAATGAATATCAAAAATACATCTTCCTCCTCTTCCTCATCTCCTTGTGAAAGCCTTGCTTTTAAGGGATATTTACCATAAACTATTGTTTATATGCTTAGCTTAGCTTATACTTAGCTGAAAAACGACTTAAGATTAGTATTATTATTGTTAAAAAACCGGCCAAGTGCGAGTTGGACTGGGTTCCGTACCATTATCTATAAAACGGCAAAAAAATCACGTTTGTTGTATGGGAGCCCCCCTTAAAAAAAATATTTTATTTTGTTTTTATTATTTGTTGTTATAGCGGCAACAGAAATACATAATCTGTGAAAATTTCAATTCTCTAGCTATCACGGTTCTTGAGATACAGCCTGGTGACAGACAGATGGACAGCGAAGTCTTAGTAATAGGGTCCCGTTTTACTCTTTGAATACGGAACCCTAAAAAGAACACATTTGTAGCTTTTGCAATCAAAAAACTGACCTAAGGGAGAAAATAAATCGATTTTAACAAAAATGTCAATAGCTCGAAAACGAAGGCATCACAAAACCTGTCTACCATTGTGGCACTCTTTGGGGGAGGCCTATGTCCAGCAGTGGACGTCTTTCGGCTGATATGATGATGATGATGATGATGACAAAACCTAAAATTCAATATACTGAGAGCTATTTAGCAGCCCTATCAGCTGTCCACGGATTATCCTCGGTTTACGGGATACCCAGTATTTGGAACTCGTGGTTTGGTACAAACATAACATGGTTACATTTTGCCAATTTTAGCACGAAAGTTCCTTAAAAACAGATGTTGTGCCTAAAATCTAGTTGTCTATACAAAACATAACTTAGTGGGGTTGCAGGACGGGCACTTTATAAAATGGCATTTTTATCATCAGATTTTTTTTCAACTGTTAGAACTTCATTGTCGCTGACTAACACGAAACAATTGAAAGTACTTTTATCGAGAGACCTATTTAATCATCCCCTTTCACAGGCGGAGAGAAAATGCCGGCTTACTTAGATAAGGTTGTCCAGGTCATTAAGGAGCCGGCGAGTTAGTACCCTTTTTTTTTTTTTTTTTTTTTTTGTTTAGGGGGGGAAAATGCGTTACGCATACCATCCGGGTGCAGGGGGTGACCCGAGTGGTTATGTGGGACTCCCGTATGGGCTAATGAGACCCACGGTGTACCCACTAAAAACCCCCCCCACTTGCCACCTCGCCGCCTTGTGACGAGGTCACGGGAACGCTTGCGCACACATCCGCGACCCCGCCGGCGGCAGCCGCCCACAAGCGGCTCCTTCGCGGATGCCCGGGGGCCCTCCACGTGAGGCACGCCAGATGTTTTGGCGCGCCTGCCTCCTCGATCTCCACCTGTTCAGTAGCGGACCCCCCTGAGTCCGCTACGTGGAGATCATGGGTGCGGAAAATCCAGCACCCTGTGGCGGATCAGGTCTGTGGTTCCGCCACCTACCACGACTCGGCCGCAGAGGATAGGGAGAGCGGCGCACCGTAATACCGGCATTCCTCTTCCTCTGCGGTCCCACCAATGCCGCTTCAGCGGAACGGCCCCGCCAAGTTCGCAGGGGGTAGGGAGAGTGGCGCACCGTTATACCAACACGCCTCTCCCCCTGCGATCCCACCTCGGCCGCAGAAGATAGCGCGTGAGAACTTCTTCTGCGGTCTCTCCCCAACGCATCCTGAGCGGGCTTAGGCAAGCCCGCTAGGAGCGCCCTCCTCGGGCCAGCCGGCAGCCCAAACCGGCCGGCCCTGGGTGCCTCTTAGCTTCGCCGTGGGTGACCAGTCCACGGTTACTAAGCCCCCCCGCCCCGACAAGGCGAGCACCCTCGGGGGGGGCGAGTTAGTACCCTGCCGTATCAATGAGATAACACTGTGGACAGAGGCAGCTAATTTGTAGGGCTCAAGTAAAGGGAGACGGGGTTTTGATAACGATAAGCTTAATATTATATCTCTGGAGTCGGATTATGTCAGACAGGCTGGAAAATACCTTGATAAAGTGAATTTATTTCAAATGTTTATTATGACAAATCCATTTTTATTGGCACTTGCAGTGCTTCGTTTCGCTTCTTCGTGCAGAAAGCGATAACTGGACAAAATGTTCCTATTGGACACTGTCATTATAAGGTTGGGAATATTTTTTTATTCGTATGACATGGGTACAGTTCGTTACAAACTTATATTAATACCATCGTAGGTTAGAACTGTATGTTGCTGCGAGGCTATTAGAATACGCAGTGCAGCAGCCAGAAGTTGATTACTCTTTAGCACCACCCGGGGGACACGTGCAGGGAAACTGAGGGTAAATCTTCCTGCGGACGCGAGTAACCATTGCCCCCCAAAATTTTGGAATATGACCTGGGTCGATAAACTAACACGCACCTACATCAAATGAATTAGGCCCAGTTCTTCACAATCCCAGTTCTTCAAAATACCAACTTTTCACAGTCCGAATTCTTCACAATCCCAGTTCTTCAGAATACTACCTTTTTACAGACTCCTTTTTTCACGATCTCAGTTCTTCACATTACCAATTCTTAACAGTCGCAATTATTCACAATGCCAACTTTGCAAAAATCCAATTATTCGCGATCCCCGTTGTTTACATTCCAAATTCTCAACAGTCTCAATTCTTCACAAACTTGATTTTTCACATAGTCACCCAGCTCATCACAAACTTAATTAATCCATTATTTATAGACCCAATTATTATCGAAGAATTATTATTCTTTGTACCTACGAAACTAGTTAAATATATTAAATTAAATATTAAATGTTACGGGACAATCTTACACAAATCAACCTAAGGCCCACGGTAGTTGTGATCGAAGAATTTTTCTTCCTAGTTGGAAACCTGTCACGATCGCAAAACACTAGGTAGGTTAGGTTCGTTAAATATATCCCGCGGGACTCAGTCAAAACTGCCAGAATACCAAAAAAAATTTTCGATCGCAACTGGTTTCGTACAACGAATTAAAAATGATTCCATCGTAACTGGTTATGAACTTGCGGTTTCGTACACGGCCGAGGGAAATACGTGATATGCATTGAGATTATCAGGTTTATTGGGTAAGGGGACGTGACGAGGCTTTGGGACTTTTCAGAAATGACCTGACTGTAATCAATGATGGTTCCACTGTGTGACACATCATCTTAATGATGATGCCACTTTCTTGTGATGAAACCATGTGTTTTGATTAGAGAAAGAGTCACTTTCACTATACATGTTCTCTAATAATTATTCACTATTATAAATTGATGACAGCCCGCTACCCTTGAAGAAACACATGGAGTCAATTCATAATCATCTCTAGAATTGCACCCCAAAAGTTAGTTTTTTGCCTGTGCAATAGGGATGTAGAAATGAAAAAGGGCTTAATTTTTGTAATGAGTAGATTCCTACTAAATTCCAGTAGATCACGCGTAATAGCATGATATTCCGGACTCACGTTTCATAGTGGCAAAAGAATCTGCTTTGTTCAAAATACCAACACACCGTTTCCAGGTCACTTGCATTTTCCAAAAAAAACTGTGTAAAACTGTATCAGACAAAGTTACAATGTTACTGACACATTTTTGATTTATTATGACCGAGTTGAAAATTGCAAGTAGCTTTGAAGCCAAATATGACAGCGCATGTACGAGATCTGCTTCGAAAATCAACCCGTCATTAACGGGTTGATTTTCGAAGCAGATCTCGTACATACGCTGTCATATTTGGCTTCGAAGCAGAATTAACCAAGATAATAAAATTAAGAGTGGAAGATGATGCAGTAGTTCACGCGGATGACGTCGCGGGTCGTGGGTAAAAGCTAGTACTACTTTATGTTTAAAATTACTCTTCTTTCTTCTTTGCCCAGCCCATTTCCCATTTTAGATGGGGTCGGGCCTCCTCGTACGTTGGCACCAGGATATTCTATCCTGGGTTGTCGATGTAGTCAGGTTAAGTGTCCTCATCTCTTTTTCGACATTGGACCACCACGTTGCAGGTGGTCTTCCTCTTCCTCGGGGGTGATTTGGGATGCTCAGGGTTTTCCTCACTGAGTAGTTCTCATCTCGTCGCATAATATGTCCATACCATCTCATCCTGCTTTCTTGGAGTTTTTCCGTGACCGGTGCAACTTTGAACGAGCCGCGGACATATTCGTTCCGGATCTTATCGAGGCGTGTGACACCGCCAGCCCACCTAAGCATTTTCATTTCTGCCACGTGCAGCTTTTGTTTGTGCCCTTTTTTAGCGGTCCAGCATTCTGCTCCGTACATCATAGTGGGTCTGACAACAGCTTTGTATATTTTCCCTTTTGTTTTAATAGGCATTTTTGGGTCGCACATAACGCCAGACAGGGATCTCCACTTTAGCCATGCTGAATTCACTCGGTGGGTCACGTCATTGTCCACGCTTGCGTTTGACGAGAGGACAGAGCCGAGGTATTTGAACTGCGCTGATTTGGGCAGAACCTTATCGTCTATGAGTATATCACAGTTGGTATCCTCTGTGCCGCCATAGTCACACTCCATATACTCCGTCTTCGTTCTACTGATGCGCAGTCCGTGGCGTTCGATCTTCTTAAGCCAGGTATTGAAGGATTCCTGCAGGTCACAGGCGCGTTTGGTGATAAGCACTATATCATCAGCATACAGTATGCTCCAAGGAGTTGGCACCTGTATGCTGCGTGTTATGTAGTCCATGGACAAGTTGAAGAGCAGCGGGCTGAGCGCCGACCCTTGATGTACGCCCACTCTGACTTGGAACGGATCGCTTATTCCAGCTGGGCTTTTAATCTGTGTCAAGATGTTGTCGTACATGTCCTAAATTATGGTGATATATGCTTCAGGGATGCCTTGGACTCTTAGGGCCTGCCAGACTAGCTTTCTAGGTACTCGATCAAACGCTTTTTCGAGATCGATGAAAAGGAAGTAGAGGTTTTCTTTATTAGCACGGTGCTTCTCCATAAGTATCCGGATGGTTTGGATAGCCTCCGTGGTGGACCTGCCTGCTGTAAATCCCATCTGGTTCTCAGTTACACTGGATAGTGCTGTAATACGGGCTCCAATTATTCTCTCCCACATTTTTAGCGTGTGAGCGGTAAGTTTTATAGCTCTATAGTTATCGCATTGTGAGATGTTCCCCTTATTTTTGTAGATTGGGGATAGAAAACTGAAGCGCCAGGAATCCGGAATTTTGCCTTCCACGTAGATTTTATTAAAAAGTTCCATAAGCCATGGTATAGCTGCATTGCCAAGTTTCTTCCAGAGATCGGCCGGTATGTTGTCTGGTCCCATGGCTTTATGGTATTTCATGTTGCTGAGAGCCTTTTTGATCTCTTCCGGTGTTATGCAGTTGATCGGTCCGTGGACTGGTGGCAAGTAAGGCATACTTTCACTTGGGAACTCTTCGTTTAGCAGGTCTTCATAGTACTCTTTCCATCGGGCATTGATTGCTTTATTACAGGTTAAAAGCTGTCCTTGTTTGCTCTTTATGTATCTATTACATTTTATATCCAAGGTTGATCTGTGCCTGTGCTTTGCTATTCTGTAGATGTTTAAAATTACTATAGTGATAAAATCATCGTACGGAATGAGTGTGAGGAGGTAATAATATGCCAAAAACTGGAATCGTGATTGTTTTGTAAAAGTGACAACATGAAAATGTGATAATGAGGAATTCGGAATATCTAGAAATGTGAAAATTTTGGAATGTGAATATCTGAGAATGTGTTTTTTTTTTAAATGTGGATATCTGGGAATGTGATAATTTAGTTTATGCGAATATCCAGGAATGTGAAAGTTTTGAAACGTGAATATTTGGAAATGTAAAAATTTAGGCATGTGAATAATTGGGAATGTGAATACGAGTAGCAGGGAATGTTAATAATTAGGGAATGTGGTTACGTGGAAATGTGAGAAATTAGGAATTTTAATGTTTGGGAATGTGAATATTATATTATATAATAACTAGGCCTAATCCCATCAAATCATACATCTAGAAAGAGGAACACATTCTATTAGTGCGCAAAAGCTGTAGAAAATGTTGTCAATTTTGGATCCTCCGGCATTAATTTATTTTCAGCGGCCCATGACAAGCTTTATCACATTTAAAATCAACTCCACACAAAGTGAAGCCGAAATCATAAATGCAAAACTCATCGTTAAGCTCCCTCAAAAATGAGAGCTCTCAGTATTTATTATGAGGCATGCAGCTGGAAACTTGCGCCGGAGCCTGAGGTAATTATTTGATGTAATTCTGTGCCCTTTCAAGCGAGCTCACCGCACTACGGTACGGCACGGTACGCAGACAACGCTAAGCAGCACCTTGCGTCCTTAAAAACATGCTTCAAGTTTATGGGATTTGATAAACGGCAATATGGACTTAACTTGCGGTTAAACACCAAATGTGTGGACTAGCTTTGGACATCAAATAATGAATAGTAAGCACAGAAGGTACACTGTATTTAGTGATGATGTGACTTATAACAAATCTCGAAAAGTAAGGATTAAAGTAAATAAGTGAATATGTAGGTATTTATCAATTATTTGACCTTTTTCACCATTTTAGTAAAATTGAACTACTTACGGCGTTGTGCAATATTCGGTATGGTACCTAATAAATCCGACAACTTAGATATATCAGTTATCAGCCATTAATGCAGGTTTTTCTTTTAATTCTAAAATTGACGAGTTCCTAGTTGAAAATTTATCTACAATGCATAGTTTCTGATTTCCCCTCACTGACCCACTTCTTGCACCCGTCATTCGGTTTAAAAAGTATCCAAGTCATCCCACAGGGCTTAATCAACCCTGCTGATATAGGATCTAGAGGGCTCAATGCTCCACAGCTCTAAAATTCAACTTTGTGGTGGGAAGGTCCACATTTTTTGCACAATAACTAAAGACATTCAACCTCAAAGTGTGGACATTTCTAATTTACCTGAAATTAAGTCTCAATATCATACTTCAACAAAAGTTTTCCAATTTTTCCAAAATGCAGCGCATTAAATAGCTTATCTATACAGATTTTAATATAACTGTCAAAATATAAACAAAACCCGTCCGTCCGTTAAGCATCTCAGAATAAGGATCAGCGTTACACTTCTTATGCAAAAAGGTACAATTAGAAATGTTCAACAAACAACTTTCTTTGCTCCATAAAGGCGCACTTACACCAAAGGATAAACTAATAAAATTAATTCCCTTTGTTGATAAGGAACACCTTATGAGAGTTGACATCTTATCATATTAATCGTATTGATGAAATATTTTATATTTTGTATTGGAAAAAAGCTGCTCTAAGTTATAGTACGGATCACAACACTCTGTGGCCTCGCCGCACGTGTGGAATCCCGACTCTTTCAGCGAGTGCAGCAATTTACCGACCACCGTTAAAATATTCTGTTACCTTGCCAACGCCGTATCCCTCGCCGCTTCAACAATGTAAATATAACTAAATACATTGTACATAAGGTAGATATTACAACGCAACGGTACTTGCCATGTGAGGTGAGGATAGGGAGGCATAAGTGCATTAACTCGAGTGCGCTCGCCCTCAGATAGTGCGAACGAAGTTCTCTGGCCATAATTATTCACTTAAAGCTATTCCACCTCATTTTAATTACAAATGTGTTAAGGCGAAATTGGTTTACTACACTTTTAAAATAGACTTGTTTTTGATTATTTGTTTTATTAGTTGAAAGTTTAAGTCTCGATTGTATTGTATTATTAAGTTGATTTTCCATCATACAGAAACGAAGACTCAATTGAAATCTCGTACAATCAACGCTAAAACGACTGTCAGTTTTACCGCCGATGATGTTGCCCGCTTTCCCGCGTCCTCCCTGCGCCCGTGGATTTTTGACCGTGGAGATTTATTTTCATTGAAATTCACAAATTATGTTTACCAATAATAAATAAGTTACTGTCAAAAATTTCATTTTTGTGTAAGCTTTTGTTGCCGACTGTACTTTTCTGTATACCAAATACAAATAATTAATTGTTTGATAGTGAGTGTTTTAAAAGGTCACAGTATCTTTATTGTTCGTCACAATCAGCCAGAGTTTGGCACACAATATTTATTGAATTTATTCATTCATTGCATGTCATTGAATTAATGTATTTCAATATAGGTAAGTATGTCAATAATGATAATAAAAGTAAAACAACAAAAAAAATATATAAGAAAAAATAAGAATGTCAATGTCCTGCTACGAATATATAGTGATGCGATGTCAATTATACAATACAGAACAAAATTAAAAATAATTAAAAATAAAAATAAAAATAAATTGCAAGTCACAGAGAATGTATTGGTACAATAATTTGGTGATACACATGTCAGGAATTATTAATTTCAAAGTGTTCGTTAATACTATAATACATTTTATTTAAGCACCAGTTAAATATTTTTTTTTTGAATTCTGGTTAATCAGAGTTTTTAGGTAATCTGGCAAATGGTTAAAAAAAATTACCGACATATACAATATACTTTTCTTAAAGTGAGCAGAGTTATGGCTTGGGTAACAGAGATTAAACCCATGTTGCCTAGATGTTGTCCTTGGATTGGAGGCATGATTTTATAGCTGTTTATCTGGGATTTCACAAACAGACACATTTCAAATATATGCAGAGTGGGCAACGGAAGTATCTTTAATTCTTTGAACAGCGGTCTACATGAATCAGTATTATTTGCGCCACATATACATATGCTCTGATGCATTTTTTTTGGAGTATGAACGCCCGGGTGGCAAATGCGGAGTTTCCCCATAAAATGAGGCCGTATCGGAGGTTAGACATGATGTGTCCATGGAACGCCAATAAAGCTGATTTCTGTGATACCACTTGTGTTAACCTGCGCAGGGCAAAAACAAATCTATTCAGTCTATTGACCAATTGTTCAACATGAGATTGCCAGTTGCAGTGACAATCCAGCATCATTCCGAGAAAACGTATGGTTCGAACGCTTTCTATGGCAACTTGATTGTATTCAATCACAATATCTTTAGGATTACTTTGGGGTGCAAAGAACTCCATATATTTAGTTTTACTGAAGTTAACTTTTAATTTGTTTGTAAGTAACCAAGTGTTAATGTCGTTAAATACTAAATTTGCCTCTGACTGGTAAGTTATGGGGTCTTTACTGGGAATAATTGCAGAGCAGTCGTCAGCGAAAAGAAGGACTTTGTTATGAGTAATATTGGGTAGATCGTTAATATAAATTAAAAATAATAATGGTCCCAGTATGCTCCCTTGCGGCACGCCCATACTGACATCCGCTTGTTCGGAGAGCACTTTGGTTAAGGTTTTTGTATTGGCACAATATGAAGTAACTTCGGGTTTTTGTTTCCTATTCGACAAATACGATGGTAACTAGTTTCCTCGAATGCCATAGTGATGTAACTTCCGTAAGAGGATCATCAACTACTCATTGAGACGATTCTAACGAGCTCAAAGGCAACGGGGTTACGTTGGTTAAATTCTGAATTCCCACGGCCATCTTCCGTCTCCATCATCAGATCAGCTTGATGGCACCATAATATTGAATTGTCATCCAAACTATACTAATACTCAAAATTTCAGCTCAATCGGATAACGGCAAGTGACGTGACAATTTTGACGAACAACTTTTTTTTTTTTTTTTAATCTTTATTGAGAAAAAGGAAACAAGGCCTTCATCGCAGAGCGATGACGCCGGCCTCATAGGCATCATATTTGTTTCATTGTCTACACTTGAGCAATTCAATAATTAATCGGTACAGCTTAAATGCCAATTCAGATGTAGGGTTAGACAATACTATATTACATACGCCAATGTCGGCCAATTTAAGTTTGGCTTGTGTTTCATATGCCCTCCGGTCTGCTCCGATTCGAGCACATTCCACCAATGCGTGGTAGACATCTTCTCTCACACCACAAATCGTGCAATCATCAAATGCCCGAACACATTAAGTGGCATGTGCCCGGAGCGCAGTCGCATGCTTGTAACTACTTGTTGTCTATTTAGTCGCGACTCACAAAACCAGGGAATCTTCGGTGGTTCACTAACCATAGTCTTGTACCATATGCCTTTTTCTCTCGACCTTTCATCAAAATAGGTTTTCCAAATTTCAAAACATTTACCTTTTGATTCCCTCAGTAGGTCGGTAAAAAAAGGCATATGGTTTACATGTATCCCTTCTTCGACTGCTAATTTGGCTATTTTTTCTGCTTCTTCATTGCCTGCAAGATTTATATGCGATGGGACCCATTGGAATTTTATGTTTCTGCCACTGTTTTGTAGCTGTAAATATAAATCCAAAATATTATAAGCTACGGGGAGACCTCGTTCACAAGAGGTGCATCGAGCTAAATGTTGTAGTGCGCTCTTCGAGTCACTAAGCACTACGAACTTCGTCCCATTACATGACTGTATGTATGATAGGCATTCGAGTATAGCATATAATTCTGCTGACATGATTGAAGCCTTATCATTCAGCCTGAAGGCCGCTTTGATGTTCAATTGAGGGTCAAAAAACGCTGCCCCAACGCCATTTTCAACTTTAGACCCATCAGTATAAATATGTTGGAACCCGTTGTATTTTTTATTTATTGTTTTTATGGATTCTCGTAGGAGGTTTTCAGAGCCATAAGACTTCTTAGACCCTTCGACATTATCTATAGTTAAGTTTATCTGGGTTTTAATATCAATGTTTATCATCCACGTTGACAGCGAAAACATCTCCAATTTATGCGATGAATAAATCATTTCACTAGACAGTTCGTTATGTACTAGAACCAACAGCGGTTTTTTTTTGTTGTTCCAATATGTATTATGATCACACAGAGATTCAAGCTGCGACACAATGGAAATGATCTCACTATCTTCGATAGATCTAGCCTTTAACCAAAACTTAGTAGCCAAATACTTTCTTCTGACAGACAATGGAGGTAGACTTAATTCACTTTCCATGACATGTATTGGACTGGTCTTAATAAAACCTCCGACCACTCGCATTGCTTGGTTCTGGACTTTATCTAGCTTAGTTATATTAGTTTTAGCGCTATTATCAAAGAGAAAGCATCCGAATTCTAACCTGCTGCGAATAATTGCAATGTATAATCTCCTTAAGTGTATAGGGTGGACTCCCCAAGATGAACCCGCTAATACCTGAAAAACATTTAAGAATTTTCTTGATTTTTCACAAATTTCGTTAACTTGCTTGCCCCATCGTAAAGATTGATCCAACCATAGTCCTAAGTACTTAACCGTAGGTACATATTCTAACTGCACATCACGAATATTTACGTTTACGTGACGCTGAAGCCTACCCCTTGAAAAATTACAAATTTTGCTCTTATTTGGCGATAACTCCAAACCTAAATCTATCAACAGAACTGACATCATATCCAAAGCCCTTTGAAGTGTTATTGACATAAATCTTAGGTTTTGTCCCGATATGTACAAAACAAAATCGTCGGCATATTGTGATATAAATACATTATCAATCTTCTCACAAATATCGGTGGTTACTATGTTAAATAAAATTGGAGACAGTGGATCACCCTGTGCTAGACGAACAACTTACATTACATTACTATTTACATACTTACATTACATACGAAAAGGTCAAGTTAATATTTATGAAGTATGTAAAAAAGCGAAAAAAAAAAGAACTCACGAAAAATCAGATTACCATTATACAAACAAGGCATCATCCGGGCTTTCAGATATTATTGAGCATTATTGCCTGTTATCAATTTATTTCCAAAGCCATAAGGAAAATATAACGCAATCTTCTAAACCCCTTCAGAAAAACGCCCTCCATACAGCAATAAGCCAGGTTTAATCGAGTCATATTCGAAATTATATTTACTCTGGCCGAAATTCAATAAAAGAGAGTTAAGGGCGGAGTGCCTGGCAACGGCAGCGGCGGGGTTCAGGGCGCGAGAACACGCGAGTAAACCGGAGATAACGAGCCATAAGTGCTCGGGCGAGATGCTGCGTGTGATAATAGGATCGTTTACCATTAAACTCATCTAACGCTGCTACATCAAAACATGTTACTTAATAATATTTTCATTTTAGTAAGCGGTCCATAGCAGGCATTATACGCACTAGCGTAGGTCATGCACGTTGCCAGTTTTTTTTATATGCAATTATTTATTCAACATAGCGCATACTCTTGAGCTTTGACGACCTTATGCCACCACAAGTGTAGGTACAAAACACTATGTACCTATCAAGATACCAAATACTTCGTTGAAGTTGATCGAAAGATATCTTTATAGAATCAACCCAAATCAGCGAGCGTCGTACTTTCCACATCAAAGCGCGTCCGTATCGCTCCGAGCGTAATGTTTGTATTCGCGGCCACGAATACTGATTACCTGACAAAGGTGTCCCACACCACATTGCTATACGGAGATAGTGCGAACTAATAAGCGTGGTGATGTAGCGCGCGTCACGCGTGATTGCGCGCGCTATCTGCCCCCGCGCCGGTCGTCCCCTGCCCCGCCCCTCTCCTTACTGCGACCACTGAATAGACGCAATGGCCCGTGCGTGCGCCATCCGCGCCCCCGGCGGCGGGCGATGAGACATAGAGCCGCCGAATGGTGTCATAGGTACATTCTCAACAGCCCGAAAGGATTTTACTGTAAATTATTCCGAATCGTTTTCACCTGGCGATCTGTAGGAAAAAATCAGTTCGGATGTTCGACGTTTCACCATGTATTGAATCAAAATCTCGTCATTAAAATTACCAAGTTATGTTTATTCCACGATATGTTGAGTTAGTTAGCAACAATTGAGATCGATAGGTACTGTACGATGGAGATCATGTCACTGGTGGTATAGTACAGTGAACATACTTTTTAATTTCGTGATATAATCAAGAAAATACACAATCGGCCATATGACTGCCATGACGCGCGCTGTCACTACATTAGCGTGATCACATCCTTAGTACTACGCGTCTTACTCTCGACTATTTTATCAAGATTGACTATTACCTACAGGCTAGATTTAACTTGTACTTCCAAAGTCCCGGCAAACGTGCCTCACAGCTACCTGAGTTGTATAAGTTGTAAAGTAACACACGGGCACTTGTGAAGATCAGGCATTCACGCCGCCGGCGGTATTTTACAAAAACCTATAAAATAGTGTGAACATTTGTAGTAAGCCGTAGTTCCGTTGTTCGCGAACAGATAAATCTCCGGACGATTTGTAAAGAGACAGCGGCGTGCGCGGTAACCTGCGCCGTATATTACCGGGCCGGGGAGGCCCGCGGGCAGGGCCGCGGTAACCTGCGCCGTATATTACCGGGCCGGGGAGGCCCGCGGGCAGGGCCGCGGTAAATCACCGACGCGGGCCCTTGCGACATTTATCACCGAAATGATTCACTGATTGAAGTATTGCCCCGATTCTTTCTTTGTCTCGTTACACAATAGAGAGACACGATCTGAGGTGATCTTTTCGATGACAATTCTGATCAACCGACTCCAGCTAACGTATAGTCATGATCAACCATGTAAAGAAAGGTCTTTACTTTACATGGTCAATCACGACTATGCGTTAGCCTAGTCGCGTTGTGAAATATCACACAAGAGTGTGATACGTTATGCCCTACTCCGAAAGAGGATTGTATGTAATAAGTGTACTCAAGTTAGGTTGCATTAAATAGGCTGACGAATATGAAGATAGTCAAGTCACCCGTTTCGTGAGCTCAAAGGTTCCATAACATGTGTTTAGTGAGTGTAATATGATATTCATCGACAAAGATTGCAGCAAATCCGGTTGTTCTCCAGTAGTGAAACGCCGGCCGCGTCGGCGCGCCAGGAATTTAATAAATCCCGCGCGAAGCTTCCTCATAAACACGTCGGCACTAATGCACAACAATTCAACGCTCAAAAACAATAGATATACTCTTTGATAGTCCGGAATACACTTAAACTGCAGCGTAACTGCACATGAACTGCAGTTTTTTAACTAGATTACATTCAACTAAGGTCTGCATAGGCCGTAACGCGAGGTCTGAGCTTGCAATAAGTCACTCAGTGAATGCTTTAGGGCAACACAGTTGCACTACATTTTGATTGCAGCTTAACAGCACACTACTAGATCACATTAAACCTAAGTCTGCGTAGACCCGACCGCGCGGTCTGAGTTTGCGTTGAGGCTGCACGGGTGAGTGAGCTAATCCGACAACTGTGCTGTTTATGTAAGCGGGAGCGTGTTGTGTTGCGAACACTCTGCTAACTGCCCGCTGATGACTCCGGACTCGGTTACGTGTCCGCACCCGATTAAAATGCAAATGAAGCGCGCCCGGATCGACTGGTACCGGCGTAAGTGGAGGTCGAAAGGCCTGGCGGTTGACTGAACGTCTCTCTTGACTGTACATAGTACAGCACAAAAAATCTAGAAGTTGTTACAGACACACAGTCTCTATCGCCTTCATAATTTGTTTTTCGCATTCCAATTTGATTTCAATGCGTATCGAGTGCTCATTCTGTCTTGATGGTGTGATGGAGCTAGTGTGGTTTGCGTACGTGCAAAAACATTGAAATCAATTAGAATGCAAAACGATAGAGAGAGGTAGGGCACAGCGGAATGTCATCTCGCTCGTATATGGAGCAGCCCAACTGGGGAAGTACCTCCACCTTACAGAAGACCGCAGCCATAATAGCACCACTGCCTTGTAGTGTTGCTATATTATTGCATGCTATGACGCATGTGGTGTTGTGTTCCTGGTGGTGAGTAAGGTCGCCAGAGCTCCCTAGGGTGGGCTGTGTTGGGAGTGAGGGACCTGCATGTCTCTATCTGCCAACACAGCGAATCCTCAAGTAAATAAAGGGTCGGCAACGCGCTTGTGATTTTTCTGGAGTCACAAGTGTCCATAGGCGACGGTACCAGCTTAACATCAGGCAGGCCGTAAGCAAATTTGCCACCGTCGTAGTATAAAAAAAAAACGTACGTGTCAGATTGAGTTCTATAAACAAGCTTTTACTGACATTTAAAAAAAAAAAGATCTACCTTTCAAAATGATTTTATGCGTACGTTATGCAAAATGTTTCAATAGAGGAATCCAATAAACACGACCGATAGATATTCGATAGCATTCGCATATCGTTTTGGAGCATACCACAGCGCGATATGCAAATAAAACTACCCTTATGGAAGCGCATTATGGTTTTTGTTCGAGGTTTCCATCAAAGTCTCCTTTACCGGCCCGCGAGGAGGGACTGCAGACAAAAAATGTTTTTCTACGAATGCGACTAGCGGGAAGATCGCGATACAAGAAACATCCGAGTAATGTGCTGCCATTTTATTTTTATTCACTTTTCTTTGATCTTTGTGTACTAGCCGTAGGCTTAAATATAGCCTCACAATTTGTTTCTGTTTTAATTTAGTTTATTTCTCGTTCTCGTGCGGTTATCATTTTAATTTTGTTTATTTCTTGTTCTCGTGCGGTTGCGCTAGTGTGTAGCATTAAGGTAAAAGTACTCTTCACCGGATCTGCCGTATCGCCGAATTTACCCTATTTTAAGCTGTAAGTCGAGTAGTATAGCTAATATGACGTTGTGATTTTTTTCCCCACTAGCTAGATACCTATCCCTTCCACTACGCGGAAAAAACGGCTATTTTGGACCTCAATGGGGCCGCGATAATTAATCGAGCCAGTCGATCGCCGTTTTGTATGGGATTCCTTACGAAAATCGTTAAGAAATTGAGTGAACTTCTTAAGGTCATAAAACCATTTAGAGGCCAATTTATGAATAAAAATTGGGTTTCGCGGAATCATTATTTAATTTGTTTTTGCCATTTATAAAAACAAGTTCATTTAGTGGTGTATGGAGTTATAATATTTGAAGAATTTAACTAAAATGAGGATTCGGTGATGGTCTACCCTCTTTTTGACTTGAAGGTATGGAAAACATTTGTTTCGATGACATCTACAACAGACCTGATACCAACAGTGCCTTTAACGAGTTTCATGGACTGTTAACTATGTTTCATTCGTTGTGTTTTCCCCTTGTAAAAGTTGTAATATCTACTAAACCTAGACAAGCCAAATGGATTACAAAAAAATTGAAAACGTGTACCAAGAGGAAACGCTTATTATATGTTAATTCCTGCAAAAGCCCTAGTGTAGAAAATAAGTTAGCATACAAGTCATATGCAAGAACACTACGTTGTTGCATAAATGCAGCCCAAAAAACTAGTAATTACCGCTACATTTGTAGATCAAAAAATAGGTGCCGAGCTACATGGGATGTTATCAATAAAAGAGTAGGAAACATCCGACAATCAAACCAAATTAAGAGCATTTTACACAACAGTCAAAACATAACCAACTCAAAAGACATAGCAAATATTTTCAATGACTACTACATTAATATTTCAAACATATTCCATCAAAATTATAATCCATCCGTAAAGAACTGTAATCGCCATGCGGCTACTATGTACTGTAACCCTACATCTCCGTCAAAGATACATAGAATTATCATGAGCTTAAAAAATACAAACTCATCGGGCTATGATGAGATAAATTCCAAAATTCTCAAGCTATGCTCGCAATCAATATCCATAGCTCTAGCCTATATAGTAAATCTCTCCTTAGAAGAAGGTACGTTCCCAGACGGCCTAAAAAAATCAATAATCAAACCTTTATACAAAAAAGGGAAAAGAAATGAAGTCTGCAACTATAGGCCCATAGCACTTATCCCTGTTCTGTCTAAAATCTACGAAAAAGTTATGTTTGAAAGGCTTAGCAACTTTGCAAATAAATACTCTCGCTTAAACGAGAAACAGCATGGTTTTAGAAAAAATAATTCGACCTCAACAACTGCGTTTTCATTGCTTAAAGATGTTACAGGGAGCATAGACGAAGGACAACCTGTGAGTGTACTTTTTTTAGATATGTCTAGGGCATTTGATGTAGTACCCCATAAAAGGCTCTTGGATAAATTAGATCTATATGGAATAAGAGGAAACGTATATCGTTGGCTGGAATCTTATCTAAATAATAGAACTCAATGTAAAGAAATCGTCAGAGAAGAAGGAAATACCGTAGTCAATCACAAATCAGTCTTTAAAATCAATAAATTTGGAGTACCACAGGGAGGGGTATTATCGCCCATCTTTTTACATAAATGACCTCCCAAATGAAATAACTTACCCATCTGTACTGTTTGCGGATGATACATCAATTATCATATCATGTACAGATGAGCAAAAGTATGAAAATGAAATAAACCTGGTATTATGCAGGACTATTAAATGGCTAGAAAATAACAACCTATCAATAAATATTAGTAAAACTAAGCAAGTTCAATTTCTTACCTGTAGAGGTAGCAAGAAAATATTAGACATTAACTATATGGGAGATCCTGTTGACAAAACCAATAATGCTAAATTCTTAGGTATACATTTAGATCAATTCTGCGATTTTAAATTACACGTAGAATATGTATGCAACAAAGTTAATAAGTTTATTTTTCCGCTTCGAAAGTTAAGAGAAACTGTATCTCAAGAAGCTGCCCTTGTGGCTTATCATGGCTATACAATGTCTATCCTCCGGTATGGTTTGGTTATATGGGGAAACTCCACAGATATGCAAAAAGCGTTTGTAAAACAAAAAAAGTGCACCAGGGCCATTTTTTGCCTGAAACCCCGTGACTCATGCAAACCTATCAAACGTAACAAACTATTATCTTTGCCTTCCCTGTACATATACGAGATAGCTGTATTTGTTCGTGGAAACCAACAATACTTTTAAAAAAACAGCGTGGTCTTAATATATAATAACCACATCTCAAGGCAAAGAAATCTACTTTACGTACCAAAGTTTCGTCTAAAACAAACCAGCCGTACCCCGTATTATATGTTTATCAAAATATTCAACAAGCTTCCTAGAGACATAAAAGACCTACCCCTTAGGGAACTTGCATCTTTTTATTTTATTACGAAAATCAAAAGTATAATCCAGCACTAAAACAACTGTAGCACTAAAACTTTCTTATGATTTATTTTTCAGATGTTATATGCATTTGAAATCTGCACGCGCCGGCACCCCCCGAAAACGCTCTATATTAAACGGGCTTATGCTATGACGTCACAATATATATTATATTCTCGGCGCGTTTACTATGGAGTAAAGTCATTAATTTGCAACTATCTCCACAACATTTGCGTTTAAGTGTATACTTGTCATACATAATATCATTACTAATTCAATTTTCTTTGTAACTCTCATGTTATTTTATCAAAAAAATAATATATTTTTTTCGTCATTTTAACGTGAGATAAAACTAATACAATCGTTTTTTTTTCGTTTTTTTTTCTTATGTATGATATTTTTACGTATATCCGCATCAATTGAGTGCAATTTATTCGAAATTGAAGTCCCATGCAAGTTCCCCATTCAAGAAAAAACTGTTTATATAGCTATGCGAACTATGTGTCTACTCTGTTAATGAATTTCTAAGTATAAAAACTAGTAATAAGTAATCCCTCTATTTTGCCTGTTCTTAACCGACAGCAAAATAAAGGATATTATTTTGCATGCTTATTTAAGTAGAGTACGGCGGACTGTACCGTGTATTTGTACCAACATAATGTGACCCGTATTCCGCAAATAAATATTTCATTTCATTTCAAGGTTTCTACAAACAGCGTCCGGAATCAGGGAAACCGTGTATTATTGAGATTATTTTTTTATAGGTTGATCATAAATTATTTATTTAAACTAATTCACTTTTCAAATAACTAAAAGTATAGCAAATTTTATGAGCATTTACCGAACATTGATAATTAAGATAGATTTCTTTAAAACTGTGTTTGAAATGGGTTTCAAGAGTTTTTGCCGTTAAAATAAGCTATTTGGCAAAAGGCTATTTAAAAACAAACATTACACATATATTACATCAATACTAGCAAGAGCCGTTTGTATTTAAGGTTTCGCAATAAGTTCTAATTCCTTGTAAAAAAATAAAGTTTGTAATTATAACATTATTAATACGATATAAACACTATTTTTTAAATTCTGTTCGCGTGATAGGTTCCACATAATTTGCTTGTCCAATTCACCGAACGGGTTTCCGATGAAACGTACCCGTAGTACCTGCTACCGAAACCACGTTGGCCTCAGCCATGCTACTATTTGGTGTTCCTTAAAATATCAACCTTATTTCGTTACGAACTCGGTCGATATTAATGTGTATTATTTTTTGAACGTTCTTGTAAAGGCCAGCGCTTCCAAACATTTAACGCGCAACTGCCCATCTCATGTCTGTCTGTCTGTCTGTCTGTCTGTCTGTCTGTCTGTCTGTCTGTCCATATGTCACAGCCACTTTTTTCCGAAACTATAAGAGCTCTGTTGAAACTTGGTGAGTAGATGTATTCTGTAAACCGCATTAAGATTTTCACACAAAAATATGTATGTCGTATGCCTCATACTAGGTGGCAAAATTCCAGATACTACATCCATGAAACGTGGCCGTGTCCTAGAAGATGATGTAAGAAAAACAGTAGAGATCAAATTTAAAAAAAAAGTAGTAAGTGTGGTCTATTTTTAAACTCCAAATATCCAATGATTGCTGGGTCCCCGGATGGAGTATTTGAAGATAGATTAATAGAAATTAAATGTCCTATTAGTGCAAAAACCTTTAAAAATTATATAAAAAATGTAGAGCCTACAGAAAAATACTATGCCCAAATGCAGCTTCAAATGTATCTATCACAAAAGAAAAATTGTTATTTCTGTGTTGTTGACCCAGACTATAGTAAAAATAAAAATGTAAATATGATAAACATATTATCATTCAATCTTGAACATGTTGAAAATTTAATCTGTACAAAGTTTTTAAACTTTTGGAAAATTTATATATATCCCTTGTTATATCAGAGTGTAGAGTGAGTGTAAGTATATCCTCCATAAAATATTAAAGTTACATAAAACACTAAAATTTAATCCAACGCTTCTAACTAGAAGACGTAAAAACACCGTTGCCCCACTTACAACATATAGATCTTTGTTTGCTAAAAGGCAGTATAAGACACGTGCAGCATACCTTTATAATAAAATAAATGTTAAAATTAATATCTATCAACAAAAGAAATATAATTGTAAGAGGTCTCTAACGGAATGGTTAAAGATGCTAAGTTATGAAGATACTGAACTGTTACTTAATCTTGTATTAATCTAAATTTAATTCTATAGTTAGTAAAACAGAACAAAATGGAATAATGTTTTATATAATATATACCTACTTTATCAAACAACACACACGCACGCACACACTAACACACACGCACGCACACACTAACACACACACTCACACGCACACACACACGCACACACACACACACACACACACACACACGCACACACATACATAGACACACACGCACACGCACACACACACATACACACACACACTCAACTTTAGGGTCACGACACTATGCCTGTGATACCTAATTCGTCTTTATTTTTATTTTATGTTATAAGTATTTACCTACATATAAGAAATTAACACTAACTGCTTTTTTATGGAGGAGCGGGTCTTCCTGACACAGGTATTTTTACCTACTAGGAAGACCCAACCTTATTTTCAATGTAACCTAGCAATCTATGAAATAAAACATTTTCATTTTCATAAAGTGTAACGGATCTTTATAAAACCGAGCCTGAGTTTATCTTAGGTCGCCTTTATCTCCAGCACGTCTGTCCCATTTCAATGTAACAAGAGAGACAAATGTTTACCTGTGTTCCGGCTTGTGCAATATTCTCGCGGTCCAACCGACAAATAAAGTGACACGCGGCTTATTTATTAGACTGTATCTCGTTGCGGTAAGGTTCAGTAAGTCGGTTAACTGTCTTGTTACGAGTCGGGACAGTGTCAGTGGGTCCTCTTTGTTTAAATGACAAATTCAATAAGCACATTCCTCCGCAGACGAGGGTCCCTGTGCCCTGCGTCCCGCACCCCGCACCCCGCACCCCGCCATGATTCGGGGGCGTCTCGCGCGTTCTTCCGCACGACTTGTGTTGTGTCGTGCTTGCTGCATTAGGTACGTGGGGCGCCGGGTACCGCAAATAACTCGCTCATTGGAGACTATTATCTTCGTTAGGTACCTTTATGCCTATTCACAGGACGTTTTGCGCGCACCCGTAGGGTAGGCTCACGGTATAATTTGATCCCCACGTTAGTACCAAACATGCATTATATGCGGTTTTAAATTAATTAAACTAGCAAACCAGTGGCAAGGCATTTTGGTTTGCATAATATCTACCTTTCTTAACACTAGCCCGTCTATGAAAACATCCATTCCCACCAAAGATTTTAGTGAACATTGGTATACTGCCGTGATTTTTAAAAAGGCAGTCTTCTGACATCACTTACTTTTGAGAAAAACGCAAAAGCAGTCTTCAATTGGATATTTTTACTTTAATCAGGCTGTGTAAGAATTTATGACGCAATGATGATTTTAGGTATTAGAAAGGTGCCTGTTCTATCTTTTTTCATTGTTATTTATTATATTTTTACATATTCCTTTATATTATATCAAAAAATAATTGTGGTATGCATTTTGGGAGTTTATTTACAACCTATAATAATTCACTAAAAGGCAGCTAAAGTCCCGAAGCTGCCTTTTACTGAATTATTACTAACAAATGTATCATTGAAAATTAAAATTCCTTTCAATTGTATGCTCGTAATTCTTTAAAAGGCAGTGTTTTCAGTTAGCGGCCTTTTTGTAAAGTTTCTTGTCTATAAATCCTTTTCGTTTAATTATTTACAAAGAAGTGAAAGTCCAGTTACTGCCTTTAAATAAATTATTCCACCAAACTACTTCTTTAAAGCAAACGGTAGCAAAATTATATCCACTGAGTAATTCACTACAAAGCAGTCTTAAATGCTCAAATGCAATTCACTGCTTTTTAAGTAATTTTCTTCTATAAAATATTTTTTCTTAAACATCGATAACAACAGTCAAGTGAATTGGAATTAAATAAAACACTCATATTATCATTTATTAAAATGGCATATTACAAAATATAAAATCATGGAAAAGGCACTGTATATTTCTTATATCAGGGCCTGCGTTCGTTCGCGCCAAAATCACGTGAGCGTGCCAATATTCAAGGTACGTATTAGACCCGGAGATGCTGACACAAATTTTTAAGGTATTTGTACCAAGTATGGTGGTGACCCTTCAGGGGTCTAATTACGTAATGAAGAAAAGGAAAATGACGGTGATAGCGCTGGTACTGGCGGCCAAAATGCGTGAGCGTTAATCGCACGTGTCCGATAAATTACGAAAATCGAACGATTTGTTACTCAAAAATTCTTGTATTTTCCGATAGTCGATGAAAGAATAAGTAGGCGGCTGCGACGGCAATACGCCTAAAACGCCTCAACCTATGGACGAAACTAGACATACCGCACACGAAGATCCATAACAAACTGATCACAATCCTACCTATGATGGAGGCTTCAATCGACAAAATACCAAAAACTGCAGTCTTTAGGAAAGACTACGGCATATCACTGACGGAAGATTTAAAAGAGGGGCTAAACCAAACAGACCTTAGAATCTTTACCCATGGTTCAAAAACAAATACGGGAACTCAGAGGATTTAAACATACACATATCCAAACCACTGGGTGTACAAAACACGGTATTCCAGGCTGAATGCGTAGGGATAATTGAAGCCTGCAATGCCATAAAGAGACGACAAGTCGAAAACACTAACATATGGATACTCTCAGACAGTAAATCGGTACTACAACCACTGAGCAGTGATAACATCACATCTAGCTTGATATACGAGAGCCACCAAAACCTCACAGAGGTGTGCGCAGATAAAAACAAAGTTACTATACAATGGATCAAGAGGCACAGTGGCTCAAGAGGAACGATGCAGCGGATGAACTGGCCAGGAAAGGCTCAGAAACAACGGCATACGGACCGGAGCCAATCTTGCCCCTGCCACAAAGCTACATATACAATCAACTGGACCAACACACTAAAGAACTACATTAAAGATACTGGGAGGAGACAGACACATGCAGACAGAGCAAAGAGATTCTGTCGAAACGTGACTACAAACTCACAACCGCACTACTAAGGACACATAGAAACCAACTGCGCAAGATAGTGGGAATAATAAGAGGACATAACACCTTGAACAGACACCTCTATAACTTAGGTATCACAGACAGCCCCATGTGCAGAGCGTGTATGGAGGCAGAAGAATCGACTAAACATATACTGTTGGACTGCAAGCAGGTAGAAGTATACAGAATAAAGCACCTAGGTTCTCCAGACACACTACGGGACGCAGTCAACAACACCAAGGCACTCAGCAACTTTCTAGACGAGCTGGGGTGGTTATAGAGTAGCGCCACACCGCCGTTTCACGCAAAATAGGCACAATGGATGTCGACTTGCGGAAAACGCCCAGTATAACTGAATAACTAACGCCCACGCATTTGGGCTGCCAGTACTAGCGCTATGACCATCATTTTCCTTTTCTGATTACGTAATTAGACCCCTGAAGGGTCGCCATACTTGGTACAAATACCTTAAAATTTTGTGTCAGCATCTCCCGGTCTATTACGTACTTTGAATATTGGCACGCTCACGTGATTTTGGCGCGAACGAACGCACGCCCTGCCTCAAACGTCCGCTGCGGCTCGCATCTGTCGGTGAAACAAACTTTAAAAAATCCACGCAAATATTATTATAGGGGCGCGGTAAAACATGACTGCCTTTAAAATAATTATTGCGAGAAAACTGCGTTTTAGTATCCGATGGATGTCAAAAAATTGTAATTAATAAAAAAAAATTGTGACGTACATTCCTTTTTTGAAGTATAGAAGTAAGTAATATCAATCAAATAATTATTAAGAAGGCAGCTAACGTCACATGACTGCCTTTTAAAGAATTTTTACTCAAAAGCTGCTTTTTAATGAATTATTGTAAAGTAAATTCTATGAACTATAATTATCAATAGGCAGTTTGGTACAAAACTGCCTTTTAAATAAGTTTTGCCTAAAATATTTCCCATATATTACGCAGTCAAAGGACTTTAACTGCTTTTTTAAGGATGAATGTCAGATGACTGCGTTTTAATGAATTCGGCACTGGTAAGAATGCACTTGACTGCCTTTTATTGAAAAATTATCTCAAAAACTAAATGTGATAGAGAAAAACGGGTTAGATAGGTCAACGCGTCTTTTTTTCCTGATCACAGCACAATATATAACTCAAAATTGGTAAATTGTCAGATGACTGCCTTTTTAAGAATCACGGCAGTATAGGTATATAATTACTAGGCAATCGGTAGTAAATAAAGTGCCAATTGTAAAGACACTCCGTATTACAATTTTGATTTCAGTACCTATGTTTCGCGCGCTTATTCCGACACCTATACTTCACGCAGCGCAGCGAGCGCGTAAAACAGATTGGAATCTAATTAGAATGCACAATATTCATGGCCAATCGGCGAAAATAAGAAAATTCTCTCATTTCCTTGTTCATCGTCGACACATCTTGTTTGCTTATTACGCGCAAGTGTTGGCAGAGAAAGACATTTCAAGTAATGCGAGTAACATTGGCTTAGATCTAATAACACAAAGCGGATGAATTGCCCTGAGGTTATCGCAATATCGACAGATCGGGCGTACTCAGCAAATACCTAGACGCAGAATTACCTACTCTACCCTACTCATTGTCATTATCAAATAACAGATGGGGGTATGTATGTATATCTAATACCGGTTTTAAGTCTCGAAACTCTTCCACAGTAAAAAGTGGTGAGATATTTCGTAGAGCCAAGTCAGGCATTCTTATTAGTCTTTCTTTGCTTGCTAAATAAAATTCTGCAACTTGGGAATGACACAACTTTACTGCATTTACTAATTTTTGCATACCTAAAACTAATGTAAGTGTGATTACCAAGTCACAAAATTTTACTAAAAGCGGCCAAGTGCGAGTCGGGCTCGCACATGAAGGGTTCCGTAAAATAAATTGCGGTTTACGATTGGACGTATAAAAAAAACTACTTACTAGATCTCGTTCAAACTAAGTTTCGGTGGAAGTTTGCATGGTAATGTACATCATATTTTTTTTTTAACTTTATCATTCTCTTATTTTAGAAGTTACAGGGGGGGAAACACATTTTACCACTTTGGAAGTGTCTCTCGCGCAAACTAATCAGTTTAGAAAAAAATTATATTAGAAACCTTTATATAATTTTTGAAGACCTATCCCATACGTGTGGGATATTTATTCCCACACGTATGGGTTTGATGAAAAAAAAATTTTTGTGTTTCAGTTCTGTGTATGGGGACCCCTAAAACTTAATGTTTTTTCCAATTTTTGTGTGAAAATCTTAATGCGGTTCACAAAATACATCTACCTACCAAGTTTCAACAGTATAGCTCTTATAGTTTCGGAAAAAAGTGGCTGTGACATACGGACGGACATACAGACAGACATGACGAATCTATAAGGGTTCCGTTTTTGCCATTTGGCTACGGAACCCTAAAAACGAATTATGCTCAAAATTTGGAACATGTGGGTATGCTAGGTGAGTACCTATGTTAGTGACAAAACTAAGGAACTTTGATGGGCAATAGTTCTTCAACTAAAAGATCAAATTGAATGTTATTGACATTATATGTAAGCCATATTATGCCCTTATGTTACTGAAAATTCAGGGTTCTAGCTTTAGCCAGCACAAATTTACAGGATGTTGAAAATGGCCTGAAGGGTTTCGAGAAAAGGATGGTACAGCCGTGCCTCTGTGTTTTGCTTGACTTGGCGGTATATAAATGATGCGGACCGAGTCGCCGGCGGCCGGATTTCTGCCGCGGCACATAATCCGCGAAACGGCGCGTCTCGCGGACTCTGACGACGGTGCCTTCGCAGGGCCCCAATTTTGTTGATCTCTTTCTCATCTCAATCACATTTCAATATGTTTCGCGTGCTCGACCTGACATGTTAGCTCGGCACGCTAGTCGCAGCACACGCGCAAAACACATTGAAAAGTGATTTGCATTTAATTTCATTCCTCGATACGTAAATTGACGAGTCACCTTACATCCGTAATATTCATTCAAATTCGCAATAAAAACTTCTTCTTTGTGACGCTTGAAAGGATTCCCCTTTTCATTCGTTCGTAGATATTCGTCAAACACCCGCATCAGGATCGTCGGTATCTGATATGTTTCGCTAGTTCAGGTGCACATTAGTTTGACGTAGGTATCTAACTTAGAAGCCTCGGTTGGCCGCGGTCAAATAAAAGTCTTGAGAACGATATACCACCTTAACTTTCTACATCAACTAGAGGTATGCTCGCACACTCACATGTACAGTCGACGTCAAAGATTTTTGTCTTATTGCAATGTAGTAAGGCGCAGAAGTGTAAACATGATATCATTGACATCGACCGTAAACAAATGTACTCAAGTTGCCTTAAATGGGCAATCTCAACGCCTCCACCAGACGACGCGACGGCGCGTGGAATCCCGAATAACTCGGTTAGTGAAACCGCGCGTCTCGCCTTCGGTGCGGCGCGGGGCGCGGGGCGCGGTGGAGGCGGGGAGGAAATCAAAGCGACGCCAGTAATTAGTACTGACTGCAAACAACATACGGAATTAGGTCCCGCCCCGGCTCCGGAACAGGCGTGTGCTATCCATATATCCAACACTATATACTTTTCCAACATAAATAAACTTGTGGCTCTGTGAGCTGTAGAACTCACGAACAATATTTTTCAATATTTTTTTTTTAATTCAGAAATCCGAATCGCCAAGAACCTGCTCACAAAATTTCAAGAGAATCGGTTGCGAAATACTACTTTTAGAGGAGAACAGAAGGACATACGCCGGATATACGAAATATTTTTTGCCCAAGCTGAAACGGAGAACTTCGTTCGCTTCGCTCGCTCGTTCAACGTGGGTATAATCCAACGAAGCTGTCATCAGACTGAAGGGATGTCATCTGGAACGTCTCTTCATGACATAGTCACGTCCGCCCCCGCTTAACCATTTAGCTAAATAGGCTTGAGTAAGCGAAGCGGTCAAGTTTTTAAAATTATTTTTACGACGCAGATGGGTTATTTAGTAAAGCCGACGATTGGACGCTGGCGTGCGCGTCAGGAATTTAGTTCATGTCTTTCACAAAGCCAAGATTCTTCACAGTCTCAGTTTAGGGTTTAAGCTTGCTTGGCTTTCATTCCTATAAGTAATAGACTAGATGAATTCGGAGTATAAACTGAGTGGTCTATGCGTTTTTCGGCCTACGACTATAACAATGTCAAATAAAATGAAGAACAGCTAGCTGATTCTTATTTGTTTATTTATTTAATAGGTACTTAAAAAAATATATTGCACCTCTTATTTACGCCAATAGACTCCTATCGACACACCATACACGCAATAGGTACGTTGTATTCACCCTCTAAGGCCGCACTCGAAACACTCAGGTTCCACACAGCTAAGCATACTTAATAATTGAGTCCGTAGTTCCAGATCGCAGCGGCATCCCTGACGCGGCTGCACTGAACTCCTTATTTCACTCGGAGACGGTCGTGGCAGCGGAATGCGATATCCCAGCACAATTACCCGCTGGAGGACGACTGCGGGTCACGAGCGTATTGAGATGCGAGTGCTGACGGCCGGAATGGCTTCTACACACATGCTGAGAGGTTTACGGTCTAGCTGCCTGAGATGCCTATTAGGTACTATAAAGAGTAAATAGCTCATTTTATTTACTTACAATTACGCTTGTTTTCTAGAAGGATATCTAGATAGAGATTGCATCTAATATAATCAGAGAGCTGATATTTACCATTACCTCATTCACTGCTAACTTTCCCTCGAAGCACTAAAGTAGTCCGTAGCAGCGTGATCTACATTTGTAGCGAAAATGTGAATGGGTTAGTTATCGATAAAGAAAAATGTCGTGAGGAAATCTACATAAATCTTCGAAAAACTTCAAATGTGTACGTAAAATCTCCAACCCGCATTTGGCCAGCGTGGGGGCTACTACCCGTTCCCTCTCATCCATAAGAGGGGGTCTATGCCCAACGGTGGAACGTAGATATCATGTAGATAGACTTGATGGCAATCATGACGATGAGTAGAACATAGTAGGTTAGGTACCTATTGATTGTAATTTTTCCACAAATCTACAGTCGCATCCCTCCGTGTTAGGAGGTTCCTTTCAGGTAAACGTCTCAGTACTCGTCACTGACTCATCATTACTTAGCACCTTTAGTTTTAAATCATAACAGTGGAGGTGGACAACAGAGTGCTAATTATTGGAATTATGGTGTCAAACATTTCTGACGTTTGGCTCACACTATTTTCGTCTCTCAAAATACAGGAAATAACAGAAGAAAATTAACTAATACTTCTTGAAGTTATCCCAAAGGAAATAGCCCATCCACTAAACTATCACAACAGCCCCGTAACAGGATATCTCTTACAATATGCAGTAGTTTTCTTGTGCGCCCTACGTCAATGAATGAAGTTATTACCAAAATTTGGCCACAACTCACTCGAGTGCTGCGCGAATTGATAGCGAGTGAGTTATGGCCCAACTGTTGCGTGCAGCGGGCTGTCCCGGGTATTCGCTCAGTGTGTCAGCGGGCTGTCCCGGATACTCGCTCAGTGTGTCAGCGGGTCGCTCAACACGCCCGGTAGGTGTCGGAATGACTGCTTTTGTCGGCGGCCTCCCTCCTCACTTATTTAGCGACCTGGTTTCTTGAATGGCGCAGCGGCTGCATTCAGCGCGCCTCATTGTGGAAATACTAAACGACACACATTTCAGCGGCACACTTCTCTTCGCTCATCATTTTTCAAACTTCAAGCGAAGTATTAAATTTTGACGCGATGAGGAACATCCACTCGCGGTGCAATCATTAATCATCGGTTCCGTGCCTAATAGAAATCTGGGTCGTCAAAACATCCTATTCATCGGATCGGTGAATGGCGATCGCAGTAATTATCGTGTCGTGGCTAGCGAGCCCGGGCCCCGAGGCGTTGTTGATTGGTTTCGGCGAGCGCCGGACAGAGCCGCAATCGGGCTAATAGCGGACACAAAGCGTGGCCGGGGCACGGGTGATAGTGGACTAGGAATCAAACAACAGCGTGTGTAAAATGTAATATTTATTGTATAACAAATATCCCCAAGAGCCCCGTCCCCCCGCATCGTCACATGAATACGTCGTGCTGCGGCGCGGCCGCCTCCTCGAACGTGACCATCTTGTCCCTCCCCCGCGCCGCCGTGGCGGCCCCCGCGACCCCCGCGACCCCCGCCGGCCGCGCGCGCCCCGTCAGCGCACTCAGCTCGTACAGCTCGCCGCTCATCGCGCTCAAGTTGAACTCGCTCAGAGAGCGCGGCACAAAGTACTCTACACATCCCTCGCCGCCGGCGCCCGCCGAGCGGCGGCCGGGCCCGCCGCGCGTGAACTCCGCACCCGCCTCGCCGCCGCCCGACCGCCGCCGCGGCAGCGAGCTGAAGCGCGCCGGCAGCGCCTCCACCTTGAAGGTGACCTGCGGGCGGCGGTCGGGCGCAGGCGAGGCGGGCGCGGGCGCGGGTCAGGAGGCGGGCGTGCGCGTGCAGCGCTCCACCGAGTGCACGGCGCGCCGCGCTCCGCACCGCGAGCCTGCGCCGCGCAGCGCGGCCCGCAGCTCCTCCTGCAGCAAGTCGAAAGCAGCGGCCACCACGGCCACGCCCACGAGGATGTAGGCGGCGCACGCGCCCACGGCCGCGTCCAGTGCGGCCGCGGCGCCCGCCTCTCCGGCCGCAGCGCGCGCCGCCGCCGCACGCCCGGGCCGCAGCGCGCCAAACCCGATCGTCGCGAGGCTCGAAAACGAAAAGTAGCACCCGTCGAGCAGCGACCAGCGCTCGGTGCGTGCGAAGAGCGCGGCGCCGAGCGCTACGTACAGCGCGAGCAGCGCGACGCTGAGTGCGGCGGGCACGCGGCGGGCGCGCGCCGCGCACAGCCGCGCGCCCGCACCCAACCCGTCCAGATTCAGCGCCGCCTGGAACGGGGTCAGCTTCTCCTCACTGGAGCTCTTCACCAGGTCCGCATCGGGCGGCGGCGCGGGCGCGAGGCGCGCATACAGGCGGCGCGCGGCGCGGGCCAGCGCGGCGCCCAGCGTGGCCAGGTAGAGCATCACCAGCGGGATGCCCACCACGGCGTACAGCACGGCGCACGCGCGTCCCGCCGGCGACGTCGGCGCCACGTCGCCGTGACCTGCACACACACCACATAACCTTCAACGCCCATAAACGAATATACTATGAAGTTATCTATTAAGAACAGCGACTGTTCGGGTATGGGTTCAGTTTAATAAAGTCATGAATTAAGTACCTATTTACTATGTTTTATTAGGTTAAATGTCTTGTACCACCTATCTATAGGCTCAAAGTCAAAAATGTAGAGGGCTATGGTGGGAGTTTCTCGTCTGCGTGATCGCGTCAGAAATGAGGCTAATATCGGCAGTAGAACCAAGGAAACCAATATAGCCCTCCGAATCGCTAAACATAAATGGCAGTGGGCAGAGCACATGGCGCTTAGAACCGATAGCCGTTGGGGCGAAAAGTTTCTTGTGTGCCGACTGTACTGGAAGGTGCAGCGTGGGTAGACCCCCCTACAAGGTGGACTGATGACCTGGTAAAGGTCGCGGGAGTCCGCTGGATGCGGGTGGCGCAGGACCGGCCATTGTGGCACTCTTTGGGGGAGACAGTGGACGTTTTTCGGCTGATATGATGATGATAATGGATAACCTTATGCAGTAGGTACTTGTGTGTGTATTTTAATTGGGGTAAGTTTGTTCTTTGTTTTTTTATACCTGTTATTCATTCATTGGCTTTGTGTATACCTAGTGTATATCACGCTGTAGGCTCTCCATACATCCTACTGATGCTACTAATATTATAAATGCGGAAGTTTGGATGTTTAGATGTTTGTAACTCAATCAAGCTTAAACGGTTCAACCGATTGGGATGAAATTTTGCACGAACTTGCAGAAGAGAAAAGTTTAAAGCCTGAATTAAAATTAGGATTGTATTTACCCCGGGTCCACGCAGACAAAGTCGCGGGCGAAAGCTAGTGTAAAATAAATAAAATAAAAGATGGGTGCTGATTTTCTTTTTACAAATAAACTAAACTAACTAATTACACAGCGTCTCACCGATGGTAGTGATGAGCGTGAGCGCATACAGGAAGCTGGTGGAGTAGGTCCAGCGGAAGGCATCGGCAGGTGCGCGGGGCGGGGGCGGCGGGCCCGCCAACCCGCGCTGGAAGTCGAGCAGCTCGCGCGCCGCCAGCCGCGTCCAGTTGTCCTTGTAGAGGATGTTGAGGTCCTCGGTGAGCGCCCAGAGCCGCTCGACGGTGCGCGCGCGCAGCGCCGCCGCGCCGCGCCCCGCGGCCACGGCCGCCACGGCGGTCTCCTCGCCGCCCTCGAGCGCCAGGAACAGGAAGCCCCCCAGCAGGTTGTACAGCAGCACGAGCGCGCAGGCGGCGAGGCAGGCGCGCGGGGAGCCACCCCCACCCCCTCCCCCGCCCCGCGCACCGCACGCGCCGCACGCCGCGCCCCCGCAGCACCCGGACATGCTACGCCATGCCGCCGCCGAGCCCGAGCGACGCACGCACCTGCAACAATACGCACACAGGTCAACAACAACATTCATTAACTTAATCATACCCATTTATCTTTTTTTTAATAATATAAATCCCATAAAAACATTTCATGTAATAAATAGGCCAAGTATCGGAACTCTTCCACAGTAAAAGTGGTGAGATAGATATTTCGTAGAGCCAAGTCAAATATTCTTATTGATATTTATTTGCTTGCTAAATAAAATTCTGCAACTTGGGAATCACACAACTTTACTGCATTTTCAATTTTCAACCTGAAACTATGTAAGTGTGATTGCCAAGTCACAAAATTTTATTAAGCAAGCAAATAAAGATTAATAAGAATGCCTGACTTGGCTCTACGAAATATCTCACCACTTTTTACTCTGGAAGAGTTCCGAGACTTGGCCTATTTTTTACATTAAATGTTTTTATGGGATCTCATTTATTTTTGTAGGTTATTGTGTTATCAACTTTGTATGGAAATGTTATTTTTCCAAACGCAAATATCTATACAAAGTTTTGCGGGAAGCAAATGTAAAAGTAACTTTGTAATCGCATGTATTTGTATAGGTTTACACTACCTTTAAGGTGGCAGACCAGTTTAAATATCTAGGGCATATGGTCACGCCAGACTTGAGAGATGATACGGATATAGAGAGAGAGAGGAGCTAGGGCCCTGGCCATGCGAGGCAACATGATAGCCCGCAGGCAGTGACAAAACACTGGCTAAAGATCATCACTGGCCAAACAAAGTAACGATTTCACCATCATCACCATCATCATATCAGCCGAAAGACGTCCACTGCTGGACATAGGTCTCCCCCAAAGAGTGCCACAATGGCTACCTTGTGGGGGGCCTACCCACGCCTCGCCATCCGGAACGTGGTGAAAGATCATCACTGGCCAAACAAAGTGATGATCTGGACTGTCGCAAATATGTAATAATTATTTATTTCGAATTTGTCGATTAAAATGTGAAAATATGAGTTTCTGCCTGAAATAGATCAATTGTATTTTTTTTTATAATAATGTAATATAGGGAGTTAAGTGAAAGTCGGAAGACCCACCCCCGCACGAGTAACTTGGGCCACTCGTGCCGCAGCCGCACCGCACTCTGTCCGCACCACCCACGCAACACCTTCGTGCGTGAGTGCACTGCTCCTGACTGCAGGCGGCAGCGGAACCTACTTGCAAGTGCAAGTGCAAGTGCAAGTGCAAGTGCTGCAGGCGTCACGGCTCGACTCACCATGCGATGCTGGTGCTGCACAAATACGACCAACAGCGGTACAGGGTGAATTAAGGTGACTCGAGCGTACGTACGTCGTTGCTAGTGCTACGGATAGCTTTGTAGATGACACGATACCCATAGTTCAAATTGAAACGTAGAAAAAATTGCATAGACTTTTTTTTTTGCATATCTCCTGTGTTTTTAACCGACTTAAAAAAAGGAGGAGTTTATATGTTCCATCTGTATGTTTATTGTTTTATGTACATATGTTCATCGATTTCTCTGACAATTTTCAAACACTCCTGAGGTGGTCCCATTGTCACCAAGTTAGGATCTAATGATGGGATCCCAGGGAAATTGAGGGCAACCCTCAAATTGTACCTATAGGCACGCGTGTAGTGATTTCGGTATTTTCAATTATAACTCGAGTATTTTGTATAAGCTTAATTCTATTTCTAAGGTAGTTGTTTCATTCTTGATTCATTTACAAAATTATTTTTGAAATAAAGAAAGGTAGAAATATTTTTTTTTATTAATTGCACAAAAAACACAGGAAAAATCATAAAAATACAAAAATGTCATCAGCGCGCCATGAAAAGGTCCCCTCTCACTCACTCAGCATAATGCCGGCCTAATTGGCCAGCGCTGGTATTTATTGAACTAATTCCATTAAGGAATGATTTTATATTGATCAGGCACCGTTTAGTCTTGCAAATAGTTCGTTGCGACGAAGACGAGAGCATAGTGGAAAGAGAGAGAGAACGCTACGAAAATGCGCACAAAAGAGCACAACAAATTAAATTGTTAAAAAGATTTGCCAATTGTTGGCGCATTTGTCGAGATGAACCGGAAAAGCGAGTTCTCTGCTACACTTGCTACAGGAGGTCCACGCTATCCGATCCAATCAGTTTCACGCGCTCGCTTGCACTCGCGCCGAGGTAATGCGGCAGAAAGAGCGCACGAAACGGAATAAAGCGCGAAACGAAAGCAATGAACCGAATGGAGGCCGGTTCGCGCGGCGCTGATCAAAGACAACAGCGTAATTGCGCCGCCGCTTCATTATAAACGTTGTAAAGTTTCTGCGACCGCCCGCGGCCGGAGATCTCAAACAAAGCCCGCTTTATAGAGGCTCGCAGCAGACCCGAATCCTCTGCGAATGCAAAAAACCCTCCTCGTCAGCGTGGCGAGGTGAGGGGGGGAGGGAGGGGGGGGCTCGTGTTCAGGCGTGTAATGACGTCCGGCCGTAATGCGAGCGCCGCGCCGCCATTGTACCGCTGCACTCACATAATTAATCACTCTGATCGCTCTTTTTACACCGGCCGTTTTATATTAAAGCCCAATTTCCCGGCTGGAAGCGAAGATTAATCTCGTAGGCTAGATATAGATGTCGGGTTCCCGAAAATCCCGTAGCGTCATTGTTGCGGCTTCGACCGGTGATCGCCGTGAACCACGCGTGGCTCGCGGCGGGCCGTCGCCGCCGGGTCCCGTGATTGCGTCTCACACATATTGTTTGCCGATGGGGGTGTGAGGCCCTCCCCCACCTCCGCCCTCCCAACCGTTCCACTGCAATTGACATGAGCACTCGCTCAATGCACGGAGTTTTCAGTGCCTTATAAAGCCTATTTTGACGTTTATACGTCAAAATAGTAGCGAGTTTAAGGAGACCTATCGTAGTTCTGTTTCGGCGCCTGCAGGTGGCAGTCCAAAACGGAAGCGGAAACAGGCCTGCCTAAGTATGACATTCAGGAAAATTCCATTTTACGTAGTTTGATTATAATAACTGAGACTACATTTCCTCGTTAGTATATTCGTTATACAATTTATTCTGCTAAAAAAAATTACTAGTTATAGATACTTTATTATTAAAACAGAACATTAAATTTACGGTTAGAGCATTTTACATGAAATGGAACGTAAACTTTCCGTCTAGTCTATGCATCCGTCATTCACGTTCACGTCACGTCATTGTCAGACTGTCACCGTTACTCTGAAAATGGTTTCACAATTGCCTTTAATTATTATTTATCGTTTATTATCGTGTGCTACGGGTTCGCTGATCACTTGGACTTGCTGTTTTCTCATTTAGACCTTGATTTGCTTATTGACGATTGTAAGTCAATAATATTGTACCAAATGCAGCAAAATTAGGTGTAGAAAATAAATACACTTGCAAATACAACACGATAGTAATATATTTCATTTTTCTAAACAGAATTTGCTTAAAAGAAACATTGTAGGATTTAACACTTAGTATTGACCAGAGAATATTCATGGGATTTCCCCCCCTCGTTAGTGGCCTACGATAAAAACCCTTAAAACGCTAAACAGGCCAAAGGAAAACAATGACAGCGTCGTACGGCTAGATGTGACGTAAAATATTAAGAGTTGGACACGTACAGTACCCTAAATGCAATTATAGGTAGGGGTTTCAAGCCGCCAATACGCTTGGTTGTAGACCGCGAACACGGAACGCCACGTAGATAAGGCACACAGATTTTCTTGAACGGATGTGAAGGATGAGTTCATGAGGAATGCGTGGTATGAATGATGGGTGAATGAATCAGGATGATGAAAAAAATCTAAGGCATATAACGAAAATATATAGACGGTGTCGAGCAAAATGCCTTTCTAAATTTTGGGAAATGGTAAGTCCGGAAAATAATTCACTGGCGGGATACGGAAGCACAGCGCGTTAGCGGGTTGCGACCCTGCGTTAGAAGTGAAAGGTATGTAAGTGTAACGCTAAGCCGAGATGCAGAAGGTCTAACAAAGGCAAAACCTAAATGTTACGGTATACTAATCCGATTGTGAAGTTCCTCCACCGACGTCTCCCGAAGAATTGACCACCGGATGCCTGCGTGGCAGGTTACACCAGGATGACCGCAACAGGATAACCGGCACTTATTTCTTAACTGAACAGGCCTGCGTCGCCCGTAGAGAGCCTTGCGGGACGGTCGCGTCTAACAGCTAATGATTGGCCGGCAGCTTCTCCTAGCGCCCGTAACTGGCGGCTACCAACAAATTAAGCCAATTAGCATTACACGACGAAAAACTATAGAATCCGGTAAATTAACGGAACCAAACGGGGAAAATACTCACCCGAACTCTCCTCAGGTCCGGCCTCGTAATAATCTCCTTGGATTATCCAAATCAGCGAAGCTGAATCCAAACAAAAAGTCCTCTTGTGGCACCCAAGCACTTGCTATGAATCAGGCGACAAGGGCTTCGATGAAGCAAACTTCGAAGAATCCCATAAACTTAAGGAACGCGCACTGGATTATCAATACTTTAGCAAAAACTGTAATAACCGGGCTGCTTTTCCAAAGAAAAGCACTGTCTCCAAAATGCAAGTTCAGAAGAGAATGATCCTTCACAAATTTGTTTACAAGAATTGACAAGACTCTGGAAAGATCTTCTACGAAATTCTAGTTTTGAATAATTTAAAAAAGTAATAGCCAAAAATCAGCCAGACCCCAACACGACGTGAAGCAAGAAGATTTGATTCGGCTAAAAAAAAAAAATGAACCAATAAACGCCATCGACGAAAAAAATCTGACATCACATAGACAACTGAGAATGTATCTAAATACAACAAACGCAATGAAGTTCACCATCAAACGACCTAACTCCCAAAAAGGAATTCAGATGGCGCATGCAATAAGCCTGGAGCGAGCCTTTTCGCTACACAAACTAGTAATAGGATACCAAACTGATGTACCTACTGCTTGAATAACTATTTCATGTTCGTAATTGACTGTGATTCCTCGAATAAAATATATTATAACTCATAAATTGTCTTTATTATTTTAAATTTATTCGTTAAACAGGAATTGGCATATTATACATCAATATACTGTATGCATGTAGGTACAGGTAAAGTGTGAGTATTTCCGTTCACGCAAACATGCGTACACTTGACGCACACATGCGTACACTTGACGCACACATATGAACTTTCTAGAGCTAACTCTTGGGCTGTTGAAGTCGGTTAAAAACTAGATGACGCGCGGCATGCAAAACCTTGACTGACGTCTCTATCTCTATATTATTCATAGTACTCTTTGGCTCAATGCTCACGAGTGTCATCCTTTAGTACAAATTCTGATTTGTTTAATACATATTATTGTTGACATCTTTACAGCGGCAGTCAGTTACCGAAACAATTTGACCGCAGTATGTCTATCTATGTCGAGAGTGTCGAGATTCTTCACATTTAAACTACTCTTCAAGCTGGTCGAATATGGAGAGCTGACGGTGACATGATGTAGTAATTGTAAACACGTCCGAGCCCGTTGCTGACGACAGAGTATAATAAACAAGTGCGGGGGTCAACAACATTTATTGTTTTGAGGTATTGAGGTACGCCCACACCAATGCTTAAAAAACGGTCACGATACGGAATCGCAGTGACGCATCGTATGTGTACCGTTTTTGACGCAAGCACTCCACACCGCTGCACGCTGCTTAAAAAACGGTCACGATACGGAATCGCAGTAACGTGCCGTAAAACGCAACGGTCTAATAAATGCAGCGTTTTTTACGCAACAGTTTGGGAATCGGGATTTCTCGGCTATTGTCGGCAACACTTCGTTTTTTACACATAGTTTATCCTATTCTAGACATAAATTTTAAAATATTAACACCCATTACGTATCATTGAAGATAGTTAAAGCATCGTTCAATCGTGACGAAACCGGTCAATAAAGTCCAAATTGTCATCCTGGATTGTAAGTTACTTTTGTAAAACAAGAACCCACGCCAAAAATTTCGGATAACATTATCATCATCATCAGCAATCAGTCGCCTATATTATACAATATACATCCACAGTCAGACATAAGCTTTCTATCGTGAACGTGAAGTTTTTACATTTATTTTGTTTTAGTTTGCAATTTTATTATTTTTTATATAGATGAAAGTTCTAACAATCTAAGCATTCAATAGAGATTAAACATAATAATGCAAAATTAAATAATTACGTACTTTTTACTACTAGTACACTACCGGTCATATATTATCATAAGTTTACACTCGCTCGAATTATTAATTAACAACTGTAAAATAACCAACCTGATATTCTCATCAGCTCCTAATGCCAGCAATAAGAGAACTTCTTCCTCATCGGATGACGTACACATGTCGCTGTTGCTGCTCTCGTTGATCATCTATTACATTATTTTGACGCAGCGTATTTTAAGCATCGCTCTGGGAGGTCCACGTCCAAAATGTTTGGTATGGGGAACGTGACGATGCGGCTGCGTATTTTGAGCGGCAGCAGATTGTGGAGCATGCGTCAAAAACGGTGCGGATACGATGCGTCACTGCAATTCCGTACCGTCGCCGTATTTTAAGCAGCGCTGTGGTCGCACCCTAAAATTCAGTTTTTCTTGTGGAGATTTCATTATTTGAAAATAAAATTAAAAACCTTCAGAACGGTTAAATATCTTCAGATAATTATGTAATGTTTTGTTCCTGATTGTGACCCTTACGAGTTTTTATTTCGGCCCGCCCCGACCCCAACCGCACCTACTACGTGTACACCCGTAGTTGCAGCGCCAGATTTATTTATCAGATTCCGTGTGAGGCGGCGACTGACCCGGTCAATCACCGGCCTGACACACGGCCGGCTATGTACACGTATAGGTACATATTTACACGCCGGACGCCACAGGAAGCACCGTGTCATGTCCCTGAGCTAACAACGCCTCTGCTCCGTCTCCTAACTAGCCCTGAGTGTGTATTTGATAGTAAACGCTAGCACACGTGTCTACGTGCAATGCAACAATTGTATTACTCCATTCTATGCCGAACAATTTCCGATCCAATACGACTAACTGCGGAAAGCCGTAAGTCTGCGTTCAGTTTATTGACTTGTTCGTATATTACAGTTGTCCTCATAAGCCGGCTATTACTCGACCCGGCGTTGACAAAAGCCTCCGAAACACTGCTTGGGGGAGCGCGCCGCTCGCACTCCGCTTTATTGAGACATATTGCGTATTGTTATTACTGGGCTCGAGCGCTTATTCAGTCCGTGTTTATGATGCCAGAGATAATACAATCACTGCAAACATCCACCAATATTGTACAATACAATTTCACTGAGTGGAGACAAGTGTCAAGAAGGCGTAATGTTCACTGACACAATGCCGCCGCCCCCACGCCGCCTGCCAGCTCCCACGCGATTCTGCTCACATTATGTGTCAATTTATCAAAATAGCATTCGCTTTGGAATAAGGTATTATTTTTATCAATATTTCCTAATATACCGTTCGTATCAATGTTATGTGCTGTTCCGGTAACAAACGCGATCAAATTTTGCGCTCTATAATACTCAAAAGCATCGTTGGCCATCAAAGTAAACAAAATAAGTTATATTTAAGTGATAAAACAACCTCGTGAAGACGCGAGCGGCGGAGATGAAGCCGCCCATCATGTGAACGCGCGCAAGTTTGCCGAAAGTACGGAAATCTTGTTTGAGTGGAAAAGTTCGTCTATCAAGTGTGGGTTGAGTCGAGACCGCCGCGAAATACATAAAAGTTAACTTTTCGCCCCTTTCACGAGACATATATACGGATCAATAAACCCATAGCATGTACAAAAATGTCCCACAGGTGGACATATGCCTCCTCTCAAAGACTTGGAGAGTGGCCTGTTTACCAAAAGTAAGTGCAACGTAAACATCAAAAGATAAATTAAAGTCATCATTAGATATCGGAAACCCCAGCTGCTGCAACCCGCGTCGAAACGTCGGAAATAAGTACTAGACAGACACACAGTTTAATTTTTACAAGTGCATCGATGGCATACTACGATATTTTCACTATACCACTGCCGATTTTTTGAAATTTCGTTTCCATTTTTCCTAATTAACTTAAAACTCATGAACAATCAGAAACAACATTCTTGCTCATCACACAAATATTTTCCCTTACCGGGATTCCAACCTCGGACCGTAAAAGGTCACGTGGATAATTTCGTGATATCACTGAGATGTCACAAGACCGGCTCACCGGGCACATGCCCGCCATGTCACGAGCCGTCAGTGAGACGTGGCCAATGAAGGCTGATGTATAATTGATGGCGCGCGGGCAGTGATCGCTCCGCTCAGCGAGCGCCGCGCGCCGCCGCGCCGGCCGCCGCATTTATTATTAGCCGCGCGGCCCACTTCGCGGATATCTTCCGCGATGTTATCGCCGTACAAAAATTCCATAATGCAACCACTAGCGCTTGACCGTCGATGTACGTACTAGGCTAGTAGCCGTCCGTCGTACCGTGTAAAACCTACAACAAGGCGCTACTATTTTATTATGTACAACCATTTCTCCCGTAACATAGGTACCTATGTGTATCACGGAATACTAAACATTTACTTCACACCGTTTTATTCAACTTCGCTAACATAAACATTAAAAAAACAGTCGTCACCAAAAAAATATATTATTACAGTCAACTTAACCAAACAAATGACACGATATTTAAGCGACTGCAAAAATAGTTAAATCTAGCTTATCACTTAAGTTTTAAAATTAGGTTTACATAATTATTAATTAAGAACAACTTGCACTCAAATAAGTGAATTGAAGTATACTAGTTTCATTGTATTTAAATAGTATGAAATGGAAACCCAAGAATTGTTACGCCATTAATTATACAAATTGAAGGACAACACGTTGTATGTCGGGAAAAGAATGCTGCTCGCTACAGCGCGGCGTAGCAGCGAATGCGGTGTATCGCAGACACGTAGTATGCTACGCGGTGTACCGTAGAGGCGCTACGAGCTACGAGCGGCGGTGTTCCGCCCCTACGGGCTTCAAGTGCTGTGATTTTTAACCGACTTCAGAAAAGGAGGAGGTTCTCCATTTTTTGTGTGTTTGTTACGCGATAACTCGTCGTAATTTATGAACTGATTTGTAAAAACTTTGTTTTTAAAGTAAATTTTTTGATCGAAGCTTATTCGTGTAATTCATTCACTGATGCTATATCGTAGTTTGGTGGACTGATGACCTGGTAAAGGTTGTGGGAGTCCGCTGGGTGCGGGTGGCTCGGGACCGGTCACTTTGGCGCTGCTTGGGGGAGGCCTATGTCCAGCAGTGGGCGTCTTTCGGCTGATATGATGATGATGATGATATCGTAGTTTGTAGGATCTTAAATCAACACGTAAATTCTGTGTATGGATGACCACCGCGCATCACATACGGCTGCGCGTGCGCACAGAAGTCGTGCTGTCCGTAGAACGTAAACGGAAGGTATGTCAGAACGAGCGCGCGCACACAACACCAATTTAATAACAAACCAATACTTCGATTGAAACAAACCTCTCCCGTCAGAGCGCCGCACGCAAACTGTCTCAACTTAAATAAAAGTGATTCATAGTTGTATGTGGTACAGGAGGGCGAGGCAGCCTGACAGGCTGCAAGGCATCTTTTCACGCGACGCGGGGTATACCTAGGTACTTATCCACATCTTTCTAATTAGCACAGTGTCTGCGTTTTGCAACTTCCTAACAACTTAACTCCGATCTTTTCTGAACATAATATATGTACTGTAAATGTGCATAAATAGTGCCTTGTTTAACAATACATTTAAGTTATTTATTGTAATTAACAAAATATGGATTTATTCCGAAATAAAATTATTGATTGATTGATTGATTGATTAAACGACATAAAACATTTATATCTAATACACTGTGAAACTTAAAATCGACCTATCTAATTGAATTCAATTCAATAGTTTTATTTCAGACCATGTGATCCATATACTGTTAGTAACAAAATAAACTTAAAACTATGTTAGCAATTATTATTATACATTTAAAAAAGAGAACTGCGGTACTAAGTACTTGACATAAGTCAAAGTAGTTCTGACCCGCTCGATCCAGTGCCACATTATGTTACAATTAAATCTACCAGCCAATACCTTCAGAATGCCGTTTTGACTTTCCCTGACGCGACCCATCAGCATGTGTGT
This sequence comes from Epinotia brunnichana, assembly GCA_963854355.1. Lineage (NCBI taxonomy): Eukaryota > Metazoa > Arthropoda > Insecta > Lepidoptera > Tortricidae > Epinotia > Epinotia brunnichana. The sequence goes on along the minus strand of OY977954.1, from coordinate 43,985 downwards.
ATAATGATGCTATCCTTCATCTCACAAAACTTCATACGACTATTTCGGGAATTAAATAAGCCAAAAATGAGTGATAACATAGAAAAGTTGAAAAAGTTATTTCAAAGTTCAATATGTCACGGGTGAATCAATATTGTTAAAACGTAACTAAGAACCAACTCCATCATTAAAATCGGTCCATTCGTTTAGGAGCTACGATGCCACAGACAAACACACAGACACATAGACACACAAACACCTCAATTTTATAACACCCCTCATTTGCGTCGGGGGTTAAAATTGACCGACTTGTACTCGGGTATGTTTCACGACACGCGTATATTTTACATAGCACTGACCGATCGCCCGTGCTTCTTACGAATCACAGCACAGAGCATAACAGAACACACATAAACTATCACAGTGCATAACAGAACACACATAAACTATCACAGTGCATAACAGAACACACATAAACTATCCACCCGTAATGTTCAATAATTACATTTATTTATCGATTAACCATTTTTATTATGAACGACTATTTAGCTGGGCCAGGGCTTTTATTTAAATTTTCTTAATAAATCATTTAATTTGCAGTACGTTCGCATCGGCTTTAATACATGTGCTGGATTTTGCGACTGGCAAGGTTACGTAATTGTGAAGTTGACACTTCATTTAATTGATTTTTTTTACTGGAAACTAATGTCTCCCTAACTATCTCCGAATTTACTTCGTAAATGCGTAAGTAATAATGTCATAGTGTTGATTCTTGGCGGGCGGCGTGTCCAAACTCCTAAGATACTTAGATGACAACTTTGACGAATATACATTTGTGTCAAAAATATTATGTCAGATGAAAACAAGAATGAGACATGGTATAAAATCAGCAACGGTTTATACAATTTTGGCTTTTAATTCAAAGAACACACACACACACTATCAAAATTAACAGTCTGTTTAATTACTATTAATCTACAGGGTATTTTCCTTTGCACTTGTATTGTTTTTTACGGAGCGCATTCTATCAATTAGGATTCGCAAGACAGGCTAGCATGAGTTTTGCCTAAACATGCTTCGGAAGAATATAGAGAATGACTAAAAATTACTAAAACAAAAAGTTTTTCAAGTGAAACATGCTTATTTTTACGTATTCTGTAAGATCATAAAAACCTGCCAAGGGCGAGTTGGACTCGCGCCCGGAGAGTTCCGTACCAATATTTATATAACAAGTGCGAGTCGGACTTGTTATAAATATTGGTGCTGGTTCCGTACCATTATCTATAGAAACAGCAAAAACACCACGTTTGTTGTATGGGAGCCCCCTTAAATATTTATTTTATTCTGTTTTTTAGTATTTGTTGTTATGGCGGCAACAGAAATACATCGTTTATGAAAATGTCAACCTGTCTAACTATCACGGTTCATGAGATACAGCCTGGTGACAGACGGACAGACAGACAAACGGAAGGACAACGGAGTCTTACTAATAGAATATATAGAATAGATTGCACGCGCAGGGCATTATAGGCTCTTTTGGTATATTTCACCCACAGGCTGCTCGAGTAGAAGGACTGGCTAAACGCCTTAAATAGCGTGATTTTCACTTCGGTGGAGCATCGAGCAAACCTGCGGGCAAGCATATTTGACCTTGCTGCTAATGCCCTGCGCTCACGTCCAATATATAGGTCATCTTGTAGATCGTGAGTTATAATGTGGCCCAAATATTTAAATCTATCCACAAAAGACAGGGGGGTACCCTGCAGTACAACTTGGGGTATAAAGGTAGTTTTTGTACTCTTCGATTAAAATCTGTGTATTAAGATTTCATAGAGAATACTTCAACGTCACTCTTTTCATAGTTGTAGTCCATGTTACTGTCGAAACTACAATCGAAATAACTGTTTCGATACGCTCCAGACAACCGAAAAAAAATTGAAAATAGAACTAAAATAAAATCAACCAATCACGTGGCTGCTTTACCGAACTGTAATGAATTGGACCAATAGAATCGCTTTGATTATTGAGTTTACTCGTTGATGTCGTACGCTCGTTCATGTCTTTTAACGAGCGTACGAGCGATAGGCTGCACTTCGTTTCAACAGTATCGAGTTTGTTTAATTAGTTCAGTTGACTCGTAGAAAATTAATTTTACGTCATACCTGGCCATAAAGTAGGAATTACCGCACGCTATGCGTGCGGAAAACCCCACTTCCTGGCCAGATAGAGACGTAAAATTTTGTACTTACCACGGGCGGTAATAAAGAAAGCCTCCGAGCGCATATTTATCGCCCTTGCCTTCGGCTCGGGCGTCAAATACCTGCGATCTGAGACATTATTTGTTTAACCGCCCTAGGTAAGTAATGTACTATTAATGAACTCGTACAAAAAGTATTGTTCACAATAGTGTTATAATCAAGCTTTTTAATCTCGTACCTTACTTAGGCCACTCAGCAAGCTTCGTGGCCTAAACACGGTACTCAAAATCAATATCAATTATTTATTCTGCAAATAGGCCACAAGGGCACTTTTACATGTCGAATGGTATTCTACAATATAATATTAATAATCTTACACAATAATCATTTTAAAATTGCAGATTTAAACCAATTAGTACCTAAATGGTTAACAAACTAAATGTCACTAAATGAAAACTAAAAAAATCCAAAATTGTAAAATATTATCAAATACATTCGATATAAGGTCTGTATAAGAATTAACAATAAGTTTATGATATTAATTTAGTACCCCAGAGATGTATAATGTCTCTGAGCATCCAAATACAATTAATAATAATTCTTATGTTCTTATAGAGATGTATATTGTCTTTAAGCGTTAAAACAGAAAAAAAGGATCATTAATGTAATATTGTCATCAGAGATGTACAGGGTCAATAACAATAAAACGTGTCAAGAACAGAATTATGTCTCTCGTCAAAATAATGATAATAACACTAGTATTTAGGTAGTTACTATGCCCTTGCAAGCATGAACATACCGGACTCCACAAACAGTACTCGACTAAAAAGCTCTCTATTATAACACGATTGTGAAAAATACTATTTTGTCCTTCCCGGCCTAAACACCATAACCTCACTCTTCCTGGGGTTATACTGCAGCCCATGATCCCCAGCATATGCTTCACACACCACTAGCAGCTTCCTCAGCGCACTGATAGACGGACTCAGCAGCACCATGTCATCGGCATAACTTATGTTGTTTACACTTACACCATCTATATAACAGCCCGCATGCATGCTGCTGAGTCCGACTAACAGCTCATTCACATAAAGGTTGAACAGCCTGGGAGATGTGAGTCCTCCCTGCCTAACCCCACACTCAGGCCTATACTCCGAGGACAGCCTATCAGCCCATCTCACCTGGGTCTAATAGGGTCCCGTTTTACCCTTTGCGTACGGACCCCTAAAAACGGCAAAAAAATCATGTTTGTTGTATGGGAGCTCCCCTTAAATATTTGTTTTAATTTAATTTCATTATTTATTTTTAAAGTGAATACATAACTAAATATTCTGTGAATATTTCAAGAGCCTACCTGTTGCCGTTATCAATATCGAGCAAATACGAGCATAAAAATTACGTTTGTTGGATGGGAGCCCCCTTAAATTAGATTTAAGAATATTAGAATACCGTTACGTAACCTCAGAGAGAATAGCAGGAAAAGATATGTAGAATACTATGCGAAGAATGACTATGGCCAGAGAACTCGCAAACATATGGTACCTAATATTCTTAATCAGTTAAGTCCAACAATAGAACAATGTAGTAGTAAACAAGTATTTAAAAATAGATTAAAAAAGGCACTGCTGGATAGGTTGGATTAAAATCAATCGATACTGTTAAATGTAGGTTTGAATTTGAAATGGGTACTTGGCGGTCTATTGTGTACGGATTAATACATAATATACCACTAATACACATATAGGTATTTAGTTAGTTTGCATGACTTAGCTTAATCTTAAATAAGTAGGTATAATTTATAAATGTATTAAAATGAGAGAGCGCATCACTCGCCAACAAACTGTGAATACAGTTTGGCGAGGTAAAATATGTAACTATAAGTTTTAAGTATTTTTTTCAAGTTCAATAAATAAATAAATAAATAAAATATTTATTATATTCTGTTTTTTAGTATTTCTTGTTATAGCGGCAACAAAAATACATCATCTGTGAAAATTTCAACTGTCCAACTATAACAGTTCATGAGATACCGCCTGGTGACCGACGGACAAACAGACGGACAACGGAGTCTTAGTAATAGGGTCCCGCTTTACACTTTGGGAACAAAACCCTAAAAGTTTCTGTCAAAAATTTCATTTTTGGTACAAGCTTTTACTACCGACTGTACTTTTCTGCATACCATCATCAATTCATCAAGTACTCATTGAGACGATTCTAACAAACCCATACTCGATGGGGTTGTGTCGTTTTATTGCGGAGTTCCCATGGCCACCTTCCTGCTCCAGCATCAGATCAGCTCTATGTCATCATAATATTGCATTGTCATGCGATATACATATGCTTGCAAAATTTCAACTCAATTGGATAACGGGAAGTGACTGAAAAATGGATTGCAAATTTTGACGGACAACTTACATACTTACATATTTACATACTTACATATTTACATATTTACATACTTACATATTTACATACTTACATATTTACATACTTACATATTTACATATATACGAACAGTGCAAGTTAATATAAAGCTTGTAATAAAAAGTAGTGGCAATTTTTGATTTTAGAGAAAAGTTTTCCAAATAAAACACTTTTTTTAGCATATTCTGTAGGATCAAATTATAAAAAATATGTGTCATAATGACATCCCACCATCCTGTCCAGTCCTGGTCACCGTTTGCTATTCTACACCCCAACCTCTCAAAAATGTACCTCACTAAGTATTATTTACAATCAAAAGTCAAGCTATTCCATTTGTGCAGTCATTTTTTAGGGTAACGAATGAAAGATTATGTACCGATACAATCACAGCGACGAATGGATACAACTAAGCGTTGTTTTTGTAATAGGCCTCTTAATATAAACCTATCAGAGGCCACGTCATCATTCTAAATATGTATATTACGTATTCCAATCAGTTTTTTTTACGTGTTCACGGTCGCCGACGTCGTTCGTTACGGGCAGATTGTTGGTCGCGCCTTGTATGCATGCAACTTTGAGTCCTCTGCCCGCGGTAATAGGTCCCAAAATGTGAACACAGGCGTGATTGTACTATACCTACTGGTTAACTGCCTCGTTTCAAGCCCCACACGACTAATCCAATATTTGGCCTATATACAGAAATTTACGCGCTAATTCGACTTTATTGTTTATGATCTAGTCATTAAATGTGGTCAACTGAATAATAATAACATGTGTAAAAAATTGTTTTTTCAAATTGCGTTGGCGCTACGTTGTACAATTCGTGTTTGAAACCGAGAGGGAAAACTAAAAGTCATAAGGATTAGGATTTGCCATGTTATCCACTTGACTATCAGAAGTTCTACTCAAAGAAAAATTCCAACTCTGACATTGATTGAAACAAGTTACTTTAACGTGCCGAACATTTAATTATCCTAAACTAAATAAATAATAATGTAAGTGTAAGCATCTACGTGTGATGTATAGAATTTGACTGAATTGTCAGCGATGGAAGTCCAAATCATTGTAGAGTCCCTAATGGTAATTGAACTGTGGTGTGTCGGACGCGGCACGCTGCTCGCTCGCCGGACCGCTCACCCAGCCACGCTGCCCCCCTATTGGTAATTGAACTGTGGTGTGTCGGACGCGGCACGCTGCTCGCTCGCCGGACCGCTCACCCAGCCACGCTGCCCCCCTATTGGTAATTGAACTGTGGTGTGTCGGACGCGGCACGCTGCTCGCTCGCCGGGCCGCTCACCCGGCCGCGCTGCGCCCCTATTGGTAATTGAACTGTGGTGTGTCGGACGCGGCACGCTGCTCGCTCGCCGGGCCGCTCACCCGGCTGCGCTGCCCCCCTATTGGTAATTGAACTGTGGTGTGTCGGACGCGGCACGCTGCTCGCTCGCCGGGCCGCTCACCCGGCAGCGCTGCCCCCCTATTGGTAATTGAACTGTGGTGTGTCGGACGCGGCACGCTGCTCGCTCGCCGGGCCGCTCACCCGGCCGCGCTGCCCCCCTATTGGTAATTGAACTGTGGTGTGTCGGACGTGGCACGCTGCTCGCTCGCCGGGCCGCTCACCCGGCCGCGCTGCCCCTCTATTGGTAATTGAACTGTGGTGTGTCGGACGCGGCACGCTGCTCGCTCGCCGGACCGCTCACCCGGCCGCGCTGCCCCCCTATTGGTAATTGAACTGTGGTGTGTCGGACGCGGCACGCTGCTCGCTCGCCGGGCCGCTCACCCGGCCGCGCTGCCCCCCTATTGGTAATTGAACTGTGGTGTGTCGGACGTGGCACGCTGCTCGCTCGCCGGGCCGCTCACCCGGCCGCGCTGCCCCTCTATTGGTAATTGAACTGTGGTGTGTCGGACGCGGCACGCTGCTCGCTCGCCGGACCGCTCACCCGGCCGCGCTGCCCCCCTATTGGTAATTGAACTGTGGTGTGTCGGACGCGGCACGCTGCTCGCTCGCCGGGCCGCTCACCCGGCCGCGCTGCCCCCCTATTGGTAAATGAACTGTGGTGTGTCGGACGCGGCACGCTGCTCGCTCGCCGGGCCGCTCACCCGGCCGCGCTGCCCCCCTATTGGTAATTGAACTGTAATGTGTCGGACGCGGCACGCTGCTCGCTCGCCGGGCCGCTCACCCGGCCGCGCTGCCCCCCTATTGGTAATTGAACTGTAATGTGTCGGACGCGGCACGCTGCTCGCTCGCCGGGCCGCTCACCCGGCCGCGCTGCCCCCCTATTCTGTAACTTGTTTTAAGCTCACCTCAACGCTCACCCACAATTATACCTTGACACCGCGATGCGTAGTAATTAAGCGTAGCTAGAGGTCTAGTTTCGCTGGTGTCCGCACTGACCGCCGCGCGTGCATGTAATGCATGCTGTACACAAATCACAGAGTCAGCCGGGTCATGGCCACGGCCCGCTTCTCCACACATCATCAGCATTCATGAATTCAAATCGTAAGCAAAACTCGCCTCCACCAAGTAACGAATGATATTGCGATTGCCAGGAGCGGGGGCGGCCTCCAGTATTCAGGCAGTCGGCGGTCTTCGCCCGCCGTGAGCTTGAACGCAATATTGTAGTCGGCTCATCAATGCCTCATTGGATATTATAATTGAGAAGGTAATCTCTCGACCGCAATTACTGATTACCTAATCGGTTTACCGCTCCAATCCGTTAATGAATGAAACATTTCGCTTTAGAAACTGCATTTCCCTTTTCTTTGAGGACGCCGCATCGCGTCCCGTGCGCCTGATTCTGACACTTCCATTTTAAAACCCATCTGCAACTCGCTTCCCTTAACGCCGCCCTGATATTAATGCTGCTCAGACCCCGATTGCCGCATTACGAGGTTGAAAATGTCTTTTAAATAAAAAAACAAATCCCGAGATCTGTCGAACACAAAGTCCGGAGTCGGATAAAAATAATTCCAAGTTGGAGATTACAGATGGAAATTATCCGCGGCCGATGCTGGCCGTGTGCGGGCGCGCGCGGGGGTGAGGTGTGGGGCGCGGGGGGTGGGGATGGGGGGGGGCAGCGTCGCTGAGCGCAACCACAGCTGACAGGAGGACATTTCATTTTTATCCACCACGCAGTCCGTTAATGTTGAAGTTTGATTTTTTCAGAGCTTCATTGGACTGTTGACCCTGAGTATATGGTTTTAATTTGAACTACGGAAAGGGTTGGCTGAGCCCGCCATCTATATACGTGACTAGGTTAGGTTGGGAATTTGTTCTTTAGTTATTAAGAAAAAAAAATTGCATTTATTAATGGCACATAAAACACAGGAAAAATCATAAAAAATACAAAACTATAATCAACATGCCATGAAATAGTCCCGACTCAGCATGATGCCGGCCTAATTGGACAGCGCTGGTCTTCGGTCGGTGGGGGCCCACTGTTGACGTCATGCACACGCATGGATTTTTTTGTTGCGGGATTACACATTAAGTTATTAACTTGTCCAAATACACCGTGTGTTCAGGGTTCCGAACCTCAAAAGGAAAAAAAACGGAACCCTTATATCTCGGGAATGCGTGGAGCTATCGAGTTGAATTTAAAACCATATACTCAGGTCAACAGTCCCTTTAAGTTCTGAAAAATCAAACTTTGACATTAACGTAAAAAAAGCGGCCAAGTGCGTGTCGGACCACGCACAACGAAGGGTTCAGTGCCTACTTCTACACAGACTAATGGATCATTACGACTAGTGGATCTCCCCAAACTGTGAACGTCTTGACTAATTTGATAAAATATTGTTGTCTTATTCATTCGCCTAACAAATTTCGTACCGAACCGAGTATCACCGAACAAATATGTATACAAATACATACATTCATATGTCGGATTGTTCCTGTAGACTCGGAGGACTTCGCCCGTTTGTACGATAATGTGCTAAACGAGGATCTGCATTCTGTGATAAATAGTAACCTTACGTTTAAGCCATATTATATCCTTAATTACCACAAGGAATTTGTTAGCGTCGTAATATTTAATCAGTAATTTCGCTGCACAGGTCATGCTGGTTAGGTCTTAATGTGTTCCTCCTCGCGTGGTAACACAGGACAGCAAAAAAGCAGTTTATCCAGCATTTTGCATAAATATAGGTATCTAAACGACTTGAACCAAGAAATTCTTCGTTAACATCTCCAAAATCTATAAAGTCCGTTAGTGTAAAGTACGTTTCGAAGGCGCATTTGGCAGACCTATAATATGCAAATAACCTTGTATTATATTATATTTGGTCATTTTGGCACTCTTTGGGGGAGGCCTATGTCCAGCAGTGGACGTTTTTCGGCTGATATGATGATGATGATGATATTATATTTAAGAGAAACTGCTATAACATGTCCGGCTATGTGGCTTGCTCGAGTTGCTTGCTCAAAATAATTTCTAGGACAATGTCGAAGACTTGTTTCTGCCCATGCTGAGACTCCATATCCTGTATTCGAAGATGCTTGTTCAAAAGTTGTTCTTACTACTTCAACAAAACCAGGTAATTTAATGGAGTCAACACAGCTACTCTAAGTTTTTACTATAAAATAGACATCAGACTACATTATGGAATACGATTATACGATCCCCTACCCCCTACCTACCTATCCCCTTGGTAAATGATTTCTGGAATAGTATTCTACGTCTTAATGCAGATTACAATCTATTTACCAGTGGGTCAAGATGCACCCAAATCGCATGGCAAAAGTTGAAGACCGAGGTCTGACCGAGAACCTCTTCATTACCTATAGAGACCGAAAGTGAACTGCAGGGTCCTACCGTAACTTATTCATAACTAATTAAAAATTATCTTCCTATCCAATATATTGCCGACGTAGGTATTTAAGCTGTTTGTTTATTATTGGGCAGTTTCAGTATTAGTTTCAGTAACAAACAAACTGTTCACTAATTTCATGTGGCATAAAAATAAAGAACTTCGAGCTGGTTAACAACAATTAATGATTAGAGGTCAAACAAAATGCCGGTTTCAAAATTGACTCGTCCAGCATAATAATGTTGTAAGCTTAGAATAATAACGCCTAGAAACGCAGTTCACGCGCAACGGTGAGGCCTCCAAAACTCAGCCATAAATGGCGTAGTACGCCGATCGGTATACTACATGAATCCATTTTATGCCTCACGCTTGGTGCGTCAGCCGTATGAAACTATCATTCTAGGCGTTATTATTCTAAGGTTGATCTTCGATTTCAAACCGTTCCTGCGGTCTATACAAAACGATTTCTCAATATTGATCGTTCCCCATTTTTCTGCAGCAGATTATTTTTATTCTTCGTACATTTAAAATACAAATTATAAGTAAACAAACTTTTAGTCGCGACTTAGTCCGCTTATACCTGTGAGTGGCCTTAAACGTATTTTATGTTAAACGCCTAAACAAAATCTAAGAGCAAAAATATGCTAGTACTGCTAAGTATTAGACATGAGCATGACACAACCCGCACAGGCACAGCATCAATTATCGCAATGAATTCCATAATACTTCTTACCATCTCTTTAAGAGAAAGAAGATGAAAAAAAACTATCCTATGTCCTTCTCAGGCTCTCAAAACTAGCTACATACCTAATTTAATTGAAAAGGTACAACAGACAGACAGAGTAACTTTCGCATTTATAATATGATATTAACTATGGATATGGATTGATGTATTGTAATTGAAATACGCCACTGATAATCAGTAGGCTTGTAATAGTCGTAATTATGCATATCAGTGAACGACATTATATTACATCAACAAGGTCGTATCGTGATACAAACCTTACGGCACTTACATCCTTTTCTATAGAGAAATCAGTTTTTCAGCAATTACTCGAAAACCTTTTAACCGATCTTTTTCAAAATACTTTTCGGTGGAAGTATTTAATAAGCACTATATCCGAGATTTTTTTTTAATTTTTCACTTCCACCGTTCAAAAGTTAGAGGGGGGGGACACAATTTTCGTTCCTTTCGTGGCGATTATCTCCGAGTATATTAACATAATCAAAAAAAGTGCTGAGTAACCTTATAGTTATTTTAAAAGACCTATTGTTTTATGTACCACATATGGACTTAGTGTGAAATATTTTTTTTGACATGCAGTTACATGTATGGAGAGCCCCCGTAAAAAAATTTTTTTTTAGTAATTTTATTGCATAAATATATAGAGGCAATCAATAACACCTTTGCTCTAAATTTCATTCAAATACAACGCATAGTTTTCGAGTAAAATGCCTGTGACATACGGACAGACGGACAGACGGACAGACGGACATGACGAAACTATAAGGGTTCCGTTTTTGCCATTTTGGCTACGGAACCCTAAAAACGTAAGACAAAACTAATAGGGTCCGTTGACCTATAACCATGAAATTTGGCAAATAATATCGTTTAATACTACAAGTACAGGGGACCCACGAATCCCTCGGGAGTGTTCTTCAGGTCGAGTGTTCTCGTGACCTTGTCGCCCGCACACTCGACAAGCTCATCATCATCATTATCACCATATCAACCGAAAGACGTCCATTGCTGAACATAGGCATCCCCCAAAGAGTGACACAATGACCGGTCCTGCGCCACCCGCATCCAGCGGACTCCCGCGACCTTTACCAGTAACACAAGCTCCTACTGCCACGTAATACTCGTACTGATATGTGAAAATCATTTTAACCGGATTAGGCATAGTTCTTCACATTCCTAAATTTTCACATTTCTCAGATATTCACATTCACAAACATTCAAATTCCGAAAACATTTCCACGTTACCACATTCTCTAATTATTAACATTCCCTGCAATTCACATTCCCAATTATTCACATGCCTACATTTTTACATTTCCAAATATTCACGTTCCAAATTTTTCACATTCCTGGATATTTGCATTAACTAAATTATCACATTCGCAGATATCCACATTTCAAAAAATCACATTCTCAGATATTCACATTCCAAAATTTTCACATTTCTAGATATTCCGAATTTCTCATTAACACATTTTCATGTTGTCATTTTTACAAAACAATCATGATTCCAGTTTTTGGCATATTATTAACTCCTCACACTTATTCCGTACGATAATTTTATCACTATAGCAATTTTAAACATAGAGTAGTACTAGCTTTTACCCGCGACCCGCGACGTCGTCCGCGTGAACTACTGTATCATCTTCCACTCCCAATTTTATTATCTTGGTTAATTTTGTTTTGAAGCCAAATATGACAGATCTGCTTCGAAAATCAACCCGACATTAACCTTTTAACCGCCAAATGTCCGATAAGCTACTTGCAATTTTCAACTCTGTCATAATAAATCAAGAATGTGTCAGTAACATTGTCACTTTGTCTGATACAGTTTTACACAGTTTTTTTTGGAAAATGCAAGTGACCTGGAAACGGTGTGTTGGTATTTTGAACAAAGCAGATTCTTTTGCCACTATAAAACGTGAGTCCGGAAAATCATGCTATTACGCTATTACGCGTGATCTACTGGAATTTAGTAGGAATCTACTCATTACAAAAATTAAGACTTTTTCATTTCTACATCTCTATTGCACAGGCAAAAAACTAACTTTTGGGGTGCAATTTTAGAGATGATTATTAATTGATTCCATGTGTTTCTTCAAGGCTAGCGGACTGTAATCGATTATGAAAGAAATTGTTTAATGAGTGAATAATTTTTAGAGCACATATAGTGAAAGTGACTCTTTCTTTAATTAAAACACATGGTTTCATCACAAGAAAGTGGCATCATCATTAAGATGATGAGTCACACAGTGGAACCATCATTGATTACAGTCAGGTCATTTCTGAAAAGTCCCAAAGCCTCGTCTCATCCCCTTACCCAATAAACCTGATTATCTCAATGCATTTCCCTCGGCCGTGTATGAAACCGCAAGTTCATAACCAGTTACGATGGAATAATTTTTATTCGTTGTACGAAACCAGTTGCGATCGAAGATTTTTTTTGATATTCTGGCAGTTTTGACTGAGCCCCGCGGGATATTCAATGCAATTCAATCAATTTTATTTCGGACAAAGTCCATAAATTGTTAGTAACATATTACTTAATTCTAGGGTTAGTTTTAATATTAATATAGGTCTAGTCTAGGTGTAAAGACATAGGGGGACATGCAGCTGCACCCAGTGCCTCAGCCACGGTGAGTCCCACCGGTCGACCAGCGTGCACAGGATGGTATTCGAGCTGGCGCGCCACCGTCTCAGTAGCGAGCAACACCGCTTCCTGATAGTAGCGTGCAAGCCGTCGATCCGCCCCTCCGCGAACATGCCAGAGGCGCTGCAGTGTCGCGGCAGCCTGAACACCACCCTGTACGCGTTGTTATATTGTACCCGCAGAGCGCTGTATGCCCGCTGCGTATAGCTGATCCATAGGCTGCACGTGTAAAAGGACTGGCAATATGCTTTAAAAAGCGTAGCCTTTACCTTATCAGTACATCGTGCAAACCTACGAGCCAGCATGTTACAACGCACAGCCAGCGCTCTGCGTTCCCTCTCCATGTCCATATGGTCACACATGTCGTCCGTGACCCAGTGGCCCAAATATTTAAAATGCTTGACTTGAGCTGAGGTAGTACCACAAAGAGTCACAGGGGGGACTCTGTAGGCCTTATTACCTGCTTTAAATAGCATAACCTCGTTTTTTTTAGCATTATATTTGAGCCCCTGGGCCTCCGCGTACGACTCACATTTGCGCAATAAACTGGTTAAGCCACCCACTGAGGGGCTCAGCAGCACCATGTCATCCGCGTAGCTGATGTTATTCACGCGCACCCCATCTATAGAACATCCCACACTGGCACTGCTGAGCTCCTCCAGCTGTCGGTTCATGTACAGGTTGAAGAGGCGGGGCGAACTTAACCCCCCTTGCCTCACCCCGCATTTCAACCTACAGCCCACCTGACACAATTTTCTTGGTTATCATACCAGAACCTGAGCAACGAGGTAACCTCACACGGCAAATCAGTCTCAGATTGCAACTTATGCCACAGCATATCATAAGATACCAGGTCGAATGCTTTTGACAGGTCCAAGTAACAGGCATACACAGGCGTTTTTCTAGCCGCGTAGTACTGGACAGTTTGCTTTAGACATAGGATGGCTGATTCGGTGGATAAGCCAGGTCTAAAGCCGAACTGGGCGTCATGCAGGCGGATATGCTTTGCCAGCTGTTTGTCAAGCAGACTGTCCAGAACCTTGGCAATAACATTAGCCAAAGAAATGGGCCTGTAGTTGGCCATGTCAGAAACATCGCCGGTTTTGTTCTTAATAATTGGGACAACTACTGTGCGCATAAGTTCATCCGGAAGGTAACCGTGACTCAAACAAAGGTTAAAAAACAATGCAAGAGTTCTTGGTAGGTGTATACCCGCGAACTTCAAATGCTCTATGCTGAGGCCATCTTTCCCAGGAGACTTCCCTCGCACCATTTTGTTAACTACTGAAGCTACCTGTTTAGCAGTGAATCTCACAAAATTGGCCTCAGGATTCCTCTCAGCGTCGGACAGATGAGACGGGGCCTAAAGCGGAGTTTCTACCTTAAAGTGGCGCTGAAACGCATTGGCTATATCACTCGGCTCATGCAACCCAGCTACGCTCACAGGCAAGGCTGTCTTAGGGTTTAATTTATTCGTCGATTTCCAGAATTTACCAATTTTTTTACTAGAATGTAGCTGCGCAATAATATCCATTCGGATCTGATCTTGATTATTTTGACGGTATTTTAATTTTGATTTGAATACTCTTTTAGATTCATACATTTTAACGTAAACATCTCCGGAAACCGGTTTACCGCACGACAACCACATTAGATAACACAGCCGGGCTTCCCTGTGAGCACAGCTGACATGCTTGTTCAGAAGGGAAATTAATGTCTCTAAATTTTGAATTACAATAGTCATGCAACTGTTCTATCTGTTTACTATCTCTTTCACCCCAGATTACTTTGTTACAAGCTACAGGAGAAGTTATAATTTTGGGCACAATGTTTGTAATATTACATTCAACTAACAATGACAAGTGATCAGACCAATAAACATCCTTATTTAAAACATAGGTATTAACAACTGCCTGTCGTGCCGCGCTAGTCACTATGCAGTGATCCAACCAGCGCCGGCAGCCATGCGCCTCACTTACAAAAGTATAGGTATTTGCCGGTAACAAATCTATATCTACGCACGACCAATTCTGTTCGCAACTGAAGCTCATTAGTTCAGAGTAAAACTGCACACCTGGATGTGAATTAAAATCCCCGAGTACAAAAACGGTCTCAACATCACTACTCTCAATTATTGCACTGATTTCACTGAGACAATCAATAAACTCTGCTAAGTTGTCGGCCGAGGCCGTAGGCATGTAGACTGATACTATTAACATCGCGCGGTCACTAAGCGCGACTTTGATCGCCGCGAGGCGCGCACTATTACACACTATTACCGAGACGCACGGGAAAACAGTTTTGTTCCATATACCTAACGAACCTAGCCTACCTAGTGTTTTGCGATCGTGACAGGTGTCCAACTAGCAAGAAAAATTCTTCGATCACAACTAGTTTCGTACAAAGAATAATAATTCTTCGATAATAATTGGGTCTGTAACGAATGGATTAATTAAGTTTGTGATGAGCTGGGTATGTAAATATTGACTATGTCAAAAATAAAGTTTGTGAAGAATTGGAACTGTTGAAAATTTGGAATGTAAACAACGGGGATCGCGAATAACTGGATTTTTGCAAAGTTGGCATTGTGAATAATAGCGACTGTTAAGAATTGGTAATGTGAAGAACTGAGATCGTGAAAAAAGGAGTCTGTGAAAAGGTAGTATTTTGAAGAACTGGGATTGTGAAGAATTCGGTCAGTGAAAAGTTGGGATTGTGAAGAACTGTATATGAACTTGCGTAATATTATAGCTGCCCGCGCTGCTTTGTCGCATTAAAAAAAACCAAAGTTCCTAGGTTAGGAGCGACGGGATAAACTGCAGCACATAATCCCGTAGTTCCATTTTACATAATATAACTTGTCATGCCGTTTCTGAGATTACCCCCAACATACAAACTTACAGTTCACAGACATTACCCATATTTACGGGGGTCCACGACAATTAATGGATTTAAACCTCATTCTTCTCCCAACATCTGGAATAAAGGAAAATCATTTTGTACATAAAACAATGAACTTTGGCTTTTGCAGACAAAGGAAACCTGTGATTATAGATACAGGATTCCTTAGCCACAATTGTTCCTTACCTTACATCCAGCACTATTACTTTACGCAAAAAAACGAAAACTTATTTTTAGAGAGATTTGACCGGGTTCGATTCCCGGCCTTTTTTAAAATTTTTGAATGCAGTTTTGTGGTCTCATGACTCTTAAGAGCAAATTTCCGTATCTCTTAGTTTCGGATTTTCCCTCACTGCCCCGTTTTAGTAAACACCCTGTACTGTATATAGATTTTTTAATGCTATTAATTATCACTCAAAGTAGATTTGGATATTTGGCTATAGATAGCTGTAGGGTATATAGACGTGGTGTAGGGTGGGTACGGAAAAATTAGCAGCGAGTGGATGTAAACAAGACGGAAGCGCCTCGGCTCCCGCTCACCTGATTGCATTACCGCGCCCCGGCTCCGGAGTCAGTAGTGCACTGGCGAGCGACATACCATCCCGTTCCCGGCTATTACAACGCGGTCACGAACTGGCACTCGCCCGGCGCGGTGCTGCTCGAGGTGAGGAGTGCTACAACAGAACTCAGTGCTCGGCGTGCATTGATGAGCGTCGACCTATGATACCATCAAAACTGTAAACCTATCGAACCTAACTTACATTGCCTTTGTGCCTTTATTTGATTCCTGCCAATGTTTCCATCTGCGGCGTTCCCAAGTATGTTATTTGGGGGAATAATGCATAAGTTTTAAGTGAATATTGCCGCGGATTTAGCTGTTTATCGTCTCTAATATCGATTAAAGCTTTATGATAAGGAACCAACATAACAGATTACTTCAAATAATGACTTCAATAAAGTCACGTAAAATATTCGCATCCTCAGAGAGTAATGATCCCTGCAGGGTATTCCGACACTGCGTCCATTAACTTAGAGCAGCCTTTTACCTCGACGCGTGCTCGAGCACCTTCTTCGCTCCTTTGTGGAAGCCGAGCCAACTCCGCTCATTGATTATATAATGTGCTGCTCTAGGAAGCGCCCCCCGCCAAGAGTCTCGTTAAGAGCATGCTTAGGTTAAATTCGATGACGGTATATTGAGCTCATGAAGTCAGCGCGTCTTGAGAGTCGAGACAAGCAAGATCACCAGGCGCGTTTTGAATACGGATTTCATACCTGTGACGGTTGAGATAAAATTCCATGACTGCTGCAAGGTACAGACTATTAACAACTTCTCTGAGCCAGCACTGAATATTATGTAAATCTAATGGATATATTTTAATATGAATACAGTGAAAAATATATAAAACTATATTGATATTAACAAACTAGAACTTTATGAAAAGGTCCGAAGAGGAAAAACGGTTCCCTTTAGTGAATTACCAGCCTACATCGCAGCTTACATTTTGCCGACCGCGCGATTTTGCAATTCAAATTTATTGTATGTATTTGCATTACGATTCCCTTCCGATTCACGCAGTTTTATTAAGTAGCTGGGTTCGCAATTTTATAAAGTAGGTACCTGTGTACGTGGGCGGAACACATTCTCATCAGGGTGAGAGCGCAACTGGTTTCCCATCTGCAGAGCTTCAATGGCCCGGTGGGAAACTATGCATACACATCCTACCTTTGCATTCACTTGCACGACGGTAAATCGTAGGTCTCCGCGCCATCGAGAGAGGCAGAACATCGACAACCACCACAACCGAATGCGCGTCATATTATGCTATACGCTGGGCATATTATGGTATATTAGGCTATATTATTTATGGTGTATTAGGCTATATTTTACCACGCGGGTTTGCCTGCGTGCTTTGCAATACCCAGGTGGCGCCGCGGGCACCTAGGTTGTAATAATTATAGCCTACAGAGTCTAGAAGAACTAATAAACAGGTAAATAGTGTTGAATTATTAATGAATTATCGTAGAATGGCCCAGCCGACAGCCACAGGCGCGAGATTAACGAACCGCCCGCTGCCCAAACACGGTGCACTTTACAAAACCAAAACGAATTATACAATTTGAATGATATATTTTGAAACGGGGGTCGAGCTGCTACGAAGCATGTATTTGTTAGGAGTGAACTCGATTTGCGCAGCTTAGTACACTTAATAATTTGACTACGTATGTATGTGACTTTTTTCAAAATTTCACTAGACTACACGTTTTAAGGTACCTATTATACTCGTAATTAATATTAATATGCATATGTAAGCCTGCAAGAATGTTTTACAAAAAATGTTCATACAGAAAAAGTGGAATTAGGTGCCCGACCGACCCCAAACAATAGTAGATTGTACAACAAGTGCACAAAACGCGCCATTTTACCTGAGACGTTTATAATCATCCCGAGCCACCGCAGCGCACCGGTCGGTCAGAGTCGATAGTTAAGTCGAGGGGTAAAATGGCTCATTTATGCCCGAGTTATATTTAGACACAGCTTTTCACTTCGACTGCGAAAAAAAACCCCTTTTTGAAAAAAAATATGAGATATTAGCTTATCCAGCCATTTAACTTTTTGAAGTTTTTATGTTTAATTTTAATTGAGTACAACTTAATATGTTTATGATTCAGACGTAATTCCGTGTGTTAAACTACTCGAGTTTGACTGCTTGATGCTTTGTGCCCTTGTCATTGACAAAGTGGTAATTTATTTGGTTGAGTAAATAAAATATGAAAGCATACGAACAATAATATCATTTTGTACTAGTCCGTAAGCCCGCTCCCAATATACCTACGTCTCATGACAACCCGATAATACTCGTATGCATGGCAGCCGCTCGAAAATTATCGCACCTAAAATTGGCTGAAAGTTTGAAAAATCCTTCACTTCCGGTAGATTTTAAAGGATTTATGCCAATTAAAACGCGCCTATTGCGAGGGTCGAAACCACATCAAAACGTAACAAAGACACAAACTCACGTTCGCAGTTTTGATATAGCTGTAACCTAATTTTACCAACCAAGGGTAGCTTGACATGATTTCGCTTTCAATATTTAACATTGAAATAGTCTTGAGGAGTAGGCACTTGATCGATAAACGCTATTGAGTTATTACCGGCGAGTGGCAGCTGATGCCGCGTCTTACTTTCTCCGCGACGTTGGAGCAGCTAGCTCGAGTGCCACAATACTTTTACTGATAATCTTCAACAATCCACGGCTATTGACTACGGCATCTCGTTTAGCCGGTGACCGCAGGCCACACGCAGTTGTCGAGGCCGCACACTAAGGTAAACGTCTTAGTGCTCGACGCTGTACGAGTAATATGGCAGGGGCACTCTATGTCAAAGTGACATGGCTTAAATTCGAATGAAGAAAAATCCTGTCAGTTCGAATTTAACCCATATTGCTTTGACATAAAGTGCCCATGCCATGTACAGCGTCGAGCACTCGGACGTTTACCTTATGCGTCGTCCTCCTTAACCTAACCTAACCAAAAGAAACTAATTTTAATTTAGCGTAGGAACTAGTTTACGAAAGTGACTCCCATCCGGCCATGCCGCCATCGAACCCAAAAGGATAATAGACC
Source organism: Epinotia brunnichana (assembly GCA_963854355.1). Classification (NCBI taxonomy): domain Eukaryota; kingdom Metazoa; phylum Arthropoda; class Insecta; order Lepidoptera; family Tortricidae; genus Epinotia; species Epinotia brunnichana. The sequence goes on along the minus strand of OY977954.1, from coordinate 24,661 downwards.
TTGTGGAAATTTGTCTGGTTTCCTCACGATGTTTTCCTTCACCGATAAGCTACTATTAACTAATTTGAGCAAAGCTACGTGTGCTACGCCGTAGCGCGGGGAAGCATTTTTGCATTTTGTAGCGGAAATCGCTCGTAGAGAGAGGCATGACTCATATACTTATGTATGTGTATTTATTGTCCTTGAATGGTTTAAATGTCAAATAATATTTCGTAGACTTTTTTTTGCAAAACCCGGAGTAGTATTTATTAGCTAGTGTTGGATTGGAACCCTACAGCAGAGCTACAGTACTAGCCGCACATTATAGGTACAACAATGAATAATGGAACAAGTATGGTGGGGGTTATCATTACCTAAGTATGTACGTACAGTCGCCATCACATACATCGGAGCAAACAAGCAGCTCACAAACATCGGAACACACCTCTATTTTCAAGGCATTAGGGTGCATGTGCCGATATTTTTGAACACCTAAAGTGTACCTATGTATGTGATGGCGACTGTACAGTCACACAATTTGATTCCTAGGCCACCGTAGAACCCTGTCATTTTAACTGCTACATAGCGACGCAATAATCCTAGTAATTAACCCCTATTGACATAGCATTGACAACGGCAAGATTCTATGATGGCCTAGGAATCAAATTGGTTGACCGTACATACTTTACAGATTACAAATATGAAAAAAACTAATTTTATTATTTCAAATGGAATCTCCGGGAAACAGATGCTCTTTTATTTGAGCGTAAAATATAAAAGGGTAAATCAGAAAGTAAGTACACTTGACGCAGATACTTACGAGCAGTCTTAAGATTACAAATACCTACGTTTTTCAACCTAAGAAACCAGATTGACTGCACTGACACTAGTCAGTTTGGACTGAGACTTTATTTCACTTTTATGGGAAAGCCTCGATCAATTGACAGGAGGTATTGAAATGTTTTACCGAAAAAAGATTTACCTGCTCGAAACTAGGAACACATTTTATTTGGATATATTGATGAAATAATGCCCATTAAGGATTAAATACCTACACTTAATTACGAGACTTTTACAGTACACGAATTAAAGTCGGTGATTAATGGATTAATGGAATGATTAAAGTTCATAAATGTACTTTTTTGGGCAGTACTGGTTTATTATAGGTGGCCTTAACATTAGATTCCCATAATTACATTAATCAGTTTTAATCTTAATAATATTGACCCTAATGAATAGGGTTTCAATGGTGTTAACGATTATTAAGTACTGGATCTTTGAACATGTATGAATTTGAGAATGCAAAAAAATGCTTGTAAATGATGAAGTTCAAAACATGTCTTACAAGAAGTAAGACGCCGGTCGGGCTACCGGCCGCCGGCTGCTCCTCGCACAGTTCACAAACACCAACTCGCAACTGTTAGCCAAATCGTCACTGCACTGAACACTGGTTGCACTCGGTCGCGCGCGGACTGAAGTTGCGACGGAGTGGCGGCGAGCGCGCGCGGCGCGTGGCGCGAGTCGCGGCCGCGTGCTGTCGGCGGCGCGGCGGACTGCCGTCGCCGCGCCGCGCCGCCGCCGCGCCGCCGCCGCCGCGCCTGCGCGCCGCGTCGCACACCGCGCCGAGCGTAACACAACACGGCCGACCATAACTAACCGCAAACTTTGTTCGATGTTCTCTAATATTTATTCATGTCTGTTATTAAGACATTTTCATTTTTATGTCACTTTTATGGTCTATTTAAGAAAATGTTTCCCAAGTGCTTTGTACAAAAACTATGATTTATAAAAGTGTTGTAAATCAAAGAATGTACTTAGAAAGATCTTAAGTTGTAGGAACTGGAGGATTATCTGTTTCGAGTCTCAGATCTATTTACCAATATAGGGTCATTTCGCCGGTTAGCGACCACCTAATTTCATGTGCCGGTCAGCGACCACTTAGCTGAGTTGGTGAACTGAAAGCATATTTTCTCGTTTTTTTAGTAAATTCCTATTCCATAACTACAAACAATAATGCATACGGCTAACTGTTTCAATAGGCTTTGTAGAATTGATGTTATCTTCAATTGAAAAAACCATGTTCTTCAGGTGATCGCTAACCGAAGGTGGTCGCGTAACCGGCGAAATGACCCTACTTACCTGTACGTTAAGTATGTATTACGTTTCTCGTGTCGGAGTGTTTGTTGAACAGCGCAGGAGGGCCAGAGCCTTGAACAGTTTACCTATTACTGATAAATCTATAAAATACTTGTTCGTATCCATAGACTTGTAAACTACTTCAAAATTAGTATTTATCAAATAATTTAGAAATAAAAAGATAGGCGGCCGGACAGCGTATCACGACTAGTTCATTTGCCATTCGCTCAGTCCAGTATTTAAATGCTGCAAATGATGCGCCGACTGCACGCAGCTCGGCGCGGTGTGCGCAGCCAGGCCATCACTCTCTGCTCGGCGCATAAAGTCTTAGAAGCACAGCATTGAACACGACAAGTGGCCCATTACATGAATCTCTAAGAACTGGCATAATTGAAGCGTTTGACTAATAAGGGCTGCATGGCCATTGACCTGTGTTACCGGATTAGACACGACATTGTAGCTTGCAGCTTCGTGAAACAGGCCCCCGACTCGCCGGTCTCGGCTCGGCGCGGTGTGACCGGCGCGTCACTCGCCGCGGAACTATCTCGCGAGCACATTTAACAGCTACAACTTTCGCACTCGACACCACTACAGACGCAATTAGTCGCACGGAGGCGCCGCCGCTCTAACAACACTTGTTTTAATACTACACTCTAAACATTATAATTACGGACACATTTGACACTAGTTACGACATGCGTGTATTGTGTCGCGTGGCGAGCCGTGTCGTGGTAAACGATTACAATTAGCTTTTCAAATTCTTTTGCATCTCGTCTTTTTTGCGGTATTCGCTTTACACATATTACACAGTTCGGCAAATTTTACTTTTTACACGACTGCCCAACGAAAAGGAGTGTAATGTTTTTGATGATGGTTGTCTAAATCATCTCCGAAAATTTTATGTACGAATATCACATTGCAACCAGTTTTTCGCATAATGCCATTTCGCCGAATGATGTTCCAATTTCATTTTATGGAATGGTTTCATGTCCCAACTAAATGGTTGGCATTTCTATCTTTGGGCTTGGTTTTTATTTGGAACTTTTTGAAATACATATTTTCATGTGGTTTATGGTTTAGTCGGTATAATATACATTTAGTTAATTAATAATTACCAAATGTGTTGTTTGGGTATTGTATCATTTATTAATATCAATTGTTGCATGATCGAAAAAGAGGGTAAGCGCAAGCGGTCGTTCATGTTCATAGCAAGGTGTCTAAATAAATTGCATTGTTTACGCCATTACTAAGCGCTGTTTTTTTATTAATGTTAATGATCATTAAAAAGTAAATTCTAAGCAATAAGTGAGGTTTCATAGAACCAACTTTAGTCCGATGAGGGCCGCGATGCCGAGGGAATAAAAAAAACAGTCGGTTCTGGCGCTAAGCCGGCCGCTGACGCGGCACGCTCGCTTCGCTCGCTCGTCTCGCGCGCTGCTGTACGATCACAGTTGAACCTAACACTCCTCCTCGCTTCGCTCGTCGTCGCACCTAACTGGACTCTATGAAATTATTTTTTAACGGTCCAGTCATAGTTTTAAAGATCCGGTTTTTGTGTGTATCTTTTACTTAGTTTAAGTAAAAAGTTGACTCATATTTGAAAAGGGCACTGTTACACTGGCGAAACATTATTCGTTTAATAGTTGTAAGGCCTAGTGAAAGATTTGACAAATAATCAGTATGCCAAAAGTATTGAGTCATTACAATAATCCGCTTTATAATAATTCTGCCAAATGGAACGTTGACATACAAAAAAAATCTAATTGTAGTTGGTTGTCAAAGGGAACCATCGGCGAAATGTTGGTTGGCATAGAAATTCGGACAAAAAGAGTTCGGAGAAAAGGCAGAACACCGCTCGAACGTGATATGATTATGGCGTTAAATGTTGATAAGACAGTATTTTTTTTATTTGAGTAAAACATAATCCGCCATTCATCATTCAATTTAATGAAGATAAATTTAAATATCAATGTTCCTGTTAACCCCTATTGCGAGATTCATTACAGTGCGTCAGATAAGGAAGTGTCGAGCTCCGCGGCAGTAACTGGCTCGGAGAGTATTTTTCAAGTTGTTTTTCTTGCAGGCGGCTGTTGGAGCCATTATAAGACCAATTCGATTTGGGCGCGGGGCGCGTACTTCCCATCACCGACTTCCCATGTTGATCCGTATTGCCCTAGACATAAGGTCGCAACTCAAAAAGAACTTTATCCTGAAAGGAGAAAATCTGATCATGTGGCTTTGAATAACCTACGCGTTTCCTCGGGTATATTTAAGTAGGGATTCACTGGACGATTTCAGTCTGCCTTTATGTATATGGTAGACAGATTGCTATCAGTAAGGTTTATTTTTTTTATCCTCTCACAGGCCGTGGAGATCGTGAAAAAAATGAGAACATGAACCACTTTGGTCCTGTATTGTCGAATGAGCGAGCGAAGCGAACGAAGTTCTATGCTTCAGCTTGGACCGCAAATCGTTTGTCGGTCCGGCCGGCGTCCAGTGTCCGGTGTCCATGGTACATATGTCTCGCTGTTCTCCTCTATACATAAGCAGGTTCGTTAATTATAATATACTAGCTGTTGCCCGCGACTTCGTCCGCTTAGAACATGTTATCGTCTAAATGTTTCTTTAAGGAATGAATTAAAAAAAAAAAAACAATGAAATTAGTTTTGTAGTTTTGTAGTAAACAGTCTAAAACCGAAGTTACAAATCTCTTACCTTCAAAATGTCTTGCTCTCTATACAAACTTAGAACCCTCTTTGAACCCTCATAGTATAAGTCTGAAACCGTAGTTACGAACACCCTTATAATCCCCTTTAGAGGTTGAATTTTAAAAAAACGCTGAAATAAGTTTTGTAGTCTTTAAACAAACAGGCTAGGATCGAAGTTACAAATCTCATACTTGGTGGAATTTTCCAAAACGCTGAAAGTACTTTATTTGTAAGCTTTCTACAAAGTTTTAAGCTTCTATTTCAAAATAGAGTTTCCCTCATACAAACTTTGCAACCCTTAGTAACCCCCTCAGGGGTGGAATTTATCAACACGCTGAAATTACTTTATTTATATTCTAATAAGTAAGCTATCTACAAAGTTTAAAGTCACTTGCTAAAAAAAGAACGTTACCTCCATACAAATGTTGCACTACCTTTTAACCCCCTTAGGGGTGGAATTTTATAAAACGCTGGAAGTTCTTTTTTGTATTTCAATAAGTAGGTAATCTTTCTACAAACGTTTAACCTTGTATCTCAAAAAATAATTTCCCTCATACAAACTTTGCAACGATTTTAACAACCCTTGGGGGCGTAATTTTCCAAAACGCTGAAAGTGCTTTATTTTTATTCTAATAAGTAAGCTTTCTACAAAGGTTTAAGTCTCCAGCCAAAAAAAACATGTTGCCTTCAAACAAATGTTGCACCCCCTTTTAACCCCCTTTGGGGCGGAATTTTCCAAACCGCTGAAAATATTTTTTTATTTAAATAAGTAATCTTTCAACAAACTTTTAAGCTTCTATCTCAAAAAAGAGTTTCCCTCATACAAACTTTGCAACCATTTTTAACCCCTTAGGGGTGAAATTTTCAAAAACGCTGAAAGTATTTTATTTTTATTCTAGTTAGTAAACTTTCTACAAAGGTTTAAGTCTCTAGCTAAAAAAATAAAGTTTCCTCCATACAAACTTTGCACCCTTATTTAACCCCTTAGGGGTGGAATTTTCCAAAACGCTGAAAGTTTTTTTATTTTTATTCTAATAAGTAAGCTTTCTACAAAGGTTTAAGTCTCTAGCTAAAAGAACATGTTTCCTCTATACAAATGTTGCACCCCATTTTAACCCCCCTAGGGGTAGAATTTTATAAAACGCTGAAAGTAATTTTTTGTATTTAAATAAGTAATCTTTCTACAAACTTTTAAGCTTCTTTCTCAAAAAAGAGTTTCCCTCATACAAATTTTGCAACCCTTTTTAGCCCTCTTAGGGGTGGAATTTTCCAAAACGCTGAAAGTACTTTCTTTTCATTTGATAAAGTAATCTTTCCACAAAGTTTGAAGACTCCAGCTCAAAAAATAAAGTTTCCTCTATACATATTTTGCACCCCTATTTAACCCCTTTAGGGGTAGAATTTCCAAAAATCCCTTCTTATCCGTCGTCTACGTTATAAAAGGTAGTATGGGTGTAAATTTCAAGTTTCTAGTTCTAGTAGTTTCGCCTGTGCGTTGATGATCAGTCAGGAAGTCTTCTTTTATACAGAGTGTTTTTTTTAAATGGGACAGTATGGGGAAATCCGAATCTAAAGGAGATAGAGGAAAAGTGTCCAAGGAGACATTAGGTGTTTTTTTATGTAAACAAATTTGGCTCATTAAAATTTTTGGTCAAGTGTGAGTTGTTCTTAAAAAATTATAAAGTTGGTCAATTTTTTTTTGACGCGGTCGGCTCTGTTTCATGTAAGGATTATTTCATTGTATGGAAAGAAAAAAATCTGAACAGCAGAAGTTGGTCAAATTTAATGAAAACTAATCTTCATACAATTGCAGTATTCGCCTTTTAATATTGTTACAACTGTTACAAGTGCCTAGGCGTGTAAGAAAATATTTAAAATTATTCCATTTTTAAATTTCGATAATCGATAAGAGCTCCAGATGATTCAAGAGAAGAACATTTTTTTTAATCTTCGTAAACATCATGGCACGCGATAGTCTTGAAATTATAAAAAAAAGAATTCAAATTTGGAACGTAAGTTATTTCTGCAACAAAGAATTCAAATTTGGAACGTAAGTTATTTCTGCAGCTGTGATTTTGTTTCCAATCAGTTCATGCTTGTAATTTTATTCATCATGGCGTTAACTAATTCACATAAAGTTGATTTGATTGAGGCGTATTTTCTTAATTATCGCAGTAGAGATAATGCACTTAAGTGGTATCAAGAACGCTATCCTGACCGTGTAGTACCGAATCGCAAGATATTTGATAGTTTAATAAAGAACCTAAGACAGGAAGGCTGTTTCAAACCTAAGCGTAAAAGGCCGACGATAGTCAATAGTGAGTTTATTGCCGTATTGGGATATTTTGAAGCATATCCAAAAGCTTCGTTACGGGAAGCAGCTGAAACTATCGGTATTCATAAATCAACTGTAAGGAAGATATTGAAGGCTCATAAGTACAAGTGTTACATAGAAGGTCGACTTGTACAAGCATTACTACCTGGAGATAAAGACCGCAGGTTACATTTCTGTAATTGGTATGTGGCTCAGACTATTAGAAATAGATGTTTTCCTAATTTTATTATTTGGACTGATGAATGCAACTTTTCGATCAATGGCATGTACAACAGGAGAAATAACCATTACTGGTCAAAAATAAATCCGCTAAAAACTACAGAAACCCACAACCAAATCCGATTTTCTTTTAATTGTTGGTGTGCGATATTACATAACAGAATTTTTGCTATCAAAATTTACCAAGGAACGCTAAATAGTGAAAAATATCAGGAAATCTTGAACATGGCTGCAGATTTAGTGGATGTCTCATCCACTAAATCTGCAGCCATGTTCAAGATTTCCTTAAGGAACAGGATTATTAGCTTAAGGAACTTTGGTAAGATAATCTTAATATATATATCATAATAACAAGATGGTGCACCAGCCCACAACAGTAGGGCAAGTAAACTGTGTTTGGACGAGCAGTTTCCAAACCGTTGGATGGGTACATATGGGCCGATAAAGTGGCCCCCACGATCGCCCGACTTAACGCCATTAGATTTTTTCTTATGGGGTTACCTTAAGGGTCGAATTTATGAATCCCGATACAACTTCGTACAAGAATTAAAAGATGCTGTTCACAACACTTTAAACACAATTCACCATAAGTCTCTGTTAAATGCAACTGCAAGTGTCTTGAAGCGTGCTCGTACCTGCATAAGACAAGACGGCGGCCACATCGAACATTTACTCAAGTAATAAACCAACTGTATGAAGATTAGTTTTCATTAAATTTGACCAACTTCTGCTGTTCAGATTTTTTTCTTTCCATACAATAAAATAATCCTTACATAAAACAGAGCCGACCCGCGTCAAAAAAAAAATTTACGAACTTTATAATTTTTTAAGAACAACTCACGCTTGACCAAAAATTTTAATGAGCCAAATTTGTTTACATAAAAAAACACCTAATGTCTCCTTGGACACTTTTCCTCTATCTCCTTTAGATTCGGATTTCCCCATACTGTCCCATTAAAAAAAAACACTCTATATATATATTATAGATAGATAGATAGATTATATAAAAAAATCGAGTAAATTTTCGAAAGAAAAAAATAGCTTTTTAATCAGACTTGCAATTATTACAGGTCACAGAGTCACCACTAGTACTAGGTGGCTCTGTGAGCTGACTGACGTCAAATTTTGTGAGCAGGTTCGTTCATTACGAGTATATCGTTTTTTTTGTAGAGTCACTCTTCCAAAAGTCAAAAATAGAACATATATAATATTGCAGAGGCCGGGAAATTGCAATTCGGGGATGAGTTGATTTTGTCGGATGGTGTGAAGCTTAATCCGACAATAGAGACGAATCAAATTGCCATTCCCGCCAAGGCAGATATAGTGCTTTTCTCCAAAAATGCGAGTAATTCAAATATTTTTTTCAATAATCTTAAAACAGCGAGTATGTCAATAACCTATCAAGTTCCCACCCAACTTATTTTTAGGGTTCCGTACTCAAAGAGTAATACGGGACCCTATTACTAAGACTCCGCTGTCCGTCCGTCCGTCCGTCCGTCCGTCCGTCCGTCCGTCCATCCGTCCATCCGTCTGTCTGTCACCTGGCTGTATCTCACTGATACCGTGATAGTTCCGGCTGAAATTTTCACAGATGATGTATTTCTGTTGCCGCTATAACAATAAATACTAAAAACACAGAATAAAATAGTTTTTTTTATAGATAATGGTACGGAACTCTTCGTGCGCGAGTCCGGCTCGCACTTGGCCGGTTTTTTTTAAACGGCTTGACTTGGAGTACCAGTTTAAATAACATATTTAAAATAATTAAAAACATTACAATCCATCACAATTTTTATGTTTACTTATTAAAGATTAAACGATTTCAATACTTTGAAACCTATCAAGTGCCATTAGAACTATCACTTTACCAGTTTAAAACATAGTAACTCACCTTCGCCAATACAAACCTAGTAAGTGTTTGAGAATTGCTAGGTTTTGGCGTGGTCAAAAAGCCTTACTAGGTTTTTGAATTGGGAATCGTCGAGCAATGGGCCGGGGTATGACACGGTGTAAACCTATAAATATAACCTAGTAAGTAATTGGGAGTATTCATGACCTCTTTCATCCCTGAAAATATCACTAGGAACGATTCTTATTATTTATTTTTATTCATCATATATTTTATTTCATGTAATATGATCAGAATCACTGTCCTCCAAATACAAATGTAAGTCCCGGAATCCCGGAGCATATCCATATTAACATAAAGATAGGGGTCATTCACTCCGTGTTGCACCGGGAAATCCGATCATTGCTTATGAACTACGGGCTTCCTTTCTATGCCCGCCGATGGGAGGGTGGGTCGGAGTTCTTTTAGGACCGATAGTGTGGCTGTTGATACCATCTTGACTTCCCTGCAAGGCCTGATCTTTTTGCCTGGACACATTTTTCGCGTGTCTCCTCGCGCTGCCCTCTTATCGTTTCCCTCTCCATAGGTTAGGTTAGGTTAGGTTAGGTTAGGTTAGGTTAGGTTAGGTTAGGTTAGGTTAGGTTAGGTTTAGGTTAGGTTAGGTTAGGTTAGGTTAGGTTAGGTTAGTTAGGTTAGGTTAGGTTAGGTTAGGTTAGGTTAGGTTAGGTTAGGTTAGGTTAGGTTAGGTTGGGGTGCTAGGTCGGGTAACCTCCTCGAGTGTCTGGACTCTACCGATTCCTCTTGATTCGGTTGATCCGCAGGAATGGGTAGTGTCTTGGCCGGTGCGCCCTGGAGACAACGGCAAGTGATAATTTAGTGAACCCTAAGTTATCGCTTGCTGGTGTTACCAATAACCCGACACGGGGGGGATCGGGGGGTTCCGCCCAGGGAATCGTAAGATTCCCCAGGTGCGGCTTGAGGGAGAGGCCATTGCCGTTTGCCTCTATAATAAATAACGGACCCGGAACCCTGACAAATCCTCTGCTATCAGAGGATTCATGTTAGGCGCGGGGGCTGCGACTGCCAGGCCGGGGCCGAGTTGTGGCTGCGAGGGAGAAAACCTCTATAAAAAGTTACAAGGGGACCTGAGAGGGTGAATCCGAGGTCTATCACCCTCTCCGGCGTAGAGGTCCTTTAGTCGGGTCGGGAAGCGTGTGGTGTCGCCCTGCACGCTTACGACGAGAGGGGGGGCTTTTTGCCTCAGTAGTGAGGGCAGCTGCGGCTGTTGCCGAGGGGCGTCGTGGTGAAATGTTCGCGATCCCATGACGCCCCTACTACACGGCAGAGAGGGCATACCTTGGTGGTTTTAGACGGTAGTCCGGGGGGTTCCCGGGAGCCCGTCATACCCATCCTAGTACCTCGGCTAGGTGGGATGCGTAAAGGCATTTCCCCAAGTAAAAAAAAAAAAAAAAGAAGGTTAGGTTAGGTTAGGTTAGGTTAGGTTAGGTTAGGTTAGGTTAGGTTAGGTTAGGTTAGGTTAGGTTAGGTTAGGTTAGGTTAGGTAGGTTAGGTTAGGTTAGGTTAGGTTAGGTTAGGTTGTTAGGTTAGGTTAGGTTAGGTTAGGTTAGGTTAGGTTAGGTTAGGTTAGGTTAGGTTAGGTTAGGTTAGGGTTAGGTTAGGTTAGGTTAGGTTAGGTTAGGTTAGGTTAGGTTAGGTTAGGTTAGGTTAGTTAGGTTAGGTTAGGTTAGGTTAGGTAGGTTAGGTTAGGTTAGGTTAGGTAGGTTAGGTTAGGTTCAGGTTAGGTTAGGTTAGGTTAGGTTAGGTAGGTTAGGTTAGGTTAGGTTAGGTTAGGTTAGGTTAGGTTAGGTTAGGTTAGGTTAGGTGTAGGTTAGGTTAGGTTAGGTTAGGTTAGGTTAGGTTAGGTTAGTTAGGTAGGTTAGGTTAGGTTAGGTTAGGTTAGGTTAGGTTAGGTTAGTTAGGTTAGGTTAGGTTAGGTTAGGTTAGGTTAGGTTAGGTTAGGTTAGGTTAGGTTAGGTTAGGTTAGGTTAGGTTAGGTAGGTTAGGTTAGGTTAGGTTAGGTTAGGTTAGGTTAGGTTAGGTTAGGTTAGGTTAGGTTAGGTTAGGTTACGGGGTCGAATTTCGGTAGATTTTGCTGAAACTTCGCACAAGGGGTTTTTAGACCCTGCCCCACCTGTGGTGTTTTTGCCTTGGGGTCGAACCCCCCCATTTCGGCGAGCTCCCATACAACTTTTTTAATTTTTTTTGGTTTTTATTTTTTATTTTAAAAACTGTATTTTTTATTTTGCTAGTATTCACCTGCGGGAAATGCTTTTCAATTCCGCGTCGAATGGCATTTTTTTTTTTTTTCTAGGTCAAAAAACAAAAATTTTAGACCCGGGTTAGATTTTTTTTTTAATTTTTTTTCTTTTTTTTTGAAGAAAAAAAAATGTTTTTGCAAAGAGTAGGTAAATTGTATAACGAATCTGAAGTCAGTTTTTCGCTAGCTTGTACCGTTTCAGAGATAAAAAATGTCAAAGTTTGTAAAAAACGTGAAACATTGCGGGATTGTTCATCAGGCGCTTGATGACAAAATGTATGGAAAAAGTCAATGTCAATGTCAAAGTCAATGTCAAAGTCAATGTCAAAGTCAATGTCAAAGTCAATGTCAGTCAATGTCAAAGTCAATGTCAAAGTCAATTAGTTAGGTTAGGTTAGGTTAGGTTAGGTTAGGTTAGGTTTAGGTTAGGTTAGGTTAGGTTAGGTTAGGTTAGGTTAGGTTAGGTTAGGTTAGGTTTAGGTTAGGTTAGGTTAGGTTAGGTTAGGTTAGGTTAGGTTAGGTTAGGTTAGGTTAGGTTAGGTTAGTTAGGTTAGGTTAGGTTAGGTTAGGTTAGGTTAGGTTAGGTTAGGTTAGGTTAGGTTAGGTTAGGTTAGGTTAGGTTAGGTTAGGTTAGGTTAGGTTAGGTTAGGTTAGGTTAGGTTAGGTTAGGTTAGGTTTAGGTTAGGTTAGGTTAGGTTAGGTTAGGTTAGGTTAGGTTAGGTTAGGTTAGGTTAGGTTAGGTTAGGTTAGGTTAGGTTAGGTTAGGTTAGGTTAGGTTAGGTTAGGTTAGGTAGTTAGGTTAGGTTAGGTTAGGTTAGGTTAGGTTAGGTTAGGTTAGGTTAGGTTAGGTTAGGTTAGGTTAGGTTAGGTTAGGTTAGGTTGGTTAGGTTAGGTTAGGTTAGGTTAGGTTAGGTTAGGTTAGTTAGGTTAGGTTAGGTTAGGTTAGGTTAGGTTAGGTTAGGTTAGGTTAGGTTAGGTTAGGTTAGGTTAGGTTAGGTTAGGTAGGTTAGGTTAGGTTAGGTTAGGTTAGGTTAGGTTAGGTTTAGGTTAGGTTAGGTTAGGTTAGGTTAGGTTAGGTTAGGTTAGGTTAGGTTTAGGTTAGGTTAGGTTAGGTTAGGTTAGGTTAGGTTAGGTTAGGTTAGGTTAGGTTAGGTTAGGTTAGGTTAGGTTAGGTTAGGTTAGGTTAGGTTAGTTTAGGTTAGGTTAGGTTAGGTTAGGTTAGGTTAGGTTAGGTTAGGTTAGGTTAGGTTAGGTTTAGGTTAGGTTAGGTAGGTTTAGGTTAGGTTAGGTTAGGTTAGGTTAGGTTAGGTTAGGTTAGGTTAGGTTAGGTTAGGTTAGGTTAGGTTAGGTTAGGTTAGGTTAGGTTAGGTTAGGTTAGGTTAGGTTAGGTTAGGTTAGGTTAGGTTAGGTTAGGTTAGGTTAGGTTAGGTTAGGTTAGGTAGGTTAGGTTAGGTTAGGTTAGGTTAGGTTAGGTTAGGTTAGGTTAGGTTTAGGTTAGGTTAGGTTAGGTTAGGTTAGGTTAGGTTAGGTTAGGTTAGGTTAGGTTAGGTTAGGTTAGGTTAGGTTAGGTTAGTTAGGTTAGGTTAGGTTAGGTTAGGTTAGGTTGTAGGTTAGGTTAGGTTAGGTAGGTTAGGTTAGGTTAGGTTTAGGTTAGGTTAGGTTAGGTTAGGTTAGGTTAGGTTAGGTTAGGTTAGGTTAGGTTAGGTTAGGTTAGGTTAGGTTAGGTTAGGTTAGGTTAGGTTAGGTTAGGTTAGGTTAGGTTAGGTTAGGTTAGGTTAGGTTAGGTTACGGGGTCGAATTTCGGTAGATTTTGCTGAAACTTCGCACAAGGGGTTTTTAGACCCTGCCCCACCTGTGGTGTTTTTGCCTTGGGGTCGAACCCCCCCATTTCGGCGAGCTCCCATACAACTTTTTTAATTTTTTTTGGTTTTTATTTTTTATTTTAAAAACTGTATTTTTTATTTTGCTAGTATTCACCTGCGGGAAATGCTTTTCAATTCCGCGTCGAATGGCATTTTTTTTTTTTTTCTAGGTCAAAAAACAAAAATTTTAGACCCGGGTTAGATTTTTTTTTTAATTTTTTTTCTTTTTTTTTGAAGAAAAAAAAATGTTTTTGCAAAGAGTAGGTAAATTGTATAACGAATCTGAAGTCAGTTTTTCGCTAGCTTGTACCGTTTCAGAGATAAAAAATGTCAAAGTTTGTAAAAAACGTGAAACATTGCGGGATTGTTCATCAGGCGCTTGATGACAAAATGTATGGAAAAAGTCAATGTCAATGTCAAAGTCAATGTCAAAGTCAATGTCAAAGTCAATGTCAAAGTCAATGTCAGTCAATGTCAAAGTCAATGTCAAAGTCAATTAGGTTAGGTTAGGTTAGGTTAGGTTAGGTTAGGTTAGGTTAGGTTAGGTTAGGTTAGGTTAGGTTAGGTTAGGTTAGGTTAGGTTAGGTTAGGTTAGGTTAGGTTAGGTTAGGTTAGGTTAGGTTAGGTTAGGTTAGGTTAGGTTAGGTTAGGTTAGGTTAGGTTAGGTTAGGTTAGGTTAGGTTAGGTTAGGTTAGGTTAGGTTAGGTTAGGTTAGGTTAGGTTAGGTTAGGTTAGGTTAGGTTAGGTTAGGTTAGGTTAGGTTAGGTTAGGTTAGGTTAGGTTAGGTTAGGTTAGGTTAGGTTAGGTTAGGTTAGGTTAGGTTAGGTTAGGTTAGGTTAGGTTAGGTTAGGTTAGGTTAGGTTAGGTTAGGTTAGGTTAGGTTAGGTTAGGTTAGGTTAGGTTAGGTTAGGTTAGGTTAGGTTAGGTTAGGTTAGGTTAGGTTAGGTTAGGTTAGGTTAGGTTAGGTTAGGTTAGGTTAGGTTAGGTTAGGTTAGGTTAGGTTAGGTTAGGTTAGGTTAGGTTAGGTTAGGTTAGGTTAGGTTAGGTTAGGTTAGGTATAGGTTAGGTTAGGTTAGGTTAGGTTAGGTTAGGTTAGGTTAGGTTAGGTTAGGTTAGGTTAGGTTAGGTTAGGTTAGGTTAGGTTAGGTTAGGTTAGGTTAGGTTAGGTTAGGTTAGGTTAGGTTAGGTTAGGTTAGGTTAGGTTAGGTTAGGTTAGGTTAGGTTAGGTTAGGTTAGGTTAGGTTAGGTTAGGTTAGGTTAGGTTAGGTTAGGTTAGGTTAGGTTAGGTTAGGTTAGGTTAGGTTAGGTTAGGTTAGGTTAGGTTAGGTTAGGTTAGGTTAGGTTAGGTTAGGTTAGGTTAGGTTAGGTTAGGTTAGGTTAGGTTAGGTTAGGTTAGGTTAGGTTAGGTTAGGTTAGGTTAGGTTAGGTTAGGTTAGGTTAGGTTAGGTTAGGTTAGGTTAGGTTAGGTTAGGTTAGGTTAGGTTAGGTTAGGTTAGGTTAGGTTAGGTTAGGTTAGGTTAGGTTAGGTTAGGTTAGGTTAGGTTAGGTTAGGTTAGGTTAGGTTAGGTTAGGTTAGGTTAGGTTAGGTTAGGTTAGGTTAGGTTAGGTTAGGTTAGGTTAGGTTAGGTTAGGTTAGGTTAGGTTAGGTTAGGTTAGGTTAGGTTAGGTTAGGTTAGGTTAGGTTAGGTTAGGTTAGGTTAGGTTAGGTTAGGTTAGGTTAGGTTAGGTTAGGTTAGGTTAGGTTAGGTTAGGTTAGGTTAGGTTAGGTTAGGTTAGGTTAGGTTAGGTTAGGTTAGGTTAGGTTAGGTTAGGTTAGGTTAGGTTAGGTTAGGTTAGGTTAGGTTAGGTTAGGTTAGGTTAGGTTAGGTTAGGTTAGGTTAGGTTAGGTTAGGTTAGGTTAGGTTAGGTTAGGTTAGGTTAGGTTAGGTTAGGTTAGGTTAGGTTAGGTTAGGTTAGGTTAGGTTAGGTTAGGTTAGGTTAGGTTAGGTTAGGTTAGGTTAGGTTAGGTTAGGTTAGGTTAGGTTAGGTTAGGTTAGGTTAGGTTAGGTTAGGTTAGGTTAGGTTAGGTTAGGTTAGGTTAGGTTAGGTTAGGTTAGGTTAGGTTAGGTTAGGTTAGGTTAGGTTAGGTTAGGTTAGGTTAGGTTAGGTTAGGTTAGGTTAGGTTAGGTTAGGTTAGGTTAGGTTAGGTTAGGTTAGGTTAGGTTAGGTTAGGTTAGGTTAGGTTAGGTTAGGTTAGGTTAGGTTAGGTTAGGTTAGGTTAGGTTAGGTTAGGTTAGGTTAGGTTAGGTTAGGTTAGGTTAGGTTAGGTTAGGTTAGGTTAGGTTAGGTTAGGTTAGGTTAGGTTAGGTTAGGTTAGGTTAGGTTAGGTTAGGTTAGGTTAGGTTAGGTTAGGTTAGGTTAGGTTAGGTTAGGTTAGGTTAGGTTAGGTTAGGTTAGGTTAGGTTAGGTTAGGTTAGGTTAGGTTAGGTTAGGTTAGGTTAGGTTAGGTTAGGTTAGGTTAGGTTAGGTTAGGTTAGGTTAGGTTAGGTTAGGTTAGGTTAGGTTAGGTTAGGTTAGGTTAGGTTAGGTTAGGTTAGGTTAGGTTAGGTTAGGTTAGGTTAGGTTAGGTTAGGTTAGGTTAGGTTAGGTTAGGTTAGGTTAGGTTAGGTTAGGTTAGGTTAGGTTAGGTTAGGTTAGGTTAGGTTAGGTTAGGTTAGGTTAGGTTAGGTTAGGTTAGGTTAGGTTAGGTTAGGTTAGGTTAGGTTAGGTTAGGTTAGGTTAGGTTAGGTTAGGTTAGGTTAGGTTAGGTTAGGTTAGGTTAGGTTAGGTTAGGTTAGGTTAGGTTAGGTTAGGTTAGGTTAGGTTAGGTTAGGTTAGGTTAGGTTAGGTTAGGTTAGGTTAGGTTAGGTTAGGTTAGGTTAGGTTAGGTTAGGTTAGGTTAGGTTAGGTTAGGTTAGGTTAGGTTAGGTTAGGTTAGGTTAGGTTAGGTTAGGTTAGGTTAGGTTAGGTTAGGTTAGGTTAGGTTAGGTTAGGTTAGGTTAGGTTAGGTTAGGTTAGGTTAGGTTAGGTTAGGTTAGGTTAGGTTAGGTTAGGTTAGGTTAGGTTAGGTTAGGTTAGGTTAGGTTAGGTTAGGTTAGGTTAGGTTAGGTTAGGTTAGGTTAGGTTAGGTTAGGTTAGGTTAGGTTAGGTTAGGTTAGGTTAGGTTAGGTTAGGTTAGGTTAGGTTAGGTTAGGTTAGGTTAGGTTAGGTTAGGTTAGGTTAGGTTAGGTTAGGTTAGGTTAGGTTAGGTTAGGTTAGGTTAGGTTAGGTTAGGTTAGGTTAGGTTAGGTTAGGTTAGGTTAGGTTAGGTTAGGTTAGGTTAGGTTAGGTTAGGTTAGGTTAGGTTAGGTTAGGTTAGGTTAGGTTAGGTTAGGTTAGGTTAGGTTAGGTTAGGTTAGGTTAGGTTAGGTTAGGTTAGGTTAGGTTAGGTTAGGTTAGGTTAGGTTAGGTTAGGTTAGGTTAGGTTAGGTTAGGTTAGGTTAGGTTAGGTTAGGTTAGGTTAGGTTAGGTTAGGTTAGGTTAGGTTAGGTTAGGTTAGGTTAGGTTAGGTTAGGTTAGGTTAGGTTAGGTTAGGTTAGGTTAGGTTAGGTTAGGTTAGGTTAGGTTAGGTTAGGTTAGGTTAGGTTAGGTTAGGTTAGGTTAGGTTAGGTTAGGTTAGGTTAGGTTAGGTTAGGTTAGGTTAGGTTAGGTTAGGTTAGGTTAGGTTAGGTTAGGTTAGGTTAGGTTAGGTTAGGTTAGGTTAGGTTAGGTTAGGTTAGGTTAGGTTAGGTTAGGTTAGGTTAGGTTAGGTTAGGTTAGGTTAGGTTAGGTTAGGTTAGGTTAGGTTAGGTTAGGTTAGGTTAGGTTAGGTTAGGTTAGGTTAGGTTAGGTTAGGTTAGGTTAGGTTAGGTTAGGTTAGGTTAGGTTAGGTTAGGTTAGGTTAGGTTAGGTTAGGTTAGGTTAGGTTAGGTTAGGTTAGGTTAGGTTAGGTTAGGTTAGGTTAGGTTAGGTTAGGTTAGGTTAGGTTAGGTTAGGTTAGGTTAGGTTAGGTTAGGTTAGGTTAGGTTAGGTTAGGTTAGGTTAGGTTAGGTTAGGTTAGGTTAGGTTAGGTTAGGTTAGGTTAGGTTAGGTTAGGTTAGGTTAGGTTAGGTTAGGTTAGGTTAGGTTAGGTTAGGTTAGGTTAGGTTAGGTTAGGTTAGGTTAGGTTAGGTTAGGTTAGGTTAGGTTAGGTTAGGTTAGGTTAGGTTAGGTTAGGTTAGGTTAGGTTAGGTTAGGTTAGGTTAGGTTAGGTTAGGTTAGGTTAGGTTAGGTTAGGTTAGGTTAGGTTAGGTTAGGTTAGGTTAGGTTAGGTTAGGTTAGGTTAGGTTAGGTTAGGTTAGGTTAGGTTAGGTTAGGTTAGGTTAGGTTAGGTTAGGTTAGGTTAGGTTAGGTTAGGTTAGGTTAGGTTAGGTTAGGTTAGGTTAGGTTAGGTTAGGTTAGGTTAGGTTAGGTTAGGTTAGGTTAGGTTAGGTTAGGTTAGGTTAGGTTAGGTTAGGTTAGGTTAGGTTAGGTTAGGTTAGGTTAGGTTAGGTTAGGTTAGGTTAGGTTAGGTTAGGTTAGGTTAGGTTAGGTTAGGTTAGGTTAGGTTAGGTTAGGTTAGGTTAGGTTAGGTTAGGTTAGGTTAGGTTAGGTTAGGTTAGGTTAGGTTAGGTTAGGTTAGGTTAGGTTAGGTTAGGTTAGGTTAGGTTAGGTTAGGTTAGGTTAGGTTAGGTTAGGTTAGGTTAGGTTAGGTTAGGTTAGGTTAGGTTAGGTTAGGTTAGGTTAGGTTAGGTTAGGTTAGGTTAGGTTAGGTTAGGTTAGGTTAGGTTAGGTTAGGTTAGGTTAGGTTAGGTTAGGTTAGGTTAGGTTAGGTTAGGTTAGGTTAGGTTAGGTTAGGTTAGGTTAGGTTAGGTTAGGTTAGGTTAGGTTAGGTTAGGTTAGGTTAGGTTAGGTTAGGTTAGGTTAGGTTAGGTTAGGTTAGGTTAGGTTAGGTTAGGTTAGGTTAGGTTAGGTTAGGTTAGGTTAGGTTAGGTTAGGTTAGGTTAGGTTAGGTTAGGTTAGGTTAGGTTAGGTTAGGTTAGGTTAGGTTAGGTTAGGTTAGGTTAGGTTAGGTTAGGTTAGGTTAGGTTAGGTTAGGTTAGGTTAGGTTAGGTTAGGTTAGGTTAGGTTAGGTTAGGTTAGGTTAGGTTAGGTTAGGTTAGGTTAGGTTAGGTTAGGTTAGGTTAGGTTAGGTTAGGTTAGGTTAGGTTAGGTTAGGTTAGGTTAGGTTAGGTTAGGTTAGGTTAGGTTAGGTTAGGTTAGGTTAGGTTAGGTTAGGTTAGGTTAGGTTAGGTTAGGTTAGGTTAGGTTAGGTTAGGTTAGGTTAGGTTAGGTTAGGTTAGGTTAGGTTAGGTTAGGTTAGGTTAGGTTAGGTTAGGTTAGGTTAGGTTAGGTTAGGTTAGGTTAGGTTAGGTTAGGTTAGGTTAGGTTAGGTTAGGTTAGGTTAGGTTAGGTTAGGTTAGGTTAGGTTAGGTTAGGTTAGGTTAGGTTAGGTTAGGTTAGGTTAGGTTAGGTTAGGTTAGGTTAGGTTAGGTTAGGTTAGGTTAGGTTAGGTTAGGTTAGGTTAGGTTAGGTTAGGTTAGGTTAGGTTAGGTTAGGTTAGGTTAGGTTAGGTTAGGTTAGGTTAGGTTAGGTTAGGTTAGGTTAGGTTAGGTTAGGTTAGGTTAGGTTAGGTTAGGTTAGGTTAGGTTAGGTTAGGTTAGGTTAGGTTAGGTTAGGTTAGGTTAGGTTAGGTTAGGTTAGGTTAGGTTAGGTTAGGTTAGGTTAGGTTAGGTTAGGTTAGGTTAGGTTAGGTTAGGTTAGGTTAGGTTAGGTTAGGTTAGGTTAGGTTAGGTTAGGTTAGGTTAGGTTAGGTTAGGTTAGGTTAGGTTAGGTTAGGTTAGGTTAGGTTAGGTTAGGTTAGGTTAGGTTAGGTTAGGTTAGGTTAGGTTAGGTTAGGTTAGGTTAGGTTAGGTTAGGTTAGGTTAGGTTAGGTTAGGTTAGGTTAGGTTAGGTTAGGTTAGGTTAGGTTAGGTTAGGTTAGGTTAGGTTAGGTTAGGTTAGGTTAGGTTAGGTTAGGTTAGGTTAGGTTAGGTTAGGTTAGGTTAGGTTAGGTTAGGTTAGGTTAGGTTAGGTTAGGTTAGGTTAGGTTAGGTTAGGTTAGGTTAGGTTAGGTTAGGTTAGGTTAGGTTAGGTTAGGTTAGGTTAGGTTAGGTTAGGTTAGGTTAGGTTAGGTTAGGTTAGGTTAGGTTAGGTTAGGTTAGGTTAGGTTAGGTTAGGTTAGGTTAGGTTAGGTTAGGTTAGGTTAGGTTAGGTTAGGTTAGGTTAGGTTAGGTTAGGTTAGGTTAGGTTAGGTTAGGTTAGGTTAGGTTAGGTTAGGTTAGGTTAGGTTAGGTTAGGTTAGGTTAGGTTAGGTTAGGTTAGGTTAGGTTAGGTTAGGTTAGGTTAGGTTAGGTTAGGTTAGGTTAGGTTAGGTTAGGTTAGGTTAGGTTAGGTTAGGTTAGGTTAGGTTAGGTTAGGTTAGGTTAGGTTAGGTTAGGTTAGGTTAGGTTAGGTTAGGTTAGGTTAGGTTAGGTTAGGTTAGGTTAGGTTAGGTTAGGTTAGGTTAGGTTAGGTTAGGTTAGGTTAGGTTAGGTTAGGTTAGGTTAGGTTAGGTTAGGTTAGGTTAGGTTAGGTTAGGTTAGGTTAGGTTAGGTTAGGTTAGGTTAGGTTAGGTTAGGTTAGGTTAGGTTAGGTTAGGTTAGGTTAGGTTAGGTTAGGTTAGGTTAGGTTAGGTTAGGTTAGGTTAGGTTAGGTTAGGTTAGGTTAGGTTAGGTTAGGTTAGGTTAGGTTAGGTTAGGTTAGGTTAGGTTAGGTTAGGTTAGGTTAGGTTAGGTTAGGTTAGGTTAGGTTAGGTTAGGTTAGGTTAGGTGGTTAGGTTAGGTTAGGTTAGGTTAGGTTAGGTTAGGTTAGGTTAGGTTAGGTTAGGTTAGGTTAGGTTAGGTTAGGTTAGGTTAGGTTAGGTTAGGTTAGGTTAGGTTAGGTTAGGTTAGGTTAGGTTAGGTTAGGTTAGGTTAGGTTAGGTTAGGTTAGGTTAGGTTAGGTTAGGTTAGGTTAGGTTAGGTTAGGTTAGGTTAGGTTAGGTTAGGTTAGGTTAGGTTAGGTTAGGTTAGGTTAGGTTAGGTTAGGTTAGGTTAGGTTAGGTTAGGTTAGGTTAGGTTAGGTTAGGTTAGGTTAGGTTAGGTTAGGTTAGGTTAGGTTAGGTTAGGTTAGGTTAGGTTAGGTTAGGTTAGGTTAGGTTAGGTTAGGTTAGGTTAGGTTAGGTTAGGTTAGGTTAGGTTAGGTTAGGTTAGGTTAGGTTAGGTTAGGTTAGGTTAGGTTAGGTTAGGTTAGGTTAGGTTAGGTTAGGTTAGGTTAGGTTAGGTTAGGTTAGGTTAGGTTAGGTTAGGTTAGGTTAGGTTAGGTTAGGTTAGGTTAGGTTAGGTTAGGTTAGGTTAGGTTAGGTTAGGTTAGGTTAGGTTAGGTTAGGTTAGGTTAGGTTAGGTTAGGTTAGGTTAGGTTAGGTTAGGTTAGGTTAGGTTAGGTTAGGTTAGGTTAGGTTAGGTTAGGTTAGGTTAGGTTAGGTTAGGTTAGGTTAGGTTAGGTTAGGTTAGGTTAGGTTAGGTTAGGTTAGGTTAGGTTAGGTTAGGTTAGGTTAGGTTAGGTTAGGTTAGGTTAGGTTAGGTTAGGTTAGGTTAGGTTAGGTTAGGTTAGGTTAGGTTAGGTTAGGTTAGGTTAGGTTAGGTTAGGTTAGGTTAGGTTAGGTTAGGTTAGGTTAGGTTAGGTTAGGTTAGGTTAGGTTAGGTTAGGTTAGGTTAGGTTAGGTTAGGTTAGGTTAGGTTAGGTTAGGTTAGGTTAGGTTAGGTTAGGTTAGGTTAGGTTAGGTTAGGTTAGGTTAGGTTAGGTTAGGTTAGGTTAGGTTAGGTTAGGTTAGGTTAGGTTAGGTTAGGTTAGGTTAGGTTAGGTTAGGTTAGGTTAGGTTAGGTTAGGTTAGGTTAGGTTAGGTTAGGTTAGGTTAGGTTAGGTTAGGTTAGGTTAGGTTAGGTTAGGTTAGGTTAGGTTAGGTTAGGTTAGGTTAGGTTAGGTTAGGTTAGGTTAGGTTAGGTTAGGTTAGGTTAGGTTAGGTTAGGTTAGGTTAGGTTAGGTTAGGTTAGGTTAGGTTAGGTTAGGTTAGGTTAGGTTAGGTTAGGTTAGGTTAGGTTAGGTTAGGTTAGGTTAGGTTAGGTTAG
This sequence comes from Epinotia brunnichana, assembly GCA_963854355.1. Lineage (NCBI taxonomy): Eukaryota > Metazoa > Arthropoda > Insecta > Lepidoptera > Tortricidae > Epinotia > Epinotia brunnichana. Next base: position 2,977 of record OY977954.1, on the reverse strand, counting down.
GTTAGGTTAGGTTAGGTTAGGTTAGGTTAGGTTAGGTTAGGTTAGGTTAGGTTAGGTTAGGTTAGGTTAGGTTAGGTTAGGTTAGGTTAGGTTAGGTTAGGTTAGGTTAGGTTAGGTTAGGTTAGGTTAGGTTAGGTTAGGTTAGGTTAGGTTAGGTTAGGTTAGGTTAGGTTAGGTTAGGTTAGGTTAGGTTAGGTTAGGTTAGGTTAGGTTAGGTTAGGTTAGGTTAGGTTAGGTTAGGTTAGGTTAGGTTAGGTTAGGTTAGGTTAGGTTAGGTTAGGTTAGGTTAGGTTAGGTTAGGTTAGGTTAGGTTAGGTTAGGTTAGGTTAGGTTAGGTTAGGTTAGGTTAGGTTAGGTTAGGTTAGGTTAGGTTAGGTTAGGTTAGGTTAGGTTAGGTTAGGTTAGGTTAGGTTAGGTTAGGTTAGGTTAGGTTAGGTTAGGTTAGGTTAGGTTAGGTTAGGTTAGGTTAGGTTAGGTTAGGTTAGGTTAGGTTAGGTTAGGTTAGGTTAGGTTAGGTTAGGTTAGGTTAGGTTAGGTTAGGTTAGGTTAGGTTAGGTTAGGTTAGGTTAGGTTAGGTTAGGTTAGGTTAGGTTAGGTTAGGTTAGGTTAGGTTAGGTTAGGTTAGGTTAGGTTAGGTTAGGTTAGGTTAGGTTAGGTTAGGTTAGGTTAGGTTAGGTTAGGTTAGGTTAGGTTAGGTTAGGTTAGGTTAGGTTAGGTTAGGTTAGGTTAGGTTAGGTTAGGTTAGGTTAGGTTAGGTTAGGTTAGGTTAGGTTAGGTTAGGTTAGGTTAGGTTAGGTTAGGTTAGGTTAGGTTAGGTTAGGTTAGGTTAGGTTAGGTTAGGTTAGGTTAGGTTAGGTTAGGTTAGGTTAGGTTAGGTTAGGTTAGGTTAGGTTAGGTTAGGTTAGGTTAGGTTAGGTTAGGTTAGGTTAGGTTAGGTTAGGTTAGGTTAGGTTAGGTTAGGTTAGGTTAGGTTAGGTTAGGTTAGGTTAGGTTAGGTTAGGTTAGGTTAGGTTAGGTTAGGTTAGGTTAGGTTAGGTTAGGTTAGGTTAGGTTAGGTTAGGTTAGGTTAGGTTAGGTTAGGTTAGGTTAGGTTAGGTTAGGTTAGGTTAGGTTAGGTTAGGTTAGGTTAGGTTAGGTTAGGTTAGGTTAGGTTAGGTTAGGTTAGGTTAGGTTAGGTTAGGTTAGGTTAGGTTAGGTTAGGTTAGGTTAGGTTAGGTTAGGTTAGGTTAGGTTAGGTTAGGTTAGGTTAGGTTAGGTTAGGTTAGGTTAGGTTAGGTTAGGTTAGGTTAGGTTAGGTTAGGTTAGGTTAGGTTAGGTTAGGTTAGGTTAGGTTAGGTTAGGTTAGGTTAGGTTAGGTTAGGTTAGGTTAGGTTAGGTTAGGTTAGGTTAGGTTAGGTTAGGTTAGGTTAGGTTAGGTTAGGTTAGGTTAGGTTAGGTTAGGTTAGGTTAGGTTAGGTTAGGTTAGGTTAGGTTAGGTTAGGTTAGGTTAGGTTAGGTTAGGTTAGGTTAGGTTAGGTTAGGTTAGGTTAGGTTAGGTTAGGTTAGGTTAGGTTAGGTTAGGTTAGGTTAGGTTAGGTTAGGTTAGGTTAGGTTAGGTTAGGTTAGGTTAGGTTAGGTTAGGTTAGGTTAGGTTAGGTTAGGTTAGGTTAGGTTAGGTTAGGTTAGGTTAGGTTAGGTTAGGTTAGGTTAGGTTAGGTTAGGTTAGGTTAGGTTAGGTTAGGTTAGGTTAGGTTAGGTTAGGTTAGGTTAGGTTAGGTTAGGTTAGGTTAGGTTAGGTTAGGTTAGGTTAGGTTAGGTTAGGTTAGGTTAGGTTAGGTTAGGTTAGGTTAGGTTAGGTTAGGTTAGGTTAGGTTAGGTTAGGTTAGGTTAGGTTAGGTTAGGTTAGGTTAGGTTAGGTTAGGTTAGGTTAGGTTAGGTTAGGTTAGGTTAGGTTAGGTTAGGTTAGGTTAGGTTAGGTTAGGTTAGGTTAGGTTAGGTTAGGTTAGGTTAGGTTAGGTTAGGTTAGGTTAGGTTAGGTTAGGTTAGGTTAGGTTAGGTTAGGTTAGGTTAGGTTAGGTTAGGTTAGGTTAGGTTAGGTTAGGTTAGGTTAGGTTAGGTTAGGTTAGGTTAGGTTAGGTTAGGTTAGGTTAGGTTAGGTTAGGTTAGGTTAGGTTAGGTTAGGTTAGGTTAGGTTAGGTTAGGTTAGGTTAGGTTAGGTTAGGTTAGGTTAGGTTAGGTTAGGTTAGGTTAGGTTAGGTTAGGTTAGGTTAGGTTAGGTTAGGTTAGGTTAGGTTAGGTTAGGTTAGGTTAGGTTAGGTTAGGTTAGGTTAGGTTAGGTTAGGTTAGGTTAGGTTAGGTTAGGTTAGGTTAGGTTAGGTTAGGTTAGGTTAGGTTAGGTTAGGTTAGGTTAGGTTAGGTTAGGTTAGGTTAGGTTAGGTTAGGTTAGGTTAGGTTAGGTTAGGTTAGGTTAGGTTAGGTTAGGTTAGGTTAGGTTAGGTTAGGTTAGGTTAGGTTAGGTTAGGTTAGGTTAGGTTAGGTTAGGTTAGGTTAGGTTAGGTTAGGTTAGGTTAGGTTAGGTTAGGTTAGGTTAGGTTAGGTTAGGTTAGGTTAGGTTAGGTTAGGTTAGGTTAGGTTAGGTTAGGTTAGGTTAGGTTAGGTTAGGTTAGGTTAGGTTAGGTTAGGTTAGGTTAGGTTAGGTTAGGTTAGGTTAGGTTAGGTTAGGTTAGGTTAGGTTAGGTTAGGTTAGGTTAGGTTAGGTTAGGTTAGGTTAGGTTAGGTTAGGTTAGGTTAGGTTAGGTTAGGTTAGGTTAGGTTAGGTTAGGTTAGGTTAGGTTAGGTTAGGTTAGGTTAGGTTAGGTTAGGTTAGGTTAGGTTAGGTTAGGTTAGGTTAGGTTAGGTTAGGTTAGGTTAGGTTAGGTTAGGTTAGGTTAGGTTAGGTTAGGTTAGGTTAGGTTCGGTTAGGTTAGGTTAGGTTAGGTTAGGTTAGGTTAGGTTAGGT